>JAVQMG010000081.1:5318715-6648394 GCA_032878915.1 Castanopsis chinensis
ATGACTTCTTGTTGTTAGTTTATGTACTAATATCTATTCTTGATTTGCTCCATTTCATGTGCTAATATGATGAGAGTGTGAGTTATGACTCTCAGAATAAGACCAAAAGACAGTCCTGTCCATGTTTGAACATTTTTTTATGAAAATACCGAGGATATTTGTCTTTTAGTAGTGTATTTGGGTGTACCTTTTGTGTCCGTTTTATATTCATAGAGAGAGAGAGAGAGAGAGAGAGAGAGAGAGAGAGTGAAATATATAGTGTTGGAATCAAGAAGATGTGGCGCTTTTTGAAGGCTTCAAATTGAGCCCATCTCTCTCCTTATCTGGTCCCACTACCTCTGATTCCACCCAAGATTCTAAACAAAAAAAAACTACCATTCCTTGCTCCCATGTCTTAACATACCAAAAGTGTGGATTGGTAGATTTTGGGGACCATGCTAAACGGATCAATATGAAAATATTTTTGCAAAAATTCTATTTTTGTTCCAATATTTTGGGCCGCAATTAATTTGACCTCTACAATATTAACTTGCAATCAAGTTAATCTCTACCATTATTTTACTAACAAAAAAAATCCTTACATGACTAATAGATTGGACAGTTTACTCATTTAAAATTTAGGTGGCTATCTATAAAAAAAAAAAAAAAAAAAAATTAGGTCGCTAATAAATTTTTTAATTGCTATTTAAAAATGCCTCATCAACCTCTTAAAAACCCATGTTAGAGAAAAAAATTGAATTACTAATTTTGAAGAAAAAAAACTCAGCAATTTCATTTTTCTTTTAATTTTTCATACGTAATGACCTGTCTCCCCTCTCTCTAACCCTGGTCCAAACCCAAAACCTGAAAAATGAAATTGAAAAGAAAAAGGAAATAGCTAAGTTAATTTATTTGATTCATTTTTATTTTTCTTTAAAATTAGCAATTCACTTTTTCCAAAGGTTAATGATACCTCTATTGTTCTCTCTTTATAAAGTTTGTTTGTTTGTTTTTTTTTTTTTTTTGTTATTCAGTAAAAAAAAGAAGTTGATTCTAAGAGTCTGTTTGGATACTACTTATTGCACTGTAGCAAAATAATTTTTAAATGTGTAAATTGTTCTGTAAGACCAATTTTTAATGAAAATTTTGTTAAAATAAGTAATTTGTGGGTCTGGTGAATAGTGCACGGGACCCCATTTAAAACGACAGACGCAAAGCAACGCAAAACGCGCTACAATCCAAACATACACTAATAATGATAGGTATTAACCTTTTGAATGCAATTTTGGTTTGTCCCATTTTTTGACTTTAAGTGGTTGAATTTATGACAAGCTTTGTTGTTCAACTTTATAACACAAGGAGATCCATCAAATAGGTAAACCAATCCAGTTTGTGAGATCTTAGAACTATTTATCAATATATCTAATAATGACACAACAAATTTCACAACTTTTTTGATAAATATAGACAATGGATTATGATTAATGTATACTAAAAGTAATATTAGTGATAATCACATGTAAAAGTGATGTTATACTAAATGCATTCTATCACTCTAATAAGTTGTGACAAAAAAAGGGAAGCGAAGGTTCCATAAAATAAATGATTTATTTCTATTTTAGGGCATGTCGTCTCTCTCTCCTTTATATATATATATATATATATATATATATATATATATATAAACAAAGAAAGGAAGCGTGGATAAATAAATGACAAAAAGATTTTGGAACATCCGTTTGGAGGAAATTACCCTAAGTTTGATCTTGGTTTGTTTATTTGAGATTGTTCCTTTTAATCATAAATTCGTAATCAAAGATGTTTAATACATTATAGAATTGTTGATTGATATTATTTGAAAATCGAATAAAAATATTTTGCATCACTTTTTGTGTTCCACTTTTTTTTTTTTTTTTTTTTCCACCAATCATGGTACGTATGCCATGTGTCTTGATTTTTTATTTTTTTTTTAATTTTGATTATTTTATTTAAAAAGTGAAACAAATAAATGACAAGTTGCAAATGGTGGAACTCAAAAGATGGTAAAGACAATTTGTATTCCTTAAAACCAACATATAAGTTAAGCAAGAAGCTTTTAATTGACTTATTTTAGGATTGTTGATGAGTTTAGTTTTATTGGATTAACTTATTTTGCTTTAAAAATAAATTAAATAAATTTGAAAATAAACGCAGCACAGCACAAAGACTACTTTCATTGTCCACACTTCATTGACAGCAATATATATTTTTTAATCCTTAATTAACTATGAACTCTTCTACAAATAGGATCAAATCTACAAACAATAGCTGTCAACAAGGCCGTAATGTTTTGTAATTCAATTAGTTGGCAATTCCTAATGTTTATGATTGATACATTCAAGATTTAAATTCTCACGCTCTCCAAACTATAAAATTATCCAAAAAAAAAAAAAAAAAAAAAAAAAAAACAAGGATAGAACATAGTTGGGTTATTAGCGTGTTGGCAAGTCAAGTTATTATTATTATTAGTATTATTATTTTGGTTGATAAAAACAAGTTGTTAATTTTATTTGTGATATAATATCTATGAAATTAATTTTTCACCGTTAAAAACTTATAATACATTAGATATGTATAAATTATTTTAAGATTTTTGTCTTTCATCACTGTCCTTTGAAATTATATTTATATATATAAGCAAGCCAAGTTTAGTGCACATATTCATCTGTCTAATTTGATAAACAAAGTTATTATTAGTAAACAAAATGATATGCAAAACTGTGTTAAAATGTGAAAACTCAAAACTGCCTTCAGTCAGTTATCTTCGTTCTACAAAAACAAGTGAAAATGGCTATCATTAATCATCATCCCCATCCCCAATTCAGCCATGGGCCTTACTTAACCCATAAAAAAGTCACAGGCCTCACTGAAGCCCATCAAGAGAAGTTTTAGACTAAGCTTTTACCCTTCCCGAATCAACTCCAATTAGTGGGCTTTGAAATTTCGGACAACCTGGCTAGTACGTATCAACAAGAACAGTATATAATTTCTGTGTGAACTCAGAAAAGGTTCAAAAAGAGAGAGAGAAGTTAAATAGTCCGTAGTGGATGTGTATATGACAATTAATAATGGCGAAGAGTGGAAAGGACAACACTTGTGGTCCACACGGTTTTCTTTCGGTACTGAGGCCCAATGGGTGTTTTTTTTTAATTTGAATTGAGGCGTAAATGCACTTTTAATTCTTACATTTTGATGTTTTTTTATTTTAATTTTTACATTTTATTTTTATCACTTTTAATCTCTAAACCAATTTACGCGTATTATTTTAGTCCTTTCTGTCAGTCAACCGACAGAAATAGCTGAGGTAGCAACTAGAGACATTAAAATATTATTAAAAATGCCACGTTAGTATCTATTTTTTTTTTTAAAAAATAATTTTTCAATTTTAACTAGATAAAAAAAAGCAGAATTAAAAACAATAAAATCAAATGCCTATGAACACAATAACACAAACCCATAAAATCAAATAACACAAACCTAAAAAATCAAACTCAAGAACACGAATCAAATGCCAAGGAAATTAAAAGACATTTAAAGATTCAAAACACAAAGAACATAAACCCAAACCCAACCCTCAATCTTTAGCAAACCCAAAACACCACATGAAAAATCAAACCCTCCATACAAACATCAAACCCATAAACCATCACAGTCGCCGCAACCATCCATCCCAGCTGCCACAACCAAACCCAACTCGGTCTTAACCCCAGCCACCTCGATCTCTACCCACCCCAACCCAACCTCAACCCAGCCACCCCGACTCAAGCCACCCTAGTAGGTATCACCACCCACCCACCCCAGCCTAACCTAAACCTAAGCCGACCTCTACCTACCCCAGTCGGCTCACAATCCACCCACCTCAACCCAACCTCAAACCCAGCCACCCCGAGCTCAACCCTAGCCACCCTAGTCGATCTCAACCCACCCACCCTAGACCAACCTTAACCCACCCTACCCCGATCTTAACCCACCCTACCCCGATCTTAACCCACCCAACCCAAACCAACCTTAACCCACCCCAGCCGATCTCAACCCATCCACCCCACCCCAATCTCAACCCACCCAACCCAAACCAACCTCAACCCACCCCAGTCGATCTCAACCCATCCACCCCACCTCGATCTTAACCCATCCCAACCCCCATCTCAACCCACCCACCCCAGACCAACCTCAACCCACCCCACTCTGATCTCAACCCATCCACCCCGATCTTAACCCATCACAACCACCACGAGCCACTGCACCACCAGGTACCACGAGTGAGAAACATGAATGAGAGAGAGATGGAGAAAGAAGAGAATGAAAACATTCGAGAAAAAGTGAGACATGAATGAGAGAGAGAGAAGAAAAACTAATTTAACAAAATGAGATGGAAGAGAAAACACTAGAGAGAGTTATTTTATCTTAATTTTAGTGATTTATTTTATTTTATTTCTGTTTTTTATTTAATTAAAATTGACAAATTATTTTTTTTAAAAAAGGCGAAAACCACATTTTTGTCTTTACATTTTCACGCGATTCTCACTTTGGTTCCTATATTTTATTTTCACCACTTTTAGTCCCTGTTTAGGAAAACGCATTCTATTTTCGTCCTTTCCGTCAGTGCCCTAACGGCACTGACCTACGTGGCAAACGGAATCAATAAAATAATAATAAAAAATTAATTTTCTCATTAAAAAATGCCATGTCAGATTTAAATTTTAAAAAAAATAATTTATTAATTTTAAAAAAATAAAAACAGAAATAAAAATCAAAAACCACATTTATTGAGATCAAAATGTGTTTGAAACAAGAACAATAAGAACACAATATTAAAATCCAAAAAACACAAACCCAGAAAATAAGAATAGGAAATTAAACTATAGCATTTTCTTGCCCTTTCTTGTCAACCAAACACAAATACACAAACATAAACCCAGCCACAGATCTTCCTTGTCAACCAAACACAAACCCAGCCACAAGATGTAAATCTTCTCTCTTGAGCCAAACCTTGACGCCGAGACACTCGGAGAGCTTGGTAGCGAACTGCAATGGCGATTCGATTGCCACGTCATAGACCTTAGAGAAGAGTATGTTGGTGAGATAACCCATTGCTTCGAGAATGTCTTCACCGCCGCCTTCTATAACGGTACGCTCCGGTACAGCTCCGAGGAAACCCGGCGGGTATTGCAGTGAATCGGGCGAGATTTTCATTCGAAGCGGCGGCGGAGGAGCTGATGTGGTAGCCAGTAACGGATTTTCTCGAGAAGTTACGGCAGTTGAGGAGATCTCAGCCGTCAATTTTGATAGAGTGGCGGCGATTGTCAAACGGTTTTTGTTTTTGGCGGTGGCGGTAGTGTGGGTCTCGGTGAAGGTCGGTGGGGCCAAGTTGAAGTGTTTGGGGCGGAGGAGAGAGGAATGGTATGGGGTGAGACGGAGTGTGGAGGCATCTATGGTTTCTAGAGTGAGAAATGGTCGGTCAGAGAGAGAGAGAGGCGTCTTGAGTTTTGAATCTGTGGCTGGGTTTGTGTTTGTGTTTTTGTTGTTGCTGGAAATCAGTTTGTGTTTGTGTGTTTATGTTTAGTTGGCAAGAAAGGGTAAGAAAATACTATAGTTTAATTTTCTATTCTTATTTTCTGGGTTTGTGTTTTTTGGATTTTAATATTGTGTTCTTCTTATTCTTGTTTCAGACACATTTTGATCTCAATAAATGTGGTTTTTGATTTTTATTTCTGTTTTTATTTTTTTAAAACTAATAAATTATTTTTTAAAATTTAAATTTGACATGGCATTTTTTAATGAGAGATTAAATTTTTTTATTATTATTTTATTGATTTCATTTGCCACGTAGGTTAGTGCCGTTAGGGCATTGACAAAAAGGACGAAAATAGAAGGCGTTTTCCTAAACAAGGACTAAAAGTGGTGAAAATAAAATATGGGGACCAAAGTGAGAATCGCGTGAAAATGTAAGGACGAAAATGTGGTTTTCGCCTTTTTTTTTTTCTCTCAATTTAACGCTATTCTCTTAGTTGCACCGTTCTATAGTTTCTCCATGAAATTTCAGGTTTACTTTTGTACTTCCATTTCTAATTTTAACAAAATCATTGGGATAAGTATAGAATTTAATGTTATGTTGAAATTTCTTAAACCTTCCCTATTGATTTGCTTTGCGCTCTGTTTTGTTTCTTCTCTGCAACAGAGTGCAAACCTGCCCACTTAGATTTCGGCCACCAAGACAGTTTAGAGTCACAACAAAAAGAGTTCTCAAGGGTTAGGGTTTTGGGGTTTTAAAAAAGAGGCAGAGAGGGAGAACAACTTACGCGTAAGGTTTGGGGATGCAATTGTGGAACAGTTTGATGAGTTAGTTTCCAGATTTGGGTATGATAGGTTACTTTTAGTTGTGTTTTTTTGTTGGATAGGTTTAGATTTGATTCATTTTTGTTTTGGGTTTTGGGATTCTCTATCAAAATGTTTTTTTTTTTCCAATTTTAAATATGGTTTAGGCATTTGAAAGACTTGATTTTGATTTAGGGTTACGTTTTTGGTCCAGCACCACCCATCTCTGGCTCCATTCAATCACAGCCTCAATGGTGAATTTGGTTTAGGGTTATGTTTCTCTGCTCTGTTAGTTGTCTGCCCCCGTCACTTCTCTTCAATGGTGTATTCGGAAATCACTTCTCTTCAACAGTGTATTCGAAAGGTATGCATGATTTCCTTGGAACTTCTCACCTGCGCTTTTTATATATATGTTTACTTAAATTTTAAGTTAATTAGATTTTTTAGTCCAACTCAAGTACGGAATAACTTTTTATTTATTTATTTATTGTTATTGTTACAAGGATAGATTTTGTAGCTATCTGAATTCTGGGTTGTACATGAACTACTAAAAAATGCAGAATCAAGGTTTTATTCATTGTGGTCCAAACCTTCATTTTTCAGATTTAAATTTTCATTGAAGTGCCGCATTACTTTTTACAATTCAACCCATATTTTCAATGTTTTCTTAGGCTTCGTTTGAGGTATTTCTTTCATCTTTCTCTGCTGCAATTTAAAATTGCTATGCTTTTTATTTTTTGAGCAATCAGAAATAATGGCTGCAATTATATGGATTGTCCTCTTTGCAGTTTCACTAAGAATAGTTAGGTATACAAGAGTGCTCACCATAGCCAAGAAAGAAAAATATGGAGTACACCAGTTAAACTTGAAACTAAAATCTTATGAATAGTGGAGCTAAGGAAGATGTTTTGCACAGACCGTGCACTTGTAGAGTAGTAAAAGATGGAGCACACCAGTTGCACATCACATGCATGATACAATGCACTTGAAATTCCACTAGACATGATTGAATATGATTTAGGTTTGAATTTCTTGGTTGGATTGGTTTAGATTTACGTTTAGTTATCGGCCAGGTAGGAAAAATACCCTCTTAAAAAACAAACACGCGTGAAACAAAATTGAAACGCCACACAAAGAAAAACGATGCATCTATTCGGACCCAAAGAAAAACTATGTATCTGTTTCTGTTTTTGTGATGTGGCTGTAATTCTGTTGCTGCATATCTGCTTCTACAGAATAGGTTCAAGATTTTCTGCATAATCTGTGCTTACAGGGGGGTTGAGTGTAATATTTTTTGTTGTTTCCGTGGTGTATGCCCATGGCTGTATTTCTATTGTTGCATATTTTGTTCCCTGCAAAACAGGTTCAAGATTTTCTAAATAATCTGTGCTTACAGGGGGTAATTGTAATATCTGTTGCTGTTTTTGTGTTGTATGTCCATGGGTTGTATTTCTATTGTTGCATGTTTTGTTTTTTGCAAAATAGGTTCAGGATTTTCTCCATAATCTATGCTTACAGGGGGTAATTGTAATATCTGTTGCTATTTCTATATTGAATGTCCATGGGCTGTATTTATTTTCCTCTACAATAAAATAAAAGGTATGATAGCATAAATTTTCCTCTTTATTTCATTGTTTAATGAAATCTCTTTTACATTTGCAATTGCTTTGATTTAGAACAAAAATTTCCTTAAAAGCAACACAAATAAGACTGTAGGTGCGAATGCTTTATGGGAAAAGAAAATCTTAAAAAAAAAGAGATTTTAAGAACTTAACTGGAACTTAAAATAAATGGGTACATTCATGGTTTTACTTTTAAGGTAGAAAATGTTGGAGGAACTGTTGTCAGGAGAAAGGAAGGAATTGAACAAATAGGTAGTAAAACCTAACTTCAAAACATAGATTTATGACAAAGAACAAAAAAATAAAAAATAAAAACAAAATGAAGATTATCAAATTAACACAGTCATAGACTATTATTTTCAAATTAATCATATGGGCCAACATCAAAATGAAGATTATCTATTATGTGACTAATTAGTGAAGGTGAGGGAAGAGTACCAAAAATTAAAATGAAAACTTACTAGGAAATGAAAGAGGAGCCAGTTGGCGGCATTTAAGGGCCTTGACAGCCCTTCTCTTTAACTTGAAGCTTTTTTTTTGGCTAAAATTTAGTTGACTGTAGATTTAATTTTTAATTCTTTTGCTAAAAGTTTTCTAATTGTAATTTTTTTTTTTGATAGGATATAACCGCAGATTGGTCATGAATAAATGTGCCATTTTATTGGGTTTAGACTGGTATATAATCTGTTAAGAATTGATATAGACAAAGAAAAATCTGCCACTATCAGAGAGATAGGCCATGTACCCATAACCAGTAAAGTTATTGTCTTCCTTTTTTACTTTTTCCCCCTAAACTACACACAGACATCTCTTTCCACTAGAGAGCGATAGGGAGATTGAAGAAGTTTGATTTTATTAATTTGATTTTGATTGTCAATTTGTCATATACATGCTGCTACAATTATTTTTTGATGTTGGGTTAAAATTATAGGAAAAATTAATTGTGTTAAGTTCTTAAAATTTTCTAATTGCATAATGTTTTGTTTTTGTTTCGGACTTTTAGATGTGTTATATTGATCCTGGAGTTTCCAGTGGGGAGATGGAACTACTGAAGAGAATAGATAGCGCACAATTATAAAGTAATGTGTTCCCCTTTAGTGCTTCTTTTAGGTACTATTTATCTATTTCATTATGTTATTTACCTCATTTGATGCCTTTTCTGCTGTACCATATGATAAAAAATATTCGAAGGTTATTACTTGAACACCAAAAGAAAATTACAGTTGTATGTTTTTTTGTAATTCTTTTTAGCAAGTCAATGTAGTTAAGTTTTGTGATAGCTAATATGCAAGAATAGAAAACACGCAATCCTAGTATGTAATTCTCAACTTAAATTACAAAAGGTATCCATCCATGACTAGAATAACCAACAAAAACACAACTGCAATTTGATTATGCACACCAACTTAGAGTCCCATTGAGAATCTCATTTAGAACCTGTAGTTTATCATTATAGCATTACAAAAAAAGTATAGACACATACTCTCTTAGAGAGAGAACATCACTGTTAGAATCATCAGAACATTTCTCCCTGCATTCTCTCAATTTGGTTCATTTCACTTCAATTTTTGATTTGTTTTGGGTGATAGAGTTGCAACATTGAGTGTGTGTTGGGTTAATATCAGTATTTGTGAATGTTTTTCAACCATGGCATCTCTTCTGGATGAAGTTAAATGAGAATTCCAGAAATTCCTATATAGTTGCTTTGTAGATAAAATAGAAAAATTTATTATTGAAATCCAAGACAGGTTGGCTGTGTAATCCATAGAAAGTTTGGTGGTAAATCCCTATTTCTATCTCCTCATAATCATTTTTTCTCTTCTTGGAAGAATATGAAACTTAATCTTAAAAAGAACTTTTAGACTCTAATTCTTATAGGGCTCCCAAGTTGGAACCCTTTTATATTTTTCTCAATAAAATTGAATTACAATGGCCTTTAAGATTATGTATTTGAAAGTTAGGGGAATCTAATAAGTAGGTTTTGTTTGTTTATGATTTATTTCTTGGTGGCTTTGTGCATTGAGATTAGAGTTTGGATTTTCTCTAAAAAAATTTTAATTTGTCATTGAGAATGAATTGTTAGTTCAGTGAATTTGGGTTTGATTTAGAGGTGGCTCGGTGCTTTTGAAAGTATATTCATAAAAAAATTGTGGGCTGTGAATGTGATCTTACATTGGAGATTTTTACTGATTTGGTGGTGGTAGTGGCATTGAACTTGGACTTGGTTTTTGCATACAGGTTTGCATAAGTGAATTAAACTTATTTTCTAATAAGAATAGATTTTATACTCCAATATTCGTTTCTATGATTGATTACAGAACACAGTTGGATATTTTGGTTTTCTAATCCTCATTTTCTCATCAACACATATTCTTTTATCTTACTCTCATCTCTCTTACAAATTTCACTATATATAAAAAATATGTACCCAAAATGCACAAAATATATTCCTTCTTTCATTTATTTATGTGCCATATATAGGGGCTGTCTTATTGTTTGATTTATTTTTTCACTTGATATATCAAAATTTTGTAGATGCAACGACCATTTTTTTGGTTACTAATATTACAATTTGACTAGATTGTAATAAAGCTTTGGCATTTTTTTTAAAGCATCATGAGTATGTTACTATTGAGAAAACGGGTAGTAATAATGCATTTATTTGTTTAATGACAGGCATATATTAATTTTAAAATATCAAAGGGTGAGGTTGAACGGATCAGAGAGCTTGATGAGAGACTTATAGACATATTAAAGCATTTGAAGGTCTGAATAAGATATAAAAAGTTGGAGTTTACTTTTAACTTTGTGCCTAGATAGAATAAACCACTCAAATTTCTTACATTGGTGTACTGTATTAAGAGATTTGAGCTTTTATAGGGCTTTGAACTTCTGTTAATATTCATGTATTACATAAGGTTTTTTTTTAATGGAAACTTCCATCTGGATCTAACATTTCTTTATTGTTATATTTTTTTTTAATTATGTCTTAATTACTTGAAGTTTTCCTTGAATTAGAAGCATATAAGTTTATGAATGTATAAGAAAACTTACTTTGTTCTGTATAACCAAATTTGTAGTCCAACTTGCAATAGATTTTGATTGCAAGTAGATATGGGTACACATTTTGCAATTTCATATTCTGCCCTGCTATTACACTTTTTAATTTTATAGTTTCTAATCAAGCTTCTAAGATACATTTACTTTGTGTAGTTTATAAATGTTGGGGTTGAACAGAATCTACAAAGACCTATATTTATTCCTCACGGGATACAATATTTGGCCGATTGGATAGGAGCAAGAACAAAAAGAACAACTGAGATATGAAATGAGCATTGAGCACATAACCACACAAAAAGCAATGTAGAGGCACATTGGAATTCAAAAGAAAAAAAAGTTAGCTAATGCTGAATCAGCTAGCATTTAAAAAAAAAAAAAAAATTAGCATCTTCAAATGCACTTGGTTGGATTGTTTTAGATTTAGATATTTGAGTTAGATTTGGTTTTAATTCTGGTATTGGGTTTAAAATAAATTTTGTTTAGAGTATTTTGTATTAGATTTCAGTTAAATTAGTTTTTGGTATCTGCCTATGCTGTTTGTAATTAGATTTGTGAATGGAGATATGTGTTAGGTGTTTAGTACATGGTAAAAGTGTATTTAAATATATTATTAAAACAAAATTTCTTTCTAACAAATATAAATAAAAAGGTTCCCACACATAGTGTGGGTTAAAAAGCTAGTTTGGATAAGTCTTAACCCAATCCATTTGAATATTTGGGTTAAATGGGTAAAGACCCATTAGGTTATTTAATTGTATGGGTCTTAATGGATAAACCCACTAATACCCATTAGTATAGGGGTTTTTGCGTCATTTTAGGTATTTAAGGGTATTTTGGTAATTTTGGGGGTCAAGAGGGTATTTAAATAGTTTTAGAGGTATTTGGGTCATATTGAGTTAAATGGGTGAGTTACTAATTAAATGGATTGGGTTGGTAATGGATAATTAATTTATACATAAAGGGTCATAAATGAATAAATGGGTAATTACACACATAACCCATTTATAACCCAACCCATTTATGACCCAACCTGCCCATTTGCCACCCCTAAATTTTTCATGCCTTGTAGTTTCTTTGATCTAATTAAGGCTCACGATGGGAGCTTTAGCGTGGATCTCATCCACTGTGACGCTCTAGACTCTCCTTTCTACAACCCTTCAAAAACTCATTCATAGCACATAGGCAAGGCCTTGCTATGTCCCATTAATAGTGTCAATCATTTTAAGCCAAATTAATGTAAAACAGACAACGCGGGCTTTCTTGGAGCAGCAAGGGCACTGGAAGTCACATCGCAAGATCAAGGAGGATGCCAATAGAGGCCATTGGGGCGACGATGTCGAAATTGTATAAAATTTGGCAGGTTGAAGGGAAACGACATTCTAATCCAAACTCAAGTCAACTCGAGTCATCTAAATTTAGGCAAATTGCTTTGTTAAGGCCCTGCAAACAGTATTTTTGCTATTTATAGTAATATTTGTTTTTTCTTAATAACTTTTAGTTTAAAAGTCAAAATAAGGTCTCACTTGTTTTGGGATGATTTTTAAGATCAGTAGTTTCAATTTTCACAATTATTTCAATTTTGATATTTTTGGCAGAAATCACTATTTTGCCACTTAATTATGTGATTAGCATAATTTTTGGTTTCTGGGCATTGCCCTAGTCACCCTAAGGTTTCTTTTATTAATTAAGCATATTTTAGCATCCAGAGCAAATCAGTTTTTAGATTTATAAAAAATACAAACTTTGTCTATTTCTCTTTAGTAGATTCCAGAACCCTATCACCTTGTGGATTTAATGAACCCCTCATGGATTTGAGGTTTTTATTTAGAAGTTAACGTGTTTAGTTTCTTTTTCATTCAGAAATCAACGTGTTTGTTTTGTTGTAACTTCTAGGACATCACAACTTCTTTAGTCTCTCCCGATTCAGCCCAATCTAGATGTAATCTCAAATAGGGGCAAATACCTCATGAAATGCTCAGTTGGTATGCCACCAGTCCCAATACTAGGTGATGTGGTATGATAAAATACAACTCCAATTGTCCATGGAAATCGTCCAGAACGGGTCAAGACGAGGTAAACTGCCTCAGCATGCTCAAGACGAGGTAAACGTCTCAGCATGCTCAAGACGAGGTAAACTGTCTCAGCGTGCTCAAGACGAGGTAAACTGCCTCAGCATGCTCAAGACGAGGTAAATGTCTTAGCATGCTCAAGACGAGGTAAACTGTCTCGACGTACTCAAGACGAGGTAAACTGTCTCGACGTACTCAAGACGAGGTAAGCTGTCTTGGCGTGCTCAAGACGGGGTAAGCTGCCTCGAAGGCCTTTGGACGAGAAGTTATGGACGACACGTGAACACTTAGAAATTTATGAAAGTCTGAAACATCTCCTCATTGTACGAGTAACCTCCAGTGACCATTACGCATAAAAAGGGTAACTCCTAAACGGTTGAGAAAGTTATATTCGAAAAAACGAACCTCCTCAAATCAAGGGGAGGTTACAAATCCAATAACCGCTTTTAAGACACTATATAAACACTGGTTCAGACCAGAAAAAAAGGTACGAAAAAAAATCATTCCTAAAAAATTGGAACTTGAAAATACTTGGGAGAAAAACTGACTTTGTCATCGGAGGGTTATTGGCCGGCGACCCCGGTCACCTTTGATCACTTCTCTTTCTTTTTCAGGCTACCAAGGCAATCGTTGGCCCAATCGAACCCGAAGCATCCAGCCTACTGATTTTCTTCGCTTCATCACTAGGCATTGTTGATACGAGTAGTGATTTGATTTGGGTATAGTGCAAGCCATGCTCTGAGTGCTCCAATCAAACAACTCTACTTTTTGATCCTGAAATGTCCACAACCAACAAAAGCATTTCCTGCACTGCATCACAATGAGAATCTCTAGCAAAAACATCATGCTCCAACGATGGAACAAGTTGCCTATATTCCATCTCTTATGGCGACAGTTCATCATTCTCAAAGGGAGACCTTGCTGTGGACACTCACTCTAGGATCAATGACGAGCCATCCTATGCCAGTCCCAAAAGGGTTCAAAGCATGAGAAAAGCATTTAAAAGGTGCTTGTAGATTTTTCATTTTTGACAATTCAATTAAAAATTCATTATCAAAATACCAATATCAAGAATTATCATAATAATTTCATTAATGATACTTCCAAAATAAGTCAGAACTCTATGCAATAATTACAAAGACTATTGGCCACAAATCAATGGACGTCCAAATAAATACAATTACATATCAATAACTTGTCCCATTAGTGGAAATAAAGTCATAACCACTATAATATACAAAAGAATGAGATAAGCCTACTCTAGGACATACATCATCTAAATATTTCCATCACAAAAGTCCAACCTCCATCAGTATTTAGTCTAACTACTGCTAGCCACAAAATCTATCTCAAAATGATCGTTGCCTACTTTGAAAAAGTTTGTAAAATAATGGAATAAGACAGAGCCCAATAAGTAGTATAATTAATGGGGGTAGGGAAATGCAAGTTTTATGATGATGAACAGTTTACAATTCATGATTTAGTTTAAGAAATTTCTAACTAAATATTGTAGTATCATTTCAATAATAATGTGACAAAAATGATTAAATAATAAAACACGAAATTTCTCAACGTAAATACCTAAACTATATACCATAATCTATGTATGATATTGTCTAGTTTCTCAACGTATCATATAGACTAGTCAGGGGATCCACTAATTCACAACTAGCATGATATTGTCCTCTCTGATATATAGTCTCTTGGTCCCATGGGTAGCAGTCTCACCTGTACCCTCAAGGTTTTTTCTCTCCCCTCATGGGTAACAAGGAGAACGCGTCAAATAGGACCTCTTTTGCATGTAGTCTTTTGGCCCCATGGGCAGTAGCCTTACTCACACACAATCAATGAAATTTTCCCCCTATGGGTAGTAAGGAAGAATGCTTCATCCAAAGTGAAAGGGCACTAACCTAGATCTAGTCCTGTTGTCACAAATACTACAGAACCAAATCGGGTGATCACTGGAAAATCACACATGGTATAGGGTTAAAACCACACAAAGCTCATAGGTCACATTTACTTCAAAATGCATAGTTTATATCAAGACAGTTTCATAAAAACCTTAAACAACCAAAACTTCCAAAAATTTGTAAGGTTTTTAACTTCATTCTTTGTCAAAAAGATTTCCTATCAATTTCCCAAATAATACAAGTTGAGACAAAACATCTTTAGTATTTCTAAATAATACCATAAATCCATGAACTCCATTATTAAAGAAATTTCAAGATGCTTTTCTTTTCCATGGCAGATATTCATGCATTTCCTTATATGCAATATTAAACATGATGCTCTTTTAAATATAATCATATATGACAGGCCACAAACGCGTTGACCCTTTGTGATAACTTAGATTAATTAATTAGCCCAGTTATTAATTAATCAAATTAACATGCAATATTACGTGGTAGCACAAACAAATCACCAAAACTAAGTTATGCAGCGGAAAATAAATAACACGGTGATTTGTTCACGAATGGGGAAAACCTTACGGCAAAAACCCCACTGGGTGATTTAAGGTCACCACTCCCGAAACTCCACTATTATCACAACAAGCAGTTACAAGCAAGGAATCCCAGTACCTTACCAACCTACAGTTGAACTCTTACCCCAATACCCAATTGGACTTGTTCCGTAGTGACAGTTTCTCCTTTCAATGCACGGCTTCCAAGTACGTGACTAACCAGATGCGCGGATCCCAGTACGCGACTTCAAACACCAACTAGAGAGAGAAAATTGTTGGCTGCAAAGTTCTTCAAATCATCAGAGATGAACTAGGGCACGAACTTTGTCTTTCAGATCACAAATTGCATGAACAAGAAGTTCTGAATGAATGTGTAACTTGCCTCATCTCGACGGCCCTTAAAATAATCTTTTTATATGTCTAGGGTTAGGAGAAAAGAAGTCCCAAAGACACATTCACGGATTGGACTTGAAACAGAACTGAAAATCTGTTTTCTTTAATTCTCGACAGATAGAGGTGTCAAGGATCTGTCGAGAAGCTGTCGAGGCTCGGGGCAAAACAGCTTCTTAAAGCTCGATAGATGCCTGTGTCGAGGTAGGTGTCGAGGTAGGTGTCGAGCTTTAGTAACTTGCACTTCCTTGCTTGTTTCTTGGACAGACTTTGATGGCTTCAACACTGGATCTTGAAACACTGTTTCTTGAAGTGTTAAACACATCCTAGATCTACCCAATTACAAGTAAAGTGCGTTTTGTCTAAGGATAAGCCAATTACATAAAATAGCAATATATGGTAACAACCACTTGAACTACATATGTCCTAACAATATATAGTAGGGTCACAATACAACATTTTTTAAGAAAGCATAGTTCTACAAATTATTTTCCAACATGCGTTTGACCTAAAAATATCGTTTATGTCACATGATTATTTTCCAAAAAAAAAAAAAATCCCATTAAAAAGCTACTTACATTACAACCCACAAAAAGCTTAATTCTCCAAGCTCCAAGGAGATGAGCTAAAACTTAAACAATATCAAACAAATCTATCACAATAAGCATAAAGTTTGAAATTGTTCTGGCTACAAATTAAGAATTTCCAAATAAGCACTAGGCAAGCCTAGTATATAGCCTCACAAATAATATTTTCCACTTCCAAAGTTTATCAACCAATTTATTTACAAGGCATAGACCCCCATTATATTCACGAATCATCTAAGGTATTATCTCTAACATCAAAACCTCAACAAATTATAAGTAGTTTCCATAGGATTTATGTAATATCAACAAGAGACCCATGACATCAAAATCATAATATTGTTCAAGTCAAACAATTTGAATCTTAAACTAGCTCCAAATAGTCAATAAAAACTAGCTCAAATTATGTTGCCAACAAAAATTCTACTCCAAGTTTGAATCAGTAGTAGCAGAAGAAATTAATTTAGAGCGCGGTGATGACCTGAGTCACGTTCTAAGTCTTTTTGCTACAAGCTCGTGTCAGATTCTATAGAAATTCGTATTATCACAGCTCATTTCACCGGTGTAGATGTGAGGCTGAATCCAACCACAACCTTCGTTCAACTAAATGAAGAACTCATGTGCTAGGCATTCCTTGCTAATAAAAAAATTAGCATCTTTGGTAACTTGGCCTAGTCCACTTTGTTGGTAGGCTATGACCTTGTGGAGAAAACTGTATCTTTCAAGCCAACGGATTGCATCAAGCTCTGAGATGGAAATTAAATTGCATGCTTGCGTCTTTATTTCGCTGGATCACAGTTTTGTTATGGGATACATATATGCTGCCTTCAGATCTAGTATGGAGATAGATGGGTGCAAGAAATGTTGGATATGATACCTGATGTGATGTAGTTGATTATTTATTTAAAAAATTCTAAGACCACATAAAATGACATAATTTTGCCACAATTATCCATATGATAGATTGTGAGTATTAGAGAAAAAGTGGCGAGTCTATATAAAAGTGACAAATAGTCATTCATAGTTTGATATATAAGATAGTTATGGAAAAGGTTGTATCAATTATATGGTACTAGAACTACACTCTTTCTTTTAGTTCTTTCATGTGAGGTTAGAAATGCCTTAGGTTCCACCGAATGTAAGTGCATCATTAATGGTATCTTGTTAGTTGTTTCACCTCCATAACTTTTTATGAGTTGAGGTATCTTGTTTTACCTAAATGTGAAAAAAGTTTGCTTTCACTCTCTACATTTATGCTATGCTTGTTTTTGTTTATCTTACTTTATTGCTTTGTTTTTTAGTGTGTTGAAAAATTCAAAAACCCATAAAAAGTAAAAAATCTCAAAATTTTGATTGCCTGTGTTGTGTTTATCACATGTTGAGTTTGACTCATTACCTCCATATTAATAGCGTAGTGCATTTACGAGCTTAGCTTGTTATGTATGCACATATTTCTAAGTGTGAGCGACATCTAGAAATTTATGTTTGATTGTTGTAAATAGCATTTCGATTGTTGTAAATAGCTTTTCAAGCTTGTAATGAAGGATTGGTCAATAGTCTTGCTTGATCTTGGTACATGCGTAGACTTGTACCTATATATCTCCTCACATTTTTTCTTTTTCAAAGAGCTCTACAAATGTCTATCTCTAGAAGGTGAAAAGAGTTGAAAAAACCTTACTTCAAAAACTAGTTTGACTAGAAAAAGGTAGAGCAAATATATATTAAAATATATGGTGCCAAAGCCAAAGGTATATTTGTCAAAAATATCAAAAAGTTTATGGCATCGTTTCTCAAAAATTTGAATCATATTTTATCAAAAGGATGAAAAATGGAAGTCAAATGAAAAGTTTTCAATCAAATGTAATCACTTTGGTGAGGGGTCATATATGTTCATTTTTACAAGTGAGATAGGTCACTTGTTTTCGTACTAGTTGTGTATAACTTAATTGAATTGATCATTGAAGTTTCATATTAGACTATGAACTAGTTCATACTTGATTCGTGCACACAATACACAAGTCTAATGTTCAATGAATGTTTATTTCATTTATGTGATTGTACATGTTTAAATGTAATATGTGTATACTCAATTTCTTGATGTTCAAACTCGAAAAGATTTTTGAGTATTTTATATGTTCTTAAAAGTGTTTTTATGTACCTTTTTTGTGTCAAGAGTTTATCCAAACAGTCCATTTTGTTTTTGTTGAAAAACTTCTTTAGAGACATTTTTGCGAGTAAGAACCTACCCAAGAAACTGAGGAAGCCTTTTTCAGTTTTTCCATAATTTTACATAGAGAGTTTCGCAACTTCCTCACTATTCTTTCCAATAAGAAACTTCTCGCGAAACCTGTCCTGTGCTTTAGAGGTTATTTTGCGAGTAGCTTACCTACGAAATGAGAGGATTTTCAGTTTCTAAAGGGAAAATAGTGATAGTTTTTCAAATCTATCTTTTTTCCTCCTCCATGCCTCTCTCAACCCAAAAGACCTTTTCACTCAAAATCTCACCCAAATCTCAAAAAATTTCATCCCTAAGACTCATCTAAGCTATGTTTTAACATTTTTTTTTTTATTCTTGAATTCGTTGATTAAGTTTTAGATTCTAGGATTTCTAGGGTTGGGTTATTTTTAAAAGGGGTTGGGAAAAACTTATTTTCTTGCAATTTTTATTTTTATTTTTTTTTAATTTTCTTGATTGGGATGTGTCCCATTGTGTTTGTTTGTGTTTGTGTTGGCCCCAAGTGACATTTTAACATGTATTTAGGCAAGATTTCAACATGTTCATACATTGCTTTACATGTTAGTGGTGTGTAAGTACTTAAGCGTTTGATAAAATGCCTAAATGATATTTTCTTATTGTTTTGAACTCTCATAAGTACCAAACTTTGGGGTTCACCATGTTTTTACATTCTTAACATGTTTTAAACATTGGTTGTGTGTTTCACACACTTTGCCCCATGAGTGCCTTGTCATGCATTGTTCATGTGTCTCACATGCATATCATAGGCACGCTTGATGCACACTTGACGCACACACTTGATCACTTGACATATTTTGCATTTCATTCTTGCTATATAAGTATTGCTAGACCTTTAGCACTTAAAACATGATCTTATGACATTGTTTTTATAGTTTTTATGCAATTTTAGGACCTTTTTGTTTAGTTTTATGGACTGACTTGTATTTAATTAAGCTTGTTTCCATGTTTGTGTTTGTTTGTGTGGTTGTTCATTTTGCAAATGTATCGTCATTACTCTCACAGTAAAGAGCAAGTGATTGACCTCACGTCATCTCCTGTATCAAAGAGGACCCGTAATTCGTCTGGTGATTTTGACAACAAGAGATTCAAGACTCTTTTAGATTTTCAATCTTTCTCCAACAACTTCAAGGGTGCACCTATTGTGGTGGAAAGGGTTGTAAGATTTGACATCCTAGGATCCACCTTCATCCCTAAGATATTTGAAGAGAAGAATTGGGCAAACTTGTTTGGCAACTTTGAGGATCTCGTTGATGAATTGATTAAAGAATTTTGCTCGGACGCTTGGTTCACCAAAACTGAACTGAAGTGTTGGGTTCGAGGAAAGGATTTTATCATCACTCCAGATTATCTAGTGAAAATTCATCACATTAATCATTCGAAGAATGTGGACATTTCACCATATGATGATAGACTAGCCCCAGTGATAGAGATTCTTGACATTCTAGAAGTTAAACATGAAGTCTCCTCCAAAGGCACTTCCTTTAGGACTGCAAAATTTGGACCAGAGTTAAAGACTCGCACAATGATCATGTTTTTCAACATATACCCTTTGTCCAACACTAGCTTTATTAATCTCGAAAGAGCACAGTTTTTTTGTGATCTTATCAAAGGAGCTCAAATTGACATTTGTGCTCACATATTTCAGACCATGGGGAAAATGACATGACGATCAGTTGCAAGAATGTGTCTTCCCTTTTGCAGTCTTGTCACGGAGATCATGGTACTTAAAGGTGTTCGTACACCAAAAGATAGAACTATCTTGCTTCTTCAACGACCAATATCATTAATTTCACTTCAAATGAGCAAAAGCCATTACTCTACTAAAAGGGCAAAGCATAGTCCCCCTAAGACTTTGAAAAGTGAATCCTCCCAACACGCCACTCCTTCCGGACAACGATTAGCTGCTCCCACTATCCCCCGGCAACCCGAGACTACATTTCCTCACATTCCCAAGCCTTAGTCTACTAGCACTCAACCGGAACAATCTAGCTCTCATTCTGATAGGTTGATAACCTTGGTTGAGGGATTGCATGAGCGCATTTATGGTCTTGCTAATGTCATATACTCTACCAACAACCAAGTTTAGATCCATCTAACCACCATTGAGACACAGTTGGATGAGATCCAGTGCAAGCTAGAGGAGAGCTTTTAGCTATTTGTGTCAAAAAGGGGGAGAGCACTTATTGTGTGAATATCTTTGACTATAGCATATAGTAAGGGGGAGAGCATCACATGAAATGAGGTGTGCATATTGAAAGGGGGAGATCAGTGGGCCCAAAAGGAGGAAGCTAACCTACAGCCACTCACCACTCACACTTTTAGATAGTCTAACCAAGTTGTTTGGCTAGTCTAGTTTATTTAATGCTTTTATAGCTTTTGGATGTTTACAGTGCTTTCATTTAAAGCTTTTAAGTACTTTAGTTTAAAACTCAGTTTTTCTTTATTACTGTTGTGCATCTTGGTTTTCATAGCCGTTTTGAAGCTTATTGTTTTCTATTGCTTATAGCTTTAGTCTCTTTAATGCATCATGTGTTTATTGGACTTGTAATTGATTTTAGCATTACTCTTAATGTCATTGTGTGTCCGAATGATCATTTACTTGATAAATATTCATTCTGGTCATTTTCTAATGACTGTTCATGTTTGATCAAGTTATGCTTTATAATTTATATTTCATTTGGTATCTTGATCGCATTTTACTTGTTCTTTATACATGCCTTGTGTTCTACTTGTCTTGTACTTAATGAAGTTTATTTGTTATGTGCAAGTGTTTCAGGATACAAGTGTATATGGTTCAAGTGCTTCATAACCTTTAGATTTAGGTGTGAGTGAGTTGTGCCTGTATTCCTAAACTCACGTTAAAGTCTAGAGTCTGTTTAGGGGTTTTGTCACGGAATAGCCAAAGGGGGAGATTGTAAAGCTATGATTTCCAACTATCTTGTATTGTCTTTAATTCCGTGCCAAATTTGATTGTAATTTCTTCAATCATTTTCCCTGTATGTATGTGGGTTTTATTGTAAGGGATAAGTGTGAGAAATCAATGAAGAATCAAGTTTCAAAAGTTGATCAAGTGGATTTCCTGATTGTCTCACGAGAAGCAAGCCGTGAAAAGAGCCACGTGTAGAGCATATGACTGGAAAATGAAAAGTTATGCCAGGCTGAATTTTTCGCGATTGTCTCACAGATAAGGCCAGCCAGCGGAGGACCCATGAAACTTTATGTTTGGCAAAAAGTTGTGTTTTGCTTTACCAAGTCTTTACCCACATTATATATATACCCTTATTACCCGCAAATTGTAAGGAGTGTTTTTTTAGAGAGAAAATACTAGAAAATTCACTTGAGAGTTAGAGATTGTTATACCCACAATCATCTACATATTTCCTTATAGTTTTCCTCAACTCATACCTCTCCATCTCTAGATGTTTGAGAGGTTGCTAGCCAAAAACTTAGCACACCCATATTGAGAGATTTTGGTGCTGTTGGGAAGTATTGGAAGGAGTCATTCATTGGTGGATGCAATCAGGTGTATTGCGGGATCTGGAAAGATAGAGAATACAAAGCTCCGAGAGGTCAGTTGATAGTAGGAGTTTGGAGGGCTCAAGTACATGGGGTAGACTAGGCTTGGAGGGTCTTTTGTTAGTCATGTACTTCAAATTTATTTTCTAGTGAATCAATTTCAATTTGGAGGGTCGGGGAGAGGTTTTTCGCTGAGTTCTTCAGTTTCTTCTTCAATAACACGTCTCGGTGTTATCTTCTGTTTGCATCCTTATTCCCAACTTTTTAAGTTTTCATTTTATTGATAATGATGGATGAATATGGCTTAGGATAGTTCTATCAGTTCATTGCGCTTATTTACTCTTATTCCACACTTCGTTTAAGTTAGAGTAAAAGCAATCCAGCCGTAATATTTATTTGTGGGTCTAAACAAGCTCTTGTGTTTTTGCACAAATCCAAGCTTTCAAAGATAATGCAAATGTTGAGTTATATCACCTCACAATGAGCTCAATCTAGTAGGGAGCCCTGAGGGACGAAGATTAACTCAAATAAAAATAAAATTTGTGGAGTTATGCTACTATCTTAGACAATGAAAATATGTTTCTGGAATATTCTTTTGTGATTATGTTTTTGTTCTAGTGTTTTTTTTCTTCATCTTCTTTCTATTTTATCTTTTGTTCTCTGATTGCTATCTCCCCTTTGCTTTTGGTTGTGTTTACTGCCTATATGATGAGAATCTGCCATACCTAGTACAACCTGTTTTTTCATTTTCTTTGTTGGATAAGTTATTGGCAAACCGTGATCATTTATTCTGCAGAGAACTAGAGACTCATAACAGTTGTTTCCAAAATAATTTGTTGAGTGGTGATTGGTGAGTCTGTAACTGTCTGTTATAAAAATATTAATGTCATCATTTAAGATATAACTTGTTCCACCCCTCTTTAATCCTTCCTTTGAAGAAATCCATAGTCATATAATGTTCATAGTGAACACTGAAGTTCATTTTCTTTTTCTCTTTATGCGTAACAATGTATTGTCTAATTGAAAGATATCCTCTATACTTGATTCCCTTCGGTATGACTCATTGTGTTTTGCTAATATCTATTTAACATTAACACTTCACATTGCAGTTACAGTAGTGTCAAACTGCTCTGATTTGTAAGTTATGGTGCTCTCCTCAGTGGAGTATTATCCTATTTCTGATACTTCTGTATATCTTGTGCAGCTTTGTGGTTCATTGGTTGTACTTAAATGAAAGTAATTTTTTTTATGTGGTTGTAGTACATTGGACTTTTGATGTATTTGGTTGTAGTACATTGAATGAGATTTGGACCCGGTTACATAATATTTGTGTTTTGGTATAAAGATTTTGTAATGTGTGGTTCTTGTGCATGATTGTGGTTTATTTATTTATTTATTTTTTATAAATTAAAAAAAAGAAACTTATTTTGAGGGTCAAAAGACTCTTAAATAACCTTATTTACTAAGGATTGCACTTTTAAATCTTTTAACCCTTGTTATAATGTTTTCAAGGGCCGGCAATCCTCAATAAAAGATAGAGCATTTGTTTTGAGGGCTACAAATTGTGTTGAAATTTCATTTTTCACATCATAAGTTTCGAAGATTATTGAGGGTTGGTTAGGCTCTTAAAATAATTTTTCTCAAGATTGTTTTTATCCATTTTTCAAGGATTTTGACACTTGAAAAAAAGCCAACTTTGCTGTAGTGGCATAAGGAGGAAAAAAATAATGAATGAAAAGATCATAGACCAAATTTAGAAGGAATTTCATTAAACATATGCAATATCAAAAGAACATATATAGAACAGGTGAATTCAAATCAACCCAAAAATGATTCAAAGGAAAAACATACATTTTTTCATGCCATCCAGCAATCATGGTTCCAAACACATTGCTTGCTTGGTTCTCCCTATCAAACACGAAACAGTTCATTCAGTTTAGGCCAAGAATTGTCAAAAAATGGCCCAAATTGAATGATGCATTTGAATGGCCCAAATAGATATCTGAGACCATATCTATTTGCCTCCGGAAAAACAAGACCTAAGCCTTGTCCATATTTGTCTCTCTCTCAACATGTTATTCACGCGAACTTGTGTGGAGGGACAAGTCATCCATTATTCACGCGAAATGGGTCCAACCTGTTTCTGAAATCACCACAACCATATCCAAGCAAAAAACCTTTTATTAAAACCAGTGATTCAGTAATCAGACATACTTGACAAAAGGAGAAAGAGTACAAAAGCCATGTCGAGTCCTTTAATAGTTTGAATTCCTACTCCATAGATCATGAAGCAATTATTGACGGTGCACAAACAAAGACTCCTTGTGAGAATATAATAGAGGCCACAGGCTCACAATGCGTACACATAATCTTGCAAATTTTCATCATCGCTTCTCCTACAATCAATCGATCATGGCATCTCATCGTCACTCACTTCTTTCTTTTGCTGTATTGGCAACTACATTCTCCATTGTCTTGCTTTGTAGTTTCTCTCTCATTGAGGCTCTCAATGAAGGCTTTAGCGTGGATCTCATCCACCGAGACTCCCCCAAGTCTCCCTTCTACAACCCTTCAGAAACTCATTCGCAGCGTGTAGCAAAGGCCTTGCGCCGTTCCATTAACCGTGTCAACAGTTTTAAGCCAACTTCTTCAGTCTCTCCCAATTCACTCCAAACAGACATTTTCTCAGATATTGGCAGCGGCGAATACCTTATGAAGTACTTTGTTGGCACGCCACCAGTCCCAATACTAGGCGTTGCCGACACAGGTAGTGATTTGATTTGGTTGCAATGCAAGCCTTGCACTGAGTGCTACAATCAAACAGCTCCATTTTTTGATCCTGAAAAGTCCACAACCTACAAAAGAATTTCCTGCACTTCCTCGCAATGTGAGTCTCTAGATTATATAAATACCTCATGCTCAAAAGAAAGAACAAGTTGCCAATATTCAGTGAATTATGGGGATAAATCATTCTCAAAGGGAGACCTTGCTTTTGACACTCTCACCCTAAATTCAACTTCAAGCCGCCCTGTGCCTCTCCCAAAAACTATCATAGGGTGTGGACTCAATAATAATTTAACCTCTGGAGTCACAGGCTCCGGCATTGTTGGGCTTGGAGGCGGCTCGAAATCTCTTGTTTCCCAATTGCATTCTTCTATTGGTGGTAAGTTCTCCTACTGCTTGGTGCCATTTATTTATTCCCAAGAAAATACCTCAAGCAAATTGAATTTCGGCAGTCATGCCGTGGTTTCGGGTTTTGGAACCGTGTCTACTCCCTTAGTACTCCACAAACGCCCACACACCTACTACTACTTAACACTCGAAGCAATGAGTGTTGGCAAGAAAAGATTGGAGCTAAGCAGTTCTTCTGCCTCTGGAGGCTCAAAGGGCAATATTATCATTGATTCAGGTTCCACATTGACAACGTTGCCTGCAGAGTTCTACTCGAAGTTCGAATCAGCTGTAGCAGAAGAAATTAATTTTGAGCGCATTGATAACCCAAGTCACCTTCTTTGCTACAATATTTCAGATGATATAGATGTTCCAAATATCACAGCACATTTTAGCGGTGCCGATGTGAAGCTGAATCCAGTCAACATCTTCTGGCCAATAACTGATGAACTTATGTGCTTAGCTTTCCAAGCTGGTCAACAATCCATCTTCGGTAGCGTAGCACAGTCCAATATGTTGGTAGGCTATGACCATGTGGAGAAAACTGTATCTTTCAAGCCAATGGATTGCACCAAGGTCTAAGCTGAAAATTAAAATGCATGCAACTTTATATATTTATATCGTCATTTTAATTAGCATGCATTTCTTGGCTTTTGTTGGAGATTACGTTTGCCAATGTTTGGTTGGTATGAATGGGTTTGGTGCGGGATACATAAAGTGTAGTATACTTATGTTTTTTGAATTGAAATGGTGAGCTAAAGACATGATTTTAAAATAGAAATCATCTTTTCAATTCACGATTTCAGTTCAAAAAATATGTGTAATAATGTGTGTAATAGTTTTTATCCATAAATAAATATGGTGGCTTTTGCTCTAGGATAGGGATGGGTGCAACAATTATATAATCCCTGCTGTGTTAACTTGTTTTTTTGGGTTGAAGTTCTTTCAAGTGAGCTTAGTTAGAATTGCTTTAGTTAAGAGGGTTTAATAAATCAAATTCAAATAATAAAGAAAGTACAAATCTTAAAAGAGAAAGTATGAGAAACATTCTTGCATTAAACTTGTTCAATCAAAACAATGGAACTTTTTAGTAGTTAAATTCCCACACTTAAAAATAGATAAATTAGTAGTTAGAATTAGAGAGGTTCGAACAATAAATATTTCCATTGAGAACATCAAGAAGTTTTAACTAGTTGAAGTATAAGACTCTTGACCTTAATGGCCTGTTTGGAAGTTTAAAAAATAAAGGGGAGTAGAGTAAAGAGAGGGAGAGTAATTCAATTACCTTATTTGGAAGTTTTTTAAGGAATGAGAGAGAGGGGTTTGGAGGGATTTGGAGGGGTTTCAACTACCTCTAACCCCTCATTTTTAATTCTCCCAAATTAGAGAGATTTGGAGGGGGAGTAGAGTAGATAAATTATTGACCAAATGAATTCTCCAATTTACCATTTCTAAATTAACAAAATTACAAACCTAAAAAAAAGTACACCTATCTCTCATTTGGTTGCTGACAAAACAGATAAAGCCAAGAAAAAAAAAAAAAAATCTCATCCATCTGAAGTTGACGGAAATGAATATCACCTACTTTAAACAAAAACAAACCAATCAGATTACCTACTCTTTTTTTTTTTTTTGAGATAAAAGATAGGTATTGTATTAATAATATCAAACAGTACACAAGCTAAGGATACCCTATTTTAACGTACATAGAACAGGGGAAGGGAAAAACAATGATTACAAGGACAATATGCTCATCCGATGCTCATTAGATCACCTACTTTGAACAGAGTAAGAATTACATATAGAGTACAATTATATCACCGTTTGGCTGCTGAGAAAACAGAGATAGTAAAAAATAAATGAAATCTTACAAAAATCAAAGCGGAGCTTCGTTATGCACATGTACATACACCTTGTTGTGACTGATTTGATAAAATAATAATTTATTTTTATTGTTTTGTCTAAGTCCATTATGAAGAGTTTTGCAGATATTTATTACTGGTCAGTAAAGAAACTATTGGTAACTGTATGCAAGTTAAAAAGCACTCATAACAATAAAAATAATTTCTTATGGGATGGCATTTTCTTGGCATCTAAACAGCGAAAGAACAGATAAAAAAAATTCTTTATTAATTAGATTAAAAAAAAAAAGATTTTCAAATAGGGGTAAATTTGTCTATTTAAATCATTTCCTCTCTTTTTCATTTTAATTTTAAAACATTTAAATAAGAGGAAAGACTTATTACTCCCTTCTCCCTTACTAATTTTAAAAACATCCAAATAAAGTGGAGGATAACCATTCCCATCTACTCTCCTCCCTCTCTAAACATCCAAACAGGCCATAAGTTTTCTATAATCCATACCTTGAGCCTTAGTTGTACTGATACTAATTAAATATATTAGATATGTTTCTTGAACACTGAAAGATAACATTACTTTAAGCCTACTCCTAATTTTTAATCCTAATAATGATAATAATGACGATGATGATGCAAAGTATATATGTTTTTCTTTTTTTTTCTTTTTTTTCCTTATAAGTTTTCTGAATCCCTTTCATATGCCTTTCCTATAATTTTTTTTTTTTTTTTATAGTTTTTTCTCGAATACGTGAATTTTTAGTATTTTCAACCATTTCATTAAAATTATTTGCACCATTTTCTTTAGTACTCACAAATTAATTTTTTTTTTTTTTATTTCCATTGATAACCCCAAATATCCCAACAATTGTGATATCATAAATGAAAATATAGTTATATGTATATCAAGGAGGAAGTGTCATTGTATAATTTTATTCTATTTTTAAAAAGAATTTAACAGAGTTAGTTTTTTTTTTTTTTTTTTTTATTTCAAGTTTTATATGAAACAATTTTCTATTGAGTTTTATACAATCTATTCATTATGAAAGAATGATTTTTATATTAATTCACTCCCCCCCCCCCCCCCCCCCCCCAACAACACACACACACAAAGCAGCTCTGCGCCACCAAGCTACAATGTTTTTGCCTTATCTACGCCATTATTAAAACACCTGTAACACTGATTAAAATAAAAAATAATCCTACTATACAAGTTTCGTGGACCGTTTTTCTGTACTATCCGCTGGACCTAGCTGTAATGCAAAAAACATTTGTCACCTATTTTATTCTTCATGAGTTTGGCCACGTACGTAATATAACTTTTAGAGGTAAATAAATACCTCTGTATATATATATAAAGAAACTAGTCACTAACTTATGTGGTGGACAGAAAAGTTTTTGATTAAATATTAACGCGTTCAGGTTTAAATTTTTCTTTAATTTAACTATTTGTAAGCTGAATTGGGTCCTATATAAGATGAAATCTACCATTTAAACATTTTTTATGAATAAATTTCCAAAATTCCACATATCCTTAAAAATGAGAAAACATACAAATATTATAGAATAATGTGTTATAAAGAAATCATAACATGCTCTTACATTTGGTTTAATATGTATTACAAAAGAATTTGTAAACAAAATAAATATACAAGTGCCCCTTACATCTTCAAGCTTATCTAATGCTTTTCAAGAATCTGTTTCTTATCGTTTTTTAGTCTCTTATCTGTCCTTCACTTTTTCAAGGTATTCAATTATTCATCAAATTTGTATCAAGTATACCATTCATCCAAGAGATTATAATGTAAAATGAAATACCCTTAATATCAATAAATTTTGAAAATTTTTGATATAAATATATTTATACTTGACTTCTTACATTTGGCCAATGACCTATAGGTTCACGGGCTCTTAAGATGTAATAAGAAAAATATTCCAATATTTTGACAGTGAAGATAAATCCTTTGATATTCTTGGTTTTATAAACAAATAAAAAAGACAGAAAAAAAACTAACAAAAGAAAGAAAAAGTCAAAAATTGAGAGATAGAGACCCAAACCAGATTAATAAAAATCATATATGTTGTTATACTAATAATCAAGTATTACACAAACCAGATTACTAATTTGATTCTTTTGTGAAAAATCAAATTAGCAATGTATCCAAACCCAATTATCACGAAGATAATATAACATGTAGACCATGCATTTAATCTTAATAGCAAAATACTTATCCAGAGAGTTTGAACTTTTCACCACATAATTATTAATTATCAAAAATAGAATGTTGTCAAAATCCCTTGTTCAAATCACGATTTCGCATATCTTTTATAAGGGTGGACCTAGTTAAACTATTAGTTAACACCTTAACTAATAGTTCATAAGTACTACCCAACACTTTATAAGCTCGGGAATGTGGAGCACAAAACTTATACATTATAAATAAATGGAAATTAAATAAACATTTTAATTTTCATACGGGAAAATCCCATTTGCATTAGTCATTGGAGTTGGCTTTAATGCTCCAAGAACTATGCTAGCCACTTGAACATGATTCGAAATTTATAAGTTAGAGCAAATTGCTAAATGAGCCTAGCGCTAGGCTCTTTTGCTTTTGGCTTTTTTTTTTTTTTTTTTTGGTTTCTTTTTTAAATAAAATTTTATCATTATGAATTGATGTGATGAGATTGTTCAGCCCTAGCCATTGTTATTTATCATTGACCTAGCCTAGAGGAAGAATAACATCAAATCTGTCTAAGCTAAACATGTCCAAAATTGGATAGAGTGGAAGTCCCTGCAAATAATTTGATCATAACTTAGTGTTAGTTATTCTAAAAAAGGTTTTTAAGCATAATCCATGTTCTACCTCTAATGACTGTGGCTGCGTTTTATGACCTATAGTCTCCAATTCTCCCTTTCTCCATCCTTTTGGTTTTTTTTTTGGGTAATACTTTCTTTTAGAAGGCATTAATTTTATTTGAAATTTAATTCCAATCAAGAAATGCAAGAAATCAACAATAAGCAAAATTTTAATAAGCAAAGCATTTTCTCAATTCTAGAGTCCTTTTTTTTTTTTTGTTGCAATAAGGACAATCCTCCGAGAGTCCTAGTTAGACACGGTGTGTGAGGAAGACCATTCCCTATTTCTCTTTCATGAATGGAGATTGTAGATTTTAAATAAATAAAAAAAGAGTTAACAATAAACAAAATTAGACAAAGCAAGCAAGGGAACAAAATTCTAAACCATTGGAATAGTTGTAACTTGCAAGTACAAAGCAAGCATGAAAATGAACAATACACACAAAATTTATTGTATATCAAAGTAAATGAAATATTTAATCAGTTTATAGGCTAATAAAAAAATTCAAGCTAGTCTACAATCTCAAAATAAATTATTTCAAATTATATGTGAAAGAAGAATCATGCTTTATAATCACAAAATTATTTACTAATTTAAGTCAATAACAATTTGTAAATCAATTAGTTCATGTTAAAGACTAAACTCTGTGCAAGTATCACCATTCCAATTAACGATTATCTTTTTCATTCTTTGAGTATCAAATTATATTTTGTAAGTCTACAATTGATTTTCATCCTCTAGTCTAGATTTAAATAAATTATATCAGAAAATTTTCTAATATAACCAAATTATTATTTCCATAAAAATTTGATTTTAAACTACCACAATATTTAACTTTTCATCAGATTTATCACAACATGACGAGAAAAACAAAAAACAAATAAAAATATCACATATCAAATTTATATAAATATAGAAGAGCTTGTGGTTCTCCATATCAAGACACTTTGAAAATCCAATTAGTTTAGGCCAGTAATTGTCAATGAATGGCTCAAATTGAATGATATATTTGAATGGCCCAAAGAGATATCTGAGATCAAAACAAGACGTGAACTTGTGCATTGGAACAAGAAGTCAATTATTTAAGGACCAAGATGCTAGTGATGAACTAGTTAAGTGTGAATATTTATTACTGGGTCCAAAACTTTTTTAAAGTGTATAATTTCTACAGTCACCAATCTTGTTTAAGTGTAAACCTGTGACACTGGGAGTCTCTAGTCTATTCACTTGCCGCCAATTTCCTCTTCTCCCCCATAAAAGTAAGTTTATTTATAGTACCAATCACAACTTTATTTGAAAAGAAAACCTTTCATACTCTTTATTTATATATATATATATATAGTGAATACGAATTTGAAAATCTAACTATTATATTACATGTTTTTATTATATCTTATATGCTTTTAAAATTTCAAGAAAAATAAAAATTAATAATTATGTCATCTATTAAATGTTTAAATTTTAAATATTGAAGGTCTAAATTTTTGTATAAAAATAAGTTTACTAATAAAATTGTAAATTATTCGATTTAGACAAAATTTGATATACATATAAATAACATTAAAAAAGAAAAACTTAAAAAGTTTCTCTCCAAACTTTATTCAATTTATATTCAATGAAGCAGATTTCGTTGTGCATAGACAAAGACTTCTTGTGGAAATCTAAATTTTAAGACTCTTTGTGGGAATCTAAATTTTAAAGGGTGTTTGGCAAGCAAATTTAAATACTTTTTTTTTACATATTTTAAACAATATTATACATATTTTTACATATTTTTTTACTCACACATATATTAAAAACACTCAAATAATATAATTTAAACTACTCTTCCAAAGCTAAAATTTATTCACTACTGAAAGCTATCTTCTCCGGAAGTAGGGACATAGCTTTTGCTTTCCTGAAAGAAATTGGGATGGTATTAGTGAATGATTGCGTTTCCTTTATTGTGAGTGATTGGCGGGAGTTGTGGCATGTACGACTAAGGGCTGCGTGTTGAGAGAATTGGCGGCTCAATCATTTGGCTAGCATTCACACTGAAAAAGGTGAAAACTAATATTAGAGCATTCACAATTTCACACTGAAGTAGATAAAGGTGCTGAACATCTATTTTATACCTCCCAACACTTTAGTTATCAATTTTTTATTATATTTTATTTATCTTTTTTTTTTCCCGCACATTTGTTAACGAATATTTTTAAATAATAATTAATAATCATTTTAAAAGAAGTTTTTATGATAGAAGAAAAAAAACAATTAATATTATAATAACTTTTATCATTTCTTATAAAAATTAGTATTAAAATTTTTTTAAAATTAATTGTTAATCATTATTTTAAAGTACTCGTTAGTATAATTTTTACTTTATTTATTATATATATTTTTTATTATGTTAAATATATTATTTTATTTTTTTTGTTTATACTATTTTAATATATTGTTACGAAAATAAAACTATTGAAATTGAATATTTTGTAAAATAATGTCATAAAACAGATAAATTAAGTTTTTCAAATAATAAAAACTAAAATTTTTATCTCTTCTAACGTGAATGCTCTAAAGCAACGACTGAATGCTCGACTACTAGAAGCCACTGACTCACTATGTATACGTACTTTATCCTACACGTTTTCATCAACACCTCTCCAACAATCAATCAATCATGGCATCTCATCATCACTCACTTCTTTCTTTGGCTGCATCGGCAACTACGTTCTCGATTATCTTGCTTTGTTGCTTCACTTTCATTGAGGCTCTCAATGGAGGCTTTAGCGTGGATCTCATCCATCGCGACTCTCCGGACTCTCCCTTCTACAACGCTTCTGAAACTCACTCGCGGCGCATAGCCAAGGCCTTGCGGCGTTCCATTAACCGTGTCAATCATTTTAAGCCAAGTTTTTCGGTCTCTCCCAATTTAGCCCAAACAGATATAATCTCAAATAGCGGCGAATACCTCATGAAATACTCAGTTGGTACGCCACCAGTCGCAATACTAGGCGTTGCCGATACTGTTAGTGATTTGATATGGCTACAGTGCAAACCTTGCACTGAGTGCTATAAGCAAGCAGCTCCATTTTTTGATCCCGAAATGTCCACAACCTACAAAAGCATTTCTTGTACTTCATCACAATGTGAGTCTCTAAGGAAAACATCATGCTCCAACGATGGAACAAGTTGTCAATATTCCGTCTCTTATGGAGATCAATCATTCTCAAACGGAGACCTTGCTGTAGACACTTTCACTCTGGGATCAACTACTAGCGATCATCCCGTCTCTCTCCCTGAAACTATCATAGGGTGTGGACATGATAATAATGGTCACTTTGATGCCAAAGGTTCTGGCATTGTTGGCCTTGGAGGCGGCACAGTTTCCCTTGTTTCCCAATTGAGTTCTTCTATCAGTGGCAAGTTCTCCTATTGCTTGGTGCCATTAACTTCAAGAGACGAAAAATCAAGCAAATTGAAATTTGGTAGCGAGGCCGTGGTTTCGGGTCCTGGAACCGTGTCTACTCCCTTAGTCCCCAATAGTCCAGACACCTTCTATTTCCTAACACTCGAAGCAATGAGTGTTGGCAGCAAAAGATTAGAGTTGAGCGGTTCTTCTGGCTCCGGAAACTTAGAGGGCAATATTATCATTGATTCAGGCACAACAGTGACAACATTGCCAATAGAATTCTACTCCACGTTTGAATCAGCAGTAGCAGAAGAAATTGATTTAGAGCGCGGTGATGACCCTAGTCAGTTTCTAAGTCTTTGCTACAAGCACACATCGGATTCTATAGAAGTTCCAAGTATCACAGCTCATTTCACCGGTGCAGATGTGAAGTTAAATCCAGACACCACCTTCATTCAAATAAATGAGGAACTTTGGTGCTTGGCTTTCCGTGCTAATAAAAAAATTACCATCTTCGGTAACTTGGCCCAGTCCAATTTGTTAGTAGGCTATGACCTTGTGAAGAAAACTGTATCTTTCAAGCCAACGGATTGCACCAAGCTCTAAGCTGGAAATTAAAACTGCATCTTTATTTAATTTTATCTATCATTTAAATAAGCATGCATTGGGTGGGTTCCATGTGCCTATATATGTGTTCTTGGCTTTTGCTGGAGACCACGGTTTTGGTATGGGATTGATAGATATATGCTGCCTTCAGTTCTAGTATGGAGATGGATGCAAGAAATGTTGGATATGATCCTGATGTAATGTTGTTTGAAATAGCAAACAAAATGGTGCCTGTTGATTTTTTTTGAACAATTTGTGTCTCTTATTTTTCCATAACGATTGTGTATTTTACATTCTAGCAAGAATTTCCTCATATGAATTGAAGAGGCATTAGACTAAGTCAACTCTTGTAATTCCACTTGGTTGGGAACTCTATAAAAGGAAGCAGAAATGCGGTGCGATTGTGTGTGGGAGACAAAATGTTAAAGAGTGAGAGTTAAAAACTGCAGAGAGTTCTCAAGGCACCCTAATGTTTTCTAGTAAGTGAGAAAAAAATATTAAAGAGTGCCCAAAACAGTAGTTTTATTTGTGAGAGTTTTGTAATAGGCTGTAACCTTATTTGTGGGAGTTCTGTCAAGGCAGTAGTCTCATTTGAAAGTAAGACTACTTTGAACTATGATTCTTCTAATAAAAGAAAACAAGTAAGAGAATTTTTCCCTTAGATTTCATTAACATGTTCACATGTAGATTTTACTTCTCATCAATCACATTTACTTACACGTTTCATTCTAAAAATAAATGCAAGGATATTACCATGTTAAATTAGGTTTTTATTTATTATTTTTATTATTATTATGATTATTTTATGATGTTACAGTCACATGTTTTTAGTAATAAGCTCTCTAAAATGTTCAAATGCTTCAATCATTCAATTCATACTTCTTTATGAGCGTGTTCTTAATCTATATGACATGTTGATTGCTTGTATATAAAGACATAGTATTGATCACCAAGACTAGTTTATTAGGTAAAGTGGATATTTAGCACCTTATAACTTAATCTCTAAGCTTAGATCAACTGTTTACTAAATTTTATTCATATATGATTTTCATCTTTTAAGGATGTAACTACAACCAAAGTCATGTAGTTTTCTCTTAGATTGTATGGGAGAATGAGACCAAAGCCATATAATGTTTTAGTTATATTCAATTAGATGTAAATTCTTGCAAAAAAAAAAATAACGATAACAAGTCCATGTCAATTTGGAGTCCTTTAATAATTTGAATTTCATGGAACAATTATTTATGCACAAACAAAGACTCCTTATGGGAATCTAATAGAAGCCACTTATTGAGTTATAGATTGATCACAGAAAACTAATTCAATTACCCAAGTTTATTAATTATTTAAATTTTATGCAAACATGGTAAAGGCACCAACAAATCACAAATCTAATCTAGAGTGGAGAGAAATAAAATTTGACACAGTGATTTGTTGATTAGTGGGAAAAACATTCACAAAACAAAAACCCCATCAGGTGAATTTCAAGTCACCACTCTCAAGAATTCACTAATCAAGAACAAGCAGTCACAAGTATATTGAATCTTACCGTTACCCATTCTATCTCAAATATTAACCTACAGTTGAATTGTAGTATTAATCTCCACTTGGACTTGATTTTGTAAAGTCTATATTTTTAGGTTGGCAACCATGAACAAATTGTATCCTTTGGAATATAGTTTTTGTCTAGTGTTCAATCTAGAAATATTCAGAAATAAGATAAATGAAGTTTTGCACAATTAAGGATTCAAGAAAGTAGGAAAAGATAAGTGTAGAAAAGTCTCACTTATCTCGACCGATCGAGATGCACATCTCAACCGATCGAGAATCGGGCAGATCTAAATTCTCTCTTTCTTTCTCATCTATTGGATCTTGGGTTTTGATAGATCTTAAGGATATGTAAATACAAACCCTAGAACATGTTTTTACATATTCAAGAGGGCAATGTTTTGTACACAAATCTAGAGTTTTTCCAAACCCTTTTGAAGCTATAGATGAAGGCCTTGTGCAAAAAACAGATCTGGCTATAAGGTAAAGTTGCTGCATCAAATCAAACATAATTAATGATCTAAACCTTTGAGTGGAGTTCTTAAAGTCACAAACTAGAGTGTTTGTTTGCACAGTTTCACAGTGGAAGAGTTCGTGAATTCAGAGCTGCATGTAGTCACGTGAGTAAGTACTATATGAGGTAGCAATTGATTTAGGGTTAAGTCCATTGTACAAACTTCCATTCTACTAATGAAATGTTTCTTTGAGTATTGTTTAAGTTAAATCCTCCCCGAGTTTTTTACTTTAAAAACACAGATTCAAAAGTTTTCCTAGGTTATCATTCTTGGTGTTCATGTCATTTGTGATTGTGTTATGTTTATTTAAATCAGATCGAATTGTATAATTAATTGAGTAGAGATTTGATTGAATCTGACTCAACTGGTGTCTAAAATCCTATCAGATTTTGTTGAGACTTCTTCAATTGCACAAATCTCTAATCTGTGACTAACTCTTAGTAACTTGAAGCTTGTTGATGGATGCAAAGTTCTTCATGACTAACATGCAGATTCTCTATGTATATCTCTATGTATGATGATGAAAATTAAATAATTTTTTTTTTTATCATCTAATAAGTTAGAGAACAAAACCCTAGAAATGCCAAATCATCAAGAGCCGAAAAACAAATATGATATTTTTAAATCTGAGAAACTTGATAGATTGAAAATTATCTAGAGATGTTAAAAAAAAAAAAAAAACATTATTCATTTACATAAAATTTGATTTTAAATGACCAAAATAATTAACTACTCAGGTTTATATGATATAGGACACCTTGCTTGCTTGGTTCTCCCTATCAAAACACTTAAAAGATCCAAACAATTTAGGCCAATAATTGTGAATAAATGGTCCAAATTGGATGATGTAATTTAATGGGGGTAAAGAGATATTTGAGATAGTCTATATAAATCTAAAAGCTGAAATGTAAAATTTAATATTGTTATGCTCACGTTGAGCCACATTAGCAACCATGTCATTTCTATAATCTTTTATGAATTTGTCCTACAATTTTAAAATTGTTTTTCTCAATTTTAAAATACTAAGATAAATAGAAAATATTTATCATCCCTATCTCCACCATAAAACCCACTTCTTATAAATTTAATTCCACCATAAAGGCCAAACACAAAGGCTTTTCAACTAAAACCTTTTGACAAACCCTTTATTTTCACGGTTTCAATAATTTGCCTCCCCACCTTTGTTCCATCATTACAAATTGAGTTCCTTCCCCTTCTCCACCTTTTGTCTAACAATTTCAAATTTAGTTCACAATAGCCTCTCTTCCTTCTAATGGCAGCCTCTCTGTCTTCCTTCCTTATTGTCTTCCTCTCCTCACAGTATATAAATTGTAACACCCCAAATATTAGTTTTTAATCAATTTTTCCAAAGGGAATAATATCTAAATTGGACTTTATTTTTTTTATCAATGTGATTAATTATTTTGTGGAGGACTTATGAATACTTAAGTGTTTTGTGGGGCTAGATGAAATATGGGAAGAACCTTAAGGGTTGAGTGGTAATTAAACTCAAGACATTTTTGGGGCACAATAGTAATTAAGCTTTTCAACTTAAGTCAGGCCCCCCCCTGTCCTTCCTCATTTCACGTTAAAATCCCTCTCCTCTTGACCGGCTGCCTCTTCTCTCTATTTCTCTATGCTTCTATCTCACGCACCCACCGAAACACACACAAACACACCCTAGCTCCCATCTCCTTCATCATTTCTTTCCCCTCTCTAGTCGAAATCTCTCTATTAGGAAGGATTATGTCTCTATTGGTTTTCCTAGAAGCTAAAACTCCATGAGATTTTGAGGTGGATGAAACCCAAGGTAAAAATATGAATCTTCTCTCTATTTCTTCCATGAAATACTTTGGGTTTTGTTATTTTATGATGTTTATGGTATATACTTGATGGGTTTGGTGAATAATGGAAGATTAGAGGGTTAAGATGTTTTGGGTAGCAATTGTTTTGTTTAAATCCAAAAATTTTATTTCATTGGTGGGTTTTTGCCTTAATGGGATGATTTGGTTTTACTATGGGTATTTATCCTATTTTGTTTGTATTGCTCTTTGATGTTGTGGGTTTTGTTTTTGGGGAAAGATTTTGACATGAGATAGTTGATGGTATTGACTATGAAATTGTTTAATTGATATGTGCATTATGCTTGTTGCATGCTAAGTGTTTGATAAATTGCCTATATGAGTCATGAGATTGAGTTTCTTAAATTGTGTTGTGATGGTTGTCATTTTAGGTTATGGGTTATAATCCTAGTTGTTTATATGAGATTTTGGGTTTGATTCCTTATTTCTAATATGCTTTAAATCTGGTGGTTTTAATGTGAGTAAATTCTCAATTAATTTGGGCTAGTCTTACAACTATAGCAATTTTCTAAAGTTGTCATGATAGATTTGAGTTAGCTGCAATGCGTGATTTTGAATAAATCATAGAAAAATCTTTTTGAGCTGAATTTTCGGTAGCACATACTAGACATATGAAGGCTTCTCCCTATTTAATTTCAAGCTTTTTGGATAAACTTTCATGGACCAAACGATTTTTACAAAAGGGCTGACCTGCTGTGTAGTGGATCTGAAAGTATGATGAGCATGTTGGGAATTTGTAGAATTTACTTGAAACCTTTGTTGAGTGGGTTGGCTTGTAAATTCTTACATTTTCTTTGACGTGTGTTTTACTTAGTTAACTTTAATAATGGTTTGACTTAATCTCTTGCAATAGCGTATTATAAGGCTTTGGTTGTGTTGTAGTCCTATTAGTTTCTTAGATGCTTGTTTGGTTCCCTTTTGGGTAGGGGTACTTGTCTTGGGCTGGTCAAGCTAAACTTTAGAGCCTTAGGTTTGATTTTTGAGGGAATCCCTTCCGATTTATGAAGTCATATCTGATAGCGTAACTTTGTAGTAGGCCTTGTTATTAATAGGTTTGATACTTGTGTTTCTAGGTTCCAAGGTACTTGGTGATGGAACTAATAACCTGATTGGTTGAATGTGGTGCTCGGTTGAGGTAAATTTGGAATGGACCGCTGAGGTAAGTAGCCTTTTAATGGGATTTTTGAAAAATAACCATGTTTCACAACTGTTGTCTTAGGGTCAAACATATTTTAGAAAATTATATATCGATATATGTTTTCTTAAAAGTATTGTGTTGTGACCCTATTGTACATTATTATATATGAAAAGTGCATCATTTTGGTATTGCATTTGGGGAAATGCATGAATTGTTGATATGGAAAAATGAGCATCTTTTATTTAATCTTTGATAAAGAAATCATGGATTTTATGGTATATTAGAAAATTAAAGATGCTTATCTTGTCTTGTTATGTGGGAAATTAATAGAAAATCTTTTTGACAAGAATGAAGTTGAAAACCTTACAAAATTTGTGGAAGTTAGATTATTTAAGGTTTTTCTGAAACTACCTGGATATAAACTATGTGTTTCAAAATATATGTAACCTGTGAGTTTAATGTGGTTTTAATACCATGCCATGTGTGATTTCCCGGTGATCACCCAATTTGGTTTTCGTGGTCTTTATGGCAACGGAATCAAATCCAGATCAGTGCCCTTTTACTTTGGATGACGCGTTCTTCCCTGCTGCCCATGGGGGGAAGAGGTTCCTTGATTGTGTGTGGGTGAGGCTGCTGCCCATGGGGCCAAGAGACCACATGCAAGAGAGGTCCTATTTGACGCGCTCTCTCTGCTGCCCATGGGGAGAGAGAAAAAACCTTGAGGGTATGGGTGAGGCTGCTGTCCATGGGACCAAGAGTCTGCATACCAGAGAGGATAATATCATGCCAGTTGTGAATGGGTGGATCCCCTGACCTGCCTATGTGGTAGTATGGTACAATTGTGATAAAGTTATCGTACGTTAGATTTTATGGCTTTAGAAATTATATTGTTAGTACTCACAGATTATATTATGTAGTTTCATGGTATTATTTTGAAAAACTTTGGGTTTCATCGTTTAATCATTCTTGTTACATTATTATTGAAAATGATCTTGAAGTATTCAGTTAGCAATTTCCCAAACTAAAACATGTTTTGTAAACTGTTTATAATCATGGAACTTGCATTTCCCTCACCCCCATTAATTATGCTACTTACTGGGCTTTAGCTCATCCCACTCTCCAACAGTTTTTCAAGTAAGTTTGTTATACCTCGAGCATGAAGCTGGTTTTATTGGTGGTGATTGGAGCATTATTCTAATTGAGAGATTTATGCTATGATTGGTTGGTGACTCAACTTTCTAATTTATTGAGGCCATAGTTAATTCTATCGAAGGTTGGGCCCTTGAGGTATGTTACCTTGGGCATGGTAGGCATAGATTCTATCGTCGTGGTTGCCTATCCTAAGAAGGATTGTGATTTGATGTTGATCCATTTGAAGTTTTGGAATTTCTTGTATATTTGGAGACATTATTTGTAATTTGTATTGTTTGTAAAAGTGTTATAGAGCTCTGAGATGTATTGTGGAGAAATCAATATATTTATTTACTTTGTGAATGGAAAAAGAAAAATCCCATACAGGTTCTCTTGAAGCCTCGGTTTTTCATGCTTTGGACCCTTTTGGGTTTGGGGCGTGACATAAATACTGATAAAAGCTAGAAGATTTAGTTAAGGTATCTCTAAATCCTAGTATCTCTATACTAACACTCCCCTTAACAAAAATGTCTCCTATACTAACTCTCCCCCTAAGTACATGACTACTTTCATACCTAAAACTACTCCCCTTTTTTGTCACGAGTGACAAAGGGTAAGTCATTGAGAAGCAATCACCATCATTGTTCACGTCCTTAAATGCCTCGGGAAAAGGAGAAGGAGACTCTACGAAGCCACCAAGGCGAGCATGCCGTCTAGCAATACGACTGACACGAGTGTTCACCTAATATAACTCAGTAATGAATGTATCAAGGCGAGCATCCATGGGCTAAATCTGCGCCATGACCGCCTCGAGGGTCACACCACCCACGAAGGAAGAAGGAGCGGATGTGGATAGAGTAGAAGAAGTGAGAGGAGTAGTCGTCTCGGTCGTTGGCCGCTTCAATCGAAGCTGGGCCTTACTCCGACTAACGGTTGTTGCGTCAATGACACATATCATAGAGAATTGAGGAGACTCGTGATAAGAGACAGACTCGTGGTGAATGATTCGTGTGATAGCAAACGGGAAAATAAGCTTATCACGCGTATCCTTATAGACATCTATAAGGGAGAGTATGAAGTGAGAGGGAAAGTCAATAGTAAGTCCCTCAAGTAGGGATAGCAAAAATCAAGCACGAGACTCAGTAATCAAATTATTGTGAGACAAGGGATGTAAAACAAATGTTATCACCATATTCAGGAACCTCGGACCTTTTGCAAAGCCTAAGCAAGGGGTGTTTTGACGTTCACCCTAAGATGAGGGTATCTCAATGAAAAGAGACATGAGTTCATCTTTGGACATAAACCGAAGACGAAAACAACCGGGGTAATCAAGATGTGATACCCTCGGGATATGTAGCACATCGGAGGTAAGCTTTAGAGTGACTACTATACGTATTCCTCGAATAGAAGTGAGAAAGCGAGGTATAGAAAAATCAAATCCATGCCTGTTGGAGTAGAACTCCTGTATGATCGCAGAGGGACAAGTGACGGGATGTCATAAAGGGATTCCCAACCCCTACTGTAGATGACAGTGGGTAAGTCAATGTCAAAGAAATCTGAAAGGACGACCTGGCTTTTCGAATGAATTCCATGTCTAGAAAAGTTCTCCGAAAAGTCCTTACGGGCTTTATCATCACAAAACCTGACATAAGAGGGGGTAGGATCAACAGAGGAAGAAGATGATGTCCTGGAACAAAGAGGGTTCCAAGATGGAGTAGACTTGCTCTTTTTAGGTGGCATGAGCAGACTAACTGAAAGAAAAAGAGTGAAAGGGAGAAACACAGAAAAGTACCAAACACAGTTAATATCAATAAGAAGGAAAGGAAAGGTATGTATGCATGAAAAATGCATAAACATGTGACATGCAACAATAAATACATTATGGGCTCACTCCAATCCAATCCTACCAGTACACATGATATCAACATAGTAAACACACATCTATAATGCATGAAACATTGTAAAAATGTAAATGAGATGCAATGCATCAACATATAGGATCATTTAAGCAAAACCCAACCCAAAACTTTTGCAAAAACCTCATCAATTTGAAAAACCCCAAAACCTAGATCTATATGAATGAAATGCATGAAAAAGCATGAAAACATGATCATACCAAAGATGGGAAAATCAATCTAGACCGAAGATCCACTAGGTAAGAGGTTTAGAGAGAGAGAGAGGAAAGTGTTTAGGGAGGTGAAGGGTCAGAAACTGTAAAGAGATATGAGAAAATAAGAGAAAAAATCACGCTAAGCTATATAAAAAAGCATGAAGCTCAATGGAATGAGAGGTGTCGAGAAGCTATTGAGTACTAAATCTCGACAGATGAAGCTATCGAGGTGCAATTGAGAGCTGCCCACAGCAAAGTGACCTCGATGGATTGAACAGCTATCGAGAATCTATTGAGAAAACAAAAAGTTACTTGATAGATGGATAATTCGTTGAGAAACTATCGAGACAAATTATCAAAAACTTCGATGGATTGAGATTGCGTTAATAGCTATCGAGAAAGAAAATCAAGATGGGGTTGATAAATAGCCTAGTTGTTGAGAGGCATCGAGAAGCTGGTGAGAAGTGCACAAAATAGTTTTTCATTGAAAAGAAAAACACAGAAATGAATGCAATCAAGCATGCTACTGAACCAAAGATCCAATCAACATTTTAAGCTCTCAAAATTATTTCTCAACAAAAAAATGACAAGCATTTAGATCCAAAACACACACACACACACACACACACACACACACACACACACACACACACACACACACACTAAACAAGTCTAACCAATTTTATATTTCAAAAACAAGTCAAGATAGTTTAGTGAACAGACATTAACACATGTATCTCTTGTGATGGGCAAATCACATTATACCTGCACATGTATCAAAGGTAGCAAAGAATATTGCGTGTTGTGTGCGAAAAAAAAAATCACAAGATTGCATAAGTGTCTACATGTTATGAGGATTTGAGATATGAGAAAATCAATTTAACTCACACAAAATCATAACTGCTTGATGGGGACTATCACCTTCAAGGTACATCCTATAAGTCCCATATCTCCTAGGAGACACGCTTGCAATCATATATAAAACATTTTGATTCTTTTTACTTTTATTGTTCTTTGCATATTTTTCTTTTGTTAAGCATATTATGCATGGGCATATAAGAGAGAGAAAAGAAATACCAAATTATGTTAAGCTTTTGACATTGCACTTTTTCTATACCGAAGCAAACAGATGTCATTTCATGATTGGTGGACAACAGTGGTAAGATGGATATTTATACTTTTCTCTTAGGATTTTTTAGTCCTTCTCGTCACACAGTTTGATACGAGTATTAAGTACAAGAAATTACTAAATCTTACGCATCACAAACATGAGCCACAAAGCTCACTTGCTTAGTTGTGCATATAGATGCTCATTTAAGTTACAAAAGATACAAAGTTTAGAAAACTCTGTTTCAATGGCTATTCAAGGTACATCCTATAAGTCTCACATCTCATAGAAAACACACTTGCAATCATATATAAAACATTTTGATTCTTTTTACTTTTATTGTTCTTTGCATATTTTTCTTTTATTAAGCATATCATGCATGGGGATATAAGAGAGAGAAAAGAAATACTAAATTATGTTAAGCTTTTGACATTGCACTTTTTCTATACCAAAACATACAGATGTCATTTCATGATTGGCGGACAACAGTGGTAAGATGGTTATTTTTGCTTTTCTCTTAGAACTTTTTAGTCCTTCCCGTCAAATAGTTTGATACGAGTGTTAAGTACAAGAAATTACTAAATCTTACTCATCACAAACATGAGCCACAAAGCTCACTTGCTTAGTTGTGCATATAGATGTTCATCTAAGTTACAAAAGATACAAAATTTAGAAAATTTTGTATCAATGGCCATCCAAGGTACATAAGTACCAATGCACACAAACACACACCGTTTTTGTATTTTATGATTTTTCAATTTTTTTTATGAAAAACTGAAAACAAAAAATCAAAAAAATGTTAAACAAAGCAAAACATAAAACTAGAATGACTCAAAACTAGAAAGCAAAACACACAAGTAATGCAAAAAAAAAAAAAAAAAAAAAAAATAGAAGGAGAGAGAGAAAAGTGACAAAATCACTTCGACCCTTTTTCCTTCCATACCTTGGAAGAACTTTTCCATTTAGTGTAGTCTTGATCCGGCGATGAGGGGGAAGAATTGAAATCGTTCAAGTTTGAATGAAACATGAGGGCCATGAGAAGATCTCCAAGAGGAGCAAAAGAGGATGAAAACTGATTCTGACTTCCTGATGAGATCATACTATTGCTTTGTTGAGTAGCTAACCACTTTTAGCAATTAGGTCGAGTATGTCTAGTCGCTCCACAGTGATAATAGAGTTGTTGTTTCTTCTGTTTAGACTTTTGGGTATTACCCTTCTTAGCTCTAGAGTTTTTAGTCTCTTTCTTATAAAGCTTAGGGGGTGCTCCTAGGATAGATTTATCCTTATCTATGTTCTCACTAGCTAAAGCAGTTTTCGTATTATTGTTCTCAGGTTCAACATTATTAGCAGGTGATAAAAAAACAGTAGTACTAGAAGAAGTAATATTGGGAAAAGAGAAATTATACAATTTTTCATGCTTTTCCGAGACCTTGTACAATTTTGTGTAGACTGTGTGGATGCACTACAAAAAAACTGGCCTATTGCGACGAGTGCGAAAACTGCAGCTATTGGTCACCTATTGCGTGCGTTTTTGGCCCACCGCTATACATGAGATCTATTGCGGTGAGCCAGTGATTCGCTGTAATAGACCTGGTTTAGCGGCCTTCAGCTTAGATATAGTGACGGGTCAATGACCCGCCGTAATAGACCCTGAAATTGCAGCAAGCCTGCAGCGGACCTATTGTAGCGAGTGCGAAAACTGCCGCTATATGTTGCCTATTGCAACGTGTTTTTGGCCCACCGCTGTACATGAGATCTATTGTGGCATTTTTAGTGACTGCCGCTATAGGTAAGGTTTTTGTATAAATTCAAATTTTTGTAGTTTACAATAACGCATCAAAGATGAGTTTAAATATCAAATTGTAAATTACACCCGATTGGCATGAAAATTGGCATGCACGTTAAGAACATATAGAATATGTAATGAATTTTCAAAATATAAATTCAATAACAAGTTATTAGTTGGTGTAACATTTTTTAGAGTTACATCAGATGTAACTTAAACCCAACCCTATATTTTTTAATTTAATGTGGATTTTGACAAATTTACCGTTAAATTACATTATCTTAATATATTTTAATGCTTACAAAATTTTAAGGTGATCAAAGATTAATAGCCATGTCATCAATCAATTGTTTAAATTTAAATTTTTATAGTTTAAAATAACACATAAAATATGGGTTTAAAGATCGAATGGTAAATTACATCCGATTAGCATGAAGATTGGCATGCATGTCAATAACATATAGAAAATGTGATCCAATAGTTGGATTTTCAAAATATGAATTCAACAATAAGTTATTGGTTGGTGTAAAATTTTTTAGAGTTACATTAAGTATAATTTGAACCCAACCCTATATTTTTTAATTTGATGTGAATTTTGACAAATCTACCGTTAGATTACATTATCTTCATATATTTTTCATGTTTAAAAAATTTCAAGGTGATCAAAGATTAATAGCCATGTTATCAATCAATTGTTTAAATTCAAGTTTTTGTAGTTTTAAAATAACGCATAAAAGATGAGTTAAAAGATCGAATGGTAAATTACATCCGATTGGCATGAAAATTAGCATGCATGTTAAGAACATATGGAACATGTGATCCAACGGTTGGATTTTCAAAATATGAATTCAACAATAAGTTATTGGTTGGTGTAACATTTTTTAGAGTTACATTAGATGTAACTTGAACCCAACCTTATATTTCTTAATTCAATATGAATTTTGACAAATTTACCGTTAGGTTACATTATCTTCATATATGTTTCACGCTAATAAAATTTAAAAGTAATCAAAAATTAATAGCCATGTCATCAATAAATTGTTTAAATTCAAGTTTTTGTAGTTTAAAATAACACATAAAAGATGAGTTTAAAGATCAAATGGTAAATTATATCCGATTGGTATGCAAATTGCCATGCATGTTAAGAACATATAGAACATGTAATCCAACGGTTGAATTTTCAAAATATGAATTCAATAATAAGTTATTGGTTGGTGTAACAGTTTTTAGAGTTAAATCAAGTGTAACTTGAACTCAACCCTATATTTCTTAATTCGATGTGAATTTTGACAAATTTACCGTTAGATTACATTATCTTCATATATTTTTCACGCTTACAAAATTTCAAGGTGATCAAAGATTAATAGTCATGTCATCAATCAATTGTTTAAATTCAAGTTTTTGTAATTTAAAATAACACATAAAAGATGAGTTTAAAAATCAAATGGTAAATTACACCCGATTAGCATGAAAATTGGCATGCATGTTAAGAACATATAGAACATGTAATCTAATAGTTGAATTTTCAAAATGTGAATTCAATAATAAGTTATTGGTTGGTGTAACATTTTTTAGAGTTACATCAAGTGTAACTTGAACCCAACCCTATATTTTTTAATTCGATATGAATTTTGACAAATCTACTGTTAGATTACATTATCATTGTAAGGACACAATTTGAACATAAGCCCAACAGTGAGAAGGGAATCAGACCAAAAAGTCCAAAATATTGAAATTTGTAGAGAGTGGGCTTGAAATCTAGGTTCTATGGATATGGGGTAACAACAATAATGGGCTAGATCGTTAGATCACATGCAACAAGCTGTTTATCCAATCGATTTCTTCCTCGGACAATAGCCGAGGTCAATTTGTATTAACTTTCCTTTGTCCAAGAACAAATTACAATTGAAGATGGTGGTGTTAATAATCTCTCCCCCCGCCCTCGTTCAATGCCTCCATCTACCTTTTATAGCATCTACCATCTTCTCCCCATCCTCCATTTATGAATCAGAATCTTCCTTTAGATACTTGTCCCATCCCCCCCTTTCTGAAGTCTCTAGAGGCAGCTGTAAGGTTGAATTCCGATGCTCAAGCATCACTTTCCCATTAATGCAGCCAGAGAAGTAATTGCAAAGCATTCAATGTGGTGGTAGCAGCTTTATCTTAGATATTTTTTAGCCTTTCTTCTTATCTTCTATTTTCACCATACTTACCTTTGCACTCCGAATCTGCGAGAATGACGTCTTTGGAGTGTCAGACTCCCCTTCTCTACCTCTGTCATATGTAGCCGAGGACATGTTTGTCCTCAGACATCATGCATCTTATAGCTTTAACCAGACATGTCCTCTTCCTCCATTCATTATTACCCCATAGATGTGCCTTCCTATATCCTCGGACCAATCAACATCCTCGGATTGGGCTTTTAGTCTTATGAGTGCTCTTAGGCCAGCCCAACATATATTCCAGGCCTCTTGACCCTACAATCATCATATAGTTTTCACGCTTACAAAATTTCAAGATTATCAAAGATTAATAGTCATGTCATCAATCAATCGTTTAAATTCAAGTTTTTATAGTTTAAAATAACGCATAAAAGATGAGTTTAAAATCAATTGGTAAATTACATCTGATTGGTATGAAAATTGGCATACATACTAAGAACATATAGAACATGTAATCCAACGGTTGGATTTTCAAAATATGAATTCAATAATAAGTTATTAGTTGGTGTAATATTTTTTAGAGTTACATCAAATGTAATTTAAACTCAACCCTATATTTATTTATTTGATGTGAATTTTGACAAATCTACCGTTAGATTACATTATCTTCATATATTTTTTACGCTTACAAAATTTCAAGGTGATGCGGCTAAGAACCAGGTCGCCATGAACCCCATCAACACTGTCTTCGGTAATTTTCTATTACCACTTTGTTTTTCCTTTTAGACTGAGTTTTCTTCGCATGGAAGATTTGTTTTTGGCTGTTGTGTTAGTTTAGATGTACTGAGATTCGGTTTGTAGAGAACGTTGTGTTTGTTTGAACTGTGATATGGGTTTTTTTAGATGAATAGTCTTTGATATTAGAAGGGTTATGTCGAATTTATTTTCTAGTGTTTGTTGGTGGGTTCATGTGTATATTTTGCTTTTTCTTAGTAGTAGTTATGTAACAAAAACTTTCTTTTTTGGCAATTAGATGTGACATGTAGCTAAATTAGATGGAAAAGCTGTTGGTTTGTAAATCTAATTATTTAGGATTGTGCACTATAGAGAGGCTGTTAAATTTGAGTAATTTTCAATGTGAAGTGTTTCTTCTTATATTATTTAGCAAGTTGAGAGTTTTACGGGATAACTATTGGAACATAAATGAAGCTGCTTTTTTGGTAAATAATAAATACAAATATAGGTTGTTGTTTTGATTGGAGTTAATTTGTTCAGGTCAGCATGGTGACCTGGTTAATTTGTCCTAAGTCCAGTTCGACAGGTACCACTTTTTTTTTTTTGGATTTAATTTAATTTTTTTAATGGGTATATCGGCATTTTTTTTAGCTGTTTCTTTTCTTGTTGTGAACAACATTATAATTACACTTTGATTTATGAACTAGGTGTTTCCGAGGTAGTTTCAAATCCATATTTCCCATCAATAATTGAAAGGAGACAAAACAATCGAACCCAGGAAGATCTTCATGCAAGCTCCAACACGTCTGAGACTGACCTGCCTCTTAGTTCTATTTCAATTGATGACAAGGCAAGAGGCTTCAATGGTGGACCTGATCTTGGATTTGGCATAAGAAGAAGGCATCGTTGCTTTGTAGTAATAACATGTTCACACTCTTTTCTTTACCACCAGGTTATCTACCTTTTCCACATGTTATTATATTTGGTGTGCTGTTTATGTGCAAGGAGTTTAATTTTTCACCCTACAATACATTATTCCTATAGCTTCTTTGAATAATATTTTCTTTGTTTCTTTTTGTTTTGATATTTTCAAAGTGATGTTTGATCTATAATGAAATGGGATGTGGGGTCTCTATGGATTTCTTTTTTCATTTTCTACATGTCTGAAGAAATCATCCTTTTTTAAAAATTGTTTTTTAAATTCAACTATTGCATTTGTTAGCCTTGGCCACACAGTAATTGACATGCTTCCTTGTTGACTTCATTAGCTAGATTGGATTTTTTCAATTTTCATATATATTTTTTTTGTTTGCTAGTCTTTTATGATTTGAATTGGTTTATTCCATTCATTTATCAATCAGTAAGTTTCACTTTTGGCTATAAATAAATCCATTTGTTTAACTGCACTTTCTGAATATGATCTTCCTCCTTGGATTTATTGTCTATAAGTCTATAAATGTTTATGGACTTCTTTGAGAAGGAAGCTTTTCTTTTATTGTTTTGGCTAATAGGCTCTAATTGTTATGAAGGACAATCAAAGCAAAAAAAGCTGTTCAGAGCTATTAGATTCGATTCTTAGAGTGGTGTTGTAAGGAACACTAATATGAAATTGAAGAGAGTTTTTTTGAGAATAAACTGGGAATAGTCTTTTTGCATAAAATTGGGGTGGGAAAACAATTGAGTAAACCTTCTTTTTATTTTTATTAATAATTCCAATGTGGAGATTTCGGTAGGTACAGAATATGTTGTTGTCTCCTACTAATATTTTCCTTTCATTATTGTTGTCTGATTAGTCAACTGGTCCCCCCACCCCCTCTTTGAAAATTGTGTATATCTATAGGCCATTAGTTTAGGCCCATGTTAATGAGATGCATCTTGGGTTGTGGTGTTAGTGACTCTTGAGGATTAAATTTGTACGCAAGATTGAGTGATGGACGGACCACTTTATAGGATATGGAAGGGTAAGTCAGATTTAAGTAGATTGCTAAGAAAGAAGATGACACAGTTAATATCATGAAATTAGATGGAATATTTTCAGGAGAAATTAAAGGATAACCACCCCAACAATATGAAGGTAAAAATCATGTTTGGTCTCTAGTCACTTGTATGGTTTCATAAAAAGTGAATATTAATGGCATTTTTTGTAAGATCTTTGAGAATTGTTTCATTGTCTATTACTCTCAACTTTGGAGTTCTGCTATGGAGACTAAGCACCTAGCTTCACATCCAGATGCAGACTCCAAGGTTAAGCCAAGTAAAAGCACCAAGAGAAAGAGAAAGCCTTGATTTAGCAATGCCCAAGTTGACATCAATGCTTGTAAGTTATTTGTCTTAACTTTGTTCTCTGTAATGCGAATTGAACAAGCTCACTCCTAGTTATATAATATAAACCAAGTAGTGTTTGGTTTTCAAGTGTTATGTCATGGAAGTGCATTCTCCAGTGATAGCCAAGAGGCTTTGGGACATGTTGAGGGTAAAAATGTATTGATGACTCTAAACAAAAAAGATTTATTGATGACTCTATGTTGCTGACACTAAAATATATTTGGAACTAAGGCTTAGTTGTTGTAAACCAAAAATAAGTTCCTTGGTTAGCCTAATATGATTTTTCTAGCTATAAATTTATGGATACATGTGAATTTTTGTGCATGAAGAATTTATGTCTCTTATTCTCTGAATATCTACAAACAAATATCTTCATCCTCACAATGTTATGAACAAAATAAGATCGAGAGAAGTGAAATGTATGAATATCAAGAATAAAATGATATATTGGATGGAAAGAAAGAAAGAAGATAGACTTTTGAATGAATGGGCAGTGTATGTGATTTTCTTCTTTTAATATGGAAATATTCTCGTTTTTTTACTAGGTCCAAAAGCCAAAAAATTTTGTACTTCTCTTTTTTTCTTTTTTTGTTGAGTTATTCTTGTACCTCTCTCTAGTTAGTTCCTTCTCCTTAAAATTATATCTCAATGTTTGTGTATTTTTTCTTAAAGAATTTATTATGTTCTAATACAATTATTTGAGATTTGGCTGTTTTAAGATTGGCTATGTTAAGATTGGCTGTGTTATTTGAGACTTTTAAACACATTGTGGGATTAAAGTTTTATGTATGAGATGATAATGTGTAGCTTTTATGTTTATAAGGGAAAGAAATGAGTGTTGTGCTTCTACTTGAACACAAGATGTTGGATCATGCAACTTATATATATGTATGTAAGCATTTGTGTACCAAAAAAATTAAATTAAAAATAAAGGAAATTATAGTTAATAAATTATTTTGTTAATCTTATTTCAAGTCTGGTAATGTCATTGATTGTATCTTTGCTCACAATGCTTGTAGTAAGTTTTTTTTTTTTTTTTTCCCCTGCAAACTCATGTGTCTGCTCCCTCTAGTGGTATTTATGTTGCGTTTGGTTCAAGGATATATAATTCTAAAGCTTGTCTATTTTATTATATTAACACTTATTTCTATGGCAGACATTGATACTTCCTTGTGCTTCTATGTCAATATAATGTTTGTTTGGAGACATTTGTGGTATTGTTTTAGTAGAAATAAAATTATTACTAATTGTTTGTGAAATTATTATAGGCCTTTTGTAATGGGACTAGTTTTGTTTTGGTTGTTTGTTTGGTTTGTTTTTTTTTTTTTTTTTTTTTTTTTTTTTTAATAATTTTTAATTTAACCTATAGCGGCGGGAAAAAAGCGCTGCTAAAGGTCTAAAATTATGTTATAATTGAAGCTCTATAGCAGCGCTTGTTGCCTGTTGCTAAAGATCGTCACCCATAGCGGCACGCATATCCCACCGCTAAAAGGTCAATTGACCCGAAATGTAACCACATATGGTGGCGGTTTTTTGCTCGCCATAATAGACCAAAACCGCCACTAAATGATAGATCTATTGCGGCGCCGCAAGGCTAGCGGGTAGAACCGCCGCAATAGCACCCACCGCAATAGCCCAAATGGACATTTAGCGGCAGTTTTTTGAGCTTTTGCAGCGGTTTTGGCCTGCCGCAATAGGCTTTTTTTTTTTTTTTGGCGGTAATGTCATCCTATTCATCTATCTTCTTAAACTTAGACTCCCCTAAGTCCTCTTCTTCATTCACTTCTTCATCAATCCCCTCAGTAGGATTCATAGTGGTAGTGAAGGCATTTAAGATTTCATCATCCTTATTATCTGAGTCATCCTCAGGTTCAGTGTCACTCAAGGTAGTAGCAAGGGCATTGCTTTTCCCGATGGTCTTGAGATAGGTTGGGCACTCTTGTTTCATGTGTCCAGAGCCTTGACATCCGAAACACTTAGGTCCGGAGGGAATAGTGTATTGATTGCCTTCCTTCGCATCCTTCTTTTCTCTGTCTTGTTCTTGAACTGAGACAAACTGGACTGCTTGCGGTCTTTATCAAATTCTCTTGTATTGGCATTCTTTATGAACTTTTTGAACTGCCTTGTAATATAGAATTTCATCTTAGAATCTTTATCATTAGAAGACTCATCAGTATCACTGCTTTTGGCCTTCAGTGCCATGCTCTTACTCTTGCTTAATTTCCTGATCCTAGACAAACCTAATTCATAGGTTTGCAAGTTGCCAACCAGCTTTATTAAAGAAATTTGATCAAAGTCCTTTGATTCCTCAATAGTGGTGATCTTGGCATAAAATCTTTCAGGCAAAGATCTGAGTACATTTCGAACAATCTTGGGTTCATGAATGGTTTCCCCAAAATTAAAGGCTGAGTTCACTATGTCCTTGAGCTTGGCATAGAACTCATCGAACGACTCATCCTCCTCCATCTTGATCTCTTCAAAGCTTATAGTAAGCCTTTAAAGTTTCGAATCCTTGACAGCTTTAGTTCCTTCATAGGTTTTTTGGAGGATGGTCCATGCTTCCTTTCAAGTTTCAGTGAAGGATATCTTCTTAAACTCCTCATTTATGACCGCACTGAATGAAGCATTCAATGCCTTGCTATTGAAATTAGCCACTTTGATCTTAGCATCATCCCAATCAGTCAATGCTTCCTTGGCTGGGTCCAGCCTATCTTAATAGCTTGCCACACTTTTTCTTCTCATGTATAGCTTCAAATTTGCATAGTTAGTGCAATCAAATAAAGGAGGCATAATAAGAGACTTTCATCTATCCATGAAAAACAGGGGTCAATGGATCACACAGTAAAGATTAAAAATTAATCAAAGTGTGCTTGCTCTGATACCATTTGATAAGCCAAGAATGTATTGACCCCTTGTAATAAATTAACCAATTATTTAGACAAGTTAATTAATTAATTCAATTAGCATGCAAAACGCGCGGTAGCACAAACAAATCATCAACTAAGTTAAATGCAGTGGAAAAAAGAGTTGACACGGTAATTTGTTTACGAATGGGGGAAATCCTCCAAAGCAATCCATCTGGTGATTTTAAGGTCACCACTCTCTAGAATCCTCTATTATCACAACTAGCAGTTACAAGTAAAGGAATCTCAGTACTTTATACTAACCTGCAGTTGAACCCTTACTCCAATACACAATTGGACTTGTTTTGTGGTGACAATCTCTCATTTTAAATGCAAGGCTCCGAGTACGTGACTAACCAATTGATGCACGAATCCAAGTACGTGACTAATACACTAACTTGAAAAGGATGTTGGCTGCAAAGTTCTTCATTTTATTAACATGATGAAGATCAAAAAGCTCTTTGGTTACAAAACCGTACGACGTACAAACGCAGTAGCTTTTTCAAGAGAAAGATGAATTAGGGCATATGTCTCCGGTCACAATATGCTTGCAGAAAACCATTTTCATTCACTTGCATTGACTAAGATGGCTATTAAAATAATCTTTATATATGTTTAGGATTGTGAGAAAAGAAAACTTAAACACATACATATGGACATGTGTGAAATCAGATCTGAAAAATTGGTTTTCGTAAATCTCGATAGATATGTTATCTATTGAGCAGCTGTCGAGTATCGGGCTAAAACTACCTTTTAAACCTCAATAGATGTCATCTGCCGAGCTTTAAAATGTAGCACTTCTTCACTTATTTCTTGAACAGATTTGTATGACTTTAACTCTTGACTTGAACAACATATTTCTTGAAGACTTAAACTATCCTAGATCTATCCAATTACAAGTAAAGTGCGTTTTGTTAAAGGATTAACTAATTATAAATGACATATGCTTTTAACATGATTCACAATATTTCCTAACACTTAGTGATACTAACGATATATATTAGATATGTTTCTTGAACTTTGAAGGATAACACTACTTTAAGCCTACTCCTAAATTTTAATTCTAGCATAAAAACGATAATGCTCATCAAGCAAAGTATATATATGTTTTTTTTTTTTTTTTTTTTTTTTTGAATCCTTCTATATGTCTTTCCTCGAACATTTATAGTGTTTTCTCCACAAATATATATTTCTAGTGTTTTCTCCAATGCGTGAATTTTTAGTATTCTCAACCATTTAATTAAAATTATTTGCACAATTTTTTTAGTATTCCCAAATTATTTCTTTGCTCTTTCCATTGATAACCCCAAATATCCCAACAATTGTGAGATGACAAATGAAAATAAAACTATAAGTATATCATAGAGGAAATATCAATATTGTAACTTATTCCGTTTTTTTATTTATTTATTTTTTTTGTATATATAAAAAAATTGTAAGAATTTATTTTCTAAAATTTCGAGCTTTAAACCTCAAGATGCTACAAAATTATTTTTAAAAAATATTAAATTAATAAGTTCAAAAGGATGAATTGAATTAAATATCTTAATACGGTGTTGGCTTCTTCTTTTATTTGAAAGCATGGTATTTCTTAGTAACATTTAAGCTGAAACATATCTATAGAACTATATATTTTTATATTAGAACCCCCAAGCAACAAGTCCCAACTCTGTGCCACTAAGCTACAAGGCTTTTGCCATCACCTATAATATTGATTAAATAAAAAAGTAAAAATTAAAAGAAAAGAAAAAAGAAGCCCCTACTATACAAGTTACGTGGACCATTTCTCTGTATTATCTCTTAGACCTTTAATGTAAATAAATTTGTCTCCTAGCTTATTCTTTATGAGTTTGGTGACGTCACTTTTAGGGGGTAAATAGATACCTAGCTATATAAGAAACTAGTCTCAGACTTATGTGGTGCACGGAAAACTTTTAGATTAAATGTTTACATGTTCAACTTCAAATATTTTCCTAATTTCAACTATTTGAAAGCTGAATTGGGTCTTAAATAAATATTTTGTTATCTGAAAAAATATATGTAGATATGGGGGTTAGGAGTATTCGTGTTGTTGGGGTAGGCCGAAGGAGTCTGAGGACCCAACCAATGATCAGCTTGATTTAGGTGGGCTAAAAATGACCTAAAGGAAGAGTTTTTGCTGCCAAAGGGCTGGATAGCCTGAGGGAGACCTGTGGATGAGGACTGCGCGAGGAGGGCAGAATGAAGACCACATAAGGCTGGATTGTGTGCAGCGTGGGAGGCGACAGTGATAAATATGGATAAGAGGTAATGAAAGCTTCCCCACGAAACCTCCATCACCTCCACATTGAATGTCATGCACCAACCATACTAGCCACATTAATGATTGAATGACACCTGAGTAGTGCCAGCACAACTTGTAATATGCTCAGCATGGCCTCAAAAAGAGAGATGGGACAAGTATCTAGGAGTAGAATCACTGAACCTCCATGTGGAGAGTTAGGATTAGATTAGGAGCACTATAAAATGGGGAAGACTTCAAATGAACAGAGAGGAGACTCTCAAGATTAGAAAGATAATATATCAATTCTTGTAATCTCATAAGTGTAAAAAGGCTTCTTGACCATTCTGAGGAAAGATAAATCTACATATTTTTTTTCCTTAATCAATCTTTTGGCCTTTAATTTCTTTTTTGATATAATTTGGAAGCCTAAGTGTTGGTCTACAAACTCATCTCTACAAATAAATTATAGTGGGCTTTGATCCAAGCCCAATTTTCAATTGGGCCTCGGTTTTTTTACCCCCATTCAGTAGATATAAAAAGTTTCTTTAATATAAAACATCAGGCATATGTGGTTAAAATTAGAATTAATAATCATTTTGGTCTCTAACCTTTACCTCATGTTTCAAAATGATCCATAACGTTTTAACTGTGTCAGTTTAGTTCCCAAACTTTTTTAGTGTTTCAAAATAATCTCTATCATTAAGTGGAAGATGGAAAAATACAATGAGACTAATGGTATTGTTAAAATATTATTTTGATATCATAGGGTATGCCAAGTGGGATCAATTAAAGAAAGAAAGATAAAACTCACCCAAAATAACTGCATTAGGGATCTGAAATCCCTAGATCTCACAAATTAAGAGGACATCTAGATCCAATTTGATGAGCCCACTCTTGTTTTGGAGTTTAATGCTCATCATTGAATATAAATCTTTCAAATCATTTTTTTGTTCTACTTTATGCATCAATCACAATCTGTTAATATTATTATTTTTTTTTCATTTTAAAATTTAGGTATTTTATAAGGAGATTAGTAAAAAAAAAAATACGCAGTAAGTTGTGATTAACCGTGTATAAAATATAACACAAAATGTGAGACAGACTTTGCTTATATTACCGTTGATTCATGCAGGACTAACACTTCTTTGAAGGTTGTAGATGGGTATGGTTTTGACCTGGATTGTGGCACACAGACATCTGATATGATCAAGGGTGGATTTCCTTATGCAAAATATATCTCTTTCGAAGGAATATAGGAAATTTCGTTCCAACATTACAAATTTACAATGTTTCAATATAAGGAAACAGAGTTGCATGAAACCTCCCATATATACTTAAATTCATCTTTCATTTTGCCACTTCACAGAGTCTTTTTTTTTTTAAATATATTAAAGTCGGCATATGATTTTGGGATTTGGTTTCATTGCCCATAATAGAAACATAGGTATTTGTGAGTTTTTGATACTTGCAAGAAGAAAAAAAATTCAAATGAAGTTACGTATATGTAAAAAAAATATTTAGAATAATGAAGAATTCTGTAAGATAATTACTTTTTTCCCGTGTACTATAACTCTATAAGTACCTATAGAGTTATAGTACACGGGAAAAATTCAACGCCGTTATGTTGGCAGAACAGGTATTGATACTTATTCATGATACAAACTCATTGTTTTATCACGTATTTAAGTCTAAATATTTTCCTGTACTATTTTTGAGGCAAAACAAACTTTGGGTTTCTTTGCTGGGAAGAGTATCTTAAAGGCAAGAAGAGTAATTATGATGGGTGCTATATGGAGAGTGGGGGACGGAAAATCTATTAGTGTATATCCTGATAGCTGGATATCAGGACTTCCAAAAAGCAGAGTGGTGTCTTCCTTCTCGGGTTTGGGCAGAGATATTGGTGTGGCTGAGCCACGGGTAGCTGGCATGTGAACCTCATTGATTTTTTTTTTTTTTGGAAGCACAACAGATACTCGCTATTCCCTTATGTGAATCACAACAATCAGATTTTTTCTACTGGTCTTTGTGAAAAAATTGCATCTACTCGGTAAAATCGGGCTATAAGATTTTATGTGATGAAGCAAGGAGTGAAGAAGCTTCGGGTTCAAACAGAAATGGAGGCTCGAGTTTGAGGTCTCTGGAATTTGGAAACTTAAGGTACCAGTTAAGATTATACATTTTTTGTTGAAGGCATGCCCCGATAGTTTACCAACTACGGCAAACCTGTTGAAAAGCAAAATCATAGCACATCCACCATGTCAACTTTGTGGCGGCTTTCCTGGGGATGTAAAACACGCTTTGTGGGACTGTGAAGCTGTGAAAATTGTGTGGTGTAAGGACTTTAGTTGGGTTAACCGTTTCGAGGCAGCAAATGGAACCTTCCTAGATTTAATGGAGCGGCTCACTACAAAACCAGGAATTGCAGATTTATTTGCAACCACGGCATGGCTCATCTGGACTCATCGGAACAAAAGCCGATTGCTGGAAAAAACCACACCGCTGGGTAGTATTGGTGAAGCTGCGAAGAGTTGGCCGCCGCAATTTCGGTCAAGTCGGGAGGAGCATTGCTGTGGGAAGTTACCTCGCTGACGCAAATGGTTGCCACTAGAACCGGGGGAGTTTAAAGCAAATTTTGATGGTGCGATGTTCAACCAAAGTGATGAAGCCGGGCTTGTGGTTGTGATCAGGGACTACATGGGTCAGATTATTGCTGCAATGGCTGAAAAAATCAGAAAACCTCATAGTGTGGAGTGCTTGGAGATGTTTGCAGTTAGACGGGCAGTGACTTTCGCTTCGAAAATCGGCCTTCAACAGTGCCATTTTAAAGGAGATTCAGAAATTAGTATTGAAGCTCTTAAAACGGGCGATATGTTTTTTTCGTCCTTGGCCATCTAGTCAGAGATATTTTAATTCATGTTAACTTCTTTTTGGAGTTTTTCTTTCTCTTACATCGTTATTCAAGGTAATACTGTTATACATGCCTTAACCTAAAGAGCAAGGTTTTCATCTTCTTTGTTAGTTTGGATGGTAGATGTTCTACTTGATGTATATGCATTTGTTTAGGAAGATTTCTCAACTTCTTAGTAAGTTTTTTTTTTTTTTTTTTTTTTACAAGGTAGAAGTATATATGCGTGTGAAACTCTCTCCTAAAAACTTAAACTATGGTCTTTACTCTTTACACCTCATAAGTACTTATTCTTGTGAAGTGCTTATTACCTTTAAGATTAGTTAAGTATGATAAATACTAAAAAAAGAAAAAACTTTGTCAAATGGAAGGTAGTTTTTTTTTTGGTGATTAAGTTTGCAAACTTTTTGCATCGTAAATTATAAATTAAATTAGTTTATTTTCTTAGTTATAGCTCTTCAAAGTACCATTTATTTTTTTTCTCTTAGTCAAATTCTAATTATTTTTATTTTACCAAAAAAAGCTATATCAAACGCACCCAAAATGCATATTTGTTATTACAAGAAGGGATGAGCGACGATGTCACATGCAATGTAACTATCTTCTATTATAAGTTTGGTATACAACCCTAGAAATAAGAATAAATTGAGCAGAGATATAAGTATTTTTTTTTTCAAATTTTTTGATACTACATAAAACTTTAAAGTTTTAAGTAAATTTATTCTTTTACTTATATGATTCTATAATTTTAATATTTTGATTTATTGTAATTAATATATGAGGATTTTTTAAAACATTTTACAAGTGGACACAAAGGAGTCATATAGTGTAAATACTGATAATATAATATCATATTGTGTTGACACATTTATATAACAACAACAACAACAACAAAATAATCTATATATACTATAAAATCGAAACCTTTGACTTTCAGTTCATTTTATAATATGTTGCCACCTCAGCTTTACTTGTTCTACAATGTTCCACATCAGCATTTTTATTTCTATTTTTTAAATCAAATTTATTTATTTTGATATTTTTACAAGTCCTAATTAGGGGTGTCAATTCGGGTTCGTATCTAGTCAAGGTAGGGGTATTTGATTAAATTATTCAATTCGAACTCGACCCGCTTAATTATCGTGTCATGATCCTTCGACCCTAACCCAACCTGTTAATAAGGCGGGTTGACCAGATCTAACCCACTTGACATGTTTAATAAACGTGTCGTGTTGGTTTGACACAAATATGACACAACCCATTTCAACTTGCTTTATATTAAATATAATATCTATCCAGAAATATTTTTTTTCTTTTACATACCAAAAGTAGTATATATACTTCAAGTCTTCAATTCGCATTTAAATTAATATAGTTCAACAAACATGTAACATCCATCTAGAAATAAGTTTTTTACAAAAATATAAGAAGGTTTAGAGATTTAGGATTTGTAAATTTTCAATTGCCAATTATATACCTTGCAATTTTTTGTAATTACTTAGTTTTCTTTATAAGTTTAAAATATAGATTGGATATAAAATGTATTTGACAAATCTAAAATAAAATGAATATTTATTTGTTATATGAGTTAAACGGGGTGTGTTAAATTGGTCATTTTGGGTTAGCACAAATAAATTAGTATGTCAAACGTGTTTATTGCAGGTTATGCAGGTTGACCAGTTTATGCCCCTTTTCTTGTCATGTCACTTTCGGGTTAACTCGTTTATGACTCAAACCTGCTAAGGCCCAACTCTAACCTGCAAAAACTCGTGTTGAGTTTGTGTCGTGTTCATAGTTTGGGTCAAATGTTGACACTCCTAGTCTTAATACAGGACTCCTATTATCTCTCTCTAAACTTACCTATTGCAAGCCAGCCTCCCCTGTAGAGGAAGTCCAAGCTTGAGGTAAGAATTCCAATTTTTAATTGAAAACCTACCTACTCAGCTATTACTTCCTATATATTGTTCTCTCTCCACTTCAATTTTTCGTGGAATTTTGTTTGTGGTTATGGGTGATTTGCTTTGGTGTTTTGGGTTGCAATGGTTGAATGGTTGGCCTTTGGTTTGCCAGCATTAATAAATGGTTTTTTTTTTTTTTTTTTTTTTTTTTTTTTTTTTTGTGTGTGTGCTTTAGGTTCTAGCGATTTAAGGTGGAAATTTGTGTTCTTTATCTTTCCATCTCGATTTTGAAGCAAAATTAGGGGTGTTTATCTTATTTTTATTTATATTTTTTTGCTTTAGGTTTTGGCAATTTAAGGTGGAAGTTTGTGTCAAAGAAGATTTCGATGACCTTTAAGGTGCTCCTTGAGATGGATTTGCTGGGCGGGGTAACAGACTAATAGTGGTGTTCATGGGTTGCAATAAGGTTATCCTCATGCCCCATTTTTTGTTGTATGTATTGAATATAAATTGGATTTTTCGGCTAAAGCTTGAAATTGGTGGTATATCAATTTTCAGTTAATAAGTTTTTATTTTCTAAATTATATTATTCTAATTATTTTTAAGTTCCTCTGTTTTAGCACCTATTCATAAACTAAGTTCTATTTCTTGGCCATATCTGTTAGGTGTTCAACAAAAAGCCTACAAGAGTAACTGTGTACATGGGTTGGAATAATATAATAAATGAACTGGCATAAACTATTTGATGATAGCTCATGGTCAATTGAAATAAGAAAACAGTTGAATGTATCTCTTAAAAATGGGAACTCAAAATTTATATGTAGAGGAAAGATTTAGAATATATCTCTTTCATAAGGTTACTTTTACCAAATCATTTTTGCCAGTATATATCTCACAAATTTTGCTTTTGCATAACAGGTTAGTGTTCGGCAACATCTACATGGCACCTCCTTTCATGTCTATTTGTGTAGTTTTGTTTGCCTTATATAATGCTGTACACAAGCACAACTGCAGTACAAAATATACTTCCATTAAGGTGAGATATATTAAGATGCACTTCTTATTGCAAAAAAAGATGATACAGTAAGATTTCAAAGGTAAATTCCTTTGGTAGGTTTTGGCTTACTAATGGTTGTATTTATTAAATAGTTATAAGTCCTTTGTCTTTTAATTGTGTTATTGATTTTCAGAGGAAATGTTTTGATGATCCATGTTCAGTCTATCAATTTATTCTTAAAAATGGTGATTGGTACTCTGAGAACCCAATTTTGGTATGTACAAAACACCCATATCTTGAATGTGTTTGGCTTTTGATTAGGAAGCTTCTATATAAAAAAAAAATTAGATGGTTCTAATGTGAAATGAGTCTGCCATCATGATATGTTAGATAGTTGATGTAGAATTTGTTTTATAACTTAATGACAATCTGACTTGAACTTTTTTGAAGGCTAGGTTATTTCTGTTAATATGCTGGATCATTTTAGTTGGACATACATAACTATGCAAATATTTATGTGTGCTGTTTCAAGTCCACCCTTTGGTAATTATGCAGATATTTATGTTATCTTTATTTGTTAGTGGGAGTGAAATTGTGGTTTTTAAGTCCAATTTGGCACTTTGGTTTAATAATCTTTTTAAATTCTATTATTTTAATTTCAAAACTTTTGAACAAGGTTCTAAATGTATTATAGATTTTTGGGTGTCAAATGTTAATTAGTTACTATTTGTTATATTAGATGATGCATTTTAATGTGGCAAAGAGATATCTGAGATAATGGTGAATAATTGGTCCAAATTGGATGATGTATTTTAATGGGTCAAAGAGATACTTGAGATGGTTGTGAATAAATGGTCCAAACTGGATGCTGTACTTCAAATGGGACAAAGAGATATCTGAGATAATTGTGAATAATTGGTCCAAATTTAATGGTGTATTTTAATGGGGCAAAGAGATGTCTGAGTTCATATCAAGTTTCCTCCAAAAAACAAAAACGTAAACCTCTGCATAGGGACAAGTCGTACGCCCATTACTTGAGGACTAAGACGCTAGCGTCTAGCGATGAATTATTTAAGCATGCTTTTCTATTAGACTATTATTACTGGGTCCAACCTCCTGTGAGATCTCACTCAAAGTAAGGGCATTTGTAGTGACTACCACAACCTTTTTCTATTAGTCAAATTCTTGTATGATTTGGCGCCACACATGTTGAGAGAAGGGACCGCTAAACCATTTGGCCAATTAGGCAATGGTGTAAGGCTCACAATTATATATACACTTAATCCCTACACATTTTCATCACCACCTCTCCAACAATCAATCAATCATGGCATCTCATCATCACTCACTTCTTTCTTTTGCTGCATTGGCAACTACGTTCTCCATTATCTTGCTTTGTAGCTTCTCTCCCATTGAGGCTCTCAATGGCGTCTTTACCGTGGATCTCATCCACCGTGACTCCCCCAACTCTCCCTTCTACAACGCTTCAGAAACTCATTCGCAGCGCGTAGCCAAGGCCTTGCACCGTTCCATTAACCGTCTTAATCGTTTTAAGCCAACTTCTTCAGTCCCTCCCAATTCACTCCAAACAGATTTGATCGCAGTTTCCGGGGGATACCTCTTGAACTACTCCGTTGGTACACCACCAGTCCCAAAACTAGCCGTTGCGGATACTGGTAGTGATTTGATTTGGCTACAGTGCAAGCCTTGCATTGAGTGCTACAATCAAACAGCTCCAGTTTTTGATCCTGAAATGTCCACAACCTACAAAACCGTTTCCTGCACTTCATCACTATGTAAGTCTCTATATAATAAATGTTCGATCGACAAAACACGTTGCCAATATTCAGTGGTGTATGGGGATAATTCATTCTCAATGGGAGACCTTGCTGTAGAGACTATCACTCTGGGATCGACTACAGGCCACTCTGTGCCTCTTCCTAAAACTATCATAGGGTGTGGACACTATAATAATGAGACTACTGACATCCAAGCAACATCTACAGGCGTTTTTGGCCTTGGAGGCGGCAAGGTTTCCCTTGTGTCCCAATTGCATTCTTCAATTGGTGGGAAGTTCTCCTACTGCTTGGTGCCATCTATTTATCCCCAAGACAATACCTCAAGCAAATTGAGTTTCGGTAGTCATGCGGTGGTTTTGGGTTTTGGAACCGTGTCGACTCCCTTAGAATACAAACGCTCAGACACCTTCTACCACCTAACACTCGAAGCAATGAGTGTTGGCTGCAAAAGATTGGAGTTGAGCGGTTCTTCTGGCTCTGGAGGTTCAAAGGGCAATATTATCATTGATTCAGGTTCCACATTCACGACGTTCCCAACAGAATTCTACTCCAAGTTCGAATCAGCAGTAGCAGAAGAAATAAATTTTCGGCGCATTGATGACCCAAGTCACTCTCTTAGTCTTTGCTACAATAATTCAGATGATATACATGTTCCAGGTATCACAGCACATTTTAGCGGTGCAGATGTGAAGCTGAATCCAACCACCACCTTCTTGAATATTACTGATGAAATTTTGTGCTTAGCTTTCGTTGGTGGTGAACCATCCATCTTCGGTAACTTGGCCCAGTCCAACTTGTTGGTAGGCTATGACCTTGTGGAGAAAACAATATCTTTCAAGCCAACGGATTGCACCAAGCTCTAAGCTGAAAATTAAAATTCATGCATGTATCTTTTAAGTATTTATACTGTTAATAAGCATGCTTTTGTTGGTTTTTGCTGGAGATTACGTTTGCCCTTGTTTGGTTGGTATAAACGGTTATGGTATGAACTATTTATTACACACACCTTGTTATAAAGGGTAGTGTTTAACTATTTATTACACACACCTTGCCCCAAATCCGAAAGAGTCCAAAACATGAGAAATACATCCTAAAGGCACCTGAAAATTTTTCTCTTTTGACAATTTAACCCAAGCAATTCATACAAAGTACCAACATCAAGAATTTTTCATAATAATTTCATTAAAGATATTCAAAGTAAGTTAGAAATTTATGCAATAATTACAAGGACTATTGTCCACAAAAGAATGGAGGTCTGAATAAATATAATTACACATCATTAAGTTGTCTCATCAATTGAAATGAAAGTCATAACTACTATTAGATACAAAAGAATAAGTTAAGCCTACTCTAAGAAGTACATTATTTAAATATCACCATCACAAAAGTCCAGCCCCCATCAGTAATTAGTCTAACTACAACTAGTCACAAAAACCTGTCTCAAAATGATTGTTACCTACTCTAAAAAAGTTTGTAAAAGAATGGGTTGAAACAGAGCCAAGTAAGTAGCATAATTAGTGGAGTGGAGAAAATGCAAATTTCATGATGATGAACAGTTTACAAAACATGATATTGTCCTCTTTGGTATTGTTGGGGACATATTTTTATGTAATTGGCATATCCTTTTGATAAAACGCACTTTACTTGTATTTGGGTAAATCTAAGTAGGTTCAAGATGATCATTACAAGTGGTTAAATTGAAGACATGAAGATTACTCAAGAACTGCTCAAGAAAAGTGCAAACTGCAGGTCTCGATACCTACTCGATAGAATCTCGATTTGTCGAGATTCATTAAAGCTCGACAGATGTCTCGATCAATCAAGCTTACGGGAGTCAGATTATAGCCAGTAACGTTTTTACTCTAAAAGGCTAATTGTTTATGGGTTTGTATAATTCTTATTGGACTAGGAATGCTCAAGGTTTGTGTAAACCTATTTGGAATAGGAGAGCCCATTAAGCTCCTATTTAAAGGAGATGGAAAAAGAAAAACCTAACCCTAGAGAGCTTCATAAGGTTTTCTTTTTGAAATTCTAGCCTCCTATAGAAGAAAAAGTTCTTGCTGCGTTTTTTTGTACGCCTTTAGGTTTTGTAACCAAGCAAAGTCTCTTGCACCAACATTGAAGATCTTATTGGTGTTTCTACATGAAACTGCTGCAAATCAACTACAACAATCAAAGGGTTGCTGTGGAGTTAGTCACGTACTGGATTCGTGCAAAGGAGTAATCCGCATACTGGAATTCGTGCAAAGGAGTAAGTCGCGTACTGAGATCCGCTCAATTGGTTAGTCACATACTGGGAGCCGTGCATCAAAAGGAGAAACTGTCACTACAAAACAAGTCTAATTGGGTATTGAGGTAAGGGTTTAACTGTAGGTTGGTAAGGTACTGAGATTCATTTACTTATAACCGCTTGTTATGATAATAATGGAGTTTCGGGAGTGGTGACCTTAAATCACCCGGTGGGGTTTTGCCGTTAGGTTTTTTCCATTCGTAAACAAATCACCGTGTTAATTTTATTTCTGCTGCATACTTTAGTTATTGGTGATTTGTTTGTGCTGCCACATAAATTTGCATGTTAACTTGATTAATTAAAAAATTGGCTAATTAATCAATTTAATTCATCACAATGGGTCAACGCATTTGTGGCCTTTTAGGTATGTAGTCTCTTGCCTCCATGGGCAGTAGCTTCACCCATACCTTCAAGGTTTTGTCTTTACCTGAATAGGCAGTAGGATAAACGCATCAAATAGGACCTCTTTTACATGTGATTTTTTGGTCCTATACGCAGCAGCCTCACCCACACAATTAAGGAATCTCTTCCTCTCATGACCAACAAGGAAGAACACGTCATCCAAAATGAAAGGGCATTGACTTGTATCAAACACCGTTGTCACAAAGATTACGGAAATTAAATCAAGTGATTACAGAGAAATCACACATGGAATAGGGTTAAAATCACATAAAACTCACAGGTTATATGTACTTTGAAACATAGTTTATATCTAGGTAGTTTCATAAAACCTTAAATAACCAAAACATCCACAAAGTTTGTAAAGTTTCCAAATTCATTCCTTGTCAACAAGATTTTCTATCAATTTCTCAAATAATACAAGACAAGATAGATACCTTTAAATTTTCCATTATACCATAAAATTCATGAATTCCTTATCAAAAATTAAATCAAAGATGCTAATATTTTTCATATCAACAATTGATACATTTCCCCAAATGCAATACCAAATATGATGCACTATAATAGGGTCACAATACAACACTTTTTAGAAAACACATAGTTCCCCAGATGATTTTCCAAAATGTGTTTGACCCAAAAATAACGTTTATGCTACGTGGTTATTTTTCAAAAATCCCATTAAAAAGCTACTTACTTTGCAATATGAAAAAATCATAATTCTCCAAACTCCAAAGAAGGTTAGCTAGACTTAAACAATATATATCAAGCAAACCTATCACAATAAGTATAAAGTTTGAAATTGTATCTAGTTACAAATTAGGAATTGCCAATTAAGCACTTAATTAGACGAGTCTAGTATATAACCTCACAAATAATGTATTCTACTTCCAAAGCTTGTCAACAAATTAATTCACAAGGCATAGGCTAAAATTAACCCATTCAATATCATCTCCCTTAAACTAAAATATTAACAATTCAAGAGTAGCTTTCATTAAATTCACATAACATCATCAAGAAACCCATGGCACCAAAACCATAATATCCCCTAAGACAAACAATTTGCATCTTTAACTAGCTCCAAATAATCAATAAAAATTATACTTATCATCTAGCACATGATATAACTCAAAACCCTTAAAATTCTATCATAAATAAACCTTAGATAGCCACCACAAGTACAAACCATAAACCCACTCATCAAGTAAATCCACCAAGACAAAACCCATACATATAAACACATGAATATCACTTCCAAAGCTCATAAATCACATGAATATCATTATCAGAGCTTAGATTAGAAGAATCTCAAGCAAAAGTCTAAAACTCACCAAAAAGATTAGAAATTACCTCAAATAAAAGAGATGAAGATGCTTAGAGATTCCTGAGGATTTTTTAGTGATCTTGCCAGAAAAAATAATGGTGGAGATGGTGGTGAGGAATGGCACCTATGGGAGAGTGAGGGAGAGGAGTGTGTGTATTTAAGTGAAAAGAAAAGAAAGAAAAAAAAAATAGGGATCGCTGGCCAAGAGAGTGAGGGATATTTGTGAGAATGAGGGGTGGGGGATTGTTGGGTAGGTGGGGCACGTGGGACACCCAAAAAAAAATTGACCTTGAATATTTTTTTTTTTTAACTTGGAGTGTTACACAATCACGCAAATACCATTACACACTTATTTGTTGAACTAAAATCATGAGTGTAAGACATGAATTTAAGAAAAACATATTTCAAACTCACGATTTCAACTCACACTACAACAAAAATGACAAAATTTTATGTGTAATTTCATGTGTAACCATATTTATTTATACATATATATGTTGCCTTTTGTTCCAGTATGGGAATGTGTGCTGTAAATATACTCCTTTGTGATGTTACATTTTTTTTTTTTAAGTTCTTTTAAGTGAACTTAGAATTGCCTTAATTAAGAGGATTTGAAAATTTAAATTAAAATAATAAAGGAAGTACAAATCTTTAAAAGGAAAGTATGTGAAACATCTATATATATATATATATATATATATATATATATATTATAAAGCTGAAACGTAATATTTATTATTACTATGTTCATATTGCGCCATCTCATCCACCGTATCATTGACTACATAATCATTCTTCTTCTTATTTAATTTTTATTTCTAAATTTTTTTGACAATATTAAACAAAAACACTCCCCCTAACATAAATATCTACTATACTAATTCTCCCCCTAAGTACATGACTACTCTCATACCCAAAACTACTCCCATTTTTTGTCACGAATGACAAATGGTAAGTTACTGAGAAGCAGTCATCTCTTCGTCACCGGGATAGCTAGCATCCTTATCAGTAGTAGCATCAACATCACTAGTGGAGTCACTATCATTGTTCACATCCTTAGATACCTTAGGAGAAAGAGACTCTACGAAGCCACTAAGGCGAGCTTGTTGTCTACCAATACGATCGACACGAGTGGTCACCTAATACAACTCAGTAATGAATGTATCAAGGCGAGCATTCATGCGCTGAAGCTGCGCCATGACTGCCTCGAGGGTCACACCACTCGCGGAAGAAGAAGGAGTGGATGTAGATGAAGCAGAAGATGCGAGAGGAGTTACTGTCTCAGTCGTTGGCCGCTTTGGTCAAAGGTGGGCCTTGCTTCATCTAACAGTTGCCTCATTCATGGCACATATCATGGAGAAGTGAGGAGACTTGGGATAGGAGACAGACACGTGGCGAATGATCTGTGTGATAGCAGAAGGAAAAATAAGCTTATTACGGGTTGCCTTATCCTTATAGACATCTATAAGGGAGAGTATGAAGTGAGAGGAAAAGTCAACAATAAGTCCCTCAAGTAGGGATAGCAAAAAATCGAGCACAAGGCTCAGTATTCGAACTATAATGAGACAAGGGATGTAAAACAAATGTTATCACCATATTCAGGAACCTTGAACCTTTTTCAAAGCTCAAGCAATGGGTGTTTTGGTGTTCACCCCAAGATGAGGGTGTCTCACAGAAAAGAGACATGAGTTCACCTTAAGACACAGTCCGAAGACGAGAACAGCCGAGGTAATCAGGATGCAATACCCTCGGGACATGTAGCACATTGGAGATAAGCTTCGGAGTGACTACTATATATATACCTCGAATAGAAGTGAGAAAGCGAGGTATAGAAGAATCAAATCTATGCATATTAGAGTATAACTCTTGTATGTTCACAGGGGGACAAGTGACCAGGATGTCACAAAGGGATTCCCAACCCCTACTGTAGATGACAGTTGGTAAGTCAATGTCAAAGAAATCCGAAAGAGTGACTTGGCATTCCGAATGAATGCTATGTCTAGAAAAACTCTCCGAAAAGTCCTTACGGGCTTTATCATCACGGAACCTAACATGAGAGGGGATAGCAGCAATAGAGGAAGAAGATGATGCCCTGGAGCGAAGAGGGTTCCGGGATAAAGTAGACTTGCTCTTTTTAGGTGCTAGGAGCAGACTAACCGAGAGAGAGAGAGAGAGAGAGAGAGAGAGAGAGAGAGAAACATGTAGAAAAGTTCCAAACATAGTTAATATCAATAAGAAGGAAAGCAATGGTATGTATGCATGAACATGTGACATGCAACAATAAATACATCATAGGCTCAGCCCAATCCAATCCAATCCAATCCTACCAGCACACATGATACCAACATAGTAAACACAAATCTATAATGCATGAAACATTGTGAAAATGCAAATGTGATGCAATGCATCAACATATAGGATCATTTAAGCAAAACCCAACCCAAAACTTTTTCAAAAACCTCATCAATTTGAAAAATTCCAAATTTTTTTTAGAACCCCAAAACCTAGATCTATATGAATGAAATGCATGAAAAAAAGTGAAAACAAGATCATACCAAAGATGGGAAGATCAATCTAGGCCAAAGATCCACTGGGTAAGAGGTTTAAAGAGAGAGAGAGAGAGAGAGAGAGAGAGAGAGAGAGGAAAGTGTTTGGGGAGGTGAAGGGTCAGAAACTATAGAGAGAGATTGGAGAAAATGAGAGAAAAAATCGCATTGAGCTATATAAAGAAGCACGAAGCTCTATGGATCAAGAGGCGTCGAGAAGCTATCAAGCACTAAATCTCAACAGATGAAGCTGTCAAGGTGCTGTCCACAGCAAAGTGACCTCGATGGATTGAACAGCTATTGAAAATCTATCGAGAAGTTAGAAAGTTGCTTGATGGATAGATAATCCGTCGAGAAACTATCGAGACAAATTCTCAAAAATTTCGATGAATCGAGATTGCGTTAACAGCTATCAAGAAAAAAGATCAAGAGGGGCTTGATTGATAGCCTTGTTGTCTAGAGGTATTGAGAAGCTATAGAGAAGTGCACAAAATAGTTTTTCAATGAAGAGAAAAACATAGAAATGAATGCAACCAAGCATGCTACTCAACCAAAGATCCAATCAACATTTTAAGCTCTGAAAATCATCTCTTAACAAAAAAATGACAAGCATTTAGATCTAAAACACACACACACACACACACACACACACACACACACACACACACACAATAAACAAGTCTAACCAATTTTATATTTCAAAAACAAGTCAAGACAATTTAGTGAGCATACATTAACATATGTATCCATTATGATGGCCAAATGACATTGTACCTTCACATGTATCAAAGGTAGCAAAGAATATTGCGTGTTGTTGGTGAAAAAAACATAGCAAGATTGCATAAGTGTCTACTTATTATGACGATTTGAGATAAGAGAAAATCAATTTAGCTCACACAAAATCATAACTGCTTGACAGGGACTATCACCTTCGAGGTACATCCTATAACTCTCGCATCTCCTAGAAGACACGCTTGCAATCATATATAAAGCATTTTGATTTTTTTTGCTTTTATCATTCTTTGAATATTTTTCTTTTGTTAAGCATATCATGCATGAGCATCTAAGAGAGAGAAAAGAAAATACCTAATTATGTTAAGTTTTTGACATTGCACTTTTTCTATGCTGAAGCATACATATGTCATTTCATGATTGGCGGACAATAGTGGTGAGATGGTTATTTATGCCTTTCTCTTGGTATATTTTATTCCTTCCCATCAAACAGATTAATACGAGTGTTAAGTACAAGAGATTACATAATCTTACTCATCACAAATATGAGCCACAAAGCTCATTTGCTTAGTTATGCATAGATACGCTCATCTAAGCTATAAAACATATAAAATTTAGAAAACTCTGTTTCAATTGCCATCCAAGGTACACAAGTACCAATATACACAAAACACACACTATTTTTGTATTTTTCTGATTTTTCTTTTTTCAGTTTTATTTTTAGGGATAACTACAGTAAACTCACTTGTAGTATGACCCGTTTTCACTTTGCCTACCCGTGGTTCAATTATTTACACTTTGTCCATCTGAACTTCAATCTGTTATCCATCTGTTACCCACATTTGTTTAAATCAGGGGTAAAAATGTATTTTATCTTCACTTTTATGTCTCTCTCCTCTAATAACAAAAAATAACAGAAAAAACTCAAACAAACAAGATCAAAGAGGGGGGTTTTGTAGCTTGGGTTCAAGAACACACTTGCTCTTAGTATGAACAGTCTTGAGCCAATCAATCCAAATAAAATTTTCATATTCACACAAATCCTGAAAAACATTTACAAATTCCTACACTTGAAAGTGCTCTACTCTAATTTCACAAAAATCCTTTCAGACACTTTCAATTATTCACAAAAATCATACAACGCTTCACCTTAGTTCTCTCACAAATCTCAAACCAAAACCAAAGAAAACCCCTTTTCAAAACCCAAACCCACCACACCTAGCAACACAAACACAGACCCACTGCACCCACAACAAAGAAAATAAGATAGCAGAGAGAGAGAGGTGGATCGAAGTCACAGTCGGAGCCAAACTCAACGCGAAGGAACCCATGGCTGTTCACCACCACCATTGCTCCGTGTACTGCTACATTGGTCCTATTCATTCGTCTTTCTCAACTAACCACTCACGCTCATGCTCACCCAAGCTCTCTATTTGGTTAGCCATCTTTGTTCCTTCCTCAATGGAGGCAGAGACGGAGGCTCCACATCAATGTCATTGCAGTCGATAGAGAAGCAGAAGGAGAAGGAGAAAGCAAGAGTGAGCCGAACCTCTTCGATTCTCTGGCACGCGCACTAAAACGGAGCCAGAGTCGTTCGGAAGCTACTAGAGGAAGATCCAACGATGGTGCATGCTAAGGACTACGACAACTGTACACCGTTCCACGTGGCGTCGCTCCATGGCTGGTTCGAAGACGCGAAGTTGCTTAACGGCTAGATCGAAGTCTCAAAGTCGCTTCACGACTAGATTGAAGTTGCTCCACGTCTTTTATGGGTGATGCCATAAGTGGGTTGGGTTTGAAGAGAGGGAGAAGTGAGGGAGATAGAGATGAAGAGGGAGAAAAAATAATAAATATATAAATGAAGGAGATGGGTCTGGAAGCTATTAACTTATTTATTTATATTTGATTTGTATTCCTCCAATTTATTCTTGTAGAAGTTCTTCAGTAATCAAAAACCCTAAGCTTTTAATTCTTGTTAGATTTGTTTTTGCCTAAAAATGTGTTTTCCTAACGACAAATGGAGAGGTGGGTTACGGAAGGCTAACAGGACTAACCTCAGGTGGGTAAAATGTAAATGATTGAACTACGGGTAGGCAAAGTAAAAATAGGCCATACCACAGATGGGTTTACTGTAATTATCCCTTATTTTTATGAAAAACAAAATAAAGTAAAACTGAAAACAAACAAACAAAAAATTTTTAAACAAAGCAAAGCATAAAACTAGACTAAATCAAAACTAGAAAGCAAAACACATAAGTAATGCAAGCAAAAAAATAGAGGGAGAGAGAGAGAAAAGTGACAAAATCATTTCGAGCATTTTTCCTTTCACACCTTGGAAGAACTTTTTCGTTTAGCAAACCCTTGATCCGGCAAGGAGGGAGAAGAATTGAAACCGTTCAAGTTTGAAAGGAACATGAGGGCCTTGAGAAGATCTCCAAGATGAGCAAAAGATGATGGAAATTGATTCTAGTTTCTTGATGAGATCATACTATTGCTCTGTTGAGTAGCTAACCATTTATAGTATTTAGGTTGAGTATGTCCAGTCGCTCCACAGTGATAACAGAGATGTTACTTCTTCTGTTTAGACTTTTGGGTATTACCCTTCTTAGCCCTAGGGTTTTTAGTCTCTTTCTTATCAAGCTTAGAGGATGCTCCTAAAATAGATTTACCCTTGTCTATGTTCTCACTAGCTAAAGCAGTTTTCACATTATTGTTCTCAGGTTCAACATTGTTAGCAAGTGATACAAAAACAGTAGTACTAGAAGAAGTAATACTAGGAGAAGAAAAATCATACCCTAAACCAGTTTGATCAAAAGCAAATTTCTAGAAGCTAAGCATCTCGTCAAGCTTTGCACTAGAAGTCCTCTCCAACTGAGCTCTAACTTGGAATAGCTCTGCCTTAAGCTTATTGGTCTTCTCTATCGAGAAATTGTTCTCAAACCATAGTGCTCTAATAGTGTGATTAGCTTCATTAAACTTTGTGGAGATTTTTTCTCGTTCAAGCTCCACATTACTAAGCTTCTTGATGGCCAACCTATACAATTTCTCATGCTTTTCTGAGACCTTGTACAATTTTGCATAGGCTGTGTGGATGTCATCCTATTCATACATCTTCTCAACTTAGACTCTCCTAAGTCCTCTTCTTTGTCCACTTCTTTATCAGTCCCTTCAGTAGGATTCACAATGGTAGTGAAGGCATTCAAGATTCCATCATCCTCATTATCCAAGTCATCCTCAGGATCGATGTCACTCAAGGTAGTAGCAAGGGCCTTGCTTTTCCTGATGGTCTTCAAATATGTTGGGCACTCTTGTTTCATGTATCCAAAGCCTTGACATCCAAAACACTTAGGTCCGGAAGGAACAGTGTATTGACCGCCTTCCTTAGCATCCTTCCTTCCTATGTCTTGGTTCTTGAACTAAGACGAACTATACTACTTGTGGTCTTTATTAAATCCTTTTATATTGGTATTCTTCATGAACTTTTTGAACTGTCTTGTGATATAGGATTTTATCTTAGAATCTTCATCATTAGAAGACTCATTAGTATCACCGCTTTTGGCCTTCAGTGCCATGCTCTTGCTCTTGCTCTTGCTCTTGCTCGGTTTCCTGATCCTAGACAAACCCAATTCATAGGTTTGTAAGTTGTCAACCAGTTCAGTCAAAGGAATTTGATCAATATCCTTTGATTCCTCAATAGCAGTGATCTTGGCATGAAATCTTTCAGGTAGAGATCTGAGTACCTTTCTAACAATCTTGGGTTTAGGAATAGTTTCTCCAAGATTAAACACTGAGTTTACTATGTTCTTGAGCTTGGTATAGAACTTATCATACGACTCATCATCCTCCATCTTGATCTCTTCAAAGCTTGTAGTAAGCCTTTGAAGTTTTGAATCCTTGACAGCCTTAGTTCCTTCATAGGTTGTCTCGAGGATGGTTCATGCTTCTTTTATAGTGTCAGTGGAGGATATCTTTTTAAAATCCTCATTCATGACCACACTGAAAAAAGCATTCATTGCCCTGCTATTGAGGTTAGCAGCTTTGATCTTAGCATCATCCCAATCAGTTGGCACTTCCTTTGGCTTGGTCTAGCCTATCTCCATATCTTACCATACTTTTTCATCTATGACTGTAAGAAATCTCTCATGTGTGCTTTACAACATGTATAATTAGTGTCATTAAATAAAGGAGGTTTAATAAGAGACTGTCCTCTATCCATGATAGACAGGGGTCAATGGTTCACACAGCAAAGATTAAAAACTAATCAGAGTGTGCCTGCTCTAACACTACTTGATAGGCCAAGTTAATTAATTAATTCAATTAGCATGCAATACGTGTGGTAGCACAAAGAAATCACCAACTAAGTTAAATGCAGTGGAAAACAAAGTTGACATAGCGATTTGTTTACGAATGGGGAAAACCTCCAAAGCAAAAACCCTATTAGGTGATTTTAAGGTCACCACGCCCGACTCCTGAGAATCCTCTATTATCACAACAAGTAGTTTCAAGTAAAGGAATTCCAGTACCTTATACTAACCTACAGTTGAACCCATACCTTAATACACAATTGGACTTGTTCTGTAGTTACAATCTCTCATTTTCAAAGCAAGGCTCCTAGTACATGACTAACTAATCGATGCACGAATCCAAGTACATTACTAACAAACCAACTTGAAAAGGATGTTAGCTACAAAGTTCTTCAGTTCATCATCACGATGAAGATCATGAAGCTCCTTCGTTACAAAACCCTACAGCGTACAAACGCAACAGCTTCTTCAAGAGAAAGATGAACTAGGGCATATGTCTTCGGTCACAATATGCTTGCAAAAAACCTTTTTCATTCACTTGTATCGACTGAGATGGCCATTAAAATAATCATTATATATATTTAGGGTTGTGAGAAAAAAAAGGCTAAACATATACACATGGACATGGTGTAAAATTAGATCTAAAAAAACTGATTTTCGTAAATCTTGATAGATAAGTTATCTATCGAGTAGCTGTCAAGTATCGGGCCAAAACTACCTTATAAACCTCGATAGATGCCAAGCTAGCTATCGAGCTTTAAAATACAGCACTTCTTCACTTGTTTCTTAAACAGATTTGCATGGGCTTAACTCTTGACTTGAACAACATATTTCTTGAAGATTTAAACCATCCTAGATCTACCTAATTACAAACAAAGTGCATTTTGTCAAAGGATTAACCAATTATAATTGACATATGTTATTAACATGATTCACATATGTCCTAACACTTAGTGATACTAACAATATATATTAGATATGTTTCTTGAACTTTGAAGGATAACACTACTTTAATCCTAGCATAAAAATAATAATACTCATCAAGCAGAGTATAGATGTTTTTTCTTTTTTTTCCAATCCTTCTATATGTCTTTCCTCGAACATTTATTGTTTTTTCTCCATAAATATATATTTCTAGTGTTTTCTCCAATGCGTGAATTTTTAGTATTCTCAACCATTTAATTAAATTTATTTGCATAATTTTTGTTAGGTTCTAAGACCTTTAGGTTTAAATGTATTATAACTTTAATTTGTAATGTTGGTAGACCATGATCAAATTGTTTAAAGTCTTGTTTAGACTGCTCAAAGTGTGTGTCTTTAATGTAAAGTTGGAATCGAGTGGCTGCAGAATTTACTGTGCAATTTTGCCTAGCTCGATCGATTGAGAATTAGACTCAACCGATCGAAAGTCGTTCAGATTTTTTTCCTGCAGAAAATTTCAACTCAACCTAAGCCCGTTTTGCGTATAGGATTTTATGTTTTTCCCTAGGTATAAAAGGAAAAACTCTAACCACATTTTTAGAGGTTGTTGCTGTTGTGTGTGTAAATCTTTTGTGAGATCCAGAGGTGTTTGCCTTCACACATACTTAGGGTTATCAAGGATCAAGACTATGTCAAGAACTTGGTGATTATTCAGTTGCTGCATTAAGAGCTTAAAGATATACAAGCAGGAGTGCTTATGCTTGCTGGGAATCTAAGAAAGGAGTAGTCCGTGGACTCAGAGTTGTTACATGGCCATGGTAATAAGTTTCCTACTCGAGATAGCAATAGGATGTTAGTGGTCTAAGTTGCTATTGTGTAAACTTCAATTCTTTCATAATGGATTCAGTTTTACCTTGAGGATAGCTAGGTTAAATCCTCCCCAGGTTTTTTATCGGTTTGGTTTTCCTAAGTCATCATATCATTGTATTTTTTATATTTCCGCTGCTTTGTATGATATGATATATTTGTGTTAATCTAGATTTGCATAATTTACCTAAGTTAATAACTTGGCTGGATAACTAGGTTAATCTGATTGTTTTAAGGGATCTAAAAATGTACAAGTATATCAAAGCGGGTAGCTCTCTTGTTCAAGATCTTTTGATCTTTGAGCAGATCTTTGATCCCAGTTGTCAAGGAACACGGACACTCTCTAGTTATTCCTCCTCATTTTGATGGGAATAATTATGCTTACTGAAAATTCAAGATGAAAGCATTCTTGAAATCTATTGATGAAAGAGTTTGGAACTCCGTTGAATACAGATGGGAGAAGCCCACTACTCTTGTGAGTGAGTGGCAAACTTCTTAGAAAGAAGCAGCCTCTTTTAATGGCAAAGCTATGAATGCTATCTTTAATATTGTTTCTATAGAGGAATTTAAAAGAATCTTTAATGTTATGGTTGCTCATACTGTTTGGAATATCCTCTACACTGTGCATGAAGGCACAAAGGCTGTTAAAATCAACAAGCTGCAGTAATTAACTACTATATTTAAAAGCATTAGGATGTTTGATGATGAATCTTTTGATGAGTTCTATGCTAAACTTAATGATATTTTTAATTCTGCATATAATCTGGGTTAAATCTATGATCAACCTAAAATTGTTAGGAAGATTCTTAAATCCTTGACTAAGGACTTTAGACCTAAAGTGACTGCCATTACTGAAAGCAAGGATGTGGACTCCATCCCTGTTGATGAACTTGTAGGATCTCTTTAATCCTATGAGTTAGACCTACCTAAGACTAGCAAATCTAAATCAATGGCTCTTAAGTCTATTGATGTGAGTGGATTTGATGATGAGCTCTCTACTACAGAATTTGCATATCTTGCCAAGAATTTTAGAATCTTTCTTAGGAACAACAACTGAAGGGCAAGAGGTAAGAACACTGCTAAACCTAGAAATTTTAGGAGGAATGATCCCAGTAAGGTTAATAACACTAATAAACCTAAAGAAAGAGTAGGTCAACCTTCTAATAATTCTATGGGACAACAATGTTTTGGGTGTCAAAGGTATGGTCATGTAAAATCTGAATGTCCTACATACTTGAGGTCTAAGGGTAAAGCTATGGCTGTAACCCTTAGTGATGATGAAGTTTTTGATGATGAGTCTGGATGTGACGAGGATGGAAACTTCATTGCTTTCACTGCTACTATTGTAGTAGATGAAAGTGTTGCTGTTGAGGAAAGCCCTTCTGATGGCAAACTCTCCGAGGATGCAGATCTTCAAGAAGCCTACAATAAACTTTGCAAAGTTGCTGCAAAGGATGCTATGAATGTTGATCTAGGTTTAAAGAAAATTACGTCTCTTAAGCTTGAAAAGAAAAATTTGCTTGTGAAATTGTTTGATGCTAATAAACTGTTGAATAATGTGAAGACTGAGAACATGCTTTTGCTTTATAAAGTTAAGAACTTGGAACATGATTTATCTATTGCTAAAGAACAAACTAATAGGTCTGTTAGTTCCAAACTTGATCATATGCTGAGTGTGCAAAAGTCTCTCTTATACAAAACTGGGTTAGGTTTTGTTGAAAGCATCTCTGTTTCTGAAACACATTCCACAAACTTTGTTCTTTCTTCTAAGCCCTCTATGTGTAAGGTTGTCCAACCTGTAGAAGTCGCACCTTCGAGAAAGATTAGGGTTGATCTTCAAGAGTCTAAACCTAAGACTTCTAATTCTTCTAAGGGTAAATTGCATGATAGGCCTGCATGGGTGTGTCATTTTTGTGGAAAGTCTCGACACATTCGTCCAAACTATTTCAAGCTGTAAACTACTAAGCGAGCAAATAAACCAAAAGTACTTGTGCCTCAAGCGCAATACCCTATGGTACTTATTGGTGAGTTAGTAAAGGCTCTAAACCTTTATTCCAATTCTGAAGTTAGAAATCATTCTAATATGAATAAGAACTCCAATGCTCAAGGTGCATCTAAAAGGTTTTGGCTGCAAAAGGCTCAAACTAAGTTAGTTTTTCTGACATGGTCCTTGTGCTTCGTTGCTCTACTCTATGTGACCATTTTTTTTTTCTTGAGTTGCATTGCATAACATTCATGCATTTCATTCAAAGATGTTTTTCTTTTTTCATCAAAAATAAAAAAATAAAAAAAGGGAAAAGGAAAGAGAAGCAAAATGTGTTTTGCATTGTTTTTCTTGGATTTGATATCAAGGTTGACCAATTTATCTTTACATAACATGTTTATGCACCTTGTTTAGCTTGGATGAGCTTATGTTATTGCACTTTACTAGTTTGAGCTTTGTAGTGCATGTTGTGTGGGAATATGTTTATAGTTTTTTTTATCACATGATTTTGATCTTGCAATCAGATGCTTTTGATTGTCAGACTTGAACTTAATGAGAAATGCATAAATAACCATCTCATCACTATTTACTAGCCAATCATGAACACCTTACGCATATCATAAGATTTTATGCTCGAGAAAGTGTAGCACATGCACAAAAAGAACATAAGGTGTAGCCTCGGTTTAAATGCTGAAATTGGTGTGTACATTATTGGACTATAATAATTCCAATCAATTAAAATTGGTGTGTACATTATCTTGGCTAATTCTTAATAAGTTTCTGATCAAATAAAATTGGTGTGTATATTATGAGGCAAATCAAGAAACTTATATAATTGCAAACTTTTATTCTAAGAGATGTAAGAGTTATATGATATAACTCTTTGAGGGATAGTCTGTTTTAAATATATGTGATAGATTTTGCAGAAATTATACTTAATTACTATACACATATCACCTCACATGTCTCTCAAGTTTTTGCTAGTTGCACACACTACACAAATTTCTCTTTGCTAAACTTTGTACATAACATTATGTGTGATCTTAGTTTGGCCATCCAAGATTGAAACTTCCTTGAGTTTAAATGCAAATTGTGTTTTGAAGTTTGAGATTTTATGGTGAACTGAGTGAAAACCTTAATTTTTGGAAAACCTAGGCTTAAATCGTGTGTTTTTTAAAAGTATTTCATCTCATATTCATGCATTTTGTTCATAAATTTTTTTGCTTTGAGGAGTTTTTGCATCAAAATGCTTTGTTTTTCAAAAATCTTTTTTTTTTTTTTTTTTTAGAATTTCGATCAATCGAAACTGTTTTTCGACCGGTTGAAATTGCGATTAAATTTTTGGTTATGTTCTGTCTATTTCGACCGGTACTCAATTGCTGTTGGATTAATCGAAGGCGTTTTCAATTGATCGAACCTAATTTTTGACCGATCAAAAATCGCACAGGAAGTTTTTTTAAAAAAAGGTTTAAGGTTCACATGTTCTTCACTTTTCAAAAAATTTTCAAACTTTTTCTCTCCTTTTTAACCAGTCTAAGACTCATAGTTTATTTTTGTCGTTTTCCTCCGAATCTTTTGTAAAGATTTTGTCTTCTAAGGCCGGTATGTCCATTCTACCCTTCCTCTTTCATTTATTTTCTTGTTTCATGCATTAAATCATGCATTTAGGGAGGATTTTCGCACCTAAGGATTTTTGGGTGTTTTTGATGTTTTAAGGCTTTTTCTTTCACAATTGATCAATGGGTTTTTGTTATGGGTTGATATACAACTGTTCTTAGTGATTTAATTTGATCAATTTGGTGTTTTGCGAAAAATTTGAAATTATAGGGCTTGAAATTACCTAAATTGGGGATTTTGTTCAATTACGCTTAATTTGATGAAGTTTGTGAGAGATGCATGATTGACTACAATAACAATGTTTAAATTTACCTATTCATTTAAAGCCTGTATAGTTTTTTATCTTTACTTATGTAAATTGGCTTGTTGGATTGATTAATTTGATCATTTTAATGTATTATCTATCCTGTGTGATGATCAATTGGTCAATTTCTTGAAAATTGTATAAGTGGTTACTCAAAATTTTGGGGTTTTTGTTATAAACTCTATACTCAAGCCAATTTTGTGATTTTAACGTTAATTTGAACTAATACTCACTGCATTTAGAACATGCATCATGTGTTTACACTGTTCATGCATCATATGGATTGTTATTTTTTATATTATTTTGTGCTAACTTGTAGTCTGCCCTTGGTTTTTCTTGTTTTCTCTTTTGATTCTTTTCTGCTTGTCTGTTCCTTCCTTAGCATAATGCCTAGGAAAACTAGAGCCAACAGGTCATCCTCCTCTTTTTCTGCTCCATCTTTTGAGAGTCAGAGATTATTAAGTGAGAAACATCAAAATACCTTTAAGACACTTAATCTTAAGAGAAACATTTAGGCTGAGAGACGGGTCCTTTTAGATGAGTTAGATCCCGAGATTAGGAGGAAATTTGAGCGTAGGGGCTGGTTGCCTTTGTTAGATATTTCTCACCCTCCTCCAACTACCTTAATCAGAGAATTCTACTTGAACCTTTCTGTTCACTCCTATGATTCCAGCACTCTTGTGAGGAGTTGGATTTATGGTGATGAGTACACAATTACCCCTTCGGTAGTGGCTGCTGCTCTTGAGGTGCCTCTTGTTCAGCATCCTATCTACCCTTATGATGAGTCTCCGCTCCTAGACGACGTCATGTCTTATATCACTGGGTCTTCTATCCAATAAGGTTCTGATCCTCAAATCACTACTGCTGAGCTCATTGAGATTCACTATCTTTTCTTTCGGATTGCTTGTCATTCCCTGTGGCCTATCTCTCATCAGCACACCATCCCTATTGAGCGATGTGAGTTTCTTTATGCCCTTGTTATTGATGCTCCTATCAGTTTTCCTCACTTATTTATTCATTCTTTGAACGAGGTTCATCAGAGTAGTTCTACTGCTCACGCTCTTTTCTTCCCTATTTTTATTCATAGGATTCTTCTCCATCTTAGTTTAGAGGAGTTTCTCGCGTTTGAGCCTGTTCACATTATTGCACCTATTGGTGCCACCTTTCTTAGGTAGAGGGCTGCTCAGTTGAGAGAGAGCTTTAAACGTCCTAGGGTTGACTCTTCGGGTGTTGTACCTCCTCCTCCTCCCTTCTCTACAGGTGATACTTCTACTGAGGCATTTGACGATCATGCTACTGCTGCCGGTGTTCCTCCGCCATCTACTTTGGATGATTCCGACATTCAACGTATGTTGGAGATTGTCATGACCGTTCATGCAGCTCATGGGCAGCTTTTGGTGGATATGTTTGATAAGCTTTGTGCATTGCAAGCAGATTTGGAGAGTATTATACCGCCACCTCCTTTTGATGATAAGTGAGTGCCCTTTGGCAATTTGTCACAAAAAGGGGGAGTGCTTATATGGTGTAGAGAGGAGTTTTTGTTGTTAGGGGGAGATTTTTTTTTAGTTGTTTGGAGCTGTGGAGTTAGCTTTTAGATTGTATCTAGGTGCTTCACTTTGTATGTATCTTTTTGGCTCATGACGTTTGTGTTGGGTTGTCTATGATAGGGGGAGATATTTTTTTTTGTTTATCTGTTTCTTGCTTCACATTGTGCTACATTGTTTATTGATCTATATTGATAAGTTTATTCATGATATTTGTCTTGTAGTTTAAGTTTACATGAAATCAATAAGTTCTGTTATTTTACTTGTATTTTCCACACATGCGTTTATGTGTTTGCTAAGTGTTACATGAATATACAAGTTGATTCAGTCATGCTGCTGTCTACACTTGCAACTGATGGATAGCAGTTAGGTTGAATTTGTTATGTTAGGCTTTGTATTTGTAATGAGCTGTTTATATGTAAACTTTGAGCATTTTAATATGTTTGTGTTTTGTCACAGATTGCCAAAGGGGGAATATGTTACGTTCTAAGACCTTTAGGTTTAAATGTATTAGAACTCTAATTTGTAATGTTGGCAAACCATGATCAAAATGTTTAAAGTCTTGTTTAGACTGCTCAAAATATGTGTCTTTAATGTAAAGTTGGAATCGAGTTTCTACAGAATTTACTGTGCAATTCTGCGCAACTCGATTGATTGAGAATTAGATTCAACCGATCAAAAGTCGTGTAGATTGATTTTCTGCAGAAAATTCCAACTCAGCCCAAGCCCGTTTTGCGTGTAGGGTTTTATGTTTTTCGCTAGGTATAAAAAGGAAAACCCTAGCCATGTTTTTAGAGGTTGTTGCTGTTGTGTGTGTGAATCTTTTGTGAGATCTAGAGATGTTTGCCTTCACACATACTTAGCGTTATCAAGGATCAAGATTATGTCAAGAACTTGGTGATTATTCAGTTACTGCATTAAGAGCTTAAAGATATACAAGCGAGAGTGCTTGTGCTTGCTGGGAATCCAAGAAGGAAGCAGTCCATGGACTCAGAGCTATCACGTGGTCGTGGTAGTAAGTTTCTTACTCGAGGTAGCAATAGGATGTTAGTGGTCTAAGTTGCTATTGTGTAAATTTCAATTCTTTCATAGTGGACTCAGTTTTATCTTGAGAATAGCTACGTTAAATCGTTCCCAGATTTTTTATCGATTTGGATTTCCTGGGTCATCATATTATTGTGTTCTTTATATTTCCGCTGCTTTGCATGATATGATATATTTGTGTTAACCTAGATTTGCATAATTTATCTAAGTTAATAACTTGGCTAGATAACTAGGTTAATCTGATTGTTCTAAGGGGTCTAAAAATGTACAATTTTTTTAGTATTCCCAAATTATTTCTTTGCTCTTTCCATTGAAAACCCCAAATATCCCAACAATTGTGAGATGACAAATGAAAATAAAACTATAAGTATATCATAGAGGAAATATCTATGTAATTTATTCTGTTTTATTTTATTTTATTTTATTTTATTTTTTATATAAAAACAAAATTGTAAGAATTAATTTTTTAAAATTTCGAGCTTTACACCTCAAGATGCTACAAAATTATTTATAAAAAATGTCAAATTAATAAGTTCAAAAGGAGGAATTGAATTCAATATCTTCATACGGTGTTGGCTTATTCTTTTATTTGAAAGCATGGTATTTCTTACTAACATTTGAGCTGAAACATATCTATAGAACTTTGTATTTTTATATTAGAACCCCCAAGCAACAAATCCCAACTCTGTGCCACTAAGCTACAAGGCTTTTGCCATCACCTGTAACACTGATTAAATAAAAAAAGTAAAAATTAAATGAAAAGAAAAAAGAAGCCCCTACTATACAAGTTACGTGGACCATTTCTCTGTATTTTCTCTTAGACCTATAATGTAAATAAATTTGTCTCCTAGCTTATTCTTTATGAGTCGTCACTTTTAGGGGGTAAATAGATACCTAGCTATATAAGAAACTAGTCTCAGACTTCTGTGCTGCACGGAAAACATTTAGATTAAATGTTTACATGTTCAAGTTCAAATATTTTCCTAATTTCAACTATTTGAAAGCTGAATTGGGTCTTAAATATATATTTTGTTATCTGAAAAAATATATGTAGATGTGGGGGTTAGGAGTATTAGTCTTGTTGGGCTAGGCCGAAGGAGTTTGAGAACCCAACCAATGATCAGCATGATTTAGGTGGGCTAAAAATGACCTAAAAGAAGAGTTTTTGCTGCCAAAGGGCCGGATAGTCTAAGGGAGACCTGCGGATGAGGACTGCGTGAGGAGGGCAGAATGAAGACCACATAAGGCTGAATTGTGTGCAGCAAGGGAGGCAAAAGTGATAAATATGGATAAGAGGTAATGAAAGCTTCCCAAAGAAACATCCATCACCTTCACATTGAATGTCAGGCACCAACCATACTAGCTACATTAATGGTTGAATGACACCTGAGTAGTGCCAGCACAACTTGTAATCTGCTCAACATGGCCTCAAAAGGAGAGATGGGACAAGTATCTAGGAGTAGGATCACTGATCCACTATGTGGAGGGTTAGGATCAGAGTAGGAGCACTATAAAATGGAGAAGGATAATATATCAATCCTTGTAATCTCACAAGTGTAAAAAGGCTCCTTGGCCATTCTGAGGAAAGATAAATCCACATAATTTTTTTCCATAATCAATCTTTTGGCCTTTATTTTCATTTTTTATATAATTTAAGAAGCCTAAGTGTTGGTCTGCAAACTCATCTCTACAAATAAATTATAGTGGGCCTCGATTCAAGCCCAATTCTCAATTGGGCCTCGGTTTTTTACCCCATACAATAGATATAAAAAGTTTCTTTAATTCAAAACATCAGGCATATGGGGTTAAAATTAGAATTAATAATCATTTTGGTCTTTAACCTTTACCTAATGTTTCAAAATGATCCATAATGTTTTAATTGTGTCAGTTTAGTTCCCAAACTTATTTAGTGTTTCAAAATAATCTCTATCGTTAAGTGGAGGATGAAAAAATAGAATGTGACTAATGGTATTGTTAAAATATTATTTTGATATCATAGGGTATGCCAAGTGAGATCAATTAAAGAAAGAAAGATGAAACTCACTCAAAATAAGTGCATTAGGGATCTGAAATCCTTAGATCTCACAATTAAGAGGACATCTAGATGGAATTTGATGAGCCTACTCTTGTTTTGGACCTTGATTCTCAGCATTGAATATAAATCATTTTTTTGTTCTACTTTATAAGGAGATTAGTAAAAAGAATACATAGTTAGTTGTGATTAACGGAGTATAAAATATAACACAAAATGTGAGACAAACTTTGCTGATATTACAGTTGATGCATGCAAGACTAACACTTCTTTGAAGGTTGTAGATGGGTATGGTTTTGACCTGGATTGTGGCACACAGACATCTGATATGATCAAGGGTGGATTTCCTTCAGCAAAATATATCTCTTTCGAAGGAATATAGGAAATTTCGTTCGAACATTACAAATTTACAATGTTTCAATACAAGGAAACAGAGTTGTATGAAACCTCCCATATATACTTAAATTGATCTCTCTTTTTGCCACTTCAGAGAGTCAGTTTTTTTTTAATATATTAAAGTTGGCATATGGATTTTGGGATTTGGTTTCATTGCCCTTAATAGAAACATAGGTATTTGTGAATGTTTTTGATACTTGCAAGAAGAAAAAAAATTCAGCGCCGTTATGTTGGCAAAACAGGTATTGATACTTTTTTTTTTTTTTTTTTGATAAACAGGTATTGATACTTATTAGTGAACTCATTGTTTTATCATGTATTTAAGTATAAATATTTTCCCAAGGCCGGCCCTACTCTTAGGCGAATTAGGCAATAGCCTAAGGCTCCCAAGTGAAAGGGAGGCCCCAAAATTTTAGAAAAGAAGGGGTACTAGGGGCCAAAAAAAAAAAAAGTTTCAGATGAATTAGAAATATTCGGTCCATCCTTTTGACAAAAAAACAAAAATTTTAGTAGATCCGGTTAAACATTGGTTCTAAACAAAATTATTGTTCAAAAATAACATTATTATTCTCTAGACAAACCATAAATCAATAAAATAAACTACAAATCCAATCTAAGAGATTAACCACAAAACGATCACAAATCAAAACAAATAAAATACCTCAAATCCCTAAAATTTCTTTCCCTCTACTTCTTTCTCTATGCTTTCTGCCTTTCTCATTCTTTCTCTGATTCTCTCCGTTGTTGCTAGCTCCCTGGCTCACTGGCTCAACTGCTCAAGCTTGAAGCTTCCTCCAATCTAAATCATCCGATCACATCTGATGTTTGGGTCTTCAAGTTTTATTTTATTTTATTTTTTATTTTTTAAGCCTACGTCTTTTTTTTATATTTTGTTTATTTGTTTTTTTTTTTTTTTTTTTTTTTTACTTAGTGGTAATATATTGAATAAGTCTTTATTTATGCAGGTTGAGATTGCTAAAAACTTGTTATTATTCGGTGAAACTACTGCAATATTTTTTTATATAAATCAGGTTCTATTGCTCTTTTGCTCTACATTTGAAAGTTATTTTTTATTTTAGTCTTTATAAATATATTGTTTAATTAGAAATGTCTACTAGAAAATATGCATCTAGATATAAAAAACTTAAAAAAAGAAAAAAAAAATTGATTGAGTCTCAAAAAGAATCAGTGGATAAATTTGTTATTAGTAATAAACAAAATATAATGCAAAATTTCGATGAAAATATCATAAATGAGCAAGAAAAATAGATTAAGTGGATTAGCTATATTATCGATTGAAAAAGAGATGTTAGAAGAACTTGAATACAAAAATTTAATTAGTCAATTTGCATATCAAAGACAAGAAAAATAAAGTTTAAATTAAATATATTATAATATAAAAATATTAAATAAACATTAATTTAATTAATATATAAGTATAAAAAAAACCTAATTTTTAGTTCTGGCCTAAGGCTCCAAAATGTCTAGAGCCGACCTTGTATTTCCTTGTACTATTTTTGATGCAAAAGAAACTTTGGGTTCCTCTACTGGGAAGAGTATCTTAAAGGCAAGAAGAGTAATTATGAAGCGTGCTAAATGGATAGTGGGGGATGGAAAATCTATTAGTGTATACCATGATAGTTGGATACCAGGACTTCCAAGGGGCAGAGTGGTGTCTTCCTTCTTGGGTTTGGGCAGATATATTGGTGTGGCTGAGCCACGGGTAGCTGGCACATGAACCTCATTGAATTTTTTTTTTTTTTTTGAAGCACAACAAATACTAGCTATTCCCATATGTGTATCACAACAATCGGATTTTTTCTAGTGGCCTTTGGAAAAAAATTGCATCCACTCGGTAAAATCGGGCTATAAGACTTTATGTGATGAGGCAAGGAGTGAAGAAGCTTTGAGTTCAAACAGAAATGGAGGCTCGAGTTTGAGGTCTGGTATTTGGAAACTTAAGGCACCGGGTAAGATTAAACATTTTTTGTTGAAGGCAAGCCTCGATAGTTTACCAACTATGGCAAACCTGTTGAAAAGCAAAATCATAGCAGATCCATCATGTCATCTTTGTGGCAGCTTTCCAAAGGATGTAAAACACGCTTTGTGGACTGTGGAGTTGTGAAAATTGTGTGGTGTAAGGACTTTAGTTGGGTTAACCGTTTCGAGGCAGCAAATGGAACCTTCCTAGATTTAATGGAGTGGCTCATTACAAAACCATGAATTGTAGATGTTAACGTGTATAGTATTGTGGGTTTTAGACCCAACTAGATTACTTATATAGCACACATACTTGTACTGCACTCATATTTACTTGTACTGCACTCATATACCTCCTATATAAAGGCACTCATGTATATTATTTCAGTGAGAAATACAATACAATTATTTAGTGTTTCTAACATGGTATCAGAGCCACTGCTCTGACCTTTTCTTAGCAGCTTTGTCCTTATTGGCGTAACTCCATTCCCAATATCACTTCCACCATCACAGCAACTGCCACAATCTTCATCGTTGAACCTCTGACGTCTCCAAATATCGTCCTTAGGTTCCGGACCTATAGCAGCTGCCGTTGAGGAGTTCCACCGCCACGACTTTTGGTCTGATCAACTTTCTGCATGTACCACTGAGAACGACTTGCACTGATCTACACGCCCGTGGAAATCGCGAAGCCATTGGAGATCGCACGCGCCATCACGCACCGCCCAAAGGATTGGTGCCGCAACCCACACGCCGTCAACTCTTCCAAGCTGATGTCATCTGTGAGGTCAGCAGTGCCACGTTAACCCTAGCTTACGTCAGCATCCAGTCACCTGTTGACGTCAGCACCATGTCATCATCTTTGACCTTTGACTGTTGACTGTTGACTGTTGACTTTGACTGTTGATCGTGTGTTGACTTTGACCGTTGACTTTTCTAAAGTTGACTTTTTTAGTCCAGGCTCTCCTTACTCAGTTTTTCTTGTAGATTTCATTTTTCCAGTCTATTTTTCCATATTTTGCCTCCAAATGGATAAAAAGGATGTTTTTCTTCCTCGCCCCATCAATACTGTATTGGAGGGGAATAAGAATTACTTATCCTAGTCTCAAGCTATGCGCAGTTTTCTTAAGGGTCGCATGCTCTGGCAAAATTGTATTGGTGTAATTACTATTCCTGTGAAGAAGGTAGATGAAGATGATACAGCATTCCTCAGTCACATGATTGAATGGGATAGTCACAACCACATGATCCTTACATGGATTCGAAACACTTCCATTCCCTCTATCTTTAATATATTGGGCAGCTTTGAAGATGCAAAATCAGCATGGGATGTGTTGGCCAAAAGATTCTCTACTATTCACGGATCCATGAAATATCAATTAGTGGTTGAATTGCATCAACTCAGGCAAGAACCAGGGCAATCCATTAATGACTACTATGATCAGCTTCACTTCATTTGGGACCAAATTGACCTTTTTGATCCAACCTGGGCATGCTTAAAAGATGCTCAACAATATGCTACTGTTAGAGATGAATTTCGTCTCTATGAGTTCCTAATGTCACTCCACAAGGACTTTGAGCCCATTCGAGTTCAGCTTCTTAATCATAGTCCTCTTCCATCTCTTGATACTGTTGTAAATGAATTGGTTATAGAAGAAGCTCGCCTTGCAGCCCTTCAAGCTCAGAATAAGTTTAATGTTCTGGCTATTGCTCCTTCTACTTCGCCCATAGAGCAACCTTAGCAATCAGGTGATCCCTCTAGCTCTAGCAATCCTCGCAAGCAGACCAACAAAAAGTTCTGCAACTATTGCAAGCATCCTGGCCACACTATTGAGACCTGTTACCGTCGCAACAAATCTACTGCTGCAATTGTTGATATTGAGTCTACTCCATCAATGCCTCCAATTTCAACAGAGTCCTAGTCTTCTGGATCCATTATCAACCTCTCACCCACTGAACTATAGGAGATTATAGCTCAGGCTGTTCGTATGGATGGTAATGCATCTCTTTCCACTGCTTTCTCAGTTTTACCCAGTAAGTCTCAAACTTGGCTGTTTGATTCTGCCTATTGCAATCACATGAAACCTCACTCGTCCTTTTTCTCCAAACTTGACCCTGCACCGCATCCCCTAAATATTCATATAGCTGATGATTCAACCATGCATGGAAATAGCCTAGGTCCAACATCTTTGTTCCTGGAGTCTTCCATGTTCCTGACCTACCTTATAATGTGTGCTCTGTGAGACAATTAGCTGAACTAGGATATCACCTTATTTTTTACTATTCTGGATGTATTGTGTAGGATCCGAGGACGGGACAAGAGCTTGGGACCGATCTTAGGGTTGGGCGTATGTTTCCCATGGACAATCTTTATCTTCCACATGTTACTCCAGTGTCTGTTGCTGCTGCTGTTGCTGGGGTTTCTTCCTTACCTTCTCTTGCACTTTCGCATTCTGGTCTTGGTCATGCACCCTCTTCTTGGGTACGACAGTTAGCTTCTAATGGTCTGTTAGGTTCTCTGTCCAAAGACAATTTTGAGTGTACTTCATGTCAATTAGGAAAACAACCAGTTTTTCTTTTTAATAATAGTGATTCTATTTTTAATGGCATTTTTTAGTTAATTCATTTTGATGTTCGGGGACCTTCTCCTATTGCTAGTGTTGGTGGATCTCGATATTTTGTTGTTTTTATTGATGATTATTCTCGTTATAGTTGGATCTTTCCTATGAAATCTCGTTTTGAAATTTTGCCAATATATAGTAACTTTGCAAAAATGGTTGAAACACAACTCTCCAAACGTATCAAAATTTTTCGATTTGATAATGCTCTTGAATATACTCAATATGCTTTTCAAGCTCTGTTACACTCCTATGGCACAGTACATCATCTAACTTGTCCAGGTACTTCTCAACAAAATGGTCGAGCTGAATGAAAACTTCGTCACATTCTTGATACTGTTTGTGCTCTTCTTCTTTCTGCCAAAGTTCCTCCCCCATTTTGGGGTGAAGCTGCTCTTCATGCTGTTCATGCAATTAATCGCATTCCAAGCATTGTCATCCATAATCAAACTCCATATGAGCGCCTCTTTGGGTCACCACTTGACTATCATCACCTTCGCTCCTTCGGATCAGCTTGTTTCTTTCTTCTTCAACCTCATGAGCACAACAAACTTGAGCCTCGGTCTAGACTTTGCTGTTTCCTTGGTTATGGCGAAACACCAAAAAGGTACCGGTGTTACGATCCTGTGTCTCATCGTCTTCATGTTTCTCATAATGTTGTCTTCTGGGAACACCGCTTGTTTGTTGAACTCTCTCACTTTCGTTCTTCCTTAACGACCTCATCTATTTTAGAAGTTTTTCTAGACGAGTCTCATGTTCCTTCTCCAAATACTCTTGATCCTCATTTAGACTTCTCTATCCCTCCTCCAGATATTTTTGATACTTCTTCTAGACAGGTTGAAAATGAACAAGTTGATGACGAGCTACCCCAACTTGAGCCTGGGTTCCCAACTCTTGCTCCGCCTAAAGATGCTCCACAAGACATTCCACCCCGTCACTCAACTCGGGTAAGATCTGTTCCTACACATTTACTTGATTATCATTGTTATATTGCCCTTGCTACACTCCACGAGCCTCAGACCTATCGTGAGGCCTCCACTGACCCTTTATGGCAAATTGAAATGAAAGAGGAACTTGATACATTAACCAAAAACCATATGTGGGATCTGGTTACTCTCCCTCTTGGACAGTCTGTGGTTGGTGGTAAGTGGATTTAAAAGATTAAGACTCGCTCTGATGGGTCCATTGAGCGCTATAAGGCTCGTCTTGTTGCGAAAGGTTTTACATAGAAGCATGGGATTGATTATGAAGAGACCTTTACTCCAGTTGCTCGCATCTCATCTGTTCGTGCCCTCTTGGCTGTTGCCGCTGCTAGAAAATGGAACCTTTTTCAGATGGATGTTAAAAATATCTTCCTTAATGGGGATTTGATTGAAGAAGTTTATATGCAGCCTCCTCCAGGTCTTTCTATTGAATCAAACAAGGTTTGTCGCCTTCGACGTGCATTGTATGGCCTTAAACAAGCTCCACGAGCTTGGTTTGCAAAGTTCATCTCTACCATCTTTCGCCTGGGTTACACTGCCAGTCCTTATGATGCTGCCTTATTCCTTCGTCACACTAATAAAGGCACCATTTTACTTCTCCTCTATGTGGATGATATGATCATAACTAGTGATGACCTCTGTGGCATATAAGAACTCAAGGATTTTCTCAGTCAGTAGTTTGAGATGAAAGATCTTGGACACCTTAGCTATTTCTTAGGTCTTGAAATCACTCATTCCACAAATGGTCTTTATATTACTCAAGCCAAGTATGCTTTTGACCTTTTGTCTCGAGCTGGACTCACTGATAGCAAGACTGTTAACACTCCAATTGAGCTTAATGCGCGTCTGACTCCTACGGGGGGGAAACCATTGTCTAATCCTTCTTTTTACAGACTATTGGTTAGCAGCCTAGTTTATCTCACAGTTACTCATCCAGACATTTCCTATGCTGTTCATCAGGTCAACCAGTATTTGTTTGCTCCTCAATCGACATACTATGCTGCTGTTCTGCCCATTCTTCGATACTTGAAGGTGTTAGGATATGTGCCCTTAAATCCTATTGTATGATGCTATGTATGACATTATGTATGACTTAATGTTGTGTTTAATAAAGTTCTTTATTTTTATCTAAAATAATGGTAACATGAATAATTGGACATTATCATATAGTCCATGAGATGCATAGTATGTGATTTATGTGAAAAGTCACAGAAGATATAAATCACAAGTTCTTTGCAAACTTAGAATTTATAGTTCGTAGTCGGTGATGAAATTGAGCATTTCATCTGCGAAGACTATAACGTATCAACTAAGATGATTTGTCTCGATCATGAAAGTGGTGACTTCTAGTTGATATGTTGATATGTTTTAAGAGTTAAGACATATTAAACTGGACCGCTGTGAGATTTATTATTCTCCTAACGACTGTCAAATGAATAATAAATCTCACGACTTTTATTTGCATGAACTCTTAATCCTGAGAGAATAATAGACCTGATCATGACGTGTAGGTTGCTTTGATATATCAGGAGTGAGATCTTAAGTAACGGTCAAAACCTCAGTATGTTAGGCAGCCACATTTAGTGTTGATGGAACATATATTATCAAGATGGAATTCATAGTCTCTTGATGGAGATATAAAATATTCCCTTGAGATAAGTTTAATGGGTTCAGTTATTCAAAGAGTTAGACCTAACCACTTTAGTAAGAAATTACTAAAGTATATATTTATGAAATGAGATTTCATAAATATATAATGAATAACTTTAAATGATTAAACCGGGTACTCAAGGATTAAGATGTAGTAATTTTCAAAGTGGCAGTTTATATTCATGACTTTGTATTGCTATGAATATTTTATGAAGGGGTTGCGTGTACAATAAAGTTTTGGGATACAATTTATTAATAAGGCCTAGAGTGCAATTATATTTATATAGTGGTATTAAATATAATTAATGGTAACTTTGGACTTGTCAAGGCACATTGGAGCTAGTGTCTTATTAGTCCCTTTTGGTCCCACTCCAAGCCACACACTAAAGCCCAATTGGAAAGGCCCTATAGGCCGGCCCAATTAGATAACCAGTTAGTTATAAAGGGAGAAATATACAGAATTTTTTTAAAGAAGCGTAGAGAAAAAGAAAAAGAGAGAGCGTGAGGCACACTTTCATTCTCCCTTTGCAAACTGATTGAGAGACCACACATCTTGGGTATAAAGTGGAATTGGAGTGAAGATTAAAAGTGTTCTCAAGTGCTTCTAATCTTTGTTTTGAATTTCTCTACACCAAGGTACTCTATCTTGTTCTTAAATTATGAAATTTACATAGTGCATGTTGTCAATCATGAATGAAATAGATCCTTGTTTGTTGCTTCCACTATGTGTTTTGTATAAGATATAAAACTAGATTTTTATCCAACAGAAGGGCACTCTCTTCCATGTCCTTTTCTACTCAGCTTAGTCTTCTCTTATACTCCATGCATTCTCTGATGCTAATTGGGCAGGAGATCCTACTGATCACAGGTCCACCACTGGCTATTGCTTTCTCCTTGGCTCTTCCTTGATTTCCTGGAGGAGTAAGAAGCAAACCTTTGTGGCCCGCTCCAGTACTGAAGCAGAATATCGTGCCCTTGATGATACCACATCTGAGATCCTTTGGCTACGATGGCTACTTACAAACTTAGGTGTGTTCACGTCCTCTGCTACTCCTCTTTATTGTGATAATTAAAGTGCCATTTTTATTGCTCACAATGTTGCCTTTCATGAACGGACTAAACATATCGAGATTGATTGTCACTTTATCCGTTATCATCTTGTTCATGGTGCTCTCAAGCTCTTCTCTATCTCCTCCAAAGATCAACTTGTAGATATCTTCACCAAGTCACATCCTAAGGGACGTCTTCATGATTTAGTCGACAACCTCAAGCTAGTCTCACATTGACCTTGAGTTTGAGGGGGGCTGTTAACGTGTATAATATTGTAGGCTTTAGGCCCAACTAGATTACTTGTATAGCACACATACTTGTACTGCACTCTTACTTGTACTGTACTCATACGTCTTCTATATAAAGGCACTCATGTATATTATTTCAATGAGAAATACAATACAGTTATTCAGTATTTCTAACAGTAGATTTATTTGCAACCACCGCATGGCTCATTTGGACTCATCGGAACAAAAGCCGATTGCTGGAAAAACCACACCGCTAGGAAGTATTGGTGAAGCTGCGAAGAGTTGGCAGCTGCAATTCAGTCAAGTCGGGACGAGCATTGTTGTGGGAAGTTGCCTCGCCAACACAAATGGTTGCCACTAGAACTGGGGGAGTTTAAAGCAAATTTTGATAGGGAGACGTTCAATGTGAGTGATGAAGCCGGGGTTAGGATTGTGAGCAAGGACTCCATAGGTCATATTATTGCAGCAATGGCTAAAAAAAAATTAGAAAACCTCATAGCTAGTGTGGAGTGCTTGGAGATGTTTGCAGCTAGATGGGCAGTGACTTTTGCTTCGAAAATCGGCCTTCAATAGTGCCATTTAAAGGAGATTCAGAAATTAGTATTGAAGCTCTTATAATGGGCGATATGTTTTTTTTCGTCCTTTGGCCATCTAGTCAGACACATTTTAATTCATGTTAACTTTTTTCGGAGTTTTTCTTTCTCTTACATTGTTAGGCAAGGTAATTTTGTTGCACATGCCTTAACCCAGAGAGCAAGATTTTCATCTCTTTTGTTAGTTTGAATGGTAGATGTTCCACCTGATGTATATGCTTTTGTTTAGGAAGATTTTTCAACTTCTTAATAAGATTTTTTTTTAATACAAGGTAAAAATTTTACTTTAGTCTAATCTAAGTATATATATATATATATATATATATATATATATATATATACACGCGCGTGTGTGTGTGTGTGTGAAGTTCCCTCCTAGAGACTTAAACTCTGGCTTTTACTCCTTACACTCCACAAATACTTATACTTGTGGAGTGATTATTGCACTAAGGGTGTACGGTGGTTAGTAAGATTATTGAGCATGGTCCTGTTTCTCAAAAAAAAAAATAAAAATAAAAATAAAAATAAAAATAAAAAAACTCTATAAGTACTTTTTTTTTTTTTTGAGAAACAAACTCTATAAGTACCTAAATTAGTAGTAACATAAGATTAATTTTTAATTTTAACATATATTATAAAATTAATAAACCTTTAAGATTAGTTAAGTATGATAAATACCAAAAAAAGAAAAAACTTTGTTTAGTATCATGATCCACGAGTCAAATGGAAGGTAGTTTTTTTTTTGGTGATTTAAGCGTGCACACTTTTTGCGTCGTATTATAGCTCTTCAAAGTACCATTTATTTTTTTCTCTTAGTCAAATTCTACTTATTTTTATGCATATATATTTGTTATTACAAGAAGGGATGAGCGACGATGTCACATGCAATGTAACTATCCTCTATTATAAGTTTGGTATACAACCCTAGAAATAAAAATAAATTGAGCAGAGATATAAATTCTTTTAAATGTTTTTGATATTACATAAAATTTTAAAGTTTTAAGTGTTTAAAATTTATTCTTTTACTTATATGATTCTATACTTTTAATATTTTGATTTATTGTAATTAATATATGAGGATTTTTTAAAATATTTTACAAGCGGACACAAAAGAGTCATATAGATATAGTGTAAATACTGATAATATAATATCACATCGTGTTGACACATTTATACAACAACAACAACAACAACAATAATAATAATAATCTATATATACTATAAAACCAAAACTTTTGACATTTAGTTCATTTTATAATATGTTGCCACCTCAGCTGTACTTATTCTACAATATTCCACATTAGCATTTTTATTTCTATTTTTTAAATCAGATTTATTTATTTCGATATTTTTTCAAGTCTTAATTAGGGGTGTCAACTCGGGCTCGTGTCTGGTCAAGGTAGGGTTATTCAATTAAATTACTCAATCCAAACTCGACTCATTTAATCATCGTGTTATGATCCTTCAACCCTATTCCAACCTGTTAATAAGGCGGGTTGACCTAATCTAACCCATTTGACGCGCTTAATAAACATGTCGTGTTGGTTTAACATGAATGTAACACAACCCATTTCAACTTGCTTAATATTAAATATAACATCTATCCAGAAATAAATTTTTTTTTTTTTTACGTGCCAAAAGTAGTGTATATACTTCAAGTCTTCAACCCATATTTAAATTAATATAGTTCAACATACATATAACATCCATCTAGAAATAAATTCTTTACAAAAATATAAGAAGATTTAGAGATTTAGGGTTTGTAAACTTTCAATTGCCAATTATATACCTTGTAAGGTTTTGTAATTATTTACTTTTCTTTTTAAGTTTAAAATATAGATTGGATATAAAATGTATTTGACAAATCTAAAATAAAATGAATATTTATTTGTTATATGAGTTAAACGAGTTGTGTTAAATTGGTCATTTTGAGTTGACACAAATAAATTGGTATGTCAAACGTGTCTATTGCGGGCCTTATGGGTTGATCAACTTATGCCACGTTTCTTATCATGTTGCTTTTGGGTTGACTCGTTTATGAGCAAACCCGCTAAGGCTCAACTCTAACCTGCAAAAACTCGTGTCGAGTTTATGTCGTGTTCATGGGTTGGGTCAAACATTGACACTCCTAGTCCTAATACACGACTCCTATTATCTCTCTCTAAACTTACCCATTGCAAGCCAGCCTCCTCTCTTCCGTTCAAATTCCCCTTCTTTAGAGGTAGTCCAAACTCGAGGTAAGAATTCAAAATTTTAATTGAAAACCTACCTACTCAGTTATTACTTTCTATATATTGTTCTCTCTTCACTTCAATTGTTCATGGAATTTTGTTTGTGGTTATGGGTGATTTGCTTTGGTGTTTTGGGTTGCAATGGCTGAATGGTTGGCCTTTGGTTTGCCAGCATTAAAAAATGTTTTTTTTTTTTTTTGTTGTGCTTTAGGTTCTAGTGATTTAAGGTGGAAATTTGTGTTCTTTATTTTTCCATCTCGGTTTTGAAGCAAAATTAGGGGGTTTTTTTTTTTTTTTTTTTTTTTTTTTTTTTTGCTTTAGGTTCTGGCAATTTAAGGTGGAAGTTTGTGTCGAAGAAGATTTCGATGACTGTCAAGGTGCTCTTTGAGATGGATTTGCAATAAGGTAACAGACTAACAGTGGTGTTCATGGGTTGCAATAAGGTTATCCTCATGCCCAATTTTTTTGTTCTATGTATTGAATATAAATTGGATTTTCTAGCCGAAGCTTAAAATTGGTGGTATATCAATTTTTTGTTGATAAGTTTTTATTTTCTAAATTACATTATTCTAATCATTTTTAAGTTCCTCTATTTCAACACCTATTCATAAACTAAGTTCTATTTCTTCGCCATATCTGTTAGGTGTTCAACAAAAGGCCTACAAGAGTAACTGTGTACATAGGTTGGAATAATATAATTAATGAACTAGGATAAACTATTTGATGATAGCTCATGGTCAATTGAAATAAGAATACAATTGAATGTGTCTCTTAAAAATGGGAACTCAAAATTTATATGTAGAGGAAAGTTTTAGAATATATCTCTTTCATAAGGTTACTTTTTACCAAATCATTTTTGCCAGTATATATCTCACAAATTTTGCTTTTGCGTAACAGGTTAGTGTTTGACAACATCTACATGGCACCTCCTTTCATGTCTATTTGTGTACTTTTGTTTGCCTTATATAATGTTGTACACACAAGCACAACTGCAGTACACAATATACTTCCATTAAGGTGAGATATATTAAGATGCACTTCTTATTGCAAAAAAAGATGATACAGTAAAATTTCAAAAGTAAATGCCTTTGGTAGGTTTTGGCTTACTAATGGTTGTATTTATTAAATAGATGTAAGTCCTTTGTCTTTTAATTGTGTTATTGATTCTCGGGGGAAATGTTTTGATGATCCATGTTTAGTCTATCAATTTATTCTTAAAAATGGTAATTAGTACTCTGAGAACCCAATTTTGGTATGTGCAAAACACCCATATCTTGAATGTGTTTGGATTTTGATTAGGAAGCTTCTATATCAAAAAAAAATTAGATGGTTCTAATGTGAAATGAGTCTACCATCGTGATATGTTAGATAGTTGATGCAGAATTTGCTTTATAACTTATATTTATGACAATCTGACTTGACCTTTTTTGAAGGCTAGGCTATTTTTGTTAATATGCTGGATTATTTTAGTTGAACATACATAACTATGTAGATATTTATGTGTGTTGTTTCAAGTCCACCCTTTGGTAATTATGCAGATATTTATGTTATCTTTATTTGTTAGTGGGAGTGAAATTGTGGTTTTTAAGTCCAATTTGGCACTTTGGTTTAATAATCTTTTTAAATTCTATTATTTTAATTTCAAAACTTTTGAATAAGGTTCTAAATGTATGATAGATTTTTGGGGGCCAATGTCAGTTAGTTACTATTTTGTTATAGTAGATGTTACTCATAAGATAATTGTAGGCAAGCTATGAGTTTTCCAAGCTTGAAAAATTGAATCATTGTCAAAATATATAGAGGCTTAAAAAGTAAAATTTCATTTTAAATTTGGGAGTTTAATAGGATCTAGTTTTTGGTATATATTTTGATTTGTTGGTTTTGAATTAGGTGATTGAGTTAGATTTCATTTTAATTAAGGTTTTGATTTAGACTTATTTTTCTTCATCTCTGTAATTTCAAAAGTTTGTTTATTCATTTGAATGAAATTGATTCCTCTTTTTAGTTGTTTAATTGTTCTAATAATGATTGATTTTGTTTATTTGTTTGGTGTTTCTAGGTTCCCAAAGCGGTTTATTTTGGCTATTATTGGATTGACCTTAACCTCGGACTCGTGTTTTGAGTTTTTCACACAGATAGTGCTCGGTAAATGCGTTACACACTAAGCCAAAATGTAATGATTTGAAGGACTCTGGTGAGTGCAAAAGTCTGAGTTTGAATTTTTTTTATAAAGTTGGTATCTTTTTCAATCATTTTTTTATATTATTTGAATGATTTAATTTAAAATAGATTTCATTAAACGTCTTCATTTTAAGAAGTCATCCATTTAGATTTCATTATGCTCTGAAGAGTGAAGGAGGTTGTATATGGGCATGCAAAAAATATGATGGGGATGTGCAAAGTGATGTGTTAGCCTAAGGTTTGTGTCTATATGAGAATAATTTGTGCTTGACATAATGTTCTTTGTAACTTTTGCTACTTTTGTTGTAAATAATGGGCCTAGGGTTGTATTTTAAAATTTTGTTATTTAAGATCCAAAAAAATGTCTCCATATGTTTTTTTAAAAGGTTTTGATATCTTGGATTTGTATAAAAATGTTTGCTTGCTTTGTAGGGTTTGGTGTTGTTGGTACACATAAAGCTCATTAGGAAGAAGCTTGCAGAAGAGGCTAAACAAAACATCAAGCAAGGGAGGCCAAGAAGGAGAATTACTTGGTAACAAGTATGTCATATTGGACTACATTGTTCAAGACCTAATGCTGCATTAAGGTTGCATCAGTTAAGTGTTGTTGCACATTGAGACAAACAAATTTAATTATGTGCAACACTCAATCAAATTTAATCATTTCGAATCCAAGCCTAAGGTAGACTTGGCAGTGTATGAAAATTGAGGAATAGATGTCTTGATTTGGTTGGATGAAAGTTTTTGAATTAGCAGAGTGAATGTATTTTTCTATTGCTGATTTTTTTCCCATTTAAATAGTAATATTGCTACAATAATATGATGATTTGGTAATTTGGTAGATTTGGAGTCTCATGCATTCCATTTCTTATATAAAAATAATAAAAAAAAAAAAAAAAAAAACCAGATCTCAAATTTCATATGCCTTTCTTTCAACTCTTTTAGATAATAATATAATTAATCCACTCTTTTTTCTTTGTTTGGTTGATGGGATTTTATTCAAAATTTAAGTCAATTATTTTTTAAAACTACGCTTAATTTGGTTAGATGGACTATACTCCTAAATTTCAGATTTTTTTTTTCCCTTTTTCTTGGTTAGTGTGGAAGTTCAAGAAGGTTAAGGAATTAAGAAATGGGGTTTTGGCAATTTTCTTTTGCTCAGCTGTTGGGATTTGCCGAATAGAAGCTAATTTTGAATTTAGCAAAATTAATTTTATTTTGGGTTAGCACAAAACACCATTATTTGATTGGAATAATTTTAGACTTAAAATAACATCTTAAACTACAAATGAAAAATACATTCAATAGAAGAAGAAAAATAAATCAAGATGATTTTGCATATGTTATATATGTTTCACATTTATGAAAAAACTTTTCACGCATAGCGTGGGTTAACGACTAGTAGTCATAATAATTGTTCTTTTTAAGTCCCAACTTCCGTCACACAAGTCTTTGCCAAAACGTTAGTAATTCCACTCTTATCTCCTTCTTCAAACACGTCCTTGAAAAGAACACAACAAGCTTGATTGTGAACCAAGAAATCTTTGGAGCCAAGCTCTTTGTCCCCAAAGATGTCATGGACCGAGATGGGGCTCAAAATAAGGGCAGTGAGAGGATAGAAATTTTGCGAAATTGGTGTGCTGGAAGAGGTCAAGAGCTTCCAGAATGGTCTCGGTTACTTCAGCCACCATTGCCAAGAGCTGGCGATTGAAGCCTTGTGCCTCTAGCTACATCCAAGACGCCATTACCTTTATGGATTCTTTTGCATCAGCTACAGTATCTATCAGACGGTGATAGAGAACTCTATCAATGAGCTACAACATCAACAGATTGTGGCGTGTCCATGTGGGTGGAATTGTGGAGAGGCCTGTCAGAGAAATGAACTGTGTACGTCTCTGTGGAGAGAGATACTGTGTGTTTCTCTGTTTATATTGTGAGATGGATCGTAATTTAATTTGGGATGCATTTGTGGGACTAGAATTGTGTTCAAACATTACAACGTTTCAATATAAGGCAATAGAGCTGTATATATGAAATCTGAATGTTTTGCTTTGTTTCATGCAGTTTCAACAATTTCAAAATTTTTGAAGAGGACCTGGTGCTTTGCAGACTAAGCAAGTAACATGCAACCTCCCATATATCTTTCTCTTTTTTCTTTTTCCTCTTTTTTTAATATATCTTTTTAATGAGAAATAGTAGTATCCAAACCTTTTTAAGCATCTGACTATTCTATTGGGTCTGTGCAATCTCCCTATCCAACGCACACTAAGTTATTACATAAAGAAATCTCCCATATATCCTTGACACTTGCAAGAAGAAACTAAAATATATATATATATATATATATATATATATAAATTGAAACAAAATAAAAGGAAATAGAATTCAAATGGAGTGTAAATGTCTAAAAGAAACAATATTCATAATAATGGAGAATTCTATGATATTGAAAACTCACTTAATGTATAAAACACTTGTGAATGTTTAAGCCCTCAAATACAAATTTTCAATACAAAATTATATTCAAACAATGTATGTGCAGAATATGAAATATAAATAATACCCAAATTAGCAAACTACTCTAAGCCATTAGTTAATCAAAACCAGCAAAAAATTAAAAGGTAAGAGTAAAGGAAAGAGAGATGCAAACACAAGATAATATTGGCATATGTTAATGAAAAGGAAATCGAAGAATTCAATGAAAAACCTCTCCGCCATCCTCCAAGTGATAAATGATCTACTAGAAAATCAGTTGGGATACATGAATAGCAATAAACCCTTCATGCCTAATCTACCCAATGCACCTAAGCCCTTCATGCTTCTTACTCTAACAAGGTTATGTTAAATCGTGTCTTCTCTAGCTTTCTGGATCCTGCAATTAGGCCATTGCATCAACCAATATGAATTGGTTCTGTCTTGAGCTACTTCCCAAACACCAAGAACCTTCTCACTACTTTGAATTTGGTGAGGTAATGATTTGGTTTACGATTCTCTCATGCGTATGACAATGGAGAGGGTGAGAGTAAAAGAATTTGGAGAATCAAGTGTATAAGATTGTGAATGAATCAATCTTGTTTTTCTCTAGGGTTTCTCTCTCAAAAATTCTTTCTGGAAACTCTCTACATTTTGTGGGTATGAAGGTAATTATAGCAGAGTATAAGATGGAATGTGGAAAGTCATTTTTCAGCAAAACAGGGTGCACTGGCAAGTTACTTCGCGACTAGGATGAATCGCGAGTTCCAGTTGCTAGTTAACAGCCTAGGTGAGACTGTACTTTTTGTTCTATAGTGATTCAACTAGCCTGACTCTTCATCTTCCTGCATGCTTCACACGTGTGCTTCATTTTGGCAAATCAGCACTCGCGAGTCAGTCGCGAGTTACCTTGTTGTTGCACACTCTTGATCAAATCTTCACACTCACTCACACACAACCCTTACATTATTCCCATCTAAATATAGGGTTTCTAAATATTGAATTACAAGCAAATTTGGCATGGAATAAAGCCAACACATAGTTGAATAAATTCAATATTCAATGACAAAACCCTAAAACAGACTCTAGACTTAAAAATGTGAGTTGGGAACAGTTGCCTAAACTTACTCACACCTAATTCTAGATCTGTAAAGCTCTTGAACCATACAGACAAATCTCTTGAAAACAATATCACAAATTGCACTCATTAAGTTCATTGTAAGCGAAAAACTATGCATATAAAGCAAGCACAATACGATCAAGCAAGTATGAATATGATAATGAAGCATAACCTGGCCATACAATAAAAATCACTATAAATAATGACTACAATGAACATTCACACGGTAAATGAGCATTCGGACATGCAAGCAAATAAGCTCAATGCAAAGTATCATTTGCATGTTCAACACTCAACCGATACAAGAACACCAAAGCATGAGGCATTAGGTTTGAATTGCATCAAGGATACAAGATCCAACAAGGGCATAAGTGTACTAAAGAAAACGCAAGACATTAACTAAAAGTACTAAGCTACATAAGCAAGGGTACATAGAAGCATAGTCTTAATAACTAAAATATCCAAATATCTTAGAAACAAAGTACTAAAACCATAGAGTACTGAAATAAAATGCTATGAAATCCATAATAAAAACTACAAAACCATAAACCATAGTCTAAAATCAACTAGCAACCAATGCTATTTACTCCCCCTCAATATAAGCTCCCCTTCAAGAGCTACCATACTACTTCCCAATCTTGACTGAAATGGCCAAAGGGCTAAGGTAAGTGAGTAAAATTGTCAAACTTGGCTTCTAACAAGTTGATTTGGTCCTGGATAGCTACAAGTCTGTTGGAATGCTCATCTACTACATCACGAAGACCATCAATCCTCTCGATTATGATCTGAAAAGCATCGAGAGGAACTGATGACGATGATGATGCTCCACTCCCACCTCGACCACCACCATGTCTTGGAAGAGGTTGTTGTCCTTCCACTTCAGTTTCTGTATCAACAAGAGGTGCTTCTTCAATCTCTTCAGCTTGTTCATCTCTAGGAAGTCGAACCCTACTTCTTAGGATTATTTGAGAGTTGATGGGAGGAGATGGAGTCATTAGGCCAATGTGTTATGGAGTCTCCACACCATTGTCATGAAGAATCCTCATTATAAAATTTGGGACAACAAACTTTGATCTTGAGGTTATCTTTGTGGACTCTACAATGATGTTGTACAAGTGTGCACTAATGTCAATGAAGGTGTTCTCATAAAGCTCCATGAGGAATATGGCTCTAGCATTGTTGATGTTTGACAACTTCTTGACCGGATACAAGTTGAACATCATGATATATGCTAGACATCTCAAATCCAGGGGAAAGGAGGTTGTGTTGAGGCTTCTTCCTTCCTTATGGCCACTAATGTGAAGTTGCACAAATTCTAGAGAAAGCATTCTATCCTTGAACAGAGTGAACCATTCATGATCATGTTCGTCAAGTCCAAGTATAACATTAATGTCCTTAACGTCAAGGGTGATTGCATGACCTCTAACCCAGCATTCTATGTTTTCCTCTTTGAGTGATGCATTAGCGTAAAACTCTCTAATCAAAGGATCACAAATTTTGGGGAATTTGCCGAGAAGTTCGTTTGAGCCTTATCCTTCAAAACAAATAGGAATGAAGGAATCCTTAAGATCAACAAGATGCACTTGTCTCTCCTGAATGAATTGAGTTGTAGAGGAGCAAGCCTACATCAAGCAAGTTGACTCACTTTATGTCATGTAAAGAGTTTGCTTCACTATTACAGCCTAGTTCTTCTGCGAATGAAGGCCCATCAAATTGGTCTCAAAAAAACTCAAGGAAATCCAACCCCTTCCTCTCTCCTCCTTGAATTGAAGGGCATATCTCTCAAAATGTTGAGGGGAGCAAAACAAACTGTCATCATTACGCTTTCTCTTGTCACCACGTTGAGCAACAGTTTTTCGTGGAGCCATCTACAAAACAGAGCAGCAAAGACCATAAAAATATAGCACAATGAACAGCAACAAACTCAGTTAGACACAAGTTAGTACCAAAAACAAAAACTATGAATTAAACCTTAAAAACTGAAATTTAAAGAGTAATTAATAAAAATGACATATGAAGATGCTAAACATCAAAGCATGATATAATCATGGCATTAGACACAACATGTCAAAGATTGTGTGTGTGTGTGTGTGTGTGCGCGCATCACATGGAAAAGTGTGCATATAAGAGGCATGAAATCATGCAAGGGGCAAAGTGTGAAACATATAACCATTAGTTGTTCCAAACATGGAAACATGACCCCAAATTTTGTACTCAACGGAGTCCAAAATTACACACAAAAATGTTTAAATAGACATTTTATTAACAAAATGGTATGCACACCACAACACAAAACATTGTATAATGCATGAGCATGTAATAATCTCAACAAAAACATGAAAAACAAGCATTATAGCACAACACCTGTAAATCAATTTCATCAAATACTACAAAAACCCATGTTCATCAACAATATTTCAATATCTCAACAAAACCAACAAATCCATGAAATAGGGTGCTTTAAACTTAAAATAAAGTAAAAAAGAGTAAAAATCCATACATTTTCTTAGATTTGGAGTGAAGATTGAACAGAATAATGGACGTTTTTGGAGTGAAAATAGTGGTTTTGAGAGAGGGAGAGGCGGAAAAGACAAAGAGACACGCATGTGATGCGAGGTGATGCGAGGTAAAGTGAAAAGTTTTGAAAAACTGTCTGATTTTTAACCCTATTTTTGCAAAACACGCATTTTTTGTGGTTCAACTAACTCGCAAATGAGTCACCAAGTAAGTCTCCAAAATCCCTTGAACCTAGATTTTGAAAAATTTCTCAAAGTCTTTTTCGTGATTGGGACTTACACTCACCAGTGAGCCACAAAAGCCTTTGAATGAACTCGCGACTCGCGAATGAGTCACCAAAATGAGTCGCCAAAAATCCTTAAACCCAGATTTTGAAAAAAATTTCTAAGTCTTTTTTGCAACTAGAACTTTCACTCGCCGAATAGTCGCGAATGCCTCGGGTTGAGCTTGCGACTAAAGCATGAAACTCGCAACTCTCGAGTGAGTCGCAGCAAAAATGAAAACTTGCAAATTTTTGGATTTTTGTGAAATTTTTCCAAAACAAAATACTTTCAAAAAACAACTAAAATACTTGAAAAACAAATTTGGATTTGATCAACAAATGCTTGAGTATATACATTACATTTAATCATGTACAATTAATTACACAAATGAATAAGGCAATCATTGAACATAAACACGTGTGATGTCAGTGGTTATCAAATATGAGATAGTCCTTAGTTTAATGTGAAGCTTCAATGATCAATTCAACCAAGTCATACACAACTAGCATTAAGTAGAATGACCTATCTCAGTTGTAAAAATGAACATATATGACCTTCTACATAAACTTGATTACATTGAGTTAGAAGCTTTTCATCTGGCTTCTTTTCTTTTGATAACATTTGATCATTTTTATCTTTACATCTCTTTTGAGATCGATGCCTGAAATTTTTTATATTTCAATTTGATGAGTAAGCCTTTAGCTTTTGGCACCATACATTTTAAATACATGTCGCTTTCCCTTTTTTCTAGTCAAATACTAGTTTGTGCGACGGTTTTTTTAGGTCATTATCTCTTTTCGAGATTTGACATTGGTTGAGCTTTTAAGTAAAAAACAAAAATGAGTCGGAAGAGATATAGGCACAAGTTTACGCATGTCTCAAAATCAATAAAACTATTGACTAATCATTCATGACAAGTTTGGAGATCTATTTACAACAATCACAAAGATGTCAAGATGTTTCCCACATAGATACAAGGGCATAGAGAACAAGCTAAACTCATTAATGCACAAAGCTAATAGTACGGAGGTACAAGGCTAAACAAGCATGTGACAATGCACAACACCATTGATCAAACTTTTTGGATTTAATAATTTTTCTGTATTTTTGGATTTTTGATAAAAAGAAAAGTAAAGAATGATCAAAATCAACAAACAACAAAAGCCTTTAAACAGCAAAAGAAATTAAAAACATGCTACCAACAAAGTAGCGTGTGCTTCACTTAATTAAGAACAATTCAAGATAGATATGTAAAACACACAACACACATAAGTTTCAAGGAATGATACCAACATTGATGGTCTTACGGAGCGATTTGAACCGCGGACCATAGAGAGGTTTGGTGAAGATGTCCGTCTTTTGGTTGTCTGTGTGAATGAATTCAAGACATATGATTTTATCTTCCACCAAATCACAGATGAAGTGATAGCGAATCTCTATGTGCTTAGACTTTGAGTACTAAAAATGATTCTTGGAAAGATTTTTGGCAATAGTGTTCCATGATACAAGATTGTTTCGGAGATAAAAACATTCGCCTGAAGTGCCCTTTCAGTCATTAACACTTCCTGCCCAATCTGCATCCAAGTAACTGGCTAAACAATCATTAGAGTCTTTTGAGTACCATAGATCATACTCGAGAGTGCCATTAATATAGTGCATGATTCTCTTCACAGCTGTCAAGTGAGACTCCTTAAGAGCTGCTTGATAATGAGCACATACTCCCACACTAAACGTGAAAGCTCGGATTTGTGTTAAAAACACAAAAGTTGTTTAGACTCCAAATTAAAAAATTGCGGCTCGGTTGATTTTTCTCAACTTATCTAAGTGCGGAAACAAGAGTAAATGAAACTCAAACAACTGATACTACTCTAATGCATAAACATAAACAACAAACAATAAAAGTAATGCACAATAGTAAGGGAAGAGAGATGCAAACATAAGATAACACGCCGATGTGTTATCGAAGAAGAAACTGAAGAACTCGGCGAAAAACCTCTCTGCTGCCCTCTAAGCGGTAAATTGATTCACTAGAAAATAAGTTGGGATACACAAATAGCAAGAGACCCTCCAAGCTTAATCTACCCAATGTATCTAAGCCCTCCAAGTTCCTACTCCAACAAGACATCTCGGAAGCATGTCCTGTCTAGCTTTTCGGATCTCGCAAAATGCCCGATTACATCCGCTAAGCCTCACCGACTTCTTTTGACAAATCCTCAAAGCTTCCTAATCTCTAAAACACTCTCTACAATTTGAAAATGTGTGAGTTGTGTTTGGGTACAAATATCCTCCCAAGGTATGACAATGGGAGAGGGAGGAAGAAGAGGCTATGATGATTTCTCACTAAGGATTAGTAGCTCTCTCTCTCTTAAAGATAGGTGTGTGTGTTGTAGAAAACCTATCTAGGGTTTTTCTCTCTGAATGGCCTCACATAGTTTTGTGGGTAATGAGAGTATATATAGTATGGGTGAAGGGTAAGAAAGTCACACTCAAAAATCCTCCAAGCAGAGAGTTTTGCTGGTATCTCGCGAGAAAGCCTTACCCGCGAAATAGACAGCCTGGCATGACTCTTCAGCTTCTAATCATGTGCTTCTCACATGCCCTTTTTGCGGGATCCCTTCTCGCGAACTTCTAGCGAGCTAGTCGTGAAATGCATTGATCTTTAATTAAGCTTGAGTCTTCATCAACTTAATACTAAACCACAATACAATAAAATTCCACAAAAATACAAGGAAATAAACTAAAGAAAATACAACACTTTTTGTCATGAAATAAAGCCAATATAAAACATAGTTGTAATATCACAACTTTACAATCTCTCCCTTTGGCTATTCCGTGACAAAACACCCTATAACAGACTTTAGACTTAAACATGAGTTTGGAAACAATGGCAAAACTCAGTCACACCTAAATCTAGAAGCTGTGAAGCACTTGGAACATATATACCTGTAACCTGAAATACTTGCACAAAACACATTAGATTCTTAAGGTAAAGCAAGTAATAAAAGAACAAGTATAATGTAACAAGTAAAATACGATCAAGTAAACATGATGTGAAACATGTGAGCAACTTGATCATACACCAAAACAGTCATATGAAAATGACTACAATGATCATATAGTAAAGTAAATGATCATAGGAACATGCATTCATTAAAGTGCAAACAATGCACAACTCCAAAGTATTTGCATTAAGGATACACGATCCAACAAGGACACAAGAACACACAACCAATGAAAAACACAAAAGGTATTTGCATTAAAGATACAAGATCCAACAAGGGCATAATTGTGTTCCAACACATAAACACGATGCAATGAGAGCAACAAAGCATAGATACTAAATGTAACTCGAAGCACCATAAAACAATGAGAAAACAAGTATAAAGTAAAAAAAAAAAAAACAAAAAAAACAAAAACAAAAATAAGGTTTTCTCATAAAAGTTGTTTTTTCCCCCCTTAATTTATGCATCTCCTTTATGGGTTTCTTCCCCTACAAATGTGTACATGAGTCATATAGAAATGACGATACACTCCAATATACATTCCTCATTTTTGTCACGAATAGACAAATGAATCAAGAGGAAAGAAGGAAAGAAAAGAAGACATGAACAAGGGTATGATGAATGAGGGGTGCAAGATGAATGAGAAATTGAAGCTCAAAAAAAAGATAAAACATCTTAAAGACACAACGTTACAAAGCATAAAGTAAACATGACATGCTAAAGATGTGAAACAAGATATAGACCTAGGCATGATATAGGCAGAAGAACATGTTATATGAGCTAAAAGGTCTAAAAAGACTTAACTAGCATGAGTGAATGCAAAATATGTCAAGTGTTAGATTGTGTGCAGCAAATGTACATCTAGTGTGCATCTAGTGTGCATGTGAGATGCATGACCAATGCATGAATAAGTACTCACAGAGAAAAATGTATAAAACACACAACTAATGATCAAAATATGATAAACATGAATAATTATGGTTATCCCCAAAGTTTGGTACTCATTGGAGTCCAAAACAACGAGAAAATGTCATTTGGGCATTTTATCAAACACTTAGAGTATATACACTACACATGTATGTTAAACAATGCACAAACATATGAAAAACTTGCTTAAATACATGTTATTTTTGCCATAAAGGGCCAACATCCAAAGCAAATCAACATTTAAAAAAAAGCCTAATAAAAAAGGTTCGCAAAAAATTAAGTTTTCCAACTCCCATTTGATAAAATCCCAACTATGAACATAAAACCCAAAAAAAAAAAAAAAAATCAAAAAATCAAAATCAATGAAAAGAGTTAAAGATTACCTTAGAGATGTTAATGGAATGAAAAATACTTGAATTTAGTTGGGTTTTGATGTAAAAACATTAAAACAGGGGTTTGGGAGAAGACGGGAGAAGTTTAAAATAAATGACCCACAAAATACCCATTAAAAGCTGATTTGGAAATTTTTGTGGGAAGTTTTACTGGTTACATACCTGTGAAATTTTGCTGATATCTCGTTGGTATTTCACTGGTAAGCTTTACTCGCAAAACAGTCGCGAAACTTTCTGTCCAAAACTTAAAAACTTGAGAATCGGACCCTTTAACTCGTGATTGAACTTACACATGAAATAAGTCATGAAAACACCTAGAAAACATGTTTTCACACAAAAACAACTTTAAAAACTTTGAATAACATGGGTGATACAAATCACTTCCAAAAGCAAACAACAAGGACAAAAAAATTTTTGGTTTGATCTATATAAGATTGAGCACAAACACATCACATTTGAACATGTACAATCATACAAATGAAATAAGTATTCATTGAACAATAGATTTGTGTGCTGTGTGTGTATCAAATGTGGAATAGTCCTTAGTCTAGAGTGAAATTTTAATGATCAATTCAATCAAGTCATACACAACTAGTACTAAGTCAAGTGGACTATCTCAATAATAGAAATGAACTTATATGATTTCCCACAAGAAAATGATTACATTTCTTAGAAGCTTTTCATTTGGCTTCTTTACAAACATAAGATTTGATCATGTTTTGAAAAAATACATCTCAGTTTTAGATTGATGCCTAAACTTTTTAATATTTCAACTTTGTGAATGAGCTTTTTGCTTTTAAAGGTACCATACATTTCAATACAAGTTGTTTTCTCTTTTTCCTAGTCAAATACTAGTATGTGCGATGGCTTTTTCAGCTCAGAATCTCTTTTCTAGATTTGACATTTTATAAGCTCTTTAAGCAAAAGCATAAAAACATGGGAAAAGATATAGGCACAAGTCTATGCATGTATCAAGACCAACAAGACTATTGACTAATCATTTATGACAAGCTTGAAAATCGATTTACAACAATCACACATAGATTTCAAGATTTTTCCACCAAGATAGATGTGCATACAAAATAAGCTAAGTTTGTAAATGCACTACGCCATTAAAACGAAAATACTAAGCCAAACTCACATGTGAAATGTGCTCAAACATGTATGATCAAACTTTTTGAATTCTTCACTTTTTATGTAGTTTTGGATTTTTACACACATAAAACAAATAGATAAAAGTAAGATCAAAAGCAAAAACACAACAATACATATAAATAAATGCAAGATGCACAAATGCATGAAAATGAAGCATCCAATGCATGAAGGGTTCTACAAAGATCGAAAGAATTAGATCAAGGACCAAAAGAGCAAAAGCTCAACCATAGGAACCCTTCCTCATCCAAACAGAACGATTATTCGAAGTGAATGTTTCATGAGAATTAAGACGAAGGTTGGAAGAATGAGAACTAGAGATGCACATAGACAAAAAGGTAAGAACATTAAAAACTCTTTTCAACAACTTAGCATTTTCCATTAAATCTGGTTTTGCTTTCATAGCATAACTTCCAAGAAACTCAAGTTTCTCTTTTCTTTTGATTCTTTTAAAAACTTGAAACTTAGAGCAATGATGTCTAAGATGACCAAAGGCACCACAATGGTGACAAATAATGTGTTTAGGTCCACTAGGCTTTTTGGGAAGGTATCTAACAACATGGTTTTATTCTCTCTTCAACTTGGGACATTGTGGTCTTATGTGACCAATCACACCACAATGGTTGTAAGTTGGAACAAATTTAAATCCATCCAAAACCTTACATTGAGACCTAAATGGAGGCCTTGGCTTAAGAGCATTTCTCTCCACCTTTTGATTTCTTTTGTGTGGAAGAATGTACACCAATTTGTCCTTTGAGGTAGAACACACAATAGGCACAAAATTGGGTACCACAACATGATTGCAACAAATATTTTCATCCTTTTTAGCAATAGGTTCAGCAATCAAACACTTGGCCTGCATCTTAAGATATTCATTTTCACATTTTAGCTCATCAATAAGTTTGTTAGACAAAACAAGTTTAGCATCCAAGTTCATATTCAAACATTCAAATTCTTTCAGCTTTTCAAGAGAATTTTCAGCAAGCTTCTTATACTTTCCAACCAATTTATTGGATTCAATGTACTTGGCAATCAAATCATCATTTTCACAATGAAACTTGCTCAAATTCTTATGAAACTTCTTAGCTTCTTTCTTTAAGAGTTTGATGTTTGGAATATCAACAACAACACCCATAGATTCATGTAACATGTTATCACAATTTTGAGGATTAACACTCATAGAAGCATTTTCACAAACACATGGCATGTTACAATCAACGACATCCATAGAGCATACAAAACAATATCCATGGCAAAACACACAAAAGGGTCAAGACTCACACTTAGGTAATGAAACCAAAACAAGTGTACCCACTCTGATACCAATTGAAAGCTCGAATTTGTGTTAAAAATACAGAGCTGTTTAGACCCCAAATTAAAAAATTACGGCTCGGTTGATTTTACTCTAACTTATCTAAATGCGGAAACAAGAGTAAATGAAATGCAAACAACCGAAACTACTCTAGTGCATAAACATAAACAACAAACAATAAAAGTAAAGCACAAGAGTAAGGGAAGAGAAATGCAAACACAAGATAACATGCCGATGTGTTATCAAAGAGGAAACTGAAAAACTCGGCAAAAAACCTCTCTACCATATTCTAAGCGGTAAATCAATCCACTAGACAATAAGTTGGGATACATGAATAGCAAGAGACCCTCCAAACTTAATCTATCCAATGTACTTAAGCCCTCCAAGCTCCTACTCCAACAATGCTTCTCGGAACTGTGTCTTGTCTAACTTTCTAGATCCTGCAATTCGTCCAATTGCATCTGCCAAGCCTCACCGGCTTCTTTTGGCAAATCCCTAAAGCTTCCCAATCTCCAAAACACTCTCTACACTCTGAAAATGTGTAGGTTGTGTTTGGGTACAAATCTCCTCTCAAGGTATGACAATGGGAGAGGGAGGAAGAAGAGGCTAGGATGATTTCTCACTAAGATTAGTCGCTCTTTCTTTAAAAGATGGGTGTATGTTGTAAAAAACCTATCTAGGTTTTTTCTCTCTAAATGGTCTCACATATTTTTGTGGGTAATGAGTATATATATAGTATGGGTGAAGGGAAAGAAAGTCACACTTAAAGATCCTCTAGGCAGAGAGTTTCATGGGTATCTCATGGGAATGCCTTACAGGCGAAATACTCGCGAAATTGACAGCCTGACATGACTCTTCAGCTTCCAGTCATGTGCTTCTCACATGCCCTTTTCCCAGGAACCTTTCTTGCGAACTTCTCACGAGCTAGTCATGAAATGCAATGATCTTCAATTAAGCTTAAGTCTTCACTAACTTAATACTAAACCCAATACAATAAAATCCCACAAACAAAAAAAAAAAAAATTAAAGCAAATACAAAACTTTTTGTCATGGAATAAAGCCAACATAAAACATAGTTGTAATATCACAACTTTACAAAACGCAACGTTCGGCCTGCTTGCAATGAGATATAGAAGACTTCCAATGATGCTCCTTTACAAAGTTGGACTTACTTCTATCCCAGAGAAATCAAGACTGGGCTTGGTAGATGAACTCATGGGAGTGGAGGCATGCTTTTTGGAATCTTGTCCAAACTTCTTAACAAGATTTCTTGCATATTTTTTTTTTGAGAGATAAATATACAATCCTTCCTTTGTTTAACTTGAAGACACAAGAAAAATGTAAGTTCCCCCACCATACTCAGTTTAAATTCCTTCTTCATTTCTTCAAAAAAACTCTATAGCACGGGCGTCTATGGTGGCTCCAAACATTATGTCATCAACATACACTTGATGTACAAGGAGATAGTTCTTTCTTCACAAATGATGTCCAGTCAACATACCCTCTTTGAAATCCTCTATCCAAGAGATAATTTGTAAGCCAATCATACCATGCTCTAGGTCCTTGTTTTGATCAATAGAGTGCCTTCTTCAATCTCAAAACATGATCCGAGAAGTGAGGATCTTGGAAACCTTTAGGTTGTTCAACAAATACTTCTTCATTAAGGAACCCATTGAGAAAGGCATATTTCACATCCATTTGGTAGAGTTTGAAATCCATAATACATGTAATGGATAAAAGGATGCAAATAGACTCAATTCTAGCCACGGGGGCAAAGGATTCATCAAAATCTACCCCTTCCACTTGAGTGTAACCTTGAGCCACCAACCTAGACTTATTTCTTATTATCTCACCATCCTCATCAGTCTTATTTTTGAAAATCCATTTGGTGCTGATGACATGAGTGTCTTTGGGCCTTAGGACAAGTTCCCACACGTCATTCCTTACAAATTGATTCAGTTCTTCATTCATTGAATCCACCCAATTCTCATCTTGAAGAGCTTCTTCTACCCTTTTTGGCTAAAATTAAGCAAGGTAGCAATGATAGGTCACATGGTTTACAACAAGCGTGCTTCCTTTTCTAAGATGGAGACCTTCATCTAAAGAACCAATAATGTTACTTTCAAGATGATTTTTAATAACTCTAGATGATGGCTTCTTTAAGGTGGACACTTCATCATTTCGAGAGATAGGAGGATGAACTTCCGGAGGGGTGAGAGGGCTTGAGGATCTAGACAATGACCTTGTCTCCATTCTAGAGTTCATGGGAGTAGATTCTCTTTCTGGTGAACGTTCTTCCATTTCAACACCTTGGCTTCAATCTCAACAATAGCTTCTTTGGAGCTTGTTCCCTCTCCACTATCATCATTTGCGACATTTTTTTATGGCATCATCAATTACCACATTGATGGACTCTGTCACCATTTTTGTTCTCTTGTTGAAAAGTCTATATGCCTAGATAGTGGTTGAATGCCTGAGAAAGATACCTTCATCACTTTTTGCATTAAATTTTTCAAGGTTCTCTTGATCATTTAAAATGTAACACTTACTCCCAAAGACTTGGAAGTATTTCACTTTTGGCTTCTTCTCATTCCAAATTTCATATGTGGTCTTCTTTGTTCCCACTCGAAAGAATATTCTATTGCCAACGTGGCATGAGGTGTCATGGCTTCCCCCTAAAACTTTTGAGGAATTTGCTTGTTGAGTAGCATAACTCTTGTCATTTCTTGAATCCCTGGTTCTTCCTTTCGACCACCCCATTTTGTTGAGGAGTTTTAGGAGCTAAAAAACTCTTTCTTGATCCCATTCTTCTCACAAAAAGACTCAAATTTTGCATTCTCAAACTCCTTGTCATGGTCACTTTTTATCTTGACAATTGGTACACCTTTCTCATTTTGAAGCTTCTTACAATGAGTCTCCATCTTCTCACATGCTTCCGATTTCTCTCTAAAAAATTCCACTCATGTGTATCTTGAGAAATCATTGGCAATGACCATAGCATACTGTTTTCCTTTTAAGCTTTCCATTCTTGTAGGCCCCATTAAATCAACATGGAGAAGCTCTACGCAACGTGATGTAGATATCACATTCACCTTTTGATGATTTGCCTTTGTTTGTTTTCCCATTTGACAAGCGCCACAAATGGTCTTCTCCAACTTCCCAAATTTTGGGAGTCCCACAACAGCTTCAAGTTTGGACACTTTTGCCACTTGTTTGAAATTTGCATGGCCAGTTCTTTGATGCCAAAGTTCCAACACATCTACTCAGGCACTCCTACAAGAGATATTTGGCGTAGGAACCACTCCATAGCAATTGTCGGTGGTCCTATATTGCCCCATGACTTGAATCCCTACTTCATTTATGATCACACACCTCTTCTTTGAAAATTGAACAAGAAAGTCCTCATCACATATTTGAGTGATGCTTAAGAGATTCGCCTTAAGCCCTTTGATATATAGAACATCTTTCAATAGCGGTAGCCCCGGTATCTCAATAGTCCCTTTGCCAAGAACTTGAGCATGGCTTCCATCCCCAAATGTTACATAGTCACCAACCTTCTCTTTAAGATATTTAAATTGTGATTTATCTCCTGTCATATGACGAGAATATCCACTATCAAGATACCATAAACAAGAGTTAAATACTTTCAAAGAGGTGTGCACAAATAAGCAAGCATGAGATAAGCATTCTTGATCTTTTAAAAGAAAACCATTTTCATTTTCTATTCTCTTACTAGATTGAATTCTCTTTTTAATAAGGTGATACACCTTGTCACACAATACTCTATTTCTTCTTTTATATTTCACAATCAATGAATTTGACTCACATAGACTATTGTGTAAGACATGGTTCTTGTGTTCAAGATACTTTAGCATGTGAACAAATATTCTAGCATGTTTCTTGGTTTTTAATAACTCTAGGAGTTCATTGTTAGGACAATTTTTAAAAATACTCATAGAGTAATTATCACAAACGTTTGCACAAAAATTCAACATAGCCTTTTCCATAGCTTCATCCATAGCTACAGGAGGTCTAGGATCACACTAAGGATATAGAAATCAGTCAAAGTGTACCCGCTTTGATACCAATTGAAAACTCACTTAGTGTATAAAACACTTGTGAATATTTACACCCACAAATACACATTTTCAAAAAATATATGTGCGGAATATGAAATATAAGCAATACCCAAATTAACGAACTACTCTAAACCATTAATTAATCACAACCAGTAGAAATTAAAAGTTAAGAGTAAGGGAAAGAGATATGCAAATACAAGATAACACCGGCAAGTGTTACCGAAGAGAAAACCGAAGAACTTGGAGAAAAGCCTCTTTGCCACTCTTTAAGTGGTAAATGATCTACTAGAAAATTAGTTGGGATACATAAATAGCAATAGACCCTCCAAGCCTAATTTACCCAATGCATCTAAGCCCTCCAAACTTCTTGCTCCAACAAGATTATGCCAAATTGTGTCTTCCTATATGAATTGGTTCTCTCTTGAACTGCTTCCCATATACCAAGAACCTTCTTACTACTCTGAATTTGGTAAGGTAAGGATTCGGTTTATGATCCTCTCATGGGTATGACAAGGGAGAGGGTGAGAGTAGAGGAATTTGGAGAATCAAGTGTATAAGATTGTGGATGAATTAATCTTGTTTTTCTCTAGGGTTTCTCTCAAAAATTCTCTTTGGAAGTTCTCTACATTTCGTGAGTATGAGGGTATTTATAGTAGAGTATGAGATGGAATGTGAAAAGTCATTTTTCAGAAAAACAGGGTGCATTGACGAGTCACTTCACGGCTAGGATGAGTCGTGAGTTCCAGTCGCCAATTATTAAACTAGCCCAGACTATACTTTTTTGTCATGTAGTGATCCAGCTAGCCTAACTCTTAATCTTCCTGAATGCTTCACAAGTGTGCTTCATTTTGGCAAGGTAGCACTCGCGAGTCAGTCGCGAGTCACCTTCTTATTGCACATTCTTGATCAAATCTTCACACTCTCTCACACACAACCCTTACATTATTCCCACCTAAGTATAGGGTTTCTAAATGTTGAATTACAAGCAAATTTAGTATGGAGTAAAGCTCACACATAGTTGAATAAATTGAACTTTACAGATATATATTTTCATTATAACTACTTTTTGTCTTTTTTGTTTTTGTTTTTTTTTAGAAGATACTATAACTACCTAAATTAATACTTGATAGAAGATTTTGTTTAATTTAATTATACATTACAATAATTGATAAACTATTAAGATTAGTTAATAAACCGTTAAGACAATTAAGATTTGTTTAATTTAATTATGTATTACAATATATTACAACACTTTAAAGTCCCATTCTTTTTTCTTTATGAATAACGTAGTCAAATTCAACTTATTTCATCTAGATTTCCCTTCTGAGATTGGTTTTCCATCCCTCACTCTGGGCTAGATCGAAATCTTGGTCCATGGGCCCATTCTCAATTACTCTTCCTGGACTTTTTTTCTTACCCACCCGAAACACCCCTGATAGCATAAAAACAAGAAACTTTAAGCAGTGAGTTACATGTTGGAATGTCACGATGTGAAATTTTGTTATTGAGATGAGACTAGTGATTAGTCACACTTATGATCACCTCTATTGGTTAGGTTAAGCAACTGACTTCACCCTAAGAGACTAGGAGAGTTGCATGTGATCATGTGATCAATTGTAAACAAGCTCTTGCATATCTTCAAAGCCCATCCCAACCCACTACTCAGAGGTAAAACCAACAAAGGACTTCGCCTTTTCTCTATTAAAGAATGTCCTTTATAGCGCCCTATGTCGATTCCCACTTTCACTCTTTTGCCTCGAGACTGGAGCTGGTCTTCCGTCTACAATGTAATGATTATACTCGAGTAAGTTGTTCTCAATGGGCTTAGCAAAGTTCTCACTGTTTAGCAGTGGAATATTCCTATGATATAGTCGCTCAGTCATTTTGTCATTCCTTTTTGGAGTCCAGGAAAAATAACCTATATAAAGACTAGCCTCCACCGGTGCTACACCAAAGCATGGGCATTGGTGTACTAAAAAAAAAATTAAAAATTTGAAACACAATAAGAAGAAATAGAATTCAAATGGAGTGTAAATGTCTAAAAGAATCAATATTCACAATAATGGAGAATTCTATGATATATATTTTCATTATAACTACTTTTTGTTTTTTTAGAAGATACTATAACTACCTAAATTAATACTTGACATAAGATTTTGTTTAATTTAATTATACAATACAATAACTGATAGACTGTTAAGATTAGTTAATAAACCGTTAAGACAGTTAAGATTTGTTTAATTTAGTTTTGTATTACAATATATTACAACACTTTAAAGTCCCATTGTTTTTTCTTTATGTATAACTTAGTAAAATTCAACTTATTTTTATGGTACCAAAATAATCATATTGCTTCATTACTACAAAAAGGAATGAATAATGATAAGATATAACATGCTATGTAATTATATTCTATTATATGCTCAATATGCTATGCAACCCTGGAAATTAAATTGAATTGAAAAGAGATTTGATTTTTGTTTATTACGTGGTCAACTTTAAAAATCTCAAGAGTTGTGTATCTCTCTCAAATAAATCTCACTTTATTAATATAGTTTCACTTAACACAAATATTGATAACATTAATATACTTTATAGTGTATCACATAATAAAATCACATCGTATATGTGCAATACTTATGGTGAGTTACATGTAAGACTCAATTTTATATTAAAAAAAACAATATTATTATAGCTGATGATTTGAAATTTCTAAAATCATCTTGGTAATATACCTTCTTTCACTGTGGGTTACAAATAGATAAGCACATGGCTTCACCATGTATAATTAAAAACAAAATAAACTTATTCGAAGTCATGGAATACACTGAAGAGTCTAATACCATGACAGACAAGGGAGTACAATCTCAAATTAAACATGATGGCATATGTAAAATCACTTCTGCTCGCCGCCATGTTTCTTAGATAAATCAAACCGTTTACACCATAGCGGTTTGCCATCCACATTAAACTTAGCCTGATGAAGTGTATTCATGATCACAGTTGTAACCGAGGCAGTGTTGAAGACGATTTTCCCGAACAAAGCAGGTGCATTTGGATCTGGCTTATGCACGTAAACCCTCTCAACACAAGGACCATACTTCCTGCTCACATGATCAGACAAAGACGACCATATTACAGAAAAATATATCTAGAGCAATTACTAATTTATATAATAAAAGAAGAAAATGGAAGAAGAAGAAGAAGAAAAAAGTTACTGGTTAAAGAACTCGACAATTTGGTTGTCACTGAGAGGATAGCCATTAGAGAAAGTCAGGAACAAACACCTATCTTCCTCAGGTGCACGCTCTACGGCAGGATCCCATTCCTTGGCAAAAGGGTTCAAAGTTTTCCCACTGCCCTCATTCCCGTCTTTGCCTGAACCTTCCCCAACTTCGGTCACACTACCCTCAGTTTTTCCACTCCTATCTCCTTCTTCAAACACATCCTTGAAAAGAACACTACAAACTTGGTTGTGAACCTCAGAGACACCTTCGGATACAAGGTCCTTGTCCCCAAAGATTTCATCAACCGAGACGGGGTACAAAATCAGGGAAGTGATAGGACAGAGATTTTGAGTAATTGGTGTAGTGGAACTGGGGTCAAGAGTGGCCAAAATGGCCTTGGTTTCATCAGCCACCATTGCCAAGAGCTGGTCATTGTTGGCAGATATCTTAGGGACCAGTTCAATAAACCCTTGTGCCTCTACCCACATCCAAAACGCCATGATCCTCATGGACTCTTCTGCATCTACTCCAATCTCTACCAGACGGCGATAGAGAACCCTGTCAGTGATATGAATTGCAGCATCAACAGATTGTGAAGAGTCCATGTGGCTGTGGAGAGGTCTTTGAGAGAAATGAACTGTGTTTATGTCTCTGTGCAGAGAAGAGGCTGTTTGTTTGTATATACTGTGAGATGGAATGTAGTTTTGGGGTGTATTTGTAGGCTGAAAATTTCATTCAAACATTGCAACGTTTCAATATAAGGAAGCAGAGTTGTATGTATCAAATCTGAATGTTTTGTTTTGTTTCACACGGTTCAAAAATTGCCAAAAACATGAAGAGGACCTGGTGCTTTGCAGATTAGGGAAGTTTCATGCAACCTCCCATATATCTTTCTTTTATCTTTTATCTTCTTTTTTTTTTTTTTAAATTTTTAACTGATGGTATTTAGACGCCTTTGAGTATCAGATTATTCTATCGGATACTTACTGTCTCTTTATCTCACACACACTAATCATATATTATGGGGAGAAATCTCTTGAAAGTGGTTCCAAAACACTGGCTAGAATCAACTATATATTCTTGACACTTACATGAAGAAATTAAGAAAAAAAAAAATCGTCAAAAAAATGTTTTTGTAGTGAAATAGAAGAAGAAATAAAATTCATATGAAGCTTAAATGTTTCAAAAGATATATATGCAAAATAATTTAGAATTTTATGATATAAACTTTTTTATGTATTGTAACTACCTAAATTAATAGTTGAGAAAAGATATTTTTAATTTAGTATATATTCTACAATAACTGAAAAACCATTAAGATTAGTTAATAAACCGTTAAGATTAGTTAAATATAATACATACAAAAAATAAAGTATATACAGTTGAATACTTGAATGATCTACAAAATAATAATTCTGCACTATACTTCTAATTGGAAGGTATTTTAAATAGTGATTAAGTGTGCACACTTCTTACGGCTTATTCTATATTAATTCAGTTCATTTTCTTAGTAACAGCTCTTTAAAATCTCATTCTTCTTTTTTTATGTATAACTTTTTTTTTTTTTAATTTTTTTTAAGTTACTAGAGTAACCACAAAAAGGGATGAACGGTGATACGACTTGCAATGTAATTATCTTCTACTATAAGCTCAATATGCTATACAACCCTAAAAATAAAAACGAATTGAAATTAAAAGAGTTTTGATTTTCATTAATTTCGTGGTCAACTTCAAAATGTCAAGAGTTGTGTAACTTGTCAACATTGTCAGCTCTCCTATAAAATGAGAAATATGACTCAATTCCCCCCCACCCCCTCCCCCCAAATTAAAAGTCACTTTATTACTATGCTTAATTGTGTTTAAAATTATTTAAGTCAGTAATTGACTCAATTTGGAAATTATTGTGAGATAAAGTTTGTCAATATGGTTGCTAAGGTTGTATGTGACAAATATGGTTGGAATCTTTTTGAAAAATTATGGTTGCTAATGCTGTATGTGACAAATATGTTTTTTAAAAAATTATACCAATTCAAATTAAAGATTTGGAGCATCTCCAATAGTCTCTTTAAAATTTAACCCAATTTTTTTTGGGGGGGGGGGGGGGGGGTGTGGGGAATAATGGAGAATTCTACAATATACACTTTTTATACGCTATAATTACCTCAATTAATAGTTAACAAATATATATACTCTACAATATCTAATAAACCGTTATGATTAGTTAACTATAATACATACAAAAAGAAGTGTACGTATACAGTTGAACGACCACTACAATAATATTCAGCGATATGCTTTTAATTTTAAAGTGTTTTAAACGGTGATTAAGTGTGCACGTTTTTTATGGCTTAATTTTTAAATTAAGCCAATTTATTTTCTTAGTTATAGCTCTTTAAAAAAAACCCATTATTTTTTCGTTACATATAATTGAGTCCAATTCTACTTATTTTTATGTTATCAAAATAAGCATGTTGATTTATTATTACATTAGGCGATGAACAACAATACGATATGCAATGCAATTATCTTATATTATAATCTCAATATGCTATAAACCCTAGAAATAAAAATGAATTGAAAAGAGATTTGATTTTTGTTTATTACATGATCAACTTTAAAATCTCAATAGTTGTGTACCTTGTCAGCATTGTCGAGTACTCTCCTTTACAAGGAGAATCATGATTCAATTCCCCCCTCTATTATTCTAACTATCTAATAATTAAAAAAATAAAAATTAAAACTCACTTTATTACTATGCTTAATTGTGTTTACATTCAGTTTTGTCAATAATTGACTCAATTTAAAAATTACAGTGATATCAAGGTAAGTGAGAAACTTTTGGAATCGTTTTGAAAAAATTGTGGTTGCTAACATTGTTTGTGCCAAATATTTTTTAAAATAAATTATATCAATTTTTACTAATAATTAGGAGATCCCTTTAAAATTTCACCCAATTTTAGAGTATAAATAAAACCATTTTCTCTATTTCAACGAACAATTTTTCGAATCTATTATTTTCCTATTTCATTTAACCCCACTTGATCGGTGGGCCAGAGTTGGTAGTTCCCATCCATGACGCTAAACAATGGTCAAAATTTCACTCTAAATTCAAGAACCCACATTTAAAAATAAAAAATAAAAAAAAAAAAGAAAAAAAAAAGAAAAAGAAAGAAGCAAGTCAACCAAACCTTGTTGTAGAGGGAAATTCATAAATGCAATGCAACTTGGCATTTCAGAACCATTGTCATAAGTGGTTTGTGGGTTTGCTTTCCTAAATGGATAGAAGAATCTATATAAAGATCCTATTGAAGTTTGAAGATGCTCAAAAAAGATACTAATTTTTTGTTAGATGATGTTGCTAGCCCCAAATTCCGTGCACACACTTACAACGTAAAAAATTAAAAAGGCATTTTAATTGACGACTTCCTTCTTGTTAGATCTTTCTAAGAAAACACTTTAGTTAATTAGTTTAATGACCTTGCAGTACCATATATATATGGGATCAAAAAAATGATTCTGTTTTCTCCTCAGGTTCTTGGTTGGCTGAGAAAGTGAAAATTGATGGTGACGGTGCTCACTTATTTTTTAAAGGAAAGGAAGAAAATTTTAGAGTTGTGATGGAATGTCTATGTCAGTGGTTGTGAAGTGAAGGTTGGTTTGCAGCAGCAGCTACAAAGTCTATCGCAAGGAAGGAAGACATTAAAATAACAACCTAAAGTAGTGATAAAGTCCAAGGTTTTGAAACTCGGACCATTTATTAAACAGTAAAAAGGAGAGCTTCAAGGTTTTTGAGGTCGAACTGAGGTTAAACCGAGATCGAACATTGATGATGTCAGATATAATTTAATAATTAATTAAGACCTAAATATAGATATTAAATTTATAAAACTAGCAAAATTGACTAATATATCTATATATGTGAGGGAAATTTAATGATTTTCAAACATATATTTAATAATTAAATAAAAATGTTAATAAAATAAAATAATAACCACGAAAATATTAAAATTTATGATTAATTTTTGAAGTAAAGTTGAATATCTTTGAAGGATTTTAATTATAATTTTTTTTAATTCCTTGTAAGAGATAGATAATTTAATTAAGTAGAATAAAATTGTGTTAAGTTGTTTTTATAAAATAAAATATAAAAAAAATCCTTAGGGGTTGGACCGCACGGTTCTTGCCATTGGTTCGTGTAGTCCAACCTCGGTTTTAGAGGTTCACAGAGTTAACAAAAAATTCGGTTCTTTATGTTTAAAAAACCAGTTTTCATCCCGATTTCCAATTTTCATGGTCTGACCTCTCGGTCGAGTCCGGGTCTGAAAATAGTGATAAAGTCAAGACTACTGCAACAAAAGAAGCAAAGCCGACTGTACCATTAGGCCAATTAAGTAGCTGCCTAAGGACCTCAAGTAGAACAAGGATCCCAATTTTCAATAAGAATATTTTTATACCAATAAAATATTAATTAGACCGCAAATATTAGCTGATAGATAACTAATAAAAAAGTAATGTTAATGAAAAAAAACAATTGTCACAATAATTTCACTACATTTATAAATTAACACGCCAACTCACACATGAAAAAACCACAATAACTAATTTAAATTATTAGGATATTTTGTTGTGTTTCTAGTATTACTCAAAAGTAATTGTTTATCAAAGACAAAATATATAAATTAAAAAAAAAAATTAAAGAGTAAGTGGACCACCTTCCACTCATTTCTTTTTCAATAAAAGTTTATCCTTATTGATTTTTTTTCAAAAGAATTATGTTTTATGAAAATTTAATCGAGTCTCAAAAGGTTTCTCTAGATAATTTGTTACTAGCAATGAAAATAATAATAATAATAATAATAATAATAATAATAATAATAATAATAAAAAGAACTAGTTGAAAATTTCACAAACGAATAACAAATTTTTTTGAAATATTTATAAAAGAAAAGTTAGATGAACAACTCACAAATGAATAAGAAATTCATAAAAATAATATTCAGAAAATTACATTTAAACAAAATAGATTTTAGGTATAAAAAAAATCATTTAATTAATTTTAAATACACAGAAGGCTCCAATTAAAATGTCACCTTAGGCCCCAAAATTCCTTAATCCAGTCTTGAAAAGAAGGCATTCAAATAACAACATAAATAAATAACAAAGTGAAGGCTAGTTTCGCTGTACTCCCAAAGAATATTGTTGAGAGATATTATGATCCAAAAGCCCAAACCCTTGTAGGCCCGTGTAAGTAAAATAACCTTGGATTAGTTTAAAGTTAGCACTTAGCGTGTGATTAGTCTAGTACAAGTATATAACATGGCCTAGGTGGAAATCCAAAAGAAACAAAATACGTTTGTTCTAAGCTATAACCCTAATCTATAAAGAAAATTCAAGAATACAAGAGAAAATTAAAAGAGAAAACTCTTTTTGAAATTTTATTATTGACAAAAATTTAATTACTTTGAAGAGTACAATGCATTTAATTTGAAGATTACCATTCTACCAATGCACTCCAATGGTGGCCAGGAGACAACACAAAAACCCAGATTCATGTTAACACAAAATTAGGCTACAAAAATATGAAAACCTACTTAAAAAATGAAAAATTGAGAAAAGTACAAAATTAAATTTTAGAGTTTCTAAGAGGTTCCAAAATAGACAAGAACCTTACTCTAACGTTTAAATCAAAAGTTAGGAATATCCAAATACTTATACAACTCATTAAATCATTTAAGCAAGTCAATTGACTATATATCTCCTATTATCTAGCAAGTTAACATGAGTTGATGGAAGGATATAAATTAGAATTTTTTCTAAACAAAGAAAAAAAAATCAGGAACGAAAAATGAAATTCGACTAAAATTTAGGAATGAAAGAAATTTTTTTTTTTTTTTTTTTACTTTATTTATTTTTTTGAGATAACGACAGAAGTATATATTATTAACTGAGAAAACAAACAGTATTACAGGGAGTTTTTTATCATTGACTTGTGTCCACCTACAATCTAGTTCCAACTTCCAAGTCTATTACATAACTCCCTACCCCACGTAACGGTCTCAAATACCATATTTCTTATGGAATGAAAGAAATATTTAAAACTAAAAAGTTTATGCTCCGACAAGATTTCCTTTTTAGCTAAGCGAAGATGGGGCAATCACAGCAAGGTGGAGGTGCCAACAGGGACGGAGTTAGATATGAACTTGGGGGCAATGCCCCTAATTTTAGCAATTTTATTTAACAATGACATCTATTCTTTTGAAAGTAGTGTTATAGTTACAAATGTTTCTACAATATTTTACAAACTGTTGAAGTTGCAAATTCTTATTGATTCTCACACTTAAATCATTTTTTACTTACCAATTACCACTCACTACATTAGCAATTTGTAAAAAACTTGTAACTTTAGCATTTTTCACCGTTTAAAAGCCATAAAAATTAATAGATTAGATCTGAAACAAAATATATAAGCCCAAAAAAATTCATCCAACAACAAAAATTACTAATAATAAAACTAAAAAATTATTAAGCCCAATCAACATATTTTACCCAACATAATAAACCTGATCTTTTAAAAAGTTTTAGACAAAATAATCTTTTATTTATCCAACACGTATGCACACAGATATAAAAATAAAAAATAAAAAATAAAAATTCTCAGTGAGTTGAACGAAAATTAGCCTAATTTTCAACTAATTCTACTTTATTCGTCCTCATCTCTCTCCATCAATCCAAATTAGCTATTAGATAAATATTTTCTTTTCCATTTTCTTTACCTTATTCTTTTATCATCTCTTCCCTTAACTTCCCTCGAACTACAAAGTGCAAAATGTAACGAAAGAAATTGCCACAGCACATTGTCATATTTAAATTCAATTATTCAAACACAATGCATAAAACATTCATATATGGTAGAAAATTAACGAAACGAAAATGGAAAAAGGCTTGGAAATTTTGAACTTAAATGCCCTCTCTTGCTTTTTCCACTTGAATACTAACTCAGAGAGTGCCCTAGTAGAAGACCCATCTTCTCTCAGTACCTTTCCCGCAGCATCCTTGAGATGTTTCATATTGCCGCGTAGTTTCTCACCTTCTTCTCCTTCCATTAGATCCTTTATCACGCTTGCAACTTCGTCTCGTCCCACTATCCCATGTTCATTGGCTTTTGGTCTCATCGCAACTCGTACGTAGATCCTCAACTAACATTAACGCATTCATCTTTTGCTCTGCGTGGAGTGGCCAAGCGATTAGTGGTATGCCATGTACAACACTCTCAAGTGTGGAATTCCAACCGCAATGGCTAAGGAATCCACCAGTTGAGCCATGCCTAAGGACTTGGATCTGTGGCGCCCAAGTTGACACCACTAAGCCTTGCTCCTTTGTCCCCTCCATGAACCCTTTCGGTAAAAAAACATGAGGAACCACATGACCATTGTCAGTAAGGTAGCCCGCATCAGCAGAATCATTATTGGGATACCTTACAACCCATATAAACCTATGTCCACTCATTGCTAACCCCATGGCTAGCTCGAGTATTTGGTCATGTGAGAGTGTTCCACCACCCCCAAAAGAAACAAATATCACAAAGCCACTTGGCTGATTGTCCAACCATGTTTTACACTCGTGCCCATCAATGGGATTGGTTGACCCCGTCCGGGTAAATTGGTGGTCTACCATGTGAATGATCATGCAAGGCTTTTATTGCTCTAGCCTCCAAGTCCATGAATCTATTGACCATTACACCCTTTGCCAAATGTAGTCTCTTTGAATGCTGAAGCAACCATTTGTAGTTCTCATTTGTGCGGCCATGAAGAACATCGTCTATGAGATCTTTACTGTGAATAGGTAAACAACCCGGAAGTCTAAACAGTTCTTGTAGGTCTTTAAATCCACATGGAACTGACTCATCTAGCTTTGGAAAATGTAAGAGAAATGACAGTGCCATAGCATTTGATGTGAAGAAAATATATGATGCTACATTGAATTCCGTAGCAACATCTATAGCGTCACTTCCATAAGGATCAACAACCAAAGCAACTAAATGGGTAGTTGCAGCTAATGATTTAAGCACGTTGCGAAGAGATGGCAAAGAGCGATTCATGGTGAGGGCAACTTTGGCTCCAATAGCAACACCTTGGGGTAAGTCCTCCAAGCTTGCTGGGGGAAGAAAGATGGGCTTGATGCTTGGAGGAAGACCTCCGAGGACCGCTTTCATGGCCTTGAGCTGAGGCCTGGATGCGGGAATGATGTATGTGACACGAAAGTTGTGGTGGAGAAAAAGTTTCTTGGCGAGCTCAACGAGTGGGATGAGGTGACTCATCCCCGGGCTTGGGACAATGGCTATATGGGGTGTTTGTTCCATGGCAACTCAATTGTGTTGGAAAGAAAAGAAAGGGAAGTTATGGGCAAAGTAAAATGGAATATATGTGGATTAGGGGAATATAATCATACATATAGTTTGTTCATATAAAGGTGTTTTTCATTTTCTTTTCTAAAAGTATTTTGGTGATTACAAGATAGGGCAAAATAATAGATAAAATTTAGTTATAAAATTGATTATGACTATAAATTACAACCTTATTTATATTTTTTTTTATTAGTGATGAATTTTTGACAAATCTACCATTGAATTACATTTTCCTCTTATATTCTCAATTCTTGCAAAATTTTTAGAAAATTAAAAATTAATAACTATATCATCAATAAATTGTTTAAATTGCAAGTTTTTGTAATTTAAAATTAAACATAAAATATAAGATTATAGATCATATAATAAATAATATCCGATTGACATAAAATTTGACATGTGTATTAAGAGTGTAAAGAACATACAATTCAACGGTTAAATTTTCAAAATATGTAGTAATATTTATTTTTATGAGAAATGTTGTAGTCTTAGGCTACAATCAATTTTGTAGCTAAACTTTATTTCAAAATAATTAGGAGATATATAATATTTGTAATTTTCATTCTATGGTATTAGGATATAAGGGAATTTTTTTTAAGAAATAATTACAGTATACTACTAACCTCGCAACTCGAACTTTTTGCCCTTTAGACCTCTACGTACTTTGTGCATAAGAAGATATCAATTCAGCTCCAAGCTTCTTCACAAGGGAAATTCTTATTTCACATTCTACGATAGTGTGAAAATTTATATTATAGAAAAAGAAAGTAACGAATGTTGTATACATTTGCAAAAAGTATATAATATTTATCACTTTTTACAAATCTGTAACATTTTTTTCATTTTCTGTGCTCTACAATATAAATTTATATTACAAATACAAATACAACGTAAATATATAAATGTTGTACGTACAATAGAGGGAAATATATATCTTAGCATTCATTGTATGCATCACATGAGGTGGACCTCACTCGCTGTGAAAGATCGGCTGCTTTTTTTCTTTTTTCTTTTTTTTTTTTTTTTTTTTTTGGTTAAAGAAGATCTGTTGCTTACATCTTACAGAGTACAGGGAAAATTTAGACGAAAGAAAAAAAAAATAAAACAAATAAAATATGTCATTTTATTTTTACTTTCCTACATTTTATTTGTCAAATTATAGACAAAATCCAAAATATATAATAGAGGGAAAAATGACTTTACTGTATTCAACAGCCAACAGAAATCACACGTGCCGGAGACGTTATTTTGGAACACCTTACTTGCTGCGAAAGATCTGTTTTTTGTAAAATGTGAGACTGCCCCCGTTACCTTTAACTAAATAAGATATGAGGATTAAAATATGTTACTAGTTGTCATTATATATTTAAAATAATAAAACACGTCAAGTTAAAAAAGTACCGAAGAAAAGTTACATTTTTTTTTAATAACAAAAACAAAAGGTCAAGATTGAATTAACGTGGTTGAATAATAAATATATAAGCCGTGCATTTATAGAGGGAAATCAATTTATATGGGAAAATCAAAGGGCATACGTACGCAACGATGCAATGCAATTTAAATTTTAAACATGTCATGGCATCATACATTTATAGAGGGAGTTTTATATGGAATGCAATGAAATTTAACCACGAAATTATTTATATGGGTAGATGCAATGCTTCTCTTATGAAACATAAACGCATAAAAGACATTAATTGAATTTAATAATGTTGGAGTTTTATTGTTAATGCAACTAGATTAATAAATTCAATTAGAGGACCTAATATGTACTAAGTTTTGTCTTTATTTATTTGGAAATATTACACTTACTTCCATAAAACGTCTCTCTTGTTTCGAGTTTGTAGAGAGGGAAAATTCCCGGCCTATCACAAGCTGACACGTCATGCCATAAAGTCAACAAAGTATGGCTAATTACAAAGCATCATATACTGCTACTGAAAATTTGCCAAATTCTATTAAGGTAAAACCATAAAAAGCATGCAAAATGCTAATCACATGGATGCGCGTGTAAGCGATGATGCAAGCGAATTCGGCTGTGTAAGCGATGACCCAAGCAATCCTGCTGTGTAAGCGATGACACAAGCAGACCAATCAAGCTGTGACATGTGCCAACAATCAGACTCCGCCACGTGTCGCTCACCTACCACCAAACTCCTATAAATAGAAGCCTTCTTAAGGCATTTGGGAGGAGGAAGAGATTTGAAGACATCTAAGAGGAGGACACCAAGCCATCTAGAGCACAAACAACAACAAATGAGCATTGAAGCTCTGCTGGAATCAAGCCCGGAAGCCTCCAAGAACTCCAAGAACTTCAACCTTCGAATACAAAGAACATTCGAAGCCAAATCATCCTCCTAGATCTCGAAGGTCACTGGAATCAAGCTCAAAAGCCTCCAGAAACCTCATAAACCACAAATCAACGAAGCTCTACGGATTCGAAGCTCTACGGATTTGAAGCTCTACGGATTCAAGCCTCTAAAGCCCTGAAGAACTTCCACCATAAACCTTCGAATACGAAGAACATTCGAAGCTAAATCATCCTCCTAGATCTCAAAGGTCACTGGAATCAAGCTCAAAAACCTCTAGAAACTTCATAAACCACAAATCAGTGAAGCTCTACGGATTCAAGCCTCCAAAGCCCCGAAAAACTTCCACCATAAACTTTCGAATACGAAGAACATTCGAAACTAAATCATCCAAATCATCCTCCTAGATCTCAAAGGTCACTAGAATCAAGCTCAAAAGCCTCTAAAAACCTTCTAAACCACAAATCAACGAAGCTTAACGGATTCAAGCCTCCAAAGCCCCGAAGAACTTCCAACACAAACCTTCAAATACAAAGAACATTCGAAGAGGAATCATCCAAATCATCCTCCTAGATCTCAAAATTCACTGGAATCAAGCTCAAAAGCCTCCAGAAACCTCATAAACCACAAATCAGCGAAGCTCTACGGATTCAAGCCTCTAAAGCCCCAAAGAACTTCCACCACAAACCTTCGAAGACGAAGAACACACGAAGAACACGAAGAACGTGAAGAACAAAGAATTTTTAACAAGCTCATAGCCAGAAATTCATTGTAATCTCGTTTCCAAGATCTTCGATCCATCCTTCAACCAAATTGAAGGATACCTTGTGTTCGAATCAAAATCACATCACATCATAAATCTTTCAAGGAGATCGAATCAGAGGATCACTCTTTTGTAATTACAGAGAATTGTACCACACATTCATCAATACAAATTCGCATTTGCGAAACTATTTTACTTGTTTGATTTATTTCAAACCAAGGAATTTAGTCGTCCACAGAGTTCTACATAGATCTCCCTTAATTTTAAAAATAAATTACACTCATATTTCCTACAATTTCAGTTTGACATAATTAATCTTTTACCTTCATTGGATTGAATCTGAACCAAACACAAACCACACCAAACCAAGTTATGGCTCCATCTCCATCAACGTAAACCCAAGCCTAAATAAGGAGTAATTACTCAGTTTCTCACTTAATAAACCTCTTGTCTTAGCATAACAATGTCCTTAAATTCATTGTTGATTAGCGCTAAGAAACCCTATCAAAATGTCATCTAATATAGTAAAGTTGTGATTTACAACTATGTTTTATGTTGGTTGTATCCAATGATAAAAAGTGTTTTAATTGCATATAAAATTATTTCCTTATATTTTGCAAGATTTTATTGTATTGGGTTTAGTATTAAGTTTATGAAAAATCGGGCATGAAATGAAGATTAGTACAGTTTCGCAAGTGCCTCACAAGAAGTTCTCAAATAAAGTTCCCGCAAAAAGGGCACATGAGAAACACATGTTAGAAGCTGAAGAGTCAAGTGCTAGACTGCATTTTGCAAGTACTTTGCAAGACAGGCCATCTTGCAAGGTACTTGCGAAACTTTCTGCATGGAGGACATTAAGTGGGACTTTCTTACCTTTCACCCATACTATATATACTCTCATTACTCACAGAAGAAAATGAGGCTATTCAGAGAAAAATCCTTAAATAGGTTTCTACAACACAATACACCCATCTTTTAAAGAGAGAACTACTCATCCTTAGTGAGAAAATATTATAATCTCTTCTCCTTCCCTCTCCCATTGTCATACCTTGAGAGAAGATTTTACCCAAACACAACCCACATATTTTCCGAGTGTAGAGAGTGTTTTGGAGCTTGGGAAGTTTTGGGAATTTGCCAAAGGAAGCTGGTGAGGCTTGATAGATACAATCAAGCGGTATTGCAGAATCCAAAAAGCTAGTGAAGACAAGATTATGAGAAGTTCGTTGGTAGCAGGAGCTTAGAGAGCTCAAGTACATTAGGTAAACTAGGCTTGAAGGGTCTTTTGTTATTCGTGTACTCCAACTTATTCATTAGTGGATCGATTTCGACTTGGAGGGCCACGGAAAGGCTTCGCCGAGTTCTTCGGTTTCCTCTTCAATAATATGTCTTGGTGTTATCTTGTATTTGTATATGTATCTCTCTTCTCTTACTCTTTAAGCTTTATATTTATTGTCGTTTGCTTGCTTATGGCTTAGAGAGTAGATCCGGTGATTGTGTTTCATTTTCTCTTGTTCCATACTTAGATAAGTTAAAGTAAAAGCAATTAAACTGTAATTTTTATTTAAGGGTCTAAACAAATTCTTGTGTTTTAATACAAATCCAAACTTTCAAATATCCATCAGCCTTTTAGCATATTATAACAGAAAACTAGTCATTATGGCAACCTATGTGATGTATAAAATAATCTACATTAGACTTTACATTCACTCATAGAAATTGTCATAAGCACTCTATATTTGTGCTATTCGTTGAAACTACAAGGCTTTTGGGATTTAGCCGTTGAACTTAATCTCACGTTTATATTGGTATACAGAGTCATGATTCATCCTATCACTTCGGTTAAAGTCATATTTCATCGAAGCAAAAGCCTAGGAAATTATTTATAGAATTTTGTTGGTATACCATAATGGCTCACAATATAATGATATTTTTTATATGAAATATTTGATGTTAAAAATATAGATGGTTTGAAAGTTATAAATTTGTTGTATGGATTATTCATTTAAAAGCCCACACTCCAATATTAGTGCATTCCACTTATTGAGTTATCTGGCTCTCTTTTTATTCTCCCTTACAAATATATTAGAAGGATCACTGGAGTAGAGATTCTTGGAAGACAACAGCCATAAATTATTTTGTAGAACTAAGGATTTTATGATTATTTTAAGGGAAAGACAAAAGTCATTTTAGGAAAATTTTTATGGGAAAATGAAATAAAGCAATAAATTTTTTGACAGTTGTTTTCATTTCCCATAAAAGTGATGTAAAAGCTTTCCTAAAAAGATTTTATGATTATTTTAATGATATTAAATATTGTACTGGATAATTATTTTAAAAATGTTTTGTCTTTGGTGGGATTAGAGCTTTAACAATAGTGATCAGATTTTAAGTTGTTAGTTGCTTTTATTTAATATTTTTATAGATTATTTAAATTGAATAGACTTTTATTATTTATGATTTTGGGGCATTACAGTCACATGAACATAAGTAGATGGACATTGGTTTTTCATCAGTTACTCCTTTAGGACAGACCATTAAGTTCCTGGATTCACTTAAAAGAGTTGGAAACAACAGCTTCCAAGTCCAGTCCAGTATAATTAGCTTCCCTTTTTATAACAAATAAAAGTGCAGCTTCCAACAATAATATTAATAATTATACCATTTTAAACCTTCAACGGTGAATTCTTGAGAAGAGTAAAACTTTTTATCCAGTTTTGAAAGGTGTTCAGTCTTCCAAGTAAATGTACGGTTTGCAGGTTCTTTAATCATGGAAACAAATTCTCATTTGCGACTACGCTCATAAACAAAAACCTTTACACCAAATACGCAACAAATCATTTACAAGGTATCCATGAGACTAGACGCATATGAAAGTGTCAAGGGGAAGAACTTTGTCAAAGCCCCATTCAGTCTTTATGTCATGAAATCTTCTAATAGTCTCGTCAACATCTATATGTACACAAAAGTAGCTATATAACAAATACAATCATTAAAAATAATAATATTACGCATGCATGTTTACTGGGAGAGTACAACCCTTGGATGACCAAGTACTTGTCCCGTATCTGATCGTTCACAAAAATAATTTTACAATATTGATTGAAGCTGGCATTAACCTCCTAACCGAGGTAAAGTTTTTTGGTCTCCGCAATTGCCAAGTAAAAGGAGATGTGACCAATTTCATTCATTTTATCCTTTTCTTTTGGATAGAAAGACAGCCTCCTGGAAAAGAAGACAGATAAATTGACAAAGCAACAATAATTTAATGGAACGAACAATTATGAAGGAAGAGCGATAGAGTCCACCATTGATGACCGCAAGATTCAAAAACGCCGGACTCATACTTTTCCAGCACAGCCTCGGACGATTAAGCATAGTAGCATACGATTCTATCTTAAGTAAGAAATGAGTTGGCGGAAAATGTCTTATTGAGCTTGTGATTGCTGAAATACAGTATGTAGAATAAAGAGGCAATCATTAGTTAAACACAAATCTTCTGCATTTCATTTGAGAAGCCAAATCCAATCACGATTCCAATGTGTTCACGGTTCAGCATATACAACTTAGCAAACGACATGTTGAATGGAATTGCATGTTCTACTAGCTCAATTTTTTAGAAAAGTGAAATTCAATCATCTATATCTACTATAGAAAATAATAATAATAATAATAATAATAATAATAATAATAATAATAATAATAATAATAATAATAATAATAAAAGGTTTAGATTTGAAATAATATCTCTATGTTCGATGGGATTGGGTCCTTTGGAATGGGGTATTGGCATTTATGAGTCCTTTTCATACCTTCAGAATCTATTGTCATAAAAAAGTCCTCCATACACTACAAAAAACGGGGTCTATAGCCGCGTTTAAAAAACGCGGCCATAGACCCTGAAAACGCAGCTATAACCTATAGCCGCGTTTTCTATGGCCGCGGTTACAAACCACGCTTAAGCTGCGCAGCAACAGGCCCCTGTGGGTCTGTAGCCGCGTTTTTGTAACCGCGGCTAAAGACCAGGTCTAAAGCCGCGGTTTTAACCACGGCTATAGTCCGAGACCTATAGCCGCGTTTTTTATAAACGCGGCTACAGACCAGCTTTGAGCCACGTTTATAAGCTGGTTTCAGGTTGAAGTTTATAGCCGCGTTTTTGTAAAACGCGGCTATAGACCCATCTTAAGCTGCGTTAAAACCGCGGCTATAGGTTTTATTAAAAACAAAAAAAAAATTTCTGGGCGTTTTTTTTTCCTCAAAAAAATTTAAATTCAAACCAAAAAATTTAAAATCAAACACAAACCCAGAAAATTCAAAATCAACTACAAACCCAATAAATTCAAAATCAAACACAACATATTCACAATACAAATACACCTAAAAAATTCAAAATCAAACACAATATACTCATACTACAAACATAACATGCTCTAAAATATAATAACACAAACCCATAAATCTCCTATCATTCAACAAAACCAACCCAAATCTAACATTAAATCCATTCATGGAACACAAAAGAACAAGTTCAAGAACACAAACCCAGCAACACAATAGCACAAGTTCAAGCACATATCCAAAAGATTCAAAATCAAATAATTCCACCAATGTGAAACCCATACATATAAACACATAAATATTACTCTCAATGCTCATAAAGCTTAGACAAAAAATAAGCTCTAACAAAAGTATAATACCCATAAGAAAATTAAAAATTTTTTACCTCAAATGGTAGAGATAAGTGAGCCTTAACTTTTCCTATGAAGATTTTCAGTCATTTTTGCCGGAAAAATGAAATGAATGTGCTGTGTTGTGTTGAGAGAAAAAGAAAAGAATGGTTGTGTTGAGAGAAAAAGAAAAGAAAGGAAAAGAAGAGAGACCGGCCACAGAGAGAAATGATGAGATATTTTTGAATTGAGTGGATGAGAGCAAATGGGTAGGTGGAGAGTCAGGTCAGCCTTTTATTTTATTTTTAAAAAGGTAGACCTATAGCTGCGTTTTTAAAAACGCGGCTATAGGTCCTCCATTAAAATCCGCATGTTCCAGTCCGCGTACAAGCCTTCGCTTAAAAAATTACTTTTTGGTTGGACCTATAGCCGCGTTTGCGCAAAAACGCGGCTATAGGTCCTTTCAAAAAACGCGGCTTAAGGCACTTTAAACGTGGCTTTATACCTAACCTATAGCCGCGGTTTTAAAAACGCGGCTATAGCCCCTCCCTTATAAAATAATATTTATTCAGCTGTACATGCGTTCCATTAAAAAATTACTTTTTGGCTGGACCTATAGCCGCGTTTTTACAAACGCGGCTATAGGCCCCTTGAAAAAACGCAGCTTTAGGCACTTTAAACGTGGCTTTATACCTAACCTATAGCCGCGGTTTTAAAAACGCGGCTATAGCCCCTCCCTTATAAAATAATATTTATTCGGCTGTACATGCGTTCCATTAAAAAATTACTTTTTGGCTGGACCTATAGCCGCATTTTTACAAACGCGGCTATAGGCCCTTGAAAAAACGCAGCTTTAGGCACTTTAAACGTGGCTTTATACCTAACCTATAGCCGCGGTTTTAAAATAGCCCCTCCCTTATAAATATTTTTTAAAAAAGGAAGGGCTATGTTTCTCCAAATGCGGCTATAGGCCCCCTGAAAAAACGCAGCTTCAGGCCTTTGGCTTTAAACCTAAATAGCCGCGGTTTTATAAACGCGGCTATAGGTTAGGTCTAAAGCCGCATGTGTTGTAAAACGCGGCTATATGTTTGGTCTATAGCCGCGTTTCTTAGAAACGCGGCTATAGGTCGGTTATAGCCGCGTTTTATAAAAAACGCGGCTAAAAAACGCGGCTATAGCTCGCGTTTTTTGTAGTGATAATTAAACATAAGTACTTGTACCTTGTACACTAGAAAATATGGTGTACTTTTTTTTAATCATAGAAAATAATATATACTTTATATGAACATAAAAATGAATAAATAAGAAACGAAATAACTTTTGAGGGAAAGTGAACATACAGAGTTCATTCTGGTTGATAGAAGAACCGCCCATTACTGAAGAGTTCGGTTACTGGAACTATCTTTTATAACAAGATAACAATATATTGAACTAATATGAGCAAAAAAATAACAATGTAAGACATGTATTTATAGATAGAAATCAAAGGAAATCAAACGGCATGTGTACTTAGCAACAATGCAAAGGACTTTATATCAATTACCATGGCTATATTTATAGAGGGAAATCAAAGTGCATTTATACTCCGAAGTCCGAAACAACGCAATGCACCTTAAGGGTTTGTTTGATTGGAAGAGTGGAAAAATTGAGAGGATAGAAAATGATGGGAGGATGGGAAAGTGGGATGATAGAAAATATTTTAATCTCCTTCCTTTTTGTTTGGTTGAAAGTGAAAAAGTGGATGGATAGAAAAAATTAGTTTGTATAAATTTACTAACATACTCTTGTTAAAAAATAATTTCAATTAAAACAAAAAAAAAAAAAAAATTTGACAAACAAGCAAAAAATAAAAAGAAAAAGCAATCACCCAAATTTATTAAAAAATAAAAATCATGTTAAGAAAAAAAAATCACATCTAGTTAAACAAGAAAAAAAAATAACAAAAAGAAAACAAATCACTGTCACTCCACAGCCCAAGAAATTAAAAAAAAAAAAATCAAAGTGTCGCAAGAAAGCAAAAGATTTAAGAAAAGAAGCAAGCCAACATTGCCCTGGAAAGCAGCTGGGGGCATTTTTGTTCATATAAAAAATCGCACTCTCTTTTCCAATTTTCTCCCTATTTTAGAGAGAAAATATTTTGGTAGGCTCAAGGAGAAAACACACCCGGGTCCCACCACATTCCCCCCCCCCCCCTCCCCCTCCCAATCAAACTCCTTTTAAAAAGTTTTCTCCCCTCATTTTCTCTCAAAAATTTTCCGTTCACCCTATTTCACCTCCAAACAAACAAACCCTAAATTTAAACACACTGAATAGTCTTTGGTTTGAACTTGGACGTGAAGGGGAACAAGGCTATCCAATTAAATTTGTAGATTCATAGAAAAATAATGTTACATTTTTCAGTCCAAATTAGTGATTGACATATATAATAATGTTCACTATTTCCTAGAGCCCCTTTTTTTTCTTTTAAAGAAAATTTTCTATAGCCATTTAAGAAGGCAATTGTGTATTGTAAAGAGCATTTAATTTACACCAGTTTTATCAATTTAATATTTTAGCAAAAAATTATTTAAACTCAACCCAAATAAGAATGCATGCTCACTAAATAAATTAAAGTTTTTAAAGAGGATAGTCTCATCTTTACAGGTAGTAAGCCTCTATCCTCACTACATTAAATTTTAATGTCGATAAAATATTGAGGCTGATGTATGGATATGAAAATAATAGATAGCTAAACAAGCAAAAGTTTTTTTTTTTTTTTTGGATTTGTTTAGCTAATATTTGAGGAGATTGGTGTGAATACTCTAAAAGTGACAAATAGAGATTTAGTTTAAAGAGGAAAAGATTAAAATATAAAACATCAAATAAATTTAATTCCAAAAAATCTTAAGAAAGGAGTATAAGTTACAAAATAAATAAATAAATTGATTTCCAAAACATATAACTTAAATAGAGATTCTTTGCCTACAAAACTGAGCTTGAAAGCTCGGCACCTGCCAGTTGGAAATATTTGCAAGCTGTGTGGGGATTTTTAAGAACTTTGCATAGTTTATGGCTGTGTGAGCACGCTCAAGCGGTGTGGAAGTTGGATATCAATTTTGTCCCATACTACAGAATAAGTATTCGAAGTTTCTTTGATCTTTTGGAGGAAGTGTTGCGCAAAGGGTCAATGTATCATATGGCATTATTCTCTACAATGGCGTGGTGTTTATGGCAGAGACATAACCATTTGCGGATGAGTCAATTTGTGTGGCCTCTACATGAAATTGGTGAAAGAGCAAAGGCTTTGGTTGTTGAATTTTTTGATGCTAATAAACAAGAAGCTAGGCCGAGAATTAGAAGCCCTCCTGCTCACTGGGTTCCAGCCTGAAGGTGATTTTTTTTTAAATCAATTATGATGTTGCCATTTTTGATTCGTTGGGTTATGCAGGTCTGGGAGTTGTGATAAAGGATGGCACTAGTAATATTATTGCTTCCTTGAGTCAAAAAATTGGGCTGCCTCATTCTGTGGAAACAACTGAAGCTTTGGCTGCACTCTAAGCTGTTGTGCTTGCTAAAGAATTGAGTGTTTTCAAGGTAGTAGTGGAGGGTGATTGTTTGAAGGGGGTTCTGGCTTTGAAAGCTAGGGAGCGTTGCAATACTTTGTATAGGACTGTTATTGAGGATGCGCGCAATCAAGGGGCTTCCCCGCAAGCTTGTCATATTCAACATGTTAGAAGAGAAGATAATAAGTTGGCTAATGCTTTAGCTAGAAGAGTGGTTTTATCCGCAGATTTTGATGTATGGGTAAAAGAAATATCTAGGGATTTAGATGATGTATTTTTTTCTGTTTTAGCTTAATAATATAGACATACTGGTTTCTCAAAAAAAAAAAAAAAAAAAAAAAAACCTTAAAATATAGAGGGTGTTTTTTTTTTTTTTTTTTTTTTTGCTTACTGTAGATTAAAAGATATTTGTCCACAAGTAGTCAATATGGCTAGAGGTCATATATTTGTCGATAGTGTTGCGAGATGGCCATGGGTCCGTTGATGCCAGTCTTGATGATGGAGAGCAAAAGATCTGCTGTTGTGTCTCGCATTGGCTCTCTAGCCCCAATTAGGCCTAAGGTGGGTCAAAGTTGTTACTATGTCTCTCGATGGGTCTTGATGGGTTTGCTGGTCCGCGGTGATGAATCGGGTGGGGGGTCTTATAAATAGACAGCTTGATTACTGAAGAATAAATTGGGAAAATAAAGAAAAGCACAAGTATTAAAATTTGACACCATACCAAAGTTTTTCAAGACATTATCTATATACTTCGATTTCCTTTTAGAATATATACAATATTTAGGCTTTAGGCTTTGTCTGGTTTGCTTTTGGAGCGGTCAAGATTTTAAGGGGTTAAAACTCTAATTGCCAACGTTTTTGCAATTTGGCTAAAGAATTTTAACAGGGAACTTAAAGCTGAAAGCAATTTTGAAGTTTAAAATTGAAATTCAGTACTTCTAGGAAAAAGAACTACAATTCACCAAGTATTGCTGAAAGTAATTTTCCAACTGCTAAAGACCTTCTATTCTGTTAAATCCGGTTATCAGTTCCTTAAAAGTTAAAAGTGAATCTCATCAGCTACAACCCAATTCTGCAATCACAGGACAAACAGGAATTTTCTGGAAGAATATTTGGGGCTTATCAACTCAAGCTAAGGTTAGAAATTTTATTTGGAGAGCCTTGCTCACCGAACTGTGTTTGATGATCCAACCTGTGACATGTGCCATCGTGATACGGAAGATTCCCTCCACGCATTGTGGTCTTGCCCGGGTATTTCGTTTGAATGTTATTTTTGACAGCTATTCAAAGTTAGTCCATTATGTTATGGAATCCAGGACAACGTTGATCTTTTTGCTATGATTTCATGGACGATCTGGTTTATAAGGAACAAGCTTTGGAATTCATCTCAGGTCTTCCCCATTAACTCAGTCTACAAGCAAGCTCAGGCCTCACTTTCTAAATTTTTGCGAGCACAACCACGCCTACACTTGCCCTGAGTTACTTGGATTTTGCCTTCTACAACTAACCAAAAAAAAACCTTCACTATATATATTTTTGATACATACCCTTCCGTGTATATATATGCATGCAAAACACTAGGAGCTAAGGAGATTAGTCAGAACATTCATGTAACATAACATGCACAATCTACGATAACCATGACAAATATGTAAGTCATTCCAAATTTGATATCATCTCTTCAACTGCAGTAAGGATAATCTCCCATTCACCAAAATGAAAAAAAAAAAAAAAAAAAAATCTCCCTATCTTACCAAATGCGGTTCCAAGAAAAATGGTAGATACCATCACTATGCGATCAGCTTAATGTTAGACACAACCATAATTTCTGCTTCCACAATTAAAGTGTCATTCACCAGAAAACCCTTCGATGCATCATTGAGATTCTCTAGAAGCAAAAATTGCGAAAAGCCCCAGTCTTTCAATGATTTAGAAAACCAATGTTTAGCTGAAAAAAGAGAACGAAACAAAGTTTACAGTGGAACAAAACAAGGGAAGCAGAACAGGATACACATACATAATGAGGAAACTCAGGTTTAACCACAGCTCTGGTAGGATATTAAGCAAATTGAAAAACAAAACCCCCACCGGAGCCTATATTTCCCCAACATTTGAAATGAAAATATGGTTAAAATATTTGATTTACCTGTGTTTTCTACATGATTTTTGTTGATTTGGTCCCTTATTCGCAGTTTGAATTCTGCAAAATATTTGAGATCTGATAGAAGACAATTACACGAGCAGAGGTAGACAGAAATCGCTTTGGCTTTTCCATTAGAATTTCCTTTGGGATAAACCAGTATCTTCCTGGATTCAGCAAAAAGAATTAAAAATAATGCTGATAAACAAAAAAATTAACTTTCCTTTTAATAACAATAAAAGTGCAACTTCCAGTAACAAAAATACCATTGTGAGTCTGCAACAGTGAATTCTTGAGAATAGGATTCTTCATCTAGAGCCGAGAAGTTTTCAATCTTCCAAGTCAAAGTACAATTATCAGGTTTTTTTGTCATGGAAAAACACTCCAGTTTGCCACTATGTTTATGAACAAAAACCTCTACACCAAATAGGCAACAATCATTGACAAGGTATCCATGAGAAACATCATTGAAAGTATCCAAGGGAAGAAATTTGGTAAAGCCCCATTCAGTCTTCATGTCATGAAATCTTTTAATTGAACTATCATCAGCATCTGGACAAAAGATGATATAGAGAATAAATTTACAAAACCATTACACATACATGCATATTTATTTGCATCAATTATGAGAGAGCAAACCATGAATGGTCATGTACTTGTCCCGAATCTGATCAAACACGAACAATTTGAAGTTGACATAAATCTCCCAACCAAGAGGAAGATTTTCTGTCTCTACAATTGCTAAGTAAAGGGAGATATGACCAGTCCCATTCATTTTTTTGTTTCCTTTTGGATAGAGAGACAACCTCCTGTAAAAGAAGACAGACCTCTTGACAAAGAAAACATTTATATTTTAATTGAAAAAATAATTAAGAGGGTAGAGCATTAGAGTCCACCATTTGTGCCCGCCAGCTTCAAAAACACCGGACTCATACTTTTCCGCAGTCTCAGACAGTATAGAGTATGACTCTATTTTAAGCATGTAATGAGTTGGAGGTAAATGTCTTTTTGATCTTGTTATTGCTGCAAATACATTAGGAATATTTAAAAGGCAATCTTCTAAATATTGGCTAATGACATATAGATTGGTGTTCGGAAGTGTTTTCAACCAAGCAGTACTAAAGCAGAATCAATGAACTCAAAGAAATTTTAGAATGAACAATGCAGTACTGGTTCATGCAAATGCAGCAGATGTCATTTTGTAATCTATCACATATATTCTCTACTTGATCACGACTCCTACAAAAAATATTTTGGAGTCATGCATACTTCTTTTTGGGGGATTCAAGCTGTTAGTCCAGTGGTACCAGCACCCAGTATTTGAGGTTTAAACCCAACGTCCACAATCTCCCCCCCCCCCCCCCCCCCCCCCCCCCTTCTCTCCATTTTTACATAGCAAAAGATAATAATAATAATAATAATAAGACCATTTTGACTCTTTTTCTTTAATGATTTTCAATCATCCAACTTGAAAATACAATGATTTAATTGAAGTACAGTGATAGAATCTAATTTTAAGTTTGGAAATGTCATACAGATAAACATTAAATATTTTGGGATCATAAATTGACAACTGCAGACCTGTTACATGAAAACCTTTTTTCCCCCCTATATGGATACCTAAAAGACCATTTTCGCTCTTTTTTTTTTTGTCTTTTTTTGAGAATCCACCCCGATGTTATTAAGAATCACGCTGGATAATCAGTTGGGAAATTCATATAACTCATGGAAAAATAAATCATATTCATGATGTACTTTTATGAACACTGAAATGAAACAAACAACAAAAAAACAAAGCATAATAGACTCAAATTTTATAATTGTGAAGAGGAGGGAAAAGAGAACAGACAGAGTTCATCGCAGAAGTTGGTAGTAGCAGAGTCGCCAGACTTCATCACTTCAAAATTTTCTGGTTTCTGGAAATCTTCTTTTTTAGAAAAATATTGATAATTTGCATCCTTTTTATATATAGAAGATAGAGGGAAATAAAGGCGCGTTTGGGGGGTCGTAGGTAAATGTTCAAAAGCACTGGTAATTGGTGGAGCCAAAACTATTTTTTTTTGGCCCTACACCTACCGTGCATAGTTAGTTTCGATTGTACCTGTAGCTTGTATATTAAAAAAAAAAAATATATATATATATATATATATATATTAAATTGTTGTGTTTACGGTACTTTTTAATAAAAAAATCTCTTTTGATTGTGTTTGTAGTGTTTTTTAATGAATCTTTTATATTATTTTAATCAAATAATTAAAAATATAAATATATTAATGTTGAGTATATTGTAAAATGAAAAGGTAAAATGAATTAAGTAGATTTTTTATAGGCCATGTCATTAAATTGATGGATCTACCAATGTGAATGGTCAAAAGGATAGAAAAAGAAAGTTAAAAAAAAAAAAAAAAAATTAGTGCTTGGCAAATTTGTGTTGGCGTCCCCCACAATCTGGACTGACTGTTTATGACCCGTGAAAAAAGAAAAAACATTCCCCAATGTAACATTTCAACCGGGGAATTAAGGTGTGTTTGAAAGATTAGTTTAAATTATGTTGTTTGGGTATTTTTTATATACGGAAGTGAAAAGTGTGTAAAAAAAAGTGTATAATATTGTTTAAAATGTGTGAAAATATGTTTAAACTTGTTTGCCAAACACCTCCAAGTGGTCCAAATAGCCCTAAAAAGAAAAAAAAAATTTTCTTTTTGTTGTTGTTGTTGTTTTTTTTTTTTTTTTTTCCCTTTTGTTGGCTATTAAAATATTTTCTTGAAAAAATATATTATGTCCAACTATGATTTTAAACAATTAAATTGTCTTTCAGTTGTCCAACTCGCCTGTTATCTCCCCTTTTACTCCCAATATTCAAATTTTTATTCATTCAAAATCAACTCAAATCCATTCCAAACATCATCTTAAGCTAATCCTGATCCATCTTTCTCTTTTTTGAATCATACATTGCATCAATCATGTTTGGGTTTTGGTTAGTTTTAGTTGGGTTTGTCATTGTTCTTCTAATTTCTTGATTGAATTAGGTTATATGTGGATTGTGATATTGATGTTGGCTCCTTGTGGTATTTTAAAGAATATTTAAGCAAAAATTGGTGAACCCTCACTCATTGAATTGGTAGCCAATTTCCTCATATTATACTATGCCATTGCCTTTAGGCCTTACATGCTTGTTTGTGCCTATTTTGATTTTTTGTGTTTGCTCCTTGCTTTTCCTTCACATAGGCTAGTACATGCATATCATATACACCTTACATTTTGGGATTGGTCCTTATTCTTGTCTTGTCTATGTTCGTTTTTTGGACATATACTTATTTGCTGATGGCTACTAAGCATGGTCAATCTTTTTCAGCACAATCCAAAGGCAAGGAAAAGTATCTCAAAGCTCTAAAAGATCAAAACCCTCTTTCCCTCACGGTTCATGGTATTGGAGAACTACTCCATGAGGATGTTATTTATTATGATCGATCATCGACTAGAGTCCCTTTGTCATTTCATGAAAAAGGGGGCAGATGGTGGTGCATAGAAAGTTGTGTTCTGAAGGGGAGATTTAGAGCAATTTCAGGATTATAGTTAGGGGATACGCATAGTGACAGGGAGGGTTGCACAGATTCAAGGGGAGTTTGCTTTTGTTTTCTTTATATTTTGTTAGATCTGATTGTAGTTTGTTGGGTACTTTTTACTCTTATGTATGGTATTTTGAGAATTGAGATACATTTGGATAATGTGGTTATAATTTGTCTCTTTACATTGATCTTTTGATTTCATTTCAGCTTTAGGCATGTATGTTCCTTTGAATTGCTTTGTGTCTTCGGTTGCCGTATTTTGTATGATCTCGATTAGTGTGTCAAAATGCTAGTTTAAGCCCTAAAAGGTTGAAAACCATGTTTTAAAAAAAAGAAGGTGAAAGAGAAGTTTCTACATTGCATCACCTCCTTTCCGAGCACCTTAGGGTTTAGTGCAAATCACTAAAAGAAAGTTTATTAATATCTTTAGGTGTAATTACCAAAGGAGTGAATATCATACCATATTAGCTGGTACAACCAATATTTATCCTATTAATCAGTCAACCAGAATAGAAACACCTCCATATCGTGCTACTCAAAATATCGGCCTGTACCGAACTATACAAAATGTTGTGGCGAAAATTAGATGTTTCGGCTGGTAATCAATACCGTACTGAAAGAAGCAAAAAAAAGTAAAACATGGGTCTTTATCGTCTCTGCCACTCACCACCATATTTCCGGTGATTTTCAAGTCGATGATCACCCTCTCCTAAGCTACTGCTATGTCTTCATCTTCATCATTTGTCTTTGCTTCCTATTCTTCTTATCTGCTTCTTTTATTGTTTTGTTCACCTGCCAACTGAGTGCACTATAATAAGTAAATAAGAAAACTTAAGAGTTGAAGACTTTTGAAATATGAGTAAATTCCATTAACCTGCCCTGAGATTTAGGCTAACACCAACCAGGTCTAAAATTTTTCAAAACTAACCAATTTGGTCCTTAAGCCCAATTTGGTCCCAACATGCCATTTCAGTCTGTTAGTCATTTAAGTCTCTCATCTCTCTCCTCTCTCGACACTCTCTCTTCTTTGATATCTCATCTCAACCTTTTCTCATCTTCTCCCTAACCCTAAACTCAAATCCCCCAAAATCTCATGGCTACCATTGACAAGCAATAGTCGCTACAAACTACAACCAAGATGGTTCTCTCTCTAAATTTCTCTTTCTATTTCTTTTTTCTTGGCCAAATTAACCCTTGATGGGCTGGTGGTTTGGGTTAGCTATATCTTCTCTCTCAAGCAAAGGAAGTGGTGTGTGGGCTGGTGGTTTGGCTTGACTGTGGGTTGCTAGCAGTGGGTTTCGATTCCCTGTGGGTTTTTTTGGATTTGGGTTTTCATTGGTGGTGGGTTCCGATGGGGGTTCAAGGTACTACATCACTTTCATTAATGACTCAAGCAGAAAAGTATGGGTTTATTTTCTGAAAAATAAATATGATGTATTTGAAACCTTTAAAAAGTGGAAGGCCATGGTTGAGACAGAAACAGGTTTGAAAATAAAATGTTTGAGGTCAGATAATGGAGGAGAGTACATAGATGGAGGGTTCAGTGAATATTGTGCTGCATAAGGAATTAGGATGGAAAAGACCATTCCTAGGACACCACATCAGAATGGTGTAGCTGAGCGCATGAACAGAATTCTCAATGAGCATACTAGGAGTATGAGGTTGAATGCTAGATTACCAAAAATTTTCTGGGCTGATGCTGTTAGTACTGTAGCTTACCTAATAAATAGAGGACCACCAGTTCCCATGGAGCTCAAACTTTCTTAGGAGGTTTGGAGCAGTAAAGAGGTAAAGCTTTCCTATTTAAAAGTTTTTTGTTGTGTTTCTTATGTTCATCTTGATTATGATGCTCATAGTAAACTTGATGAAAAGTCTAAAATATGTTTTTTCATGGGCTATGGTGATGAGAAATTTGGCTATAAGTTTTGGGATGAACAAAACAGGAAAATCATCAGAAGTAGAAATGTGATATTTAATGAACAGATTATGTATAAGGACAGGTCAACTATAGTGCCGGATGTTATAAAGATAGATCAAAATAAATTTGAATTTGTCAACTTAGATGAATTGACTGAAAGTACTGTCTAGAAAATGAGTGAAGAAGATAAGGAGAATATAGACTCACAGGTAGATCAAAGTACACCTATAGCTAAAGTCCGCAAATCTTCCAGAACCATTAGACCTCCACAGCATTATTCACCCGCTCTAAATTATCTCTTGTTGACTGATAGTGGTGAGCCAGAGTGTTATGATGAAGCCTTGCAAGATGAGAATTCAAGCAAGTGGGAGTTAGCCATGAATGATGAGATGGATTCCTAGTTGGGGAATCAGACATGGGAACTGACTAAATTGCCAGCAGGAAAGAAGGCTTTGCCCAAAAAGTGGGTATACAAAATAAAGAATGAGCATGATGGTAGCAAACGTTACAAGGCCAAATTAGTTGTTAAAGGTTCTAGCAGAAGAAGGGCATTGATTACACAAAGATATTTTCTCCAGTTGTGAAGATGTCAACAATTAGACTAGTATTGGGAATAGTGGCTGCAGAAAATTTACATCTTGAGCAATTAGATGTGAAGATTGCATTCTTTTATGGTGACTTGGAGGAAAACATTTACATGATTCAGCTAGAAGGGTTCATTGTTTAGGGACAAGAGAATTTAGTCTACAAACTGAGAAAGAGCTTGTATGGCCTAAAACAAGCTCCTAGATAGTGGTACAAGAAGTTTGACAGTTTTATGCATAGAATTGGGTTCAAGAGATGTGAAGCTAATCACTGTTGTTATATTAAGTTTTTTGACAATTCTTGCATCATTTTACTGTTGTATGTGGATGATATGCTCATTGCAGGGTCTAGCATTGAGGAAATTAATAATCTAAAAAAGCAATTGTCAAAATAGTTTGCAATGAAGGATTTGGGAGCTGCAAAGCAAATGTTTGGTATAAGAATCATTAGAGATAAGGCTAATGGTACATTGAAACTTTCACAGTCAGAGTATGTGAAGAAATTTCTCTGCAGATTCAACATGAATAAAACTAAACTAGTGAGCACACCCTTGGGTAGTCATTTCAAACTAAGCAAAGAACAGTCACCAAGGACAGAAGAAGAAATGAGCTATATGAGCAAGGTGCCCTATGCCTCAGTTATTAGCAGCTTAATGTATGTTATGATGTGTACAAGACCAGACATTGCACATACAATAGGAGTTGTAAGCAGATTCATGAGTAGGTCAGGAAAGCAGCATTGTGAGGCAGTCAAGTGGATTCTGAGATAGTTGAGGGGTTCATCAGATACATGTCTTTGCTTCATAGGTGCAAATTTGAAACTACAGGGTTAAGTAGATGCTGATTTTGCTAGTGATATTGATAGTAGAAAGAGTTCTACTGGGTTTGTATTTACTCTGGGTGGTACAACTATATCTTGAGTCTCAAATTTGTAAAAGATTGTTACTTTGTCTACTACAGAAGTTGAGTATATTGCAGCAACTGAAACTGGAAAGGAGATGATTTGGCTACATAGCTTTTTGGATGAATTGGGTAAGAAGCAAGAAATGGGCATTCTACATAGTAACAGTCAGAGTGCAATTTTTCTTACTAATAATTCAGCCTTTCATTCAAAGTCGAAGCATATACAGACAAAATACCACTTTATCCGGTACCTTATTGAAGATAAGCTAATATTTTTGGATCTAAGAACCCAGTAGACATGTTGACTAACAGTGTCACTATTAAGACGCTGAAGTTGTGTGCAGCTTCAGTTGGCCTTCTAGTTTGAGGATAAAAGGATGAGTTGCAGGAATGAGTGATTGTTTTTGGAGGATAGTGGCTAATGCTGGTGATTGAACTAGTCTCCAATTGGGAGATTTGTTAGGTTTTGTGAAGCCTAATTGTGTTTGATCCAGTTGATGACCCGACTTGACCCGAATAATGTTGCGTGGTTTTTAATTAGAGATTTTGTGTTTGATCCGGTAGAAAGCGTTGTTTTTTAAGATTAGGGTTTTGTGGTTGTCGTTGTGAGAGTGAAAAAGGACCGTAGCCGCACTTTGTATTTTTCCCTACTAATGGTGAAATCTTTGCAACTCTGTGGATGTAGGCAAATTGCCGAATCGCGTAAATACTGTCTTGTGCGTGTGATTAATTTTTCTTTGACATGTGTTTTTCTCTATATTTTGTTTCTCACAGATTGGGAATTTCGTGGTATTTCCTTACACTTTTTTTTAATCATAGAAAATAATGTATACTTTATATGAACATAGAAATGAATAAATAAGAAACGAAAGAACTTTTGAGGGAAACTGAATATACAGAGTTCATTCTGGTTCATAGAAGAACCGCCCATTACTGAAGAGTTCGGTTACTGGAACAATCTTTTATAACAAGATAACAATATATTGAACTAATATGAGCGAAAAATAACAATGTAAGACATGTATTTATAGATAGAAATCAAAGGAGATCAAACGGCATGTGCACTTAGCAACAATGCGAAGGACTTTACTTCAATTACCATGGCTATATTTATAGAGGGAAATCAAAGGTCGTGTGTACCTTGGAATAATCCAAAGCACTAAACAAATCATGGGAAATCAAAGTGCATTTATACTCTGAAGTCCGCAACAATGCAATGCACCTTAAGGGTCTGTTTGGTTGGAAGAGTGAAAAAATGTGAGGATAGAAAATGATAGAAGGATGGGAAAGTGGGATGATAGAAAATATTTTTAATTTCCTTCCTTTTGTTTTTTTTTTTTGGTAGGAATTTCCTTCCTTTTTGTTTGGTTGGAAGTGGGGATGGATAGAAAAAATTAGTTTGTATAAATTTACAAACATACTCCTGTTAAAAAATAATGCCCAATTTAAAAAAAAAAAAAAAAAGTGACAAACAAGCAAAAAAAGAAAAAAGAAAAAGCAATCACCTAAATTTATTAAAAAATAAAAATCATGTCAAGAAAAAAATCACATGTAGTTGAACAAGAAAAAAAAAAAAAAAAAAAAAAAAAAAAAAAAAAAGAAAACAAATCACTGTCACCCCACACCCCCAAGAAATTAAAAAAGAAAAAGAAAAAAAGAAAAGTCAAAGTGTCGGAGGAAAGCAAAAGATTAAAAAAGAAAAAAGCCAACAATGCCTTGGAAAGCAACTGGGAGCATTTTTGTCCATATAACAAATCACACTCTTTTTTTCAATTTTTTCCCCATTTTGGGGAGAAAATATTTTGGTGAGTTCAAGGAGAAAACACATCTGGGTCCCATCACATTTTTTTCCCTCTCTCCCTCCCAATCAAACTCATTCTAAAAAGTTTTCCCTCTTCATTTTCTCTCTAAAATTTTCCGTTCACCCTATTTCACCTCCAAACAAACAAATCCTAAATTTAAACACACTGAATAGTCTTTGGTTTGAACTTGGAGATGAAGGGGAACAAGGCTATCCAGTTAAATTTGTAGATTCATAGAAAAATAATGTTCATTTTTCAGGCCAAATTAGTAATTGACATATATAATAATGTCCACTATTTTCTAGAGCCACTTTTTTTTTTTTTTTCTTTTAAAGAAAATTTTCTATAGCCACTTAAGAAGGCAATTGTGTATTGTAAAGGGCAATTAAATCAGTTTTATCAATTTAATATTTTAGCAAAAAATAATTTAAACTCAATCCAAATAAGAATGCATCAGCTTCACTTAATAAATTAAAGTTTTTAAAGATGATAATCTCATCTTTACATGTAGTAAGTCTCTATCCTTTCTACATTAAATTTTAGTGTTGATAAAATATTGAGGCTGATGTATGGGTATGAAAATAATAGATAGCTAAACAAGCAAAAGTTTTTTTTTTTTTTTTTTTTTGGATTCGTTTAGCTAAATATCTGAGGAGATTGGTGTGAATACTCTAACAGTGACAAACAGAGATTTAGTTTAAAGAGGAAAAGATTAAAATATATAACATAAAATAAATTTAATTTTGAAAAATGTTAAGAAAGGAGTATAAGTTACAAAATAAATAAATAAATTGATTTCCAAAGCATATAACTTAAATAGAGATTTTTGCCTACAAAACTGAGCTTGAAAGCTCGGCACCTGCCAGTTAGGGATATTTGCGAGCTGTGTGGGGATTTTCAAGAGACTACTTTGCATAGTTTATGGCTGTGTGAGCACGCTCAGGCGGTGTAGAAGTCAGATATCAATTTTGTCCCATACTACAGAATAGGTTTTCGAAGTTTCTTTGATCTTTTGGAGGAAGTGTTGCGCATAGGGTCGACGTATCATGTGGCATTATTCTCTACAATGGCATGGTGTTTATGGCAGTGACATAACCATTTGCGGATGAGTCAATCTGTGTGGCCTTTACATGAAATCGGTGAAAGAGCAAAGGCTCTGGTAGTTGAATTTTTCGATGCTAATAAACAAGAAGCAAGGCTGAGAATTAGAAGCGCTCCTGCTTGCTGGGTTCCGCCTGAAGGTGATTTTTTTAAAATCAATTATGATGTTGCCATTTCTGATTCGTTGGATTATGCGAGTTTAGGGGTTGTGATAAGGGACGACACTGATCATGTTATCGCTGCCTTAAGTTAGAAAATTGGGCTACCTCATTTTGTGGAAACAACTGAAGGTTGGGCTGCACTCCGAGCAGTTGTGTTTGCTAAAGAATTGAATGCTTTCAAGGTAGTAGTAGAGTGTGATTGTTTGAAGGGGGGTTCAGGCGTTGAAAGCTAAGGAGCGTTGCAATACTTTGTATGAGACTATTATTGAGGATGCACGCAATCAAGGGGTTTCTCTGCAAACTTGCCATTTTTAGCATGTTAGAAGAGAAGGTAATAAGTTGGCTCATACTTTAGCTAGAAAAGCAGTTTTATCTGCAGATTTTGATGTATGGGTAGAAGAACTATTAAGTGATTTAGAAGATGTATTCCTTTATGATTTTTTTTTTTTTTTTTTTTTAGCTTATTATATAAACTTACTAGTTTCTCAAAAAAAAAAAAAAAAAAAAAAACTTAAAATATGAAGCGTGTTTTGTTTTTTTTGCTTACTGTAGATTAAAAGATATATGTCCCAAAGTAGTCAATGGCTAGAGGTCATGGATTTGTCGATAGTGTTGCGAGAAGGCCATGGGTCCGTTGTTGCCAGTCTTGATGAGGGAGAGCGAGAGATCAGCTGTTGTGTCTCGCATTGGCTCTCTAGCCCCAATTTGGCCTTAGGTGGGTCACTGTTGTAACTATGGCTCTCGATGGGTCTTGATGGGTTTTCTGGTCCGCGGTGATGAGTGGGGTGGGGGGTCTTTTAAATAGACAGCTCGATTACTTAAGAATAACTTGAGAAAATAAAGAAAGCACAAGTATTAAAATTTGACACCATACCAAAGTTTTTCAAGCCATTATCTATATACTTTGATTTCCTTTTAGAATATAGACAATATTTAGGCTTTGTCTGGTTTGCTTTCGGTGGAGTCAAGAAGAGTTTTAAGGGGTTAAAACTCTAATCTAATTGCCAACGTTTTTGCAATTTGGCTAAAGAATTTTAACAGGGAACTTAAAGCTGAAAGCAATTTTGAAGTTTAAAATTGAAATTCGTACTTTTAGGAAAGAGCACTACAATTCACCAAGTATTGCTGAAAGTAATTTTCCAACTGCTAAAGACCTTCTATTCTGTTAAATCGGGTTATCAGTTCCTTAAAAGTTGAAAGTGAATCTCATCAGCGACAACCCAATTCTGCAATCACAGGACAATCAGGAATTTTCTGGAAGAATATTTGGGGCTTATCAACTCCAGCTAAGGTTAGAAATTTTATTTGGAGAGCCTGCAAAAATGCTATTCCCACAAAGGCTAGCCTTGCTCACCGAACTGTGTTTGATGATCCAACCTGTGACATGTGCCATCGCGATACAGAAGATGTCCTCCACGCATTGCATGTGGTCTTGCCCAGGTATTTAAGAGGTTGGGAGAAGAGATTCCCAGTGGGACTTTCCTTTGAATGTTATTTTTGTTGCTTTCGAAAGTTAGTCCATTATGATAAGGAATCCAGGACAACGTTGATCTTTTTGCTATGATTTCGTGGACGATCTGGTTTAGATGGAACAAGCTTTGGATTCATCTCAGGTCTTCCCCATTAACTCAGTCTACAAGCAAGCTCAGGACTCGCTTTCTGAATTTTTGCAAGCATAACCACAGCCTACACTTGCCCCGAATTACTTGGATTTTGCCTTCTACAACTAACCATAAAAAAAATAAATTTAAAAAAAAAAAAAAAAACCCTTCTCTCTCTCTCTCTCTCTCTCTCTCTCTCTCTCTCTCTCTCTCTCTCTCTCTCTCTCTCTCTCTCTCTCTCTCTATATATATATATATATGCATGCAAAACACTAGGAGCTAAAGAGATTAGTCAGAACATTCATGTAACATAACATGCACAATCTACGATAACCATGACAAATATGTAAGTCATTCCAAATTTGATATCATCTCTTCAACTGCAATAAGGATAATCTCCCATTCACCAAAATGAAAAGAAAAAAAAAATGGATAATTACAGCAAACCCACCTGTGGTTAAGCCCGTTTTCACTTTATCTACCCGTGGTTCAATTATTTACACTTTGCCCACCTGGGGTACCTTCCGTTAGTGATCCGTTACCCACCTCTCCATTTGCCGTTAGAAAAAACATATTTTTAAGAAAAAATAAACATAACAAGAATCAAAAAGTTAAAATTTTTGATTGCTTAATAACATCTATGAGAACAAAGTGAAAGCACACACATCAACTATGCTATAGTTCTAAAGTTCCAAAAAAAGATAATCCAAACTCTGCCGATCTCCAACTCCGATCTCACAAAACAAAACTTGAATTTAAATGTGGACATCTGTGTGTACATCGAAAACTGTGAGAGAGAGAAAGAGAGAGAGACCAGTCTTGGGGGAGTTGATCAGGGACGTCGATCATCCACTCGGGGAGCATGAGTTGTCGAGCGAACCACTTACGAGCTTCGGCGACTTTCAGTTTCGAGGCGTGGCGAATGTCGAGCTCTTTCGGTGAGTCTGAGGGTTCAGGTTCGGGTTCGTGTGTGGTTTCGGGTTCTGGGTCAGAGTGGGGGTTGAGGAAAGAGGCTAAGCAGCGAGCATGGTGTTGGGCGTCGCGGCGGTGCTGTGCTTGGCGCTGTAGGGAGAGTTCCCTGCGCCTTTGTTGATCGAAGATCGCTGCTTGTTTGAACGGACGGCAGAGATCGTGTAGTGCCATTTTGTTCTGCTTCCACCTTCGTCCGTGAACCTCTTCTCTTCTCTTTTTTTTTTTTTTTTGGTTAATTTGGAAAGTAAAAGGAAACCGTTGTTCTACTAGTACTAGTAATTGTACCGATGATGTTATGTTGTTCTACTCTGCCGATCTCCAACTCCGATCTCCAACTCCCATCAGTCATGATTCGTATGCTATTCCTTCAGTTTGTTCTCATAAAAGTTCTTAAGCAATTAAAAACCCTAACTTTTTATTTTCGTTATGTTTGTTTTTTCCTAAAAATATGTTTTTCTAACGGCAAAGGGAGAGGTGGGCAACGGATCACTGACGGAAGATACCTCAGGTGGGCAAAGTGTAAATGATTGAACCACGGGTAGGCAAAGTGAAAACGGGCCTAACCACAAGTGGGATTGCTGTAATTATCCCCAAAAAAAAAAAATCTCCCTATCTTACCAAATGCGGTTCCAAGAAAAATAGTAGGTACCATTACTATGCAATCAGCTTAATGTTAGACACAACCATAATTTCTGCTTCCACAATTAAAGTGTCATTCACCAGAAAACCCTTCGATGCATCATTGAGATTCTCTAGAAGCAAAAATTTCGAAAAGCCCGCGGCTTTCAATGATTTAGAAAACCAATGTTTAGCTGAAAAAAGAGAACGAAACAAAGTTTACAGTGGAACAAAATAAGTGAAGAAGAACAGGAAACACATACATAATGAGGAAACTCAAGTTTAACCATAGCTCTGGTAGAATATTAAGCAAATTGAGAAACAAAACCCCCACCAAAGCCTTTATTTCCCCAACATTTGAAATTAAAATATTTGATTTACCTCCGTTTTCTACATGATTTTTATTGATTTGGTCCCTTATTCGCAGCTTGAATTTTGCAAAATATTTGAGATCCGATAGAAGACAATTACATGAGCAGAGGTAGACAGAAATCGCTTTGGCTTTTCCATTAGAATTTCCTTTGGGATAAACCAGTATCTTCCTGGTAAACAATGCTGATAAACATAAAAATTAGCTTTCCTTTTAATAACAATAAAAGTGCAACTTCCAGTAATAAAAGTACCATTGTGAATCTGCAACAGTGAATTCTTGAGAATAAGATTCTTCATCTAGTGCCAAGAAGTTTTCAATCTTCCAAGTCAAAGTACAATTATCAGGTTTTTTTGTCGTGGAAACACACTCCAGTTTGGCACTATGTTTATGAACAAAAACCACTACACCAAATAGGCAACAATCATTGACAAGGTATCCATGAGAAGCATCATTGAAAGTATCCAAGGGAAGAAATTTGGTAAAGCCCCATTCAATCTTCATGTCATGAAATCTTTTAATTGAACTATCATCAGCATCTGGACAAAAGATGATATAGAGAATAAATTTATGAAACCATTACACATACATGCATATTTATTTGCATCAATTATGAGAGAGCAAACCATGAATGGTCAAGTACTTGTCCCGAATCTGATCAAACACGAACAATTTGAAGTTGACATAAATCTCCCAACCAAGAGGAAGATTTTCTGTCTCTACAATTGCTAAGTAAAGGGAGATATGACCAGTCCCATTCATTTTTTTGTTTCCTTTCGGATAGAGAGACAACCTCCTGTAAAAGAAGACAGACCTCTTGACAAAGAAAACATTTATATTTTAATTGAAAAAATAATTAAGAGGGTAGAGCATTAGAGTCCACCATTTGTGCCCGCCAGCTTCAAAAACACCGGACTCATACTTTTCCGCAGTCTCGGACAGTATAGAGTATGACTCTATTTTAAGCATGTAATGAGTTGGAGGTAAATGTCTTTTTGATCTTGTTATTGCTGCAAATACATTAGGAATATTTAACAGGAAATCTTCTAAATATTGGGTAGTGACACATGCATGGATTGGGGTTCGGAAATGTTTTCAACAAGCAGTCCTAAAGCAGAATCATTGAACTCAAAGAAATTTTAAATTGAATAATGCAGTACTGGTTCATGCAAATGCAGCAGATGTCATTTTGTAATTTATCACATACACATTACAACAAAAGTGGACTATCGGGACAAAATCTAGTGAAGATAAACAATTTCGTCACCAAATGATAACATTTAGTGAGGAAAAGAAGAATTCGTCACCAAATATTATAAAAATTTTAAAATTAGTGACGAAATCAATATTTCATCAACAAAGATGTGCGAATTGGTGACGAAATCAATATTTCGTCACCAAAGACATACAAATTGGTGACGAAATATTTATTTCGTCACTATAGGTCATGAAAAAAAGGCAAACCTAGGGTGACGAAATATTCACGTCACCAAAGATTTACTAAAGGTGACGAAATTCTAAATTCGTCACCCAATATTAGGATGTAAGTGTTTTTAGTGACGAAATAAATTTTCGTCACCTATTGTTTAACCAAAGACTAACCGGAGGTGAAGAAATTCCAAATTCATCATCCAATATTAAGATGGAGGTGTTTTTGGTGATGAAATAAGTGTGTGTCACCTATTATTGACAAATAATTAATGATGGCCATGGGCAGGCTATATCCATATATATCCGACCAAATTAATTTATTCATGGATATCCAATTACCTTACCCAATTAGTATTCATACTCAATTGTTACCCGGTCTGTTTATCCATAGATATCCATACCCTACCCAAAGCCGATTTTTATAAAATCACCAAATATGCTCAAAACCTAATAAAATGACCAAAACCCCCAAATCCTAAGTAATGACCAAAGTACACATGAAACCTAAAAAATGACCAAAATACCCTTGAAATCTAAAATTTAGCCAAAATACCACCCGAAACAAAAATTACCAAAATAACCACTAAACCTAAAAAATAACCGAAATCCCTTTGAAACCTAAAAACTGACTGAAATAGCCTTGATGCTTGAAAATTACCAAAATACCCCTAATCCAAAAAAATGACCAAAATACCCCCCAAAACCTAAAAAATGACTAAAATTCCCCTGAAACCTATAAAATGACAAAAATGACCCTAAAACCTATATGATGATAAAAATACACCCTAAACCTTAAAGATGATCAAAATACCCTCAAACCTAAAAATGACCAAAATACCCCTAAATGACCAAAATACTCATTTTTATAATTTCTAGCTATTTTGGTCATTTTTTAGGTTTAGGAGGTGTTTTTGGTTTTTATATAAGTTTCAAGGGCATTTGGTCATTTTTAAGGCTTCCAGGTTATTTTTTAGGTTTAGAGGGGTATTTAGATAATTTTCATATTTCGAGGATATTTTGGTCATTTTTAGGTTTCATGGGTATTTTAGAAAATTTTAGGTTTTGGGGAGTATTTCGGTCATTTCTTAGGTTTAGGACGTATTTTTGTCAATTTTAAGTTTCTGGGGGTATTTTGGTCATTTTGAAGGTTCCGGGGGTATTTCGGTTATTTTTAGGTTTAGGGGGTATTTTGGTTTTTTTTTTTTTTTTTTTTTTTTTTGTTTTTTAGTTTCCAGGTATATGTTGGTAATGTTTTAAGTTTTAATGGTATTTTGGTAATTTTACGATTTTAGAGGTATTTCGGTCATTTTTTAGGTTTAGTGTGCATTTCGGCAATTTTAAAGGATTTTAGGAGTACTTTGGTTATTTGAAATTTTAGGGGAAATTTGGTAATTTTAAATATTGTGTAATTGGGTGGGTTGGCGTTTACCCATAATAATTTGGATGAGTTAGGTTCAGGTTAGATTTAATTAGTTAAATGGATATTAATGGGTAAACGGGTAAATTACATTCGATTGGCATGAAAATTAGCATGCATGTTAAGACCATATAAACCAAGTAATCTGATAGTTGGATTTTCAAAATATGAATTCAATAATAAGTTATTGGGTATTGTAATTTTTTAGAGTTACATTATTTGTAACTTAATCCTAACCCTATATTTCTTAATTCGATGTGAATTTTAATAAATCTATTGTTAGATTATATTATCTTCATATATTTTTCATGCTTAAAAAATTTCAAGGTGAGCAAAGATTAATAGGCATGTCATTAATTAATTGTCTAAATTCAAGTTTTTGTAGTTTAAAATAATGCATAAAAGATAAGTTTAAAGATCAAATATTAAATTACACCCGATAGCCATGAAAATTGGCATGCAAATTAAGAACATATATATCATGTAATCCAACGGTTGGATTTTTAAAATATGCATTCAATAATAAGTTATTGGATGGTGTAACATTTTTTAAGGTTACATCAGGTCTAATTTGAACCCAGCCCTATATTTCTTAATTCACTATGAATTTTGACAAATTTACCGTTAGATTACATTATCTTTATATATTTTTCATACTTACAAAATTTCAAGGTAATCAAAGATTAATAGTCATGTCATCAATCAATTGTTTAAATTTAAATTTGTAGTTTAAAATAACACATAAAAGATGAGTTTAAAGATCAAATTGTAAGCTGCATCCGATTGTCATGAAAATCGATATGCATGTTAATAACATAAAGTAAATTTAATCCAACGGTTGGATTTTCAAAATATGTATTCAATTATAAGTTATTGGGTGATGTAACATTTTTTAGAGTTACATCAGGTGTAACTTAAACCCAACCCTATATTTCTTAATTCCATGTGAATTTTGATAAATCTACCGTTAGATTACATTATCTTCATATATTTTTCATGCTAGAAAAATTTTAAGGTGATCAAAACTTAATAAGCATGTCATCAATTAATTGTCTAAATTCAAGTTTTTGTAGTATAAAATAACACATAAAAGATGCATTTATAGATCAAATGGAAAATTATATCCGATTGGCATGAAAATTTGCATGCATGTTAAGACCATATAGAACATGTAATCCAACTGTTGGATTTTCAAAATATTTAATCAATAATAAATTATTGGGTGGTATAAGATTTGTTGGAGTTACATCAGGTGTAACTTGAACCCAACCCTATATTTCTTAATTCGATGTGAATTTTGACAAATCTACCATTAGATTACATTATCTTTATATATTTTTTATGCTGACAAAATTTAAAGGTAATCAAAGATTAGTAGGCATGTTATCAATCAATTGTCTTAATTCAAGTTTTTGTAGTTTAAAATAACGCATAAAGGATGAGTTTGAAGATCAAATGACAAACTACATCCTATTGGCCTAAAAATTGGAATGCATGTTAAGAATATATATATTATGTAACCCAACGGTTGGATTTTCAAAATATGCATTAAATAATAAGTTATTAGATGATGTAACATTTTTTAAGCTTACATCAAGTCTAACTCGAACCCAGTCCTATATTTCTTAATTCAATGTGAATTTTGACAAATTTATCGTTAAATTACATTATATTTATATATTTTTCATGATTACAAAATTTCAAGGTAATCAAAGATTAATAGTCATGTCATCAATCAATTGTTTAAATTCAAATTTGTAGTTTACAATAACGCATAAAAGATGAGTTTAAAGATCACATTGTAAACTGCATTCGATTGGCATGAAAATTGGTATGCATGTTAATAAAATATAGAACATTTAATCCAACGGTTGGATTTTCAAAATATATATTTAATTATAAGGGCACGTTTGGTACACTGTAATGATTATTACATGGGAATAAGAATAAGTATTACAAGGAATACATTAAGTTGGAATATAATAAGTATTACTATTCATTAGTTTGCTGACCATTTAGAAATAGAATTCTGAATATGTATTCACAATTTAGTAGAGTATTAAAAAAGGGTGTAATTAAATTATTTTTAAGTCAAATTTCCTAAAATACACTTATTTTAGGGTGTTCAAAATAGAGCTAATAATTAACAATAAGGAAAATTTATTTTCTTTCCTTTTGAAGATGTGGAAACTAATGGCTTTTTAGGAAATTTTTTAAAATAGTTATTACATAAAATGAAGGAATAGATATTCAGCACTTTTAATAAGGAATAGTTATTCCTCATTTTGAAGAATAGCTATTCATAAGGAATAACTATTCATTGTAATAAAAACATAACCAAACAACCGAATAGTTATACCATAGGAATATCTATTACATTACAGTGTCTATTACAGTCTACCAAACATGCCCTAAGTTATTGGGTGGTGTAACAATTTTTAGAGTTACATCAGGTGTAACTTAAATACAACCCTATATTTCTTAATTCCATGTGAATTTTGACAAATCTACCGTTAGATTACATTATCTTCATATATTTTTTATGCTAAAAAAATTTCAAGGTGACCAAAGATTAATAAGCATGTCATCAATCAATTGTCTAAATTCAAGTTTTTGTAGTTTAAAATAACGCATAAAAGATGAGTTTAAAGATCAAATTGTAAACTGCATCCGATTGGCATGAAAATTGGTATGCATGTTAATAACATGTAGAAAAGTTAATCCAACGGTTGGATTTTCAAAACATGTATTTAATTATAAGTTATTTGGTGGTGTAACATTTTTTAGAGTTACATTAAGTGTAACTTAAATACAATCCTATATTTCTTAATTCCATGTGAATTTTGACAAATCTACCGTTAGATTACATTATCTTCATATATTGTTTATGCTGAAAAAATTTCAAGGTGACCAAAGATTAATATGCATGTCATCAATCAATTGACTAAATTCAAGTTTTTGTAGTTTAAAATAACACATAAAAGATGAGTTTAGAGATCAAATTGTAAACTGCATCCGATTGGCATGAAAATTGGTATGCATGTTAATAACATACAGAAAATTTAATCCAACGGTTGGATTTTCAAAATATGTATTTAATTATAAATTATTGGGTGGTGTAACATTTTTTAGAGTTACATCAGGTGTAACTTGAACACAACCTTATATTTCTTAATTCCATGTGAATTTTGACAAATCTATCGTTAGATTACATTATCTTCATATATTTTTCATGCTGAAAAAATTTCAAGGTGATCAAAGATTAATAGGCATGTCATCAATCAATTGTCTAAATTCAAGTTTTTATAGTTTAAAATAACACATAAAAGATAAGTTTAAAAATCAAATTGTAAACTGCATCCGATTGGCATGAAAATTGGTATGCATGTTAATAACATAGAGAAAATTTAATCCAATTATTGGATTTTCAAAATGTGCATTCAATAATAAGTTATTGGATGGTGTAACATTTTTTAAGGTTACATCAAGTTTAACTTGAACCCAACCCTATATTTCTTAATTCAATGTGAATTTTGAAAAATTTACCGTTAGATTATATTATCTTCATATATTTTTCATGATTAAAAAATGTCAAGGTAATCAAAGATTAATAGTTATGTCATCAATCAATTGTTTAAATTCAAATTTGTAGTTTAAAATAACATATAAAAGATGAGTTTAAAGATCAAATTGTAAACTGCATTTGATTGGCATAAAAATTGGTATGCATGTTAATAACATACAGAAAATTTAATCCACCGGTTGGATTTTCAAAATATGTATTTAATTATAAGTTATTGGGTGGTGTAATATTTTTGCAAATCAACTGGTTGTTCCTCTTTGGGTCCTCACATGGCATGTGGTCCACTGAGTCTGTAGAGCAAGCTTCGATGGTGACTGACTGAGTCCTTAGCTCCACCAACGCTGCGAGGCGGTGGCGCTGACCTAGATCGGAGGTGGAGAGGAGGAGGGCTTGGCATCTCGATGAGGCCATAGAGTCCTAATGGCCGCCACCACAATCACAATCACAATCATAGTCACAACTAACAACAACACTTCCACCACCACCGCCATCAACATCCACCACTATCAAATCCATACCCACAAACCCAAATATAAAATAAATAAAAAAACAAAACAAAATCAAATCAGATATATAAAATATTCAATTATTATTAAGCATTTGACCGTGGCTTTTAAAAAACAAAGGAGTTGACCAAAATGTTAATGAAGTGTTATTATTAAAGGAGTCAATTTCGTACCGGATGTTATTTTGGTTTGGCCAAAGAAAGATATAACTCAGTATCGATGTGTGGGTGTGCTGTTTCGAAGTTACACATCAGATATATAAATATATATATGTATATATAGTGAATGATATAAAATTTTATTTAAAAAAATAAGTATTGATTTGAATTAGTGAATCTAATATAGAGTTTTATAAAATTCCAATAAAATTATAAGCTTTGTTTGACAAAAAAAAAAAAACTCAATTCTAGTTCTTTTGTAAATAATGATATTTGTAGAGATAATCATTATTAAAAATGTATTACTTATCGTTTTAATAAAAAGTATTACTTTTTTTTTTAATGAGAAAAAGTATTACTTATTAGTTATTATTATTATTATTTAGTGTTTTATTTTATTTCTCCTCTAGCACAAACTCTGTTTCACCAGACAAGATATTAGTAGCGGGAAGTTTTATTTGAGAAAAAAAAAATTGGGGGCGGGAAAGTTGAACTATTTTCCCATTTTTTTCTCAACAGTTCCGTTTTCCCATATCCTTTCAGTTCCGAATTGTTCCGACTTTATCTCCATCCATGATTCCGTATCTCAAGTTTGAAGCTTATCTCTACGGGCTTGAATTTGGTTTCTCTCACGCAAACAACCAGAAACTATCAACAACAAAAAAAAGTTTTTTTAAGAGAGAAAAAAAAAAGGTGAGATGAGAAGGAGGCAAAGATTGTGATTGGAGAGCAGCGAAGGAGAAGTTCAGTCTCTTTTACTGGGTTTTCTTTGAGGAATTTCAATCTCATTCCAATTGGTTTGAGGAATTTCTCTGACTTACAGGTATAATCTTTTGCTTCTCTTAAAATTTAATTTTTATGTATTTGTTTCTAGAGAAGGCTTAGCAAAACAACGAAATTTTAGCTTTGGATTTTGAGTAGTGAAGTAGAATGAAATAACCTGATTGCAAAACAAATTTCAAAGTATTTGAAGTGATTCATTGCAATTAATAGTGATTCCAGTGAATATGTAGTTGGAAAGGAAGATTAAAATCTATAAACATCTAAATTAAGGATTAACGTTGGGAAATCAAAAACCAAAAAAAAAAAAGTAATTTTTGCTCCAGCCTCACTAAAAAATTGAGCACAATCACAAATGGCACAACCAAGCTCCGCTGATCTGCATCTTGGATGCAAACTGGGCAAAAAATTAGACCTCTCTTTCTCTTTTTCCCAAATCTTTTCTTTCCCCATCCCCATCTCCATCTCCATCTTCATCTTCATCACTAACTCACTCTTTCTCTAAACAAGACAAAGCCGGTAAACCACCCACCGCTGTCCACCCACCACACCCAAGCCAAAAAGTCCCACCTTTCTCAAACCCCAAAACCCAAATCAAAACACAAATCAAACTACAATCACTACTCAGAATTCCAAAAACCAAACAAAATCACCAAGTCCCCAAACCCAAGAGAGAACCAAAGTTAAAAGCCATAGTGTTCGGCCATGGTGGTCTAGGCTAGGTGGGATTTGGGTTTAGAGAACTAGAAAGAGCAGGGGTTTAATTTATGTGGGTTTCTGCCTTTGTAATGGTTATGTGATGTTCGGCCATGGCCATGGCCATGGAGCTCTAGCCATGGAGGTTTGGCTTTGTGATGGTGAAGAGAGAAGAGAGAAGAGAGGTGAGAGGTGAAAGATAACAGAACTTTTTTTTTTTTTTTTTTTATTTTGAGAAGCAAGAGAGAACTTTTCACATGGGAATGCATGTGAAGTAGGAAAGTATAAAGTAAAAAAAATAATAACAAAATAAAAAATATATTATTTAAATCAAATGAATGGTAGAATAGATGGATTCTACTAGAGTGTGTATAAGAGCACACAATAATATATTATTTTTAGAAAAAATTTTATTGGAGATTAAAAAAGTTGTCAAAATTTTCTCAATTATTAATAAAAAATTTTCAACAATAAATTTATTAATATATGCTATAAGATCATACATTAACTAGATCTATAATAGATAATTTGACATTGGTATTTTGAAAAATGGCCGTATAAAATATAAAAAAGTGAGTTTTTATGCATCAAATTTTACAAAGACTGCAAATACTCTTAGCCAATCTGCTTTGCTTTTCTATTTTTTCTTCTTTTCTTTACTCTTCATTCAGTCCGCCTGTAGTTTATTTATTCAAATAAGATTTTCTTTACAGATTTGAGATTACAATCTGCTTTAACTCCTGCACGTGGTGGGCTACACTTCAAGTTGTATTCTAAAGCAACATTATACTCCCCAACCTACATTTCAATTTAGATTATAGTTTGCTACAAGTCCTACGCGTGGGAGCCCAGGTGTGATTTTTCTTACCTTTGTCATTAGAGTCCTTCTAGTGCCACATAAAGTGGCACCAGACTTCTTCTTGTTATTAGTCATTTCTTACCTGGTTCCAACACCTTTGAATGACATTTCTAACTTTTTTTTTATGTCATTTTGCTTCTTTTGGTTGCTTGTGTCAGCTAGATAAGATGGGTAGGTCAAGTCATTGGTGTAAGTAATTACTAGGTGTAAAGAGTTTTTTTTAGTACAATTTTTACTTTTTAACTCATCTTTATGTGATTCTAGAGTGTACACCAATATGTGTAATATATTATTCTTTAATGCATGTTTGTTTAGGTGATGCTTTTGAGTGCCTTTAAGTTGTTTCAATTTCAAGGAAATCTGTTGTCCACGTGTATGGTTATAAACCTCACACTTAGCAATGTTAATTAACATAGTAACCACATATCTCTTTCTCTTTCTTCTAATTTTGTTGAAGTAACTCTTTTTTTCTCTACTCCTGAAGTAGTAAGTACGTGATTCTTCTTCTAATATATATATATTTTTAATTTATAGATATTTTATAATATAACATATAATATAATAAACTAATAGTTTGATAAAAGTATATAATATATCATATAAATAAATAAATAAAATAATGGAAGATTTTAGCAATCTCTAAACAATTAGTAAATTTTTATCTTAATTATAATACTAAATCTAGGTCTATTGACAAATTTAAAACTATTAAGTTATAAAGTACTTAATTATTGAAAATTTCTTATAAAAAAAATATTGAAATAGAGAGTTCTTTTTTTTTTTTTTTACATGTTTGTACATTGTTATCATATTATAATAACTTTTGTTTATTTATAAAGTTAGTAAAGTTCAAGAAAAAAATTGTAAAGTTAGTGGTTGTTTAAGCATTTGATTGGTTAAGTAGACTCATAGCGTATAATATTATATATGAATACGTATGGTTATGTGTCGATAATTAATACGGAGCCAACAAATTGAAAATTAGAATTAGTCATTTAGTTTAAAATATTTTTATAAAAACAACAGCAAATAGATAATAACACTTGCATAAAGATAAAAATGTTAGGTAAACTTAACAAAACAAAATGGTCATAGGCTCATAGTTATCCACATTGACTATAGACTCTCATAATGAACTATCACGTAACAATTCAAAATTTGAAAACTTAAAAAAAAAAATTGTAAAACTTCATGTTTTATTATTATTTTTTGTTGATAACTTGATATATTCAAATTCTCCTTTTATTAAAATTTTTTTAATGACATCTTAAACAAAATTCCTATAACCACCACCGGAAATGAGTTATATATATTTTTTATTTGACCCCCAAGCATAAATTCTTTATGCTATTTATTTGTTAGTTTTATCTTGACACGGGCCCAACTGTTTCCTCAACTCCACAAAAGTCTTTGTCAAGGGCTAGCTTAGCTTCAAAGGGACCCCACATCATCAAAATAATAAGAGTAGTAGTGTAGTACTTAAATGGGTAGGACTTAGGAGTGAGAGCCACTTGACCCACACGTATTAGAATTTTTGATTAATTAAAGGATAATTTTGGTGTTACAATTTGTGGCACAATTTGTTCATGCGATGAGTTGTGGTTGGTGGAAAAATGATAACAGGTCCATATGGGGACGCCCCTTTATCAACCACAACTCGCCACGTGGTGAGTTGTGGCACAGCATTACTCTTAATTAAAATTGTCTTTAGACCCCAACTTCACATGGTCTACTGCGTGTCTTGCTTCAATTAGAGACTTTCTAAGCAATAATTAGGTCCTATGTTTGGTGATAATCTTACAAAATTAAAATCATAAATAAAACAGTTTCTTAAAAAAAAAAAACAAAAAATAAATAGCCAAAGATGATTGACCCGGTCCCGAGGACTTCCTTTTTGAAAGGTTTCATAAATTATGCTCAAGTTTTTAACAAATGCACGTAAATTTATACAATTTTTTTTATTAACATCTTTGTAATAAATTAGAAAATTATATAAAAATAGCATGCAATGTGTTAATGCATGTGCCCTTACCCCACTTTGTATAACTTGTTGGGGCAACAAGAAACTAGAAATGCCTTAAAATACTTGTTATTCAATTAAAATACTTTGAAATGCCAACTTTGGATTATTATTACTTTAAGCTTGTATAACAGTGGTTACCATTTCCTTTTTATCTTGCTTATAATCAAGAACTTCTCATTTATTTTTATATTGTATTATTTCTATTACTGAATTTTTTGGGATATTAGAAATTGATAATACCAAGGGTTTTGCATCCTCACTAAATCACAATGAGATAGGCAAGGGAAGATTAGAAGCTTATCCTCAAAAGCAAGTAGTTAAGAAAGTTGACTGACACAATCAATGCTAGTTTTTGCTAGAATTCTAGACTCATAATATATGTATATACCTAAGTTACTTATTGAAATTTATTTATATATTTTTTGTCTAAACTTTACAATGAAAATCATCTATCTTTATAACAGATAGTTTTTTTACTTTTGCTGCCCTCTAACTTGAACTTGCCATTTTTGTTGTATGTGACTTCCATGTTTACAGCTAAATTGTTATTCTTTTTGTTTTATGTTTCTTACTTGGGAAAAATTTGTAATGAATAGACATTGTATTTTATTTTCTATGTCAATTTGTAGTTGCAGAAATGGCCAAAAAAGGCAAAGACGCTCATAATAAAATAACAAAATATGAGATGGAAAGAGCACAAAGAATCAAGCAAAACCAAGAGAAAATGAATGCTTTGGGATTGAAGCATCTGTTAAGTTTTCTGCCTAAATCTGCAAGTGTGGAAAGAAAAAGAGGAAGTGTTCAGGTAGATGATGACGAGTATGTACCAATCATTGGTGAAGATGATGCTGATGATCAGTCATCTAGTTCTTTAAATAATGAGGTACTATATATATGATGTTGCATGCGATACTTCGTTCTTTGTAATATTGTGATAAAATAACTTGTCTTTGTAAAATTGTGCTTGGAATGATCAATGAAAATCATCGATTGAAGATATTTTAAATGATGAAATTAATAACTATGAAATAACTTGTTTATATCTTAACTTGTAATGAATTTAGATATCTATATGTACTTTTGTATGATACAGATGGCTCGTTATAGGCATGAGGAATCTACCCCAGCAGTCCAGCATACCGGCCCATCACCAAGCACACATGTTGGTGGAGAATCTCTTGCCCAAATTTCTACTAATGTAGAGGCACAACTTGTGGGCACACCATCTACCACAGGTGGTGAGATATTTAAGTTCCACTACTTGATTTCATAATCACACTATATTTACTTCACTTGTTGATTTAATTTATATTACGTCTTGATAGCATCGACTAATAGACGTGCTCGTGGCATGACGCGTGGATTAGGAGTACGAGGACTTGTTGAGAAACATAGGAAGCTACCGGTCCGCATTGCCCCGGAGTTTTGTGATCCAATTGGTGAACATGCAGGGAAGCTTGCTAGCCAAATTGGTGTACAAGTGCGTACGAACTTGTCCACTACGAAAGCTTATAGTTGGAAGAATGTTGATAGCAATGAAAAAGAGGCGATCATTCAAAATGTGGCGGTACTTTAAATGTTTATAGTTTTCCATGAGCTTCATTTTGTTGTTTTCATTACATTACTTTATATTTTATGCTGTATTTTATAGTGCATTGTTGATGTTGTCACTGTGCATATTAAATTCAAGGAATAATTTTTTCGTTATACATACTTCACTTTGCAGGATCAATTTGATCTACAAGGAGAGTCTGCACTTGTGAACAAATCTTTAAATACGAAGTGTGGTAGATTATTGAGCAGCCACAACAGCAAGTTGTTTTCACAATATAAAAAACTTGTAAAGGATAAAGGAAGCACGTATGCATGAAACCACCCACCAAAAAATGCCACACGAGAAAAATGGATTGAACTAATTGATGGAAAGTGGAGTGACAAAGATTGACTGGTAATTAATACTTTGAAAATTTTAATTACAAGTGAAGTATATTCTCACCTTTCACCTAGATAATACCTACATATATATGCATTGGATTAATGTTTACATAGATCTTATTATAGTGTCATGTTTACTAGATTATTCGATCTATCAAATTCATTGTATTGTACTTATTTGGAACGTGAAATAAGTTTATATTGTAAATTATATATATAACTTAAGTCAAAACTCTAAGATTTTCTTGGTCTTTATTATTTATAGGAAGTCTCAAAAAGAAATGCTACAAATAGACATGGAGAAGGAACGGTTGGCAAACACATTCATAGATGTGGAAACAAGTCACTTGCAGTTAGGGTGGATGAAAAGGTGTGTTGTTTCAATGTTTCAAAAGCTTATTATATTACTTTGTTGTAATTTATTATCTTGTCGTCTAACATTGGAAAGCAAACTAATTAGAGATGGAAAAATGGAGGTCATATTCCTAACTTGGCACAACTCTACTATGATACCCGCTTCAATTCAAAGAAAAAACAGTGGGTACACCCTGATTGCGAATATACACACGTATGTATATTAGTACATGCCCTGAGTTAGAAAAACTACAATATATGTATTTCTATTCTATATATGTTTGCAAAACTAGAACATATGTATTTCTAACAATTTCTATTATTTGAAATGACAGCAAGAGATGTTGAGAGTACAAGATGACCATTGTAGCACTCTTGATGCACAGCCATTAATCGAAGAGGAGATATCTAAGATGGTTCTTAAGCCAAGATCTGGCTATGTAAAGGGACTTGGCATGAGACCTTCTTCATCTCTTAGGACTCCTGCATCATCTTCCTCAACTCAGTATATTCAACAACTTGAAGGTCAAATAGATGAGCTCTAGGATGCAAAAATTAAAATGGAGGAGAAGATGGATTACATCATACAATATTTAAGGAGTAAGGGTGAGAGTGACATTTGTGGCAGTGGGGAGAGCTTATCTACTAACTAAAACACACCTTGGTTAGTGTTTTATTTTCTTGCCTAAGAGCATTAGTATTGGGGCTTGTATATGGTATATGTTGTTACATTTTAGCATAAAAACACAAAAACAAGCATTACCTGATCTCTCAATTGTATAAATTTTTACAATTGTGCTGTAGTAACCTCTTATATGTATGAGGGTACTGTAACACAATTGTGCTACAATTGTGTTTTTTATTTACTGGTGGTGGTTCGGTTTTTTGTTTAATGGTGGTGGCTGGATTTTTTGTTCATTGTGTGGATGGGTGGTTTTTATGTTTATGATGTTGGCTGGGTTTTGTGTTCAATGTTGGTGGTGGGTTTTTAGTTTATTGTGATTGCTAGGTTTTTAGTTTATGGTAGTGGTTGGGTTTTTGTGTTAATAGTAGTGACTGTTTTTTTTGTTTAATAGTGGTGGTGGGTTTTTTGTTTATGATGGTGACTGAGTTTTTAGTTTAATGTTGGTGGTGGGTTTTTTGTTTATTGTGATGACTGGGTTTTTTGTTTATGGTAGTGGCTGGGTTTGTGTTAATGATGGTGGCTGTAGTGTTTGTTTAATGGTAGTAGTGGGTTTTTTGTTTATGGTGGTGGTAAGGTTTTTTATTTGACGGTGGTGGCTAGATTTTTTGTTCATTGTGGTGGTTGGGTTTTTGCATTTATGATGGTGGTTGGGTTTTTGTTTTGGATTTTACTCTATTTGTTTTGTTTTAAGTTGAGATTTTTTTGCATTCTTTATGATTTCTCCATGGTTTATAATGTGAGTTTGGTTTTTATTTGATGAGAATGTTGTGGGTCTTCTTTCTTTGATAGTTTGGCTTCATATAATGTTGTATTATGATTATTTTGTTTAGTTTGTTATTGGGTTTTCTATGGACATTTTTTGCATTGTCTTACTGATAATTATTCTTCTTTTTTGTTGTTGTATATCTTATCAGGGATATAGGTTTATAGTCTAGATTGTTATTAATGTATTTTCCTTTATAACAAACTAAATGATTGAACCGCGGGTAGGTAAAGTGAAAATGGGCCATACCACAGGTGGGTTTACTGTAATTATCCCAAAAATATATATATATATATATATATTTGGTGAATGAATATTTTGTCACCTAATCTATTAAAATTGAAATAAATAAATAATACAATCGGTGACGAAATATTTTGTCACCTTATATGGTCAAATAAAAAAATTACGAATAAAATATCATTGGTGTCAAATTTATTTCGTCACTAACAATAAGGTCAGTAAAGAAATTATTAAGTGATGAAAAAATTTCGTCTCCTATCATATTTTATTGGCGACGAAAATATTTCGTCACCTATTATATTTTTATTGGTGACAAAAAATTTTCGTCACGAAAACATTTTGTAACAGGGCTTAGGTGATGAATTTGTTTTCGTCACCACATGTCTTTGGTGACGAAATAAGGACATATGGTGATGAAACGTTTTATCACTATAGCCCACTTTTGTTGTAGTAGCTATGAAGTCACTGTTCAGGTATCTTTTCCACATAAATGCAGCTAGTTTAGTTGGTGCAGTGTATTAAATGTGGACGTGGTAGTCACCTTCCCATATATTTCCTCCTTTCATTGCTTACATGTCTCTATTGTCTTCCTTAGAGCTTTACTTTCCAGTGTAGGAAGTTATATAAAGTACTCCCGAGGTGCATTTGCTCCTTGGGATCCTCAATCAACGAACTAGTCAGCCTTCTTTCCTCAGACCTCTTATTCCCAATTTTAGTTCATTTCTAAATGATCTTGATGTCTTCCCTCCTCAGTCTTGGTCCACGTGTTGGACCTCGGTTAACATATTTGTGGATCTTTGATCATCCTCATACAGGGCCCAAGTCCTTAGAATGTCTTTGGATTATTTTCTCCCACACACTATATGCTTTCCTTAAGCCAAATTACTCAGTATATGTATATATTACACCAATAAATTTAATCTAGGTGAAAATCTATCAAAGTTTTAAGTGTTTAAATAATGAAGATAGTTTTAATTATCTGTTCAACATGCGAAAATCCTATAAAGAAGATAAGTCTTTTGATAAATATTTCCTAAATCAATATTTGATTTATCCTTAGGACATTCATTAAAATTTCCTTAAACAAATGTTTTTCTTTCTCGCAAATTAATAAAAAGAAAACATCATTTCCATTTTCCCAAGACAACCATAATTTATCCTTAATTAGCTCCCATTATCTCTTAGGCCTTGTTTGGGAGGAGGGAATGGAAAGGAATGAAAAGAATTATTTTAGTATATTCTTCACTTCACTTGTTTGGGAGTTTTAATGAAAGAAATCTTTGTTTGGGAGTTTAAGTGAGAAGGAATGGAAAGGGTATGAGGGAACACTCATTCCTCTCTATTCCCTTAAAATCTAAAATTTTTATTCCCCCAAAATTGGGAGGAATGGGAGAGAATGGAATTAGATTTAATGATTTTTTTACTAAAACTCCCAAAATACCCTTATATATTCAACCATTTATTTTAAAATAGAGGTCTAATAGCAATATTGTCATCAAATGATTCCATTCCATTCTCTCCATGTTACTTTCAAACAAGATTACTTACATTCCATTCATTTTCATTCATTTTCATTCCTTTCCATTCCTTTATTTTAAAACATCTAATCAAGGTTACTTAATTCCATTCCATTCCATTCTATTCCTTTCGCTTAAATACATTTCATTCCATTCTATTCCATTCCTTTCCATTCCCTTATGATCATTCTATTCCATTTCATTTCCTTCCCTTATGAACTCCCAAACGGACCCTTACATTTTCCCAAAGTTGGATTAATGTATTATTACTTTGTTTTTAATGCTCCTGCTATCATTACTTTGAGCAGAGGTCCATTACACAAGAATTTACTTGAAGAATTAATTAAAAAGACTAGTAAACATAAATATTGACAACAAAAATTTTCATACTTATGGCCATGGGCCTATAAGTAATTTACTCTTAATGCTTAGTTCATTTAATTTTAAACATAATAACCTACTTATGAGATCAAGTCATTATCATCATGAATCAATTGCCATTTAAATGCATTTATTCTTAATGAAGTGTTATAAAACATTAACTTTATGTGATTATCATCATGCCTTGAGATGTTATGGTCACTCCCAAGTTATTTTTATATTCACTACTACTAAACCGCATAAAAAGATTAAATTCATATTTACTTCATCACAGCAATAATTTTTTTTTTTTTTTTTTGACGAAAAAATACACACACAGGGGAGAGAGAAAGGGAAGGAGATTTTAACACAAAGGCATATCGCAGTAATAACTTTAAATGTCCTAAAAATACATTATTCATTTTAAATGTGTTTTTTTTTTTTTCTTTCTTTTTTGGAGAAAGATTTTAAATGATATAATAACCAAAATACATATAACTGTAAAATTTATAAAACTTTATAGGGCTAATGTATCACAAATAAATAATCAAGTTGTAGCCACATATATAGTGGAAGTAGTATCACTAACAACATCCTTTTTGTATTCGATCAGGATAGGGTGCACCAGCACGAAGTTGGGGCTAAATGTAAACCATAAGACCAAAATTAATTCCGGAAAGAATAAAGAAAAAAACCCAGAAGAATCCATAGTGTATTAATACGCCATCTTCTTTCATTTCGTCTGAGTTAGTGCAGAGGAAATTGAGGAAGGGGAAATTATTGTGTACTCTCGAAGTACCATAAATGCATATTCCCTCCTGGCCTCCTCTAACATGAATGGTGGATCCCACTAATTAAATTTATGGTGAAACTTACCATTCATGTAAGAGGAGAGAGTACGCATTTATGGTACTTCGGGAGTACCTAATAATTTTTCTTGAGGAAGTAGTAGGGCGTTGGATCAACTAAATGACAATAAATGAATGGTTACTCACTAATACTTATTGGGAAATGCTAACGAATGCCCTTAGGGCATTGGTTAACAATCCATTTGAGGAAAGTTTTTATGGAAAAATGAAATAAAGTAATAAATATTTTGACAGTTTTTTTCATTTCCCATAAAAGTGATGTAAAAGCTTTCCTAAAATGGATTGTTAACCAATGCCCTAAGGGCATTCGTTAGCAGGACCCATACTTATTTTCTATACCTTGCCGGTCTTTATTTGTGGGTGCAATTATTGCACGGTCCAAAAGTGGTTTTATGAAGAAATGAATTGTTGACACTCATACCTCATCTCTTTTGATCTTTCACAAGGAGAAAGATGCCATATGATTTTAAGACTAGACAATTATATCTATGTTGATGACTACGAAGATATAGCACCTCTTTCTTTCGCTGGGATCAAATTTCAACTTTATTGGGGCTAATGTTTACCCATTATAAGATTCCTTCCATTTTTGTTTTAGAACAGTCAGAGACTACACTACATATAATATGTATCAATGGATCTAATGGCTAATGGTACTTGATTTCTATATTTGTCTAGAACCAACGAAATAAAATACCAAAAAATTTTGGTGCACATGTCTCTCTTATTTATTTCAATATTTCATGTTCTTTGGATTTGTGTGTGGGGTTTCGGTCAATCACTTTTTCCCTTTTCATTTTTAAAAGTGAAATGTGAAAATTGGACCATTAAAACCTCAGATTTAGCAATGGCTCAGATCAAGTTGAATGGACTTCATTAGTTTTCAAAATTTTAATCCAGGTTATCTTGAGGTTGAGACAGAGACATTTTTGAGAAATAATACGGTATTGACACTTATATCATTGAAACTATCTTAATAATTAATATTTACCTGAAATTTTAATAAAGTTTCACCTAAAAAAAAATTAAATGTCCAGAAAAATATATCCAGAGCAAAAAGTATATCCAGAAAAAGACAACCATATTACAGAAAAAATATATCCAGAGCAATTACTAATTTATATAAGAAAACTGGTTAAAGAACTCGACAATTTGGTTGTCACTGAGAGGATAGCCAGTAGAGAAAGTCAGGAACAAACACCTATCTTCCTCAGGTGCACGCTCAACGGCAGGATCCTATTCCTTGGCAAAAGGGTTCAAAGTTTTCCCACTGCCCCCAACTTCAGTCACACTACCCTAAGTTTTTCCACTCTTATCTCCTTCTTCAAACACATCCTTGAAAAGAACACTACAAACTTGGATGTGAACCTCGGAGACACCTTCGGAGACGAGGTCTTTGTCCCCAAAGATTTCATCAACCGAGACGGGGTACAAAATCAGGGAAGTGATAGGGCAGAGATTTTGAGTAATTGGTGTAGTGGAACTGGGGTCAAGAATGGCCAAAATGGCCTTGGTTTCATCAGCCACCATTGCCAAGAGCTGGTCATTGTTGGCAGATATCTTAGGGACCAGTTCAATAAACCCTTGTGCCTCTACCCACATCCAAAACGCCATGATCCTAATGGACTCATCTGCATCTACTCCAATCTCTACCAAACGGCGATAGAGAACTCTGTCAGTGACATGAGTTGCAGCATCAACAGATTGTGAAGAGTCCATGTGGCTGTGGAGAGGTCTTTGAGAGAAATGAACTGTGTTTATGTCTCTGTGCAGAGAAGAGGGTGTTTGTTTGTGTATATTGTGAGATGGAATGTAGTTTTGGGGTGTATTTGTAGCTGAAAATTTCATTCAAACATTGCAACGTTTCAATATAAGGAAACAGAGTTGTATGTATCAAATCTGAATGTTTTGTTTTGTTTCTCACGGTTCAAAAATTGCCAAAAACATGAAGAGGACCTGGTGCTTTGCAGATTAGGGAAGTTTCATGCAACCTCCCATATATCTTTCTTTTATCTTTTATCTTCTTTTTTTTTTTTTTAAAAAATTTTTGACTGATGGTATTCAAACGCCTTTGAGTATCAGATTATTCTATTGGATACTTACTGTCTCTTTGTCTTATACACACTAATCATATATTATGGGGAGAAATCTCTTGAAAGTGGTTCCAAAACACTAGCTAGAATCAACTATATATTCTTGACACTTACATGAAGAAATTAAAAAAAAAAATCGTCAAAAAAATGTTTTTGTAGCGAAATAGAAGAAGAAATAAAATTCATATGAAGCTTAAATGTTTTAAAAAATATATATGCAAAATAATTTGGAATTTTATGATATAAACTTTTTTATGTATTGTAACTACCTAAATTAATAGTTGACAAAAGATATTTTTAATTTAGTATAAATTCTACCATAATTGAAAAACCGTTAAGATTAGTTAATAAACCATTAAGATTAGTTAAATATAATACATACAAATGATAAAGTATATACAGTTGAATGATCTACAAAATAATATTCCGCACTATACTTTTAATTGGAAGGTATTTTAAATAGGGATTAAGTGTGCACACTTCTTATAGCTTATTCTATATTAATTCAGTTCATTTACTTAGTTACAGTTCTTTAAAATCTCATTCTTCTTTCTTTATGTATAACTTTTTTTTTAAAAATATATATATATTTTTTATGTTACTAGAGTAACCACAAAATGGGATGAACGGTGATACGACTTGCAATGTAATTTTTTTTTTTTTTTTTTGATATGGAAATACTGCTTTAGATTAGACTAACAGAAAAAAATTACAAACCAAAAGCATCAGAGGTAATAACAGTTTCTAAGAAACTGGGGATTTCCTCAACCCAAACCTCATAACTAGAAACAAATTTGGCATGTTGTGCCAATAGGTGGGCAGGCTTGTTACCTGCCCTTTTTACATGTGAAAAAGCTACACAACGAAAATGATGGAGATGGGCCCGAATGCCTTCAAGAACATTAGCCACAGCAGGTGGTACCCCTGTGTTTTTAGCCAAGAAGTTACAGACCTGCAAAGAGTCACCCTCAAATGTAATGTCCTGGACACCTAAGTCCCTTGCAAACGCAACAGCAGCCTCCATGGCCTTAGCTTCGGCTTCCAAAGGACCCAGCGGAGCATGAAAATTCTGGCTCAGAGCTCCTACCACTCTGCCCCTGTCATCTCGAATAAGCACTCCCATACCAGCGGAAGAAAGATCAGAGAAGACAGCACCATCCACATTTGCTTTGTAAGTGCTTGACATAGGAGGGAACCATTGAGTAGGGAGAGGGCTAGTTGCTGGAAAATGACTGACCCGGAGAGCTTTGTACTCTTCAACGATTCGAGTAGCCTCTAAAACCACATTTGGCACTGTTTTTGGAACCTCACCATGCCTCACCCCGTTTCTGTCATTCCATAAGTTCCAAGAAATTGCCATGAAGTGGGTAAGGTTAACATCTGCTGGGCCCAAATCCTTACTCACCTTCCATAACATATCCACAAAAGAACAATCCCGATCCAACACCAAACCGCAGGCAGCCCAAACTGAGGAAGACTTGTCACAATGAAGCAAAGTATGACTAGTTGTCTCACTACAATTTCCACATTGCTCACAGGTATCAGAACTGAGCACCTGCCTTCGACACAAGTTGGATTTTGTAGGGATTATGTTCTGACAAGCTCTCCAAACAAAGTTCTTTATTTTGTTTGGCACTTCAGCACTCCAAATGGTTTTCCAAAGATGTTTTTGTCCACTAGCACCAAATGTCCCAACATGCCCTGCACCTGCTGCAGCCATAGCAAGCCAATAGGCACTCTTCACTGTGAAAAAGCCATTTGGTGTAGCTGCCCAAACCAGCTTGTCTTGAGGTAGACAGGTACTAAGAGGAATGCTAAGAATATTTTCAGCCTCAAAACTGATAAACAACTCTCTAACCAGATCAGCTCTCCAAGTGCTGCGCTCCGCATCAATAAGGATATCAGCAGTTGCATCAATTGGCAGTAAGGTCCTTGGTGAAATGACACGATAAGTGGAAGGAGTAGGGATCCACTTATCCTTCCAAATCCGAATGCTCTTGCCATCGCCAACTTGCCACCGCATCCCATGATTAATAATAGGTTGTGCAGCTAGAATGCTACGCCACGCATAGGAAGGGTGTCTACCTAATTTTGCATGAGCGAAGTCTGAGTCGGGGAAGTATTTACTCTTAAACACTTTATAGAAGATAGAGTTGGATGCTTGTTGAAGCCTCCACCCTTGCTTTGCTAGAAGGGCAAGGTTGAAAGCCCTCAGGTCTCTAAAACCCATCCCACCATTCGCCTTTGGAGAACACAGCTTTTCCCACTTTAACCAGGCCATTTTGCGCTCATCATTTTTCTGCCCCCACCAAAACTTGCTCACCAAACTATTCAGCTCATCACACAGGGACTTTGGAAGAAGGAAACAACTCATAGTGTGAGTTGGGATAGCTTGAACAACAGCCTTGATCAAAACCTCTTTACCGGCCATGGACAAAAACTTTTCTTTCCAACCCGACAGCTTATGAGCTACTCTTTCCTTTAGTTGCTGGAAGGTATTTCTTTTATTTCGGCCCACCAAGGATGGTAAACCCAGATATTTCTCATGTTGGCGGATAATGTCAGCGCCAAACTTTTGCTTGACATAATCCCGAATATTCTGAGGTGTGTTGGGGCTGAAGAAAAGAGAAGTTTTTTGTCCATTCACTTGCTGTCCAGAAGCCCTTTCATACACCCCAAGCAGTCTTTGGATTTCTTCACAATTAGCCATTGTAGCATTACAAAAAAATAGGCTATCATCCGCAAAGAAGAGGTGAGTGATGTGGGGACTCCGTTTGCAGGCTTGGAGGCCACGAAGGGTGCCAACATTTGAAGCTCTATGGATTAAGGCCGAGAGACTTTCTGCGCACAAAAGAAACAAGTAGGGAGAAAGGGGATCCCCCTGGCGTAGACCCCTAGATGGGATAATACGCCCCTGGGGAACGCCATTAATGCGAATAGAGTATGTGACAGAAGTGACACAATTCATAATCATGGAAATCCACCTAGGATGAAAACCCATCTTACGCATAATATGTTCCAAACAACTCCATTCAACTCTATCAAAAGCTTTACTCATGTCAAGTTTTAAGGCCATAGACCCCAATTTTCCACTTTTCTTTTGACTAATAGTATTCATGATCTCAAAAGCAACTAGCACATTGTCAGTAATCAGACGTTCAGATAGGAAAGCACTTTGATTTTCAGTGATAAGATATGGTATAATAGTCTTAAGCCTATTTGCAAGCACCTTAGAGGCCAGTTTATAGACCACATTAGATAAACTAATAGGTCTATATTCTGAAACCTTTGTGGGGCTCTTAACCTTAGGAATAAGAACAATATGGGTTGCATGAAAATTTGGCGGTGCAAAACCAGTGTTTAAAAAAACAAGAACACATTTAACTACGCTATCACCAACAATATGCCAGAAATGCTGATAAAAGAGAGGGGGCATACCATCAGGTCCCGGAGATTTTAGAGGATACATCTGATCAAGGGCCTTTTTTACCTCTGCAGCAGAAAATCCCTGGTGAGCGTATGATTCATCTGTGGGGTCACACCCGGCTGTATAGCATCCAAAAATTCTTGACAAATTACAGGGTGAGATGTGGTAAACAGCTCCTGGTAGTAACCAGTGATAATATTAGCCACCTTTTCTTCATTTTCATGCCATGTATCCGACTCATCCATGATTCCCAAAATAGAGTTTCGTTGCTTACGATTTGAGGCCTTCTCATGAAAAAATCTTGTATTCTTGTCACCCTCCTTTAACCAAGAGTTACATGATCTTTGCTTCCACATTCTCTCTTCCAAATCCAGCAGGCGATTTACCTCTGCCCTCTGTTGACAGACTTCCAAAGTGTTTGACATTCCCACTGATCTTGCCTCCAAAGCCTGAAGAAAGTCTTGTGCTTTTGCAAGTTGTTTCCCAATGTGGCCGAACTCCTCCATATTCCATTTAGACAAAGCTTCCCTGCATCTCTCCATGCAACCAGTAAATATATCTTCCGCACCCGTCAGCTCACCCTCAGCCCAAACTTCTTTTACAATATCACCACACTTTCCATCTTTAATCCACATGGACTCAAATCTGAACATCTTTTTTGGTTTTCTGCACTGAGCCTTCTGACTGATCCTCAACATCAAACAACAATGATCGGATGCCGAGGATGCCAGGTGATAAAGTCTAGCACTTGGAAACAAATTAATCCAATCTCTCGTTGCGAAGCCGCGATCAATTCTCTCCCTAATCCAACCCAAATCATTTCGAAACATACTCCATGTAAACCAAGAACCCACAAAGCCAATGTCCAATAATCCGCAAGAATTGACACAACACCGGAAGCTGTCAATCTGCCGAGAAGGCCTGACTAACCCACCCTGCTTCTCTGAAATACTGAGGACCTCGTTGAAGTCTCCCACACATAGCCAAGGGAGATTACTTTTTGCAGCAAGATGGGATAGGCGAGCCCATGACTCAGACCTTCCACTAGTATTAGGATTTCCATAAAATCCTGTCAGACGCCACAGCCCCGTAGACCCCCCAGCATCAATGACCGCATCAATATGCCAGCGGGAAAAAGTTTTTACCTCAACTATAATCTCGGGCTTCCAAAGCAAAGCAAGGCCTCCACTCTTCCCTTCACTTGGAACTACCAGGCCCTGAGTCAATCCCAGCGAATTTTTTATATTGGACATTCGTTTCATGGCTTTTTGAGGGAGTTTGGTTTCCATAAGAAAAACCAAACTGGGATCTTCAGCATGCACTATCTTCTTTAGTGCTTTAACTGTACGGGGGTTCCCAAGCCCCCGACAGTTCCAACTCAAGGTATTCATCGCTCCCGGCGGGGTTGCTTAGCAACCTCCGCCGATCCAAAATTATCCTCAGAGACTTTCCCCAAAGACACTGCATCTTCAAACTTCAGCTTCTTCCCCGGCACTGTATCTAAGACATTAGAATTTGCAAAGTCCACCAATTTCCTTTTAGGTTCTACAATCAGATCTCTTAACACCACTTCATCAGAAATAGTTTTTTTTCCTAGTCTTCTCTCGGTCCCCTTAGACTCCTTACTAACACTCTTACCTTTGGCTGAACTACATGCCTTTTTCTGCGACACTTGAACAACCTTCTTTGGTGGGCTTTGAAACTTTTGAACGACATCACCCGGGCCCAACACAAAAGCTGATGTGGCCTTACTTTCCCCGGTTAAAAACCCATCACACGTTGGCCCATTTGGAGGAGTAGTAACGGTCTCGCAAGGCTTAGAGGCAGGGGCATTCAAACGTGTTGAAAAAGAGGCCGAGGTGCCCAAACCTTTCTGAGTATACTCCGGACCTTTCCAATCTAGTGTCTTGTCAATCTCCCTTAACTGTGCTTCTATACCCGTTGGTTCACTGCAGGTTTTTTGATTTGACTGGACCTCCCGATTTTTCGGGATATGCAAGTCAGAAGATACGCTACTATCGAAGATCACCGCACTTTGATTTTTCATCTGATTTTCATTAACCACCGTATTCTGGATCAGCACCGCCGCTTCCCTTCGATTATTTTCTGCACTGGTAGCCCCCGGACTGTTATGTTGCATATCATGGCCATATACCCGAACCACCTGCGGTTTCTGTAAACGAACAGGACTAGCTCTTAGCCACGGCCCATATTGCTGAGCCTCGTTATTCAAAGACCCATTACTCTGAATCCACAAACGGCAGTCCTTTTCATCGTGATCAAGCATACCACACCAATAGCAGTAAATCGGGAGGCGCTCATATTGAAAAGTGACCCAACGTCTATCAGAGCAGTCCAAGCGAACCATTCTACCCCGGCAAAGAGGCTTTGTAATGTCCATTTTTACTCTTACTCGAACACAAGTACCCCAAGCTCGGCCTCCCTCTGGGGCATCCACAGAGATAACTTCGCCTAGAGTGCTGCCAATGAGTTCCCCGTTTGCCTTAGTCATGTGCCGACTAGGGAGATTTGAAATCTGCACCCAAAAGTAAGCTTTGTCGCAGCAAACCGAGTTGATATAGTCATTTTCCTCCAATTTATGAAGCGCCAGGAGATATTTGTCGAAAGACCATGGGCTTTGGAGTAGAACTCTGTTCATGTCAACTTCATCAGAGAAAACAATGAGAGCTCTGTTATTTCCCAAATCTCGAAGCTCAAAGTCCCCATCGGCCTTCCACGCACCGCGAAGAGTCCGTGCCACCGCTTCAAGATTTACCTTTCTTTTTGTGAAGAACTTCGCTACAACCGCAAAGGATTCTTCTATCGCACCCCCTGTAAGAGCACACTCATCGCCCTCAATGTCCGTTAGGTTTAGTTTTTCCCATTTCTTCGTGACTTCATCCATGGAGAGAATGTGCAAGAACAAATAGAGAGAAGAAAAAAACTACAGGAAAAGAGAAAGTAGAAAGGAGGAGGAAAAGATTTCCACCAGCAACACTGGGAAAAGGGGCACTTGTAAAGACAAGTGAGGGGTTCCACCACTAGGGGAAAAAAATTTATGAGTGAGATCCTGCGGGTTACTTGCAATGTAATTATCTTCTACTATAAGCTCAATATGCTATACAACCCTAAAAATAAAAACGAATTGAAATTAAAAGAGTTTTGATTTTCATTAATTTCATGGTCAACTTCAAAATGTCAAGAGTTGTGTAACTTGTCGGCATTGTTAGCTCTCCTATAAAATGAGAAATATGATTCAATCCCCCCCCCCCCCCCCCTCCCCCCCCCCCCAAATTAAAACTCACTTTATTACTATGCTTAATTGTGTTTAAAATCATTTAGGTCAGTAATTGACTCAATTTGGAAATTATTGTGAGATAAAGTTTGTCAATATGGTTGCTAAGGTTGTATGTGACAAATATGGTTGGAATCTTTTTGAAAAATTATGGTTGCTAATGCTGTATGTGACAAATATGTTTTTTTTTTTTTTTTTTTAAATATACCAATTCGAATTAAAGATTTGGAGCATCTCCAATAGTCTCTTTAAAATTTAACCCTTTTTTTTGGGGGGAGGGGGGGGGGAATAGGTAGAATAATGGAGAATTCTACAATATACACTTTTTATACGCTATAATTACCTAAATTAATAGTTAACAAATATATATACTCTACAATATCTAATAAACCGTTATGATTAGTTAACTATAATACATACAAAAAGAAGTGTACGTATACAGTTGAACGACCACTACAATAATATTCAGCGATATGCTTTTAATTTTAAAGTGTTTTAAACGGTGATTAAGTGTGCACGTTTTTTATGGCTTAATTTTTAAATTAAGCCAATTTATTTTCTTAGTTATAGCTCTTTAAAAAAACCCATTATTTTTTCTTTACATATAATTGAGTCCAATTCTACTTATTTTTATGTTATCAAAATAAGCATGTTGATTTATTAGTACATTAGGCGATGAACAACAATACGATATGCAATGTAATTATCTTATATTATAATCTCAATATGCTATAAACCCTAGAAATAAAAATGAATTGAAAAGAGATTTGATTTTTGTTTATTACATGATCAACTTTAAAAACTCAATAGTTGTGTACCTTGTCAGCATTGTCGAGTACTCTCCTTTACAAGGAGAATCATGATGCAATTTCCCCCTCTATTATTCTAGCTATCTAATAATTAAAAAAAAAAAAAAAATTAAAACTCACTTTATTACTATGCTTAATTGTGTTTACATTCAGTTTTGTCAATAATTGACTCAATTTAAAAATTACAGTGATATCTTGGTAGGTGAGAAACTTTTGGAATCGTTTTGAAAAATTGTGGTTGCTAACGTTGTTTGTGTCAAATATTTTTTAAAATAAATTATATCAATTTTTACTAATAATTAGGAGATCCCTTTAAAATTTCACCCAATTTTAGAGTATAAATAAAACCATTTTCTCTATTTCAACGAACAATTTTTCGAATCTATTATTTCCCTATTTCATTTAACCCCACTTGATCGGTGGGCCAGAGTTGGTAGTTCTCATCCATGACGCCAAACAATGGTCAAAATTTCACTCTAAATTCAAGAACCCACATTAAAAAAAAAAAAAGAAAAAGAAAAAGAAAAAAGAAGCAAGTCAACCAAACCTTGCTGTAGAGGGAAAATCATAAATGCAATGCAACTTGGCATCTCAGAACCATTGTCATAAGTGGTTTGTGGGTTTGCTTTCCGAAATGGATAGAAGAATCTATATAAAGATCCTATTGAAGTTTGAAGATGCTCAAAAAAGATACTAATTTTTTGTTAAATGATGTTGCTAGCCCCAAATTCCGTGCACACACTTACAACGTAAAAAATAAAAAAGGCATTTTAATTGACGACTTCCTTCTTGTTAGATCTTTTTAAGAAAACACTTTAGTTAATTAGTTTAATGACCTTGCAGTACCATATATATATGGGATCAAAAAAATGATTCTGTTTTCTCCTCAGGTTCTTGGTTGGCTGAGAAAGTGAAAATTGATGGTGACGGTGCCCACTTATTTTTTAAAGGAAAGTAAGAAAATTTTAGAGTTGTGATGGAAAGACTATGTCAGTGGTTATGAAGTGAAGGTTGGTTTGCAGCAGCAGCTACAAAGTCTATTGCAAGGAAGGAAGACATTAAAATAACAACTTAAAGTAGTGATAAAGTCCATGGTTTTGAAACTCGGACTGTTTATTGAACCGTAAAAGGGAGATGTTCAAGATTTTTGAGGTCGAACTGAGGTTAAACCGAGATCGAACCTTGATAATGTCATAATTAGTTTAATAATTAATTAAAACCTAAATATAGATATTAAATTTATAAAACTAGCAAAATTGACTAATATATCTATATATGTGAGGGAAATTTAATGATTTTCAAGCATATATTTAATAATTAAATAAAAAAATTAATAAAATAAAATAATAACCACGAAAATATTAGAATTTATAATTAATTTTTGAAATAAAGTTGAATATCTTGTCATTGGTTCGTGCAGTCCAACCTCAGTTTTAGAGGTTAATAGAATTAACAAAAAATCCGGTTTTTTATGTTTAAAAAACGAGTTTTCATCTCGATTTCTAGTTTTCACGGTCCGGCCTCTCGGCCGGGTCCGAGTTTGAAAATAGTGATAAATTCAAGACTATTGCAACAAAAGAAGCAGAGCCAGTTGTACCATTAGGCCAATTAAGTAGTTGCCTAAGGCCCCCAAGCGGAACAAGGATCCCAAATTTTAGTTAATAAGAATATTTTTATACCAATAAAATATTAATTAGACTGCAAATATTAGCCGATAGATAACTAAAAAAAAAGTAATGTCAGTGAAAAAAAAACAACTGTCACAATAATTTCACTACATTTATAAATTAACACGCCAACTCACACATGGAAAAATCACAATAACTAATTTAAATTATTAGGATATTTTGTTGTGTCTCTGGTATTACTCAAAAGTAATTGTTTATCAAAGACAAAAATATATAAATTAAAAAAAAAAAGTAAAGAGTAGGTGGACCACCTTCCACTCATTTCTTTTTCAATAAAAGTTTATTTTTACAGATTTTTTTTTTTTAAATAATTATGTTTTATGAAAATTTAATCGAGTCTCAAAAGGTTTCTCTAGATAATTTGTTCCTAGCAATGAAAATAATAACATAATAATAATAATAAAAAAGAACTAGTTGAAAATTTCACAAACGAATAACAAATTTTTTTGAAATATTTATAAAAGAAAAGGTAGATGAACAACTCACAAATGAATAAGAAATTCATAAAAATAATATTCAGAAAATTACATTTAAACAAAATAGATTTTAGGTAAAAAAATCATTTAATTAATTTTAAATACACAGAAGGCTCCAATTAAAATGTCACCTTAGGCCCCAAAATTCCTTAATCCAGTCTTGAAAAGAAGGTATTCAAATAACAACATAAATAAATAACAAAGTGAAGGCTGGTTTCGCTGTACTCCCAAAGATTATTGTTGAGAGATATTATGATCCAAAAGCCCAAACCCTTGAACGCCCGTGTAAGTAAAATAACCTTGGATTAGTTTAAAGTTAGCACTTAGCGTGTGATTAGTCTAGTACAAGTATATAACATGGCCTAGGTGGAAATCCAAAAGAAACAAAATACGTTTGTTCTAAGCTATAAACCTAATCTATAAAGAAAATTCAAGAATGCAAGAGAAAATTAAAAGAGAAAACTCTTTTTGAAATTTAATTATTGACAAAAATTTAATTACTTTGAAGAGTACAATGCATTTAATTTGAAGATTACCATTCTACCAATGCACTCCAATGGTGGCCAGGAGACAACACAAAAACCCAGATTCATGTTAACACAAAATTAGGCTACAAAAATATGAAACACTACTTAAAAAATGAAAAATTGAGAAAAGTACAAAATTAAATTTTAGAGTTTCTAAGAGGTTCCAAAATAGACAAGAACCTTACTCTAACGTTTAAATTAAAAGTTAGGAATATCCAAATACTTATACAACTCATTAAATCATTTAAGCAAGTCAATTGACTATATATCTCCTATTATCTAGCAAGTTAACATGAGTTGATGGAAGGATATAAATTAGAATTTTTTCTAAACAAAGAAGAAAAAAATCAGGAACGAAAAATGAAATTCGACTAAAATTTAGGAATGAAAGAAATTATTTTATTTATTTATTTTTTTGAGAAAACGACAGAAGTATATATTATTAACTGAGAAAACAAACAGTATTACAGGGAGTTTTTTTATCATTGACTTGTGTCCGCCTACAATCTAGTTCCAAGTCTATTACATAACTCCCTACCCCACGTAATGGCCTCAAATACCATATTTCTTATGGAATGAAAGAAATATTTAAAACTAAAAAGTTTATGCTCCGACAAGATGTCCTTTTTAGCTAAGCGAAGATGGAGCAATCAGAGAAAGGTGGAGGTGCCAACAGGGACGGAGTTAGATATGGACTTGGGGGCAATGCTCCTCATTTTAGCAATTTTATTTAACAATGACATCTATTCTTTTGAGGGTAGTGTTATAGTTACAAATGTTTCTACAATATTTTTACAAATTGTTGAAGTTGCAAATTTTTATTGATTCCCACACTTAAATCATTTTTTACTTACTAATTATAACTCACCACGTTAGTAATTTGTAAAAATTTGTAGTTTTAGCATTTTCCATCTTTTAAAGGCCATAAAAATTAATAGATTAGATCTGAAACAAAATATATAAGCTCAAAAAATATTCGTCCAACAACAAAAATTACTAATAGTAAAACTAAAAAAAAATTAAGCCCAATCAACATATTTTACCAAAAGCAAAAAACCTAATCCTTTAAAAAGTTTTAGATAAAATAATTTTTTATTTATCCAACACGAATGCACACAGACATAAAAAAAAAAAAAAAAAAAAAAATTTCTCAATGAGTTGAACGAAAATTAGCCTAATTTTCAACTAACTCTACTTTATTCGTCCTTGTCTCTCTCCATCAATCCAAATTAGCTATTAAATAAATATTTTCTTTTCCATTTTCTTTACCTTATTCTTTTCTCATCTCTTCCCTTAACTTCCCTCCAACTACAAAGTGCAAAATGTAACGAAAGAAAATGCCACAGCACATTGTCATATTTAAATTCAATTATTCAAACACAATGCATAAAACATTCATATATGGTAGAAAATTAACGAAACGAAAATGGAAAAAGGCTTGGAAATTTTGAACTTAAATGCCCTCTCTTGATTTTTCCACTTGAATACTAACTCAGAGAGTGCCCTAGTAGAAGACCCATCTTCTCTCAGTACCTTTCCCGCAGCATCCTTGAGATGTTTCATATTGCCGCGTAGTTTCTCACCTTCTTCTCCTTCCATTAGATCCTTTATCACGCTTGCAACTTCGTCTCGTCCCACTATCCCATGTTCATTGGCTTTTGGTCTCATCGCAACTCGTTGGTCCTCAACTAACATTAACGCATTCATCTTTTGCTCTGCGTGGAGTGGCCAAGCGATTACTGGTATGCCATGTACAACACTCTCAAATGTGGATTTCCAACCGCAATGGCTAAGGAATCCACCAGTTGAGCCATGTCTAAGGACTTGGATCTGTGGCGCCCAAGTTGACACCACTAAGCCTTGCTCCTTTGTCCCCTCCATGAACCCTTTCGGTAAAAAAACATGAGGAACCACATGACCATTGTCAGTAAGGTAGCCCGCATCAACAGAATCATTATTGGGATACCTTACAACCCATATAAACCTATGTCCACTCATTGCTAACCCCATGGCTAGCTCGAGTATTTGGTCATGTGAGAGTGTTCCACCACCCCCAAAAGAAACAAATATCACAAAGCCACTTGGCTGATTGTCCAACCATGTTTTACACTCGTGCCCATCAATGGGATTGGTTGACCCCGTCCGGGTAAATTGGTGGTCTACCATGTGAATGATCATGCAAGGCTTTTATTGCTCTAGCCTCCAAGTCCATGAATCTATTGACCATTACACCCTTTGCCAAATGTAGTCTCTTTGAATGCTGAAGCAACCATTTGTAGTTCTCATTTGTGCGGCCATGAAGAACATCGTCTATGAGATCTTTACTGTGAATAGGTAAGCAACCCGGAAGTCTAAGCGGTTCTTGTAGGTCTTTAAATCCACATGGAACTGACTCATCTAGCTTTGGAAAATGTAAGAGAAATGACAGTGCCATAGCATTTGATGTGAAGAAAATATATGATGCTACATTGAATTCCGTGGCAACATCTATAGCGTCACTTCCATAAGGATCAACAACCAAAGCAACTAAATGGGTAGTTGCAGCTAATGATTTAAGCACGTTGCGAAGAGATGGCAAAGAGCGATTCATGGTGAGGGCAACTTTAGCTCCAATAGCAACAACTTGGGGTAAGCACCTTGACAAGGGAAATTCTTATTTCACATTATACGGTAGAGTGAAAATTTATATTATAGAAAAAGAAATTAACAAGTGTTGTATACATTTGCAAAAAGTATATAATATTTACCACTTTTTGCAAATATATATAACATTTTTTTTTTTTTTGGTTCTACGGTATAAGTGTAATTTTAAGCAATGTTACACCATTTAATATTTTTTAATTAGATGAGAATATTAATAAATCCACTGTTAGATTAGATTTATATTCGTATATTCTTCATGCTTGCAAAATTTCAATGTGCTAAAAAATTAATAGCCATGTCATTAATTAATTATTAAAATTCAAATTTTTGTAGTTTAAAATAATGAATAAAAGATGAATTTATGGATCAAATGATAAACAGTTTCCGATTGATATGAAAATTGGTATGCATGTTAAGAACATATAGAACATGTAATTTAACGGTTGGATCTTCAAAATATTAATTCAATAACAAGTTATTGAGTAGTGTAACATTACTTAGAGTTACACCAGGTGTAATTTGAACCAAACTCTAAGTTTATATTACAAATACAAATACAACATAAATATATAAATGTTGTACGTACAATAGAGGGAAATACTATAGCATTCATTGTATGCATCACATGAGGTGGACCTCCCTTGCTGTGAAAGATCGGCTGCTTTTTTTTTTTTTTTTTTTCTTCTTCTTTTGGGTTAAAGAAGATCTGTTGCCACTACAAAAAAAAAAGGTTCTATGGCCGCGTTCTTAAAACGTGACTATAGCTTAGAAAAACGTGGCTATGGCCCAATTTGGCCTATAGCCGCGTTTTCAACTGTGGCTTAAAACCTATGACTATAGGCCTGAGGGGTCTATGGCCGCGTTTTTTCAAATGCGACTATATAACCAAACAATAAAAACGTGGCTATAGGACCAGACAATGGCCACGTTTTTATAAACGTGGCTATAGGTCTAAAAAAACGCGGCTATAAACCCTTATATTTTTTTTTAAAAAAATTTTTGATTACCAAAAATTATTTCGGTAATGAAAAGTTTTTTTTTATTTTTTAAAATTAAAATTAAAATTTCAATTAAATTAAGAAATTCAAAACAAAAATACAAACCCAGTAGATTCAAGACCAGCAAAGAGAGACCCAGCAAATACAAACCTAGCACATACAAGAAAACAATACAAGAACACAAACAAAACATCCCCTTCAACAAAATTAACCCAAATTGATACAATCTATTCAAGGAAAACAAAAGCACAAGCTAAAAAATACAAATATTCCCATAACAGAAACACAATAAAGAAGAATCTATATACTCAAACTCAAAATTAATCAAAACACAGTCAAACGAAAGAAAATAATCTTTAGCCATGGGTCAGAGAAAAATAAAGCAAAGAGAGAATTTTTTGAGGCACTTTAGCTTCATTGATTCAAAATCTTCAAATCTAAAGCAAAGAGAGACAAAGTTAAAGGGAACAAAAATGAACAAAACTCAAAGAACAATAAATAAAACCTCATATTTTCACAAACCCATTCATACAACATCAGTAGGAAAGAGGGATCCATAGCGTGGGTCAGCACTTTTTGGATCTCTGGCAACATTGATCAGTGACAGCATGAGAAAGAGATTGAGAGAGTTCTGAGATTAATATGATGAGAGAGCTAATTTTTTTTTTTTTTTCTCTTTTGACGAGAGCTCTTTTTGAGAGAGCTATTTTTTTCTTTTTGAATGATGGAAAGAGCCACCGCTTTTTTTTTTTTTTGGAATATGCCATGGAATATTCCTAGAATATTCCATGGCATATTCCATTTTCAAATGCGGTGGAACTGAATCCACCGATTTTTTGTAATTTTTTTTTAGGAATACGTTGGAATATGCCATGGAATATTCTAGGAATATTCCATGGCATATTCCATTTTCATTTACGTTGAACTGAACCCACTGCGGGCTTCCTTTTTTTTTTTTTTTTTTTACCTATAGCCACGTTTTTAAAAACGTGGCTATAGACTATTCTATAGCCACGTTTTTAAGAAATGTGGCCATAGACCTAACCTATAACCGTGTTTTTAAACACGGCTATAGGTCCTCCTTTAAATATACATATATATATATATATATATATATATATATATATATTTGGCTGGACCTATAGCCACGTTTAAAAACGCAGCTATAGGTTAAGTCTATGGCCACGTTTCTTAAAAATGTGACTATAGGATAGTCTATAGCCGCATTTTTTAAAAACATGGCTATAGGTGACGTTTATAGCCGCGTTTCTTAAAAACGTGGCTATAGGATAGTCTATAGCTATGTTTTTGTAAACGCGGCTAAAAAAAACACGGCTATAGACCCGCATGTTTTGTAGTGTGCTTACATCTTATAGAGTACAGGGAAAATTTAAACGAAAGAAAAAAATAAAAGAAATAATATATGTCATTTTATTTTTGCTTTCCTTACATTTTATTTGTCAAATTATAGACAAAATCCAAAATATATAATAGAGGAAAAATGACTTTACTGTATTCAACAGCCAAAAGAAATCACACGTGCCAGAGACTTTATTTCGGTACACCTTACTTGCTGCATGCAAAAGATCTGTTTCTTGCCTCTTTAGAGAAGTACTCAGAAAAACTAGAATAAGTTGTATATTTTACAGACAAATACCATGTCCATGTAAAAGACTGGAAAACCAGAGAAGAAAGAACAGAGAAGAAGAAAAAAAAAAGGCTAATGGAAATTGAGAGAAAGAGAGAAAATCTTCTGGAAATTTCTGTAATTTCTGTATTGAAACTGATTGAATGAATACACTGTACAAAGCTTTACCAATTTATACTAACCGAATGACCTAAAACTAATTTTCCCAAATTATGCGCTAAAACAGTTACAACAGTTACAGGAAGACTACATCAAATACAGCACGTGTGTCATTCATGTGTGAACATAAATATCAAAAACTTTCTAAGCTACATGTCACTTAACTCTTTTTGACTAAACTACAAACCAATCACTTCCCCATGTCGTTCTTCACTTCACAATTGCTCTGTTTCACTTTGCTGGTGCCAACTGTTGCATCAGTGACCTTGCCTTTAATATCTTTACATCCCCCCTCAAGGTCAGCATCAGATGCATGTATGTTGATTATGCTCATCTTGTCAAGTAGGGAAGCTAATTGGTGAGTATTAAGAGCCTTTGTAAGTAAATCTGCTAGTTGAGTATGAGTGGGAGTATAAAACAGCTTGATCACTCTTTCTTGTACCTTATCTCTAACCAAGTGGCAATCTATCTCTATATGCTTCGTTCGTTCATGGAAAACAGGATTCTCCCCTATGTATATGGCTGCTTGGTTATCACAGAAAAGCAGGGCTGGTTGTGGGTGATAGACCTCAAGATCCTTCAACAGTGCAATCAACCAGGTTATTTCGCATACTGTCACAGCCATTGCTCTATATTCAGCCTCTGCAGACGATCTGGAAACAATGGACTGCTTTTTAGACTTCCATGAAATTAGAGAATTACCCAAGAAAATACAATAGCCAGTTGTTGATCTTCTGGTGTCCACACATGCAGCCCAGTCTGCATCAGTATATCCTTTCAAATGCAAATCAGACTTTGAAGATAACAGGATTCCTTGACCAGGACAGCTTTTAACATATTGCAGCACCTTGTAGGCTGCATCCAAATGGGGTTTTCTAGGCTTAGACATAAATTGACTAAGTTTATGCACTGGATATGCCAAGTCTGGTCTTGTGACAGTCAAATACAGTAATCTACCAACTAGTCTTCTGTACACTCCAGGCTCAGGCAGCAACTATCCTTGATTTTTACTCAACTTCAACTTTTGATCCATTGGGATTTTGCAAGGCTTACAAGCGGTCATCCTTGCATCTTTAAGTATCTCAAGAGCATACTTTCTTTGACACAAGGTTATCCCTTTTTCTGATCTAGCAACTTCTATACCAAGGAAAAATTTCAAATTTCCAAGGTCTTTAAGTTTGAACTTCTGATCTAGGAAAACTTTTAATTCTTCCACAGCCTTGACATCATTACTGGCAATGAGAATGTCATCAACATAAACCAATAAAGCCAAAAATGAATTGTGAGCCTTCTTAGTAAATAAAGAGTAGTTTGACTTAGATTGTTTGAAACCATATTGCAGAATAGTAGATGAGAACTTGGAATACCATTGTCTGGAAGCTTGCTTCAGCCCATATAATGATTTATTTAGCTTACAAATCAGTCCCCCCTTACAGTGAAACCCCTGTGGAAGCTGCATATATACATCCTCATGCAAGTGACCATGGAGGAAGGCATTATTGACATCTAGTTGAGTCAAATGCCAACCCCTAACAGCAGCAATGGCCAATAAAGACTTTACAGTAGTCATTTTGGCAACAAGGGAAAATGTCTCAGTAAAATCAAGACCTTCTTGTTGAGTAAATCCTTTAGCAACTAGACGGGCTTTTTACCTCTCAATACTGCCATCTGATCTATATTTCACTCTATACACCCACTTACAACCCACGACCTTCTTATGAGGAGGTAAAGAAGTGAGAGTCCAAGTATTGTTAGACTTAAAGCAGCAATTTCTGCATCCATGGCTTCCTGCCACTTAGAATGTTTGACAGCCTCAAAGTAGGACTTAGGTTTAGGAATGGTAGTGATAAGTGAACAAAAATTGGCATAAGAAGGGGATAGGTGAGAAGTAGACAGATAAGAAGATAAAGAATACCTTTTACCTGAAAGTGGAGATGTAAAACCTGACTTGTTGGAGGATGAGAAGTGGGTAGATTGATCATAAGAAACTGAACTGCATTTGTAAGATTGTAAATAGGCAGGGGGCTTAGAAACCCTTTGGGACCTTCTCAGAGAAGAAGGAAGAGGAGCAACATCAAGAGAGGGTATAATATCTATGGTTGTGGAGGGGGTAGGAGAAATAGGCACAGAAATGGCTTCAATTGGAGAGTGAGATTCAAGGGCAGAAGGAGGGGAAGGCACAACTGTAGCAGAATCTTGTGTAGGTACAGCTGTAATAATATCTTGTGTAGGATCAGAATGGGGAAAAGAAGCCAAAGGATCATGGGGTGATGCCACTGAAGGAAACAAATGAGGTAAAGGAATATTGGAATGAGGAAAAGAAGAATATGGATTAGAAACAAAAGGGAAAATTGTTTCATAAAAAATTACATCCCTTGAGATAAAAACTCTCTTGGTTAACAGATTAAGAAGTTTGTAACCTTTAACCCCAAAAGGGTATCCTAGAAAAACACACGGGACAGATCTAGGATCAAACTTAGACCTATGATGAACCAAAGTTGAGGCAAAGCAAAGGCAGCCAAAAACCTTAAGGTGGTCATAAGAAGGAATTTTTCCATAGAGTTTCTCAAAAGGAGATTGATTATGTAAAATGATTGAAGGTAATCTATTAATGATATGTACAGCAGTTAATACACATTCACCCCAAAGATAAAGAGGAACATTGGACTGAAATTTTAAAGCTCTAGCCATGCTCAAAATATGTTGGTGTTTCCTCTCCACAACTGAATTTTGTTGTTGAGTGGCTACACAAGAATGCTGATGGATAATACCATTGGCAGAAAAGAAGTCTTTCATGAAAAACTCAGGAGCATTGTCAGTCCTAAAAACTTTGATCTTAGTATGAAACTGTGTACATATCATGTTGTAAAAGGAGACAAGAAAAGGTCTGGTATCTGATTTACATTTCATGAGATAGACCTAAGTTGATCTAGTGGCATCATCAACAAGAGTAAAAAAAATATTTGTAACCTTCTTGAGTAGGCTTGATGAAAGGACCCCAAACATCACAATGGACAATATCAAAGGCATTATGAGAGATATGATTAAAAGATGGAAAGGGGAGCTTTTTCTGTTTAGCAATAGGACAAAGAACACAATTTTTATTGCTTTGGAATTGAATTACATCAGGATTATAATTGTGCAATACACTGAGTTTATTGTCAGAAACATGCCCAAGTCTAAGATGCCAAAGATATGGCTTAGAAACAACAGGAATGCTAGAAACAGAATGTGCAAAAGAACTAAAAACAGATTGTAGGATGGAAGAAAAACTTGATGGAGATGTGCAACCTGATGAAGCTTGCAGCAAGTAAAGATTATTGTGCAATTTACCCACTCCAATCGTTTTCCAACTTGACAGGTCCTGTATAAAACACAAGTTGGAAAGAAAAACAAGACAACAGGATAGGGATTTTGTTAATTTGCTAACAGAGATTAGATTGAATGTGAAAGAAGGAACACAAAGGACTTTGTCAAGAATTAAGGTAGAGGTTACTTGAACTGTTCCTATGTGAGTGACAGTGACCTTTTCACCATTAGGCAATTAAACAAAAATAGAAATAGAACTAGTGATCTTGGTGAATAAAGAAACCGAATAAATTATATGGTCTGTGGCTCCAGTATCAAGAATCCAAGTCTCACTACTTAAGGCAGTCATATTCATAGGATTGACAGAAAACACAGAATGTTGCATACTTGACATATTATCTTGAACAAAAAATACACAATTTTCCATGCTTGACACATTATCTTGGAACAAGTTACAAGCATTACCTGATGCAGCAGTGTGATTGATTACAGAATTTGCTGAGTGAACCCCTTCACACGAACCAGAAGCAAAGGCATGTGTGTTGAGCAAAGAAATCAAGTGTTGACACTACTCAGAAGAGAAAGGAAAATTGCCATTGCATAAGTCTTCAGGTTGATGCTAAGATTGATCACCCTTAAGACTGATCTGATTCGCCATTGGAGTCTTTCCTTTCTGTTTGTAACTTGGTGGAAAACCAACCAACTTGTAGCACTTCTCCTTAATGTGACCTAGCTTGCCACAGTAACTACACGTAGGCCTGCCTTTCCCAGTGTTGCCCTTGAAATTCTTACCAGCATTACCAGAGCCCAAATTTCTAACAGCTAAAGCAGTTGATTCAACTGATGAGCCAAGATTGAAACCCAAGGATCTTTGCCTTTCTTCTTGGATTACCAAAGAAAAAGCCTTATCTATTGAGGGAGTAGGTTCCATCATGAGGATCTGAGTTCGTACTTGAGAATAAACTTCATTCAACCCATTGAGAAATTGCATCAGTGAATCTTGATGCTGGAGAGTGGTGATCTTGTCATTCACACCACAAGTGCACTTGCCACAAGAACAGCAAGGCAAAGGCCTAAAGTTCAGCAGTTGGTCCCACGAAGCTTGAAGCCCTGTGAAGTAGGTAGTAACAGTTGAATCACCTTGCATCACAGTAGAAATCTGCTTCTGTAGCTGTGAAATTCGTGGTCCATTAGCTTGAGAAAAACGATTCTTGAGTGCATTCCAAACCTCAAGAGCTGTGTCCCTATAAATCACGCTCGCAGTGATATGAGGCGACACACAATTTAAAATCCAAGAGGAAATCATCGAATTGCATTTAGACCATGCCTTCTTCTCCAGAGGAGTAACCGCCATTGAAGCGGTAATTGATCCATCAACAAAACCTAATTTGCTCTTAGCATCCAGAGCCATCTTCATTGCACGAGCCCAGGTAGGATAGTTATCCTCTATTAATGGTTGTGGAACCAAGATTGCACCAGGTGATTCACCATGATGCAAGAAGAACGGGCTACGAGGATCCTCCATTGGTGTAAGCTCGCGTTGTGAGATTGAAGATGAATTTTGTTGAGACGCCATTGAAACAGATTCAAGTTCTGATTCAGGCTCTGATACCATAAAAGACTGGAAAACCAGAGAAGAAAGAACAGAGAAGAAAAAAAAAAGGCTAATGGAAATTGAGAGAAAGAGAGAAAATCTTCTGGAAATTTCTGTGATTTCTATATTGAAACTAATTGAATGAATACACTGTACAAAGCTTTACCAATTTATACTAACCGAATGACCTAAACTAATTTTCCCAAATTATGCGCTAAAACAGTTACAACAGTTACAGGAAGATTACATCAAATACAGCACGTGTGTCATTCACGTGTGAACAGAAATATCAAAAACTTTCTAAGCTACATGTCACTTAACTCTTTTTGACTAAACTACAAACCAATCACTTCCCCATGTCATTTTTCACTTCACAATTTCTCTGTTTCACTTTGCTGGTGCCAACTGTTGCATCAGTGACCTTGCCTTTAATATCTTTACGCCATGTGTGGAGAGTTTCAAAAACTTGCTAGAACTCGAATAACTAAAAATGTGCGACTTGCCTATCATTTGGCTTTGGCTCAAAATTGATCTATAACGTAACCCAACCAAGTTGAATGTGATAACTGCAGAAAGCAAGGATTGTGGAAAGCTATTTAGTATTCCAAGGTCTCGAATAAAATTAAGGTGCTAATCTGGAGGGCTTGCACGTCTATTGGCTTCAAGGCATGTCAACTGAAATACTAATTAGCAAAATTTATGTTGACTGGTTTAAGAAATCAACGTTATTCTACTTATCCAGTTCTTTTAGAAGAAACTTCCCAAATTGAATTAAATCCTATAGACCTCAAAATAACAAATAAAAGAACCAGATCTGAGAGAATATCCATAATTCGGATGGGTTTGGAACTTTATATCTTTGGTTTTGGAATTTATGACTTTATGAGTTCTTTTCTTACCTTCAAACCCTATGGCATCCAAGAGTTCAACGTTATTACTTGTAGGCTTAAAAATTCGATTCATTTTAATTAATATAAAAGATGAAATAAATAAGGAACGAAATGAAAGAGGCAAACTACCTTTACTTTTAGCCTTAATATGCTTAAAAAAATGCTTAGACTTCGTTTGGGAGCTCATATGGGAATAAAATGGAATGGAATAATCATAAGAGAATGGAATGTATTTAAGCAAGGAAAAAGAATGGATCAAATGGAATGGAATTAAGTAACTTTGATTAATTGGTTTAAAATAAGGCAAAAACCACATTTTCGTCCCTACATTTTCACACAATTTCCACTTTGGTCCCTAACTTTTATTTTTACCACTTTTAGTCCATATCTTAAAAAACGTGTCTCATTTTTGTCCCTGCCGTTACATTAGAGATGGAAAATGCATACGTGGCAAACAAAGTACACTATTAGCACACTAAAAGCTGACGTGATCATTAAAATAATAATAAAAATGTTATTTGGCATTAAAAAAAGCCACATCAGCATCTAAATTAAAAAAAAATTAATTTATCAATTTTAACTAAATAAAATAAATTAAAAAAAATTACAGGAATTGATATCTTAGTGTATCTTGAACAAGAATAATATGAACACAAACCTAGTTCCAAGATCACAAACCCAAAAATTAAAATATATATATATATATATATATTAAATCAAAACCTAGCCAAATCAACGACAAAACATCCAAATCGTCCAACATCAACAACAAAACAACATAGCACCAATCAGACCACAAATCATCTACAAACCCTAGAGAAAACCCAATCAGAAACCCAAAATCCATAAATTAGATCATCAAACCATAGATCCTCAACAAACCCCAAAGAAAACCTGGATCCTCTATGCTTCTCTCTTTCAGATCTAGATCGATAGACCACTCAATCACTACTGATTGGCCATGGGGTTAAAGAGAGAGACAAAGATGATGAGTTAGAGAGAGAACGAATTAGACATCAAGAGATTGAACTAAGAAGATTAAAGATCATGGTTTTATTCACAGTGCGAGATCTTGGTGCAAAGCTCTTCGGGATTGAGATTGTTAGAGCAATTCATGTTAGCAAACTTTTTGAGAAGCTTCAGCCCAGCCTTGCCGAGCTTCTCTGCCACCAAAACCACTGGCTTCACATCCAAGGAGCTAGAAGCTTTAACGATCACCACCAAGGGCTTCGAGAATCGCTACCTAGGACGAAGAGCTATGGAGAAAGCTGAGCTAAGTGACTGTCTAGAAGATAGCAATAACGACGGCATCTTGAGAAATGGAGTTTTTCGAAGAGTTTACGATGCTGACATGGCCATTTTCCAGTGGTGGAGGAGTATAAAGAAATGTATGAATTTGGTGATTGTAGAATTATTATGATATGAAGTGAAGTGGTGGAAGAGGTGTATGTGGTGTGATATTTATTTATATATGGTGTCACTAGGGTTTGGTTGTTAGAGATCCGAATCTGAGTTTCTTTTTTTTTTTTTTTAATTTCTGGGTTTTTGTTCTTAGATTTGGGTTTGTGTTCCTATTGTTCTTGTTCAAGACACACTTAGATCTAAATTCAAGTGATTTTTAGTTTTTAATTCTATTTTTATCTTTTTATGCAGTTAAAATTAATAATTTTTTCTAATTTAGATGCTGGCTTGGCATTTTTTAATGCCAAATAACATTTTTTATTATTATTTTAATGGCCACGTCTGCTTTTAGTGTGCTAACAGTACACTCCATTTGTCACGTGTGCATTTTTCGTTTTTGATATAATGACAGGGACAAAAATGAGACGCGTTTTTCAGGATAGGGACTAAAAGCGGTGAAAATAAAAGTTAGGGACCAAAGTAGGAATCGCGTGAAAATGTAAAGACGAAAATGTAATTTTCACCTTAAAATAAAGGAATGGAAAAGAATGAAAATGAATGGAATGTAAGTAATTTTGTTTGGGGTAACATAGAGAGAATGGAATGAAATTATTTTATGATAATATTACTATTAGATCCCTATTTTAAAATAAATGGTTGAATATATAGGGATATTTTGCAAGTTTGGGTAAAAAATTCATTTAATCTAATTGCATTCCCTCTTATTCCTCTTAATTTCAGTAATAATAAAAATTTGAAGTTTTAAAGGAATAGAGATGAATGAGTATTCTCTCCTTACCATTTCATTTCCTCTCACTTAAAATCTCAAATAAGTGAATAGACTTTTCATTTCCTCTATTAAGGGTCCGTTTGGGAGCAGCTAAAAATTGAAAACTGAAAATTACTATAGCAAAATGCGGGTACTGTAGCGGAACTGAAATTATTTGGGGTCACATTTTTTTTACTGTAGTAGAGCTGAAAATCCCCTTTTTTCATTTCTTCTCTATTCGCTCCTCACCCATTTTGTAGATAACAGTTCTCATGCCTTGGAGAAGAGACTTGCACGCCCACTTGAGAGATCCCCGAGGAAGACCGCCGATGCCGGTGAAGAGCCTAGAAGATATATCCACCAAAATCGTGACCCATTCCGATGCTGGCGAAGACAACCCAGTCCTTCCATAAACCCATTTCTCCTTCTTCCCCAATTTCACTCCTCTTGTCAACCACGTGGTACTCGTTGAAACCCAGAAGGTGTACGAGCCTGAGCTCAAAAACCCCTTTTAGCAAAAAAATCTCGAAACCCACTTCCCTAAGGTGAGTGATCTGTACTTTTTTTCCACTATCTTCTATTCTGTGTTCTCCGAAATTTTGTTATTGTTAATGGGTTTCTTTTCATTTGCTGGAATTTACTTCATGTCACCCACATACAATGCAAGGTTAATGGCTTTGAATTTCAGCTCTTGGTAATGGATGAATTTCATTTTTTTTGATAAAGTTTTGACCTTTTAAATTGAGAAAGACCCATTTCGAACAAGTATAGATTTGGGATTTTGTTAAGTCATAGGTTTTTGTTGTGGCAAGACACATTCCCCTCCCCCATTCAGTTGTGTGCTGATGGTTTTTGTTAAGTCATAGGTTTTTGTTGTGTGCTGATGGTTGGAGTTGCTGTGTGGTTGTGGCATTTGGGTTTTTTCTTGTTTTGTCTGTTTTGTTTGTAGGAGTTCGGTTTTTTTTTTAGTTGATCAGGTGCCAGATCAAGCACTGCACTTGGTATTTTTAGTTGATCAGCCATATCAACAATTCTTGATTCTCCCCTGCAAAGCTGCCTTCGTTACTGTGCACCTGTAATAATGTTTTACTGAAATACATATGAACTTGTTACCTATATGATAAGTAAACAGGTGATGCTTTACTGAAATACTTGTAATAGTAATTAGTGTGATTACGTATGGCATGTATTAATGGTTTTGATTTAGCTACAAAATTTTATTAATTGACATTTGTCTATAAATTTGTTGCCGAGTAAATTCTAGAGTAGATTACAAGGCTTGAACAGCTAAATTTTTCCACAATTCTCTTCTTCATTGTATTTTAGAAGCTTTTAATTGTAAATATATTGATTGTAGGTTGATTTTGTCCCACTGAAACATGGGTGATTGGTTGCAATAGCAAGGTGGATAGTATTGTGATGAAAAGTTGCAGAGATTAATAAAGCAAACATTTCATTCAAATGTGAAGGAGCAGCTCATATATTGATTTTTCTTCAAACTTAGGAGTATATTATTTTATTAGTTGGGTTAATTATAAGGCATTTGAACGATATCTAATTTATAGCTTGTGTGGTTTGGTCATTTCTATGTCCAAACATGTTACAATCTACTGCCAGTTCCTACGAATGTCGGGAACGAGTACCTATCTCTCCAGTTCTGATGGCCATGTTTGTGATGTTGAGAACTGCATCATTAGGATGTCCCTGAAACTTCATACATTTGGCAGGAGGTTTTATACTTGTCGCTATTAGTCACCAGTAAGTACCATATCGTGATATGAAATGTATACATACTATTGTTTTGCGTTAAAGAACCAACTCATTGTTAGGCTATTTATGTGTTGTAATATATTGTATTGTGTAGAATGATGACCGTTCATGCAAGTTCTTTAAGTGGTTAGATACCAGCATTTGCTGTACGCGATGCGCAGCCACAACACCTATAGTTATAGCCAAATTCAAGTGATTGGAGTATGCGGTGGAAGTTGCCAAGGAAGAGTAGAAGCAAGCACACGCCTTGATAGACGCAGCATTGGAAAGGGAGCGAGTTGCAAAACGAAAGGTTGAAAGAGCCAATGCTGCACGCATGATTTCTGTAGACAAAGCAATGAAGTTGACAATAGCTCTACTGCTATCGTGGGTCATGTTCCTAGTATTGTTTATCTTTTTTACTAGGTTTGGGGAAGTCAAAATCACACATATGTGTTTGCCATAATGGAATGTGTATGTTTGTAATAATTCTGACTTTTATTATTACATTTGTTGTTTTTCTTAATGGTACTATTGCAAGTTACAATTTTTGATATGTACGTAGTAGTTGTACTATTGCAAGTACAAATTTAAAATAGATGTGGAGACGTTTGATGGAGATAATGTCTATATTTCCTCATTGAAGGAGCTTGTAAGTTTTGTTGTTCTAATTAAGTTTTATGTATATATTACATATATATATATATATATATATATAATATATTTATTTATGGAACTATTCACTATGCCAACAAATTACTTTAAAACAAAAACTTCATTTCATTTTGTTTTCTTCATTTTCGTTTTAAATTCCTGGCAAATTACTTTTGCCAATCTAAAAGACCATTGACTTTGTAATTTGTTCAAATACGATTGGACTTTATTCCGGAATGCAATATGACCTTAGAATGTACTGGTGTAATACTAATGAGTTGTACACGTGATGATATACACCAAATTCATACATGATATGGTATTACATGATTTTTTTTGTTACCCATTAGTTTCGCTTTAAAAAAATAAATCACCATAAAACAAAATGGGGTTACATTGAAGTTTGTGCCAGTTGTTAATGGTCCCTACATATCGATGCAGCGATATTGTTCCAAACCTCTCTTATCTCAGCGGAGTCCAAGTAAGAGATCACATGTGCCACTCCATCGTAATGACCTCCCTTATTACTTCCATATGTGCCTCGTGCGGAATGCCCACGTTCACCGTCATTGGTTTCATGTGCTCTAATAAAATTGTAAAGAACCATCTAGCAACAATGATGCGATTCTGAGTGCGTATATGAAAGGCTGGCATGCTTTTCAATATTTTCCACCTATTCTTCCACACTCCAAAAGTTCATTCTATGACCGTATGAAGTGAGGAATGGAGATAATTAAATTTCTCCTCTAGACGATGCAGTGGTTCACCTTGCTGAAAATCGGGAATGTGGTACCTCTCCCCCTTATACGGTGCAAGGAACCCTCTCTTCATAGGGTACCCTGAATCAACAAGATAGTATTTTCCTGCAAATGAACATGTTAATTACATTAGCATTTTTACTACATAATACATATTGATATACTCTAATTAGAGATGTTATTTACAAACCTTCTAGAGGTTTTGGGAAGTTGTCCCTCTCATTGTTGAGGCAATTTAAAAAAATCCTTATGTCATGCGCTGACCCTTCCCATCCAACACATGCGAATGTGAATTTCATATTGAAATCACATGTGCACATGCAATTCATTGTTGTGATCCCTTTCCTTCCTCTATATGGGTGTTGCTCCTCAACTGGTAAGACGACGGGGACGTGGACACTATCAATCGCACCAATGCAACCCTACCCATGTGAAATAAAATTCATGGGTTTGAGCATATAGATAATTCGAATAAAATCAAGTCAAGATGCCAAAGTAGACAAAGTACCTTGAAATGTGGCCAATATCGATCGGAACTGTGAATATGTGATGGCACATCCTCGAATGTAGGATCAGCAGGCTTGATAATGTCTGCTGCCATAACGGTGGCTAGCTATGTAACTACCGTGGCCACGTGTCGATGCATTGTCTCCCCCGAATGCTGGAATCTATCTTGCACCATTCTGTTACCCATGGCATTACCAAGTATCACCAATGTCATTGCCACCGACTCCTTCAAGCAAACTCTTTGAGTACCGTCATATCCATACTGAGTGCGCAACGTATTACACAATTGCCAAAATACATGGCTTGACATTCTAAACGCATTGCGACATTTGTTCTCATTTCCATTTAATGTATACTATACCCATTCATACCCTGTCTATATATTCATATGCATTGGTACTTTGCTCATATAGGTGACCACGTAAACGCAGACACTTACACACCCAGCTATATATGCTGCGAGGACAATGTCGTCGCTTATATCGAAGTCTGCGTCCCTGCGTATACGTTGCCAAATTTAATTGCATGTAACAACCGGTATATTCACATATTTCCATGAAAGTATTGAAACAAACAGGTGCTCAAAATCGAATGAGGCATTTAGCAAATTCATCCTGTTGGTAATTGGGAACTAGTGCAGTCAACTTTACCCCCTATCCATGTTCATACAAAAATATCACTGTCAAAGTAAATTAACAATATTCAAATCTGGATCCTCTGAAGTGTAATGCTTTGTTAAATCAACAACATAGACATAAGTTCCAGTTTTCAAATTCAAAAGTAATAATATGCTCAATGTGCTAATCAATTTCGTAAGACCAACCTGTCAAATAGGAACCTGTGAAGTTTGACAATTAACAAATATATCTATTTGTCCTGTAGTATTGCAAAGATGAGAATAAAATAACCTACTAGCTTGTCTATTTGGGTCTTTGTTTGAAACGTTTGGAGAATTGGAATAAGGGTAATATTATGGAAACATATTTGGAACTTGCTTACACAAGCTGGTTCCATCTAGGCTGCTTGGGTGAAATTGCATTTATTGAAGGATTAAAGCTTTTGGAGTATCAAAATCCCTGAGAATTGCTCTTGGGGTTGGAAGCAATTAGATCACTTTTAAAGTGTTAAGTTGGAAATGGTGTAAACATTTCAGCATGGGTAACTTGCAGAGTAAAGACCCCTTTGTTTTTAGTGTTGCAGACTTGTAAGTCTGTTGGTTTCATAGTAGTTTGTTTTGGTTTCTTAGTAGTTTGTTTTTAGTGTTGCAGACTTGTAAATCCCTAGTCACAACCAAATTCAGGGCCCCCAAATTGTAAATGTTAACTACCACTTTAACCTTCAAAAATACACAGTCGAAAAACATGAAAAACCATTCCCTCCAATGCATTGTCAGATGTAACACTGAATCTGACACGCTCAAACAACGGTTTCACAATTGAAATTGTAACTAAATGCATAGTCAAACACACAGATAGCAAAAGAACAAATGCACAGTCACTGTTCAGAGGACCATGCATCAAACCATAAAAACCAGTAATAAGCACTCAAATAGTCATTTCTTTTACAAACTAGATTGGTTTCCAATGACAATGAGGTTTACCGTGTTTCTCATGCAGCAATTTCATAATTCTGTGACTGCATTGACAATTAAAGTTCAAGAGATGTGATTCTAATTCATATGTACATGATAGATTGTTCTTAACGATTAACAACCTACCAAGACTACTAATTGAAAATTCCTTTATCATCTTTTAACAAGATGCCATGGGTGAAATAGTCAATAAAGTACTCCCATTTGTTTCATTTGTCAATGCTACACACACTAGCAGTACTCTAATCTAAATTACTAACACACAACCTAACAGGCACACCAATGGCCTGCGGCCAATTTTAGACAATGATGACTTTGTAAATTCTTAACATGTGAAGAAATAGAGCACTACACTAGTGAGAAAGAACTTGTCTTCTGGAAAATAAAGCTAACTGAGCACATAAAAATCCAAGGAAAACCATGTATATGATAAACTGAGCTGACGAATGTCATTTAAAATTTTAATCAAAATGACTGAATTTGGGCATGACATTTGAGGTGACCTAATAGAATCAAATTTTAGATCCTAACAATTCTGGTATTAGTTTTGAAAGAATTTTGCTGATCAAATTCCAAATAGGAGCTATATTGAAACTTGGGATATTGATTTCAAAATTTAGAAATGGAAATGACTATAGCAGCATGTAGGCAGTTTAGAGAAGATTAAGCACAAAAGAGGAAAGCTTGATGTATCAATTGTCATACAAAATTGTAGAGTAAATAAAGAATGAGATGCATCCTCCTAAATAACTAGCAGTAGATGGCTTGTGTAATTAAATTTGTGACAAACTTTGTCCGAGATGTCAAAGACTCAATTAGGACTTCAAATTTTTAGTCTATTAGAATGGTGACTCAATATCATAGCCTATAAAGAACACATATTTGTACAAGGTTAAACGAAAATGAGATTCCTTATAATGCATTTAACAATCTAATTGCAAACAAGAGTTTCAACGCAATTAAGTTGTAGGTCACAACATTAACAGATAACATAAAATAAAGCTTAGCAAATTCTAGCATCGAGTTGTTGTGGCAAGTTAATCAACTTGTGAAGAACAGACTATTCCATCTCCATCTTGGTTCAATTTAATCCCTGTTTTTTTCTTCAATGGGTCAATGTATAAAAAAAGATGCAAACTTTATAAAGCAGCATTTGAAATTGCCAACCAATGGACTGAAAATCATCATCAGGACAATGCAACCCAAAGAGAGAGAGAGATTAAGGGCCTACCAAAGAGAAACATAGGAAATACATGTAGTGAGAGGATGTGACAGTGACATTAATGCAAGTACATGGAAAGCAAAAGTTGCTATTAAAGCATTGATAGAAATTGCACACAAAGCAACCAGAACCATTCATATATCATCAAAACATTATCTACCTTTTTGTGAGGGCTTACAAAAAAAAAAAAAAAACCAACAACAACAGCAACCTAAGTTAAGCTTGGACATTCCCATTTAAAGTTTAAACAAAAGTTGCAAATCCTTGTGACAGCTATACGAACCTGTTACAGTGGTAGCAGAATACAAGGATCAATACATTTCAGCAAATCTGTGTGACAAAAACTGCTAAACTGCTTGATTAAGCATTTTCATTGATCCAAAAAATTCCAAAATGCACCAATCAATAAGATTAGAATAACTCCAAGTCTAGGAAACTCTCAAATCAGTAACTTCATCCACACATGCAACTCCTACACTTAGCTATTATTAAGAAAATCAACCTTGTAGTAGACATATACCAATCTATCATTGTATGAAATGGAAAACAAGAGTAGCCAGCAACATGATAAGGAAAACAGATTTGTACAAATTGTGAAATGGCTTCCAGAAGTAGTTATTGGTCATCCAGCAAGTTGAAAAATGAACAAGTAATTATAGATCAGCATATAGGCAGTAGCAGAAGCAAAAGGAACAAGTAAGCATACATAAGATGGTTTCATAGTAATAAGAGTATTACATACACATGGTAGTCATATAGTTTGTGGCCATGAAAAACAAAAATTAAGACAAAAAGACTGCAACAGGTACAACAAGAACTAATTACTACTAATTCGTCTAAAGAGTGCAACACATAGAACACCAAGGCTAATAGCACATTTGGGTTGCACACAAGCCTTTTAATTTCCTATAAAGCAAAATGCAACTGAGGGTTCATGGTGTACTGCATCTCTAGCCACATCAGCTGGACCTCCTGCTTCTCTCTATTAGCTACAAACATGTTCCTACCGTCTGGGTTATTAACAAGCAAACAGGTGCTGAACATATGAAGGCGATCACCGGCTTGCACCCCAAGAAGACTCAACACCATGTCCATATTTGCTTGCATCTCAGTAGCTGCTATAGAAGCAAATGGTGTACGAGTACTTATACTTCTACTTTCAAAAATCACATCTGAGATGCTCTTCAAAGAGTCGGAAAACTCTTGCACAACTGAGCGCTTTTTTTTTTGTTTCTTGCAAATTCCCCTTAAAAGGGGGACACCACATGCCAAGCCTTTCCCCTTATTGACTACCGGTGTTGCCTTCGACAATGATGGGCCTTCAACCTCCATTGGGTCAACATTGGCAGAGGGTTCACATTAGGGGTCAACAAATTCTATGCTGTTATCGAAGTCCCCAGACCCTTCAGTGCATTCCTTTGGCATTTCACCACTCGGTAGAATGCATTTTTCCCCGTTGCACAAGTGCCTTCAAACATGATTTCCATGGACTAAACATTTGGCAAAGGTTTGTTTTTATAGCTTAATGCCTTAGGACATGCCTATAAGTGGACAACCGGTAGTTAGAACACAATATAGTTGTGGACAGTTGGGTTTTCTCAAATTATGTAAAGTCAACTAGCCTAAAGCTTTCAGGTCCACCACTCATCACTGGCCTCAAGGATTCCAGTTAAAGGATCAACACCCAACCCAGAGTCACGATCAAAACACTCCCTTCAATTCTTCCATAGTCTTCTCAAATGATCCCATTTGTTTTTAAACTGTGCATGAGTCACTACTTTTCCCATTTCAGCCAACTGCTCAATCACTACATCAACTGCCATCTACGACTTGGACAACACTAAAATCACAAAAAGCTTGTACTTCCTTACTATCTTTCCAGCCAATTCTGACCTCATTATCACCTTCCTTCGATTTCCCCTTAACCATTTTTACACCTTTGAACTGGTGTTGAAAGGAACATAATCACAGTAGATTTTTGATTCCAATGGTACTAGACAACATATGGCTTATAAACAAAAATAAAATACCATTACTTTTTAGTTGAGGGGAAAATAACCCCCAAAGTTTCCACCAATGTACAAGTTGTTTCTACAGCCAGACATGAACAGAAAAGCCAATAAAATCTTTGGCAGGATACTGAGAACAACTTCTCAACCCCTCCATCTCAAACTGGAAGCTTGTCTTCCAATAAATTAAAAATATATATTGTAGATGCAAATGTTGCTCCCTAACCTACCAACTTTACTAATTTGGGTTAGAATTAGGGGAGTACTAAAGTTAAGCAATGGGGATACAATACACAAAATACAGTAGACTCTCTTTAACACATTCAATTGTTAAAGATTGATAAGCAATGGGGATAATGTTTGGGAAGCCCTGATCCTTGTTCAGACGAGGCAAACCCTAATTGAAATTTCGTTGTGAAATATTACTAAAATTGAACTACAAAATACCAATGATTTTAGGAAAAGCCAAAAGGAATACTGTCAGGAAGAGAAGCACACAAAATTAAAGGATGGCGACCACAGCCAAACACAAAACACACAAAATGAAACCCACATACTAGTGGCATGGAAAACACACAAAGCACAGCCAAACGTAGAACACAAAACCACAAAATTGAAGCCTCATTTGTACAATATAAGAACACACCAAAAGATCAGAAAGTATGCGAAGGTAGACAAAACTTTTACTAGTGAACAGAGACATCGACAGTGGCGGCAACGACGTCCCAAGCGAAGCAAAGCTGAGCTAGACCGAAGGAAGAATAGAGGGGTTTGTTTGATCCTTGTAATGGGTTTGCTCTGTTTCCTCACTTTTGATGGGTTATTGGTTAGTGGGTAGCTACACTTCATTGAAGACGAAGAGGTTAGAGAATTGAAGGAAATTGAAGGCATCACTGCCAAAGTGGTTGAGAGGTATCAGGTACAATGAGAAAATAGCCGTTGGATCCAAACGCACCGTTTTGGGGTTGAGTTTCTTCGTGGGTCTGATGGATGAGACGATTTGGGTTTTTGTTCACAACACTGTCAACGCGTTTGCTGCGATTTCCAGTCCATGAATAGTGTAAAAAGAGAGACGTGTTGTGTTAATGAAATGGTGCGTGTTAAATTTCAGCCAGCGTTTGCTTGTGCGTTTCAAACGTGCACTGTACATGCGGGTCCCACAGCCATCCAGACGCAAATGTGGAGACGCTGGGGAAAACGCAGCATCCAAATGCCCTCTAAAACTCTCAAACAAGGAAATGGAAGCATATTTTAAAATTATTCTTTTCATTCATTTCAATTCAATTCTATTCCCTCCTCCCAAATAAGGGCTTATAGAGTTCATTAGTATTATTGTAGCCTCCTAAGCCAACTCCTTACCTACTTTCCATGACCTTTTTTTTTTGGGTTTGGTTTACCTTCAGTACTTTTTAAAAAAGAATCTTCTTTTGTTTTAATGAGAGACTGTCACATCACCCACTAACTATATAAAAGATGAGAATTAAAACTCACTACCACTTGTCATTGTATATTTAAAATAAAATGACATGTTTTATTAAAAAGTACTAGAGGCAAACCACATTTTTTTTTTTTTTTTTTTTATAACAAAAACAAAAGATCGAGATTGAATTAATGTGGGTGAATAATAAATATATAAGCCGTGCATTTATAGAGAGAAATCAATTTATATGGAAAAGTCAAAGGGCATACGTAACGATGGAATGAAATTTAAATTTTAAACATGTCATGGCATCATTTATAGAGGGCAATCAAAGAGCTATAGCATGTGTACTTCTCAACAATGCAATGCAATCTAACCATGAAATTATTTATATGGGTAGAGGCAATACTTCTCTTATGAAACATAAACACATAATAGACATTAATTGAATTTAATAATGTTGGAGTTTTATTGTTAATGCAACTAGGTCAATAAATTCAATTAGATAAGCTAATATATACTAAGTTTTGTCTTTATTTATTTGGAAATATTACACTTCCATGAAACATCTCTCCTGTTTCTAGTTCTACACAGATCTCTCTTAATATTAAAAATAAATTATACTCATATTTCCTACAATTTAAGTTTGACATAATTAATCTTTTACCCTCATTGGATTGAATCTGAATCAAACACAAACCACACCAAACCAAGTTATGGCTCTATCTCCATCAACGTAAACCGAAGCCTAAATAAGGAATAATTACTCAGTTTCTCAATAAACCTCTTGTCTTGGCCTAACAACGACCTTAAATTCATTGTTGATTAGCGCTAAGAAACCCTATCAAAATGTCATCTAATCTGTATCAGTCTTTTAGCAGATTATAATAGAAAACCAGTCATTATGGCAACCTATTGGATGTATACAATAATCTGTATTAGACTTTACATTCACTCATAGAAATTGTCATAAGCATTCTATGTTTGTGCTATTCTTTCTCCATGATTCTAATCCTATAAACCTTGTTAGCCTAGAGAAGTCTTTCTATAATATGGAATCAGAATCAATATTATCATATAATCCATGACATAAAGGTTGGGAAGATTACTAAAATTATAATCCACGACGCAAAGTATGTGGACCAATATTAGAGAGGAGAATTGAACCATAGATATCTCCATTAAAAATATTAGAATAGTGTTAATTGAAACTACAAGGCTCTTGAAATTTGGCTGTTGAACTTAATCTCACGTTTATATGGGTATACAGAGTCATGATTCATCCTATCACTTTGGTTTAAGTTATATTTCATTGAAGCAAAATCCATAAAATTTTATGTACGTACATAGTATTATAAATTTATAATCTATTCCTATCATTAGGTTAAAGTATCACACACACACGCTAATATGAAATTGCATTGACTTACTTTTTTATGTCTCACCCTCTTTGAGATAACTTACTGTTGTACCTGGTTTGGCAGGATTAGAGCTTCAACAATACGATAGACTTGTTCTAGAGAAGCAAAATCCTTGCACCCACAAAGGAAGGGTTTAGGGAAATCTCTTGAACGTGACGGCTAAGCAATGAAGTGAAAAGAAATACACATGTATGCATATATACTCGGCCAGCACAAACTAGGGTTTAGTGCTAAATACTAAAATAACCCTCATTTAATATTTTCATTGTTAAGATATTTCATCTAAATTAGTCTTTCTCTAGTCTGACCCGAGTCTTTTTTGTCCCTATAAAAAAAAACTTTTAGAAAACTCTTTTTTTTTTTTTTTTTTTTTTTTTTTTTTTTTTTTTTTTTTTTTTTTTTTTTTTTTTTTTTTCTAACAAGATAGAAATTATACTCTAGACTAAACTAAATGTAGATGTGTGGTGAGTTCTAGTTAGTTCAATTAGTAAAATCTCTGATGGTTGAATAAGAGATCTGGGGTTCAATCCATGTTTACGCCAAAAACTAATTGGTGTCTTGGTCTGATGATAAAAAGTTATCATCATCAAAAGCCGAGGCCAAAGGTTAAAACTCTCTAAAAAAAAAGTGAATATGTGTGTGAAGCTCCCTTCTAGAGACTTAAACTTTAGTCCTTGCCCCTTATATCTACAACAAAATGTATTTTTAGTGACGAAAATTAGTAAAGAAATTTTTTTCGTCACAAAAAAGTACCATATAGTGACAAAATTTATATTCCTCTGCTATTTATAAAAAAAATTAGTAACATTTAGCGAAGAAAATTAGATTTCGTTGCTATATGTTGTGTTGATCTAAGCGGACCAAACAAAAATGTAGGCGCCAAAGTAAATTCATCTACAACGACGAATTATTTTGTTGCTAAAAGTTTAAGTTTTTTGTGACAAAATATTTTGTCGCTAAAGGAGTTGCTAGGAACACTATTAGTGACAAAAGCCATTTCGTCGCTAAATGTGACAAATAGTGACGAAAATAAGTTGTCGCTAAAAATAAAAGCATAAACATCAGTATCATTATCAACGACGAATCCTAATTTTCGTCGCTAAAGGTAGCCTATAGTGACAACATACAAGTCGTCACTAAAAGTTTCATACTAAATGCACTTTCAGCCTCTTTTTCTTTTCCACTTCTCCCACTCTTTTTTCCCTCACTCACCCGATTCTATCTTTCTCTCACTCTTTCCCTCATAGCCGCCTTACCCAGCCCACCGTCATCGCCGATCTAACTCGCTGCCACCTCAGCTCATCGACTGTTCACCTCCCTTTGCACTGACCCTTCACCTCCCTTCGCACCCACCCTTCGCCTCCGGCCCAATGGCAACCCTTCACCTCCCACCCAACCGGCAACCCTTCACCTCCCACCCGGTGATCCTTGGCCTCCCAACCCAACCGGCGACCCTTCGCCTCCCACCCCCAACCAAAAATCTATAAAAGGTGCACATCTCCCATTTATTTTTCTTCTAGCTTCATTTGTGATTCAAATTGATTTCTTGTGGAACGTTTTGAGACTTCCTTTGGAGTTATGATTCTAAATGCTTGATGTTAATTTTTTTTTTTTTGTTTAATTAGACTTTATTGTGTAATGGTTGTGAAGAAAGTTTCTAAATGTTACAAAGATTTCATTTTTATTATTGTTAATTAGTATTAGTGTTAGTCTTGTTGATTATATAGATCAATTTGCAAGGAAATGTAATGATTAGAAAAAGAAAAAAGGAATTAGTCGGTGTTGTTTCTCTAAAGTGTTGTTCAGTTAAATGGTTGATTTTTGAATTTGATTTTTCCACTATAGTACAAGTAGTGTTGTTTCTAGGTTGTGGCTTTTATTTGCTAGTTGTCATGTTTGGGGTAGTGATTTTGAAGAATTACATATTTGTTCTGACATTTGGTTGTTTACAAGCTTTTCATTCCCCTGTAAATATCAATCTTCATTGGCCGTTCTAATTATTGTTTAATCTTTTTGCTTAACTTTTCTTTAACTTTTGCACTTATAAATTTAACTTTTCTTTTGCAAGTTAAATACACATTGTTCGCAATAACTTTAGATTTTTTCTGAAAGTTGTAAACATAGCTTGAACAAAGTAAGTAAATTCTAGTTAAAAACTTATAAAACTCTATAGTTGTGATGTTGGAAATTGGATTTGTGGTAGTATGTTGCGTTGGAGCAAGCGAGTGGCTTGCATGGTGTTATAAGGTGGTTCAAATATATATTAAGAGTGTTTTTCATTTCATGCAAATGTGAATAAGTATTGTTGATCAGATGTGATGAATAGTATTTTATTTGATTTCAATACTTGTAAAACTTTATACTTGTGACATTGGAAATTAGTTTTGTGGTGAGTTGTCGTGTTGAATCAAGCGAATGGTTTACATGGTGTTATAAGGTGGTTTAAATACAAATTGGGAGTGTTTTTCATTTCTTGCAAATGTGAATGAGTATTTTTGATTACATGTGATGAATAGTATTTTATTTGATTTAAGTACTTATAAAACTCTATACTTGTGATGTTGGAAATTGAATTTGTGGTGGTATGTTGTGTTGGATCAAGTGGGTGGTTTGCATGGTGTTAAAAGGTAGTTTAAATACATATTGAGAGTGTTTTTCATTTCTAGCAAATTTGAATAAGTATTATTCATTAGATGTGATGAATAATATTTTATTTGTCTATACTTATGATGTTAAAAATTGGATTGTGGTGATATGTTGTGTTGGAACAAACAGGTGGCTTGCATAGTGTTAAAAGGTGGTTTAATTACATATTGAGAGTGTTTTTCAGTTCTTGTAAATTTGGATAAATATTACTGATTAAATGTGATGAATAGCATTTTATTTTATTTAAATACTTGTAAAACTCTATACTTATGATGTTGAAAATTGGATTTGTGGTGGTATGTTGTGTTGGAGTTAGCGGGTGGTTTGCATGGTGCTATAAGGTGGTTTAAATACATATTGTGAGTATTTTTCATTTCTTGAAAATTTGAATGAGTATTGTTGATTAGATGTGATGAATAGTATGTTATTTGATTTCAATACTTGTAAAACTCTATACTTGCGATGTTGGAAATTAGATTTGTGGTGGTATGTTGTATTGGAAAAAGCGAGTGGCTTGCATGGTATTCTAAGGTGGTTTAAATATATATTGAGAGTATTTTTCATTTCTTGCAAATGTGAATGAATATTGTTGATTAGATGTGATGAATAGTATTTTATTTGATTTCAATACTTGTAAAACTCTATACTTGTAATGTTGGAAATTTGTTCTGTGGGGGTTGTTGTGTTGGATCAAGCGGGTGGCTTGTATGGTGTCATAAGATGGTTTAAATACATATTCAGAGTATTTTTCATTTCTTAGAAATATGAATAAGTATTTTTTATTACGTGTGATGAATGGTATTTTATTTGATTTAAATACTTGTAAAACTCTATACTTGTAATGTTGGAAATTGATTTTGTAGAGGGTTATTGTGTTGGAGCAAGCGGGTGGCTTGCATAGTATTATATGGTGATTCAAAATACATATTAGGAGTGTTTTTCATTTCTTGTAAATTTGAATGAGTGTTGTTAATTAGATGTGATGAATAATATTTTATTTGATTTAAATACTTGTAAAACATTATACTTGTGAGATTGAAAATTGGATTTGTGGTAATATGTTATATTGGAGCAAGCGGGTGGCTTGCACGGTATTAAAAAATGATTTAAATACATATTGAAAGTGTTTTTCATTTCTTGCAAATTTGAATGAATATTGTTGATTAGATGTGAAGAATAGTATTTTATTTGATTTAAATACTTGTAAAACTCTATACTTGTGATGTTAGAAATTAGATTTGGGGTGGAATGCTATATTAGAGTAAGCAGGTGACTTGCATGGTGTTAAAAGATGGTTTAAATACATATTGGGAGTGTTTTTCATTTCTTGCAAATTTGAATGAGTATTGTTGATTAGATGTGATGAATAGTATTTTATTTGATTTCAATACTAGTAAAACTCTATATTTGTGATGTTGGAAATTAGATTTGTGGTGATATGTTGTGTTAGAGCAAGCGATTGGCTTGCATGGTGTTATGAGGTGGTTTAAATTTGTATTAGGAGTGTTTTTGGTTTCTTGTAAATGTGAATGAGTATTGGTGATTAGATATGATGAATAGTATTTTATTTGATCTCAATACTTGTAAGCATTATAATTGTGATGTTTGCGATTTGTTTTATTGTTGGATGATGTGTTGGAGCAAGCGAGTGGCTTGCGTGGTGTTATAAGGTGGTTTAGGTGTTTTTAATTTTTTACAAATGTGAATGAATATTGTTGATTAGATGTGATGAATAGTATTTTATTTGATTTCAATACTTGTAAGCATTATAGTTGTGATGTTTGTGATTGGTTTTATGGTGGGTTGTTGTGGCTGAGCAAGCGAGTGGCTTGCTGGTGGTTGAAATTCATATTAGGAGTGTTTGATTGTGTAATGTATATTTTTTTAAGTATTGATATAGACTTGTGCATTCATGAATGGAATAGAATTTTATCTAAATAGCTTATAGATTTAGATGCTAGAATACATTATGCATGAATGACCCTTATTTTACTAAAATAACATTCACCTTGCAATTGTAGTCAAACATGGATAAAAGTTGGCTGACAATGGGTAAGACACCTAATGACAGATTAAGTCATCCATATATTGAAGGGATCAATGCATTTATTAATTTTGCAAGGACGGTTGTGGACTTGAGTGATAATATTCCATGCCCATGTATCCACTATGTGAATTGCTATCGACAATCTCTTCATACTGTGTGTATCCATTTGCTTCATTGTGGGATAATGTAATCTTACATTAATTAGTATAATCATGGAGAATCTCGTGTATTGAACGAGAACATTCATGATAATGTAATGCCGAATGATGATGATATGAATGGTATCGATGCCTAGGTAGGTGACCGAATTAGAGAGGAACCAAGAAATGCAATTGAAGATGAGGAAGTACATAATTTTGACAAATTTGAGGAAGAAGCAAAGCATGAGTTGTATCCAGGTTGCACTAATTACAGTATCTTAAAGTTTGTTATATAGACTCCACAAGCAATTATACTTGTGAAGTGACTATCACACTAAGGGTGTGCGATGGTAACCTTAAAATTTTGAAATCATTCTATGCTTAATTTAAGAGTAATGCTATAGTCACAATTATTTTATGACATTTGTACAACCCATTGATGTGACAAATTCTTACTAATTCTAATCTGGACCCACTATTGACATCATATTTTTACTTACGAATAATTATTTGGAAAATACTAAAGCCATTAGCAATTTGTTAAAATTGTTAGGACATATGTAGTTCAAGTTGTTAGCATATGTCTCTATTTTATGTAATTGGCTTATCCTTAGATAAAACGCACTTTACTTGTAATTGGGTAGATTTAGGATGTGTTTAATACTTCAAAAAACAGTGTTTCAAGATCCAGTGTTGAAGTCATCAAAGTCTGTCCAAGAAACAAGCAAGGAAGTGCATGATTTTAAAGCTCGACACCTACCTCGAGACATGCATCTATCGAGATTTAAGAAGCTGTTTTGCCCTGAGCCTCGACAGCTTCTCGACAGATCCTCGACACCTCTATCTGTCGAGAATTAAAGAAAACAGATTTTCAGTTCTGTTTTAAGTCCAATCCGTGAATGTGTCTTTGGGACTTCTTTTCTCTTAACCCTAGATATATAAAAGGATTATTTTAAGGGCCGTCAAGTGGATGCAAGTTGCACATTCATTCAGAACTTCTTGTTCATGCAATTTGTGATCTGAAAGACAAAGTTCGTGCCCTCGTTCATCTCTGATGATTTGAAGAACTTTGCAGCTAACAATTCTCTCTCTAGTTGGTGTTTGAAGTCGCGTACTGGGATCCGCGCATCTGGTTAGTCACGTACTTGGGAGCTGTGCATTGGAAGGAGAAATTGTCACTACAGAACAAGTCCAATTGGGTATTGGGGTAAGAGTTCAACTGTAAGTTGGTAAGGTACTTAGGATTCCTTGCTTGTAATTGCTTGTTGTGATAATAGTGGAGTTTTGGGAGTGTTGACCTTAAATTACCCGGTGGGGTTTTTGCCGTAAGGTTTTCCCCATTCGTGAACAAATCACCGTGTTATTTATTTTCCACTGCATAACTTAGTTTCGGTGATTTGTTTGTGCTGTGTTTGTGCTGCCACGTGATATTGCATGTTAATTTGATTAATTAATAACTGGGCTAATTAATTAATCTAAGTTATCACAAGGGGTCAACGTGTTTATGGCCTGGCAAGTGGTATCAGAGCAAGCACACTCTGATTAGGGTTTAATCCATTGTGTGTGATCCATTTGACTCCCGTTGTCATGGATAGAGGACAATCTCTAATTATACCTCCTTTATTTGATGGCACTAACTATGCATATTGGAAAGTACGCATGAGAGCTTTCTTGCAGTATTTAGATGAGAAGGTGTGGCAAGTTGTGGAGATAGGCTGGACCAAGCCTACAGAAGTGCTGGCCGACTGGAATGATGCTAAGATCAAGGCGGCAAACTTCAACAGCAGAGCATTGAATGCTCTATTCAGTGCAGTCACCAATGAGGAGTTCAAGAAAATTTCCTCAACTGAAACTGCTAAGGAAGCATGGATCATCCTCCAGACAACCTATGAGGGCACCAAGGCTGTCAAAGACTTAAAGCTACAGAGGCTCACCACACGCTTTGAAGAAATTAAGATGGAAGAGGATGAGTCATTTGATGAGTTCTATGCCAAGCTTAAGGACATAGTAAACTCAGCCTTTAATCTTGGAGAAATCATCCCTGAACCCAAGATAGTGAGGAAAGTGCTCAGATCGCTGCCCGAGAAGTTCCATGCTAAGATCACGGCGATCGAGGAATCAAAGGACATTGACAAAATTCCTCTGACTGAGCTGGTTGAAAACTTGCAAACCTATGAGTTAGGGCTGACCAGGTTAGGCAAGTCAAGCAAGGGCAAGAGTTTGGCATTAAAGGCCAAGAGCAGTGATACGAATGATTCTTCAGATGATGAAGATTCCAAGATGAAGTCCTACATCACAAGGCAATTCAAGAAATTCATGAAGAATGCAAATGGAAAGGGCTTCAACAAAGACTGTAGACAATCCAGTTCTTCACAATTCAAGAATTCTGATAAAGCGAAGAAGGATGTCAAGGATGGCGGTCAGTACACTGTTCCCGCTAGGCCAAAATGTTTTGGGTGCCAAGGCTTCAGACACATGAAACAAGAGTGTCCTACGTACCTTAAGAGCATAGGGAAGAGCAAGGCACTTACTGTTACCTTAAGCGACACGGAGCCCGAGGACGATTCCGAAGATGAAGACGACGGAATCTTGAATGCCTTCACTGCCACCGTTAATCCTACTGATGGGGTTACTAAAGAAGTGGATGAAGAGAAGGAATCGGTGGATTCCAAGTGTGAGATTATGGATGATCAAGATGATATCCACACCACCTATGAGAAACTGTACAAGCTTTCTAAGAAGCATGAAAAACTCTATAGGCTGGCCACCAAGAAGCTCAGTGATGTGGAACTCAACCGTGAGGAGCTGTCCACAAAGGTTGATGAAGCAAATCAAACCATTGGAGCACTGAGGTTCGAAAATAATTTTTTGGTTGAGAGGACCAAGAAGCTTGAAGCGGAGCTGTTTCAAGTCAGAGCACAACTGGAGAGGACGTCAAGTGCAAAGCTGGACGAGATGCTAAGTGCTCAGAGATTTTCTTCAGACCGTACTAGATTGGGGTATGAATTCTCTCTCTCTAATACTCCTACTGCTAGTACTACTGTGTTTGTTCCACCTGCTAATAATATTGAAACTGAAGAAAAGAATGTTAAAACTGATTTAGCTAGTGAGAACGTAGACAAGGGCAAGTCCATCCTAGGAGCACCCCCTAAGAGTGAGACAAGGGAAACTAGAAACCCTAGGACTAAGAAGACTATCTCTCAAAAGCCCAAACAGAAGAAGCCACATCTCTATTATCATTGTGGTGTTGCCGGTCACACTCGACCAAATTGCTATAAGTGGCGTGCCACTCAACAGAGCAATGGCACAATAGCATCTGGGAGCCAGAATCAGCTTCAGTCTTCTCTCACTCCTCTTGGAGACATTCTTAAAGCCCTCATGTTCCTTTCGAACTTGAACGGTTTAAACTCTTCTCCCTCATCACCGGTTCAAGGGTCGACCAAAAGGAAAGGTTCTTCCAATGTGTGGAAGGCAAAGGGATCTAAGTTATTTTAGTCACTTCTTCTTCTCTCTCCTGTTTTTGTGTGGTGCATTATTTGTGTGATTCTTTACCTTTTTGAGTCAGTCTAGTTTTATGCTTTGTTTTGCATTACATGTTTTTGTTTGTGTGTTTTTAGTTTTGTGTTTTTTTTTGCTTTTCTGATAAATAAAAAAAACTGAAAAATTAAAAAATACAAAAACAGTGTGTGTTTGTGTGCATTAGTTCATGTGAACTTTTGAAATGGCCATTGAAACAGAGTTTTCTAAACTTTGTATCACCTGTAGCTTAGATGAGCATTTTTCTGCACAACTAAGCAAGTGAGCTTTGTAGCTCTTTGTTCGTGATGAGTAAAGTTAAGTGATCTCTTCTTCTTAACACTCGTATCACTCTTTTTGACGGGTTGAACTAGAAAATCCTAAGAGAAAGGCATAAATAGCCATCTCACCACTGTTACTCGCCAATCATAATATGACATCTGTATGCTTCGGCATAGCAAAAGTGCAATGTCAAAAGCTTAACATAATTAGGTATTTCTTTTCTTTCTCTTGTATGCCCATGCATGATATACTTGTTAAAAGAAAATATGCAAAGATATAAAAAGCAAAAAGATCAAAAATGCTTTATAATATGGTTGTAAGCGTGTTTTTTAGGAGATGTGGGAGTTATAGGATGTACCTCGAAGGTGATAGTCCCCATCAAACGGTTATGATTGTGTGTGAGTTAAAGTGATTACCTCATATCTCAAATCATCATAGCATTGAGACACTTATGCAATCTTGCGATATTTTCACACACAACACGCAATATTCTTTGCTATTCTTGATACATGTGCAGGTACAATGTGATTTGGCCATCACAAGGTTTACATGCGTTAATGTATGCTCACTAAACTGTCTGGACTTGTTTTTGAAATATAAAATTGGTTAGACTTGTTTAGTGTGTGTGTGCGTGCTTTGAGATACATGTGCATCAAAATTCTTGTTGAGAGATGATTTTGAGAGTTTAATGTGTTGATTGTATCTTTGGTTGAGTTGCATGCATGATTGCATTCATGTTTGTGTTTTTCTTCTTCTGAAAAACTGTTTTTAAAGGCATCTCGACACCTCCTTGATACCTTTCGACACATAGTTGTCTGTCGAGCTTCATAGACTTTTTCTTATCGCAGTCTTGATAGATACCTCGACACTTGGTGGATCGATTGAGAAACTTTCTGTTTGCTCGATAGCTTCTCGATAGCTTCTGGATCGATCGAGGTTCCTTCTTGGTTGATTCTTCCTTCTCGACACATAACCTCGATAGCTTCATCTGTTGAAGTGCTTTTTCTCGATAGCTGTCTCGATAGCAGGCTCGACACCTCTCGACATCTGCAGCTGTTGAGAATTACTGAAGGTCTATATATGGGTTCTTCGCGATTTCCTTCTCACTTCGCTCGACCTCTCTCGCTCGAAAGCACCTGGTTTCTCTTCCAAAACACTTCTCTCTCCCTCCAAACCTCTTCCCAAGGCTTTCTCAAGTGTTTGTCTCGATTCTCATCACTTGGTAAGCGTCTTATCTCTCATTTTCATGCATTTCATGTTTTCTAAAACCCTAGGTTTTGTGTTTTTGAAAATTTTTGGGATTTTTCAAAATTTTTGAGGTTTTCATGAAATTGTTGAGTTGGTTTTATAGATTTGTTCTTCAAAACCACATGCATTGCATCACATTCGCATTCTAATTGTATTTTCATGCATTTAGATGTGTGCCTATCTATTGTGTGCTGTTAGGTTTGGATTGGGCTGAGCCCATGATGTTTTTATGTTGCATGTCACATGCTCATGCATTTTCCATGCATACGTTCTTTCTTTTCAGTATATTCTTCTTATATTGAAACTGTTTGGAACCTTTCTGCTTGTTTCTTCTTCTTTCCCACTCTCTATGGTTGCGTTAGTAGTGTCTATGACACCTAAACGTAAGTCTATTCCATCCCAGAACCCTCTGCGTTCTAAGGAAAGCCCATAAGGATTTCTCGGAGAACTTTTCTAAACGAGGTGTTCATTCAGAACGCCACGTTGTCCTGGCAGACTTTGCCGACACCGACCTTCCCGATGTCATACACAGTCGGGCTTGGGAGTCACTGTGTGACGTCTCGGTCACATGTCCACTCGTGTTGATACAGGAGTTTTACTCCAACATCCACGAGATCGATTCTTCAGTACCTCTTTTCTACTCTTGCGTTCGAGGTACGCGCTTTGCGGTCACCCTAGAGTTAGTCTCTGAGGTTCTTCATGTCCCTAGGGTGGATCATCCTGATTACCCTAGCTGTGAGCGTCTCTGGACTGTGTCCAAAGACGAGATGATTTCGGCGTTCTGTGAGCGTCCTTCCTCTTGGGGAGATCATATGTACACACCATGTCGACCTTTTACTAAAGGTCCTCGTTTTCTTAACATGGTGATGACTTTTGTTTTGCACCCACTTTCTCACTACAACTCTATCACAGAGCCTCGTGCTCAGTTTTTGTTGTCCCTCCTAGAGGATCTATTTATAGACTTTCCTTCACACTTTATCTTTTCTATCATAGATGTCTATAGAGATACGGCCACCCGTGATAAGCTCATTTTTCCTTCGGCTATCACGAGGATTCTTCGCCGTTTTTCCGTCCCATTCCCTTTGTTCGATCCTTACCATGTCATGTCTGCCATAGACGCCGCTACCGTAAAACGTAGCGAGGCACAGTTTAGATCGAGACAGTCCGACGGTGCCACTCCTTCCTCCCGTCCGACCACCTCTAGATCCGCTCGAGCATCTGCTTCTTCTTCTTCGAGCGACGTCACATTAGGAGACATCATGGCGCAGCTTCAGCGCATGGATGCTCGCCTAGATACACTCTCCACAGAGCTGTATCAGGTGAACGTTCGTGTTGGTCGCATCGCCAGGCGACAGGCGACCATGGGCGGCTTTGCACCAGAGGCTTCTCCTCCGCCACCTTATGTGTCGACTGAGGCTGAGGCTGATGATGATAGTGATGACGATGATGCTTCTGTCGATGATGATGATGGAGATGCGAGCTCTTCGGATGAGATGTCTACATGACCTACCCTTTGTCACTCGTGACAAAAAGGGGGAGTAGTTTGGTCTATATGAGAGTAGTCATGCTTAGGGGGAGTGTGAGCTTAGGACATTTTTGTTAGGGGGAGTGTAGATTGAGGGATGTAGTGAGGTGACCATATGTATTTTTTTCCTTTCATCTTTTCAGAGATACATTGATCATGTATTGACATACATTGTATTTATTCTCTTCTTATATATGATGATGTATGTTTTTCTTTCACCTACTTTTACATGTGTTTGTTTCTTTTCTGTCTTTATACACATGTTTCTTTACTTGTATGCAATCTATTATTTCTGTTTCACACAAAGATGCCTTGATGTGTTTTGTTTATAAGTGCTTCAGAAATACAGGTTGTCAAAGTCTACTTGCCATAAACTCTCTTCTTGCAAAGTTTTTCAAGAGTTTGTGTTAGGATAGATTTTACTATATGTAACAAGTGAGTATGAGTTGAGTGATTTATGACTTCTCTCATATTTTCATTTGTTTGTTGTGGTTTTGTCACGGATTGCCAAAGGGGGAGATTGTTAGGACATATGTAGTTCAAGTTGTTAGCATATGTCGCTATTTTATGTAATTGGCTTATCCTTAGACAAAACGCATTTTACTTGTAATTGGGTAGACTTAGGATGTGTTTAACACTTCAAGAAACAGTGTTTCAAGATCTAGTGTTGAAGTCATCAAAGTCTGTCCAAGAAACAAGCAAGGAAGTGCAAGATTTTAAAGCTCGACACCTACCTCGACACATGCATCTATCGAGCTTTAAGAAGCTGTTTTGCCCCGAGCCTCGACAGCTTCTCGACAGATCCTCGATACCTCTATCTGTCGAGAATTAAAGAAAATAGATTTTCAGTTCTGTTTCAAGTCCAATCCGTGAATGTGTCTTTGGGACTTCTTTTCTCTTAACCCTAGACATATAAAAGGATTATTTTAAGGGCCGTCAAGTGGATGCAAGTTGCACATTCATTCAAAACTTCTTGTTCATGCAATTTGTGATCTGAAAGACAAAGTTCGTGCCCTAGTTCATCTCTAATGATTTGAAGAACTTTGCAGCCAACAATTCTCTCTCTAGTTGGTGTTTGAAGTCGCGTACTAGGATCCGTGTATCTGGTTAGTCACGTACTTGGGAGCCGTGCATTGAAAGGAGAAACTGTCACTACAGAACAAGTCCAATTGGGTATTAGGGTAAGAGTTCAACTGTAGGTTGGTAAGGTACTTGGGATTCCTTGCTTGTAACTGCTTGTTGTGATAATAGTGGAGTTTCGGGAGTGGTGACCTTAAATCACCCGGTGGGGTTTTTGCCGTAAGGTTTTCCCCATTCGCGAACAAATCACCGTGTTATTTATTTTCCGCTGCATAACTTAGTTTCGGTGATTTTTTTGTGCTGCCACGTGATATTGCATGTTAATTTGATTAATTAATAACTGGGCTAATTAATTAATCTAAGTTATCACAAGGGGTCAACGCGTTTGTGGCCTGGCAAAAATCTTATAAAATAGTTTGTGATTATAGCATTACTCTTAATATAGTAATTTCTTATAAGAATTTGTACAATGTGTATCTTTCTTATCTCTACACTACCGCAACCTAATTGAAAGCTACTAGTGGAATATTAGAACAATTGTTTCTAAAAGCTCTCCTTTTGATAGTTGTATCTTTTTATTTTGCCCTAGATCTATTAATGATCTGGCCCAAAACTTGGCCCAATGGATCTCTTTTTGTCTAACTTGGGGAACTCTACCCATTAACTCCATTCCTTTTTGGGCTCATGTGGATGTTGATGGACAAGTTTCCTCTAGTCTCCCTTTATCTCATATGAATAAATTATCCTTACTTATCCAAACAAAAAAATAGCCGTGGAACTCAAAATTGTTTTTGGGGGGCAAAATATTACATAATTCTTACAGTAAATTTTAAAAAAAAATATTAATAAATTAACTTTGACTCAACAAAGTTGAGTTATTCCTTCTTTCATAGTACTAAGATCATTTATAATTGATTTTAAACTAAATTTTATCGAAGTCTTTTTCGATATACACGTATGGTTAAAAATTCATTTAAAAAAAACTCATTTGTCATCTTGTTACAAAACTTTGTTTTCATAAGCATTACAGTTGAAAATGCACATTCAATAGTTACTAGGGGTGTGTAGAATATTCGATTAACTTGCCAACCCATCCGATACGCAGCTGATCTACCCACCCTATGTGGGTCATTAAGATAGGCGATTTGGGTTGGACAGGTTAGACCCCTCAAAATAGCAGATTAGGTTGGATAACAAATTGAAACATTGCCAACCCGCTATAAACCAACCAGCCTGCTTAATTATATATATATATATATATATATAATCAATTTTTACATCTAATCATTAATCAAGCCCTTAAACAAAATATAAAAAGTTAACATTGATACTCTAAACTCACTTCAGCCGTATACTACATACACTCTGTATTTAGCATTCACCTTTAGCCGCTTCCCTTCCCTCCCTCTTTCATGTTGTTTTATCTTTTTCTTCCTTAACCTTTTTGAGGCCTTTTTTTTTTTTTTTTTGTCTTTTATTGTTTAATGTTTGTATCTATATTTTTATTGAGTATATTGTTTGTCTTTTTAATTTGGGTCTCATATATTCTTGTAAATCTTGAGACCGTGCATACCATTTTGAAGTTTAATTGTTATGTTGGTATGTTATTATTTTTAATCCTTGATATGACTTTGGAAATGTTAAGACTTTGGGTTTATTGATTTAGTATTCCTCAGTTGTAAGGTAGCAAGTTACTATTTTCCTTTTTCTTTTTCTTTTTTATGGAGACATGGTCTATTAGAAATGAAATATCTCTTTTTCATTAATCCTATGTTTGTGTTGGAATTGAGATTATTTAATGCAATCCACCTTTAGTTTTTTGTGTGCATTAGTTGTATTTTGAGATTATGCAATAATGGATTGTAGTTTGTGATAATTGGTTTAAAAAGAACATTGTTAATGCCAACCTGCCCAACCCGCCTAACCTGCCGAGTTAAAACCATCAAAATTTGTAACCAATCAGCTAGATTTAGACTTTGATGGGTAGGTGGCGGATTGGAATTTTCCCAACCCACTAGTACCGGATTGGATAAAAATATTGGCCTTTACCTGCCCAATCTGACCAGTGCACACCCCTAGTAATTACTATTGAAACATGAAGCGTAAATTAGTGAATCTTTGAGGCTTATTGGAGGATTAAAGTTTTATATTTAGATGATTTAGTAATAATAGCTTCTGGATCTTAAACACTTTTTCTCTTAAAATATTGTTGAGTGAACCTCAATAATGAAATTTATAAAACAAATAAGAAAAATTTTGAATATATACGTGACTGTGAAAGTCTCACATGAAGAAAAAGTAAAAAAAAAAAAAAATACAAAATTGAGAAATATAATATAATTAGGTGTAACCAAAAAATTACGCTTAGAAATATCAGTAGGATAACACCATAGTATTTTTAATTTTTTTATTTCATCCACTCTCTCCCATTCTAAATATTTCTCAATTTCGATCTCTCCTGATCCCCTTTTCTTTTTCTTTTTCTTTTTTGCTAAACAACAGAATCTTCATTAATATTAAATAGCCAAAATGGCCAAAGTAGCAGAGTTAGCAGCAGTACGTTTGCTATAGTACAGTCCATGCATATATGAATTTACAAAAGTACTAACATCCTCTGATGGAGGGTAATCAAAAATAGCCAAATCCTCCAATTGTGATACACCCCTTCTCACTAAAGCATCAGCACAAAAGTTTGCTTCTCTAAAAGCGTGTCTGACCCTGCTTTGAGGAAACTCCTTAAAAGCAATCTGCAATTAGTAAGTAGAGGTGAGAAAGAATTATTAGTTTCTTGGTTAGATTGTAATATTGTAGAGAGGGAAAATTCCTGACCTATCACAAGCTGACACATCATGCCACCAAGTCCACAAAGTATGGCTAATTACAAAGCATCATGTACTACTACTAGAAATATTCCAAATTTCATTAAGGTAAAAACATGAAAAACATGCAAAATGCTAATCACAAGTAGGCACGTGTAAGCGATGACGCAAGCGAGTCGGCGCGTGTAAGCGATGACCCAAGCGAGTCGGCGCGTGTAAGCGATGACCCAAGTAGACCAATCAGGCTGTGACTTGTGTCACCAATCAAATTCTACCACGTATTGCTCACCTACCCCCAAACTCCTATAAATAGAAGTCTTCCTAAGGCATTTAAACACACCAAGACATCTGGGGAAGAACCAGGAAGAGATCTTGAGTTCAGAAATCTAAAAACTCTGCTAGAATCAAGCCCTAAAGCCTCTAGGAACTTCAAGAACTTCAACTTTGAATACGAAGAACATTTGAAGAGAAATCTTCCAAATCATCTTCCTAGATCTCAAAGGTCACTGGAATTAAGCTCAAAAGCCTCTAGAAACTCAAACACCAAGTCATCTAGAGCACAAGCAGCCTCAAAGAAGATTCAGAAGAATTGAAACTCTGCTGGAATCAAGCCCTGAAGCCTCCAGGAACTTCAAGAACTTCAACCTCGAATATGAAGAACATTCGAAGCTGAATCATCCAAACTACTTGTCTAAATCTCAAAGGTCACTGCAATCAAGCTTAAAAACCTCCAGAAACCTCAACAAACCATAAATTAGTAAAGCTCTAAGGATTCAAGCCTCTAAAACCCCGAAGAACTTCCACCACAAACCTTCAGAAAAGAAGAACGTACAAAGAACACATGAAGAACGTGAAGAACAAAGAATTTCTAACAAGCTCATAGCTAGAGATTCATTGTAATTCCGTTTCAAAGATCTTCGATCCATTCCTCAGCCAAATTAAAGGATATTTGGTGTTCGAATCAGAATCACATCACCATAATTCCAATCAACAAATCTTTCAAGGAGATCGAATCAGAGAGTCACTCTTTTGTAATCACAGAGAAATGTACCATATATTCATCAATACAAATTCACATTTGTGAAACTATTTTACTTGTTTGATTTATTTCGAACTAAGAAATTTAGTCTTCTACAAATTCTGGCACGCCCGATGGGACTTCTCTGCCTCTCATCTCTTTCTCTTGCAAAAGAGAAGAAATTCAATTTGCTACCAGTTTGAATGGCCTCTAACAAGAATGCCTGAAAATCAGTGGTTGATGCTTCCATTGCCGATCATTATGTCGGCCCAATCACTAGCAGTCGATCCAAGGCTCTTGACCGACTTCAACCCCAACCAACCAAAGAAAGCAAACTTCATAATGTCATCTCTAGACTTTCTTGCAAATAGGAAAGCTGCCGCTAAGGATTCATTTCATTTGGAGATTGATAATGAATCATCCACAACAAGGACCTTTTCTATCAACTCTTCACCTGTAATGAGAAATTTAGGAATGAAGTGCCTTTGACTCATCCTGTTCCATCATTTACCCCATCATATCTAGAGGTTATGCCAGTGATGATGACTAACACTTCTACCATGGAAGAAAAAATGGTTGAAATGGAACAAAGGGTCATCCTTCTCACAAAAGCACTGGAAGATAAGGATGTCAAAATTACATCCCTGATGAACAAACTGGAGGTACAAGATTCGGGTGAATCAAGTCTTGGCCCTAAGCACCCACCTGGCTTCATCTTAAAAGGAGAAAACACTAGGGTTGACAAGCAAAAAGGAGTTGAAGAAACTTCTCAGCATGGAAATTCCACCTCAATAGCCTTATTATCTGTCCAACAACTACAAGACATGATAACAAATACCATTCGAGCACAATATGGGGGTTCTTCCATTAGTTCCCTCGTATATTCAAAACCTTATACAAAACACATCGACGACATGAGAATGCCAAATGGGTATCAACCTTCTAAGTTCCTACAATTTGATGGGAAAGGCAACCCAAAACAACATATTGCTCACTTCGTAGAAACTTGTGAGAACGTATGAACTCAAGGAAGTCTCCTTGTAAAACAATTTGTCCAGTCATTAATAGGGAATGCCTTTGATTGGTATGCAGACTTAGAACCCGAGTCAATTGATAGTTGGGAACAACTTGCAAGGGAGTTTCTCAACCGGTTCTACAGCACACATCGCACGGTAAGCATGATGGAACTTACCAATACTAAGCAGTGGAAAGACGAGCCCATTGTTGACTATATAAATCGGTGGCGTTCTTTGAATCTAGATTGTAAAGATAGATTTTCTGAAATATCTACTATAGAAATGTGCATCCAAGGCATGCATTGGGGACTTCTTTACATCCTACAAGGGATAAAGCCCTGAACATTTGAAGAATTAGCAACTCGTGCACATGACATGGAGCTAAGCATTGCTAGCCATGGAAATACAAAGCCCTCTAAAGGAAGAAGGGAAATAAGGAAGAATGATAGAAATGCAAAAAGTAACGTCAAAGACTCAATGAATATCAACTCTGTCCCACTCAAAATTTCAACGGGAAAAATGAAGGCTAATGAGAAGAGGCCTGAAGGAGGCCAACGACGTAAGACATGTCGCTCGTCACTTAAGGAATGGGAACAAAAGGCGTATCCTTTCCCAGATGCTGATATGCCCGAAATGCTAGAACAACTCATCAAGCTTAAATTAATTGAATTGCCGGAATGCAAATGACCAGAAGAGATAGGGAAAGTTGATGACCCAAACTATTATAAGTATCATCGCATCATAAGTCATCCAATCTAGAAATGCTTTGTTCTCAAAGAACTCATCATGAAGTTAGCTAAGGACAGGAAGATCGACTTGGATTTCGATGATGTGGCTGAGTCAAACCTTGCAACATTTGCTTGCGGGTCACCTAGTTGCATATTTCCAACTATTAAGCTGGGGGCAAATACCACACTCATCCAGTTTGGTTTTCTGGAACCTGTTCAAGTTCAGCTTTCACAAGAAGCATTTGACTATAACTCAAATGATGATAGAAGATCGACAATGGATGAGGAGGAAGGTTGGACAATGGTTACTTGTAAGAGATGGAAGAAAAGACGAGAGTTCCCTCTTCATTTGGTCACCCAAGAGCCCAGGAGAGCACAAAGCCTAATTCAACTTCAATCAAGAGGAAGGAACCATAAAAGGCGAAAAAGAGTAGGCACAAAAATGAATAACGATTCGGCACAAACCCAAAACCTTCAAAATTGCATCACATTAGAAGAATTCTTCCCCAGAGAATTATTTTAAAATGACTCAGCAGAAGCCGTTCACACAGGCTCTTGTTATGAAATTCATGATGAAAAGAAGGATATCAACCATGGTGGACTAGATGAGACTTTGGAAAAACTCCAATCTCAAGATGATGAAATTGAACCCTTACAATCCCCCACCTCACCAAAAGAAGTGATCACCCAAGCTCTTGAAAAACCGAAGATTTTCATTCCTTATGCCAACATGCTTCAACAAAAGCAAGAATGTTATGCGTGCTCCCCAGACATGACTTTCACTGACAAGGATCTGTTGTTAGGCTCTAAGCTCCACAATCGCCCACTTTATGTCTCTGGTTATACACGTGAACAAAAGATAGACCGTATTCTCATTGATGGAGGTTCAGCTGTTAATATACTACCAAAAATGACGATGAGACAACTTGGTCTTACTATGGAGGAGTTATCGCACAGTCGTTTGGTCATTCAAGGTTTTAACCAAGGAGGACAACGCGCGATCGGTATAATACACCTAGAACTAATCATTGGAGAATTGACAAGCAATGTTTTGTTCCATGTTATTGATGCCAAGACAACCTACAACGGAGACAAAAAAGAAAAATGCAGGTATGACAAAAGTTAGACTAAAAATTGGTTTTGAAAATGGGTTCTATGTGAAAAAGAAGGGCAAGGGTGGCGGGTTGGCAATGCTCTGGAGGAGGGATGTGAACCTTGAGATTAAAAGCTACTCAATGCATCATATTGATGCTGTGATAATAGGGGAAAGGGCTGGTTTTAAATGGAGAATAACAGGTTTTTATGGGCACCCTAAAACCCACCGTCGAAAGGATTCATGGAACTTTCTTGATGCTTTGAACCACCAGTTCAATTTGCCTTGGTTGTGTCTTGGAGATTTTAATGAGATTCTCTCATCGAAGGAAAAAATGGGTGGTGCTCCAAGGTCTCATAACCAAATGGAGAGATTTTGAGAAGTAGTTGATAGATGTGGGTTTAGAGACATGGGATACTGTGGTGCTGATTTCACCTGGTGCAACCAATAGGAGGGTGTGGACAGGGTCTATCTGCGGCTTAATCGTGCTTTTGCAACACTGGATTGGCTCGAACATTTTTTTAATATTAAAGTTCACCACCTTGTGGATACCACATCAGACCATTGCCCCCTTCTTCTAACCGAGGCTAGCTCCCTTAGGCGAAGTAAAGAGCACAGGTTTCACTTTGAGGCATTGTGGACTACCAGGGCTGATTGCAAAGAAATCATTGAAGAAGCGTGGACTAGTTGCGCTGACCTTGGTACTCCAAGTGGTCTTGCTGCAGGGCTTAAGCATTGCTCTTATGCTTTAAGTAGTTGGAGTTCGAGAGTCTTTGGGCATATACCAAAAAAGATTGAAGAGAAGAAAAAGAATCTACACAAGCTGACACTCCAGGATAAGGATGGGCAGAATGGAACTGAGATCAATAGATTGAAAAAGGAAATTAATGAATTACTTGATGGGGAAGAAGTGTGGTGGCAACAGAGATCAAGGGTACGATGGTTGCGGGAAGGTGACCGCAATACTAAATATTTTCACAACCGTGCATCAGAGAGACGAAGGAAGAACACTATATTGGGGCTATGGAATGAGCATGGAATTTGGTGTGAAAGCAAGGAATGTGTTGCAGCCACAGCTATCTCCTACTTTGAAGACATCTACACCACTACAAACCCTATCTGAATGGACGATGTAGCAAGCCTCATTCCATCCAAAGTATCTGGAGAAATGAATGACAACTTGATCTGTGACTTTACTGTAGAGGAAGTCCGAGTTGCTCTTCAAGAAATGCACCCAACTCGAGCTCCCGGCCTCGATGGTATGTCAACAATTTTTTATCAGAAATACTAGAATATTGTTGGCTGTGATGTTACTAGTATGGTACTCAATGTGCTTAATTTAGATAATCCCATGGCTGATTTAAACAAAACTAATATCACTCTAGTACCGAAAGTAAAACAGCCTACCAGAATGAAGGAATTCCAACCCATTAGCCTTAGTAATGTTGCCTACAAGCTTATCTCCAAAGTTCTTGCTAACCGTCTCAAAGTAGTTTTGCCACAGCTCATTTCAGAAAATCAAAGTGCCTTCATACCGGAGAGGCTAATCACAGATAATATTCTTGTGGCCTTTGAACTAATGCACTACTTGGATCATAAAAAGGAGGGAAGAGATGGGTTTATGGCTGTTAAACTAGACATGAGCAAGGCTTATGATAGAGTGGAGTGGAAATTCATTGAGGAAGTAATGCGAAGATTGGGTTTTCATGAGCGATGGATAGGGTGGATCATGAGGTGCATAACCACGGTTTCATACTCTGTCATAATCAACGGGGAAGCACATGGCAACATATTACCTTCTCGAGGGCTGCGTTAAGGGGATCCGCTCTCTTCCTACCTTTTCCTTCTATGCACGGAAGCTTTCTCAGCCTTGATTGAAGAAGCAAACAACAACAACACCCTTACTGGAATATCCATATGCAGAGGTAGTCCAAAAATAACTCGCTTGTTCTTCGCCGACGATAGCCTACTCTTTTGTAAGGCAGAGGTCCAAGAGTGCAACAAACTGGTGGAAATCCTTAAGCGGTATGAAGCTGCATCTGGTCAGCAAGTGAACACGGATAAATTCTCTGTATTCTTCAGCCACAACACAGTAGCTACTAGGAAAGAGGAAGTGATGGACATCCTTGGTCCTATGCAAAATACAAGACGTGGTAAGTATTTGGGTCTCCCATCTCTTATTGGAAAGTCCAAAAACCAAGTCTTTGCTGAGATTAAAGAAAAGGTGGGGAAAAAATTGTTGGGTTGGAAGGAAAAGATGCTTTCCATAGGGGGAAAGGAAATTCTTATCAAGGCGGTAGCACAAGCGGTCCCTACCTATACTATGGGCTGCTTTTTGCTACCTAAGGGTCTCTGTGAGGACTTGGAAGGGATGATGAGGAATTTTTGGTGGGGACAAAGAGACCAAGAGACCAAAATGGCTTGGATTGGCTGGAAAAAGATGTGCAAGGCTAAAAGGCATGGGGGTATGGGGTTCCGCAATCTCCAAGCTTTCAACCTAGCTATGTTAGCAAAGCAAGGTTGGCGTTTTCTGTCAAACCCAAATTCCTTGGTGGCTCGCATCTACAAAGCAAAATATCACCCCTTTGGTGACGTTTTGGGGGCAAAGCTTGGGAGCAATCCTTCGTATGGTTGGAGAAACATACATAAAAGTTTGGAGGTCATTCGGAGGGGTTCTAGGTGGTGTGTTGGGAATGGGAAACTTATACACATTTGGGAGGACAAGTGGCTCCCCACCCCAACCACACATCGTGTATGCAGCCCACCGAGACTCTTTGATGATTTTCCTATGGTTTCCTCCCTCATTGACGAGGACACTAGGCGTTGGAAAGCTGATATTGTCTGTTCCATCTTCCTCCCCTTTGAAGCCCAAACCATCCTTAATATTCCTCTTAGCTTTAACTTACCTGAGGATTCTAATGGCTAGATTGGAAACAAACATGGTGTTTTTTCTGTCAAGAGTGCGTATTATGTGGCTTTGGTTCTTGTGGATTTGTCTGTGGAAGCTAAGTGCTCTGATGGAGACTATAGGACCCCTCTTTGGAAGAAGATGTGGCAACTGAAGCTACCTGCAAAAGTCCAGGTCTTCGCCTGGAGGACTTGTATGAACGGACTGCCTACACGGTTAAACTTGGAAAACAGAGGAGTCAGAATTGCAGGCTTATGCCCATTATGTGTGAAGGGTCCAGAAAGCATCGAACATGCGTTGGTTCACTGTAAAAAGGCATGGGAGGTTTGGTGGAGCTGGCAGAGCTGTCCAATTAATTTGGGAGAGGGAAACTTGAAAATCATAGATATTGCTTTGCGAATGATGGAAAAGGGGACGGATATGGACTTGGAGATCTTCTTCATCACAGCTTGGTCAATCTGGTATAATAGAAACCAGGTAGTACATGAACAGCCTTACCTCACTCCCTCTCAAGTCTGGGATTATGCTCATAGGCTTCGGTGTGACAATAAGGGTGCAATAACAGCTACCCTTCTTAGGCAGTAGCCCCCTAGTGTTGGCTGGGCAGCCCCACCTCTAGACACTTTTAAGATAAATGTGGATGGAGCTACATCTGATGACAATAGACGTTCTAGTGTTGGGGTAGTGATACGTGATTGTAGAGGTATTATGGTTGCTGCAAGAAGTGTTTTACTGAATGCTTCCTATGATTTGGTGACTACTGAAGCTCTTGCAATTGAAGCGGGGGTCCTTTTGGCTAGTGAGTTACAGCTCCATCAAATAATCATTGAATCTGACTCCCTTATTGCTGTCCAAGTGGTGAACACAAGCTTATACCAAGGAACTATCGGCCCCATTTTCCATGGTACTCTTACCTTGCTTAATCAATTTAGGAGTTGGAAAGTTATGCATCTGGTGAGGGACTACAACATTGTGGCTCATGAATTAGCTTAGGTTGCTAGAAAAACTGAGATGTCTCAGCCCTAGATTGGTACCGTGCCTCCTTGGCTGCATAATCTGCTTATGCTTGATAGATCAAAGTGCTAGTGCCTTGCTGTATTTCACTCTCAGTTTAATGAAAGGTTTGAGTTTCATTTAAAAAAAAAAAAAAAAGACAACCTACAACGTGTTGTTGGGACGTCCGTGGATCCACGAGAATGGAATAGTGCTATCAACTTTTCATCAATGTTTCAAGTACATTCAAGGTGGAGTAAAAAAGGTCAATGCCGACTTAAAACCTTTTACTGAGACTGAAACTCACTTTGCTGACGCGGAATTCTACGTGGAAGATGACGTTCTTAATGAAGTTCTCCCAGTTGAGATCCCACCCACAGAGAGCAAGCAGAATGAAAAGAAGCATGTTAGATTCATGATTAGAAAGGATGCTCCTTCCCTAAAAAAAGGTCCAGAATGTGGAGACAATCATTCTAGTGGATCTACTAGTAATTCAGTGGGAGCAAAGATCTCAACACCTTCTGACAATCCTCCATTTCTTCGTTATGTACCATTATCACGCCGCAAGAAAGGACAGTCACCATTTATGGAATGCCTTCAATTAGTAGTAAACAAAGGATGGCCTTCTACAAAGCTCACAATGGAGGATGTGGCCATATTGAAGGAAAATCATGCTATGCCTTTAACTGCATTCACAATTCCTTTGCCCTCAAAGCCATTGAATGGATTCGTAAGGTCTTTGCAAAGTTTGATGAGACATGGTGTTCTACCAAGTGAACAGACAAAAGAATGGTTCGACCCAAAGGCATATAGGCTTTTAGCCAAAGCAGGCTATGATTTCTCAAAACAAGGCGACCTAGGGAAACTGATTCCAGAAGTCACCAGAGAGAAGGTGCATGGCCTCAGCAAAACACAAAGGAAAATGCAGTTTGTAGGGCATGAAATTCCTATCCCAAAGATCGGATTAGGTTATACTCCAGAACAAACGGCTCAGATATGGATCAAGAAAAGAAGCAATGCTTCAAGTTCCCAATACATAACAGTGGAAGTCAGGGAAAGTTCGAATTGAAAAAAAGATCACTTTGCATCGCATGTCTTAGTGTTTGATCGCATTAATGCCCCATCGTCATGAATCACAGTGTTTGATAGGTTAAATACAACTTGCTTAACACAAAATCGGGACACTCTTGCTCATAGATCAGTTTTTGATCGATTGGGGGCAATGAAAAGGCTTGTTAATAGCCATTCTCAAAATTCCATAAACTTTGAGATTCAAGGGGAGGAGAAAGCTAATGATGGGATCTGCGGTAGCATTCCTTCACGCATAAAACCTAGCTCTACCCCGGACATCAACACCGAAGGATCTCTTAAGGTCAAAAGGCGAACGGTTATACACACAGAACAATCAGTTGTCCGCAATGAGCAAATTGAAGAAGTATCGTCCTCATTTCATATTACAGTAGAAAATGGTACACTCTTAAATGTTGAAGCAACCAATGAAGAAGTCGACGAAGCTCCTCTAGCTTTGGAAGACGGAGGACAAGCTACAGTTGATGAACTTAAAGAAGTCAATTTAGGAACTGCTGAAGAGCCCCGACCAACTTTCATCAGTGCGCTTCTTACCCCTGAAGAAGAAGAAGGATACTTTAAGCTCCTAGTAGAATATAAAGATGTTTTTGCTTGGACTTACAAAGAAATGCTTGGACTCGATCCAAGTATTGCTCTACACCATTTGGCAATAAAGAAAGGTGTACGCCCAGTTAAACAATCCTAAAGACACTATCAATCGGAGCTTATCCCTCAAATAGAAATCAAGGTCAATAAGCTAATTAGGGTGGGCTTCATTCGTGAAGTACAATACCCGAAATGGATCGTTAACATTGTCCCTGTCAAAAAAAAGAATGGACAAATCCGGGTGTGCGTTGACTTTCGTGATTTGAACAATGCGTGTCCCAAGGATGATTTTCCATTGTCCATCACTGAGGTCATGGTTGACGCCACTACCGGTCATGAAGCTTTATCTTTCATGGATGGTTCTTCAGGTTACAATCAAATTCGAATGAATCCTAAGGATGAAGAGCTTACAGCTTTTCGTACTCCTAAGGGAATTTACTACTACAAAGTAATGCCTTTTGGACTAAAGAACGCTGGTGCTACTTATCAACGGGCCATGCAAAAGATATTTGATAATGTACTTCATAAATATGTGGAGTGTTATGTCGATGATCTAGTGGTTAAAACAAAAAGGAGGGAACACCATCTGGCAGACCTACGATCCGTGTTCAGCTGTCTAAGGAAGTATTAGCTTAAAATGAAACCCCTCAAATACGCTTTTGGCGTACCATCTGGGAAGTTCCTTGGTTTCATTGTGAGGCATTGTGGCATTGAAATTGACCAGTCCAAGATTGAAGCAATCTAGAAAATGTCAGAGCCCAAGAATCTGCGAGAACTTAGAGGCTTACAGGGAAGACTTGCGTACATACGACGATTTATCTCAAACTTGGCTAGCTGATGTCAACCTTTCAATAGGCTGATGAAGAAGGATGTGCACTTCGAATGGGATGAGGCTTGTAGCAACGCTTTTACAAGCATAAAAAGGTACTTGCTTAATCCTTAAGTTTTAGGTGCTCCTATCCTAGGAAAGCCTTTAGTGTTGTACATTGCGGCACAAGAAAAGTCTCTAGGTGCTCTTATGGCGCAAGAAAATGAGGAGGGGAAGGAAAAAGCCCTTTATTATTTGAGCCGAACTCTCAATGGGGCTGAATTAAATTATTCTCCTATTGAAAAGACATGTCTTGCTCTTTTCTTTGCCATAGACAAGTTGAAGCACTACATGCAAGCATATACAGTCCATTTGATAGCAAGGGCAGACTCGATCAAATATGTCCTCTCCAGGCTAGTGGTTTCAGGTCGTATAGCTCAATGGGCAATCCTGCTACAGCAATATGACGTTGCATATGTTCCACAAAAAGCCGTCAAAGGACAAACATTTGCAGATTTCTTAGCTGATCACCCAGTTCCCTCTTATTAGGAGTTCTTTGATGATTTCCCAGATGAAGACGTGTTTTATATTGAAGTAATGCCACCGTGGATGATATTTTTTTATGGGGCCGCACATCGAGAAGGAACAAGAGTAGGTGTAGTGTTTGTTTCTCCATAACGACAAATACTTCTATACTCATTCTCATTAAGCGAACTTTGCTCCAACAATGTGGCCGAATATCAAGTATTAATTATTGGCCTACAAATGGCCATTGAGATGGGCATATCACAACTTGAGATCTTTGGGGATTCCAAATTAATTATCAGCCAAATCTTGGAGCAATATGACGTCAAGAAAGAAGACCTTATCCCCTATTGCAAATATGCGAAGAAGTTGCTAGCAAATTTTGAGGCAATTACATTAGAGCATATACCAAGGAAAGAGAATAGACAGGCTGATGCTTTAGCTAATTTGGCTACCGCCTTAGCATTATCCCAGGAAGAGACCGCTAAAGTTGCTATTTCTCAAAGCTAGGTAGTACCTCTCATGGTTGAAGAAGAAGAAGAAGAAGAAGAAGAAGAAGAAGAAGAACAAGCCAGCATCATTTTTGTATGCCTTGTCGAAAAAGAAGATTGGCAACAAGTGATCATTGAGTACCTTCAACATGGAAGACTCCCGGATGATATACGACACAAGATCGAAGTTCGGCGAAGGGCTGCTCGATCATTTACTATAAAGAAACTCTCTTCCGCCGTTCATTTGATGGTTTATTCCTCCATTGCTTAGGAGAAGAAAAGGCTAAACAAGCCTTGGAGGAGGCTCATTCTGGAATATGCGGTGCACACCAATCAGGTCCTAAGTTACACTATAGAATCAAGTGAATGAGTTACTATTGACCTACGATGGTGCAAGATTCCATGGAGTATGCTAAAAAGTGCAAAGCTTGTCAGTATCATGCAAACTTCATCCACCAACCGCCGAAACCTCTACACCCAACTATAGGTTCTTGGCCTTTTGATGCATGGGGGCTTGATGCAATAGGACCATTACCAAAATCATCCAGTGGCCATTTGTATATCTTGGCTGCAACTAATTGCTTCTCGAAATGGGCAGAAGTTGTGCCTCTTAAGGAAGTGAAGAAAGAAATGGTGGTCAATTTCATTCGAACTCACTTGATCTATCGATATGGTGTCCCTCGATATATCATAACTGATAATAGCAAATCATTCTACAATAAGCTAATGACGAAGCTATGTGAGAAGTTTGTATTTAAACAATACAACTCCTCCATGTACAATGCCCCAGCGAAGGGATTAGCTGAAGCCTTTAACAAGACGCTCGGCAATTTGTTAAAGAAGGTGGTATCCAAGACTAAGCAAGATTGAAATGAAAGAATCGGAGAAGCGTTATGGGCATATTGAACAACATTTCGAACACCCACTCAAGCAATGCCATTTTCTCTTGTCTATGGAGTGGAAGCCATGTTGCCCTCAGAATGCCAGATCCGATCATTATGGATTGCCATTTAAGAAGGGTTGACTAAGGAAGAAAATGCCAAGCTTAGGTTGCAAGAATTGGAGGCACTCGATGGGAAAAGGCTCGAGGCTCAACAACGCCTTGAGTGCTATCAAGCTCGTCTTTCAAGTGCATTCAATACAAGAGTTAAACCATGATCATTCCAAGTTGGTGACTTAGTCCTCGCCGTTCGAAGACCTATCGTCACAACTCATCGTACAGGCAATAAGTTCACTTCAAAATGGGATGGGCCTTATGTTGTGCAAGAAGTCTACACCAATGGACCTTATAAGTTGATTGATCAGGAAGGTGTAAGGATTGTCCCCATTAATGGGAAGTTCCTCAAATGCTTCTATGCTTGAAAATTAAGGACTGCTCCTCGGTAAGAGTTTAAACTACCCACTGCAGTGCTACAAGGGTACATGATATCTTCCCATTATCTTTGAAAGCGTACAAATAAAGAAATATTAATCCCCCTCTATGTCATCATTTATGAGTGTGGCGTAGTGTGGGATGCCGTTGTCGCCCTTGAGGCCCAAGTCTCGAGTTCGATTTAGTGGTGATACCCACTATTACGCAATTGGTACCCATGAAATGCCGTGGGGTGCAGGGCGAGGATTACACACATGAATCCTCCCTTTTTGTTAAAAAAAAAAAAATCATCAAAAAAAAAAATTTTGTTGAATTATGTAATGACTTGATCCTTCTCCGGGGTACATAGGCAGCTTAATACTTTTCACTAAGTTCAGTCACATGAAAAGAAGAAGGATTACTAGTCCAGCTTGAAGCGTTTTCCAACGGTCATCAATATGTTTTTAAGGTCCCTTTCGTTGGCAAGACATTACTTAAAGACAATCAACTGCGCAATGGGATGATCAAAAATCGTTGTACTCAAAGATGAAGACTAAATGAAGTTTGCATGGCATTCTCCATCTTCTATGGACATTCTCCCACGTTTATGAAGCATGTTTTGCATCACTTATCTCTTGGGGGCATCTTCTTATACTTTGCAAGTCTAAGTTACATCGTCTCTCTTCTAGGTTGCGCCACTTCATTGCTCTGAAATTTGAACCACATCATCTCCCTTCTGAGTGGTGTCACTTTACATCATGTCTCTGAAATCTGGATGACATCAACTTCCTCCAGAATGATAGTAGACCATATATTTGAAGTCAGTGTTGCATCATCTCTCCTCTATGGGCATGTTCTGACATCTTTGAAGTCTTGGCGGCATTCTTCTCACATCTTCAAGGTTTTGGTTGGCACCTCTTTGAATCCTTAAAGTCTTGATGGGAGTTTCTTGAAACTTCAAGGTTTTGTTGGCATTTCCTTGCATCTTCAAGATCTAGATAAGGACTCCTTGCATCTTCAACGTCTTGTTGGTATCTCTAAAATCTTGATGTCTGGCAACAGTGCTAAGCACCCTTGATGTCTGAGCTATATTGCTTCTAGAAATTGGTGTTGTTGTAGCTTTATTATAAAGGTCAATATTGGTGCAACTTCAATGCGAGTGCGGTGCGAATGAAGTGTTACGTGGCTTCATGGTAAAAATGAATGTTGACGCGGCTTCAGTGTGAATGAAGTATCGACATGGCTTCATGGCAAAGATGAATGTCGACATAGCTTCAATGTGAATGAGGTGTTGACATGGCTTCATGGTAAAGATGAATGTTGGCATAGCTTTAGTATGAATGAAGTGTTGACATGGCTTCATGGCAAAGATGGATCTCGACATAGCTTCAGTGTGAATGAGGTGTTGACATGGCTTTATGACAAAAATGAATGTTGGCACGTCTTTGGTGTGAATGAGGTGTTCACATGGCTTCATGACAAAGATGGATGTTGACATAGCTTTAGTGTGAATGAGGTGTTGACATGGCTTCATGACAAAGATGAATGTTGGCACGGCTTTAGTGTGAATGAGGTGTTGACATGGCTTCATGGCAATGATAAATATCGACATGGCTTCGATGCAAATGAAATGTCGAGGCAGCTTTATAGCAAAATAAGAGTGCTAGTGCATCTTCATTACAAAGGCAAAAAGTGGTGCGACTTCATAGCAAATGCAAGTGCAAATATTGCTTCAGTAAACAAATTAATGGTGATGCTTCATAGCAGATGCAAGTGTCAGCGCCGCTTCATGAAAAAGATAAGTGGTAACATGATTTTGATGCAAAGAAGAAAAAAAAATGGATGCCACTTCATTGTAAAAGCAAGTGTTAATGTTGCTTCAGTACAAGGACAAATGTTGGTGTGATTTCATGGTAAAGACTCTTGATGAGGCTGCCTTGCAAAGACTCTTGATGTAGCCACATTGCAAAGATTCTTGATATGGCTACGTTGCAAATACAAGTGTTGGTGCGACTCAATTTCCAATATTAGAGTAGTACGGCTTCAAAGACGAGTACTGATGATAGCATTATTACCTAGCTGAATATTCTGACAAGAATGTTGTTGCAAAGACGAATATCACTAAAAGATTGTTAATGCAAGAAAAGAATGTAACAACATGAAGGCATACATCACTGCAAGAACGTTGCTATCAATGAAGTACTAAGCCACCAAATGAATACAAACACTTCTATGAGAACGTCAACATAAAGTTTGATGTCAAAATCCAAAGATCAAGGAAGCTGTGCTGCAAAACAAAAACAAGCAACAAAAAAAAAAAAACAAAAAAATTTGTCAGGAAAAAGATCTCATAGCACAAACTAAAAAAAAAAAAAAAAAAACTTGAAAGCAGGCTGAAGGTTGAGCATGTGATGAAGGTAATAGCATGCCTTTATATAGAAAAATTCTGAGATAACAGACAAAAGAAGTGTGAAAACAATTGGAGCTCAAATTCAGATTTTGCAAACTCAAATGCACTCAAAGTCAAGGAAGCCTGCACTGAATTTTGAAATGTAAGAGGATATTTAGCCATGGAGACAGAAGATGATACCATCCTGTCAGAGCAGCCACCGTCTTGTTAGAGTAGCTAGCGCCAAAATAGACCAAGAAGACTACAGGTCCAACAATGCCAGCGGACTTCTCTTTCAGACTCGTGCAAATCCTGACCTCATTTCACAAAACTGAATCCACAAAGGTCTTAAACTAAAAAAAATCAACAAAATCCAAGAACGCTCAGTCTCACCGAGAAAGACACGCACCTCCATGTGCAACCAAAAGCTTCGGAGATTGCGGTCTACTCCTTCACGTTCGAGCGAATCCAGACCTCGTTTCACAGAAACAATGCTTTCACTTGATCCAGCGGCCCTCAATTTACAAAACCCAGAAAGATCATCAACAACAGAGTGACCACGCGCTGCCACGCACCGCCACAAGTTCGAGGTGACCAATGGCTTAGTCCCTCAAAACTGTGCAAATCTGTGCATAATTTCACAAAACTGACCATACAGGGGTCTTCTACGGCCTTCGATCTACCAAACCTGGAAATTTCATGTCCAAACAATAATGCACCCGCCACCACGCGCTACCAAAAAAATCCAGTGGCTGTTTCAGCAACACGCGCTACACGCACCACTCCAGCTTCCACGCTCTCACACGCTCTGGCACGTCCATCACGCGCGTTCATGCACCAAGCGCTGGCAAGCACCCTAAGGCAATGACGTCATTGATGATGTCATCATCCACTAATTGGTTTAACCCAGACCGACCTGGAAAACTGACTCGGATCTAAACTGCTTGAAGAGAAGAAAAAAAAAAAAAAAGCCTTGACCATGGTTGACTTTGACCAAAAGTCAAAAATTTCAAGACGAACCTATCCCACTCGGTTTTTTGAGTACATTTCGATTTTGGGATCAGTTTCTTCATTCGAGACTCGAAAATTGTGCAAACAGTCCAATTTCCAGAAAGTTGACTATTGCACAAATCTTGACCAAAATTCAAAAAATTTCAAGACGGACCTGTCCCATTCGATTTTTAGAGTACATTCCAATTTTGGGATCCGTTTCTTCATCTGGAACTCGAAATTGCATAATGGTCCAATTTCTAGAAAGTTGACTTTTGCACAAATCTTGACCAAAAGTCAAAATTTTTAAGAAGGACCTGCTTTGCTCAATTTTTTGCGTACGTTCCAATTTTCAGGTCTATTTATTCATTTGAGAGTCCAAAATTGCTCAAGTTGTACGATTCTACAATTGTTGGCTTTGATGTGAACTTTAACCAAAAATCAAGATGCTTGAGCAAAGCTTGTCTTACTCAGATTTTCACAAAGACTCTGTCTTTGAAATTAGCTTATTTGTTTTGAACTTGGAAACCACCAATCTGACTCATTTCTCCAAGATACTGGCAGTGTAAAAAATTTAAGCTCTCAAGATCAGAATTTAAGATCCATCCATTTGGTTTGGATTCCCTCAAGATTATCCTCCAGACTTCATCAAGGCTCCCCTTTCAACGAACAGATGAACTTTCACAAGTTTGTCTTAAACTTGAAATTACATTGAGTCACTACTTCAGCTTACCATTTCCATTAGGTGCTTACCAGTCTCCAACCTACCGTTCCCATTCGGTGGCTACCGTTCTAATCCACCATTCTCACCAAAAATTTTCGTCCGTCGTTCTCAACTACCTAACTACCGTTCTTCATCTCTCCGCTATAAATAGAAGGGCCAAATTCATCAAAAACTCAGCAAAAAAAAACAATGAATCACGAAATGAAGATTTGCTTCTTTCAAATTTTCAAATCCTCCTTCTCACAGCCATTTCTCACTGTGGCCTTATCATTCTCAATGCCTAGTAACCAAAATTGCTTCATAATCAGTTTGAAATCAACCCTCTCATGGTTCAGTAGAAACCCTTCTCACAACATCATCGCTGTTTTAGGATCCAAACAAATTTTGTTTCCTAACTTAACAACCTTATTTGTTCATAAAGTTATTCATAACAAGGCTGGTATTGTCGTTCCATGCTTCCTTGGACTTGGCTGGCTAGGAAATCTAAGTCCAGCAGAGACACCTGTTCCTAAGATTAGGTCTCCCGTAGTCTCTCTCCAATTGTTTGCTCTCCCATCAGAAGCAGTGGTTTGGAGCAAATAGCAACTTGGCTGGTTTCTAAAACCAGGATCGCAAGTTAACTCCACCTTTCATTTTGTTGTGCTTTCCCAACAAGTGGCATTAGGTGAAGGTGGTGAAAGGTGTTGGGGTATCCTACAAATTGTCTCCCATCCAACACTTACGATGACCTCCAAGGTACCAGCTCATCAAAAATCAGCCTTTAGTGCTGGTAAATGGTCGCCAAAGCCTTATTCCATGTTCTCACCAACATGTGGCCCAAAGGTCATCGTTGCTGGTACCTCAAAACATACTTTTTGGAATTACTCCAACTTAAAACCAGCTTGAAGAATTTCAAAAGATATACTTCTGAAATTACTTTAACTTAATGTCCGTTAGCATGGTCCCGTCACACATGCACATTCAACGACTTGCTGTCAGGCCTCATTCAGCATGTAGTCAGTTTCGCATCCCAAGGTGTACTTCCCAGAAACATCTACACCGGAGAGTCCCCAACATACAGGGAAGCTTCTGAAATTACCTCAACTTAACCCAAATGATATCATAACACATGCACATTCAACCACTTTCCCACATGTCCTCGCTGTAATCCAAAGTATATCCTTCGGATATAACTTCACCAGAAGTTCTTAAAAATGGGAGGCCAACTCCACAGCTCTGCATGCTGTACCTAGCCAACATCCTCACTTCTTCTCCATCTTCAACACCCTGTGATCACCGCCAACAATCCAAAATACTCCTCTGAAGTTACTTCAGCTTAATCTTTGCCAATATGATTCAATCTTGTAAGTACATTCAACTTCTTGCAAATAACTTTCAGCCTCACCAACCCACTTCAAGTACCATGGAATACTCTTTTGAAATTACTTCGACTTAATCTCTACTGAGAAGGCTCAGTCATGCAAGCACATTCAAATATTCGCAGACCCATTTTCTGTCTCATCAAAGCCTTTCATATGGGTGGGTCTACTCTTCTGAAATTACTTCATCTTGCTAAAAGCTCCACTACCCTCAATTGCTTCACTTAAAGAGTCAAGTATAAAAATCCATTTTCAAGACTCATTCACTCCCCACACTCTAAAGCTGTGTGTGCGAACGAGTCTTGAGGGGGCATTTGTAGAGAGGGAAATTTCTCGGCCTATCACAAGCTGACACATCATGCCACCAAGTCCACAAAGTATGGCTAATTACAAAGCATCATGTACTGCTACTAGAAATTTGCCAAATTCCATTAAAGTAAAAACATGAAAAGCATGCAAAATGCTAATCACATGTAGGCGCGTGTAAGCGATGACCCAAGCAGACCAATCAGGTTGTGACATGTGTCACCAATCAGATTCTGCCACGTATTGCTCACCTACCCCCAAACTCCTATAAATAGAAGCATTCCTAAGGCATTTAAATACACCAAGACATCTGGGGAAGAACCGAGAAGAGATCTTGAGTACAGAAATCTAAAAACTCTGCTGGAATTAAGCCCTAAAGCCTCCAAGAACTTCAAGAACTTCAACTTTGAATACGAAGAACATTCGAAGAGAAATCATCCAAATCATCTTCCTAGATCTCTAAGGTCACTAGAATCAAGCTCAAATGCCTCTAGAAACTCAAACACCAATCCATCTAAAGCACAAGCAGCCTCAAAGAAGATTCAGAAGTATTGAAACTCTGCTAGAATCAAGCCCTGAAGCCTTTAGGAACTTCAAGAACTTTAACCTCGAATATGAAGAACATTCGAAGCTGAATCATCCAAACTACTTGTCTAGATCTCAAAGGTCACTGGAATTAAGCTTAAAAACCTTTAGAAACCTCAACAAACTATAAATCAGTAAAGCTCTAAGGATTTAAGTCTCTAAAGCCCTGAAGAGCTTCCACCACAAACCTTCAGAAAAGAAGAATGAACGAAAAACACACAAAGAACGTGAAGAACAAAGAATTTCTAGCAAACTCATAGCCAGAGATTCATTGTAATTCCATTTCAAAGATCTTCGATCCATTCCTCAGCCAAATTGAAGGATATTTGGTGTTCGAATTAGAATCACATCACCACAATTCCAATCAACAAATCTTTTAAGGAGATCGAATCAGAGGGTCATTCTTTTGTAATCACAGAGAATTGTACCACATATTCATCAATACAAATTCGCATTTGTGAAACTCTTTTACTTGTTTGATTTATTTTGAACTAAGAAATTTAGTCTTCTACAAATATATCAACAATAGTTTTTGCATCTAGTTCCACTACAATATTTTGTACACCCAGCTAGGTTACTAGGCTCATCCCTTCTCTCAGAGCCCAGTATTCGGCCATTACACTTGTTGCACAACCAATAGACCGTGAAAATCCCTTCACCCATCTACCTGCACTATCTCTAATAACACCACCCCCACCAGCCTTTCCTGGATTACCAACCGAGGCCCCATCCGTATTAAGCTTCAGCCAATACAAAGGAGGTTTCAACCATCTAATGGGGATTTTGACCATTGGATTTTGGCTTTTAATTTTTGCCACTCCGTACTAGTATTCTAAGGCTTGATTGAGACACTACTTGTGTAGGAGAAGGTTGAGAGGAGTATTTTCAAAACATAACTTGTTACTATGCTTCCAAAGGAACCGGATTGCAAAAGGAAATAGAATACTCCACGGTATGGCTGTATGATGGATAACATTGCTCAGGCCATTTGCTTTGAGCCAATCAGCCATACATTCATTGAAGGTGCACCTTAGTATTGGGGGTATACAAATCTTGTCCCAGAACAAATGAGCAAAATTGCAGTCCCTTAGAATGTGGATTATTGTCTCCTCCTGATCATTACATACGGGATATTTAGTACAACAATTAATACCCCTTGAAGCTAGGATTCCTCTCACCGGAACACTATTGGGGTGGCAATGCCATATGAAGTGCACAATTTTTGGAAGCATATCAATTTTCCAGATCCAAACTCCTTAAAAAGAGTTTCCTGTATTTTGGTTTGGGGTGGCTAATCGATAAGCAGAACTTGTAGAAAACTCGCCATCCTTAGATTTAGCCCATATGACTGCATCTTGCCCCAGGTTAAAAATTTGAATAGGAATTTCTCTAATACTATCCTTGATGGCTTGTGGGAGATCAAAAGAAAGTAAATTCCATTTCCAAGTTTGGCTTTGAATCAGGTCCCCCTTTCATTTCAAAATCAAGTGCAATTTAGACAATTGTAAATTATTAGTACTTTTAGAAGTGCAATTTACCCTACAGTAGAACTATAGAGATAATTCAGAACAGATAGTATAATATGTGATTCTAACATTACAATAAGGAATCAATGTCTAAATTGCAGCAATAATATCCTACAGTACCAGTAAATGTAGTTCCAAGATAAGTATGTACTGTTTCTTGGGATACTACATAAAGTTAGAAATTACTATAATTTCTGCTTGTACAGTTAAAAGTATCATATGGGCTTTAGGCACAAGGACGTAGAAAAAGACAAAATAATGGACCCAGCAATACTTGGGCTTGCTATTTCCATCTGGCTTGGACTTTTAGAAAGCATTGTTAACGAATTAAAACTGTATTAGTATTGATAATAATATGTCTCAAATTGCAACAATGAAATTCCCAAATTAAAACCGAATGTAGTTCCAAGTTATGAACTGTTACTAATTAGGATCTACTTAACAGTAGACATAACAATAATTTCTGCTTCTACAATTATGGTATCATTCACAAGGAACCCCTTAAATGCATCATGGAGGTCATTTAGAAACATAAATTGTCGAAACCCCCAGCCATCTGAGTTAGAAAACCAATGTTCACCTGTAAAGAAAAAAATTTAAACAAATTACGCTTACAGGAAAGAATTACATAGTGAAGAAAGGAAACCCAAGTATTACTTAGTCTTTCCATGTGATTTCTTTGGGCTTGGTTCCTTATTCGTAGCTTATATTCTGCATAAATTTTGTGCTCAGATGGAATACAGTCGCATAAAGTGAGGAAGATGGATATCGCTTCGGGTATTTCATCAGTACCTCCTTTAGGATAGACCTGTAATTTCCTGGATTCAGAAAAAAGAGTTGGAAACAACAGCTTGTATGTCCAGTATAAAATAGCTTTCCTTTTTATAACAAAGTGCAACTAACAATAAAAATACAAATGTTAAAATGCAAAACTGATCTTCTAACTTTCTTTAGATTTTATTTCAGTTCTCTAACTTTACTTTCATTTATTTCAGTTATCTAAGTTTTAGATTTATTTAATTAAGGCATTTTTGTTAACTTTTGTTAAAATTTTTTGAAAAAAAAAATCTGAAAAATATTTTTCAATCATTTATTGAATTTTTTCAATTTAAAAAATTTGAAGAAAAATTTATAAAATTAAAAAATTAGAAAAGCCTTAATTGAATAAATTTGAAAGTTAGATGACTGAAATGAACAAAAACAAAATTAAAAAACCGAAATGAAATTTGAAGAAGCTTAGAGAGCCAATTTTGCATTTTACCCAAATATAAAAATAAAGAGCAAGGTTATTACACACATGCATGTTTTTAACTGAAATGTATATGGTGAGTAAGAGTCTCCCTCCCCCCTCCAAAAAAAAAAAAGAAAAAAAGAAAATACCATTTTAAACCTTCAACAGTGAATTCTTGAGAAGAGTAAAAACTTTTATATAGTGTTGAAAATTTTTCAATCTTCCAGGTCATAGTACGGTTTGGGGGATCTCTAATCATGGAAACACACTGTCGTTTGTGACTTCGCTCATAAACAGAAACCTCTACGCCGAATACACAGCAATCATTGACAAGGTATCCTTGAGACGGATCATTGAAAGTGTCAACGGGAAGAACTTTGGCAAAGCCCCATTCATTCTTTATGTCATTAAATCTTCTAATTGTCCCAAAAGAATCTACACGTACCCAAAAGAAGATATATATATATATATATATATATATATAACAAACAAAATCATGAAAAATAATAATATTAAGCATGCATATTTGTTGGGGGGGTACAAACCTTGAATGGTCAAGTACATGTCCCGAATCTGATCAAACAAGAAAAATTTGAAGCTAGCATTAACCTCCCAACCGAAAGGAAGTTTTTCTGTCTCAGCAATTGCCAAGTAAAGAGAGATGTGACCAGTCCCAATGATTTTCTTCTTTCCTCTTGGATAGAGATACAACCTCCTAGAAAAAAAAGAGATGACTGACTAAGCAAATACTAGTAATTTGATGGAACAAACAATTACGAAGATAGAGCATTAGAGTCCACCATTTATGCCGGCAAGCTTCAAAAACACAGGACTCAAACTTTTCCAGCACAGCCTGGGACAGTAAAGAGTATGACTCTATCTTAAGTGAAAAATGAGCTGGAGGTAAATCCCTTGTTGATCTTGTAATTGCTGCAATAGAATATTTAATATTAAGAGGCAAACTATAAATATTGGGTAATGAAAATCATTATAAATATTGGGTAAGTATTGAAAATCATTATAAACCCCAATCACATTGTCTAACAACAAGGCTCATAGATGAGAAAACGATTATTGAAAGAAACATTAATTGAAAACAAAAGAATGAAAAAATAAAAAATTAATAAGCAAAAATTTCTTTGGAATCGTGCATTAACAACTGCATATATTCGGCCTGTTACATATTCGAACTCTTATTTCATTTATTTTTAAATGGTTTTCAATTATAACTTGAAATTACAGTAACTTAATTAAAGTATGTGGATAGAATCATAAATTTTAAGTTTCAATGACTAAGTCCGGAGTCCTATCCAGCCCAAATGGTCGGCCCCAACACAGCCACGGTACAAAGCCAATTTCGACGGAGCTCTGTTCAAAAGCATTGATTCTGCAGGTCTGGGCGTGATAATCTGAGACTCTAATGGAGCGGTCATAGGTGCTCTGTCAGCTCGTGTTCCACTGCCTCAGTCCATGGCCTTAGTCGAAGCTCTAGCATGCAGGCGAGCTGTTCAATTTGCTGCGGAGTTTGCGTTACATGAAGTGGTCTTTAAAGGTGATGCAGCAGTAATAATCAATGGTGTCTCTCATGGAGGGGCCAATCAGTCATCGTATGGCCATATTATTGACGACATCCAAGTCCACATTTCTGCTTTTCATTTTTCTGAATTTAGTTTTGTTCCTCGCTTATGTAATACAGTAGCTAATGCTCTGGCAAAACGTGCTAAAACAGGGCCTGAACTTCAAGTTTGGCTAGAGGATTGTCCTGAGGATATTGCCCCTCTGGTTTTGGGTGATGCCTCTTGATGTTTCTATGCTTGTTTCAATAAAGCCCAGCCCGTAATTGGGGTCTGGTTTCTCAAAAAAAAAAAAAAAAAAAAAAAAGTTTCAATGACTAATACTGTTTTTTTTTTTTTTTGAGAAGATGACTAATACTGCTTAACATGCAGTGGACAACGTTTATTAATTTCAAAATGAACAATTTAATAAACTCATTTTCTAAAAAATAAAAAACCAAGTTTCAAAATACTGTAACTTATTTAAAGTGCGTGGATAGAATCATAATTTTTAAGTTTCAATGTCTAATATAGCTTGGCATGGTGTGGACAACATTTGTTAATTTCAAAATGAACAATTATCAAGTAATAAACCCATTTAACTTCCACAGCTTAGAGTATACTTAAATTTATCACATATATAGCACTAACAAATATCATAATTCAAAACTGATAAAACCTGTGAGTTCTTTTGTACTACATTCATGCATTTCATTCTAGATTTGTTTTTTTTTTTTTTTTAAATAAAATAAAATAGAAAACAAAAAAAAAAATTGTATTAAACATCACCAAGTGTGTAATTAAGGTTGGCCAATGAAAGTTACATTTTATGACTTGTACCTTATTTAGCTTTGATGAGCTATTTTCCTACACTTTGCTAGCTTGTGCTATGTAATACTTAATTATATGAGTTGTTTAGGGTTTTTAAACATATGCTCTTAATTTTGATGTCACATTCTTTTGATTTTAAGGACTAAAAAATCATAGGAAAAATGCATAAATAACCATCTCATCACTGTTACTCGCCAATCATGAATACCTGTGTGCAAATCATAAAAGCCGCACTCGATAAGGTGCAACACTTGCATAGCAAGATTAAACAAGGTGTTGTTTTAAAAAGAATAAGAAAATCAAAAGAAAAATAAAATGCTTTTACATGATTGCAAACGTGTTTTCTAGAAGATGTGAGAGTTACATGATATAACTCTTTAGGTGATAATCACTTTCAAACTAATGTGGCTGAAGTTGTAGAAAATTTGTTTAATTACTATATACGTATCACTTTTTATGTATCTTATACACTTACTAGTTGCACACACCATACGCAAATTTTTGTTAAGCACTATACATGTGATTTTCGAGGAGAAAAATGTTGAATCTTGATAAATAATTGATTTAGTTGAAGAGAATGTGGTTTTTGAAAACATTTGAGAACAAAAATATGTTTAGAATAGGTGTTAGACATTGCTCAATGTGATTCAAGTCAAGTCTTAAGAACATTCAAGTTGCAAAAAAAGGCATTAAATTTTAATGAAGCTCGATTGATCAAAGGACAGGCTCGACCAATCGAAAATCGTAAAACAACAAATTCTGTAGAATTTTAAATTAGGCCCAAGCCCGCGAAAACAGTTAATGTTTTAGTCCAACATTCCTAAGTATAAAAGGAAAACGCTAATTACATTGTGAATACTTTTGGAAGACCTTAATGTGATTCAAGTCAAGTCTTAGGAACATTCAAGTTGCAAAAAAAGGCATTAAATTTCAATGAAGCTCGATTGATCAAAGGACAGGCTCGACCAGTTGAAAATTGCAAAACAACAAATTCTGTAGAATTTTAAATTAGGCCTAAGCCCGTGAAAACAATTAATGTTTCAGTCCAACATTCCTAAGTATAAAAAGAAAACGCTAATTACACTGTGAAGACTTTTGGAAGACCTTAATGTGATTCAAGTCAAGTCTTAAGAACATTCAAGTTGCAAAAAAAGGCATTAAATTTCAATGAAGCTCGATTGATCAAAGGACAGGGTCGACCAATTGAAAATTGCAAAACAACAAATTCTGTAGAATTTTAAATTAGGCCCAAGCCCACGAAAACAGTTAATGTTTCAGTCCAACATTCCTAAGTATAAAAGGAAAATGCTAATTACATTGTGAAGCCTTTTGGAAGACCTTTGAGTTACTCTTATGAGATCTGGGAGGTTTTGTGCCTTCTAACTTTACAAGTATCTACCGGAACAAGATCTACAATCAAGTGTTGGTGCAATCTAGTTATTACTGCAATATCAACAAGTGGTGATCTAAAATCTTTGAGTAAAATCTCAAAGTCATAAGCATGGGAGCTTGTGTGCTGTAAATCTAAGAGAAAAGAGTCGGTGGATTCAGAGCTTGAACGTGGTTATGTCAATAAGTTACTACTGGAGGTAGCAATAGATTTAGGATTAAATCTTATTGTAAAAACTTCAATTCTCTATTAGTGGATTTGTTTGCCTTTATGATAGGTCAAGTTAAATCCTCTCCAGTTTTTTACTTTGAAATTATTAGTTTTATTGGTTTTTTAGGGTAATTGTATCGTTGCCTTATTTATTTTTTCACACTGCATGATATGATTTAATTCTGTTTAACCTAGATCTGAATAATAAATCTAACTATTAACTTGGTTAATTAATTAGGTTAAACAATCTCTGTTTTAAGGGGTCTAAGCAAACAAACAAACAATTTTTTTTTTTTAATGAAATTTCTTTCCTAATTCACAAAGTAGTACACAGATCTACCAAAACACATATATTCCAAAAAAATTTTTTGAAACAATATTCCAATTCAAATAAACCAAAATAATTATTGTAACTCAATTAGTTGGCACAAATTTAAATTGAGGGTAGAAGGATTAATATTAGTAACAGATGTGAACTTTAGATATGAAAAATTACAAAAAAAGAAAAGAAAAGAAAACTTATGAGATGAACTCTCTCTCCAAAATCTATATATATATATATATATATATATGTATGTATGTATGTATGTATGTATGTATGTATGTATGTATGTATGTATGTATATTATGAGACAAAAATGACAACTCATCAAAGTTAAAAGATGTAATTTGTATATTTGCCAAATGTTTATTGTTTTAGATGATCGAGATAAGCCCTCCATTAATTTCCCTGATAATAAGTAATAATCTATGATAGGGATTGGAAGACCGACACACACCAAAAAAACCTATAATCCTCATAATATGATCATATTCTTTTCATTTGTTATGCCCACTTCAATATCTCGCCAGCTCGAACGGATTTAAGAAATCATCGTTATTTTAATACTTAAATCTTTTGAAAGAGTAGAGTGGAAATTAAACAACTCATATGTATAATCTATTTTATTTCCTTCTCTCCAATTATAATCTATTTTCTTTTCTTCTTACTTGGTGAATTTCTTTGATGTATTTTTTTTTATTGATAAATTAATTTTTCTAGGATGAAGATAAGGTTTAAAAAAAAAAAGGAAAAAAGAACATTATTATTACTATTATCTTTCAAAACTAATATAAAAAAAAAAATTAATAGAACCTTAAATATTTTATATAGTAATTTATTCTCCTTCATAAAATTTGTGCAATAAGCAATAAAAGAAATGGTATAGTTACATACTAACATATAATTTACATTAGTAAGCTTGGTGTCTATCTTTTTTTTTTTTTTTTTTTTTTTTTGAGACTAGCTTGGTGTCTATCTAACTATTAAAGATCATTTTTTTTTAAAACTTAAATCTTTAGAAAGAGTAGATGGGAAATTAAAAAAACTCCCATGGATTGGAGTTTCGGAAGTTTGGAGTTCTCTTCATACATTTAAAGTATATGCCATCAAAGAGTTCCAACTTAAAGTAGGAAAAAAATAAATCACAATAATGATGTACTTTTATAAAATATCTAGGAGGAAAACATACCTGGTGCCTTGTTTGGGTTGTTGACAGGAGCACCGCTGGACTCGTTGCTACTGTCAGCCATGTCTTTGGAATTAGTTTCTTGACAAAATAATGGTAATTTGCATTATTTATAGAGAGAAATCAATGGTCATGGGTGCTCCACAAATTACTATAGCACTTTACGCATCATGGAATCTGTACATGTGATTTGTTGGAAGGAAAGAATAATTAAGGGATTAAGGGATCAGGATGCAAGATACACAAAGGATTGATGCCTTTTTTCAATGGAGAGAAAAAGGAGAATTAAATGAAGGTATTTTCTTTCGCGATTCGCATAAAACTTATGATAATAGAAAATCTCATTGAATGGATGGAGCTTCAACAATACTATAGTCTATAGCACTTTACACCAATGAAGTCAATACCGTACTGGAGGATGTATCGGTTTGGCTAGCGATACGATATATTTCGGGTACCGTTCAATACCAGTATACTGTTTCAGGTTTATCGCTATTTTATATACACACGCACACACAAAATCTCTAGAACCATGTTTATAAGCATATAATATTTCACTTATATTATAGTAAATATAAAAATTTATCATAAAACATTACCTAAATTCAGAAAAATTATTTATAGTTTTAGACTTTAGCATCAATTAAAAAAAAAAAACATAATATAAAAAATAGAAAGCTTAATTGTTCATTGCATACTAAGAAAACAAATAATACTAATAAGTTAATGGAAATAAGTTACCATTATGCTCTTACAAAAATTCAAAAATTACAAAACTAAAAAAAAAAAAAAAAAAAAAAAAAAGCTTTTTTCTGTATTGGTCGGTATTGCCCAAAATTGGCCAATATGGCCGGTACATGGCCGGTACGATCAGTATTTAAACTAGTCCGAAACGTTATCGTTTTGATACCAGTATACATACTGATACGGTATTAACTTCACTGCTTCACGCATCATAGAACTTCGCACACGGAGCCACACAAATCATTTGTTAAAAGCATGGGTATCATCTGTTGAAAGGAAAGAATAAGACGATGCCTCATTGAAGTTTATGAAACTTCAACAATACCATAGCACTTTATGCATCATGAAACTTTGCACACGGAACCGTACGCATGATTTGTTGAAAGGAAAGAATAAAGAAGGGATCCATATTCCATATGCAAGATAGAAGGACCAATGATTATTTTGACTAGAGGGATAGGAGTCGAATCAAAGGAATATAGTTTCTTTTGGGGTTCAAAAAAACAAAATTATGATAAGACGAAACTTCGTTAGAGTTCAAAGAACAAATTCATATGCTTTCATGTTGTCATATTTTATGTATAGGTTTGTCTATCAGAAATTTGGTAAAAATGAATAATTGGATTAATTAACAAAATGGTAAATTATATATTTGGTCCCTATTCTTTACACCATATTTAAATTTATTTCTTAATCTTTACATCATATTTCAATTTAATTCCTAACATTTTAATTATGTCAATTTGGTCCCTAACCTTTTAGTGTTGTGTTAATTTAGTCATTGTCATTATCTCTTGGATGAAAAAGTCTGACGTGTCAAACAGCCTAACTATTTTTTTTTTTTTAAATTGCCACGTCAACTGCCACCTAGACTAACACGTTTTTTTTTTTTTTTTTTTTTTTGAGACAACACATCAATTTTTTTTAGTAAACCAAAATCAAATCTTTTTAGTTTGATAATAAATTTTACTTATTTTGTTAGACAGGGGTAGACCCATCTAAAACACTATCTCCCTAAAATCCAAAATCCCTAACGTAAGGACAACGACACCTTCTCCTTCCTTCCAGCAGCGCCTCTCTCTTCCAGTGGCACCAAGTTCATCCCTCTCTCTCTCTCTCTCTCTCTCTCTCTCTCTCTAAATTAGTAAAAATTCCTACAGAATAAACTGAATGGAAACTATTGACACTTCATATGTTATGACATCTGGGTGTAATTTTTTGCAAATTATTTTTCTCTTAACATGTTTTCAAATATGTTTCTAAAGCTTTTGTTAATTTTTAGTGTTTACTGTTTGAATAAAAGAATTAATATAAAATTTATCTACAAATAGTTTGTCATCAATTTAGTTCAAATTTATTATGATTTATTTGTGTTTTTCTTGAGCAATGATTTAGTCTTTTTTTTTTTTTTTTTTTCTCTTAATTGAAATCCAAAGGAAGAGAAACGGTAGAATTAGATAGAGTAGAAGCAATTAATAGCAATGGATCCATAGGGAAAAAACAGTTTCATGAAACACAACATCCTTGGAAATGAAACAGTGTGGGATTGAAGATCAAACAACTTATAGCCTTTCACATTGAAAGGATATCTAAGAAAAACGCACTTCTTAGCCTTGGGAGAAAACTTATTTCTAGTTTGAGCAATAGTGGAGGCAAAATAAAGACAACCAAAGACCTTGAGATGACCATAATCTAGAGGTTTGTGAAAAAGAAGTTCAAAAGGGGTTTTATCATTCAACAAGGGTGAAGGTAGCTTACTGACCAGATAAGCTGCATCTAGAACACAATCACCTCAGAACTGGATTGGAATGTGAGATTGTATTTGTAAGGCTCTAGGTATGGAAAGTAAGTGTTGGTGTTTTCTCTCCACAATAGAGTTTTGTTGTGAAGTATAAACATAACTATGTTGATGGATTATGCCATCAACATTAAAGAACTCTGGCATATGAAATTCCATACCATTATCAATTCTTATAGCTTTGATTCTTAGTTCAAACCGAGTATGTACCATGGTATAAAAAGAGAGAATTAATTGCCTAACTTCAGACTTGGACTTCCACTAAAAGAAATCTGTACTATTGTGGCGGTTATTTGTAGTAGGTGCAAAAACTACCGCTATATGTCACCTATTACGGCGTTTTTTGTGACCGCCGCTGTACATAGGGTCTATTGCGGCGTTTTTTGAGACTGCCACTATAGGTATAGTCTTTTGCAACGTCCTACAACAGCGGGACATATAACCGCCGTAATATATATGTTTTAGCGGTAGTAACTTAGATATAGCGGCGCTCTTGAAACTCACCGCAATAAATACTTCATTTTGCACAGATACTATAACGGTGATAGAGAAAAACACCGCAATATCCGAGCTATAGAGGCGATTGTATGACTGTCACAATAGATACTCCTTTTTTCTATGGTTTTTCTTAGTTATAGTGGCAAGTTGGACCGCCGCTATAGACCTTCTAGATCACCGCCTCTGCCCAAATCTTTCCTCTATTTTTTTTTTTTTTTTTGGCTTTTCATTTTAGCGCCTTTTCATTTTTGCCAAAAACATTGTATCTCTCATTCACTGTATCTCTATCTCATTCACTTCAGAGACCTAAAATCCCAGCTCTCTCTCTTTAGCTCTGACTCTCCCTTGTAGACCCAAAATCCCATCCAAACACTATCTATCTTTTAATCCCTATCTCTCTCTCTTTCTCTCACTCTCCCTCACATCCACCATCGCTGCCGCCTTCACAACAACCCCACCACCACCACTAAACCACGTCAACTTAGTGGCCGCCACCTAGCAACCCCAATCCATCTCGTCGCCACCACCTCATTTTAATCCACCTCGTGAGTTTTTTTTTTTTTTTTTTTAATCTAATGTGTTATCTGTTTTTTTGTTGTTTGTTTGGTAATATATTAGGATGTTTTCTAGTCAAAAACGAAATTGTTCCTTTGAATTCTTTGATTCTTTAATTTTTGAAATGGATTATTGATGTTGTGCTTGTTTATCGGGTTGATTGTGTGAAGAAAAGGAAATGCAATTTGAGCCAAAGCTGTTCAATTTCTCTCTCTCCCTTTGGGGAAATTGTGAGATTATCATAATGTTTAGGCTATGATGAATGGGGAGTGAATGTGCTTATAATCTTCTCAAACTGATATTCCATTCAAAAGGTGGAAGCACTCTCCTTCATTAGAGCATTATAGCACATTTATCATCAAATTATAAGGGTTTCTTTAGCTACAAATTCTATTATAGGTCACTTGTTACTACTCTATAGTATTCTACAATTTGTCTTGGGCATTGTGTTTTAAATTTATTGCAAAGATTTATGCCATTAACAGATTCACCATTAGTTGTCTATTTTCATAGAGATGGCTATGCAATTAACAGAAAATATGGTCCCTAAATATTTAAGCTATTCTTGAAAGGAAAACAAATTGATTCATTGATTATAGCAAACATTGATAACAATGGTCCTAGCAATCTATTTGTTATATGAAAAAACTTGTAGGACAACCTAAACTTATTTAAACTTGTATGTGTGGATACATCTTTGTATTTTTGAGTATTATGAATGGATTATTTGTTGTGAGCATCTTGAATTTGTTTTGAATTCTATGGCAAGTTGTGATTAAAAGCTCAGTGTTATATTTAGTCCCTAGTAAGGAATAATCATACTGTAGCTAGTCCTTAACAAGGGAAGGTCCTAGAAAAGAGGACAGTGCACATTTGGTAGCTCCTTAGCAAGGGAGTATACCATTAAGGATTTTAAAAGAGAGCTCCTTAGCATAGGAGTGCACCTTTAGGTTCCAAAGGAGCCACCCTTAAGAAAGGGGATGAAAAGGGAGTTCCAATCCCAAAAACAAGGCAACACAACCCTATCAACAAGGCATAAATGTTGATCACGAGAAAAGCCTAGGAAATTATTTATAGAATGGTGTTGATATATCATAATTGTAACACCCCAACCCAATTTTATAGTTAAACTCTGTGTTTGAGTGGTTAAGTATTAGTACTATTAGTTTAAGCTACTTTCTTTTTATAATTAATAGAAGAGTATTTAGTAAATATATTACTTTATAATACTTTTGGATAAGAATTATAAAGATTATAAATAATTGAAATGACTATTTGTATTGTAAATATATACTAAGTATAAGTACGTACAAAATTATATTAAGTTGTTAAGTTATTAAATATATAGTTGTTCGTGTTTAATTAAGTGTTTAAAGTAAGGGTTAATATGCAAAGTTATTTTATAGTTTTGGCCTTTCTAGAATATAGAATTATGGAGGGTGAAAAGTGTAAATACCAAAAGTTGAAAAAGTGAGTCAACATTTTGTATCCCTCATCAACACACGTGCCCCACCCAAGACATTTCCCTTATCTTTTCTTGGCTGCCAGAAGGTTCGGCCCTTATTTCTTCCTTCCTTTTCTTTTTTCTTTGTTCTCATCTCTTTCTTCTTCTCTTGTTCTCACACGGCAGCCCCTACTTCTCACCAACTGTTCTCCCTCTCTCACCGAAACAATAAATCTCACTCTAAGGAAGAAATTAAAAGATTGGCCCTAAGATTTCAGCTTCAAAGTTTGTGGGTAAGTAAATAAAAACATCATCTTATTATGGGTATTTCAATGGTGGAATGGTTTGGCTTTAGTTTCACTTCTATGTTTTCTAATATGATTGTTAGAAGCTGAAGTTTGTGGTTTATAAAACTAGGAAATTATGAATTTGTAAGTCCATATATATATATATATATATATGCTGTTTTGAGGAGCTATGAATTTGTGTTGGTGATTTGTTGAAGGTTGATTGGGGTTTTTACTAATTAATGATTGTATATGATTAAGGAAGTAAGAAAAAGTTGGGCTGAGTGCTTTTGAGGTTACTGCTGGGATTTTTATTGTATTTGATTTTGCTCTAAATGGTTAAATGACTGTATATAAGTATTTTCTAACATGTCTAATGAGTGTATAAAAATTCCCATGTGATGATAAGACTATTTGCAATCATTTTATAATTTTACAAGAAAAGCGTTTCAGAGCTGTCACTGTGACAGATTCGGTGTTTATGCATGATCAATTAGGTATTAAATTGTATATAGTGAATTTGGATGCTAGGGATAATTCCTATGAATCCTAAGACACATATGGTTGTTATGGAAGTGGTCTCACAGCATTTGGATGAACATAAAATTAATGGTTTAATTTCTAAGTTGCATGAAATTCTGTCAGGACAGATTTGAGCATGTTGTCTTGTATGATTTTTAGTAAATTATGGTTTTATTCTTTGACTCCGAAATTTATATGGTAATTAATAGACATCCAGAGGAGTTGTTCTGTAAACATTCATGAGAATTTGATGTGTTTAGATATCCCTTTTGTATTTTACAAATGAGGCATATGCTGCTGGAATAAAACAGAGAACAGTGAGGGACATGCCTAACTTTGAGGATTTAATTCTAAAGTTAGGGTAAATGATTTGAGCTATAATTTATTATGCTCATCATTTGGTATGTCTAGATCATAGCTTAATTTTGTATACCTTGGTCCAAGGTTTGGTACTCAAAGGAGAACCATCAAATTGTTCATGTGAGTGTATATGGTTACATGACCATGCTTAAAAGTGTATATGTTTATGCATGCATTATTGCCCTAATCTCAAAGCACCTTTTGAAATGAAGTTGGCTCCTCCGGAGATATGATATAAATATGAGAATGTTGGTATTCTTTAGTTTGGTACATCCTTTGTTGATGTGTGCATAATATGTTTGTGGGAACCTCGTTGAGGTGGGGTTAGGATCCCCTTGATTTTGAGAGATAGGCTTTGAGATGAATGCGTAAGTTTATGATAAGAAGTAATTGATAGTAATAAGTTTTAATATTTGGTTTAGGTGTTACTAGTACCCAAGTCCAAGCTCCTTCGACTTTTGGCTCTCGGTTCCTCTACTTTCAAGTAAGAGATAAGTTATATAGGCATTTGATAAGTCATGAGGTTATTTTAAAGTGTATTATGCATTAAAAGATTTTTTATTAGAGATATGGCATATAATCATGTTTTAGACAATGATATGTTCGTGAGCTTTCGAAACCTTATGTATATGATTTAAGCATATTGATGCCATTACTAATTCCATGAACATGATGTTTGAAGAAAATAAAGGATATGCTATTATTGTGAAATGTTATGTAATTTTTTTGAGTTATGTCCTTTGGTGATCTGAACTCAGCCAGTAGGGGTTAATTACTGGCTTTCCATGGAAAATGTTATATGTTTGACCATTTAAAGTAGAGGAAATGGGGCTACCTGTAACTCTAATCTGAACAAGGCCTTCTCCCCAATGTGTACGAACAGCGGGGAGGGACAAAACCTTGAGGGGATGTGCCATCAGGCCTCCCAAAGAGGACAATATCATACACACGAGGGCACCCAAATGTGATGAGGCCTTCTCTATACAGAGTTATTAGATATGAACTAACCAATATGTTATGAACAGCTATATTATTTTATTGATTATGAGAGAATGAATTGTTTATATGCATTATGAAAAGTTAAAAGCTCTCATGAAAAGAAGTTTATGATGAAAAGAAAAGCTATTCTTTAAAGATAAAAGTTTCCGAAGTTTTGTTATGCTTTAAAGATGAAGAATTTGATGAAAAGGTTTTAGTGTTTTGTAAAGAAAAAGCTTCCGATGAAAGTACAAGTTTACGTCAAAAAGTTCTCAGAAACCTGTTCTTTATGAAATGTTAAATTTTATGACTATGAAAGTTATAATATCTTACGAGAAGAAGTTTATAAATAAAAGTCTTCTTATTTGTTAAAATGTTTCTAGTTTAAGACAAAGTTACCAATTATTTGATTTAAGTTAAAATAATTATTTTGTAACAAGAATATATAAATATATATATATATATATATATATATATATATGTATGTATGTATGTATGTATGCATGTATATGATTTTAAACAACCAATATTGTATTTGGTGACTTTATAAGAAATTAAAGAAATTCAGCCTAAAAGGTTTTGGTAATATTATTTTGATAAGAAAAAGGAGAACAATATTTTCCTATGAAAAACGTATAAGTTATTATTATGAATAGTATAAAATATTATGCATGAAAGGATGTTCTCCTACCTAAATAACCGTAAAATAAAATGATTTGATTTACATGCATTCTTATTAAATTCTTATGTATCTTACCCTTACTGAGTTGTGTAGCTCACCCCTTCCACCCTTTCAGTCAACAGGTTTTATTTTGGAGTAGAGGGAGTCTTAGTCGAGTTTTGGAAGGAGCTGGTTTTAATTTTAAAAATATAGACCCCAAATTAGTAGTTTGATGTTTAGTTCTATAGTATTGTGTATTTTAGGATTTAATGAAAGTTGTGTACCTTAAAGTATTAAGAGATGTATTATGTGAAGTTCAGAATTTGAGTAACTAGTAGATTACGTTATTCTTTGAAGTACAGTGTAGATGTTCTGAATGTCCAGTGCAAGGTTATTTCTTTTAAGTAAAGAAACAAGAATGAAAAAAAAAAAAAGATGAAAGCTTTTGGAAAAGTTTTTGTAAAAGTTAAGTTAGTTCTTGTTAATATCAGGTTTAAACTTGATATTAGCAAGCCGGTCATGGTCACAAATCTGGGTATCGGGTTTGGGTCGTGACAATAATGGCTCACAATATAATGATATTTTTTATATGAAATATTTGATGTTAAAAATATAGATGGTTTGAAAGTTATATATATGTTGTATGGATTATTCATTTAAAAGATTTGCTCTCACGTCCTAATGTTAGTAAATTCCACTTATTGAGTTATCTCACCCACCCTTCCCCCCCTCCTCATATTATTCTCCCTTACATATACATTAGAGGGATCATTGGAGTAGAAATTTTTGGAAGACAACAGTTACAAATTATTTTATGGAACTAAGGATTTTATGATTATTTTTATGATATTAAATATTGTACTGGAGAAATATTTTATGAATATTTTATCGTTAGTGAGATTAGAGCTTTGACAATTGTAATGAGATTTTAAGTTGCTAGTAGCCTTTATTTAATATTTTTATGGATTATTTAAATTGAATAAACTTTTATTATTTATGATTTTGGGGCATTACAGTCGCATGAACATAAGTAAATGGACATCGGTTTTAGTATTTCATCAGTTCTCCTTTGGGACAGATCATTAACTTCCTGGATTGAATGAAAAGAGTTGGAAACAATAGCTTACAAGTCCAGTCTAGTATAATTAGCTTCCCTTTTTATAACAAATAAAAGTGCAGCTTCTAATAATAATATTAATAATACGGGTCATGCTAGTAGGTGCTCTAAGAGCCATGATTAATAATTTATTTTAAAAAAATTTTTATACTAATTTTATGAAAAATGAAAAAAATTATTAGCATAAAAATTTTTTTAAATAGATTATTAATTATTATTTTAAGAGTATTTGTTAGCATTTTTTTAATAATAATACCATTCTAAACTTTCAACCGTGAATTCTTGAGAAGAGTAAAACTTTTTATCCAATTTTGAAAGGTGTTCAGTCTTCCAAGTAAATGTACGGTTTGCAGGTTCTTTAATCATGGAAACAAACTCTCGCTTGCGAATTGCGACTACGCTCATAAACCAAAACCTCTACACCAAATAAACAACAATCATTTACAAGGTATCCATGAAACGCATAATTGAAAGTGTCAAGGGGAAGAACTTTGTCAAAGCCCCATTCAGTCTTTATGTCATGAAATCTTCTAATTTTCTTATCAGCATATATATGTACACAAAAGAATAATAATACAATCATTAAAAATAATAATATTACGCATGTATGTTTATTGGGAGAGTACAAACCTTGGATGATCAAGTACTTGTCCCGTATCTGATCATTCACAAAAAACTTGAAGCTGGCATTAACCTCCTAACCGAGGTGAAGTTTTTCGGTTTCCGCAATTGCCAAGTAAAAGGAGATGTGACCAATTTCGTTCATTTTATCCTTTCCTTTTGGATAGAGAGACGGCCTCCTAGAAAAGAAGACAGATAAATTGAAAAGGCAAACAATAATTTAATGGAACGAACAATTATGAAGGTAGAGCGTTAGAGGCCACCATTGACGACCGCAAGATTCAAAAACACCAGACTCATACTTCCAGCACAGCCTCAGATGATAAGTCCACCATTGATGACCGCAAGATTCAAAAACGCCGGACTCATACTTTTCCAGCACAGCCTCGGACGATAAAGCATAGTAGCATACGATTCTTTCTTAAGTAAGAAATGAGTTGGCGGAAAATGTCTTATTGAGCTTGTGATTGCTGAAATACAGTATGTGCAATTAAGAGGCAATCATTATATAAACACAAATCTTCTGCATTTCATTTGAGAAGCCAAATCCAATCACGATTCCAATGTTTTCACGGTTCAGTATATGCAACTTAGCAAACGACATGTTAAATGGAATTGCATGTTCTACTAGCTCAATTTTTTAGAAAAGTGAAATTCAATCATCTATATCTACTATAGAAAATAATAATAATAATAATAAAAGGTTTAGATTTGAAATAATATCTCTATGTTCGATGGGATTGGGTCCTATGGAATGGGTTATTGGCATTTATGAGTCCTTTTCTTACCTTCAGAATCTAATGTCATCAAAACGTCCACCATAAACATGAGTACTTGTACGGTTGTACCTTGTACACTAGAAAATATGGTGTACTTTTTTTTAATCATAGAAAATAATATATACTTTATATGAACATAAAAATGAATAAATAAGAAACGAAATAACTTTTGAAGGAAAGTGAACATTCAGAGTTCATTCTGGTTGATAGAAGAACCGCCCATTACTGAAGAGTTCGGTTGCTGGAACTATCTTTTATAACAAGATAACAATATATTGAACTACTATGAGCGAAAAATAACAATGTAGGACATGTATTTATAGATAGAAATCAAAGGAAATCAAAGGTCATGTGTACCTTGGAACAATCCAAAGGACTAAACAAATCATGGGAAATCAAAGTGCATTTATACTCCACAATCCGCAACAATGCAATATACCTTAAGGGTCTGTTTGGTTGGAAAAATGGAAAAACGAAAGAAAAGAAAATGGGAGGATGAAAAAGTAGGATAATAGAAAATATTTTAATTTCCTTCCTTGTTGTTTGGTTGGGAGTGGAAAAGTAGAAGAATGAAAAAAATTAGTTTGTATAAATTTACTCACATACTCTTGTTAAAAAATAATACCCAATTAAAACAAAAAAAAAAAAAAAAAAGTGACAAACAAGCAAAAAAGAAAAAGAAAAAGAAAAAGCAATCACCCAAATTTATTGAAAAATAAAAATCACGTCAAGAAAAAAAAATCACATCTAGTTAAACAAGAAAAAAAAAATAACAAAAAGAAAACAAATCACTGTCACCCCCATGCCCCAAGGAAAAAAAAAAGGAAATGGTAACTGACCTACAAAGCCAAAAAAAAAAAAAAGAAAGCCAATGTTGCCCAAGAAAAAAAAAAAAAAAAAAAAAAAAAAAAAAAAGAAAAAGAGGAAAAAACAAAGTGTCGCAGGAAAGCAAAAGATAATAATAATAAAAAAAAAATCAAATGTTGCCCTGGAAAGCAACTGGGGGCATTTTTGTCCATATAACAAATCACGCTCTTTTTCCCAATTTTCTTCTCATTTTGGGGAGAAAAAATTTTGATGGGCTCAAGAAGAAAACACACCCAGGCCTCACCATATTTTTTTCCTCTCTCCCTCCCAATCAAACTCTCTCTAAAAAGTTTTCCCTTCTTTTTTTCTCTCTACAATTTTTCATCCACCCTATTTCACCTCCAAACAAATATACTCTAAAATTAAACGCACTGTATAGTCTTTGGTTTGAGCTTGGAGTTGAAGGGGAACAAGGCTATCCAGTTAAATTTGTAGATACATAGAAAAATAATGTTACATTTTTCAGGCCAAATTAGTGATTGACATATATAATAATGTTCACTATTTTCTAGAACCACTTTTTTTTTCTTTTAAAGAAAATTTTCTATAGCCACTTAAGGACAATTGTGTATTGTAAGGGGCATCTATATCAGTTTCACCAATTTAATATTTTAGCAAAAAAATATTTAAACTCAACCCAAATAAGAATGCATCAGCCTCACTAAATTAATTAAAGTTTTTAAAGAAGATAGTCTTATCTTTACATATAGTAAGCCTCTATCCTCACTATATTAAACTTTAATGTTGATAAAATACTGAGGTTGATATATGAGTATGAAAATAATGGATAGCTAAACAAGCAAAAGTAATTTTTTTTTTTTTTTTTGGATTCATTTAGCTAAATATTTGAGGAGATTGATGTGAATACTCTAAAAGTGACAAATAGAGATTTAGTTTAAAGAGGAAAAGATTAAAATATAAAACACAAAATAAATTTAATTTTGAAAAATGTTAAGAAAGGAGTGTAAGTTACAAAATAAATAAATAAATTGATTTCCAAAACATAAAACTTAAAATATAACTTAAACAGAGATTCTTTGCCTACAAAACTGAGCTTGAAAGCTCAGCACCTGCTGTTGGGGATATTTGCGAGCTGTGTGGGGATTTTCAAGAGACTACTTTGCATAGTTTATGGCTGTGTGAGCACGCTTAGGCAGTGTGGAAGTCAGATATCAATTTTGTCCCATACTACATAATAGGTTTTCGAAGTTTCTTTGATCTTTTAGAGGAAGTGTTATGCAGAGGGTCGACGTATCATGTGGCATTATTCTCTACAATGGCGTGGTGTTTATGGTAGAGAAGTAACCGTTTGTAGATGAGTCAATTTGTGTGGCCTCTACGTGAAATCGGTGAAAGAGCAAAGGCTTTGGTAGTTGAATTTTTCGATGCTAATAAACAAGAAGCTAGGTCGAGAATTAGAAGCCCTCCTGCTTGCTGGGTTTCGCCTGAAGGTGATTTTTTTTTAAATCAATTATGATGCTGCCATTTTTGATTCGTTGGGTTATGCAAGTTTGGGGGTTGTGATAAGGGACAACACTGGTCATGTTATCACTGCCTTAAGCCAGAAAATTGGGCTGCCTCATTCTGTGGAAACAACTAAAGCTTTGGTTGCACTCCGAGCCATTGTGTTTGCTAAAGAATTGAGTGTTTAAAGGTAGTAGTGGAGGGTGATTGTTTGGAGGTGGTTCAGGCTTTGAAAGTTAGGGAGCATTGCAATACTTTGTATGGGACTGTTATTGAGGATGCGCGCAATCAAGGGCCCTCCCTACAAGCTTGTCATTTTCAGCATGTTAGAAGAGAGGGTAATAAGTTGGCTCAAGCTTTAGCTAGAAGAGCGGTTTTATCCGCAAATTTTGATGTATGGGTAGAATAACTACCTAGTGATTTAGAGGATGTATTCCTTTTTGATTTTTCTGTTTTAGCTTAATAATATAGACTTACTAGTTTCTCAAAAAAAAAAAAAAAAAAAAAAAAACCCTTAAAATAGAGTGTGTTTAGTTTTTTATGCTTACTGTAGATTAAAGGATATTTGTCCCAAAGTAGTCAATATGGCTAGAGGTCATGGATTTGTCGATAGTGTTGCGAGATGGCCATGGGTCCGTAAAAAACCTTAAAATATAGAGGGTGTTTTGTTTTTTATGTTTACTGTAGATTAAAGGATATTTGTCCCCAAGTAGTCAATATGGCTAGAGGTCATGGATTTGTCGATAGTGTTGCGAGATGGCCATGGGTCCGTTGTTGCCAGTCTTGATGAGGGAGAGCGAGAGATCTGCTGTTGTGTCTCGCATTGGCTCTCTAGCCCCAGTTTGGCCTTAGGTGGGTCAAAGTTGTAACTATGGCTCTCGATGGGTCTGGATGGGTTTGCTGGTCCGCGGTAATGAGTGGGGTGAGGGGTCTTTTAAGTAGACAGCTTGATTACTTAAGAATAAATTGAGAAAATAAAGAAACTTAACGCACAAGTATTAAAATTTGACATCATACCAAAGTTTTTCAAGACATTATCTATGTACTCTGATTTCCTTTTAGAATATATACAATATTTAGGCTTTGTCTGGTTTGCTTTTGGAGGGGTCAAGAAGTGTTTTAAGGGGTTAAAACTCTAATTGCCAACGTTTTTGCAATTTGGCTAGAGAATTTTAACAGGGAACTTAAAGCCGAAAGCAATTTTGAAGTTTAAAATTGAAATTCAGAACGTCTAGGAAAAAGCACTACAATTCACCAAGTATTGCTGAAAGTAATTTTCCCACTGCTAAAGACCCATTCTGTTAAATCGGGTTATCAGTTCCTTAAAAGTTAAAAGTGAATCTCATCAGCTAAAACCCAATTCTGCAATCACAGGACAAATAGGAATTTTCTGGAACAATATTTGGGGATTATCAAATCCAACTAAAGTTAGAAATTTTATTTGGAGAGCCTGCAAAAATGCCATTCCCACAAAGGCTAGCCTTGCTCACCGAACTGTGTTTGATGATCCAACCCATGACATGTGCCGTCACGATCCGGAAGATGCCCTCCACGCATTGTGGTCCTGCCCAGGTATTTAAGAGGTTTGGAGAAGAGATTCCCAGTGGGACTTTCGTTGAATCTTATTTTTGATAGCTTTTCAAAGTTAGGCCATTATGTTATGGAATCCAGGACAACGTTGATCCTTTTGCTATGATTTCACGGACGATCTGGTTTAGAAGAAACAAGCTTTGGATTCATCTCAGGTCTTCCCCATTAACTCAGTCTTCAAGCAAGCTCAGGACTCACTTTCTGAATTTTTGCAAGCACAACTACGGGCTACACTTGCCCCGAGTTACTTGGATTTTGCCTTCTACAACTAACTATAATAAATAAATAAACCTTCTATATATATGCATGCAAAACACTAGGAGCTAAAGAGATTAGGCAGAACATTCATTTAACATAACATGCACAATCTATGATAACCATGACAAATATATAAGTTATTCCAAATTTGATATTATCTCTACAACTGCAATAAGGATAATCTCCCAAGTCTCCGAAAAAAAAAAGTCTCCCTATCTTACCAAATGCAGTTCCAAGAAAAATAGTAGGCACCATCACTATGCGAACAGCTTAATGTTAGACATAGCCATAATTTCTGCTTCCACGATTAAAGTGTCATTCACCAGAAAACCCTTCGATGCATCATTGAGATTCTCTAGAAGCAAAAATTTCGAAAAGCCCCAGGCTTTCAATGATTTAGAAAACCAATGTTTAGCTGAAAAAAAGAGAATGAAACAAAGTTCACAGTGGAACAAAATAAGTGAAGGAGAACAGGAAACACATGCATAATGAGGAAACTCAGGTTTAACCATAGCTCTGGTAGAATATTAAGCAAATTGAGAAACAAAACCCCCACCGGAGCCTAGATTTCCCCAACATTTGAAATTAAAATATGATTAAAAAATTTGATTTACCTGTGTTTTCTACATGATTCTTGTTGATTTGGTCCCTTATTCGCAGCTTGAATTTTGCAAAATATTTGAGATCCGATAGAAGACAATTACATGAGCAGAGGTAGACAGAAATCGCTTTGGCTTTTCCATTAGAATTTCCTTTGGGATAAACCAGTATCTTCCTGGATTCAGCAAAAAGAATTAAAAATAATGCTGATGAACATAAAAATTAACTTTCCTTTTAATAACAATAAAAGTGCAACTTCCAGTAATAAAAATACCATTTTGAATCTGCAACAGTGAATTCTTGAGAATAAGATTCTTCATCTAGTGCCGAGAAGTTTTCAATCTTCCAAGTCAAAGTACAATTATCAGGTTTTTTTGTCATGGAAACACACTCCAGTTTGGCACTATGTTTATGAACAAAAACCTCTACACCAAATAGGCAACAATCATTGACAAGGTATCCATGAGAAACATCATTGAAAGTATCCAAGGGAAGAAATTTGGTAAAGCCCCATTCAGTCTTCATGTCATGAAATCTTTTAATTGAACTATCATCAGCATCTGGACAAAAGATGATATAGAAAATAAATTTACGAAGCCATTATACATACATTCATATTTAATTGCATCAATTATGAGAGAGCAAACCATGAATGGTCAAGTACTTGTCCTGAATCTGATCAAACACGAACAATTTGAAGTTGACATAAATCTCCCAACCAAGAGGAAGATTTTCTGTCTCTATAATTGCTAAGTAAAGAGATATATGACCAGTCCCATTCATTTTTTTGTTTCCTTTTGGATAGAGAGACAACCTCCTGTAAAAGAAGACAGACCTCTTGACAAAGAAAAAATTTATATTTTAAATGAACAAATAATTAAGTGGGTAGAGCAGTAGGGTCCACCATTTGTGCCCACCAGCTTCAAAAACACCGGACTCATACTTTTCCACAGTCTCGGACAGTATAGAGTATGACTCTATTTTAAGCATGTAATGACTTGGAGGTAAATGCCTTTTTGATCTTGTGATTGCTGCAAATACATTAGGAATATTTAAAAGGCAATTTTCTAAATATTGGGCAATGACATATGGATTGGGGTTCAGAAATGTTTTCAACAAGCAGTCCTAAAGCAGAATCATTGAACTCAAAGAAATTTTAAATTGAATAATGCAGTACTGGTTCATGCAAATGCAGCAGATGTCATTTTGTAATTTGTCACATATATTCTCTACTTGATCAAGACTCCTACAAAAAATATTTTGGAATCATACATACTTTTTTTTGGGGGATTCAAGCTGTTAGTCCAGTGGTACCAGCACCTTCTACAATGCCCAGTATTTGAGGTTTAAACCCAACCTTTACCATTTTAACCACCCCCCTCCGCCTCCATTTTTACACAGCAAAAGATAATAATAATAAGACCATTTTGACTCTTTTTCTTTAATGATTTTCAATGATCCAACTTGAAAATACAATGATTTAATTGAAGTACAGTGATAGAATCTAATTTTAAGTTTGGAAATGTCATACAGATAAACATAAAATATCTTGGGATCATAAATTGACAACTGCAGACCTGTTACATGAAAACCTTTTTTTCCCCTCTATATGGATACTTAAAAGACCATTTTGACTCTTTTTCTTAAATGGATCCCATTCATCCAACTTGAAAATACAATGATTTAATTGAAGTGATAAAAGTCATGAAGTGCAAAACACATTTAGAAAGTGCTTATTAATCCTAAATTGAGCCATTTTCTACAAAAATTAAGCAGTAAGAAGAGACCTAAAAACGTCGTACTCAGTGCACAAAGCTGCTACTTTTGGAGAGGTCTTAGTAAGCACCAACCTATTTTCCAGCAAAAGACTATCATGTACTTCTCATTTGAGATGCCGACTACAATTATGACGATTCTAATGTTTATCACATACAACTACAGCAAAATATTTGCGGGATCGACAGAATGATTCAAAAAAAAAAAAAAAACAAATCGAACTTATTCTAATTGCTTAATTCTTTTTAGAAAAGAAGTTGGGAAATTCATATAACTCATGGAAAAATAAATAATATTCATGATGTACTTTTATGAACACTGAAATGAAATAATCAACAAAAAAACAGAGCATAATAGACTCAAATTTTATAATTATGAAGAGGAGGGAAAAGAGAACAGACAGAGTTCATCGCAGAAGTTGGTAGCAGCAGAGTCGTCAGACTTCATCACTTCAAAATTTTCTGGTTTCTGGAAATCCTCTTTTTGAGAAAAATATTAATAATCTGCATCCCTTTTATATGTAGAAGATAGAGGGAAATAAAGCCGCGTTTGGGGGGTCGGAGGTAAATGTCGAGACTCTAGAGCACTGGTATTGGTAGTGCTAAAAACCTATGATCCCGTTCGGTGATCGTAGTTTTTTGTTTATAATTTTTAGAAACACATACGAAGAAAAAAAGTGTAAAAATATGTGTAGTGTATTTTAAATACGGAATATTATTGTTCAAAATGTCTTACTAAATAGTTCCTATATTGTTATTTTAGTACCATTAAATATTAAAATATAATTATATTAGTGGAGCTAAAGCCATATATTTTTGACTTTATAGTTACTGCATATAGCTACTTTTAATTATACACGATAGCCCATATGTAAAAAATATATATTATTAAATTGTTATATTTACACTGCTTTTTAATAAAAAAAATTTAATAATTGTGTTCACATTTCTTTTAAATGAATTTTTTATATTATTTTATTTAAATAGTTAAAAATATAAATTTTTTAATATTAAATATATTATAAATTAAGTAAGTAAAATTAATAAAATAATTTTTTATGGAGTCATGCTCACGAATTTATGGGTCTGCCACGGTGAAACTTCAAAATGATAGGAAAAAAAAAAAAAGATTAAAATAGATTAGTGCTTGACAACTTTGTGTTGGGGTCCCCACAGTCTGGGCTGACTGTCTATGACCCATGAAAAAAGAAAAAGCATTCGCCAATGCAACATTTCAACCAATGAGCAATGACCCCAAAAAATCAAGTGACCCAAATGGCCCTAAAAAGAGAAAGAAAAAAAAATTTTCCTTTTTGTTGTTTTTTCTCTCCTTTTGTTGGCAATTAAAATATTTTCTTCAATAAAATATTATGTCCAACTATTATTTTAAACAATTAAATTGTCTTTCAGTTGTCCATCTTTCTCATTTTTGAATCATACGTTGCATCAATCATGGTTGGGTTTTTATTAGTTTTAGTTGGGTTTGTCATTATTTTTCTAATTTCTTGATTGAGTTAGGTTATATGTGGATTTGTGATATTGATGTTGGCTCCTTGTGGTATTTTAAAGTATATTTAGGCCAAAATTGGTGAATCCTCACTTGTTGAATTGGTAGCCAATTTCCTCTTATTATACCATGCCATTGCCTTCAGGCCTTACATGCTTGTTTGTGCCTATTTTGATTTTTTGTGTTTGCTCCTTGGTTTTCGTTCACATAGGCTAGTACATGCAAATCATATACACCTTACATTTTGGGATTGGTCCTTCCTCGTCTTGTCTACGCTCGTTTTTGGACAGATACTTATTTGCTGATGGCTACTAAGCATGGTCAATCTTTTTCAGCACAATCCAAAGGCAAGGGAAAAGTATCTCGAAGCTTTAAAAGATCAAAACCCTCTTCCCCTCACGGTTCTTGATATTGGAGAACTACTCCATGAGGATGTTATTTATTATGATTGATCATTGTCTTGAGTCCCTTTGTCATTTCATGACAAAAAGGGCAGATGGTGGTGCATAGAAAGTTGTGTTCTAAGGGGGAGATTCAGAGCAATTTCAGGATTATAGTTAGGGGATATGCATAGTGACAGGAGAGTTGCACAGATTCAGGGGGAGTTTGCTTTTGTTTGCTTTATATTTTGTTGGATCTAATTGTAGTTTGTTGTGTACTTTTTACTCTTATGTATGATGAAGGGATAAAGGGCCCAAACATGGGTATTGAGCCATGGGCCGTGTTTGAGGACCTTAAATAGTCCGAGAACAGGCAATAATGACAGAGACCTACAAAATAATGGCTCATGGAAAGAGATTGGTCATGAGGAATTGGAAATGTTTCCCGAGGAGAAGTACCTCATCGGTTGAGTAGAGTAGTGGTCATACATCTAACCTTCCGTCAAGAACAAGGCAACAGACGATCATTCTGGCAAGGATAAACATCAGGGGAGGATAACACAAAAGAGAGTTTGAAAATATCGGAGAAGAAAGTTACTGCCACCGTATTAAATGCTCTTTAGCTAACCCCCTGGCCGTATTAATGTGGAGATGATATCTGAATAGTAACATTTAGCCTTACAGCTACCCATAAAAACTTCAGGAATGTGCTGATAGGACAAGTATCAAAGCCAGCAATCTAATTTACACGTGGAGGGCTGAAATGAAGTAATGAAGGGGAGAATAGAGAAGGAAAATCCCATAACAAGGGGATCATCAGAGAATATGTAAAAAAATCACTATACACACAAGAACTGTAATTGTGGTTAAGCTTAAGAGAAATATATAAGAACAACCTTCCTCGGACTTTGCTAAGGAGGATTTTCCTTGCTCAAACTATTTGTTTCATGCTTTACAATAACAATTAACCTACTGTGATCAAGATACATCCTAACTCATTGAAAGTTTAGTTTCAAGCCTACTCTCTACAATTTCATTGATTTGGGTTCTTTGGGCCATTGACCTTTCTTTTGGGCTTTGGGAACAAAACGTGGCCTTACAATTGGTGCCGTCAGTGGGGAACTTGAACACTCTTGAGTTCATCACTTAACCATGGCGGGTTTAGGGCCAAACCGTGAAGAATCTGTGGGGGTCTCAATGTCAAGATCAATTTCTTAATCTTGAGCGGAGGAGAGACCACGAGGTTAGTGTACACACCACCCATACAATTAGGAGTCATTCCAAAAGTGAGAGTCATGTATCCCAAGGAGAAAGCACTAGGAACATGCAGTTGGAGATTGGTCAAATTTAGGAAGTTAAAGCAATTCTTATTTCAACCCTACGGGCAGGGAAGCCAGGTTGGGTCGAGACATCAAAAAGGTGCTTTTTCAGGACTGCCTTTAGGGATGATCAGTGTTATTCTTGCTGCCCCAAGTAAGAATGGCTCCTATCCATCTGGGGTGATGTCTATAGCTTGGTTACTTGCTGAGGACCTGACCCCCGATCCTAAAAGGGGTAGAGTGGAAGTCCGACCAGCTTTAGGTTTTTTTGATGAGGATAAGGTAGGAACCCTACAGCCACATAATGATGCCTTAGTGGTTACCCTTAGGATTGGAGGGTATGATGTGAAGAGGGTTTTGGTAGATCAAGGCAGTGGTGCAGAGATCATGTACCCTGATTTATATAAGAGGCTCAAGCTGAAGCTTAAGGACCTGGCCTGTTATGATTTACCCCTAGTGGGGTTTGATGGGAAGACAATCATCCCAAAGGGCCAAATCAAATTACTTGTTTAGGTTGGGTTAGAAGTCGTGAAAGAGGACTTCCTTATAGTAGATGCATATTCCCCTTATACTGCTATTATAGCAAGACTTTGGCTTCATACCATAGGGGTTGTTTCCTCCACCTTGCTCTTGAAAGTGAAATATCCATCAAAAGATCAAGTTGAGGAGCTGATCGGGTGTCAATCGATGGCCAGACAATGTTTGGTGGCTGCGACTAGATATCAGTCTGGAGGTGAATCCTCAGCCTCGGCGAAAAGGGATTTATAGCAATCAAGAAGGATAGTCCTGTCTATGGATGTGGTAGTAGAAAGGGCAAAGTGTGAAGAGTTGGAAAAGTTGTCATCGATGATGATGAGGAGAAGTTTTTCCAAGTAAGAGTTCGATTACCTCCTTAGGAGAAGGAATAGTTGGTTGATTTCCTTAGGAAGAATGTTGACGTATTTGCATGGAGCACTTATGAAGCTTTTAGGGTGGATCCAAGTTTTATTTGTCATCACCTAAGTGTCAATCCATCTATTAACCCTAAGAAGCAATCACCTTGGTGCTCTTCCAAAGAACATTTAGATGCTATTAAGGAGGAGTTGATCAAACTTTAGCGGGCTAGAGCAATAAAAGAGGTGTTTTATCCTGAATGGCTAGCCAATACCATCTTGGTAAAGAAAAAGAATGAGAAATGGAAGGGTATGTGTGGACTTCACAGATCTAAACAAAGCTTGCTCAAAGACCATTCCTGATACCTCGGATAGACCAGTTGGTGGATGCAACAGTTGGTCATCCTCGTATAAGCTTTTTAGATGCCTTTTAGGGGTACCATAAAAGACCATTGGCTCTAAACAATCAAGAGAAGACTGCTTTTGTTACGCCCACGAGAAATTACCACTACAAAGTGATGCCCTTTGGACTGAAGAATGTAGGGTTTAGTTATCAGAGGATGATGATTAGGACGTTTGAACCTCAACTTGGCAAGAATATTGAAGTTTACATAGATGATATGGTGGTGAAGAGCAAGATACAGTTCGAGCATGTGAATGACCTCGGAAGTATCTTTGAAGTGCTGAGAAAACATAAGCTACATTTCAATGCAGCTAAGTGTTCATTTGGTGTCATTTCAGGAAAATTTCTAGGTTATATGGTCACACATCGTGGAATTGAGATTAAACCTGATCAAATTAAGGCAATTAACAATCTACAACCTCCTCGGAACTCCAAGGAGGTCTAGAAGTTGACCGGAATGACTATTGCCCTGAACCGATTCATTTCTCAATCCGTTGACAAATGCATGCCTTTCTTTCAATTGTTGCATAAGTGGAAAAGATTTGAGTGGACTATAAAATGTGCCTCGGCTTTCAGCAGTTGAAAGATTATCTTTATCAACCACCCATTATGTCCAGACCTAAGGCGGAAGAAGTTATTTTTGCCTATATTGCTGTGGCCTCTGATGTAGTTAGCCTAGTGCTGATAAAGGTGGACAATGAAGTACAATGACAACCTATTATGTGAGAAAGTCACCACATGAAGTAGAGGTTCATTAATTGCCATTAGAGAAGGCTATCTTGGCAGTGGTACATGCCACGCAGAAACTCCCTTATTATTTCCAGCCTTACACAATTGTGGTTCTAACCCAACTTTTTCTTCAGTCATTGCTTTAAAAGGCTGATTATACAGGAAAAATTGCCAAGTGGGGAAAAATTTTAGGGGCCTTTGACATTAAGTATATGCCTCGGACCTCTATTAAAGGTCAAGTTCTTGCAGATTTGGTGGTAGAATTCACTGAATCTCCAGTAGAAGTAGTAGACAAGGAGTAGAGCTGGGAAGGAAAACCAGTTGACACAATTTCTCTACTACGACCGTCATCTTGGAGATTGTATATTAATGGTTCTGCTAACCAAAGAGGATCTGGAGCAGGGCTAGTTTTGGTATCCTCCGACAAGATCACTATTGAGAAATCTTTAAGGTTGGACTTTTCGACCACGAACAATGAAGCCGAGTATGAAGCTTTATTGGTAGGGATGGCCATGGTTCAAAAATTGGGGGGAAAAGTAGTGGAAGTGTTCTCGGACTTGAGGTTGCTGGTAGGCCAAGTGAAGGGAGAGTTGGAGGTTAGGGATTTGAGAATGCAAGAATATTTGAGCCAAGTTAGGCGCCTGCAGTCAAGTTTTGAGTTTTTCACTTTGCAACAAATCCCAAGAAGCAGGGATACACATGATGACTCATTGGCTACTTTGGCAACCTCTTTTGGACAAGGCTTACCTCGATTCATACTCGTTGAAGATTTGCATAGACCTATTGATGAGAAGAGGGAGAGGGTCCAGGTTCATCAGGTCATGGTCAGTCCTAGTAGGATGGATCATTTGGTCCTGTTTCTCAAGGAAGGTACTCTGCCTAACAAGAAGGGAGAAGTAGATAAGGTACGGAGGAAAGCTCCTCATTTTTTACGAGTAAATGTTGTACAAGCGTTCCTTTTTTGGACCATACTTGCTTTATGTCCATCCCGAAGCAATAGAGTCACTTTTGGAGGAATTGCATGAGGGAATTTGTGGAAGTCATATAAGGAGAAGGTCATTATCCCATAAGGCCCTAACCTAAGGATATTGGTGGCCAAGTATGCAAAAAAAAAAAAAAGCACTGGACTTTATGAACAAGTGTGATCAGTGCAAGAGATTTGCTTTGAACATTTATCTACCAGGGAGAGTCCTCAATCCTCTATCTACCCTATGGCCATTTGCTCAATGGGGCTTGGATATTGTAGGACAATTTCCTAAAACTGTAGGAAACCAAAGATGACTTCTGGTCGAAACTGACTATTTCACCAAGTGGTTAGAAGATGAACCACTGTTTAATATTAGAGATATAGATGCAAAGAAGTTTGTATGGAAGAACATTGTTACTCGGTTTGGGAATCCTCACACCATCATCTCCTATAATGGACTCCAATTTGACAACAAAGCCTTCAAAAGGTACTACTATGAATTAGGCATTAGGAACAAATATTCAACAATGATAGGTTATTGGAAAGAAGCCTAGATTTGGTTGATGAATGAAGGGAAGCAGCCATGGTTCATTTGGCATATTACCAATAGAAGCTTAAGTAAGGATATGACACGAAGGTTAGGGAAAAGCCCTTAACCCTAGAAGACTTGGTATTGACAAAGGTTGTGGGCATTATGAAGAATCCTTCTTGGGTAAGCTAGGACCCAACTGGGAGGGACCATACCACATCACCTTAGTGGTAGGTATAGGTGCTTATGTTTTGAAGATCTAGATGAAAATGTTGTACCACACCCATGGAATGTAAATAATCTACGAAAGTACTATTATTAATGAAAGTCATTTCTACCATATTTTTTGTTTCTATTGTTATATAATGTGTTTTTATTTATTTAAGTGTTAAACAGAACTTTAGTTATGTTTGTTTCCTCGGACCACATACCTTCGGTAAATTAATACTTCTCATTCCTTTAAGTGTTAAACAGAACCTTGGTTATGCTTGGTTCCTAGGATCACATACCTTCGGTAAATTAATACTTTTCATTCCTTTAAGTGTTAAATAGAACCTTGGCTATGCTTAGTTTCTCGAACCACATACTTTGGGTAAATTAATACTTCTCATTCCTTTAAGTGTTAAACAGAACTTTGGTTAAGCCTGGTTTTTTGGACTGCATACATTGGGTAAATTAATATTTCTCAATACATTGGGTAAATGAATATTTCTCATTCCTTTAAGTGTTAAACAGAACTTTGTGGTTCCTCGGACCACATACCTTTGGTAAATTAATACTTCTCATTCATTTAAGTGTTAAATAGAACTTTAGTTATGCCTTTCTTGGACCATATACCTTGGGTAAATTAATACTTCTCATTTCTTTAAGTCTTAAACAGAACCTTGGTTATGGCTGATTCCACAAATCACCTACCTTAGGTAAATTAATACTTCTATGGTTATCTAGGCATTAAACAGAATCTCGGTTACACCTGGTTTCTCGGATCACATACCATGGGTAAATTAATGTTTGCCAACTAAGTTAAGTATTAAACAGAACCTCGATCATGTCTGACTCCTTGGACTACGTAACTTGGGTAAATTATTAACTAATCTATATATAATGGATAACCAAGATTTTAATGGTAATAACTTAACTGAAGGGATGCTCCTAAGCATCACTTAAAGCATTTGCAAGTATATCCATGATATGTTCTTGGATAATAAACTTGATTTTGTGAGGTCGTGCTCCTCGGACTAGATGCCTTGCATAAATTAATGCTTCACCTCTACTAGAAGTTATTGATGGAGCTTTGGATTACACATACTCCTTTGAGCCATACATCTCAGGTACGCAAGACGTGTTTTTAAGTTAAATTGCAAATTGCAAAGTGTTAATTCCCTAAAGGGTTAGTATTACATTACCAATTGCATGAAACATAATGGTTAGATTGCAAGTTGTATGGACATCTGTCAATATCAAGGGCAGGTTATATTTTAATCAAAGGAGGTTACAAGTTATGCCTACATCAGTTAAACAGCGGTTAGGGATAAAAAAAAAGTTTTATTTCGCTTAAGCCAAAAAAAAAAAAAAAAAACTCTTCATTAGATAAAGCCTCAGAAGGGAGAGGAAAGTACATGTTCAAAAGTAGAAAATGCTAAATACATGTTAAAAAAAAAAAAAAAAAATTATGACAAGGTCTAAGTAGAATCCTAGGTGGGCTTGGGTGGAAGATTGGCCTTTTTAGCAGTCTAAGAAGTAGCCTCGAATACCATTGCTTCGGCCACACCCTTGCTTTTTGTGTCTTCCTTGTGGGTAAAGGGGAGCGTAGCTAGTACCAGTTCCTGGCCTTGGGATGCCCCTTTTCCCTTGGAAGAGTCCTTAGCTAGCTATTTGTCAGGAATTGTGTCCTTGGCTATTTCTTGGCCTTTCTCCATTAATTTGGCTTGGTCGATCTCCTTGGAAGGGACAGGAGGGGCAAGAAAGGTAGCAACACGTTCCACTTGACTAGTTTTAAGTGCTTGGGGAGCAGTTTCGGCTGGAGAACTAGAGGGGCTTGCCACATGGAGTGCAGGGGGTAGTAGGAATTTTCTGCCCTTCTCAGTGGGGAAGAAGTGTCTACCTCGACTTGGTTTGGAGCTTTATTCCATACTTGGAGGCGATAACCCCTACAAACCCTAGTAACTTGGGCCCGAAGGGTCTCCTCAGTTTCCGCTACCCCAATGTTGTACCCCTCTTGTTTAGCCTTGGCAGCAGCTTCCTTAGCCTTTTCTAGCTTTTTTTTTAGAGTTCCTATTTGCTCCTTGGCTATAGCTAGCTGGTCCTCAGTTTGACGGAGTTGTTTGTGTTGATTCTTCGCCTACCTCTTAGCCTTCTATAGAGCAGCCTCGACGCTCTTTTTCTCTTTATCAACCTTGGTCAATTTGGTGTTTAGACCTTGAATTCTCTTCTCAGCCAGGCGAAGGAATCCACGGCAGCTATGCGCCATCCCTAATAATAATAATAATAATAATAATAATAATAATAATAATAATAATAATAATAATAATAATAATAATAATAATAATAATAATAAAATACATGAGGCACTTACCAACGTAAGATCCCTCTTCAGAGTTAGAAACACTTCATGTTTCTTCATGTTCCTAAGGTCGGCCATGTCATCAGGTAGCAAGAAGGTTGCTCCAAGGCATTTGCCACGTATCCAGCCTTCCCCTTTTGGAAGTCTCTGATTAAGGAATCTATGGAAAGGGGAGACCCATTCAACACTAAAGGAGGGTTCCAAGCTGGGACCTTGGTGTGACGGTCATGCCCTCTCTCCACAATGGACCCTTCACTGAAGGATCTTGTCTGAGTTGTCCTTGCTATTTTGACCCCTTTCTAGGGCTTGGGTTCTTTTGAGGGAATAACCTTTTCTTCCTTAACCACGTCTTTTCCTTTTCAATCATGCTTCCTCTTCTTGTCTAGAGGATCAAGCTGAGAGGTTTGGGTAGGAAGAGAGGTAGGAGGTTTGGTTTGTATGACCACCTTGGGCACTATACCTCTCGCTTGAGACTCAATAAGATCACGAATGTTTATCTTGGTCTTGCATTGTAACACCATCACGTCAGGTATATAGGGAGCTTTTTAGACACTGCTCACTTATGTGGGGGAAAGGTGGCTAAAGTCTATGTGTGAAGGCTCTAGAGACTGAAGCTGGTTGAAAACTTCAAAATCCTCCTCGGAGTTCGAAACTTCAACTACTTTCACTATTTCTTCAGGAACTAGTTGGGAAGGGGTTGTTCTTCCTCAGCAGTGCATTGAAATGGCACCTCTACTTGCTATGTATCTTTTGGAAGGACACTAGCAAGGAAGCTAGGCACGGCAATGTTGACCAGCTGTAAAGCGATGGTCTTTCACTTTTATGACGTATTTAGGAGCTTGAAAGCTGGAGGAGATGAGATCGTAGCTGAGGATGATGTGGGCTGCCCTCAATTGTCTGTCGGTTTGGAAAAGGATCTCGGCCTTCATTATCCATGTTAGGTCAGGCTCTTTGACAAGACTAAAGTTGGGGATGGCAGAATACTTATCTGCAAATTCACCAAAAATAAAAAGACTATTAGATTAGAACACATGTAAAATAAGAACCAGTTTACAAATAAAAATAGAAGAATCGAACACAAAAAGTATTAGTGAGGAGAGGGGTATTGTTAGAGTATTAAACCTAAACCTAAACACCACACCTAGTGTCCCATCTCATGTTAGACAATGAAGTCCATCATGCCACTCCGTTGAGACAATCAGGAAATCCTTGTCCATACCCTTGTTAGTATCAAGGAGACATAATATTAGCCTGACTACAAGGACATTGGTTTTCAAATAGTATCTTTGGCCTTTAAGGAGTTGACAGTTGTACACTTAATTAACGTCGTGATGGGTAAAAGCGTCTACGCTACCTAGAATCCTAAACACATTAAGAGTGCACTAGGTGGGTGAAAGTCTGTGGGCAATAAGGTAGTCCCTAGTCACTCTACCCATGGGGATTCTCATCCCTCCCTCTATAAAGGCAATCGTCGGGATTATTACTTCTCCTTCTTGCCTTAGGGCATGCTACTCCCTTCGGCGGTAATACCTAATAGAAACACCGGGTGGAATACGATAACGGGCTTTGAAGCTCTTTATACCTTCTGGGGTGAATACTAAACTAGCAAATCTACCTAAATGAAGGTCTAAGGGTGACGTGGTGAGGTTGGAGGGGCCAAGGAAGAAAATGTTCTAAATTTAAGAAGAAATGCTAAAGGTAACTAATGAGAGTAAATAAGGGCTTGAAAAAAGTGGAACAGTCAAATTCTTCGAGTAATATATATAAGAAGGGGAAAAGTAAGCAGAAGAGTTCCCGCCCAAATCCCCATGAAATTTCTCCACCGTAGGATCTCTATCACACCGTAGGATGTGGGGGACAGGGCGCTGAATGAAATAAATGTTGGAGTGTCCTGGATGCCGAAGCGTCAAGAGCGTGCCTCTTTGCAGTTGAAGAGACACCTGCAGATAGAGAAATGATGTAAGAGTGAGGAAGGTAATCACCAAGAATTCAAAATTTTTTTTTTTTTTTTTTTTTTTTTTTTAATGATGAGCGAAAGAGTGGAATTTCAAGGGGCTATTGTAGGGATAAATGGCCCAGACATGGGTATTAGGCTGTGGGTCATGTTCAAGGACCTTAAGTAGTCCAAGGACAGGCAATAATGATGGAGGCCAACAAAATGATAGCCCATGGAAGGAGTTTGGTCATGAGGAATTGGAAATGTTGCCTGAGGAGAAGAACCTCCTCGGCTGAGTAGAGTAGAGGTCATACGTCCAACCTTCTGTCAAGAACAAGGCAACAGATGATCATTCTGGCAAGGATAAACATCAGGTGGGAATAGGACAAAAGAGAGTTGGGAAATATTTGAGAAGAAAGTTGTTACCATTGCATTGAATACTCTACAGCTAACCCCCTGGTCTCATTAATGCAAAGGTGATAACTGAACAGTAACCTCTAGTCTTACAGCTACCCACAAAGACTTCAGGAATGTACTGATGGGAAGAGTATCAAAGCCAGCAATCTAATTTACATGTGGAGGGTTGAGATGGAGTAAGGAAAGGGAGTATAAAGAAGGAAAATCCCATTACAAGGGGATCATCAAAGAATCTATAGAAAAATCACTATACACACAAGAACTATAATTGTGGTTAAATTTAACAGAAATATATAAAAACAGCCTTCCTTAGACTTTGTTGAGAAGGATTTTCCTTGCTCAGACTGTTTGTTTCATGCTTTACAATAGCAATTAACCTACTGTGATCAAGATACATCCTAACTTATTGAAAGTTCAATTTCAAGCTCACTCTCTACAAATTCATTGATTTGGGCTTTTTGGACCATTGACCTCTTTTGGGCTTTAGGAACAAAACATTCCCTTACATATGGTATTTTGAGAATTGAGATACATTTGGATAATGTGGTTATAATTTTTCTCTTTACATTGATCTTTTGATTTAATTTCAGCTTTAGGCATATATGTTCCTTTGAATTTCTTTGTGTCTTCTGTTGTTGTATTTTGTCTGGTCTCAATTAGTGTGTGAAAATGCTGGTTTAAGCCCTAAAAGATTGAAAACCAAGTTTTTAAAAAAAAGTAGGGATCTACATGAAAAAGAAAATCCTATTTATCTTGATTGGAAGTTGGAACAAATCATTTTAATAACCCAAGAGTCCAAAATCTCAAACTTGCCATTTTTGGCTAAGTTTGGACAACATTGACTAAACAATAACCGAGATTAGTAAAAAATTTGACCTTTTGATCCTACCATCTGATTGAAATAAATTTTTATCTATGTTAGAAATCATGAGAATCTCTTCAAAATGATAGTTTGTCGATCAAATTTAAAGTTAAAATAGATGAATTTGAAGCTAAAAATCTAATTAAAAGTATTATTTTTCAAGTAAAATGATTGTTTTTTTGGCGTTTTCGCACAATAAATTGCACCAATCCAGCCACAATAGGTGCAAACTGCTTTGACCATATTGAAGCATGATGGATCAACTATCTTACATAAAAAGAGCTTGATGATATCCTCTCCAGATTAAGAGGACTTAATTTCCCAAGAAAAGGTGCTAGAGAAGTTTCTACATTGCTTCACCTTCTTTCCGAGCACTTTAGGGTTTAGTGCAAATCACTAAAAGAAAGTTTATTAATATCTTTAGGTGTAATTACCAAAGGAGTGAATCCATACCGCTACAACAAAATGTATTTTTAGCGACGAAAATTAGTGAGGAAATATTTTTCGTCACTAAAAAAACAGATTTAACAACGAAATATGGATTTCGTCACTAAAAATGAAAAAAATTATAACATTTAGCGATGAAAAGTAATTTTCGTCACTGTTGATGATCTAAAATATGAGCGCCAAAGGGGAAAATTGTGGTGGGAACTTAATTAATCTATAGTGACGAAATATTTCGTCGTTAAAAGTTGAAATTTTTAGTGACGAAAGATTTCGTCACTGTAGGTGTTGCTATGACTAGTATTAGCGACGAAAATCATTTCGTCGCTAAAAGGGAGCATTAGCGACGAAAAACTATCGTCACTAAAAATATTCACACAAAATAGGTTTTTCATTTCATAGTTTTAGCGACGAAATCATAATTCGTCACTAAAAGTATGCTATAGCGACGAAATCTAAATTTCGTCGCTAAAAATATTCACACGAAATAGGTTTTTCATTTCATAGTTTTAGCGACACATGTGGGAGGCGTTTCTCCCCGGTGTGGGACAAAGCAAAACCTTGAGGGGTACGTCGTAGCCAAGCGCTGCTCGCTCCAAAGAGGACAATACCTTCTCATGTTGGGTAGATTCGTTCTCCCACAGTATGCTATAGTGATGAAATTTGTATTTATTTGCTAAAAATATTTACACGAAATAGGTTTTTCATTTCATAGTTTTAGCGACAAAATTATAATTCATCACTAAAAGTATGCTATAGCGACGTAATCTAAATTTTGTCACTAAAAATTGTAACAAAATCTGGCTAAAAGTATGTTATAGTGACGAAATTATATTCGTCACTAAAGAGTATAGCTTAAATTTCAGCAAAAAAATTTTCCTTTCTCACATAAAATTTCATTTCTCCCACCCACTCACTTAAAAAAATTTCAGCCCTCCCTCTCTCATTATCACTCACTCCCTAACACAAACTCAAATACAGACACAAATACACACATCCCTTTATCTCTCTCTCTACCAAGTCTCTCCTCCCTCTTGGTCTCTTGGTTAGCTTCTACAAATTATTATCCATGGTTTGACTTCTCCTAACATGAATCTAAGGTAAAATCTCCATGACCCACCTTCTAATATCTTTGGGTTTTTATCCTATATTGTTAGGATTGCTATTTATGTTGTGGGTTTTGTTTTAGAAGTAGTTTGTTGTGTTTGTTGGTACATTTAAAATCTTATTGGAGGTTTTTAATTTAATGGAGTGAAATGGATTTTGTTGTTTGGCAACTATGTGAGTTGGGTTTCTTAGAAATCATTTGGGTTAATTTTAGAAAAAGGGTCTCCTTACATTTTGAAATGTCTTTGGCATATGTGGTTGTGATTGTGGTGTTAACTATAAATTTGTGCAAATAATATGAGCATATGTCTTTTGCTTACCAAGTGTTTGACAAATTGCCTATATGAGTTATGAAATGGATTTTGTTGTTTGGCAACCATGTGAGTTGGCTTTCTTGAGAAATCATTTGGGTTTTTGATTTATATGAGAGATTAGGTTAATTTTAGAAAAAGGGTTTCCTTGCATTTTGAAATGTCTTTGGCATATGTGGTTGTGATTGTGGTGTTAACTATAAATTTGTGCAAGCAATATGAGCATGTGTCTTTTGCTTACCAAATGTTTGATAAATTGTCTATATGAGTTATGAGATTGAATATCTTGACTTGTGTTGTGATGATTGTTATATGAAGTTATGGGTTGTAATCCTAGTTTTTTATATGTACTAACACGTGTAGCTTTAAGGTTTAATCAAGTCTCAAAGCTTTTGGCATAGGGTTAAAATTATAGGATTTTTCTTTTGTGACTTTATACAAATTTGAGTCAGATGCACTATATGATTTTTAATAAATTATAGAAAACTTATTTTGAACTGAATTTTTGATGGTACATACTAGACATATAAGGGCTTCTCCCTATTTAATTTCAAGATTTTTGGATAAAACTAAGTGGACCAAAAATTTTTTTAAAAAGGGCTGACCTGTTGCAAATTTCAAGCTTCTTTGACAAGTGGTTTACTTTGGCTAATTTTGTCATGGTTTGGTAATGACATGCTTTGTATTAAGTTGGTAAATGCACATTGTTTGTGGTAGGGAAATAAAAGGTTTTGGTTGTGTTAAAGCCTATAAGTTTCTTGTATGCTTGCTTGGTTTCCATTTGGGTAGGGGTATTCGTCTTAGGATGGTAAAGTTAAGCTTTAGGGCCTTTGGTTTTGATTGAGTTATATTTGTTTATTACTTTTTTATTTCAATACTTGAAGCATTTGGAGGCCTTGGTGGTGTGGAGAGGTAAGTATATGATAATTTGATGGTTTGGGTGCTATGAACTTGTTTTAAAACAAATAGGTAATGAAGTGTTAACCATGAAAGTTTAAGTGCTTTGAGGTTTTGCTTTTTGCACATATAGTGTTTGATATACTACGTCAATGAGCTATGAAGTTGGGTTTAATTGTTTGTTGTTGATTATTTAATTTGAAGTTGGACTATGTGATATATATATATATATACATATATATATATATATATATATATTTATATATATGTATGTATATGTATATGTATATAAAGTTTGTGAAATCTGAAATTTTGTTTAAATTATTTTGCTCTAGAGATGAGTATGTGATACTTTGATGGTTTGGGTGCTATAAACTTGTTTTAAAACAAATTTGTAATGAAGCGTTAACCATGAAGGTTTAAGTACCTTGTAGTGTCTCTTCTTTCTCTTGGCCTTTTGGTTTCTTGCAATAGGATATTCGGCTTCAACTTGCCCTACAAAACCTTTGCTTCTCCCAACATGATTCCAAGGTAATTTTCCTTGATTATTTGTCTCCATGATTTATGAGTTTTGGTTTCTTGATTTGTTGTTGTGGTATTTTTTATATGAGATAAAGGGTTTCATTCCATGTTTTTAATATTCTTTAACATGTAGTTCTAATTTAAATAAAGTATCAAAGCATTTGAGCTAGTTTTAAAACTATAGCAATTTTCTTTTGGGAACCTAAATCTATCAAGGGGAAATTTGAGTCAGCTGCAATACGTGATTTTTAATAAATTATAGAAAACTTATTTTCTACTGAATTTTTTATGGTACATACTACACATATAAAATCTTATCCCTATTTAATTTCAAGTTAATTAGATAACTTTTCATGAACCAAACGATTTTTACAAAAGGGCTGACTTTTATGTAGTGAATCTGTCAAGGGGAAATTTGAGTCAGGTGCAATATGTGATTTTTAATAAATTATAAAAAAATTATTTTGTGCTGAATTGTTTATGGTACATACTAAACATATAAGAGCTTATCCCTTTTTAATTTCAAGTTAATTAGATAATTTTCATGGACCAAATGAGTTTTACAAAAGGGTTGACTTGTTATATAGTGAATCTGTCAAGGGGAAATTTGAGTCAGCTGCAATAAGTGATTTCTAATAAATTATAGAAAATTTATTTTGTGCTCAATTTTTTATGGTACATACTAAACATATAAGAGCTTATCCCTATTTAATTTCAAGTTAATTAGATGACTTTTTATAGACCAAACGATTTTTACAAAAGAGCTGACTTGCTATGTAGTAAATCTAAAAGTATGACGAGTATGTTGGAATTTTGTGGAATTTACTTGAAACCTTTGTTGAGTGGGTTGACTTGTAAATTCCTACGTTTTCCTCATCATGTGTTTTACTTAGCTAATTTTAATAATGGTTTGATTTAATCACTTGTAGTAGTGTATTAAAATGCTTTGGTTGTATTATGGTCCTTTGGATCACTTTTTTTTTTTTTTTTGGCAATTGATTCTATTTTAAATTTTAAATTTGTTGCAAGGGTTATGATGACGCTCTTACCTATGGGGGTGGTTCATCTTCAAGTTAAAACACTTATTGGTTAATACTTTATTTTAGCAATTGACCCACACTACATGATGTGACTACTTTTTTTGATGCATTATTTGAAACTAATTGTATTATATTACACTTGAAAATCTATATTTGCTTTCTACAACTTGTACAGTGGGAGTTGTGATTTTAATTCATTGGTGTGGCTACTCTTAATGCATTGTTAGAAATCTTTCTTATAACATAGTTAATGTTTTTACTTTACAATTTTAATGTAGTATTGTTTTTATATTTGTGCATATTTTTTATTGGTGGTTTTTAGGGGATTTACTTTTGGCATTACTTGAAGACATATGAGGACATCTTCCGTTAGTTCTAATTATATTATACTACATTTTTTGTATTGTTATAAAACATCTTGAGTTATTGTATGTGTTGCAAACAATTATTGTATGGAAGGAGTTTGAATTGGATAAGTCTTTTATTTTTTTACTTGTGGAATGTATAGATCTTTTTCTATAAATGTGCTGTTGAAATAAATGTGTTATTCAAATTTGAGGTTTGAATAATGTAATAACAGGTTATAGGTTAATATCAAAGCAATGACAAAATATAACAACAAAAAATTGTTTTAGTGACGAAATATTTCGTCGCTAAATGTAGCAAAATTTTGTAAGAAATGGTTTTAGTGACGAAAATTTTCGTTGCTATATGTGCTTGGATTTAAAAAAAAATAGTTTTAGTGATGAATTTTTTCGTCACTATATGTACCCAAAAATAGTTTTAGTGACAAAATTATTCGTCACTAAATATGATTTAATAAACTGAAGTGTTTTTAGTGACGAAATATTTTCTTCATTGAATAATGTTTTTAGCGAGGAAAACATTTAGCGATGAAACGTTTTCGTCGCTAAAAGTTTTTTCTTTTTAAAACAAATCGGACTTTTAGTGATGAAATTTTTCGTCGCTAGGACTTTTAGTGACAGGGTTTCAGCGAGGAACTGAGTTTCGTCGCTAAAAGTCCAATTTCATCGCTAAAGGTTCTTGGTAACGAAAAACTGGATTTTTACTGACAAATTTTTTCTTCACTGAAAATACATTTTGTTGTAGTGTACGGTACTGGCCAATATGACCGATATTTATCTAGCCGGTCAGTCGACCGGAATAGAAACACCTCTGTATTGTGCCGCTCAAAATACCAACTAGTACCAAACTATACCAAACGTTGTGGTGAAAATCAGATGTTTTAAAAGTATAATGGTTCTTTATTTCATTTTCAAATTGTATGGAAGATTTTTTTTTATAGATGTGATTGGAAATGAATGGTTGATTTGTCTATGGATGTAGTTGGAATTGTGTGGATGATTTGTTTATAAAAGTCATTGGAAGTGAACAGGTTAATGTAATGACAAGTAATTGTAAAGAACATTAATAAATAAAAATAAACTGGTGATGAAAATTTTCGTCACCAATATTTGAATATAAGCAGAAATTAGTGATGCAACATTTCGTCACCTAATCTATTGATATTAGAAAAAAAAAATTTTGGTGAATGAATATTTTGTCACCTAATCTATTCAAATTGAAATAAATAAATAATACAATCGGTGACGAAATATTTCGTCACCTTATATGGTCAAATAAAAAAATTACGAATAAAATATCATTGGTGTCAAATTTATTTCGTCAATAAAAATAAGGTTAGTATAGAAATTATTAGGTGACGAACAAATTTCATCTCCTATCATATTTTATTGGTGACGAAAATATTTTGTCACCTATCATATTTTTATTGGTGACAAAAAATTTTCGTCACGGGAACATTCTGTAACAGGGCTTAGGTGAAGAATTTGGTTTCGTCACCATATGTCTTTGGTGTCGAAATAAGGACATATGGTGACGAAACGTTTTATCACTATAGCCTACTTTTGTTGTAGTAGCTGTGAAGTCATTGTTCAGGTACTTTTTCCACATAAATGCAGCCAGTTTAGTTGGTGTAGTGTATTAAATGTGGAGGTGGTAGTCACCTTCCCAGATATTTCCTCCTTTCATTGCTTACATGTCTCTGTTGTCTTCCCTAGAGCTTTACTTTCCGGTGTTGGAAGTTATATAAAGTACTCCTGAGGTGCATTTGCTCCTTGGGATCCTCAATCAACGAACCAGTCAGCCTTCTTTCCTCAGACCTCTTATTCCCAGTTTTAGTTCATTTCTAAATGATCTTGACGTCTTCCCTCCTTAGTCTTGGTCCACGTGTTGGACCTCGGCTAACATATTTGTGGATCTTTGATCATCCTCATACAGGGCCCAAGTCCTTAGAATGCCTTTGGATTATTTACTCCCACACGCTATATGCTTTCCTTAAGCCAAATAACTCAATATATGTATATATTACACCAATAAATTTAATCTAGGTGAAAATCTATCAAAGTTTTAAGTGTTTAAATAATGAAGATAGTTTTAATTATCTATTCAACATGTGAAAATCCTATAAAGAAGATAAGTCTTTTGATAAATATTTCCTAAATCAATATTTGATTTATCCTTAGGACATTCATTAAAATTTCCTTAAACAAATGGTTTTCTTTCTCGCAAACTAATAAAAAGAAAACATCATTTCCATTTTCCCAAGACAACCATAATTTATCCTTAATTAGCTCCCATTATATCTTAGGCCTTGTTTGGGAGGAGGGAATGAAAAGGAATGAAAAGAATAATTTTAGAATATTCTTCCATTCTCTTATTTGGGAGTTTTGATGGAGGGAATGGAAAGTCCATTCTCTTGTTTGGGAGTTTAAGTGAGAAGGAATGGAATGGCTAGGAGGGAACACTCATTCCTCTTTATTCCCTTAAAACCTCAAATTTTCATTCCCCCGAAATTGGGAGGAATGGGAGAGAATGAAATTAGATTTAATGAATTTTTTACTAAAACGCCCAAAATACCCTTATATATTCAACCCTTTATTTTAAAATAGAGGTCTAATAGTAATATTATCATCAAATGATTCCATTCCATTCCATTACCTCCATGTTACTCCCAAACAAGATTACTTACATTCTATTCATTTTCATTCTTTTCCATTCATTTATTTTAAAACATCCAATCAAGGTTACTTAATTTCATTCTATTCCATTATTTTCCATTCCCTTTCCTTACTTAAATACATTTCATTCCATTCCATTTCTTTCCATTCCCTTATGATCATTCTATTCCATTTCATTCCCTTCCCTTTATGAACTTCCAAACGGACCCTTACTTTTTCCCAAATTTGGATTAATGTATTATTACTTTGTTGTTCATTCTCCTGCTATCATTACTTTGAGTAGAGGTCCATTACACAAGAATTTACTTGAAGAATTAATTAAAAAGACTAGTAAACATAAACATTGACGACAAAAATTTTCATACTTATGGCCATGGGCCTATAAGTAATTTACTCTTAATGCTTAGTTCATTTAATTTTAAACATAATAACCTACTTATGAGATCAAGTCATTATCGTCATGAATCAATTGCCATTTAAATGCATTTATTCTTAATGAAGTGTTATAAAAAATTAACTTTATGTGATTATCATCATGCCTTGAGATGTTATGGTCACTCCCAAGTTATTTTTATATTCACTACTACTAAACCGTATAAAATGATTAAATTCATATTTACTTCATCACAACAATAATTTTTTTTTCTTTTTTTTGAGAAACAAATATACACACAAGGGAAAGGGAAAGGGAAGGAGATTTTAACACAAAGACATATCATAGTAATAAATTTAAATGTCCTAAAAATACATTATTCATTTTAAATGTGTGTGTGTGTGTGTGTGTGTGTGTGTGTGTGTGTGTGTGTTTTTTTTTTTTTTTTTTTTTTTTTTTTTTTGGAGAAAGATTTTAAATGATATAATAACCAAAACCCTACACGTCATATAGGTTTGGGCTAAATTGAAAATTCTGGAAAAAGTTATATTTGCATGACTTTCGATTGATTGAATCTAATTTTCGATCGATCGAGTCTTGCAGATTCTGACTAATAAATCCTACAATCACTCGATTCCAATTTTACAATATACCACACTTTGAGCAAGCCTAAATCTAGACTCTATATTTTGATTATAATTTTTCAATATAATACGCATTGAAGTTCTAATATATTAGTTCCTAAAGTCTTAGAACCAAACACACCTCTACACACACACACACACACACACACACACACACACACACATATATATATATATATGAACAAAAAAACATTCTGGTGTGTGTTTAAAAGAAATCTATTTGATTCACCCAATACCAATTAATGTTGCCTTTTATTATCATTGTCGAACACATACACAGGAAACATGTGCATGGTAATAAAGGGAACATTCGTTTTTGATAATTGTAGTGTATTTGATATGAAACATGTTCTCTCTCTTTTTATTTAGTAAATCTTGTACTATACTTCTTTGCTGTTGCCGGACGTGTCTAGTGATTACTGGTGAAGGTTTTGTGGTCATAGCGCAACTCTCCTTTCTCCCTTCTAGGATCCACGTATTTGCTGATGCTGTCATATTAATATAGAGGCCTCTACTTTTTTAGGGTTTCTTGAGACGCAAGGATATTTGGTATTTATAACTGACGCTCCAAGAGAAACAAATGGTTGAAAATTTGTTTATCAAAAAACATAAATTCTGCGAACCACAGATTTGATGCTTACAAAATTAGGGTGCTAAGATGTGATGCTCCATTTTGATTAATTGTGTGATGTGTGTGAGTGTGTGACGAGTTTCACATCTGGTATTTATAGGGTTGAAGTGGACTTTATTAACAACTACAAGGAGTTTCAATTGTGACTAGTCTTTTTAAGATATAGGGCAGATGTGGCTAGCGCTTTTTCTTGAGTTGTTACATATGGTATTAGAGCTGGCTTGGTAAATCTGTGTGGGCTTAGAGACACTACCCCACAAAGTGGGTCCTAACGAGGACGTTAGAGATTTAAGTGGGAGAGATTGTGATGCCCGAATTTGATTGAATGTGTGATGTGCGTGGGCGTATAATGAGTCCCATATCGGGTATTTACTGGGTAGATCTGAGCTTTATTAACAATTACAAGGAGTCTCAATTGTGACTAATCATTTTGAAGTATAGCACAAATGTGGCTAACACTTTTTCTTATGTTTATCACATGAGAAGTACTTATCTGATCAGTTCAAGGCAGGCGATATTTTCATAATTGATTTATTAGTGTTTGTTTGTTCTGAATTTTACAGCAGTTTTCATAATTGATTTATTACTGTTTGTTTGTTCTAAATTTTGCAGCAGAATACGTACAACAAATAGAACATGTCAATCTCAAGATATAATTACACGCAGTACAAGAACCGCTATTACCATAACCAAAGGAAAAATTGCATATATTTTCATAATTGATTTATTACTTTTTGCTTATGAAACAAAACACATTTTCTTTTATCATTGTTGTCGATAATTTCTACTAGTATTCCTCTATTTCTTGAATTGCTTGACTTAAAAACCAACAAACTTACATAGAGACCTTGCTTAAGCAAACATGCAATAAAATTAAAGTTCAAACTTAAATAGTGAAGTTTTGATGGTCAAGTTTATATATATATATATATATATATTTTTTTATATAAGATAGAAATTCTACTCTAATCTACTCTAAGTGTATTCATGAGAAAAACTCTCTTCTAGAGACTTGAACTCCAACCCTTACTTTCTATGCTCCCCAAGTATTTATATTTGTGAAGTGATTTCCGGAATTTGATGGTTAAGTTTTCGTGGCTTGTATCCCCCTCTATGATATTAAGGGTCCGTTTGGTTTCCCCATCACTCAATTTTTCTAACTCAGTTTTCAAAACTTATAACTAGTACTCAAAATTCATCACCTAGTTCTCAGATTCCACTTTCACTGAAAAATCCCAAAACCCCTGTTTGGTTTAAAAACCCAATCACATAACTCATTTTTTAAGTCAACTTTTTGCTAAAGTTGTGGAGCCCCCCACCCCCCCCCCCCCCAATTGACTATACATAGTGGTGAAGCCGTTTCCTACCCGTGTGTCCAGGTTCCTTTCTTTTCTTTTTTTTCCTCTCCTTCATTTCATCCCATCAGAAAACCACTTCTTTTCTTTTCTTCCCTCACCTCCCATATCAAGACAGAAGCACAACATAGCAAACCTAAACTAGTCTTGCTCTTCTCTCTGATGGTGATGATTCGGTCTTACTCTCTCTCTGATGCCACACAAAAAAATCCAAAAGAAAGCATAGCAAACCCAAACCATAAACATAGCAAACCCAAACTCAAAATCCTTAGATCGGAGACCTAAATCACAAAATTAGACATAGAGATGAACCGATTTGGGTTGAGCTTGAACTGATCTCACGGTGGCTCGTGGTGGTTGCTCATAATGGTGATGGTGGTTGCTCATGGTGGTTTCTCTGTCTCTCTCCTCTTCAATCTGTATTTGTTTTTTTTTTTTCTCTCTCTTCTTTGTTTCCTTCTTAGCTGTTTTTGGTTGGTTTGAGATTGAGTTTGAGATCGGGTTTGAGATTGGGTTTTAATTGGTATTTTGTTGCGGTGGGTTGCTGTGGCAGCGCTGGGTTTATGTTTCGGTGGTGCTGTGGCTGCACTGGGTTTGTTGTGGTGGTGTTGTGGTTGTTTGCAATAGTAATACCAAACAGCTCTGAACGGACAAGACAACACAGAAGCTTATGGGCCCCATAGAGTTCGAATATTTACCTTAGTGCCGTTGAGTTTTGTATCTTAGTTTTTGAAAACACCAGTTTTGTGTTTCCTGTTTCCATCATTTTAACTCAAAATTTTTGAGTTTTGAGTGATGAAAACACAATGTGAAAATCAAGTCAAACAAAAAAATTTGTGTGGGTCCCACGCTTTTTGATAATTTAATTATGAGTTTTAAGTGATATCACCAAAAACTCCTCTAAACCAAACAGACCCTAAATTTTCTGATTAAATGTGTTAGTTCTCTTTTCTAGTGTATGACTCGAAGCATAGTGTTAGTACCATGGCAGTGGTTGTGGTCGTTGAACCAATTAATTTCATATCCAGTCTCTGTTGAGTCTGTTTCTGAAGTACGAAGTCCAAAAATTTCTATCTCTCGTGTGCGCCCCCAATGCAAACTACAACTCCAAACTAAAGTAATAATGCCAGGCCAGCACACAGAACTCAGTACTCAACTGGGGAAAGTCCAATTGTGTTATAAATATCGCCTCTATCCCTGTCCTAAAGACTAGAGCTCTAAACCTAAATTTCAAACTTCAAACTCCTTTCTTAACTTCTAGCGGTTTTATACACAATAAGTAACCAAGTTGATCATGATGGCCCTGCTCGCAATGCTCCAGTGGGATGTGTGGGTTGTGGAAAGCAGTTTCGCTCGAAACCAGCACTTGGTGGTCACATGAGAATGCACCCCGTGCGTCCATGGCGGGGCCTATTTCCTCCAACTTAAGGGTCATCAATGGGCCAGATTGGGCCGACCTGACCCATTTTTACTTGACCCATGGGCACAATGGGTTGGGCATAATGGGCTATTAACTAGTTAATGAGTCGGGTCGAGCTGGGCTGAAAGAGAAAACCCTAGCCCACAAGCCCTGCCCATGGGCGATGCCCATTTTGTCTTTAACAAGCTAGGCTACTAAGTTGGGCCTAATGGGTTACCCATGGGATTGTATTAGCATATTATTTTATTATTTTTATAAAGAAAGAATCAATTTTTTATAGAATAATCAATCTATTTTTTAAAGGAAAGAATCAAAGAATTTAGTACTTAATTACACTTTTTTTTAAAGTCAAATCTATTTAATTTTTTCTTTTGTTGATGGGAACTTATTTAATTTTTTTTTTTATTAAGGCTTCAAATAGTTTTTTATTTTTTTTCTTTAATAAAAAAATATCAAATGGTTAACTCAAATTTGCTAGACTACTAGAAAAATATATATTTAGTAAACTAATTTGCTAGACTACTAGAAAAATATATATTTAGTAAACTAAGTTTAGCACAATTACTTTAAGTATCTTTTACCACCACCCCATTCAGGCGAGTTAGTACCCGGATGTTGGATTGCCCTGTTGCTCAGGGGTTCAAGCTCCCGCATTTACCTAGCAAAAAAAAAAAAGTATCTTAGTGGTTAGGAGAGTTCTCTTAAAAAATTCTTCTATAATATTTCAAGATCAATCCTTCATACATCTCTTATATATTTTTGTTATAAATTCTAAGTTATTGGACTGGACAACAAGTTGGGCCAACGGGCTGGGCTACTGGGCTGGGCTACTGGGCTAGCCCACTGGGTGCCCACTAACCCACGGCCTAACCCACTAGGTTGGTGGGCTACCCATGGCCCTCAATAACAATGGGCCGAGCCGCCCATTAGCCCAATGGGTTGCCGGGTTTCTAGGTCAGGCCGTGGGCCATGGGCTATTTGATGACCCTTACTCCAACTGGTGTGCCTGCTTCTGCTAGGAATGGTGCTGCTTTGCCATAGGATTTGAATCAGCCAGCTCCGGTGGAACAGATCATGACAATGCTTATTATTACTATCAGTGCTATGTGATCTAGTTCTACTGGCTTTATTGGTTGCTTTATGGTTTGTTTAACTCTTCAACTTATATAATAATAGGTTATTTCAGTAAACTCTGTGGACAATTATGTGAGAGTTACATCAATGAGATATCTTCTTCTCCTAGTTTGGTTTAATGTTTCTTCAATGATTTGATCTCCTAGTAAAAGGGCATGTTACTATTTTATTGGCATGATTATTAATGGCATGGTTGGTTTTTTATTTTTTTTCCTTGGCAAAGCAGCTTGGGAATTGAGTATACTCCAAAAGGCATAGAGTTTGTGACCATGTAATTCATCATTTTCAAATCAGGAACCAATGTCTTTCAATCAGCCCGCAGGGTTCCATGATATCTATGAATTTTCTAGTTTTTAGTTTTTACACGCAAATCCATCTCTGGCTCTCTTCAGCGCCGAGGTTATTTCACTCTAGAACTGGTAATTTAGTTGCCCATCATGCAGATGCAATTTTTATTTTTTATTTTTTGATAATCCATGCAGATGCAATTTGGCCCCTCTTTGTTCTATCAACGGTACATTTTTCGAATTATGCTACTTATTTTACATACATGTTTGATCCCTAACAAAAGTGTATAGGAAATATGGAAAGATGATGAAAGTGTAAAAAATATCATTCTTTACATTGTTTTGGTTTTCAAAACAGTTCAAACATATTGAAGTCACATCAAAGTCAATAAATATACATAGCGAATTATCAAAATGGTACTATCCATTCCTATTTTTAAAAAATGGTACTAGTACCCATATATAGAAAAGGTCAGCATTATACATACTAGTCTCGTCACATGCGCTTTGCGCATACGACAAGACTTTATTTTTTAGTATTCCTATTTTGTAAAAAAAAAAATTGTATTTAATTATTTTTTATATATATATAATTTTTATTTAAAAAAATCTAATTTATAAGTGAATAAATCAATTTAAAAATTAATAAGAGAGTGATCCTATTTTTTAGATAATATTTTAGTTGGAGTTGAAGTTGCATTTTTACCGAATTGTCCTTTAGTTTTGTCTCTACTTAAATATAGGACAGTATGTGCATTTTTGAACTAAAAAATGAGTTTTTACCGAATTGTCCTTTAATTTTGTTTCTACTTAAACATAGGACTGTAGAAGCATTTTTGAACTAAAAAAATAGGAATCCAAATGAATTGGGCTAATGGGCGGCTCGGCCCATTGTTATATAATATATGATAATGTCCATATATATCAAAGTTCTAGGTCTGTTAGTTACCAGCAAAGCATATTCAAGCATAGAATCAATTAATTGCATTCTCCTAATATAATCAATCAGAGTAATGTTATTGGTACATAAATCTTCTCAATTTCTAAAAAAAGTTGCAATTAAAAGTTTCTCAGAGAGAGAGAGAGAGAGAGAGAGAGAGAGGGGCTCTGATTGCAAAACTTCATTCCTGGTCCCATGAGCGCTAACGGACTTGGCGCATAGTGGAATATCTGTTTAAAAGCTTTTTCCTGAAAGGAATCTCAGGAGATAACACTTGAAAAAATAAATAAATCAACAACGTTATTTTTCCTCTTCAGAAATGTTATTAGATCATGGAGGAATAGTAGCAATTGTGGACGCTTACAATGAATATCAAAGCACCGTCGATGAGCAATGCGATAAGCTTTCATTAAACTGGATTTGATGGGCAGTTATAGGGGGAGTATCCTCCACCCAAACTCTACAATAAGAAATTTCCTTGGCTATATATTTAGAATAACGTGTGGGTGAATTTCTTGGTACATATGACTTGGATTTAAGTACAATTAGTTGCACTATTAATTGCACATGGATCACGGGATAAGAGTGCGGGTTTTCTTCTCAGTACAGAATCGTCATGAACACATGTGGGATATCTGAATTAAATTGTAACAATTAGTTGCACTATTAATTGCAAATTTAAATTATAGCGATTGCTTACCTTGGCGCTCAACCTTGATTGATATATAAGAAGGCTTTTAATTGTTGAATGAATGAGAGAACAAAGAAATTATTCGTAACAGCTTGTGTTGTAAGTCTTGTCCTCTCACTCCCTAGCTCCTTTCCAATTTCCTATGTCTTTTGTTTATATTATCTCAAAAAGAAATTATTTATAGAAACCTTTTATAAGAAAAAAAAAATGAGCTAACTTTTTAAAGCTTTTTATCTTTTTTTTATAAAAGTGGTATTAAAACATTTTAAAATTTGTTCATTAACAAATACTTTAAGGATATCCATTAACAAGACACTTCCTTTATTTGGAGCAGTTTTGTGTAAAATTAATGCGTTGGGATAAATCCCTATTGTCTATGTGTGAATTAATTAATAAAATGAATTCAAGCAATAAAGAAAATATATAATAATAATAATAATAATAATAATAATAATAATAATAATAATAATAATAATAATAATAATAATAATAATAATAATAGGTAAGGCAGAGTGAAAATCCAATTAGATTTCAAATTTGAATTAAATTAGAGTATACGTATATGTCATGTGTTCCATCTAATCTAAGGTTTTAAATTTTTGTGTTAAGTAAGTTAATTCAATGTAAAAATTGGATTTCAATTAAAATTTAATTTTGTGCCATGTGTTCCATCTAATCTAAGTTTTTTAATTTGTGTCAAATGAGCTAATTTAGTGTAAAAAAAAAATGAGGAATCCAATAGAAGTAAACCATAAAAAAATATATAATTTTTGAAAGATAACTAGAGTCTAATTTTGCACTACGTGTTTCATCTAATTTTTAAATTTGTGTTTCAAGTGAATTATTAGGTGCAAAAATTAAAGATTTAAATTCAATTAGGTTCTAAGTTGAATTTTAATTGGAGTTTAATTTTGCGTATGTGTTTCATTTAATTTTTTAATTTTTGTGGCAAGTAAATTATGGAATACAAAAACAGAAGAGTCTAAATTTAATTAGATTCTAAATTATATATATGTAATTGTGATTGTTTTAAAATGTATCTGTACATATGTACGGGGTTACACACTAGTGAAAATAATCCAAGCATTTAGCAACAATTAATCACACAAGAACACCAAATTGTGCATAGAAAACCTTCCAATATAAAGGGAAAAATTATAAGACCCTCTTGTCTATGTTGTGAATTAAATCAAATGACTTCAAGCGATAAAGAAAACATAAATAATCCAAGCAACCAACTAATAAAAATCAACCACATAAGGATACCAAATCTTACATATGCATCATTAGCACAAATAGATTCCTAATTAAATATTGCTTTCGGAACAAGATATTATTGCAAAGTGAAGTACAATAAGTTAGGTTTCCAAATAATTTCATTTAATTGCTCATGTTGGAGTACTGATATCATCTTCCTTTAAGACCTATCATTTTTTTTTACTTTCCTGATCACTGTTGAGATATATATATATATATATATATATATATATATATATATATATATATATTAGTTAAAACTACGCCCTAGAACTAAAAGTGCATGCAACACTTATTAGTTCACACACACCCCCAACAAACACCCGATGTTGATATCCTACTTTTATGGCTGTGTATAATAATTATATAATGGCTGCATCCACAGGCTTTTGTACTTGGGCCAGATGGACTTTGTCCCCAAAATGATCACTTTAATAATAGTTTTATGCGGTCAACACTATGAGATTGCATACATAGTATAGTCCCAACTCAGCTCAAGCTATTTTTAACATCAGAATGAGGAAAAAACTGCATTTTCATCAATATTTTATGAAAAATGTTGCGAGATGCCCTTAAAGAATTGGTTAGTAATCAATTTAAAGAAAGTTTTTATAAAAAAAAAAAAAAAACAATTAATATTTTGACAACTATTTTCATTTTCTATAAATGTGGTGTCAAAACTTTCCTAAAATGAATTGTTAACCATTGTCCTAAGGACACTTGTTAGCATAATCCATATTTTATTACTAGTTGGGTGGCATGGAAGTTATGGTATACTAAATTGAATTTAGAATACTATTTTAGATTATTGTATATAATATGGAAGTTGTATGTACAGAAAAAAAAATATTATCTTTCTATATTTTACTTACTCCCATGACATGTACAAATTTCTAGCTCTGCCATTGTTGACCTCCTTAGAAAAGAAAATCCTAGAGCTACTACTGTATATATGGTTAGGGTTTAAGTTATACTCAATGTAATTCTAAATAATGTTACACCATTTAATAACTTTTTATTGGATTAATATTTCAAAAAATCTCATCATTAAATTACATGTTCTCTAATTTTTAACACGCATACCAAGTTTCATGTTAATCGGATGCTATTTACTATTAATTTTAAAGCCATATTTTATGTATAATATTTTTAAATACAAAAACTTGAAATTTAAATATTTTAAAATTTTACAAGCATGTAAAGTATAAGAAGAAAATCTAATTCAACATTAAATTTGCTAAAATTTGCATTCAACTTAAGTTACATGTTCTCTAATTTTTAACATGCTTGCCAAGTTTTATGTTAATCGGATGCTATTTATTATTCATTTTAAAAGCTATATTTTATGCATAATTTTAAATACAAAAATTTCTAAAAGGAATTTCTTAAAATTTTACAAGCATGTAAATTATAAGAAGAAATATAATTTAACGGTAAATTTGCTAGAATTTACCTTCAATAAAAACAATATTGAGTAGTGTAACATATATTAGGATTATACTAAGTGTAATTAAGCTGAACCGTACACATATAATTTAGACTTAAATAGAAAAGTATTGTAAAATAATATAAATAACTTGTTCGGTGTATCCCAATGTTACAAGTTAACAATGATATATGTCTTAAATTTTCTGAGTACTTCTCTAAAGTGGCAAGAAACAGATCTTTCGGAGCAGGTAAGGTCCACCGAAATAAAGTCTCTGGCATGTGTGATTTCTGTAATCATATGGGCTGTGGTAACGTGTAAAATAATTTTTGAGGCTATGTTTGTTTCGGGTGTACATGGAATTAGGAAAATATATTACACCTTGATGTATGTTTTGGTGTATTTGTAAAATAAAGTCAAACTGAAAATAATAAAATTTGGTTAGAAATACTGGCTAGAATCAACCATATATCCTTGGCACTTGCAAGAAGAAATTAAAAAAAAAAAAAACAAATTCATCAAAAAAATGTTTTTGTAACAAAATAGAAGAAGAAAAAATAAAATTCATATAAAGCTTAAATGTTTTTAAAAAATATATGCAAAATAATTTAGAATTCTATGATATAACTTTTTTTATGTACTGTAATTACCAAAATTAATAGTTGACAAAAGATATTTTTTAATTTAATATATATTCTATAATAACTATAAAACCGTTAAGATTAGTTAATAAACCATTAAAATTAGTTAAGTATAATACATACAAAAAAAAAAAAAAATGTATACTTAGGTACTGTTCTTTAGGTTTTTCTCTTAAAATTTTGCTATATGGATTTTTTTTTTCATGGGATATAAGTATATTTTTTAGTTAAATAACTATATAACTGATTCTTAAGAGAAAAATCTAAGGAAAAACACCTAAAATACTGTACTTAAGTTTTGTCCTTAAATAGTGATTAAGTGTGCACACTTCTTACAGCTTATTCTAAATTAAGTCAATTCATTATCTTAGTTACGGCTCTTTAAAATCTAATTCTTTTTATTTTTTATTTTTATTTTTTATGTATATCTTAGTTTAATTCAACATTTTTTTAAATTTTTTTTTTTTTATTATGTTACCAGAGTAAGCATATTGCTTCATTATTACAAAAAGGGATGAACGGTGATACAACTTGCAATGTAGTTATCTTCTACATTGCAAGCTATATTTAATTCATCCTATCACTTTGGTTAAAGTTATATTTCATTGAAGCAAAATCCATGAAATTTTATGTATGTACATGGTATTGTAATCCATTCCTATCATTAGGTTAAAGTATCACACACACACGCGCGCTAAAATGAAATTGCATTGACTTACTTTCAATTTCTATGATTATCCGGTGCTTTAATGTTTCACCCTCTTTGAGATAACTTACTGTTGTACCTGGTTTGGCAGGATTAGAGATTCAACAATACTCTAGAGAAGCAGAATCCTTGCACCCACAAAGGAAGGGTTTAGGACAATCTCTTGAACGTGACGGCTAAGCAATGAAGTGGAAAGAAATACACATATATGCATATATACTCGGCCAGTACAAACTAGGGTTTAGTGCTAAACACTAAAATAACCCTCATTTAATATTTTCATTGTTAAAATATTTAATCTAAATTAATTTTTCTCTACTCTGACCGAGCCTTTTTTGTTCCTATAAATAAAAAACTTTTAGAAAACAATTTTTTTTTTTTTTTTTACTTATACAAGATTGAAATTTTACTCTAATTTAATTTAAATGTATATGTGCAGTAAAATCTAATTAGCTTAACTGGTAAAGGCTCTGATAGTTGAATAAAAGATCGGACGTTATAAGTTGAAACTCTAAAAAAAAAAAAAAATGTTATAAGTGTGTGGTTTTCCATTTTGAAAACTTAAACTCTGACTCTTACTCTTAACACTCTGCAAACAATTATACTTGTGAAGTAATAATCATATTAAGGGTATTAAATATCCTTACTTATAAAAAGAAAAAAAAAAGTTGTGAAACTCAAATGTTTTTTAAGGGGGCAAGTTAAATATTACATAATTCTTACAGTAAAAAAAAATTAAAAATATTATTTAATAAATTAGCTTTGACTCAACAAAGTTGAGTTATTCAGTCTTTCATAGTACTAAGATCATTTATAATTGATTTTAAACTAAATTTTATAGAAGTCTTTTTCTATATACACATATGGTTAAAAAAATCACCCAAAAAAAAAAAAACTCATTTGTCATCTTGTTACAAAACTTTGTTTTGATAAGCGTTACAGTTGAAAATGCACATTCAGTAATTACTATTGAAACATGAAGAGTAAATTAGTGAATCTTTGAGGCTTATTGGAGGGTTAAAGTTTTATATTTGATACAGATGATTTAGTAATAATGAGGAAACAGGAAACACATACATAATGAGGAAACTCAGGTTTAACCATTGCTCTGGTAGAATCTTAAACAAATTGAGAAACAAAACCCCCACCGGAGCCTATATTTCCCCAACATTTGAAATTAAAATATGATTAAAAAATTTGATTTACCTGTGTTTTCTACATGATTTTTAAAGATTTGGTCCCTTATTCGCAGCTCGAATTTTGCCCAATATTTGAGATCCGATAGAAGAGGATAACATGAGCAGAGGTAGACAGAAATCGCTTTGACTTTTCCATTAGAATTTCCTTTGGGATAAACCAGTATCTTCCTGGATTCAGCAAAAATAATTAAAAATAATGCTGATAAACATAAAAATGAACTTTCCTTTTAATAACAATAAAAGTGCAACTTCCAGTAATAAAAATACCATTGTGAATCTGCAACAGTGAATTCTTGAGAATAAGATTCTTCATCTAGTGCCGAGAAGTTTTCAATCTTCCAAGACAAAGTACGATTATAAGGTTTTTTTTTTGTCATGGAAACACACTCCAGTTTGCCACTATGTTTATGAACAAAAACCTCTACACCAAATAGGCAACAATCATTGACAAGGTATCCATGAGAAACATCATTGAAAGTATCTAAGGGAAGAAATTTGGTAAAGCCCCATTCAGTCTTCATGTCATGAAATCTTTTAATTGAACTATCATCCGCATTTGGACAAAAGATGATATAGAAAATAAATTTACGAAACCATTATACATACATTCATATTTATTTGCACCAATTATGAGAGAGAAAACCATGTGACAGGCCACAAACGCGTTGACCCCTTGTGATAACTTAGATTAATTAATTAGCCTAGTTATTAATTAATCAAATTAACATACAATATCACGTGATAGCACAAATAAATCACCAAAAACTAAGTAATGCAGCGGAAAATAAATGATACGGTGATTTGTTTACGAATGGGGAAAACCTTACGGCAAAAACCCCACCGGGTGATTTAAAGTCACCACTCCCGAAACTTCACTATTATCACAACAAGCAGTTACAAGCAAGGAATCCCAGTACCTTACCAACCTACAGTTGAACTCTTATCCCAATACCCAATTGGACTTGTTCTATTGTGACAGTTTCTCCTTTCAATGCACAGCTCCCAAGTACGTGACTAACCAGATGCGCGGATCCCAGTACGCGACTTCAAACACCAACTAGAGAGAGAGAGAATTGTTGGCTGCAAAGTTCTTCAAATCATCAGAGATGAACTAGGGCATGAACTTTGTCTTTCATATCACAAATTGCATGAACAAGAAGTTCTGAATGAATATGCAACTTGCATCATTTCGACGGCCCTTAAAATAATCCTTTTATATGTCTAGGGTTAGGAGAAAAGAAGTCCCAAAGACACATTCACGGATTGGACTTGAAACAGAACTGAAAATCTGTTTCTTTAATTCTCGACAGATAGAGGTGTTGAGGATCTGTCGAGAAGCTATCAAGGCTCGGGGCAAAACAACTTCTTAAAGCTCGATAGATGCATGTGTCGAGGTAGGTGTCGAGCTTTAGTAACTTGCATTTCCTTGCTTGTTTCTTGGATAGACTTTGATGGCTTCAACACTGAATCTTGAAACACTGTTTCTTGAGGTGTTAAACACATCCTAGATCTACCCAATTACAAGTAAAGTGCGTTTTGTCTAAGGATAAGCCAATTACATAAAATAGCGACATATGGTAACAACCACTTGAACTACATATGTCCTAACACCATGAATGGTCAAGTACTTGTCCTGAATCTGATCAAACACGAACAATTTGAAGTTGACATAAATCTCCCAACCAAGAGGACGATTTTCTGTCTCTATAATTGCTAAGCAAAAAGATATATGACCAGTCCCATTCATTTTTTTGTTTCCTTTTGGATAGAGAGACAACCTCCTGTAAAAGAAGACAGACCTCTTGACAAAGAAAACATTTATATTTTAATTGAAAAAATAATTAAGAGGGTAGAGCATTAGGGTCCACCATTTGTGCCCACCAGCTTCAAAAACACCGGACTCATACTTTTCCACAGTCTCGGACAGTATAGAGTATGACTCTATTTTAAGCATGAAATGAGTTGGAGGTAAATGTCTTTTTGATCTTGAGATTGCTGCAAATACATTAGGAATATTTAAAAGGCAATCTTCTAAATATTGGCTAATGACATATAGATTGTGTTTGGAAATGTTTTCAACCAAGCAGTACTAAAGTAGAATCAATGAACTCAAAGAAATTTTAAAATGAATAATGTAGTGTCCGAGGACCTTAAGTAGTCCAAGGACAGGCAATAGTGACGGAGGCCTACAAAATGATGGTTCGTGGAAGGAGTTTGGTCATGAGGAATTGGAAATGTTTCCCAAGGAAACGTACCTCATCGGCTGAGAAGAGTAGAGGTCATACATCCGACCTTCCATCAAGAACAAGGTAACAGATGATCATTCTGGCAAGGATAAATATCAGGTAGGGATAGGATAAACGAGAGTTGGGAAATATCTGAACAGAAAGTTGCGGCAACAATATTGAATGCTCTGCAGCTAACCCTCTGACTGCATTAATGTGGAGGTAATACCTGAACAGTAACCTCCAGCCTTGTAGCTATCCACAAAGATTTCAGGAATGTGCTAATGGGACAAGTATCAAAGTCAGCAATCTAATCTACACGTGGATGACTGAGATGAAGTAAGAAAAGGGAGTATAAAGAAGGAAAATCCCATTAAAAGGGGATCATGAGAGAATCTGTAGAAAAATCATTGTACACACAAGAACTATAATAATGGTTAAGTTTAAGAAAAATATATAAGAACAGCCTTCCTCGAACTTTGCCGATGACGATTTTCCTTGCTCAAACTATTTGTTTCATGCTTTACAATAGCAATTAACCTAACTCATTGAAAGTTTAGATTCAAGCCCAATATCTACAAATTCATTGATTTAGGCCCTTTGGGCCATTGATTTTTCTTTTGGGCATTGGGAACAAAACATGCCCTTACAATTGGCACCGTCTTTGGGGAACTTGAACACTCTTAAATTCATCACTTAACCATGGTGGGTTCAGGGCCAAACCGTGAAGAATCTGTGGGGTCTCAATGTCAAGATCAATTTTTTAATCTAGAGCGGAGGAGAGACCGCGAGGTTAATGTACACACCACCCATACAACTAAGAGTCATTCCAAAAGTGGGAGTCATGTATCCCAAAAAAAAAAAAAAAAGCACTAGAAACATGCAATTGGAGATTGGTCAAATTTGGGAAGTTAAAGCAATTCTTGTTTCAGCCCAATGGACAGGGGAGCCAGGTTGGGTTGGGATATCAGAGAGGTGCTTCTTCATGACCATCTTTTGGGACGATCAGTGTTTTTCTTGCTACCCCAGGTAGGACTGGTTCCTATCTATCTAGGGTAATGTCTATAGCTCGACCACTTGCTAAGGACCTGAATCCCAATCCTAAGAGGGATAGAGTGGAAGTCCGACTAGTTATAAGTTTTTCTGATGAGGATAAGGTGGGAACCCTACAGCCACATGATAATGCTCTGGTGGTTACCCTCCAGATTGGAGCGTATGATGTGAAGAGGGTTTTGGTAGTTCAAGGTAATGGTGCAGAGATCATGTACCTTGATCTATATAGGGGGCTCAAGCTAAAGCCTGAGGACTTGGCTTACTATGATTCTCCTTTAGTAGGGTTTGATGAGAAGACAGTCATCCTGAAGAGCCAAATCAGATTACCAGTTCAAGTAGGGTCAGAATTCGTGGAAATGGACTTCATCGTAGTAGAAGCATATTCCCCTTACACTGCTATTATTGCAAGACCTTGGCTATTGCAAGACCTTGATAAAATTGGGCATCTCATCTGCGAAGACTATAACATATCAATTACGATGATTTATCTTGATCATGGAAATAGAGATTTCTAGTTGGTATGTTGATATGTTTTAAGAGTTAAAAATTTATTATTCTCTTAACGACTGTCAAATGAATGATAAACTCACAACTTCTATTTACATGAACTCTTAATCCTGAGAGGATAATGGACCTAATCATGAAGTGTAGGTTGCTTTGATATATTAGGAGTGAGGTCGAAAGATACGATTAAAACCTCAGTATGTTGGGCAACCACATTTAGTGTTGATAGAACATATACTCTCAAGATGGAATTCATAGTCTCTTAATGGAGATATAAAATATTCCCTTGAGATAAGTTTAATGGATTCAATTATTTAGAGAGTTAGGCCTAACCACTTTAGTAAGGAGTTATTAAAGTATATATTTATAGAATTAAATTTCATAAATAGATGATGAATAGCTTAAAGGATTAAATCGATTACTCAAGGAATTAAGATGTAGTAATTTACAAAGTGGCAGTCTATATTTATGACTTTGTGTTAATACGAATATTTTATGAAGGGGTTGCATGTACAATAAAGTCTTTGGATATAACTTATTAATAAGGCCTAGAGTGCAATTATATTTATATAGTGGTATTAAATATAATTAATGGTAATTTTGGACTTGTTAAGAATTGACAGAAAAACCCAAAGCCCATTGGAGCTAGTGTCTTATTGGTCCCTTTTGGTCGCACTCCAAGCCACACACTTAAGCCCAATTAGAAAGGTCCAAAAGGCCTGTCCAATTAGATAATTAGTTAGATACAAAGGGAGAAATATACATAATTTTTTAAAGGTAACAACACTATTATGAAGTGGTGTGTATGTGTGAGTGTAAGTCACTCTCTCTAATTCTCTCTTGGAAAATTGATTGAGAGACTACACTTCTTGGACGTTCGTGGAATTGGAGTGAAAATTAAAAGCGTTTCCAAGTACTTCTGATCTTCGTTTTTGAAATTCACCGCACCAAGATACACTCTCTTGTTTTTAAATTCTGAAACTTATATAGTGCATGTTAACATGTATAAATGAAGTAGATCCGTTATTTTCCACTGTGTATGTTTTGTATGCGATACAAACATATATTTATCCAACAAGCTCTAGGGATTGAAGCTGGTTGAAAACATCAAAATCCTGCTCGGAGTCTAAAACTTCAACTACTTTCACCATTTCTTCAAGAACTGGTTCGGAAGGGCTTGCTCAGCCTCAACAGTGCGCTGAAATGGCAACTTTACTAGTTGTGTATCTTCTAGAGGGATGCTAGCAAGGAAGCCAAGCACGACAATGTTGATCAGTTGCAAGTGAGGGTCTTTCACTTTTATGACGTATTTAGGAGCTTGAAAGTTGGAGGAGATGAGATCGAGGCTGAGGATGATGTGGGCTACTCTTAATTGTCCATCGGTGTGAACAAAGATCTCGGCCTTTAGTATCTTTGTCAAGTCTGGCTTGTTGACAAGACTGAAGTTGGGGATGGCAAAATACTTAGCTACAAATTCACCAAAAATAAAAACATTGTTAGATTACAACATATGTAAAATAAGAAGTAGTTTACAAATAAAAACAAAAGAATCAAACACAAAAAGTATTAGTGAGGAGGGGGGTATTGTTAGAGTATTAAACCTAAACCTAAACACCCCACCTGGTGTCCAATCTTGTGTTGGAGAGTGAAGTCCATCATGCCACTCCTTTGAGACAATCAAGAAATCCTTGTCCATGCCCTTGTTAGTATCAGGGATACACGATATCAGCCTGGCTGCAAGGACCCTGGTTTTCCGATAGTATCCCTGGCCTTTAAGGAGTTGACGGTTGTATACTCAGTTAACGTGGTGATGGGTAAGGGCATCTACGCTACCTAGAATCCTAAACACATTAAGGGCGCACTAGGTAGGTGAAAGTCTGTGGGCAATAAGGTAGTCCCTAGTCACTTTACGCATAGGAATTTTCATCTCTCCTTCTATAAAGGCAATCATCGGAATTATTACTTCTCCCTTTTGCCTCAAGGCATGCCACTCCCTTCGATGGCAATACTTGATAGAAACCCCGGGTGGAATACGATAACTGGCTTTGAAGCTCTCTATACCCTCTAGGGTGTCTACTAAACTAGCAAATCTACCCATTTGAAAAATAATTGAAGGTGTTAGGGTGACGTGGTGAGGTTAGAGGGGCCAAGAAAGAAAAGGTTCTAAATTTAAGAAGAAATGCTAAAGGTAACTTACGAGAGTAAAGAAAGGCTCCTCAAACTGGTTCTTGAGAATTGAAGATGCAAAAAGTGAAATGGCTAGAATCTTCGAGTAAAATATATAAGAGAGGGAAAAGTGAGCAGGAGAGTTCCCGCCCAAATCCCCATGAAATTTCTCCACTGTAGGATTTCTATCACACTGTAGGATGTGGGGGCAGGTTGCCGAATGAAATAAATGTTGGAGCATCCCAAATGTCAAAGCGTCAGGAGCATGCCTCTTTGCAGTTGAAGAAACACCTGCACATAGAGAAATGATGTAAGAGTGAGGAAGGCGGTCACCAAGAAATCAAAATTCCCTTCTTTTCGAGGAGTGAAAGAGTGGAATATTGAAGCGCTATTGTAGGGATAAAGGGCCCAGACATAGGTATTGGGTCGTGGGCGATGTTCAAGGACCTTCAGTAGTCCAAAGACAGGCAATAATGACGAAGGCCTACAAAACGATGGCTTGTGGATGGAGTTCGGTCATGAGGAATTGGAAACGTTGCCTAAGGAGAAGTACCTTTTCGGGTGATCAGAGTAGAGGTCATACATCCATCCTTTCATCAAGAACAAGGCAACAGCAGATCATTTTGGCAAGGATAAACATTAAGTGGGGATAGGACAAAAGAGAGTTGGAAAATATTTGAGAAGAAAGCTGCTGCTACCGCACTGCAGCTAATTCTTTGGCCGCATTAATGTGAAAGTGATACCTGAACAGTAATCTCTAGCCTTACAACTATCCACAAATACTTCAAAATTGTGCTGATGGGACAAATATCAAAACCATCAATCTAATCTACACGTGAAAGGTTGAGATGAAGTAAGTAAGAGGAGTATAAAGAAGGAAAATCTCATTACTAGGGGATCATCAGAGAATCTTATAGAAAAATCACTGTACACATAAGAACTTTAATTGTGGTTAAGTTTAAGAGAAATATATAAGAACAACCTTCCTTGGACTTTGCTGAGGAGGATTTTCCTTGCTCAAACTGTTTGTTTCATGCTTTACAATAGCAATTAACCTAGTATAATCAAGATACATCCTAACTCATTGAAAGTTCAGTTTCAAGCTCACTCTCTACAAATTCATTGTATTGGACTTTTTGGGCCATTAACATTTCTTTTAGGCTTTGGAACAAATTGTGCCCTTACATATGGTATTTCGAGAATTGAGATACATTTGGATATTGTGGTTATAGTTTGTCTCTTTACATTGATCTTTTGATTTAATTTCAGCTTTAGGCATATATGTTCCTTTGAATTGCTTCGTGTCTTCTGTTGCCGTATTTTTTCTAGTCTCGATTAATGTGTCAAAATGTTGGTTTAAGCCCTAAAAGGTTGAAAACCATCTTTAAAAAAAGAGTAGGGAACTACATGAAAAAAAAAATCCTATTTATCTTGATTGGATGTTGGAACAAATCATTTTAATAACCCAAGAGTTCAAAATCTTGAACTTGCCATTTTTGGCTAAGTTTGGACAACATTGACTAAACAGTAACCGAGGTTAGTCAAAAAGTTGACCTTTTGATCCTACCATCTGATTGAGATAAATTTTATCTGTTTTAAATGTCATGAAAATCTCTTCAAAACGATAGTTCGTCAATCAAATTCAAAGTTAAAATGGATGAATTTGAAGTTAGAATTTTAATTAGAAGTATTATTTTTCATGTAAAATGATTTTTTTTTTTTTTTGGCATTTTCACATAAGAAATTGTACCAATCCAGCCACAATAGGTGCAAACTACTTTCACCATATTGAAGCATGATGGATTAACTATCCTACATAAAAAGAGCTCAATGATATCCTCTCCAGATTAAGAGGACTTAATTTCCCAAGAAAAGGTGCTAGAGAAGTTTCTACATTGCGTCACCTCCTTTCTGAGCACTTTAGGGTTTAGTGCAAATCAATAAAAGAAAGTTTGCTAATATCTTTAGGTGTAATTACCAAAGGAGTGAATACCATACCATACTGGCTAGTACGACCGATATTTATCCTACCGGCTAGTGAATTGGAATAGAAACACCTCCAAATCATGCTGCTCAAAATACTAGCCAGTACCGAACTATACCAAACGTTGTAGTGAAAATCAGATGTTTTGGCTAGTAATCAATATTAGACTGGAAGAAGCAAAAGAAAAAAAAAAGGTCAAACATGGGTCTTTGTTGTCTCTGCCACTCACCACCATATCTCAACTAATTTTTAAGTTGGTGAGACATTGTAATGTAGTAATATAATTACATAAACACCAAAAAATGAATATGTCTCAAGCTGGCATGAATTGAAATATCAATGAGTGCTTACAAATGGTATACTATTTGCCAAAAATAGCACTCAATGAGTCAATAATTACACTCTTCCAGCAATATTGAAAAACATAAGTATATTGGCTTCATCAGTATTGTTAAGGATCTCAATCTGCCATGAATTTAAATATCAAATGAGTGTTTACAAATTGTATATTGTTTGGTAAAAGGATAACACCCAATGAACCAGTAATTACACTTTTCCAAAAAAATTGTAAAACAAAAGTATATTGGCCCCATCAGTGGATGTGTATCACTATACAAAATATTAAACTAAAAAAAATTAGTTTTCTTCTTGCTACCACTAGACCATAGCCTTTCCCTTGTCCTTCTTGCTTCCACTGGTGTTGTCCTTCTTTGTACAAATTTCACTTGATTAATGAGTACCCATATTTGATTGCTGAGTACCTTATATAATATACAACCATACAATAACAATTCAATTAATGAAACCCTCCCTTCATACCTTCTCATATGATCTCTTTTGATTTGCAACCTTTGCATTAGCATCACTCTTATGATCTCCATCACTATTAACACTTGTTTATCCCTAGCCTCCAAAATTCAAGCATTGAACGACTCTCCTATATTGTTTACTAGATTGTCACTCTTGCTTCTTGGATTTAAAGCATATTTGATCCATGTTCTCACATCTAACTTCACAAGCCACTCATATTCGTTCACATTCTTCAACTCATCTATGTGGAAGTCAAAAGAATTCTTTATTGCTGCCCTAGCAGCACTCCATATTGCATCTTTGAGTACCTTCCTTGGAAAATTGTTAGACAATAAAGCATACGACTCTATCTTAACTAAGAAATGACTTGGCGGAAAATGTCTTATTGATCTTCTGCAATCAATATGTACAATAAAGAGGCAATCGTTAGATAAACACAAATCTTCTGCATTTCATTTGAGAAGCCAAATCCAATCACGATTCCATTGTGTTCACTGTTCAGTGTATACTATATACAACTTAGCAAAGGACATACTGAACGGCATTACATATTCTACTAGCTCAATTTTTTTAGAAAAGTGGAAGTCAATCATCTATTATCTACTTCATAAAATTATAATAATTACAAAAGAATTAGATTTTGACATAATATTATCCCTATGTTAGATGGGTTTGGGTCCTTTGGAATGGGATATTGGCATTTATGAGTCATTCTCTTACCGTCAGAATCTGATGTCATCACAGAGTTCAACACATAAGTACTTGTAAGCCAGAAAATATGATGTGCTTTTTTTTTAATCATAGAAAATAATATATACTTTATATGAACATAAAAATGAATAAATAAGAAACGAAATAACAGAGTGAAATAACTTCGGATAGGGAAAGTGAACATACAGAGTTCATCCTGGTTGATAGGAGAATTGCCCACTACTGAAGAATTTGGTTTCTGAAAATATCCTTTATAACAAGAGAGCAATCTATTGAGCTACTATGAGCAAAAAATAACAATACAAGACATGTATATGTAGATAGAAATCAAAGGGAAATCAAACGGTATGTGTACTTAGCAACAATGCAAAGAACTTTAAATATATCAATTACCATGGCTGTATTTATAGAGGGAAATCAAAGGTCATGTGTACCTTGGAACAATGCAAAGCACTTCAAAACATATCATAGGAAATCAAAGTACATTTATACTTCGCAACAATGCAACGCACCTTAAACCCACGCAGTAGTCTTTGTTTGGAACTTGGAAATGAAGGGGGGTGCAAGGCTATCCAGTTAAATTTGTAGATACACAGAAAAATAATGGTACATTTTTCAGGCCAAATTAGTGATCGACATATATAATGTTCACTATTTTCAAGAGCTACTTTTTTTTTAAGAGATAATTTTCTATAGCCACTTAAGAAGAAGGAAAATTGTGTATTGTAAGATTGGCATACCGAGAATTAGTATAAAGAGGAAAGGATTAAAATATAAAACATAAAAAAAAAAAAAATTAATTCCGAAAAATGTTAACAGAGGAGTATATGTTACAATTTTTTTTTTTTTTTAGTTTCCAAAAAAGTATAACTTAAAATATATGTTTTGTTTTATATGCTTACTATAAATAAATAATATGTATGTTCGTTTTGATGTAAAATATATTTGTCAATGTGAGAAATTTTTAGCAAAAATTTATTTTTAGGAAACAATTTTATTTTACAGTATTTGGTAATACATTTTGAAAATATTTTCATATGTTTGGATGGGGTGAAAATACTTTGAAAACACAAAAAGTTCATGAATACAAAATTCACAATATCAAAATCTACTATGATTTAGCAAAAAATGGTCAAAATTCACCGAAAATCTAAGGGGGTGGGCGGAGTGGGGAACACACACACACACACACTTTTAAAGAGAAAAGAATAGGTAATGGTGCTGTGGTGGGTCATTGAGATGATGGCTGAAGGGTCATTAGTTAGTTAGTGGTATTGTGGTGGCCATAGGTTTGTCGTCGTCATTGGTCTCAATGAGAGAGAGAGAGAGAGAGAGAGAGAGTGTGTGATATGCCACTGTGTCTTGCAGCAGCTCTCGAGCCCCAATTATGCTGTAGGTGGGTCAAAGTTGTCACTGTGCATGGCTCACGGTTGGTCTCGATGGGTCGGCTATGCCGCAGTAGTTGGTGGAGTGGGGGTCTTTTGTGACGCATAAATTGTTTTATGCGTCCGAGAGACTAATTTTTTGGTCAACCTAAAAATATTTTATGGTTTACCATTATTTTCCTTCGGATTAGACATCCTAAAATGGGGAAAATATTTTTAATCGAAACAAATGCAGCCTTAGGATAATTTAAAAGAATAATTTAAATTAGATAACTTGATTACTTAAGAATTTTTAGGTTTTAAAAGTTTAGAATAATTGGAAAACTGTGAACACAAACTTGTCTAAATATGGCTATTAGAATTTATAGGATTTATTAGATAATGATCAAGGTGTTGCAAGTTAGAATACAAGAATAAAGAAGTTGTAGGTTCAAGAATTCAAAACATGCTAGGTTCGACTGATCAAGACTATGGTTCGACCGATCTAGACATGGATCTGTAGAATCTTTAATTAAGCCCATTAACCCATTAAGTGATTAGAGTTTTAGATCTAGTTCACTAAGTATTTAAAGAAAACCCTAAGACACGCTTTGAAGAGACTTTGGAAGCGCTCTTTAAAGATCTAAAAGTTATTGTGCCTTCTTTTTTCAAAGTCACCGCCGGAATTCCATTTACATATCATTAGAATCGGTAAATCTGAAGTTGTTGCTACAAGATCAACTATTATTGATGGTTTAAAACTTTGAGTGGGATCTTAGAATCACAAACAGGGGTGTTTGTGTGCAACAAATTTTGAGAAGACCATAAAGCTGAAAGCAACTTTAAGTTTAAAATTGAAATTTATAAGTTTTGGGAAAAAGCACTACAATTCACTATTCAAGTTTTAAAAATTCAAAACCTTAAAGTATTATTCAAAGTAAATTTCTAACTGCTAAAGATTTTTTTTTTTTTTAGAAGTCCAACTGCTAAAGATACCTTTAGTTAAACCTCTATATCGTAAAAGTTACTCTATATTTACTGTTATGCTAACCTTTGGGCTCACATGGGATCAAAGGACCTACCGGTTTAGGTAAATTTCTAATGTATTCACCTACTAGAGAAGTAACTTTTGGGGGAGAAAGTATGCGTCCTAAAGAGTCTCACTGGGTTAGAAAAATGCTATGAAAAACATATTTTTTTATTACTTTCTAGCATATTCTCATCTCCCAAACATATATTGATAAACGAAAATATTACATTTCAACCAATAAAATTCAAAATAACAAGAGAGAGAGATCGGTGGTTGTGGGTGATTGATATAGGACAAAAAGAAGGTAGAGAAATTGAGATTGGTGGTTGTGGATAATTGCTGGTATAAAGGCAGAGATTGTGGTGTTAGAGTATGCGAAACTTAGATTCATTCAAGATACCCCCAAAGAGTCATTATTTTACCATCAACCTAAAATTATTTTCAGGTTGAATAGCAATTTTAGTGACCCAAAACGTCTACAAATGTGAAAAATATAATAATGATTAAAATATCATATTCATCCTTGAACTTTACAAAAAGTTTGTTTTTGGTCTTCAAACTTTAAAAAATTCAATTTTTAATCTCTAAAATTTTGAAAATGTTTTATTTTAAACTTTATGTCCTTCCATTAACTTTCTTTAACTTTTATCCTGTGTATCCTAACAAAATGCGGAGATGTTATATTTTTAATGTGCAATGGTCCAATAATAAAATGCAGAAAATATAATAATGGGTAATCACGTGAGCATACATACTACTTATGCCTCTATATTAAGGCTGTCTCTTGTATCGTATCACGCACGCAATAATATATACAATTTCAGTATCTCTTCCCCGCTCTTCTCGTTTATTTTCAACAATAAATATAAAGAATCGTACATATTTATTCATCAATACAAATTTAATTTGCGAAACTTATTTATTGTTTGATTTCCAAACATAAAATTTAGATTCGTCAAACTTATTGTTTAACTAGTTTGCAAGATTTTAATATCTTTCAGACCCTTCCAACCAATTTCAGGAACTTTACGCAATTTTTCAATCTCAGCGGCTTCTTGTTCGAAACGTGCCTCAAGCTCTTTAAGTTGCGCTATTGTTCCAACAATGAAGGGTTTTTTACGATACACTTCGTAGCAATTTCTCTTTTTTTCATTCATTTTTGCTTCATGCTCACGAAGCTTCTTCTGCAGTTGTTCATACTCATCAGTCACCCTATTCATTTCATCTAGACATCTTTGAAGCTCACTCTTGTAATCGTCTCGTGTTTTGACGAGTTTGTTTTTCTCTACTGCATCCTTATCTTGCTCTCTCTTTGTTTCACCTGCACTCTTTATATTATTATCAATCCTATCAAGGTCATTGCTGAAGACAGCTAAAAGGCCACGCTCGGTATCGTTAAGATCTTGACTCTTGTTAATTATTAGGAGTTCAGCATCTTCTCTGAACAAATTTAAGTCAGCAAAAGTTCTGAAGGCACTATCAATGGGGGAATCTAAACAAAATTTAAGCTCTTTACGCGCATTGAGTAGTTGATCAGAAATGATCTCTTGTGTGGAACTAGTAGAAGAGGAACTGGTAGACTTGGGTTTTGGTTCCAGTTCACTTATGGTCTTAGAGATATCATCTCTGAGCTTATTAAAAGCCTCCATGTTTGATGGTTTCCCTTCTTCAACCGGAATGCAACGTGGTGTTATTAATGGTTGTTTTCCCTTGCTTGGGGTTGCATCGGTTTCAGAACGAATTTGTTGTGAAGGCTCAGGGGGGATATAGCACTAAATTTTGAGACCGTGGCAATTGGAAAAAGAATTAGAATATGTATTATTTTTTAAGAAATAAGACAGAATATGCGGTTAGTAAAGCATAAAATTCAATATATATATATATATATATATATATATATATATAAAAGAAAGTTTGACTACAACTTCACTTCATATCTTTTTAATGGAGGTGAGTTTTGACAAATTCGCTATTGAATTATATTTTCTTCATACATTCTCCATATTTGCAAAATTTCAAAAAGATTAAAGATCAATGGTTATATCATCAATCAATTGCTTAAATTTTAAGTTTTTGTAACCTAAAATTATGCATAAAATATAAGTTTATCAATCATATATATTAAATAACATCCAATTGATACAAAATTTGATGTGTGTTCAAAATATAAAGAACATACAACCCAACGGTTCGATTTTGAAAATATGTAACCATATTAATTTTATTAATAGAAGTTGTAGCCTTAAGCTACAACTAAGTTTGTAGCCAAATTTTGTCTATATATATATATATGAAACAATTGAAACATTAATGAAAAAGAATATACCAATATACATTCCATGCCTCAGATAATAAGGGAGGGTGAGAATTCACCAACAACTATACACTTATGATTCACCCAAACGTCTTTATATAGATTTTAAGGGATGGTGAGACAATTATGCTATATACAACATACTTTTTTAAGTAATATGAAACAATTATTTTTTTGAAACAAATACACACATAGAAAATATGAAACAAGTTTCTAATTAACACAAAAAACATTACACAAACTCCACCAAAAACTAGTGTAAAAAAATGTTGTTATAAAAAAATTATACGCGTTAAGGTTTGTGAATTTTCATTATTTCACCTTAAATTTCTATTTTTCATTTTGGTATATGCAGTTCAAATTTGTTGTCACCCTTGGTCCTTTTATCAATAACCACCGTTGCCCATTAAAAATGATTTTTATTTCCAAAAGCTATTAAATTGTATTTTAATTATAAATAAAATTAAAACACACACACACACACACACACACACACTCACACTAAAATAAATTAAATTAAATCAAGCTTTGGAAAATCTACCAGGACAAAATTGCACAAAATAAATATGGTAAAATATGATAAAATTAATCCTTTTTTCTTTCATTTTCTCATCAACCAAATTGAATAATACCAATAAAAATTAAATAAATCCAACCAGAAAAAGAAGAAAGACAGAAAATTATTACCAAATTATCTCAATCAAAGAAAAAATTATTACGAATTTCTTTCCTAATTGCACAAAGCAGTACACAGATCTACCAAAACAGATAAATTCCAATTCAAATAAACTAAAGTAACTGTTGTAACTCAATTAGCTGGGGAACAACTTTTAATTGAGGATAGAAGGATTGACATTAGCAACAAATGTGAAATTTAGAGATGAAAATTACCAAAAAAAAAAAAAAAACTTATTAGACGAATTCTCTCTCTAAAAAAAATTTGAGAAAAAATTGACATCTCATCAGAGTTAAAAGATATTATTTGTATATTTGCCAAATGTTTATGATTTTAGATGGGTTTTTTTTTTTTTTTTTTTTGAATACTAATTTTAGATGGTTGAGATAAGCCCTCCATTAATTTCCCAATTGATAATAAGAGTCTGTTTGGATACTACTTATTACTAAAAACTGAAAACTTATTGCTAAAAACACTATAACAAAATAATTTTTAAATATATGTATAGTACCGTGGGACCCAGTTTAAAGTAAAATTTGTGTTTTCCCGTACTTGGGGGTCCCATGAACAATGCATGGGACCTAAGGAAAAAATGAAAAATGCCAAACGCGAAACACTCCATTTATCAGTGCTATCCAACTCACATTAAGTAATAATCTGTAACAGGGATTGGAAGACTGACATAAAAACACCCAAAAAAAAAAAAAAAAAAAAAACCAATAATCCTCATCTTAATAATATGATCATAGTTATGCCCACGTCAATATCTCGCCAGCCCAATGGGTTCAAGAAATTATCGTTATTTTAATACTTAAATCTTTTGAAAGAGTAGTAGGGAAATTAAAAAAAAAAAAAAAAAAAAAAAAAAAAAAAAAAAAAAAAAACTATATACATATATTACATTTCTTTCATGATCACGGCTTCGGATCAAGTTGCGGAAGTTTGAAGTTCTGTTCATACATTCAAAGTATATGCCATCAAAGAGTTCCAACTTAAAGTTTAGGCAAAAAGAAATCACAATAATGTTGTACTTTTATAAATATTGAAATCAAATAAATAAGAAAGAAAAAAATAGTAGGAAAACATACCGAGTGCCTTGTTTTGGTTGCTAACAGGAACAGCGCTGGACTTGTTGCTATTGCCAGCCATGTCTTTGGAATAAGTTTCTTGAAAATCGTCCTTCTTGAAATAAAATGTTGGATAATTGACATTATTTATAGAGATAAATCAATAGTCATGGGTGCTCCACAACATTACTATAGAACTTTACACATCATGGAATCCGTACATGGGATTTGTTGCAGGGATAATTACGCACGAAGGATTGATGCCTGTTTTGATTGGAGAGAGGAGAATTAAATGAAGGTATTTTCTTTCGTGAATCACGTAAAATTTATGATAAGACAATCTCATTGAAGTAAATGGAACTTCAACAATACTATAACACTTTACACATCATAAAACTTCGCACACGGAACCATATGTATGAGTTGTTGAAAGGAAAGAATAAAGAATGGATTTATATTCAAGATAGAAGAAGGATCGTTGCCTATTTTGATTGGAGTGAAAAGAAGAATCCAAGGAAAGTATTTTCATTCGTGATTCACAGAACAGTTATGATAAGACGATGCCTCATTGAAGTTTATGAAACTTCAACAATACCATTACCATAGCACTTTATGCATCATGAAACTTGCTCACAGAACCATATGCATTAGGTTCTAAAGATTTAGGTTTAAATGTTTAGAATCATATTTTTATTATGTTAGCAAACTGAGAACAAAACATGTCTAGTCTAGGTGTTAGGCAATGCTTAAAATTGTTGGTTTCAAGTTTCAAGTCTAGCTGACTACAGAAAAAGGAAGAGAGTTTCTGCCTTACTTGACAGATCGAAAATTGCAGGAATAGAAATTCTGCAAATTTTTAAATCGGGCTCAAGCCCACGAAAACGTTTATGGTTTCATTCCATCTTCTTCACATATAAAAGGGAAATCCTAGCTATGTTTTCCAGACTTTTGGAAGACTTGTGTGTTACTCTTTGTGAGATCTGAAAGGTTTTGTACCTTCTAACTACACGAGAATCTACTGGAGCAAGATCTACAATCAGGTGCTGGTAGAACATAGTTGCTGCATCAAGATCATTACTGATGTTGATCTGAAACCTTTGAGTGAGATCTTAAAGTCATAAGCAAGGGTGCTTGTGTTGGTGAAAATCCAAGAAGAGAAGGAGTTTGTGGATTTGGAGCTTGCACGTAATTGTGCCAGTAAATTAATTAATACATTAGGTAGCAATCGATTTAAGATTAAATCTGATTGTTAAAACTTCAATTCTCTCATGGTAGATTTACTTTACCTTGAGGATAGTTAGGTCAAATTCTCCCTAAGTTTTTACCTTGAAAAGGTTAGTTTCATCGGTTTTCTTAGGTCATTATATTGTGGTGTTATATATTTTCCACTACTTTGCACGATATGATTTATTTGTGTTTAATATAGATATGAATAATTAATCTAAATAATCACTTGGCTAATATATTAGGTTAAACAATTTGATATAAATGGTTTAACTGAACAAACAAGTGGTATCAGAGTAGGTTAGCTCTTGTTTATAGGTTTTTTAACCTAGAGTTAATCCTTGACCCCGGCTATTATGGATTCTTTGTCTCTTTTCTTGAAAGCAACTAGGATGAGAATTGAATCTATTTCTTCTTGGACCATATGGATTTTTAAATGTGCTAATCATATCCTTGAATATTTACGTATAACTACTTCTTGCAATAATCATGTTTGTTATACTACTTTAACTACCTTAAAGGCATGTGATACTTGTCTTTGGTATTTGGATAGTGGTTGCTCCAAGCACATGACAAGTAATAAAGCTTTGCTCCAGAATTTTTTTTAAGGAAAGATTGGTACTGCCACATTTGGAGATGGAAGCAAGTCAGTCATCCAAGGTATTGGAACAATAGACATTTCAGGACTATCCATGTTTGAAGATGTGTGGTTCGTGGATGGGTTGAAGATGAACTTGTTGAGTATCAATCAAATCTGAGACAATGGGCTGAATATGTTATTCACTAAGTATGAATGTGAGATACTTGATGACAGAGGTGACTGCAAATGTGTCAGAGGTGATTGCACATGTGTTGGAATAAGAACAGCTGATAATTGTTACAGTATAACACCAAGCATAAATCATAAGTGTTATAGTGTAAAAATTAATTAGGTGGATTTATGGCATCAATGACTAGGGCATGCTAGTCACAAGCAAATAGAAAAAATTTCCAAGTGTGAGGCAGTTCTCGGGCTACCAAAGTTTGAAAAGACAGAAAAAAGTATTTGTGGACCATGTCAGATTGGCAAACAAGTGAAATCTAGGCATCCATCAATCAGTGAAGCTCAGACATCTAGTCCCTTGGAGTTGCTGCATATTGATCTTATGGGTCCTACCACAATTCAAAGCTTAGGTGGAATGAAGTACATCCTTGTTGTGGGGGATGATTTTACAAGATATACTTGGGTGGTTCTTTTGAAAGATAAGTCTGAAGCTGCTGACAAGATGATTTATTTGTGTAAGAAGTTGCAAGTAGAGAAGAATGTATTGATTGCTCGGATCAGAAGTGATCATGGAAGAGAATTTGAGAACTTTGAACTCATATCTTTTTGCAATGATCAAAGAACAAAACAAGAATTCCCTACACTCAAGACACCTCAGCAGAATGGGGTTGTGGAAAGAAAGAATAGAGTAATTCAAGAGATGGCTAGGGTCATCCTGAATAACGAAAATATGCCAAAATCTTTTGGAGCTGTAAACATTGCATGTCATACCTTGAATAGAGTGGACTTTCGTCTCGATATTAAGAAGACCCCAAATGAACTCTGGAGAGGAAAGAAACTAGTGGTAAAATATTTTAGAATTTTTGGCAATGATTGTTACATCATTTGAGACAAAGAGAACCTTGAAAAATTTGATGCAAAAAGTGATAAAGGGTTCTTTCTTGGATATTGTACATCAAGCAAAGCATATAGGGCATACAATCTCAAAACCAAAACTGTGATGGAATCTGCTTAAGTGGTGATAAATGATGAACAATGTGTTGAAACTCATGCTGAAGAGGCTCAAAGTGTTCAAGAGAGATCTATAGAAGTTGAAGATACTCTCCCTAGGGTGTATGTTGAAAAGTCTACTGATGAAAAATTATTAATTCTAAATGATACTATTTTAGAACCAATAACCCTAGTCAAAGAAACTCCATAGGAATAGGATGAATCAAGCACACCACCTGGGCAAAAGAATACAACTTCTTTGGTGAAAGGTCCATCTAGTAGAGTCAAGCTTAATCACCCTTCCTCCAATATCTTGGGAACTTTAAATGACTACATGAGACTGAGATCTAAACCAATGAATGTCATTACACACTCATGTTATCTTTCCCAAATGGAACCTAAGAAAGTTGATGAAGCTTTACAAGATGCTGATTGGATTAACTCAATGCATGAAGAACTCCATCAATTTGTTAGAAATGATGTGTGGGAACTAGTTCCAAGACCCAACGGAGTCAATGTAATTGGCACTAAATGGATCTTAAAAAACAAGTCTGATGAGCATGGTACAGTCATTAGAAATAAATCAAGACTTGTTGCACAATGATACACTCAAGTTAAAGGAGTTGACTTTAATGAGACATTTGCACCTATAGCTAGAATTGAGTCTATCATAATACTCTTAGCCATTGATTGTCACTTGAATTTTAAACTGTATCAAATGGATGCCAAAACTGCTTTCTTGAATAGGATGTTGCAAGAAGAAGTGATAGTAGTGTAGCCCAAAGGATTTGTGGATCCTCATAGGCCTGATGATATCTACAAAATGAAAAGGGCATTGTATGATCTTAAACAAACTCCTCGAGCTTGGTATGATAGACTGGCCTCTTATCTCATAGGAAATGGATTCAAGAGAGGAAATGCTGATACTACTCTCTTCATTCAGAAGGATAAAAATAATTTTGTTGTAGCTCAAGTCTATGTTGATGATATTGTATTTGGCTCTACTAATAATTTTATTGCTAAATATTTTGCAGATGAAATGAAGAAAATGTTTGAGATAAGCATGGTAGGTGAACTTACCTACTTTTTGGGATTGCAAATAAAGCAAACGGACACAGGAATATACATTAACCAAGCAAAATATGCTAAAAACCTTGTCAAGAGATTTGGACTCGAAAAGGCTACATATGCTAGAACACCAATGGCTACCAATACAAAACTTAGGAATGATTGATCATGTCAGTTTGTTGATATCACTTTATATAGAAGTATGATTGGTAGTCTATTGTATTTGACTGCTAGTAGGCCTGATATAGCTTATATTATTGGTGTATGTGCTAGATTTCAATCTAATCCAAAAGAATCACATCTTAATGTTGTAAAGAGAATAATCAAATATGTTAGTCATACTTGTGATTTTGGATTTTTTTTTATAGCAAAGAGTCAAATGTCTCTCTTGCTGGGTAGTCGGATGTGGATTGGGCTAGTAATGCTAATGGTAGGAAAAGCACCACTAGAGGGTGTTTTTATGTGGGAACCAATCTTGTTGCATAGATGAACAAAAAGCAAAATTTCGTCTCTCTGCCAACTATAGAAGCAGAATATGTTGCTGCTGGAATTTTTTTTTCACAACTTCTTTGGATGAAGAAGCTTTTAGGTGGTTATGGTCTATGACAGGAAACTATGGTTGTCTACTGTGATAATTCTAGTGCTATTGATATCTCCAAGAACCTAGTTCAACATTCTAAGACTAAACATATAGAGATTAGATATCACTTTATTAGATATATTGTTGAAAGAAAGGTTGTTGTTCTTGAGTACATTCTTACTGAGCGTTAGAATGCTAACATCTTTACCAAACCACTTGATAGAAGTAAGTTTGAATCTCTTCGTCAAGTGATTGGTGTGATCACATGTCCCTAGTCACCTATGAGTTTCATGGTCCTTGTGTTAATTCTTTCTATCTCTTGTGACCAAAATTTTTTTTTCTTTAGGGTTTGCATTTGCATAACATTCATACATGGCATTCTAGCTTTGTTTTTGCTATTTTTTAGTTTTTTTTTTAATATAAAAAAATAGAAAATCAAAAAACAAAAAAAAAAGGGGGGGTTTTGGTATTTCACATCTTCAAGATTTGTAACAGAGGTTGGCCTATGAAATTTACATTTCATAATTGTATACCTTGTTTAGCTTTGATGAGTTTTATTTTTTTGCACTTTGCTAGTTTGTGCTATGTAGTGCTCATATTGTGTGAGTTGTTTATAGTTTTTAAACGCATGCTCTTGATTTTGAAGCCACATTCTTTTGAATTTAAGGACTAAAAAATCCTAAGAGAATGACATAAATAACCATCTCACTACTATTACTCGCCAATCATGAACACTTATGTGCAAATCATAAAAACCGTGTTCAGTAAATTGTAGCACTTGCATAGAAAAATACTTAAGGTGTTACTGTACTATAGATAAAAGATGCAAAAAGTAAAATGAAAAATAAAGAAAAATATGCTTCAAAAGAAAAAGAAAAAGAAAAGGAAAAATTAAAAAAAAAAAAAAATTGCATGGTTGTAAGCGTGTTTTCTAGGAGATGTGGAAGTTATATGATGTAACTCTTTAGTTGATAGTCACTTTCAAACTTATTTGATGGATAATGTAGAAATTGTGCTTATTTTCTATCTACATATCACCTTGTGAGCATTTCATATACTTACTAGTTGCAAATCATAAAAGCTGTGCTTGGTAAGGTGTAGCACTTGCACAGCAAAATACTTAAGGTGTTGCTGTACAATAGATAGAAGAAGCAAAATGTAAAATTAACAACAAAGAAAAATATCCTTCAAAAGAAAAAGAAAAAGAAAAATCTAAAAGAAAAAAATTGCATGGTTGCAAGTGTGTTTTCTAGGAGATGTGAGAGTTATATGATATAACTCTTTAGATGATAGTCACTTTCAAACTTATGTGATGGATAATGTAGAAATTGTGCTTATTTTCTATCTACATATCACCTTGTGAGTATCTCATACACTAACTAGTTGCACACACCACAAGCAAATCTTTGTTAAACTCTATACATGTGATTGTGTGTTAAGTTTTATGGCCTTCCCAAATTTAACTTCTTGCCATGTTTAATGCATTTTAGGGGAGTGAGGAAAAAAAAGATTGAAGAATTTTGTTAAAGTTTCAATTTTTCTTAGAAAAGTTTGGTTTTGTAAAACATTTGAAATCATGAACATACATCTCATATCATAAAAATAGATTTTCTAATGGTTCTACAGAAAAAGTTTTCCTGAATTTTCAAAATTTCTATTTCTTTAGAATTCGACCAATCGAGTTTATTTTTCAATTGATCGAAAAGGGAAGAGGAAAATTAAGTTTTTCAGCTTAAAGTCTCAGGCTTGTTCAATTCCTTCCCAATTCCTTTCGATTAGCCAAGCCTATTTTTATGAATATTTCGATCCCTTCTTGATTCCTCTTGACTAATCGAATTTCATTTTTTTTAAGACATATAGGAATCAGATCATACTTTTTAAACTATTTCTCCTCTCTCTCTTCGATTCCTCTCTCGATCCCTTCTTTCAATTTTTTTAAACTATTTCAATTTTTTTTTTAAATTAAGTTTTTTAAAATTGGGGATTTTCTAAAATTCTTAATTTTCTTGGTAAATTTTCAAGATTCTCATGAAATTTGACTATTTTAGAAGCATTAGAGCATGCATAATATGAATTCTAAAGTCATGCATCATATAGTTTTTCAAAAATTTCATGTTATCTTGTCTCTAACCCTTCTTAATGTAGTCTGCCCTCGGTTTTGTAGTGTTGTTTCGTTTTTGTCTTTAGTCGTGGCTCCTAAGATAGGTAGGAAATTTAAGACTAGAGCTAATAGGAATCTTAGGTCATCCTCTTCTAGCTCAGCTTTAGTTGATAGAGTTAGGTTCTTGTCTACCAAATATGAGGAGACTTATGAGACCTTGACTAAATATAGGTCTATATGGGGTGAGAGGGAAATTATTTTGAGTGAGTTGGATCCCTCCATTTGTAAAAACTTTGTGTTTAGGAACTGGGTGTCTTTATGTGAGGTGTCTGATCCTTCTTCTGCAGCTTTGATTAGAGAGTTTTACTCTAACCTCTCTATCTATTCTAAGGTTGCAGGTGGTCATTACTTGATTTCCTAGATTCGAGGTCAAGAGTATATCATTACCAACAAAAAATTTCTGAAGCTTTAGGAGTGCCTTTAGTTTGCAAACCCACTTACCCATACACTGATTTCCCTTCTGTTGATGATATCATGTCTCTTCTATACGATAGGTCTATTTCTTGGGGTACTAAACCAAGAATCAATTCTTGTGAATTTACAAAGCTTAATTCTTTGTATTTAAGGATTTCATGTCATAACATCTATCCTATATCTCATGTTCGTACGGTTCCCAAAGATAGATGTGTTTTTCTTTTTGCTCTTGCTACTGATGGTTCTATGTGTTTTCCATCTCTGTTTCTCCAAACCATTGTTGATATTTATAGGAGTAAGAGTAATGGTCAAAAATTGTTCTTTCCCATGTACATTTATAGGATTTTGAGGTTTTTAGGGTTATCTGAGTTTCCTCCTTTAGAGTTAGTACACATTACTGCCCCTATAGGAGCCATCTTTCTTAGACAGTGTCAAACACAGATGAAGAGTGTTGAACTAAGCACTAGGATGTCAAAGAGATCACGAGAAAAAGCTTCTACTACAACTCTTGCCTGGGGTACCGTGCTTGCTACTGAGGAGACTTTTGTGGATTTGACTGTAGCTGTGGATCCTTTTGATCGATCAGATCTAATTTTCAATTGGTCAGATTTCACTGAATTTGAACTCTATTTTCTGCAGTTTGAATGTTCCTATATTTTTACTTGTAGTACTTTGTGCATTGTCTAATAAACTATATAGACTCTAAGATCTATACCTAGATAATTTTGTGCTCATGGTTTGCCAGTTGTTCTAAACTTTAAGAATCTAACAATCTCCCCATTTGGCAATCCTTGACAAAACTTACATACAGTATGAAATGCTTAAATACAAGAATAGCCCTATTACAATATTATGCCCAATTACATCACAAATCCCAATCTAATATTTCTAACCTAAAAGCTGCAAGAAGAGGCATATTATTGATCAGAATGTACCTATCTTTCCTGAAACACTCAGAAGAGCACATCACCGCATGTGTGGAAATAAAGATAGACAAACAACAAATAACTAATATGCAATAACATCAACGAACAAACATGTAAACTAACTCTCCCCCTAAGTTAGATACATCAAAAACTTTTATTTTCTCCCCTTTTCAAAAACAATTTCATCTCCTCCTAAATAAAAACAATTATAAACCTTTTCCAAATTTCATCTTTTTCTACCCCTTTTTGTCACGTATTGACAAAAACAACTCAATGAGAAGAAAGACAGTAAACATACTCAACAAAGGATAAGAGAATATAGAGAATCAAGAAACAACTCCCTCTATGAACAACATAGGTTATAAACAAAAACTTTCTCCTCTTATAAAAATAGGAAAAACAAGCCATGTTTGGGAAAAATTAAATGAAACACAAACCAAACAAAAAAAATTAAGTTGAGGATACATGAACACAAATATTCTCTCTTTCAATATGCAAACTTGACACTATATGACCCATAAATAAATCTCAATAGTAGAGAAAATAATTGCACATTTATTATCTACCATATCTCAAAAAACTTTTATGCAGTTTATACATAAAAATAGCATATACTAACATGTACAGAACGAAAAAAAATTAATCAATCAATTTTTAAATCAAGTTAAGTACCCAATTTAGCAAAGTGAATGCATGTTATGTGTAAGAACAATGAGAGATATGACTGCAAAAATGCAAGATGGATAAAGAAAACAATATAATGCATGTGAATCCTAATAGAAATGATGCATGAAAAGATAGATTGATCAAGAAACTAAAAACCAAAAATTTTTTAGTTTTGATCGGTTGAAGGGAATCGAGCTAGGATTTAAAAAACACTTAAAAACAGATTCTACTTATTGAGAGGAATCGAGGCAACCTGAGAATTTAAGCCTTAAAACGAGGTTTTTCTTTTTCTTTTCAATCGGTTGAAAAGCAGGTTCGATCAATCGAATCCTAAAGAATCAGAAATTTTGAAAAACCTGGAAAAAGTTTCTGCAAAAACATTAGTTTTTATGATATAAGATGTAGGTTCATGATTTCAAATGTTTTACAAAACCAACCTATTCTAAGAAAATTTCAATTCATCATCAAAATTTTCTTTCCTCTCTCCCCAAAAAGCATTAAACACATCAAGAAGTTAACTTTTGGAAGACCACAAAACTTGACACACAATCATATGTATAGAGTTTAATAAAGATTTGCTTGTGATGTGTGCAACTAGTAAGTGTTTAAGATACTCACAAGGTGATATGTAAACAAAAAATAATCACACTTTCTACATTATTCGTCACATAAGTTTGAAAGTGACTATTACCTAAAGAGTTACATCATATAACTTCCACATCTCCTAGAAAACACACTTGCAACCATGCAATTTTTTTTTTTAATATTTTGCCATTTCTTTTTCTTTTGAAGCATATTTTTCTTTTTGTTTTTCATTTTGATTTTTGCTTCTTTTAACTAATGTACAATAACACCTTAAGTATTTTCTGTGCAAGTATTACACCTTACCAAACACGGCTTTTATAATTTGCACACAGGTGTTCATGATTGACAAGTAACAGTGGTGAGATGGTTATTTATGCCTTTCTCTTAGGATGTTTTAGTCCTTACAATCAAAAGAATGTGACTTCAAAATTAAGAGCATGTGTTTAAAAACCATAAACAACTCACACAATATAAGCACTACATAGCACAAACTAGAAAAGTGCAGATAAATAAAGCTCATCAAAGCTAAACAAGGTACACATTCATGAGATGTAAATTTCATAGGCCAACCTCAATTACACATCTTGAAGATGTACAATACAAAAAAAATGTTTTTAGATTTTCAAATTTTCATTATGACCAAAAACAAAAAGCACACATTATGCTAAATGAATAAAATGCAACAACAATGCATGAACAGTGCTCAACTAAGCTATAAAGGGTACACAAATAAAAAATATCAATTTCTTAATTAACCCATGAGTACATGTACAAACTAGTACATACTTATACAAAATCAGAAAAAGCTCATGCACTTAGTTATGAAATACACACTTTCTATGTTTCTCCATAATATCAAGCATGTTCTAAATCAAGAGAGAGATATCATAATTCATGTAATCCTCAAGAAAACAAGACACACAAAAAAAAAAAAAAAAAATTGTCTTTTTGAAATTTTTCAATGTTTATGGATTTTTTTTTTTTAACAAAACATCCTAAGAAAAAAAAAGAAAAACCAAAAACTGAAAAAAAAACATGTCCACAAATAATTGAAAGAATTAAATCGGGGACAAGTATACAACACTCACCTTAGCAAGTCTTTTCTCACCCATATAGCACGCGTTTTTGGCTTTGTAGGTGAAAAACCATGAGAAACAGAGTGTATTTGAGGAATTACACCATTCTTCTAAGAGAGACTGAAATCCTACAATTTCCTTTCACAAGCCAACAAGCATAAATTTTTCAAAAGCATATGAAACAATTAATCAAAACTTATGGCAGGAGAAAAAACATCACATATCCTAGACTAAAACACAGCATGCTTAAATTTCAATTTATGACAGTTAGGACGAATGTGACCAGTAACACCACAAAAATAACAAACAGAAACAAATTTAGGAACATCAGTATTCCTTATAGCAACTCTAGTCTCAAATTTTGGTTTTTGCCTCAACAAAGAGCAATTTGGTCTAATATGACCAACAACACCACAAAGGTGACAGGTATGCACAAAAACTGATTTCTTATGCATTCTAACAGAAGGTTTAGACATAGGTTTTGAAACTTTAGCGTCTACATCGAAACTTTTACCTTTGTCTAACCTAGCAAAATAAACATTTTCTTTATGATTCCTCTTAAAAGGAGGAACATAAACTTTGTTATTAGTCTTAACAGCAACAGAAACAAAAACAGATCTATTATCAATAGGAAGTTTGGAATTAGACAAATTTTCAAGTTTAGCTTTAGACTCAGCTAATTTTTGTTCCAAACTTTTCATCTTTTCATCTTAAGAGGAAAATTGATTTCTCAAAAATTCATTCTTTTTTTTAGATTCATCTAATCTCATAATCAATTCATCTATTTCAAGATTAGCCAATTTTAACTCTTCCTTAAATTTCTTAGCAATTTTCATAGATTTAGTTAATTCCATACGGAGAGTTTCACTAGCATCAACAAGATCAACAGAAACAATAGTGTCATTTTTATTCAAATCATCATAAATTTGAGCAGACAGACACTTAAAATTATCCATGATAGCAGGGATTTAGGACCTCACTTAGGATGTTAATCCAAATCATAGTGAACCCGTTCTAATATCACTTGTTCTTTATGTTTGGACCCCTTAAACCAGATTTTTTAACTTAATTAATGAACCAAGTTGATTATTAGGTTTATTATTCAAATCTATGTTAAACAAGCGTATATCATATCATGCACAAAAGTGAAAAAGTTAAAAACACCACGATATGATGACCCAAGAAAACCGATGAAATGAACCGTTTCAAGGTAAAAATCTGGAGAGGATTTAACTTAGCTATCCTCAAAGTAAAGCAAATCTACTATAAGAGAATTGAAGTTTTTACAATTAGATTTAACCCTAAATTTATTAATACCTCATTTAGTAACTTACTGACACTACCACGTGCAAGCTCTGAATTCACGAACTCCTTCTTTTCTTGGATTTACACCAACACAATCACCTTTACTTATGACTTTGAGATCCCCCTTAAAGGTTTCAACAACACAAACTCTCCAGTTTGTGACTCCAAGACCACCCTTGAAGGTTTAGATCACTAGCAGTTGTTGATCTTATTGCATGAACTTCAGATCTATCGGATCTAATGATATAAGAATGATTTCTAGTAGTGACTCTGAAAGAGAAAGGCACAATACCTTTTCGATCTCACAAGAGCACCTCCAAAGTCTTTAAAAGCTCTAAAAGCATAGTTAGGTTTTCCTTTATATACTAGAAGTGTTTCACTTGAAACCCAAGATGTTTAAGCAAAGTTTGGGCTGAAATAAAATTCTGCAAAAATTTCATGTTTGCGATTTTCGATCAATCAGATCTAATTTTCGATCGGTCAGATTTCACTGAATTTGAACTCTCCTTTTTGTAGCTTGAATGTTCTTGTATTTTGATTTGTAGTACCTTGAACATTGTTTAATAAACTCTATAGACTCTAAGATCTACACCTAGAGAAGTTTGTGCTCACAGTTTGCCAATTGATCTAAACTTTTAGAACCTAACAGACCCAATGTTCCTTGGTTATGTGTTGGGCATTTTAATGAGATTACAAGACAAGAGGAGAAGTTGGGTAGGGGTTTGTGCAGGCACAATCAAATGCAGATGTTTAGAGATGTGATTGATGAACGCAGATTCCTAGATTTGGGTTTTGTGGGTAGTGAGTTCACATGGAACAAACATTTTGAAGATGGACACTCTATATGGGAACGACTTGATAGAGGTTTAGAAACAAATAATTGGTTTCTTAATTTTCCTAGGACTTGGGTACAACATCTTTCTTGTAATTCATCGGATTATTGTCCCTTGTTCATGAACCCATCGGGCCTAAAACCAGCCCCAACGAAAAAAAAAAAAAAATTGTTTTGAAGAAATGTGGCTATCAGGCACTAGGTGTGGGGGAATTGTTGAAGCTTCATGGAGATCTATCACTACTCTAGATTTAGGTAGGTCCATTCTGTGGAAGTTTGAGAAGCGTGGAAAGGATCTAGTTAGGTGGAATTATAACTGTTTTGGCAATGTTCGACAAGAGCTAGAAAAGAAAAAGAAATTACTGGATCAAGCTGAGAATGAGGCTAGGAGGTTTGGTAGTAAAACTCGAGTTAGGGAACTCCTTTTCGAGATAAATGTCTTGTTGGATTGAGAAGCAAGAATGTGGACTCAGCAGTCTCAAATACAATGGCTTGACAAAGCTGACAAAAATACTAAATATTTCCTCAGTCGAGCTACACAAAGACGCAGAAAAAATGTCATTCTAAGGATTAGAGATGAAGCACACCAGTGGAAGGGCCAGACCGATGATACAGTTTTAGTTTTGCCTGGCTACTATTACGGGCTTTTTTCCACATCAACCCCGGATTCTTTGAACACTGTCCTTGACCAAATTCCACAGGTAGTGACAAATGACATGAACCAACAAATGACAGGTGATTTTTTTGGGTGGGAAGTGACCAATGCTTTAAAAAACTTTTTTGTTTGATTCGGGAGAAAAATGAAAGGATTGAAAGTTTATTTTATAGAAATTTACTCTTATGCCCTTATTTTATAATAAGTAAGAAATAAGTTAAGATACTATTTCATATAATTGTCTGCAAAATAAGATGGAGCCTCCGTGAGGGTCTGTGATCTTCTGGAACTAGAAAAGAAGTCAGGGTCTACATTTTTCAGACATTATTTCTCTGTTTGTTGGGCTTCAGTGTTAATTGTAAGAAGAATGCATATACCTCATCAATTTTATTTGCTTCTTTTTGTAAGAAAAGCTGTTAAATTTTGGAACAAAACTTATAATTCAATGCAACACCCATCTTAATTAACGTATAACCAAAATCCCGATAAACAAAATGGACACACCCAAATGGGATTCAAGGCTCACAGTCATAATTCGTGGAATATCGATAATCAAACACATGTTACACTAATTATAAGAGAATCACACACGACACAACCCATTACATTGTTTTTTGTCTTTTGAATAAGTCAAAAGCAAAGCCAAAAACCTGAAAAACAAAATTTAAAAATTTATTATCAAACAAATGTTAAAAGATCAACAAAAGATTAGAATGTAAAAACCCAGATGGGCTATTGTGTGTGGCTTGAGCCAGAGCTGCCATGAGGGTCTGCAAGTAAGCACCAGCCTTTGATCTCCATCAGTCAGTAAGCTGGGTCCTCAATACACAAAGCTCCAATTTTCCATTGAAGGCCAACCAACAAGAACCGATTTGGCGCCGCCTCTGCAACTGTTGGTACATAGAGTGCCTACGTGGCCATTAAACGAATAAGTTTTAATTAACATTAAAAAGTCCATATCTGCACTTTAAATGAAACTAAAAACAAAACCATGGCCTTTTTAAAATTCTCGATTTTAAAAATAGAAATAAATATTTTTGAAAAGTATAAACAGATTTTCTTTCCCTCTCTGAAATTAAAATAGAAAAAAAATATGAACAGATTTTCTTACACTCTCTCTCTAATTTCAGATTACCTAACCCTCTCTAATCTCAAACTTCCTCCTCCTCCCTAATATCAAACTTCCTCCCTCTCACTCTCCAACGTCTCTTCACTCTAGCTTGGTAGCTCCCATGGCCGATCCCAAAGTTCATCTCCTTCGATTGCTGCTGCCACCATAGCTATCAAGTTGGTGAGATTATCTGAGTCAATGGGTTCCACAACTTGGCCCTATAGCTTCACTTCGTGAGGAGGAAGAATGTGCTATAGGCGGTAGGATCGGCAAGGTTCACAGGTGGTGGGTCGATTTTTTGGTTTTGGTTTCCAAGTAGATTTGAAGGCCCACATTTTCCTCTCCTCACCACTTTCTCATCTCGCTTTCTCTATCTTGGGATTGAATTTTAGACTATTTGAAGCCGATCTTGGGTTTGTTGTATTTGTTTGGAATTTTTGAAAATTTTGAAAAACTCGTTTGCCATATGTGTTGAGAAGGAATATTCTGGGTTTGTGAAAGGGGTTTTCCTGATTACTAATTAGGAGGGAAAATGTTCTGATCTTGAGATTTACGTCTGTTTGGTTACTAAGAAAGTGCTTAATTTAATGTTATTTTATTTGATTGTTATTGATTTGAGTTTTGATGTGTTCGGCTTTAAAGAAAGAACAAGAAAGACATAGAAAAGAAAAGAAAATAAGGATTAATTTTCTAAGAACAAGAACATAAATATGAACAGTCATGTTTTGGGGAAAAACACAAAAATTATACATAAATATGTTCATCCACAAAAGAAAATGAAAGAAAAAAAATTATTTTATTTTATTTTAAAAATCATAAGTTTAGAATTTTATTTTAATTGTTTTTCTAACATGGCTTTTTTGATATTTAAAATGTTGAGTGACATTATTTAAATATAAAATATTTATTATTATTATTATTATGTCCACATAGACGCTTTGTGTGCCAATAGGGCACTCCATTTGCCCAATAGGATATTTTTGTTAGTTCAATGACGTAGGGACCAAATTTGCCACATGATTGGCATCCAACAATGTCTTAATGCCCAAAAACATACGCCCACTTAGAGAGATTGGACAATGAATTGAAACTTTACCAAGCATGGGAACCGAAAGAAAGAGAATTGGTTTCATTGGGATTATGTCACATTTTCTTAAGGATCCACCCCCCCCCCCCCCCCCAAAAAAAAAAAAAAAAATCTTAGGTACTACGGTGGTTTGCAATCTTTTTTTTCTTACTAAATCTTATTCCTACAAAAACCAATAGTCTAGGAATAATTGAAGGCGATTAGTGTTACCATTCAGCTTGAGTCCATCTATTTGAATGATAATATTAATTTTTGAAGCATTGACAGGAATATAAAAGTGACCATTAGTAATATTTAGCTAATTAGGTATAAATTTTAATATGAATCTAATTTTTAAATAATAATAATAAATACCCATGTATATTTGTGCTTATTCTTCTTTTCAAACATATTTTTTTGGGCAGCATTATTCAAAAGACCAAATAACACTAACCATAAAACATCTCTATGTACTTTAAGTATCAACTTATGAACAAAAAAATTTTGATGATAAGCCTAGGAAATTAAATTATGAGAATAAGAAAAAAGTCACAATAGGCAGTTTAGGCAACATGCCGGGAAGTTCTAATTGCACCAAAGGAGCCCAATAATAAACTTTTCAATTGTATTCCACTTTAATTTTGACATTTTAACCTTCCATTATCTTACGGATAATTGTAATTGGGCTAGCCAATTTTTGAACATTAATATAATTTAGGGGTAATTATTAAACCCATCTGTGGTTTGGCCAGAATCACATTGCTTACCCGTGGTTTGAAAAATATCACTTTGCCTACCTGAGATATGATTTGTTTGTCTTCCATAACCCACATCTGTTAAAAACAAGGGTAAATATGTATTTTTACTTACCTTTTATATCTCTCCCCTTACAAAACAAAATAACACCTAAAAATAACAAGAGAAAATAAGATCTAAAAGTTGGGTTTTACAAATTCTAAGAACAAACATGTATCCCATTACTATCTTCTACTGCACAACCCATTTCAACTTTTTATATCTGATCATGTGGATTGTAGTAAAACTGCTATAACACAAATAGAGGAAGCAATGAGAGAAGGAGGTAGGCCTTCGGAGTTGAAGAAATGTGACAATAACCCTCTGTCACTTCTCAAAAAAAAATTACCCATCTCCTTAAGCCCATACCAACAAGGTTGAGAAGCCCCCCCTACTTCCATCATTTCCCTCCAATCAGCAACTTAAGTCAACAAATTGGAAACCAAATACAACTACATATCCAAGAATCAAAAAAGCACTTTACTTGTTAGGACATATGTTATGTGGAACTTGTTAGAACATATGTTATGTAAGATTGGCTAATCTTTTGATAAAACGCATTTTACTTGTAATTGGGTAAATCTAGAATAGGTTTAGTTCTTCAAGGAACAAGAGTTCAAGTTTAGTATTAAAGCCATGCAAATTTGTTCAAGAAACAAGTGAAGAAATGTTGTTCATTAAAGCTCGACTGATATCTCGACAAATAAATATCTGTCAAGATTTAATGAGGAATCTCTATAGCTGCTCGATAGAAACAATATCTATCAATACTTACAAAATCAGAATTTTCAGATATGATTTTCAGCCAATGTTGAAATATTTGTGTAGGGTTCTTTTATCACAACCCTAGACATATATAAAACTTATTTTTAAAGGCCGTCATAGTGGGATGCATATAGAGAGCATATGAAAAAGTAAACGAGTGCCTTATTCTCTTCGTAAGAAGTTACTTCGTCTTTTGTGCCTTAAGGTTTTGTCACCAAGTACTTCTTGATCTTCATTGTTGATGGAGTGAAGAACTTTGCAGCCGACAATATCTTCTTCAAGTTGCTAGAGTTAGTCACATATTAGGAGTCGTGCATCATTGGTTAGTTACGTACTAGGATTCATGCAAGAGGGTGACGTTCATATATTGAAGAATTCAAAGGTTTTAAAGCGGTAGAAGGTTTCTACTATAGGTTCATCTATGAGGATTGTAGAGTTTAGGGACAATGATTTTGTACAAGATCTGAAATTTCTCTTTATTATAGTGGATTTCTTTTCAGAAAGGTTTCTCCCAAGTTTATTACTGTGAAACTAGTTTGTTTCATTGGTTTTCTCGAGTCATCATATCTTGTCTTATTTACTATTCCGTTGTGCATGATTTTAACATGATATTGATATTTATTTGTTTTAACAAGGTTTATTCATAACTAATTAACAACTTGGGTTTAAAACTTGTTAATTTTATCAACTAGGGTCTAAAGTTTCTAACAACAAGAAAACTCAAGATGTGTCTTTAAACATTAAAAACCTTTTGGATAAAAGATTTAAAAAGACCAAGTGTGGGAAGCTTTATAAGACCCAGATGGTTCTTAAATGCTACATTAGATCTAGGAAGTGTAACAAAGCAGAATCATTTCTTGTAGAGAAAGATAATAGAATAGAGGAACCATAAGTCCAAAAGCCTAGAAGAAGGAACTTCAAAGAGTAAGTTAAAAAATGAAAAAAAAAAAAAGGCTGAGAAATTCAAAACCCCCCAATGGTTCCTCTGTTGGGTTTACTGTGAAAATACTACTTCACCTTTTAATGTGGAAATGCTTGATGAAGATCAACTTTAAATGTGGAAATTTATGGTAAATGTTTATAGGTGTGGAAGTGAACAATAAATTTTGAAAGATAAACTTTGGATGTGGAAATTCACAGAATGCTCGATAAATCTTAAAATTTCAAAGGTAAATTACACATTTAGTACCTCACCTTCAGTATTAGAGGTGAATTTCGCCAAGAAAAGAAATGCAGGGAGAAAAAAAAAAGTAGATGAAAGAGAGAGTGACTGGCTTTGGGTTCTCATTGATTTTTCTCTTGGTCTCTTCGTACCTCGTACGATCTAGGCTTTATGGCGAGACAAATTTTTAGGTCTAAGATGAAACAATGGATCGAGTTAAATTTTTGCCAATGTTCTGTGTCACAAAAACATTTTGTGTTCTATGGCAATTCTTGAGCCAAGTTTGTAAACTTTTACAAAACCCTACTTTTATATCTTATTTTCTCTTCTTTTTTTTTTAGGTATATTTTGTTTTGGGAGGAGAGAGATATAAAAAATAATCAAAAATACATATTTATCTTTTTTTTTAATAGAAGTTGGTTACAGAAGACAAACGGATCGAATCTCAGGTAGATAAAATGATACTTTTCAAATAATGAGTAGGCAATGTGAATTCAGGTTAAACCACAGGTGGGTTTATTGTAATTACCTATAATTTACGTGAATTGTTGCATGGTAGATCCAAAAGATATCCCAAATGCCCAAAAGTCACTTGGGATAGGACACAAAGAGAAAGCTCATGGCTTTCAGGAAAAAAAGAAGACATTATTTGGAATTTTTAGTTTAGCCTATTTGGCCTATGACGTTGTCTATAACTATTTTATGTGGTTTATGACATTGTCAAGAACTAGTTTATGTGTTTTATGATATCTGAATATTGAAAGGGTAATCTTAAAAATTAGTAGATTCAGACAAGTTTATTAAAATTTATGACTTTTGTTAATGGATTTGTCACATGGCCTATGTGCAAGGTTTCAATAAGTTTCTAATGAGCTTGTGCAATATTTGATAATGTGCGCATCATATATGATGGTTTTGGTATATTGAACTTTGATTGGAACAAAAATACTATGGTTAGCACAACAGAGGTCCACTATAATATGCTTGAAAATATTGGATGATAATTAAATTTGTTTTATGGGTGATTATTAAAGCTCATTTTTATTCACCAAATGGTCTACATGTAGTCAACTAATTTTGATCATATCATTTTTCAAATTTTTTGTTTACATTTTTTTACTTATTGATTGAAAGTGAGAGTTTTTTTTTAGAGAGTTTCAACCTATGGCTTCCACTCCTGATGATAGCTCTTTATCATCAGACCAAGACGACAATCAGTTTTTGGTGTAAGCGGGGATTGAACTCCAAATCTCTTATATAACCATCAGAAACTTTATCAATCGAGCTAACTAGAACTCACATTATAAGTGAACTTGGTTTAAAGCTCATTTTTACTCACCAATGGTCTACATGTAGTCAACTAATTTTGATCATATCATTTTTCCAAATTTTTGCTCACATTTTTTTACTTATTGATTGTAAGTGAAATTGGTTTAACTTCATGGCAAATGTGTGTACATGCAAGTTAGATTTGAACTTATATGGGAGAGTAAATAAGCTATCTAATAGTACATTTTGATGAAAAAGCTCATAAGTGATGAAAATGTAAGCTTTGACATCATAATATATAGAAAAGATTTACGAGAACGTAAAATAGGCAATGGATGTACATGGAAAACCCTAAGGAATGGATGAAAAACCACAGTTTGAGCGAGAGAGAATCACTCTTGTTTAGTTTACCTTTCTGTTTTACGTGGGGAATAAGGGTATCTCTTGTACAATAAGGGTGTTCTTCCTCAGAAGAAAGACCTTGTTTTCTACCTTACTTCCTTATCAACTTTCTACTCTTTTCTCAAAAGATCTACTATGATTCTTGCCCTAATAGTCCAGCAGCATGTTCCTCTTATAGGCTGAGGAATATGGTTGAGTACAAAGACAGGTGTCAAGTCATCATTTCCTTATTTTGGACCTTACTATAGCTAAGGTACTATTTAGTGGCTAGAGGAGAAAGAATGCCAATATCAAGACTATGGCATGGGTAGGTGACCTTGTCACTGCATGGGGAACAATTCTAAAGCAAGGAGAGGGACATTAAAGGTGTTGAGGATGATACACGTGTCTCCAAAGTGGTTCAACATACATTTAGCCAATAAGGGGTGTTTCCATTGTATCTGACCTTAGGAGGTTACTATCTCCTTTTTTGTAAGTGCTTAAGTACCCACGTTAGATGCATATCTTACTTCTTTCCCAAGGTAGTCACACCGTTGGCACAAACCAAGGATAATATCTTGCAACCAACATTTCCTCTCCCTTGCTCACAGCCACTCCACGTGTAAGGTCCAGATCTAGCCACATCGACACTCTCCTATGCCTTGACTGGTGTACTGTACATTAGCCGCCTAACTGTTAATGGCATTTAATGGCTAAGTCCTTTAACAATCACATCGTTTCAGGACTCAATGCCTAAGTAATTATACCTTGTGATGTTTGAACATGGACAAGTGCCCTGCAACGGTGCTTTTAGCTGTTTTGGTGTCTTTTCATTTCCCAAATTTTGGCAAACAAACATTACTCCTCATAATTGTCGTGTCTTTTCACTTAACTTCAGTTAGTGGTTTAAAAGGGAAGATCTTCTCTTTATTCTTCATTCCTTTTGTATCTTCGTATCTTTTCTTAGATAAAGTTTTTGTCAACAAAAATATCCAACTTCTCTTCCGCTCGTTCTAACTCCCCTAAACACAGCTAAAGTTCCTTTGAGGATGACTCGGGCTTTCCAAGCACTAACATTCTCCCACCACCACCAAGTCTTGTACTCCCTCCTCCCCCTTTTTCGATATTCCCTCTGCCTCCCCAGGTCTTCATTCTAGAGAAGGTTCATCCTTAGAACTGGAGTGAAGAGGAAGAAGAAGACTTTGAAGAATTTCGGCTAAAGGCTAAAGAGGAAGCTGAAGAGGAAGAGTACAATGCCTTAACGACAGCTCTTTCCAGCCACAAGATAAGGCATAGGCCTTCTCAATCAAGCTTTGATTCCAACACTTTAGGCCCCTCTGACTCGGAGGAGTTAGATACCTCTGATGATTTTGATTCAGGGATGGTGAAGGTGAAGAGGGGGAAGAAGAGAAGGAAGAAGAGAAGGATGAAGAGGAGATTGAGCATTTGGCTCAAGACTACCCTCAAGAAGACTTTGATTCTAGGGGAGAATCAAATGCCTACAAGCCTTGTTCTCCTTGATTTGCTCGCCATCAATCATGCAATCTTTTATCTTTTTTTTTTTTTTTTTTTTTTTTATATGTAGGCCATATCATTGGCCTTAGCTTGTAGGATATTTTGTTAAACAAAATAGTTATTATTTTAGTTTTATTTGTGTGTGTGTGTGTGTGTGTGTTTTTTTTTTTTGGTATAGGAAAAAGGTGATAGGCCACAAGGGCTAAATCATGTAAATCCCCCTTTCCATTTTTGTATCTTCAAACACAATATATATATATATATATATATATATATATAATATGATTTGCTTTCATCATATGCTATAAAGTTATATGTTTATTTTTATGTTATGTTTTATGTTTTTCTTTCTTTAAATGTTATATTCCTACACAAAGGTATAACATGTAGATATATCAGAGGTTGGAGGGTTGGTGTCGGAGAGTATTAACTCATCCTCCCTTCATAGGCATTCTGCAGAGAGTGCATTTTGTGCAGACAATACTAATATTTTCTAGTTTGGACATTAACAAGGATAGTGAAAGCCTTCTCTCTCTCTTGTGCTGGAGGAATTCTTCTACTCACTTTCTTAACAGGGTATTTAGAAGTCTCTTCTTCCCTTGAAGATGTTTATGAAATATTGAGACTTCCCCTATTTAGAGATGGTGAGGTGGTTAGCATTTCCTTATCTTCTGATAAAGCCAAAGCTATGATGTTCCTTGAAGATGCAGTAAAGAAAACCTTAAAGAAACCAATCTTGAAGGCAGCAAGAAAAGGAAAAGCCCCCAGTGAAGAAGTACTAGAAGACACCAGTGTCGTGGGGAAAAAGGTTCCGGAGCCAACTTTTGGGGGTGGATCAAATACTTTTGGAAGGAATATGCTGATGGCGTTTATGAACTTGAAGCTTTCATTGCTTTCTTGTTATCTCACCATCTGTTTGAGAGATATCTTTATGAGAAAATCCTAAGCAGACATTTCCCTCTAGGTGTTAAGTTTCCCTCTTGCTCCTAACTTTTTAAGAACCATGTATTCTCATTTAGATCACTTCACCCTTGACTTGCAATGTTCATAGGGTAGATTTCAAGTAGAAACATTTATACCTGTTGCATTTTTACAAATATGGTTGTGAGAATACTTTAGGAACTATGCCCTATCCCCAAAGTTTTGAATTCTTATAATACCAATCTACCATCACCCTAAGGACTACCACGCTCTTGGCATTGGAATAAGGTGGTTGTGTCCTTAGGCAGCTTTCTTAGCAAAGTATTGGATGACCCCACTAATTGGACAACAAGACCCTATCCTCTTTTGGAGGGTGGACTTCCCCCATTGTTCACTTCTTTAGAGAGTGTTCCTACTTCTCGCTATAGAGACATTCTTTAGTTTGAAGAGGAACTTTCTTTTATTGCTTGTGCCTTTTCTTCTCATCTCTACGCACTTTTTCAAGAAGATTATGAAACCCAAGCTTACAATCCCCATAGGTTTGCCCGCTAATTCAATTTTGACCAAGGTGTATTGGGGCATCTTTTAACTTTAGCCCTGCCTACTACAATAGCATATTTGGGTTTTAAAAACAAAAACCTTATTTAGATATTGGTATATGGTGTAAAACATTATGTTTCTGTAGTCCGCAATATTCAAAGGACTGGTCATGATGATCCAAGAAGGTTTCTTACACCAGGAAAAAACTCTGTGTATGATCAACTTCTATACTGTGGATTTTGCGACCAGTATGCTATCTACCATGAACATAAATACAATGATGACTCCCTAGGAGATCCTTATGAAGGATATCCAGCAGATGCTGCTAGTACTAATTGATGCTTACACTATTTGTTTAGCCTACACAAGGGCCCATTAATTCTCTCACTATTTGTCTAGCCTGCACAAAGGCCCTAATTGATGCTACTCTCACTATTTGTCTAGCCTGCACAAAGGCCCTGATTGATGCTGTTCACTATTTGTCTAGCTTGCACAAAGACCTTGATTGATGTTGTTCTGCTTTTATTGTTTGCCACTACTAGTATTGATGCTCTGCCGGCTGATGCTCTACTGTTTGTTTGGCCTGCAAAATGGCCAAATTGCAATAATGTTTACTCTTGGTGAAGGTTCCAAATATTGTACTGCTGCTCCCCGCAAATGATACTGCTTTTGCTAAAGGAGATTCCGCATCATGCTACCAAATCGCTTTTGGCACAAAATGCCAAAAGAGCAATGGATGAAGTGTTTCTGTCAGTTCTTATGAAGAAAAGAAAAGTTACTATTCACAATCACTGTTCACTGTACTTTTTACAGTTCATAGCTACTGTTTACTACTGTTCACTATACTTTTACTGTTCACTATACTTTTACTATTCACTATTACTGTTCACTACGTTTTTGCCTATTTAAGGGGGGATGTCCCCTAAGTTTGAATATGAATTTCTCTAGAGCTCTCTTTAGGAAAACTCTCCTCCTTTAGTTTTTTCTTCAGAATTCTCATTACTACACTATTTCCCTATTTACGAATCTTGTAATTAGAACTAGTTTCAAGCTTTGTATTATTGAACCCTAGTGATCCTGTAACTATTATTGCCGTAAGTATTGTTATCTATTTTCAATAATAACTACTTTCAACTTTGTGTTTCATATTACTTTGATTATATTAAACTGCTTGGTCAGTTCTACCGCCTTATTGTTTTAAATTACTTTGTTTATATACTGCTTAGCCGGTTCTACCACCTTATTACTTTCTTTGAATATATTATTATACTGTGTTGTGCTTCCCCCTTCTGCTGCGTGTTCCGCCCCCTTCTTGGTATCAAAGCCACTTCAGCCCCTGTTCCACTATATATATATGTGTGTGTGTGTGTGTGTGTGTGTGTGTGTTTTTGCAATTATTTTTAAATTTACTCGGGAGTATGCATGAGGTCAGTTAAAATATAAAATGGAGGCATGCTATTGAGATTGATAGGGTTATCTATTTTTATATTAAACTAGATGGCTTAGTAAGATTTAGAACAGTGCAATGAAACATGAATCTCTTATGTGAACGATAACTAAGTGAAAAGTGTAAACTCTTTATGTTCGAAATTTTTTATTACAAAAAAAATAATGTTATTTTTTAATTCCAAATGTTATGCTTTTTTCAAATATGGATTTTCAAATCACTGAAATATCTGAAGATTGAAAATTTTCTATATTATGTTTTATAGATTAATTAAAAACGTATGGTTTCAATTGTTAAATAATCCCACTATAATATATGGAGATATAGACATATCATAGTTTATCCCCCTGTTATATATACTATGATCCCTAACCCCTGAACAAGCTTGATGACTTTAATTAAATTTTTCTTAAATGAATAAAGATAAAATAATATATATATATATATATACACACACACACACATAAAATTTATGTACTTTATAACACAGACTTGAATAATAAATATTTTTTGGAAAGATATAAACACAAAAATGACCTTCATTTTTTGTGATAAATAGAAGTATATATTTCTTACTTTATACTTAAAACTCTATCATATAATTCCTATTAGAGATGGCAAACATACTTAACGGATTAAATTATGCCAACAGTTTACATATATTAGTAAGAACAATAAGGCCATATATATATATATATCAATCTTAAAGAGATAATGTCCAGTCATAGTTTGGATATAAATATGTAAGGGCACAAAATCTGGCAACCCAAATCCACTTAGAATAGTGAAATGGGTATTACCTAATTAGGCCTAAACCAATAGATATTTGTAAAAAAAAGTAGGATGAAACAAGTTGGACTTCGCCTGAGGATATAGATAAAGAAGGAATAAGTGAAAATCAAAGACTAAGTATATTAATAGTTCTTCACAAGCTTGCCCGAGGACAGTATTCTGGTGCAAGCATGTATAGTGTTCTCTCTCTTTTCTCTTAGTCAATGTTCTAGCTCTAATATTTTTCCGTTGATTTTTCCGAATCCCCTTCCCTTGAAGTTATTTTCCTTAGTTGATAAAACTGTTGCCAGTCATTTAATGCGGAGGTGGTAGGTGAAACTTTATAGGAAACTTCCCAAAAATATATTGTGTCTCCCCTGAAACGCCCCTCTCACCTCTCATACATACAGAAGACGTTTTGTCTCTTCCCATCCTCTCCTCGGGTAACCTCATTCCTCGGGTTACAAATGCTTCCATATGAGGAACGACTGAAGACTATAGTTGTGCTATCCTTCCTCAGTCCTCGGGCACCCACAAAATATATATAAAAACACATAGTAATGCTATAAGAAAACAATAATAAGTAAAACGAATAGGAAGAGACTTTTTTTCTTTTTTTCTTTTTTTGAGAATCGGAAGAGACTTTTACAAGAGCCAAGAAGTCAAGAACCAAGAGTGCACCTGAGAAAGCCAACTTCAAGGAATATTTCTCCATGTCTTTTGACTTTGTGTATATTGTTGGTGCGATTGTTTTATGTAGTTTTATTTTGCACCTTTACTGCTTGAGCCCTTCCACGTATATATAAGTGAAGCTTTTGGCGAAATTTACTGCACGTTTCGGTACTTAATTAATAAATGTGTTGGATCATAAATTTTAATTTTGGATACTGTAATAAATGTGTTCGATCATAAATTGTAATATTAAAATAATAGTTTTTGCAAATTAATTAATAATAATATAGTTAGACGATTTTCTTTTCCAATAAATTCGTAAATTAGATGAAAAATTAAATTTTAAAGGTTGTTATTACATTTCTATGTGTACTGCAGTACCACTTGACTAATTGTGTTTCTAAATGGAAACCTTTTAGTGTCGGTTAGTATTTTCCATATAATAGTTTGGTAAATTAGGGAATCTAATCCCTTTGAATTCGATCATATGTGTAAGGAAATTAATTTAGCTTTGATTGGTGGGTTAATTGCATGTTCCCTAGTTCAAGTTTAATACCGATTTTAGTGTATTAAACTTGGGTCATTAATGCCAAGAAATTTCTTTTTGAGGTGTAAATTCAAATTTGAATTGAGACAAAAAAAATATAGGATTCTCAAAAAAAAAAAAAAAAAAAAATTGAAAAAAATATATGGAAAGCATAAAAGATGTTTAGGTCTTAAATTATGAGATTTAGTCAAGGTGTAGAATTGAAAGACGAAATAAGAGGGAAATCTATAATATGATTTTTTTTTTTTTTATAAAAGGAAAATATCGTGTTCCTTGTTTTTAATTTCTAGCTAGGAGAGAACAAAATAATTTTAATGAGATATATACCATGAATAAGTGCAGTCAACTCACAAGTGCAACCAGTCTTCATCGGGATAATCTTCTTTGATTGCTTCAGTAGATTGCAGCAACCTCATTGAGGAGTTCACAACATAAAATTCGTTTACATTGCCGTACAGTACTTGGCATGACTTCCCCCCCACCCCCCTTTTTAACATATTCGTAAAAAATCAAAATAAAATTTTTATAAAAAAAGAAAAATAGAAGAAAAAATTAAATTAAATTCCAAGTTGGGCTGGTCGGGTGAGATTCCAAACCAACCCAAAAGGCCCGAGTTTGGAACCCAAACCCAAACCCAACCCAAACATTCTATGTTAATAATAATTATAGAATACATCAACTTATTATAAAAATAAATAAATATGGTTTGCTTTAGTTCTTTTTTTTTTTTTTTCTTTTTTCTTTTGTTTTTTTGAAGTAATCCGTAAAAGAAAAATATAGGGCATGGACAATTGGACATATCCTTGAAATTTTTATTTTTTCAAACCTCTATTTATGAATAGATTTAAGCCCCACCCAAAACTACATATATATTCCAAAAGTAAACCCAACAATATATTTCAAAAGTGAGTACAATGGAATATTGGATTTAAAAATTTATTAAATAGTGTAATATTGTAAAAGAATTATAGTAGAGACCAATTGAACTCTAACCTATACATTCACACTCAATAGGGACTAGAGAGATAATGCTTCTTTTTTTCTTTTTCATTTTTTCCTTAATACTGTAGATAGAGTGTATTAAATTGATCATTCATAATATATAAATACAGTATCCGCTTCTAAAATAACCATGGTAAATTTTGAAGTATCTTAACATTGACATCTTTACAAATGCGACAATAATACTTCTCTAGTCTTCCCAAGTGCAATTCCCAGATAAATATCAAGAATTACTTTGCAGTAGACATAACTATAATTTCTGCTTCTGCAATCAAGGTATCTTCAACAAGAAACCCCTTGGATGCATCTTCAAGATCTTTTCGAAGCAAAAGTTGCGAAAAACCCCGGTCGAGAGATGAGGCAGAGAACCAGTGTTTAACTGTAAGAAATTTGTTAAAAAAAGCTTAAACTTGGGGAAAGCAAATAAAAGAGAACAAAAAGCATATATAGTACACACGCAGTGACACCCCCCCTCCCCCCTCTCTCTCTCTCCCCAAGAGAAAGAAGAAGGAAGACAAAAATATAAAAATAATTCATTTACTTTTTTCTTCTGCATGTTTATTGTTAATTTGGTCCCTTATCCGCAGCTTGTATTCTGCAAAAATTTTGAGGTCTGGTGTAACACAATCAATTGAGCAGAGGAAAATGGAAATGGCTTTGTTTGCCCCATCTTGAATTCCCTTGGGATAAACCAGTAATTTCCTAGATTCAATCAAAAGAGTTAGAAATAATATTTGATAAATTTAGCAATGGTAGCTTTCGTTTTTATGACAATAAAAGTGCAGTAAGTTTTTAGGCAGTACTAATAAAGTTTCTTATCATCCAAAAAGAAATTAAGAGCTCAAATCCTAGTACACCAAATTAGTGTCTTAATCTGATAATTAAGAGTAATTATCTTGGATGGATAAGATGGTATATAAATATAACAATAAATAAACAATACCATTTTGAATCTCCAACAATGTATATGCGAGAAGTAATGGGTACTTTATCTTGCTGTGTGGAAAAGTTTTCAATCTTCCAAGTCATAATTCGGTTAGAAGGTTCTTTTATCATGAACAGAGAGTCTCGTTTGGCACTACGTTCATGAACAAAAACCTCAGTACCAAATACGCAACAATCGTTGACAAGGTATCCATTAGGAAGCAAGTTGAAAGAATCAAGAGACAGAAATTTGTCAAAGCCCCATTCCATCTTAATGTCATGGAATCTTCTAATTGTCCCTTCAGCATCTACAAGATATATAGCATACTATAAGTCTATTAATAAGCAAAACAAATTTCCCAACAATTTTCCCAATTGTTGTGGTGCCTTTTTGTGATTGATGTATAATAAATGTGATGTTAATGGTGGTACATGTGTAAGTGATGTTATACTAATTACAATTTATCCCTTCAACAAATTATAAACGAAAATTATCACGAATACCCTAAGAACATTAATTTAGGAACTATATTTAAAATCATTTAATGATAAAATGATGAAGTAATTAATTTTTTCTGACAACTTTTTATATTTTTCGTTAAAGTTGTGTTAAAAAACTTTTAAATATGGTTTATTAACAATTGCCTTAAGAACACTCGTTAACATAACACTGAAAATGGTTATGAAATTTATTATAACTGTAAAATTGTTTATGGGCTTTTGTTAACCAGAGTATTTGTACATTGCCACATAGGTTAAGGAGAGGATTAATGGGCCCCATTGCATTGGAAAGCAAAAAAATCAAATATACAAATACTTCTTTAACTAACTAATGCATGTGACTCTTCAAAAACAATTGAACAATTATAATAAAAAAACTTACAATACCTTGTGGGCTGAAGAACTCATTAACATGACCCTTGTTTATCTTGAAAATAAAATTATAAAAATAGTAATATATATATATATATATATATATATATATATATATATAAATCATGAACGACCAAACCTTGAACGGTCAAGAACATGTCCCGTATCTGATCAAACACGAACAATTTGAAGGTGGCATAAACCTCCCAACCAAGAGAATACTTGTCTGTATCAACTATTGACAAATAAAGGGAGATGTGATCAGTCCCATTCATTTTCTTGTTTCCTTTTGGATAGAGAGACAACCTCCTGCAAAAGAAGATTGAGTAGACGGTGATGAGGCACACATTTGTATTTTTAATTTGTAATTGAACAAAAAATATTGAGAGTAAAGTATTAGACTCCACCATTTGTGCCCCCCAGCTTCAAAAACACCAGACTCGTATTTTTCCACTCCAGTCTCGCACAATAAAGAGTATGATTGTATTTTAAGTAAGAAATGTGTTGGACGAAAATGTCTTGCTGTTCTTGTGATTGCTGCAAAACATTAGGAATTTTTAGATACAATCTAGAGAATATTGGGGGACAAAGTATCAAAAGAAAAAAATTTATATATACAGGTGAAAAAGAAAGATTGAATGTTTAGTACTTGAGAATTATTAACAAAATATAACAAAAGTAATGAGTTCTAGTTAGTTTCACTGATAAAATCTTTTGTTGTGTCAGCCATAGGTTTAAGTTGATAATACCTTTTAAAGAGGTTGACATCTATATTACGATAAAAACATTTTATTTAAGGTATTTATTAACCTTATTTTTTTCTATTGCATGGAGGGATGCCATACGTGTGGGTTATTTGCCATTAATTTTTTTTTTTCTCTTTTTGAATCAACTTAATTTTTGAGAGGGGGCTAAGTGTAACTTTTGGAAATCTAAACTTTTAATTTTATTTATATATTATTTAATAAAAAAATATAGCTATTTTTTTTTGCTAATAGATAATTGGTGTAACTATGCATACAATAGGGGGAAAAATCAAGGGTCTGGGGCATGGTCTAAGTATGGTTTCCTTGGCTCTCTTACTTCAATTCCCCCAACCCCCCCACACACACAAAAAAAAAAAAAAAAAAAAAAAAAAAAAAAAAAAAAGAAAAGAAAAAAGCCTTGAAAGCACAATGAATCCATCCAAATACGGTGATAAAACTAAAACTTTTCCCTATCACACTAGTGCACTAAACTTGTCCCTATCACACTAGTGCACTAAACTTTTCCAGAGACCTGTTTTAATCCGTTTAACAAGTTTCCACTAATAAACCCATCTTAACTTATACAAGTTTAGAGAAAATAATTTTAAAACGTTAATGACATTGAGGGTTTAAGATTTAGAAAGCACAAACACTTCATTTGAAGTGTCATACTCATGTCGCATTGGTGTCGTACCTATGTCATACCTAATGTGTCATGTTATAATTTTTCAGAAATTGTTTGTATTATTGTGTCATACTTGTATTCATACTCATGTCTATGTCTGTGTTCATATTTCCTAGTAATTAAGATTGTTACAAATTAAAGGTTATAGCTTCTTTTGTTTCAAATTAAATTCTGGACTTTATTTATATCAATTTGATTTTTGGGATGATTTGGGATTTTAATTGATGCCATTTTAAAAGTATAAGATTTGCATTGTACCTAATGAAATTAGTGTTTAATTTCTAACAATCTTAAACATTAAGTCCAAAAGTTTTGAAATTATAAAGTTTAATTTCAAATCACCCATTAAAAATAGGATATAATTAAAATGTAATTTGTCTAGAATTCTATTTCAAATTATCAAAAGGAAGTTTCGATTAAAAAAATATTATGTTAAAGAATAGCTGTGATGAGACTTCCCTTAAAAAACAAAATGTTTATGTTAATGTATAAGTGTATAACTGAGGTTTGGTACGATATGAATATATTCTTTCATTGTGATGTCTGCTGCAAAAAATTCAAGAAATAAGAGTTATATATTCTATTTGATTATTTTCTTAGAAAAGGGAAAAAAAATTAGTTTGGATAAACACCTTTCAAACTTTTTTTATTTGTTTTTATTGAATGTGAATTTCGAAAATCTAACCGTTAGAGTCATTTATACTTATAAAATTTCAAGAAAATCAATAACTAATAATTTTGTCAACAATCAAATGCTTAAATTCAAGTTTTTTTTGTATAAAATTATGCATAAAAAATAGCATCTGATTTGAAAATTTGATATGCATACTAAAACCATAAATAAAATATATTCTAAAGGTTAAATTTTTAAAATCCACATTTAATAAAAATAAATAAATAAGAGAAATTTGAAGGACTTTTATTCAAACTAATTGAATGTGGCTAGAAAGTAAAGGATATTAGAATACATATATCTATTTTTATGAACACTGAAATAGAATAAATAAGATACAAAATATCAGTGTCAAAGAACCTTCAAGAACCAAGAGCCAAGAGGGAAAAAGAACATACCGAATTCGCCGCTCGACTTGGTTCCCATGACTTTAGATTTTGGTTTGTCTAAATCCTCTTTATTCAAAACCATTGTAGATTGCGTTATTTATAAAGGGGCATCAATATGCCAAAGCACTTTACACACGTAACCGTACGTGTGATTGGTTTGGAAGGAAAGAATAGAGAAGGGATCAAGATGCAGGGAAAAAAGAAAGAAAGAAAGGATTTATGCTTATTTTGATGGGAGAGAAAGGATTGAATTTTCTTTAAGGATACATAAAAGAAACTATGATAAAACTTAGTATAATCCTTGTTAGGATAAGTACTGTTCGTTAATTCTCGTGTCAAATTTTCAATGGTAAATTTCCATGTATTCGAAATTTCTTTCGATTGTAATTACATTGAGTCAAAAAGGATCAAGTTAGATGAAGAGTACAACCTGCAAACAACGGGAATTTTTCTATCAGGCGAGCTTAATAGACTTTTAAATTTTGTTATCACAGAACCTTTTGATGGTGTTAAAAAGCAAGCTCTCTAAATAGAATGGGATTCTTCTTATTAAATTGAAAGAAAAATGAGAGAGTACAAAAATAAGTATCTCCCACTCTGCTATACATACACCAACGTAGAGCATGGCAAAAGAGGAAACAGAAATGGCGCCAAAAATTCTAACTAACTACTATCACTAATAAACCCAAACCAATTACATCAGGATACGTGGTCAAACTATTTAACTATTTCTAGTATTAGCTTCTGCACGTGTTGATCTTGTGACTTCGTTAAGTTTAACTCTGCCGTTTGCCCATTATCATTAAACAACATTGCCGTTTCTTCTTTATTTCCTTTCCTTTTTTTCAAACCATCACGATTTGATCTCTTAACACTCCCCCTCTAGTCTTGAACCTCAGGTTTCTGAGACTTGTAAGGACAAAATTGGCTTTTGCTTTTTTCAAAAAAACAATCCAGCATTTTGCTCAATTTCTCAAACTAATTAAGGAAATGTTCCTCTTTTGAAATTCAATTTTCTCAAAATCAAGTTAAGCCCTATAGCGACATTTTAAGGAGCCTATAGTGACGTTTTAAGGACCTATAGCGATGTTTTTAAACTCGATCTTCATGAAATCGAGTTACATGCAATTTTTTTTCCTTTTTTTTTACCTATAACTCAATTTTATGAAAACCGAGTTTAAAAACGCCGCTATAGGTCCTTAAAAATGTCACTATAGGCTCCTTAAAACATCGCTATAAGGGTTAACTCGATTTTGAAAAAATCAAGTTTCAAAAGAGGGGCATTTCCCTAATTAGTTTGGCAAAGGTGGCAAAATGCTGGATTGTTTTTTTGAAAAGGTCAAAAGCCCATTTTGGCGGACTTGCAATGATAAACGAGAACTTAAGGGCTTCAAAGGCTTTGGAATGAAAATATTTGTTAAACCCAGTTTCCTACTAATCTTATAAAAGCTGGAACTCCCAAAGCTTTGGTCAAAATATATGCAACTTGTGAATTGCTGTCAACATGAAAGGTCTTGATATCACCCGCTAAAATTTTATCTTTCACTAGATGGAAATCCACCTCAATGTGCTTAGCTCTTTGTGAAAGACTGGGTTTGTTGCAATGTGTAGAGTAGCCTAGTTGTCACAAAAGAGTATAGTAGTTTTAGGATGATCAATCTTCAAATCTTTGATCAATTGCAATACCCAAGTTATTTCACATGCCACAGTAGCCATTGCCCTGTATTCTTCCTCAGATGACAATCTAGACACTACTCCTTGCTTATTTGATCTACATGACACCAAAGAGTCACCCAAAAACACACAATAATCTGTCAATGATTTTCTTCTTAGTTTATTTAGACCCCTGAAAGTTTAGATTGTTTAACCTACTTAATTAATCAATTATATCACATATAGCAGAATAATAAAGAAGACATGTGATATGATGACCTAGGAAAACTAATGAAACTGTCCAGTTTTAAAGTAAAACACTTAAGGAGAATTTAACCTAAACAATCCTCAAGGCAACAAATTCACTATATAGAAAGGAAGTTTTACTGTAGATTTTGTCCTAAATCTAAAGCTACCTTTCGTAGTACTTACTCATATGACCACACGCAGCTTCGAATTTATAAACTCTTCTATCTAAATTTGTTGAACATAAACACCCACGTTTATGACTTTGCGATCCCACTCAAAGCTTTAGATCATCATCAATAGTTGATCTTGTAGCAGCAACTTTAGATCTACCGGTTCTAATGGTATGAGAATGATTTTCGATAGTGCCTTTTAATGGAAAATGTATGATTTTAGATCCCTATAAACTAAATTGTTTAACCTAATTAATTAAACAAGTGAATACTTAGGTTTATTATTCAGATCTAGGTTAAAACAAAACAATCATATCACACAAAGTAGCAAAAAATAAAAAACACAATGATATGATCAAAACAGTAAAAACCCTGGAGAGGATTTAACCTAGCTATTCTCAAGGTAAAAAGCAAATCTACTATAAAGAATCAAACTTTACAATAAGACTTAGACCACTAACATCCTATTGCTATCACATGTAGAACTTACTGACACGACCACGTGCAAGCTCCGAAGCTACGGACTCCTTCTCTATTAGGCCTTTGCAACACAAGCACCCACACTTGTGACTTTGAGACTCCACTCAAAGGTTTTGGATCTCCTTAGATGTTGATCTTATATGAAAAAACTTCTACAACACCGGATCTTGAGATTCTTCAAGGAATAACACCGATAGAAGACTTTAGAGAGATTTTGGGTACAAAACCCTAGATCGACAAAAGAGGCACAAGATGCACTCTAATATCTCTAAAAAAAAAACTCTAAAAACCCTCTCTAGGGTTAGCTTATGATGTCCTTTAAATACTGGAAAAAATGAATCACGATTTGGGTTTCAAACAGATAAGTTATGGCCTTTTTACGTTTGTAGATTTTTGCTGATATGTAACTTTCGATCAATTGAATCTAATTTTCGATCAATCAAACTTTGTAGAAATTGAATAGTAATTTCTTGCAATTTCTTGATTCTAAACTTAATTTAAATCAAACTTTAAGCAAGTCTAAACTTAGACTAAATGTTTTGATCATAGTTTGCAAACAAATACAAATTGAAGTTCTAATACATTAGTTTCTAAAGTTTTAGAATCTAACAGAAAAGGCACAACACCTTTAAGATCTCAAAAGAGAAGCTTCAAAGTCTCTTCAAAACGTGCCTTAGAGTTTCCTCTAAATAGGCTGATGGGCCGAAATTACTTAATGGGCTTAATAGGCTGATGAGCCGAAATTAAAATCTGCGGAATCACAGTTTGATCGGTCGAACTATCTTCTTGATCGGTCAAGCTTGGCAAGTTTTGTTTCCTTGAACATGCAGCTTGTATGTTCTTGAAACTTGACTGGTATCAACTTGAGCATTGTCTAATATATTCTATAGATTCTAAGATCTATATCTAGATAAGTTTATGTTCATGGTTTGCCAATTGTTCTAAAATTTTAGAACCTAATAATCTCCCATTTTGGCAATCCATGACAAAACTTACATAAATAATGAAGTGCTCAAATACAAGAATAACCCAATTACAATAAAATGCCCAAATACATAACAAATTTCAATTTAAGACTTCAAACCTAAAAGTTGCTAGATGAGGCAAAAGATCTTGATCAAAATGTACCTGTCTTTCCTCAAACACTCAAAAGAGCACATCAATGCATGTGTGAAAATAAAGACAGATAAATAACAAATATACAACAGAGGTCAAGAGAAAATAGAGAATTAAGGAAACACAAAAGAATTAAGCTCTATAGAAAGTAGAGGCAACTCCCCCTATGAAGAGCAATAACTCTCCTTATGAACAAAACAGGTTTGAAAACCAGCTTTCTCCCCCTATATAATAGGAAAAACAAAACAAGTGGGAAAAATAGCTTTGGGGAAAATGTAAGAGGTGGGGAAAGATAAAGTAGCACAAACCAAACTTAAAAAAAAATTTAAAAAAAAAAAAAAAAGAGTAAGGATGCACATGAATACAAATATTCTCTCTTTCAATATATGCAAACTTGACACTATGTGACTCATAAACAAATGCATGCAAACACTTCAGGCACAATCAGTTAAGACTATATAGAATACAATATAGATCTCAATGATATAAAAATTCCACATGCAATGTGTTTTCATGTATCAAGGTAATTTGAATTCAAATCATCCTCAAAAGTAGAGAAAATATTATTTATTGTCCACCATAACTTTCAAAACCATATTTCCCATTTTTAGCAATTCACACGTCAAGAAAAATAGCATATACTAAAATGTACAGAACTCAAAATTTAATCAATTAATTTTTAAATCAAGTTGAGTACCCAATTTAGCAAAGTGTATGCATGTTGCGTGCAAAACCAATTTATGGGAGATATGACTGCAAAAATGCAAGATAGATAAAGGAAACAATGTAATGCATGTCCTAATCTATATGTGCAATGCATGTGAATCCTATCACAAATGATGCATGAAAACACTAATCGGTAAAGAAAATAAAAACTAAATTTTTTCCAGTTTTGATCGGTCGAACATTGATCGAGTTAGGCAAAGAGTTTTGAACACAAAAACTCATAGTTTCGATCAGTCGAGGGAAACCTTCGATCAGTCAAAGCAGTGAAAATTTTAAAACTTAAAAATTTGGAAATTTTATGCAGAAAAAACAACTTAAAAAGCAGTTTTTAAGACACAATGTGTATAAACATAATCCAGAAAAGTTTTAAAAACATGATACCACTCAGATGCAAATATCAAAACCAATTAAGAAGTTAAAATCACAAAATTTAAACTTCTAAAACATAAAATTTTCATTTTTCATCAAAATTCCCAACCAAAACAAACATTTTCATTTACATATCAATTTATATGCAATTAAAGATAGCTAGATTAGACAACATACACAATCTTATATACAATATTTAGCATCGATTTGCGTGTAGTGTGCAACTAGAAAGTGCTCTAAGTATATAAAAGGTGAATCATAGATAATAATCAAACAAATTTTTTACATTATCAATTACATTGGTTTGAAAGTGGCTGTCACCTAAAGAGTTAAATCATATAACTCCCACATCTCCTAGAAAACGAGTTTGCAGTCATGTAAAGATAACACCTCATTTTATCTTGCTGTGCAAGTGCTATACCTTACCGAGCATACCTTTTATGATTGGCACACAGGTGTCATGATTAATGAGTAACAGTGATAAGATGGTTACTTATGCCTTTTTCCTAGAATTTTCTAGTCCTTACAATCAAAAGAGTGTGACATCAAAATCAAGATTGTTTGTTTAACGACTATAAACAACTCATACAATTAAGCACTAAATAACACAAACTAACAAAGTGCAAAAAGCAGCTCATCAAATCTAAGCAAGGTACACAGTCATGAATGCAAATTTCATTGGCCAACCTTAATTACACACTAAGTGATGAACACAAAAAATAAATAAATAATTTTTGGATTTATAAATTTTTATTTTTGCCACAACCAAAAAGTACACCTGATGCTTAATAAATAAAAAGCAAAAGCAATTCCTGACAACATGTAATGCAAAAATAGTGCTCAACTAAGCTATAAAGGATACACAAACAAGAAATATCAATTTCTTAATTAACTCATGAGTACATGTACAAACTATTACATAATCATACAAAATTAAAGATATCTCATGCACTTAATTAAGGAACACACACTTTCTATGTTTTTCCACACTGTCAAGCATGTTCTAAGTCAAGAGAGAGACATTATAATTCATGTAATCCTCAAAAAACAAAAACAAAAAAACAAAACAAAACACATAATAAAATATTTTTGTCTTTTTGAAAATTTTTAATATTTTTGGATTTTGTTTTTGAATAAATATATAACCTAAGAAATAAAACAACCAAAAATTGAAAGAAAACATGTCCACAAATAATTGAAAGAATTAAATTAGGGACAAGTAAACAACACTCATCTTAGCAAATCTTTTCTCACCCATACAACACGTGTCTATGGCTTTGTAGGTGAAAATCCTTGAGAAATAGAGTGTATTTAAGGGAGTACACACTTCTTCTGAGAGAGACCTAAATCCAACAATTTCCTTTCACAAGCCAACAAACTTAAATTTTTCAAAAGTATATGAAACAATTTATCAGGACTTGTAGTAGGAGATATATCATCACAGATTGTTTGTTTGCTTAGACCCTTAAAAACACGGATTGTTTAAATTTCAATTTATGATAGTTAGAACTACTGTGACCACATACACCACAAAAGTGACAAACAGGAACAAATTTAGAAACATCAGTATTCCTAGAGGGGTTTTTGGTCACAGGCTTTGGTTCTTGCCTCAACAAACAACAATTTGGTCTAATGAGACCAAGAACACCACAAAGGTGATGGGTAGACACAAAAACAGATTTATTTTGCAATTTAGTAGTAGGTTTAGACATTAGTTTAGAAACTTCAGCATCTATATCAGAACTTTTACCTTTGTCAAACCTAGCAAAATAAGCATTTCATTTTTGATTCCTCTTAAAAGGAGGAATATAAACTTTGTCATCTTTAAGCTTAAGAGGAATAGAAATAGATCTATTATCAATAAAAAGTTTGGTATTAGACAAATTTTCAAGTTTGGTATTATACACCAACGCAGAGCAAGGAAAAAGAGGAAAAAGAAATGGCGCCAAAAATTCTAACTAACTTCCATCACTAATAAATTGGAACTATTTACATTAGGACACATGGTCAAACTCTGTAACTGTTTTTGGTATTAGCTTTTGCACGTGCTAACCTGGTGACTTCATTAAGCTTAACTCTCTCATTTGCCTAGCATCATTAAATGACATTATTGTTTCTTCTTAATTTCATTTCCTTTTCTTCAAAGAAAAAAATTGCATGGTTGCAAGTGTGTTTTCTAGGAGATGTGAGAGTTATATGATGTAACTCTTTAGATGATAGTCACTTTCAAACTTATGTGATGGATAATGTAGAAATTGTGCTTATTTTCTGTCTACATATCACCTTATGAGTATCTCATACAGTAACTAGGTGCACACACCACAAGCAAATCTTTGTTAAACTCTATACATGTGATTGTGTGTTAAGTTTTATGGCCTTCCCAAATTTAACTTCTTGCCATGTTTAATGCATTTTAGGGGAGTGAGGAAAGAAAAGATTGAAGAATTTGTTAAAGTTTCAATTTTTCTTAGAAAATTATGGTTTTGTAAAACATTTGAAATCATGAACATACATCTCATATCATAAAAATAGATTTTCTAATGGTTCTACAGAAAAAGTTTTCCAGAATTTTCAAAATTTCTATTTCTTTAGAATTTGACCAATCGAGTTTATTTTCCAATTGATCGAAAAGGGAAGAGGAAAATTAAGTTTTTCAGCTTAAAGTCTCAGGCTTGTTCAATTCCTTCCCAATTCCTTTCGATTAGTCAAGCCTATTTTTATGAATATTTCAATCCCTTCTTGATTCCTCTCGACCGACCGGATTTCATTTTTTTTTTTTAGACATATAGGAATCAGATCAGACTTTTTAAACTATTTCTTGTCTCTCTCTTCGATTCCTCTCTCGATCCCTTCTTTCAATTTTTTTAAACTATTTCAATTTTTTTTTAAATTAAGTTTTTTAAAATTGGGGATTTTCTAAAATTCTTAATTTTCTTGGTAAATTTTCAAGATTATCATGAAATTTGACTATTTTAGAAGCATTAGAGCATGCATCATATGAATTCTAAAGTCATGCATCATATAGTTTTTCAAAAATTTCATGTTATCTTGTCTCTAACCCTTCTTAATGTAGTTTGCCCTCGGTTTTGTAGTGTTGTTTCGTTTTTGTCTTTAGTCGTGGCTCCTAAGATAGGTAGGAAATTTAAGACTAGAGCTAATAGGAATCTTAGGTCATCCTTTTCTAGCTTAGCCTTAGTTGATAGAGCTAGGTTCTTGTCTACCAAATATGAGGAGACTTATGAGACCTTGACTAAATGTAGGTCTATATGGGGTGAGAGGGAAATTATTTTGTGTGAGTTGGATCCCTCCATTTGTAGAAACTTTGTGTTTAGGAACTGGGTGTCTTTATGTGAGGTGTCTGATCCTTCTTCTGCAGCTTTGATTAGAGAGTTTTACTCTAACCTCTCTATCTATTCTAAGGTTGCAGGTGGTCATTACTTGATTTCCTAGATTCGAGGTCAAGAGTATACCATTACTAACAAATAATTTCTGAAGCTTTAGGAGTGCCTTTAGTTTGCAAACCCACTTACCCATACACTGATTTCCCTTCTGTTGATGATATCATGTCTCTTCTATATGATAGGTCTATTTCTTGGGGTACTAAACCAAGAATCAATTCTTGTGAATTTACAAAGCTTAATTCTTTGTATTTAAGGATTTCATGTCATAACATCTATCATATATCTCATGTTCATACGGTTCCCAAAGATAGATGTGCTTTTCTTTATGCTCTTGTTACTGATGGTTCTATGTGTTTTCCATCTCTGTTTCTCCAAACCATTGTTGATATTTCTAGAGTAAGAGTAAAGGTCAAAAATTGTTCTTTCCCATGTACATTTATAGGATTTTGAGGTTTTTAGGGTTATCTGAGTTTCCTCCTTTAGAGTTAGTACACATTACTGCCCCTATAGGAGCCATCTTTCTTAGACAGCGTCAGACACAGATGAAGAGTGTTGAACTAAGTACTAGGATGTCAAAGAGATCACGAGAAGAAGCTTCTACTACAGCTCTTGCCTGGGGTACCGTGCCTGCTACTAAGGAAACTTTTGTGGATTTGACTGTAGCTATGGATCCTTTTGATCGGTTAGATCTAATTTTCAATTGGTCAGATTTCACCGAATTTGAACTCTTTTTTCTGCAGTTTGAATGTTCTTGTATTTTGACTTGTAGTACTTTGTGCATTGTCTAATAAACTATATAGACTCTAAGATCTATACCTAGATAATTTTGTGCTCATGGTTTGCCAGTTGTTCTAAACTTTTAGAACCTAACAATCTCCCCCTTTGGCAATCCTTGACAAAACTTACGTATAGTATGAAATGCTTAAATACAAGAACAGCCCTATTACAATATTATGCCCAATTACATCACAAATCCCAATCTAATACTTCTAACCCAAAAGTTTCAAGAAGAGGCATATTATTGATCAGAATGTACCTATCTTTCCTGAAACACTCAGAAGAGCACATTACCGCATGTGTGGAAATAAAGATAGACAAACAATAAATAACTAATATGTAGTAACATCAACGAACAAACATGTAAACTAACTCTCCCCCTAAGTTAGATGCATCAAAATCTTTTATTTTCTCCCCTTTTCAAAAACAATTTCATCTCACCCTAAATAAAAACAATTATAAACCTTTTCCAAATTTCGTCTTTTTCTACCCCTTTTTGTCACGTATTGACAAAAACAACTCAATGAGAAGAAAGACAGTAAACATACGCAACAGAGGATAAGAGAATATAGAGAATCAAGAAACAACTCCCTCTATGAACAACATAGGTTATAAACAAAAACTTTCTCCTCCTATAAAAATAGCAAAAACAAGCCATGTTTTGGGAAAAACTAAAATGAAACACAAATCAAACAAAAAAAATTAAGTTGAGGATACATGAACACAAATATTCTCTCTTTCAATATGCAAATTTGACACTATATGACCCATAAATAAATCTCAATAGTAGAGAAAGTAATTGCACATTTATTATCCACCATATCTCAAAAAACTTTTATGCAGTTTATACATAAAAAATAGCATATACTAACATGTACAGAATGAAAAAATTAATCAATCAATTTTTAAATCAAGTTAAGTCGCCAATTTAGCAAAGTGAATGCATGTTATGTGTGAAAACAATTAGAGATATGACTGCAAAAATGCAAGATGGATAAAGAAAACAATATAATGCATGTGAATCCTAATAGAAATGATGCATGAAAAGATAGATTGATCAAGAAACTAAAAACCAAAAATTTTTTAGTTTCGATCTGTTGAAGGGAATCGAGCTAGGATTTAAAAAACACTTAAAAATAGATTCTGCTTATTGAGAGAAATCGAGGCAACCTAAGAGTTTAAGCCTTAAAATGAGGTTTTTCTTTTTCTTTTCAATTGGTTGAAAAACAGGTTCGATCAATCGAATCCTAAAGAATCAGAAATTTTGAAAAACCTGGAAAATGTTTCTGCAAAAACATTAGTTTTTATGATATAAGATGTATGTTCATGATTTCAAATGTTTTGCAAAACCAATCTATTCTAAGAAAATTTCAATTCATCATCAAAATTTTCTTTCCTCTCTCCCCAAAAAGCATTAAACACGTCAAGAAGTTAACTTTTGGAAGACCACAAAACTTGACACACAATTATATGTATAGAGTTTAACAAAGATTTACTTGTGGTGTGTGCAACTAGTAAGTGTTTAAGATACTCATAAGGTGATATGTAAACAAAAAATAATCACACTTTCTACATTATTCGTCACATAAGTTTGAAAGTGACTATTACCTAAAGAGTTACATCATATAACTTCCACATCTCCTAGAAAACACGCTTGCAACCATGCAATTTTTTTTTTAATATTTTGCCATTTCTTTTTCTTTTGAAGCATATTTTTCTTTTTGTTTTTCATTTTGATTTTTTCTTCTTTTAACTAATGTACAATAACACCTTAAGTATTTTCTGTGCAAGTATTACACCTTACCAAACACGGCTTTTATGATTTGCACACAGGTGTTCATGATTGACAAGAAACAGTGGTGAGATGGTTATTTATGCCTTTCTCTTAGGATGTTTTAGTCCTTACCATCAAAAGAATGTGACTTCAAAATCAAGAGCATGTGTTTAAAAACCATAAACAACTCACACAATATAAGCACTACATAGCACAAACTAGAAAAGTACAGAAAAATAAAGCTCATCAAAGCTAAACAAGGTACACATTCATGAGATGTAAATTTTATAGGCCAACCTCAATTACACATCTTGAAGATGTATAATACAAAAAAAATGTTTTTGGATTTTCAAATTTTCATTATGACCAAAAACAAAAAGCACACATTATGCTAAATGAATAAAATGCAACAACAATGTATGAACAGTGCTCAACTAAGCTATAGAGGGTACACAAACAAAAAATATCAATTTCTTAATTAACCCATGAGTACATGTACAAACTAGTACATACTTATACAAAATCAGAAAAAGCTCATGCACTTAGTTATGCAATACACACTTTCTATGTTTCTCCATAATATCAAGCATATTCTAAATCAAGAGAGAGATATCATAATTCATGTAATCCTCAAGAAAACAAGAGACAAAAAAAATAAATAAATAAAAAGTCTTTTTGAACTTTTTCAATGTTTATGGATTTTGTTTTTAACAAAACATCCTAAGAAAAAAAAAAACTAAAAACTGAAAAAAACATGTACACAAATAATTAAAAGAATTAAATCAGAGACAAGTATACAACACTCACCTTAGCAAGTCTTTTCTCACCCATATAGCACGCGTTTTTGGCTTTGTAAGTGAAAACCCATGAGAAGCAGAGTGTATTTGAGGGATTACACCATTCTTCTAAGAGAGACTGAAATCTTGCAATTTCCTTTCACAAGCCAACAAGCATAAATTTTTCAAAACCATATGAAACAATTAATCAAAACTTATGGCAGGAGAAAAAACATCACATATCCTAGACTAAAACATAGCATGCTTAAATTTCAATTTATGATAGTTAGGACGAATGTGACCAGTAACACCACAAAAGTGACAAACAGAAACAAATTTAGGAACATCAGTATTCCTTATAGCAACTCTAGTCTCAAATTTTGGTTTTTGCCTCAACAAAGAGCAATTTGGTCTAATATGACCAACAACACCACAAAGGTGACAAGTATGCACAAAAACTGATTTCTTATACATTCTAACAGAAGGTTTAGACATAGGTTTTGAAACTTCAGCGTCTACATCAAAACTTTACCTTTGTCTAACCTAGCAAAATAAACCTTTTCTTTATGATTCCTCTTAAAAGGAGGAACATAAACTTTGTTATTAGGCTTAACAGCAACAGAAAAAAAAAAAAAAAAACAGATCTATTATCAATAGGAAGTTTGGAATTAGACAAATTTTCAAGTTTAGCTTTAGACTCAGCTAATTTTTGTTCCAAACTTTTCATCTTTTCATCTTAAGAGGAAAATTGATTTCTCAAAAATTCATTCTTTTTTTTAGATTCATCTAATCTCATAATCAATTCCTCCTTTTCAAGATTAGCCAATTTTAACTCTTCCGTAAATTTCTTAGCAATTTTCATAGATTTAGTTAATTCCCTACGGAGAGTTTCACTGGCATCAACAAGATCAACAGAAACAATAGTGTCATTTTTATTCAAATCATCATAAATTTGAGCAAACAGACACTTAAAATTATCCATGATAGCAGGGATTTAGGACCTCACTTAGGATGTTAATCCAAATCAGAGTGAACCTGTTCTAATACCACTTGTTCTTTATGTTTGGACCCCTTAAACTAGATTTTTTAACTTAATTAATTAACCAAGTTGATTATTAGGTTTATTATTCAAATCTATGTTAAACAAACGTATTTCATATCATGCACAAAAGTGAAAAAGTAAAAAACACCACGATATGATAACCCAAGAAAACCGATGAAATGAATCGTTTCAAGGTAAAAACCTGGAGAGGATTTAACCTAGCTATCCTCAAGGTAAAGCAAATCTACTATAAGAGAATTGAAGTTTTTACAATCAGATTTAACCTTAAATTTATTGCTACCTCATTTAGTAACTTACTGACACTACCACGTGCAAGCTCTGAATCCACGAACTCCTTCTTTTCTTGGATTTACACCAACACAAGCACCCTTGCTTATGACTTTGAGATCCCCCTTAAAGGTTTCAACAACACAAACTCTCCAATTTATGACTCCAAGACCACCCTTGAAGGTTTAATTCACCAGCAGTTGTTGATCTTATTGCATGAACTTCAGATCAATTGGATCTAATTATATAAGAATGATTTCTAGTAGTGACTCTGAAAGAGAAAGGCACAATACCTTTTCGATCTCACAAGAGCACCTCCAAAGTCTTTAAAAGCTCTGAAAGTGTAGTTAGGTTTTCCTTTATATACTAGAAGTGTTTCACTTGAAACCCAAGATGTTTAAGCAGAGTTTGGGCTAAAATAAAATTCTGCAAAAATTTCATATTTGCGATTTTCGATTAGTCAGATCTAATTTTCGATCGGTCAGATTTCACTGAATTTGAACTCTCCTTTCTGTAGCTTGAATGTTCTTGTATTTTGATTTATATTACCTTGAGCATTGTTTAATAAACTCTATAGACTCTAAGATCTACACTTAGACAAGTTTGTGCTCACAGTTTGCCAATTGATCTAAACTTTTAGAACCTAACAGACCCAATGTTCCTTGGTTATGTGTTGGGCATTTTAATGAGATTACAAGACAAGAGGAGAAGTTGGGTAGGGGTTTGCGCAGGCACAATCAAATGCAGATGTTTAGAGATGTGATTGATGAACGCAGATTCCTAGATTTGGGTTTTGTGGGTAGTGAGTTCACATGGAGCAAACATTTTGAAGATGGACACTCTATATGGGAACGACTTGATAGAGGTTTGGAAACAAATAATTGGTTTCTTAATTTTCCTAGGACTTGGGTACAACATCTTTCTTGTAATTCATCGGATTATTGTCCCTTGTTCATGAACCCATCAAGCCTACAACCACCCCCAACGAAAAAAAAAAATATTTTGTTTTGAAGAAATGTGGCTATCAGACACTAGGTGTGGGGGAATTGTTGAAGCTTCATGGAGATCTACCACTACTCTAGATTTAGGTAGGTCCATTCTATGGAAGTTTGAGAAGCATGGAAAGGATCTAGGTAGGTGGAATTATAACTGTTTTGGCAATGTTCGACAAGAGCTAGAAAAGAAAAAGAAATTACTAGATCAAGCCGTGAATGAGGCTAGGAGGTCTGGTAGTAAAACTCAAGTTAGGGAACTCCTTTTCAAGATAAATGTCTTGTTGGATTGAGAAGCAAGAATGTAGACTCAGCAGTCTCAAATGCAATGGCTTGGCAAAGCTGACAGAAATACTAAATATTTCCTCAGTCGAGCTACACAAAGACACAGAAAAAATGTCATTCTAAGGATTAGAGATGAAGCACACCAGTGGAAGGACCAGACCGATGATACAGTTACAGTTTTGCCTGGCTACTATTAGGGCTTTTTTCCACATCAAACCTGGATTCTTTGAACACTGTCCTAGACCAAATTCCACAGGTAGTGACAAATGACATGAACCAACAAATGACAGGTGAATTTTTTGGGTGGGAAGTGACCGATGCCTTGAAAAACTTTTTTGTTTGGTTGGTAAGAAAAATGAGAGGATTGAAAGTTTAGTTTATAAAAATTTACTCTTATGCCCTTATTTTATAATAAGTAAGAAATAAGTTAAGATAATATTTCATATAATTGTCTGCAAAATAAGATGGAGCCTCCGTGAGGGTCTGTGATCTTCTGGAACTAGAAAAGAAGTCAGGGTCTATATTTTTCAGACATTATTTCTCTGTTTGTTGGGTTTCAGTTTTAATTGTGAGAAGAATGCATATACCTCATCCATTTTATTTGCTTTTTTTTGTAAGAAAAGCTGTTAAATTTTGGAACAAAACTTATAATTCAATGCAACACCCATCTTAATTAACGTATAACCAAAATCCCGATAAACAAAATGGACACACCCAAATGGGATTCAAGGCTCACAGTCATAATTCGTGGAATATCGATAATCAAACACATGTTACGCTAATTATAAGGGAATCACACACGACACAACCCATTACATTGTTTTTTGTCTTTTGAATAAGTCAAAAGCAAAGCCAAAAACTTGAAAAACAAAATTTAAAAATTTATTATCAAACAAATATTAAAAGATCAACAAATGATTAGAATGTAAAAACCCAGATAGGCTATTGTGTGTGGCTTGAGCCAGAGCGGCCGTGAGGGTCTACAAGTAAGCACCAGCCTTTGATCTCCATCAGTCAGTAAGCTGGGTCCTCAATCCACAAAGCTCCAATTTTCCATTGAAGGCCAACCAACAAGAACCGATTTGGCGCCGCCTCTGCAACTGTTGGTACATAGAGTGCCTATGTGGCCATTAAACTAATAAATTTTAATTAACATTAAAAAGTCCATATCAGCATTTTAAATGAAACTAAAAACAAAACCATCGCCTTTTTAAATTTCTCAATTTTAAAAATAGAAATAAATATTTTTGAAAAGTATAAACAGATTTTCTTTCCCTCTCTGAAATTAAAATAGAAAAAAAATATGAACAGATTTTCTTACACTCTCTCTCTAATTTCAGATGACCTAACCCTCTCTAATCCCAAACTTCCTCCCTCTCACTCTCCAACGTCTCTTCATCCTAGATTGGTAGCTCCCATGGCCGATCCCAAGTTTCATCTCCTTCGATTGCTGCCGCCACCATAGCTATCAAGTTGGTGAGATTATCTGAGTCAATGGGTTCCACAACTTGGCCCTATAGCTTCACTTCGTGAGGAGAAAGAATGTGTTATAGGCGGTGGGATCGGCAAGGTTCACAGGTGGTGGGTCGATTTTTTGGTTTTGTATTATGTGTGGTGTGGGTTTGCAAGTAGATTTGAAGGCCCACATTTTCCTCTCCTCACCACTTTCTCATCTCGCTCTCTCTATCTTGGGATTGAATTTTAGACGATTTGAAGCCGATCTTGAGTTTGTTGTATTTGTTTGGGATTTTTGAAACTTTTGAAAAACTTGTTTGCCGTATGAGTTGAGAAGGGATATTCTGGGTTTGTGAAAGGGGTTTTTCCTGATTACCAATTAGGAGGGAAAAATGTTCTGATCTTGAGACTGACATCTGTTTGGTTACCAAGAAAGTGCTTAATTAAATGTTATTTTATTTGATTGTTATTGATCTGAGTTTTGATGTGTTCAGCTCGAAAGAAAGTACAAGAAAGACAAAGAAAAGAAAAGAAAATAAGGATTAATTTTCTAAGAACATGAAGAACATAAATATGAACAGTCATGCTTTGGGGAAAAACACAAAAAATATAATAAAATATGTTCATCCGAAAAAGAAAATAAAAGAAAAAAATTATTTTATTTTATTTTAAAAATCATAAGTTTAGAATTTTATTTTAATTGTTTTTCTAACATGGCTTTTTTTTTTTTTATATTTAAAATGCTGAGTGACATTATTTAAATATTAAATATTAATTATTATTATTATTATTTTAATGTTCATGTAGACGCTTTGTGTTCCAATAGGGCCCTCCATTTGCCCAATAGGATATTTTTGTTAGTCTGATGAAGTAGGGACCAAATTTGCCACATCATTGGCATCCAACAATGTCTCAATGCCCAAAAACATACACCCACCTAGAGAGATTGGACAATGAATTGAAACTTTACCAAGCATGGGAACCGAAAGAAAGAGAATTGGTTTCATTGGGATTATGTCATATTTTCTTAAGGATCCCCCCCACCATCACCACCACCCCCCCTTCCAAAAAAAAATCTTAGGTACTACGGTGGTTTGAAATCTTTTTTGTCTTACTAAATCTTATTCCTACAAAAACCAATAGTCTAGGAATAATTGAAGGCGATTAGTGTTACCATTCAGCTTGAGTCCATCTATTTGAATGATAATATTAATTTTTGAAGCATTTACAGGAATATAAAAGTGACCATTAGTAATATTTAACTAATTAGGTATAAATTTTAATGTGCATCTAATTTTTAAATAATAATATATACCCATGTATATTTGTGCTTACTCTTCTTTTCAAACATATTCTTTTGCGCAGCATTATTCAAAAGACCAAATAACACTAACCATAAAACATCTCTATGTACTTTAACTATCAACTTATGAGCAAAAAAATTCTGATAATAAGCCTAGGAAATTAAATTATGAGAATAAGAAAAAAAGTCACAATAGGCAGTTTAGGCAACACGCCAGGAAGTTCTAATTACGCCAAAGGAGCCCAATAATAAACTTTTCAATTGTATTCCACTTTAATTTTGACATTTTAACCTTCCATTATCTTCCTGATAATTGTAATTGGACTAGCCAATTTTTGAACATTAATATAATCTAGGGGTAATTATTAAACCCACCTGTGGTTTGGCTTGAATCACATTGCTTAACCATGGTTTGAAAAATATCACTTTGCCTATCTGAGATATGATCCATTTGTCTTCTATAACCCACATCTGTTAAAAACAAGGGTAAATATGTATTTTTACTTACCTTTTATATCTCTTCTCTAATGGGTACTAATTATGCTAGATTGAGTCTTAAGACCCAATCTTTGCTAAGAAGTGTTGTTGCCAACTTGCTGACAGAAATACAATCTTGTATTTTTGAAAGCAAGGCTATGACCAGATCTTTTGATCTTTGGTTCAAATATTTTAAAACACTTGTTACAACCACTATTCCTGATCTTGCTGATTTTGATGATGTTAATGATATCTATATGCAGTCAATATGGGAAGAACACTTTGGGAGTAGTCTCAGAGTGTATGAAATGAATCATCTATTCCTTGGCCTTTTGGTCAATTATGAAGATGGTTCAGATAATGATGATAGAGATCCCTATTGGCTCTTCCAGATGTTTGAATTTGGCTTTATCAGACTCATAAAATTGACGAGTCATGATTTAGCCAATTCCCTGATATTATTCAAAAGGCTGTTGCAGAAATCAAAAGTCGTTCTGTTTCTATTAGACGCTGGAGTACTTTACCAAAATGGGATAAAGATAACTGGTTGGATGTCCAGCCTTCAAAACATCTTGTTCTCATTAATGGCTTTACCCACCAAGGTCGTTGGTATGAAGGAGATACCTATATTTCATACAAGTATCCTGATGCTCTTGCCAATTGCTGGAGAAATTATTTCAATAATCGAATTCTTGATGTTATCCAAGACCTATGAAAAGACTACCACTTCATAGGAAGCACGGATAGAATTCATGTTTTTGATGTAAAACCTTATGTTTCTGTTGTCCGCAATATTTAAAGGACTAGTCATGATGATCCAAGAAGGTTTCTTACACCAGGAAAAAACCCTGTGTATGAGCAACTTCTATACTAGGGATTTTGCAACTAGTATGCTATCTACCATGAACATGAATACAATGATGACTCCCCAGGAGATCCTTATGAAGGATATCCAGCAGATGTTGCTACACCTGATTGATGCTTACACTATTTGTTTAGCCTACACAAAGGCCCATTAATGCTCTCACTATTTGTCTAGCCTGCACAAAGGCCCTGATTGGTGCTCCTCTCACTATTTGTCTAGCTTGCACAAAGGCCCTAATTAATGCTGTTCTGCTCTTACTGTTTGCCATTACTAGTATTGATCCTCTACCGACTGATGCTCTACTATTTGTCTAGCTTGCACAATGGCCAAATTGCTACAATATTTACTCTTGGTAAAGGTTCCAATTATTTTACTACTGCTCCCCACAAATGATACTGCTTTTGCTAAAGGAGATTCTGCATGATGCTACCAAATCTTTTTCATCACAAAATGCCAAAAGAGCAATGGATGAAGTGTTTCTATCGGTTCTTATAAAGAAATGAAAAGTTACTGTTCACAATCACTATTCACTACTGTTCACTGTACTTTTTATGGTTCACAGCTACTTTTTACTACTGTTCATTATTACTGTTCACTACATTTTTGCCTATTTAAGGGGGGGATGTCCCTTCAGTTTGAATAAGAATTTCTCTAGAGCTCTCTTCAGGAAAACTTTCCTCTAGATTTCTCTTCAGAATTCTCACTACTACACTATTTTCCTATTTCCCTATTTACGAATCTTGTAACTAGAACTATTTTCAAGTTTTGTACTATTGAACCCTAGTGATCCTGTAACTACTACTGTTGTAAGTATTGTTATCTATTTTCAATAATAACTACTTTCAATTTTGTGTTTAATATTACTTTGATTATATTAAACTGCTTGGTCGGTTCTACCGCCTCATAACTTTGATTATATCATAACTGTTTTGATTATGTTATACTGCTTGGCTAGTTCTGTCGCCTTATTATTTTAAATTGCTTTGTTTATATACTGCTCACTTTGTTTATATACTGCTTGGCCAGTTCTACCGCCTTATTACTTTCTTTGAATATATTATTATACTGTGCTGTGCTTCCCCCTTGAGCTGCGTGTTCCGCTCCCTTCTTGGTATCAGAGCCACTTCAGCCCATGTTCCGCTATATATATATATATATATATATATGTGTGTGTGTGTGTGTGTGTTTTTGTAATTATTTTTAAATTTACTCAAGCGTATGCATGAGGTCATACATCAGTTAATATATAAAATGGAGGCATGCTATTGAGATTGATAAGGTTATCTATTTTTATATAAAACTAGATGGCTTAGTAAAATTTAGAACAGTGCAATGAAACATGAATCTCTTATGTGAACGATAACTACGTGAAAAGTCTAAACTCTTTATGTTCGAAATTTTTTATTACAAAAAAAATTAATAATGCCATTTTTTAATTCCAAATGTTATGCTTTTTTCAAATATGGATTTTTAAATCACTGAAATAACTAAAGATTGAAAATTTTAATTTCTATATTATGTTTTATAGATTAATTAAAAACGTATGGTTTCAATTGTTAAATAATCCCACTATAATATATGGAGATATAGACATATCATAGTTTATCCCCCTGTTATATATACTTTGATCCCTAACCCCTGAACAAGCTTGATGACTTTAATTAAATTTTTCGTAAATGAATAAAGATAAAATAATATATATATATATATATATATATATACACAAAAAAAATTTATGTACTTTATACCACAGACTTGAATAATAAATATTTTTTGGAAAGATATAAACACAAATATGACCTTCATTTTTTGTGATAAGTAGAAGTATATATTTCTTACTTTATACTTAAAACTCTATCATATAATTCCTATTAGAGATGGCAAACATACTTAACGGATTAAATTATGTCAACAGTTTACATATATTAGTAAGAACAATAAGGCCATGTATATCAATCTTAAAGAGATAATGTCCAATCATAGTTTGGATATAAATATGTAAGGGCACAAAATCTGTCGACCCAAGTCCACTTAGAATAGTGAAATGGGTATTACCTTATTAGGCCTAAACCAATAGATATTTGTAAAGAAAGTAGGATGAAACAAGTTGGACTTCGCCCGAGGATATAGATAAATAAGGAAAAAGTGAAAATCAAAGACAAGTATATTAATAGATCTTCACAAGCTTGCCCGATGATGGTATTCTGGTGCAAGCATGTATACTGTTCTCTCTCTTTTCTCTCAGTCAATGTTCTAGCTCTAATATTTTTCCCTTGATTTTTTTGGATCCCCTTTCTCTGGAAGTTATTTTTCTTATACCTAATTAGCTGATAAAACTGTTGTCAGTCATTTAATGCGCAGGTGGTAGGTGAAACTTTACAAAGAACTTCCCAAAAATATATTGTTTCTCTCCTGAAACGCCCCTCTCACCTCTCATACATACAGAAGACGTTCTATCTCTTCCCATCCTCTCCTCAGGTAACCTCATTCCTTGGGTTACAAATGCTTCCATATGAGGAACGACTGAAGACTATAGTTGTGCTATCCTTCCTTAGTCCTCGGGCACTCACAAAATATATATAAAAACACATAGTAATGCTATAAGAAAACAAGAATAAGTAAAACGAATAGGAAGAGACTTTTTTTCTTTTTTCCTTTTTTTGAGAATCGGCAGAGACTTTTAGAAGAGCCAAGTCAAGAACCAAGAGTGCAATTGAGAAAGCCAACTTCAAGGAATATTTCTCCATGTCTTTTGACTTTGTGTATATTGTTGGTGCGATTGTTTTATGTTGTTTTCTTTTGCACCTTTACTGCTTGAGCCCTTCCACGTAGATATAAGTGAAGCTTTTGGCGAAATTTACTGCACGTTTCGGTACTTAATTAATAAATGTGATGGATCATAAATTTTAATTTTGGATACTGTAATAAATGTGTTCGATCATAAATTGTAATATTAAAACAATATTTTTTGCAAATTAATTAATAATATAGTTAATTAGACGATTTTCTTTTCCAATAAATTCGTAAATTAGATGAATTTTTTTTTTTTTTTAAAGGTTGTTATTACATTTCTATGTGTACTGCAGTACCACTTGACTAATTGTGTTTCTAAATGGAAACCTTTTAGTCTCGGTTAGTATTTTCCATATAATAGTTTGGTAAATTAGGGAAGCTAATCCCTTTGAATTCGATCATATGTGTAAGGAAATTAAATTAGCTTTGATTGGTGGGTTAATTGCATGTTTCCTAATTCAAGTTTAATACTGATTTTAGTGTATTAAACTTGAGTCATTAATGCCAAGAAATTTCTTTTTAAGGTGTAAATTCAAATTTGAATTGAAACAAAAAAAAAAATATAGGATTCTCAAAAAAAGAAAAAAAATGAAAAAAATATATGGAAAGCATAAAAGATGTTTAGGTCTTAAATTATGAGATTTGGTCAAGTTGTAAAATTAAAAAACGAAATAAGAGGGAAATCTATAATATGATTTTGTTTTTTTAATAAAAGGAAAATATCGTGTTCCTTGTTTTTAATTTCTAGCTAGGAGAGAACAAAATAATTTTAATGAGCTATATACCATGAATAAGAGCAGTCAACTCACGAGTGCAATCAGTCTTCATCGGGATATTTTGTTTTGATTGCTTCAGTAGATTGCGGCAACCTCATTGGGGAGTTCACAACATAAAATTCGTTTACATTACCGTACAGTACTTGGCATGACTTTACCCCCCCCCCCCCCTCCCCTCTTTTTTTTAACATATTCGTAAAAAATCAAAATAAAATTTTTATAAAAAAAATAGAAGAAAAAATTAAATTAAATTCCAGGTTGGGCGGGTCGGGTGAGATCCAAAACCAACCCCAAAGGCCCGAGCTTTGAACCCGAACCCAAACCCAACCCAAACATTCTATGTTAATAATAATTATAGAATACATCAACTTATTATAAAAATAAATAAATATGGTCTGCTTTAGTTCTTTTTTTTTTTTTTTTTTTTGAAGTAATCCGTAAAAGAAAAATATAGGGCATGGACAATTGGACATATCCTTAAAATTTTTATTTTTTCAAACATCTATTTATGAATAGATTTAAGCCCCACCCAAAACTATATAAATATATATATATATATATATATATATATATATATTCCAAAAGTAAACCCAACAATATATTTCAAAAGTGAGTACAATGGAATATTGGATTTAAAAATTTATTAAATAGTGTAATATTGTAAAAGAATTATAGTAGAGACCAATTGAACTCTAACCTATACGGTCACACTCAATAGGGACTAGATAGATAATGCTTCTTTTTTTCTTTTTCTTTTTTTCCTTAATACTGTAGATAGAGTGTATTAAATTGATCATTCATAATATATAAATACAGTATCCGCTTCTAAAATAACCATGGTAAATTTTGAAGTATCTTAACATTGACATCTTTACAAATGCGACAATCATACTCCTCCAGTCTTCCCAAGTGCAATTCCGAGATAAATATCAAGAATTACTTTGCAGTAGACATAACCATAATTTCTGCTTCTACAATCAAGGTATCTTCAACAAGAAACCCCTTGGATGCATCTTCAAGATCTTTTCGAAGCAAAAGTTGCGAAAAACCCCGGCGATAAATGAGGCAGAGAACCAGTGTTTAACTGTAAGAAATTCGTTAAAAAAAGCTTAAACTTGGGGAAAGCAAATAAAAGAGGACAAAAAGCATATATAGTACACATGCAGTGACAAGCAACACCCCCCCCCCCCCCCCGCCCCCCCCCTTCTCCCCAAGAGAAAGAAGAAGGAAAGCAAAAATATAAAAATAATTCATTTACTTTTTTCTTCTGCATTTTTATTGTTAATTTGGTCCCTTATCCGCAGCTTGAATTCTGCAAAAATTTTGAGGTCTGGTGTAACACAATCAATTGAGCAGAGGAAGATGGAAATGGCTTTGTTTGCTCCGTCTTGAATTCCCTTGGGATAAACCAGTAATTTCCTAGATTCAATCAAAAGAGTTAGAAATAATATTTGATAAATTTAGCAATGGTAGCTTTCTTTTTTATGACAATAAAGTGCAGTAAGTTTTTAGGCAGTACTGATTTCTTATCGTCGAAAAAGAGATTAAGAGCTCCAATCCTAGTACACCAAATTAGTGTCTTAATCTGATGATTAAGAGTAATTATCGAGAATAAATATTATGGCATATAAATATAAAAATAAACAAACAATACCATTTTGAATCTCCAACAATGTATATGCGAGAAGTAATGGGTGCTTTATCTTGCTATGTGGAAAAGTTTTCAATCTTCCAAGTCATAATTCGGTTAGAAGGTTCTTTTATCATGAATAGAGAGTCTTGTTTGGCACTATGTTCATGAACAAAAACATCAGTTCCAAATACATAACAATCGTTGACAAGGTATCCATTAGGAAGAAAGTTGAAAGACTAAAGAGAAAGAAATTTGTCAAAGCCCCATTCCATCTTAATGTCATGGAATCTTCTAATTGTCCCTTCAGCATCTACAAGATATATAGCATACTATAAGTCTATTAATAAGCAAAACAAATTTCCCAACAATTTTCCCAATTGTTGTGGTGTCTTTTTGCGATTGATGTACAATAAATGCGATGTTAATGGTGGTACATGTGTAAATGATGTTACACTAATTATAATTTATCACTTCAACAAATTATAAACGAAAATGATCACGAATACCCTAAGGGCATTAATTTAGGGACTATTTTTAAAATCATTTAAAAAATAATGATGAAGTAATTAATTTTTTTTGACAACTTTTTATATTTTCCATTAAAGTAGTATTAAAAAACTTTTTTAATATGATTTATTAACAATTGCTTTAAGAACACTCGTTAACATAACACTGAAAATGGTTATGAAATTTATTATAATTGTAAAATTTTTTATAGGCTTTTGTTAACAGGTGTATTTGTGCATAGGTTAAGGAGAGAATTAATGGGCCCCATTGCATTGGTAAGCAAAAAAAATCAAATATACAAATACTTCTTTAACTAACTAATGCATGTGACTCTTCAAAAACAATTGATCAATTATAATAAAAAAACTTATAATACCTTGAGGGCTGAAGAACTCATTAACATGACCCTTGTTTATCTTGAAAATAAAATTATAAAAATAGTAATATATATATATATATAAATCATGAACGACCAAACCTTGAACGGTCAAGAACTTGTCCCGTATCTGATCAAACACGAACAATTTGAAGGTGGCATAAACCTCCCAACCAAGAGAATACTTTTCTGTATCAACTGTTGACAAATAAAGGGAGATGTGATCAGTCCCATTCATTTTCTTGTTTCCTTTTGGATAGAGAGACAACCTCCTGCAAAAGAAGATTAAGTAGACGATGATGAGGCACACATTTGTATTTTTAATTTTTAATTGAACAAAAAATATTGAGAGTAAAGCATTAGAGTCCACCATTTGTGCCCCCCAGCTTCAAAAACACCAGACTCGTATTTTTCCACCCCAGTCTCGCACAATAAAGAGTACGATTGTATTTTAAGTAAGAAATGACTTGGACGAAAATGTCTTGCTGTTCTTGTGATTGCTGCAAAACATTAGGAATTTTTAGATACAATCTAGAGAATATTGGGGGACAAAGTATCAAAAGAAAAAAATTTATATATACAAGTGAAAAAGAAAGATTGAATGTTTAGTACTTTAGAATTATTAACAAAATATAACAAAAGTAGTAAGTTCTAGTTTGTTTCACTGACAAAATCTTTTCTTGTATCAGTCATAGGTTGAAGTTGATAATACTTTTTAAAGAGGTTGACATCTATATTATGATAAAAACATTTTATTTAAGGTATTTATTAACCTTATTTTTTTCTATTGCATGGAGGGCTGCCATACGTGTGGGTTATTTGCCATTAATTTTTTTTTCTCTTCTTGAATCAAGTTAATTTTTGAGAGGGAGAAAAGTGTAACTTTTGGAAATCTAAACTTTTAATTTTAGTTATATATTCTTTAATAAAAAAATATAGCTATTTTTTTTGCTAATAGATAATTGGTGTAACTATGCATACAATAGGGGGAAAAATCAAGGGGCATGGGGCATGGTCCAAGTATGGTTTCGTTGGCTCTCTTACTTCAATTCCCCCACCCCCAAAATATAAAAAATAAAAATAAAAAATAAAAAGCCTTGAAAGCACAATGAATCCATCCAAATACGGTGATAAAACTAAAACTTTTCCCTATCACACTAGTGCACTAAACTTTTCCAGAGACCTGTTTTAATCCGTTTAACAAGTTTCCACTAATTAACCTATCTTAACTTATACAAGTTTAGAGAAAATAATTTTAAAAAGTTAATGACATTGAGGGTTTAAGATTTAGAAAGCACAAACACTTCATTTGAGGTGTCGTACTCATGTCACATTGGTGTCGTACCTATGTCATACCTAATGTGGCATGTTATAATTTTTCAAAAATTGTTCGTATTATTGTGTCATACTTGTATCCATACCCGTGTCTATGTCTGTAGATTGTTACAAATTAAAGGTTATAGCTTCTTTTGTTTCAAATTAAATTCTGGACTTTATTTATATCAATTTGATTTTTGGGATGATTTGGGATTTTAATTGATACCATTTTAAAAGTATAAGATTTGCATTGTATCTAATGAAATTAGTGTTTAATTTCTAACAATCTTGAACTTCGAGTCCAAAAGTTTTGAAATTATAAAGTTTAATTTCCAATCACCCCTTAAAAATAGGATATAATTAAAATGTAATTTGTCTAGAATTCTATTTCAAATTATCAAAAGGAAGTTTCGATTAAAAAAATATTATGTTAAAGAATGTTTATGTTAATGTATAAGTGTATAACTGAGGTTTGGTACTATATGAATATATTCTTTCATTGTGATGTCCGCTGCAAAAAATTCAAGAAATAATAGTTAAATATTCTATTTGATTATTTTCTTAGAAAACGAAAAAAATTTTAGTTTGGATAAAAACCCTTCAAACTTTTCTTATATGTTTTCATTGAATGTGAATTTCGAAAATTTAACCGTTAGAATCATACTTATAAAATTTCAAGAAAATCAATAATTAATAATTTTATCAACAATCAAATTCTTAAATTTCAAGTTTTTGTGGTATAAAATTATACATAAAAAATAGCATCTGATTTGAACATTTGATATGCATAGTAAAAACATAAATAAAATACATTCTAAAGGTTAAAATTTTAAAATCCATATTTAATAAAAATAAAAAAATAAGAGAAATTTGAAGGACTTTTCTTCAAACTAATTGAATGTGGCTAGAAAGTAAAGGATATTAAAATACATATATCTATTTTTATGAACATTGAAATAGAATAAATAAGATACAAAATATCAGTGTCAAAGAACCTTCAAGAACCAAGAGCCAAGAGGGAAAAAGAACATACCGAATTCGCCGTTGGACTTGGGTTCCAGGACTTTAGATTTTGGTTTGTCTAAATCCTCTTTATTCAAAACCATTGGTAGATTGCGTTATTTATAGAGGGGCATCAATATGCCAAAGCACTTTACACACGTAACCCGTACGTGTGATTGTTTGGAAGGAAAGAATAGAGAAGGGATCAAGATGCAGGGAAAAAAGAAAGAAAGAAAGGATTTATGCTTATTTTGATGGGAGAGAAAGGATTGGATTTTCTTTAAGGATACATAAAAGAAACTATGATAAAACTTAGTATAATCCTTGTTAGGATAATTACTGTTCGTTAATTCTCGTGTCAAATTTTCAATGGTAAATTTCCATGTATTCGAAATTCCTTTCGATTGTAATTACATTGAGTCAAATAGGATCAAGTTAGATGAAGAGTACAACCTGCAAACAACGGGAATTTTTCTATCAGGCAAGCTTAATAGACTTTTAAATTTTGTTATCACAGAACCTTTTGATGGTGTTAAAAAGCAAGCTCTCTAAATAGAATGGGATTCTTCTTATTAAATTGAAAGAAAAATGAGAGAGTACAAAAATAAGTATCTCCCACTCTGCTATACATACACCAACGTAGAGCATGGCAAAAGAGGAAACAGAAATGGCGCCAAAAATTCTAATTAACTACTATCATTAATAAACCCAAACCAATTACATCAGGATACGTGGTCAAACTATTTAACTATTTCTAGTATTAGCTTCTGCACGTGTTGATCTTGTGACTTCGTTAAGTTTAACTCTGTCGTTTGCCCATTATCATTAAACAACATTGCCGTTTCTTCTTTATTTCCTTTCCTTTTCTTCAAAGCATCACGATTTGATCTCATAACACTCCCCCTCAAGTCCTGAACCTAGGGGTGTGCAAAAAACCGACGAACTGAAAAAACCAGCTAAAACCGACTGAACCGATGCCAAAATTTCGGTTCGATTTTGGTACGGTTTGGTTTTGGTTTCATTTTTTAAAAACTGAAATTTTCGGTTTCGGTTTCAGTGTTGGATTTTTTCACCCCAAAACCGACCAAACTGACTGAAATATATATATATATATATATATTTATGTAATTTTAAAACATATCTTATCAGTGGCTAAGTGGTATGCCCTTTATGGTTTGTTTAGCTGATCTCGCATTCAAGCCTTTGCGCGGACGTGGTTTTATTTTTAAGCTATTTAAGTTTTTAAAACCCTAGAGCTTATAAAGACGAAAATGCCCCTCCTCTATTCTTCATTTCTTCCCTTTTCTTTTCTTCAGCTACCTTCTTCTTCAAATTTTTCTCTCAATTTTTTCTGTCTCCTTCTATCCTACTCGTTCTCGCTTCAGTTGACACACGCACACACACACAAAGCAAAATGGAAGAAGAAGCTTTCTCAACCTTTCTTCGCTCAAAGTCTTCAGTCTCTCTAACTCTCTCCCGGTCTCTCTCTCTTTGTCTCTCTCCGCATTTCATCTCTTTGCTTCAGATCGATGAAGACCAACTGTAAGAAATCTCTACTTCTCTTTTCTTTCGTATATCTGAGATTCTCATAATATAATTGGTGGGTTTTTTTTTACACTTTAGGCTGTGTTTGTTTTGTTTCGTTTATGCTATGATTTTTTTTTTCCAAGTGAACGGTGATGATCTGTGTGAAAAGTTTTGAGCTTGTGGTTTTTATTGATTCTGAGTGTGATTTTATATGCTTTGATTTTTGCTTTATCGTTTGAATTTGAAAGAGTGTGATTTTGAAAATCTCAAACCCTCTCTTTGGAAAACCGACCGAAACACACCAAAACCGAAATACACCGACACCAATCGGTTTCTAGCCATTTAAGTCGGTCTCGGTTGAGAATTTCACAAACCGAAATTTTCGGTTTCGGTTGGCCATACCCATACAAACCGACCGAAACCGAACCGAGCTCACCCTTATCTGAACCTCAGGTTTATGAGACTTGTAAGGACAAAATTGGCTTTTGCCCTTTTCAAAAAAAACAATCCAGCATTTTGCCCACTTTCCCAAACTAATTAAGGAAATTTCCCTTTTTTGAAACTCAATTTTCTCAAAATCAAGTTAAGCCCTATAGCGACATTTTAAGAAGCCTATAGTGTCGTTTTAAAGACCTATAGCGACATTTTTAAACTCGATCTTCATGAAATCGAGTTACATGCAATTTTTTTTTTCTTTTTTTTACCTATAACTCGATTTTATGAAAATCAAGTTTAAAAACGCTGCTATAGGTCCTTAAAAATGTTGCTATAGGTCCTTAAAAATGTTACTATAGGCTCCTTAAAACGTCACTATAAGGGTTAACTCAATTTTGAAAAAAATCGAGTTTCCAAAGAGAGGCATTTACCTAATTAGTTTAACAAATGTGGCAAAATGCTGGATTGTTTTTTTGAAAAGGGCAAAAGCCCATTTTGGCCGACTTGCAATGATAAACGAGAACTTGAGGGCTTCAAAGGCTTTGGAATGAAAATATCTGTTAAACCCAATTTCCCACTAATCTTATAAAAGCTGGAACTCCCAAAGCTTTGGTCAAAATATATGCAACTTGTGAATTGCTGTCAACATGAAAGGTCTTGATATCACCTGCTAAAATTTTATCTTTCACTAGATCTGTGAAAGACTAGGTTTGTTGCAATGTGTAGAGTAGCCTAGTTGTCACAAAAGAGTATAGTAGTTTTAGGATGATCAATCTTCAAATCTTTGATCAATTGCAATACCCAAGTTATTTCACATGCCACAGTAGCCATTGCCCTGTATTCTTCCTCAGATGACGATTTAGACACTACTCCTTGCTTATTTAATCTACATGACACCAAAGAGTCACCCAAAAACACACTATAATCTGTCAATGATCTTCTTCTTAGTTTATTTAGACCCCTGAAAATTTAGATTGTTTAACCTACTTAATTAATCAAGTAGTTACTTAAGTTTATTATGCAAATCTAGATTAAACACAACAATTATATCACATATAGCAGAATAATAAAGAAGACATGCGATATGATGACCTAGGAAAACTAATGAAACTGTCCAGTTTTAAAGTAAAAAACCTGGGGAGAATTTAACCTAAACAATCCTCAAGGCAACAAATTCACTATATAGAAAGGAAGTTTTACTGTAGATTTTTTCCTAAATCTAAAGCTACCTTTTGTAGTACTTACTCATATGACCACACGCAACTTCAAATTTATAAACTCTTCTATCTAAATTTGTTGAACATAAACACCCACGTTTGTGACTTTGAGATCCCACTCAAAGCTTTAGATCATCATCAATAGTTGATCTTGTAGCAACAACTTTAGATCTACTGGTTCTAATGGTATGAGAATGATTTTCGATAGTGCCTTTTAATGGAAAATGTACGATTTTAAGTCTCTGTAAACTAGATTGTTTAACCTAATTAATTAAACAAGTGAATACTTAGGTTTATTATTCAGATCTAGGTTAAAACAAAACAATCATATCACGCAAAGCAGTGAAAAATAAAAAACACAATGATATGATCACCCAAGAAAACCAAACCAGTAAAAATCCTGGAAAGGATTTAACCTAGTTATCCTCAAGGTAAAAAGTAAATCTACTATAAAGAATCGAACTTTACAATAAGACTTAGACCACTAACATCTTATTGCTATCACATGTAGAACTTACTGACATGACCACGTGCAAGCTCTGAAGCTACGGACTCCTTCTCTATTAGGCCTTTGCAACACAAGCACCCACACTTGTGACTTTGAGACTCCACTCAAAGGTTTTGGATCTCCTTAGATGTTGATCTTGTATGAAAAAACTTCTGCAACACCGGATCTTGAGATTCTTCAAGGAATAACACGGATAGAAGACTTTAGAGAGCTTTTGGTTACAAAACCCTAGATCTACAAAAGAGGCACAAGATGCACTCTAATATCTCTAAAAAAAAAACTCTAAAAACCCTCTCTAGGGTTAGCATATGATGTCTTTTAAATACTGGAAAAAATGAATCACGATTTGGGTTTCAAATGGATAAGTTATGGCATTTTTACGTTTGCTGATTTTTGCTGATATGTAACTTTCAATCAATCGAATCTAATTTTCGATCAGTCGAACCTTGTAGAAATTGAATAGTAATTTCTTGCAATTTCTCGATTCCAAACTTAATTTAAACCAAACTTTGAGCAAGTCTAAACTTAGACTAAATGTTTTGATCATAGTTTGCCAACAAATACAAATTGAAGTTCTAATACATTAGTTTCTAAAGTCTTAGAACTTAACAAAAAAGGCACAGCACCTTTTAGATCTCAAAAGAAAAGCTTCAAAGTCTCTTCAAAACGTGCCTTAGAGTTTCCTCTAAATAGGCTGATGGGCCGAAATTACTTAATGGGTTTAATAGGCTGATGGGCCGAAATTAAAATCTGCGGAATCACAGTTTGATCGGTCGAACTATCTTCTCGATCGGTTAAGCTTGGCAAGTTTTGTTTCCTTGAACCTGTAGCTTGTTTGTTCTTGAAACTTGACTTTTATCAACTTGAGCATTGTCTAATATATTCTATAGATTCTAAAATCTATATCTAGATAAGTTTATGTTCATGGTTTGCCAATTGTTCTAAAATTTTAGAACCTAACAATCTCCCATTTTGGCAATCAATGACAAAACTTACATAAATAATGAAGTGCTCAAATACAAGAATAACCCAATTACAATAAATGCCCAAATACATAACAAATTTCAATCTAAGACTTCAAACCTAAAGTTGCTAGACGAGGCAAAAGATCTTGATCAAAATGTACCTGTCTTTCGTCAAACACTCAAAAGAGCACATTAATGCATGTGTGGAAATAAAGACAGATAAATAACAAATATACAACAGAAGTCAAGAGAAAATAGAGAATCAAGGAAACACAAAAGAATTAAGCTCTATAGAAAATAGAGGCAACTCCCCCTATGAAGAGCAATAACTCTCCTTATGAACAACACAGGTTTGAAAACCAACTTTCTCCCCCTATATAATAGGAAAAACAAAACAAGTGGGAAAAATAACTTTGGGGAAAATGTAGGAGGTGGGGAAAAATAAAGTAGCACAAACCAAACTTAAAAAAAAAAAAAAAAAAGAAAAAAAAAAGGTAAGGATGCACATGAATACAAATATTCTCTCTTTCAATATATGCAAACTTGACACTATGTGACTCATAAAAAAATGCATACAAACACTTCAGGCACAATCAGTTAAGACTATACAGAATACAATATAGATCTCAATGATATAAAAATTCCACATGCAATGTGTTTTCATGTATCAAGGTAATTTGAATTCAAATCATCCTCAAAAGTAGAGAAAATATTATTTATTATCCACCATAACTTTCAAAAACATATTTCCAATTTTTAGCAATTCACACATCAAGAAAAATAGCATATACTAAAATGTACAGAACTCAAAACTTAATCAATTAATTTTTAAATCAAGTTGAGTACCCAATTTAGCAAAGTGTATGCATGTTGCGTGCGAAACCAATTTATGGGAGATATGATTGCAAAAATGCAAGATAGATAAAGGAAACAATGTAATGCATGTCCTAATCTATATGTGCAATGCATGTGAATCCTATCACAAATGATGCATGAAAACACTAATCGGTAAAGAAACTAAAAACTAAAATTTTTCCAATTTTGATCGGTCGAACATCGATCGAGTCAGGTAGAGAGTTTTGAACACAAAAACTCATAGTTTTGATCAGTCAAGGGAAACCTTCGATCAGTCAAAGCAGTGAAAATTTTAAAACTTAAAAATTTGGAAATTTTTTGTAGAAAAAACAACTTAAAAAGAAGTTTTTAAGACTCAATGTATATAAACATGATCCAGAAAAGTTTTAAAAACATGATACCACTCAGATGCAAATATCAAAACCAATTAAGAAGTTAAAATCACAAAATTTAAACTTCTAAAACATAAAATTTTCATTTTTCTTCAAAATTTCCAACCAAAACAAACATTTTCATTTACATATCAATTTATATGGAATTAAAGATAGCTAGATTAGACAACATACACAATCTTATATACAATATTTAGCATTGATTTGCATGTAGTGTGCAACTAGTAAGTGCTCTAAGTATAGAAAAGGTGAATCATAGATAATAATCAAACAAATTTTCTACATTATCAATTACATTGGTTTGAAAGTGACTATTACCTGAAGAGTTAAATCATATAACTCCCACATTTCCTAGAAAACAAGTTTGCAGTCATGTAAAGATAACACCTCATTTTATCTTGCTGTGCAAGTGCTACACCATATCGAGCATACCTTTTACGATTGGCACACAGGTGTCATGATTAATGAGTAACAATGGTAAGATGGTTACTTATGCATTTTTTCTAGAATTTTCTAGTCCTTACAATCAAAAGAGTGTGACATCAAAATCAAGATCGTTTGTTTAACGACTATAAACAACTCATACAATTAAGCACTAAATAACAAACTAGCAAAGTGCAAAAAGTAGCTCATCAAATCTAAGCAAGGTACACAGTCATGAATGCAAATTTCATTGGCCAACCTTTATTACACACTAAGTGATGTACACAGAAAAAAATAATTTTTGGATTTATAATTTTTTATTTTTACCACAACCAAAAAGTACACCTGATGCTTAATAAATAAAAAGCAAAAGCAATTCTTAACAACATTTAATGCAAAAATAGTGCTCAACTAAGCTATAAAGGATACACAAACAAGAAATATCAATTTCTTAATTAACCCATGAGTACATGGTCAAACTATTACATAATCATACAAAATTAGAGATATCTCATGCACTTAATTAAGGAACACACACTTTCTATGTTTTTCCACACTGTCAAGCATGTTCTAAGTCAAGAGAGAGACATTATAATTCATGTAATCCTCAAAAAAAAAAAAAAAAACAAAACAAAACAAAACACATAATAAAATATTTTTGTCTTTTTGAAAATTTTCAATATTTTTGGATTTTGTTTTTGAATAAATATATAACCTAAGAAATAAAACAACCAAAAATTGAAAGAAAATATGTCCACAAATAATTGAAAGAATTAAATCAGGGGCAAGTAAACAACACTCATCTTAGCAAATCTTTTCTCACCCATACAATACGTGTCTATGGCTTCGTAGGTGAAAATCCTTGAGAAATAGAGTGTATTTAAGGCAGTACACACTTCTTCTGAGAGAGACCTAAAACCAACAATTTCCTTTCACAAGCCAACAAGCTTAAATTTTTCAAAAGTATATAAAACAATTTATCAAGACTTATAGCAAGAGATATTTCATCACAGATTGTTTGTTTGCTTAGACCCCTAAAAACACGGATTGTTTAAATTTCAATTTATGATAGTTAGGACTAATGTGACCACATACACCACAAAAGTGACAAACAGAAATAAATTTAGAAACATCAGTATTCCTAGAGGGCTTTCTGGTCACAGGCTTTGGTTCTTGCCTCAACAAACAACAATTTGGTCTAATGAGACCAAGAACACCATAAAGGTGATAGGTAGACACAAAAACAGATTTATTTTGCAATTTAGTAGTAGGTTTAGACATTAGTTTAGAAACTTCAGCATCTATATCAGAATTTTTACCTTTGTCAAACCTAGCAAAATAAACATTTTGTTTCTGATTCCTCTTAAAAGGAGGAATATAAACTTTGTCATCTTTAAGCTTAAGAGGAATAGAAATAGATCTATTATCAATAAAAAGTTTGGTACTAGACAAATTTTCAAGTTTGGTATTATACACCAATGCAGAGCAAGGAAAAAGAGGAAAAAGAAATGGCGCCAAAAATTCTAACTAACTTCCATCACTAATAAACTGGAACTATTTACATTAGGACACGTGGTCAAACTCTGTAACTCTTTTTGGTGTTAGCTTTTGCATGTGCCAACCTGGTGACTTCATTAAGCTTAACTCTCTCATTTTCCTAGCATCATTAAACGACATTATTGTTTCTTCTTTATTTCATTTCCTTTTCTTCAAAGAATCACAATTTGATCTTTTAACAGACGGAAACTCAGTTGAGCGAGTTGTTAGCTTGGATAAAAAATTTAGTTTTTACTAAGCTGTTCTCATATCCAATCAAGCCTCTTTAGTGACTGAAATTATTGGGTTATAGATTGACCACGACTAATTAATTCAATTGCTCAAATTGATTAATTAAGTTAAATTACATGTAAATCATGGAGGCACCAACAAATCACCAAATAAACTAAGTGCAACGGAAATTAAATTGACACTGTGATTTATTGACAAATGGGAAAAATATCTTGCAAGGAAAAAACCCACATTGGGTGAATTTCATGTCACCACTCCCAGCCCAAAAATCCACTAATCAAGAATATGTGGTTACAAGTATAAAGAATCTTATCACTACCTTGGATTATCCCAAAATAACAACCTACAGTTGAACTTTTACTCTAATCTCTAATTGGACTTGATCTTGTAGAGACTTTTTTCTTTACACGGTTCCCAATACGTATTAACTCTCAACAACTAATTAATTGTTGTTGGATGCAAAGTTCTTCACTCCAAAGCACGTTGAAGATCTAAAAGCATTTGGTTACAAAACCCTAAAACACATAAAAAGCGCAGTAGCTTCTCACTGAGTGTATGAGTTCTCTAATTGAGTCTTTGTGTCTTTGATGACTTTAAAATAAAACTTTTAAAGGTCTAGAGGTTTAGTGAAAGAAAAACTAGCAATCCAAGTCATCGTGGGCCGAAATTCAAATCTGAAAATTTTGAAATTGTAGAGCTCGATAGATTGAGGGGTGTCAAGCTTGTGTTGAGAATAATCCATAAAGTCTCAATAGAGAGATGCACTGAATCAGCTTTTTTTTTTTTTTTTTTTTTTTTTTTTTTTTTTTTTTTTCGCTTGTTTCTTAGTTCAGTCTTCATATCTTCAATGATATCACTTGTAAAGTAAACTTCACATACCTATTAATACATTAAACCCAACTTAAATCTACCCAATTACAAGTAAAGTGCACTTTATCAAAGGATAAGTCAATACGTAGAAAATATGACCCTAACATATATTCATGATGCATCTATAGGGCTCTAAATGCCATGGTTCATTTAAAAACACAAATAATTTCATTTTTAAAGAAAAAAAAAATGCTAAGATATGGTGGCCCTATTTTACAAATGGGGCATGAATTTTAAATATGTAAATCATGTGGTGATTCACCTAAGTTTCAAGTACAAATTTTATTCAAAACCCTCTTTTGAAAGAAATTGAGCTTGAGGCATTGGTGGTACACAAGGTGAGTATAGCCCATGAGTCAAAATGTAAGCGAGAAGAGTTAAGTAAGATCTCGGATCTAAAACTTAAAAATAAATGGGGGCACATATCCATTCAAGCTATCATTCTCTAAGCCAATAACACCTCAAGTCTTATAAGCACATCTCTTGCCATTTTAGAGTTAACTCGTTAAACAAGGGAGTTACCAGGAGCGAAAGGAAGGATGGTTGCTGTAAAATAGCCACGAATGAGAGGTTTGCTCAAATAGTGGGGCACTTAGAGGAATATAAGTTCTAATACCATTTGTTGGGTCCCAACCTCGTATTGTGTGAATTAAGAAAATCAACTAAAACTTTTATTAAAAACCTCTTGCTTTTCATTGCGTTCATACACACAATTGTTATTCTCACTATGCTCACACTACAGCAACACCTATTTCTTTTCTTTTTCCTTTTTTTCTTTTTTTCACTTCGCAATATAAAAGATTTTAGTTTCCATGATTTGAGTTTGATTGGGAGGTGAAAAAGTGGAGTGATGAAAACTAGTGTATTTGCTTGAAGAGAAAAGTGAGAGAATGAACGATGTAGTTTATATAAATGTACTTTTTATATCCTTACTACATAATATATAGGAAATAATTTATTTATACTTATTAAATATTATTTATTATCAATTAAAATTAATAAAATGACATCTTAAAAAAATTAACACATTACACATATTATTTTACTTTTTTTCTTTGTAATTAAATTTATTATATTTTGTTAAATAAAAATTAAATGGAATCGTACAGTAAATGCTTCCATGTTGGGGGAAAAAATCACGGACCTTTGCTAATTGAAAAGGAATAGCACAAAACATGAATATACAAGCAGTGAATGTTATTGTATGATGATAGAAATGTAACGTTAAAAAATTTAAAAAAAAATAAAAAAATCCAGCAAAAGACGATAAGAAGGACTGAAGAAAACAAAACAAATCAAAGGACAGCTGTAGCAGTTGAAGTGTTGAACATTGTAATTAAGTGAGGATAAAAATATAATTGTAAAGACTGAAGCAAAAGAGACCAAAATTTCTTTAATTTTCTCATCAAATGGGAAATTTGATTTTTGGGCTCTTGACCCCACCAAAATCTCACCTCTTTTCCTGCTCAACCAAACGACCAAATATACCATTTTCTCTGCCCTATTTTCCATCCCTTCAATAATCACTCCAACCAAACGCAACTTAAGTCACAATTGGATTTTGAAACAATTTCCTAACACTTAGGTCATATGGATTTTAAAAGTGCTATGATGGTTGAATTGGATAATTAATTTAGATGAGGCCAAAGTCATAACCTTAAATCTTAAATTCTATAGGGATAGGGATAGTAATTTGAAAATCTAAGGGCTTGGTAATTGCTTCCCTAACTTAGCAAATCCCTCCTCTTGGTACAGTAACACAAGTTGAAGCAATGGCAGCAAGAAGAGCTGTTAAGTTCACTTTAGAAGTGGGTAACAGAGAAGCAATTGTTAAGGGTGACTCAAATATTATTTTTAAAGAGAAGCTCTAAACCATCATTTACTTTGCATGGGCATTTAATTCACAATGTAAAACTTCAAGTTTCTCATTTTTCTTATATTAATTTTTCCCATGTTCACCGTCAAGAGAACACAATAGCACATTCTCTTGTAAGAAGAACAATCGCATCGCCCAATTTACTTGTTTGGGTGGAAGAGATCCCACTAGATATTCTTCATATTGTTCTGGCCGATTTGGCCTCTTTGATTTAATGAAATTTATGTATTTCTTCTTTAAAATTACTGGGGACTTGGTATGGAAAGTAATCCTTCCACATGGTACTGAAAACCCTTATTTTGAAAAATGATCTCCTAATTTGGAAGGACCATACTTGATTTGTGAAGTATCTAATGGATATGCATACAAGTTGATGTATATCGATAGGAATTAACATCGATCTTAAATCAATAAATGGAGTATATATGAAACATTACAAGCCAAGTATGAATAAAATGGATCCACAACATAAGAGATCCATGGTAGTAAAACTTATTATACAAGCCAACTAATATTTTAAGAATAATAGCAGTAGAGGTCTTTCAATAGTAATTAAGAAAATAGTTATAAGAGTGATGAGCTGAAATCAAAGCGTGAAAAGTTACTTATAAAATGCAGCAACCAGAACAGTCCATTCAATTGAAGGTTCTTTACGAAGTTTGTCAATTTCTTGGCTTTCTTGTTGTAAAAGCTGTTCATTCTCTCGAAAATCACTGATCTCTGACTCAATGCTACTTTTTTGTTGGGAATACACTTCTTCGCAACAGGGCATCCTCTTAATCATCTGCTTTTCATATTCTCGAAGCTCTTTCTTCAGTGTTTCATGTTTGGTAACCATCTTTTGCATCTCATCTCGACAGGGTTGAAATGCACTCCTGTAAGTTTCTAGAGTTCCAACATGTACTTTTTGTGCTTTTTTAAGTGCATCTCTCTTCTGCTCTTTGTCAGCTGCAATCCTTAAATTTTTAACTTTACTATTGATCTCATTATTGAAGTTCTTTAAACGTTCACTCTTGTCCTGTCCAAGGATACAGAGTTTGTCAACCAAGCAGTCAGCAGCATTTCTGAACTGGGTTAAGAAAGTATCATTCAAAAGAACAACATCAATCGACATATTCATGAAACTTTTAAGATCTGCAAGGCACTCTGTCGTGGCATTAGAAGAGGAAGAGGCAGACTTGATTACTGTTTCCATTTCATCAAGAGATTTAGAGATATTCTCTAACAGCTTATAAAAATCCTTAACATCGTGCTTGCCTGCAAAAGTGTAAGAAGATCAAAGCATGAAATTCAATATACAGGGGACAACAGAAAGATCAATGAAAGATAATTCACCAAACATCCCCTAACTACCTCAGAATAGAAGGCATAAAGCCTAAACTACCTCGGACATGGCTGTAACTTCATTAGTAAATGCCATTTAAGTAAATAACTCTTCCACCAAGAATCGAATTACAAAAAAGAGCGTTAGTTTGGGAATTTCTTATTTACGGTAGTTTATTTGTACATAGTTTATCATTTTGGTAATATTTATGTTAAATGTGTTACAAAAAACTTAAAGTTGAAGTAGTTTATTAAAAAAAAAAACTGAAAGCTAGAATATTTGGGAAAAAAAAGTCAAAAAGTAAAAAACTATTTTTTTTTTTCAAAATTCCCAAACGTAAGAACTAAGTCAAACTATCATAAATATAGTTAAATATTAAAATTTATCACCAAACAACTTAAGTTTTTATTTATTAGGCTGGTAACTACGGCAAGGACATAAATCTCCACCCCGGAGTTCTTGAGACTTGGTATGTAAAATTAACACTCGTGTTTAAAGGATACTTCCCCAAATACAATGAGCTGAATCCAACGAATGAAAATAAGCAAAACCCATAGTTGTATTAATTAAAGGAAAAACTTTAAGATCACAACTATTTCGCACTTATTTTTACAACTAACTAATGTGGATGAGTGTTAGTAGTGAAAAAAAGATAAAAAAATTGGTGGGTTTGGATAAAATTGACAAACAAACCAGTCATAAACTGCTATATAAACTGCTATATAAGATAGTTGTAAACAGGGGTGTAAAATTAGTTGCCGACCTCCTATGGATGAGTCAGGTTTGGTACATGTGGTGGAGGCTTCTGGAAGCTAGGGGAGGTGGATTGTTCTGTTGAAATAAAATTACAAAAAGAAACTTACAGAGAGAGAGAGAGAGAGAGAGATATTTAGAAAATTTCTTGTATTTTTTAAATTAAAAAAAATGTAAATACAATTACTTGTATAAAAAATTGGGAAAAAAAGAAGTCAAAACTACCTCTTTTAATGGCAAAATAGAGCTGGACAGAAGGATCAACGTTAGTAACAATTGTGAACTAGGGACTAAAGTTACAGAAACAAAACTTATGAGCCAAATTTGACAACTCAACAAACTAAAAAGATATCATTTGTAATTTTGTCAAATGTTTATGTTCTTGTATGGCTGTGGGAAGCCTTCCATTAATTTCCCAAATGGTAGTAAACAATAATCTGTAATTTAGATGCGAAGAGACTGAGACAAAAACAAATACAGGAAAAAAAAAATACCCTATCATTTCCGTCTGAATAATATGATGATACTTTTCCATTCTAAATGGCCACTTTAGCTCGAAGTATTGAAGAAATCACCGTTATTTTAATACTTTAATCTTTTGAAAGAGTAATTGAGAAATTAAAACAACTCCGGATATTAAAATATTTATGTATAAAAATAACATTTTTTAATATCGCTCACTCCTTTTTCTTTTTCTTTTCTTTTCTTATCTTTGTGGGTCAAGACCTCAATTTTGGAAATTTGAAGTTCCCTTCATACACTCTTTTGTTTTTTTTTCCCCCGCTTTTTTGAGAATCCTCTTCATACATTTTAAGCAAATGCCATCAAAGATTTCCAAAGTGGGCAATAAAAATTGACAATAACGATGTAGTTTTTAAAATGTTGAAAATGAAACAAAATAAGAAAGAAAACAACAGGATGAGAAAACATACCGGCCATGTTGCTATTGTCAGACCTGTCTTAGGAATTAGTTTCTTGAAATGCCTTCTTCTTGGATAGAAAAAATGATAATTTACATTATTTATAGAGAGAAATCAATGTTCATGTTGCTCCACGACCGTACAATAGGACTTCAAGCATCATGGAACCCGTACGTGCGATTTGTTGAAAGGAAAGAATAATTAAGGAAAGAATAATTAAGGAATGGGGATGCAAGAGACAAGAATGATTGATGCCTATTTTGTTTGGAGAGAGAGAAGAATCGAAGGAAGGTATTTTCCTTCACTACGATTAAATTATTAAAAATAATATTATTGTGGTTATTGTGCATTGGCTTAATTGACCCAATTTAGTGTAAAGCTCGTCTAGAGCTAAATTTAGACCTTTAGCATCTACATTTCTATAAACCCTGCATAGAGTTGATTGTAAAGTAGTATTCATCACTTGCACTCCTAATCCTAGGTGATAGGCCAAAAAATGTATTGACCACTTGTGATGAATTAACCTATTAATTAGTCAAGTGAATTAATTAGGTTCAACTACATGCGATGAGCGTGATAGCACAAACAAATCATCAAATATCTAAATATGCAGCAGAAATTAAATGACACAGTGATTTGTTTACGAATGGGAAAAACCTACATAGCAAAAACCACACCGGTTGATTTTAAGGTCACCACTCCTGAAAATCCACTATTATCAAAACAAGCGGTTACAAGTAAAGGAATTCCAATACCTTATACCAACCTACAGTTGAATCCTTACCTCAATACTCAATTAGACTTGTTCTGTAGTGACAATCTCTCCTTGTATTGCAAGGTTCCCAGTACATGACTAATAAAAAGATGCGCGGATCTCAGTATGCGACTTTATCACCAACTTGAGAAGGATGTTAGTTGCAAAGTTCTTCTGTTCATCAACTGATGAAGATCACGAATTTGCTTGGTCATAAAACCTTACGGTGTACAGACACGGTAGCTTCTTCAAGAATTAGGGCAAACTAGGTTTCCAGTCATACTTGAGAAATTATGCTCTTGTGTAATTGTGCTCTTGACTGTGTAACCTGATACGCCCCTTAAAATAACCCTTATATATGTTTAGGGTTGTGAGAAAAGAAAACCCAAACACATACTCACAGATTGGATGAAAAACAATCTTGAAAAACTGAGTTTTATAAACCTTAATAGATAGCCATCTATTGAGATAGCTGTCAAGCCATGGGCTTCAGTAGTTTTTAAACCTCGATAGATACTAGCTGTTGAGTTTTAAAATCCAGCACTTTCTTACTTGATTCTTGGATAGACTTGTATGGCGTTAACACTTGAACTTGAAACCTTGTTTCTTGAAGTATTAAACACATCCTAGATCTATCCAAATACAAGTAAATTGCGTTTTGTTAAAGAATTAGCAAATACATAAAATGTTGACATATATTCCTAACATTTAATCACATATGTCCTAACATTAGGGTATTTAAAGGAGGTTAAATCCTAGATTAAACACACATTAATTATGGTTAATTGACTTGTATAACAAGTAGCCTTTTTAGCTTGCATATTAAGCAGGATTGGGCTTGGCCCAAACTATTGGGCTTAACATATCTCTAACAAGGACAAAGCCTCGTTGAAGTCGATGGGTTGATGGGACTTCAATAGTATCACAGTACTTCACACATCAAGAAACTTCACACACAGAACGTACGAGTGATTTGTTGGAAGGAAAGAATAAAGAAGGGATCCGTATGGAAGATAAAAGAAGGATCAATGCCTATTTTAATTGGTGATAAGAGAAGAATCAAAGGATGTTATTTTCTTTTGGGGTTCACAAACAAAAATTATGATAAGACAGGGCATTATTAAAGTTGATAGATTAACAAATTCAAATGCTTTTATGTTATCATATATATATATATATATATATATATATATCTTAGGTGCACAATAGTTTTACAATAAATTTTAGGTGACAAACTAATACCAATTTTAATCTAGACACACCACTAACATCACTCTTTTTACCCACCATTAATAAACTTGCAATATAGAATTTGTTGCGAAAATATTATGGATGTAGCATTTCTCTATATGTATAGATTTGTCCTCCCTCCTAATAAGAAATGATTTTTATTGACTCGTCAAAAGTTCTTCTTAACTTTAAGGGAGCCCATTTGTTAAAAAATAAATAAATAAATAAATAAGAAGAAGGAAACCTAAATGTTGTGGCCTTCTATATAAATTAAAAATATCGAAAGTAACACACAACTGGTTTTTCAATCTTTATTTTGTTTCAAATTTCTGTCAATAAAAATGCAATATCCTTTTTTAAGTAATGTTGAATTTATAAATAGTTTTTAATTGCATTTTTTACATTGAAAGCTCAATTAGTGTAGAAACGCTAATGCTTATGTAGACCCCCAATTTCAAAATATGGCTTAATTGTTTTTACTCTAACTTAACTAAGTGCAGAACAAGAGTAACAGATGCGCAATAAACCGAAACACTACTCTTATGCATTAGCAAGTACAATAAGCGATAATTGTAAAGCTTGAAGAGCAAGAAAGAGAGATGCAAACACAAGACAGTACTGAGACGTGTTATAGAAGAGGAAACTGAAGTACTCAACGAAAAACCTCTCTGCCACCCTCCAAGCTGAAGTTGATCTACTAGTGAATAAGTTGGAGCATACAAATATCAAAAAGACCCTCCAAGCCTAATCTACCCAATGTACTTGAGCCCTCCAAGCTTCAGCTACCAACAGACTTCTTGGAGTCTTATCTTCACTAGTTATCCGGATTCCGCAATTCCACCCGATTGCATTTGCCACTCAATGGCTTCTTCCAATGCTTCCCATAGGCACCAAAACTTCTCTCAACACTTAGAATGGGGGAAGTAATTGGGCTAAGAATCTCTCAATGATGTGTAGATGGAGAGGCAGGAGTAATGGAAACTTTAGAAAAATGATGTAGAGAATTGTTTGGCAAGGGTTTGGCTAGCCAATCTCTTAACTCTCAAGTGTTTAGCTAGGGTTGCTCCACCTTTTCCTAGTCCAAATAGCTTTTGAAGGCTTTTTTTTTTTTTTTTAGCTTTTTCTCCTTTCAGAGATTGACGATTGAAGAGTTTTTTGACATAAAAGTAAATGTGAGGAGATATATAGGATCAAGTCTACGCATGTATAAGACTATTGGCTAGACATTCATGACAAGCTTGAAGATCTATTTACAATAATCAAACATAAATTTCTAGATTTCACTCATACTTAATATGTGCATACATAACAAACTAAGTTTGTAAATATACTACGCCATTAATACGAAGGTACTAGGACAAATTCACTTGTGATATGACACAATACAAGCAATCAAACTTTTTCAGATTTTTTACTTGTTATGATTTTTTTGATTTTTACTCACTCAAAACAAAAGCAATAACGTAAGTTACAAACAAAACAACCTATTAAAAAAAAATTAAAAGAAACATGCTATAGAAGAAGCATTAAAGTAAGAAGAGTGCATATGGCATAATGCATGATTCTATGACCCTAAGACATTGGAAGTATTAATGCATGGGCATAATGGATGAATTATGCATGAGAACCCTTTTTCTCTCACACCGTACGGGTGCTATGGGTGAGATCCTTATACGGAGGGGTACGACCAACATAACTCCCAAATCTTAAGGTGAAGCTAGTTAGGCATGATGAGATGTTCTTAAGCATTTCCATAACATCTCCAATAAGTTGACCATTATTTTCTCCCTTAGTTTGCTTTCCTTTTAGCATTTTTCTTTCATTTCCTTGAGCATGTAGAGAATTAGCCCTTTTGAGAGTGCGAAGCTTAAAGCAATTTGGTCTTGTGTGCCCTCGAACGCCACAATGGTGACAATAGTTCTTCACTTGAAGTCACCTTTGACTCTTAGATAGTGACTTTCCTTTTGCCTTTGATTTTGGGTTAGTGTCCTTCTCAATGATAAAGATCTCAATCTTGGGCTTTTATACATCCTTTGCTGTATGAGCTCCATCTCCTTTCTTTGTTCCGCACTCGAACTTCCTTCATTGGTGTAGTCTAGTCCGGTTTTTTCTGAGAATGGCTTTTGAGACGAAAGAACAGTATTAAGCTTCTTGGTTGTGATGCGCTCCACTTTAACATAAGCTTGAATCACTTCAAGTTCGAGAAAATTGATCTTTGAGTAAGCATTCAGTAGCTCTTCTTTCAAGTCTTCAACGCCACATTTAGCATCCTTGAGTTGTGCAAGAGTTGATTTATGGTCTTCTTCAATTCTCTTCATTTTCTTGACTGCACTTTTGGCAACTTTAGCATTTTTGCTACAATCCTCAAGCAATGCTTCATAAAAATCTTGAAGTTTATCACCTTCATTAAGTTACATTTCCTCATCATCCAAACTTCATCTTCTTCAACATCAGAGTGTACACTGACTTCCTCAACCAATTCACTAAATTTATCTTTGGAATCAATCGAGGTAATTACTATAAATGCAGAGTAGTTACCATCACCGTCACATCCTTCTTTAGAATCTGAATTGAGCTCTCCGAATCACTAAGGGTAGTTGTTAGAACCTTACATTTTCCTCTCAAATAGTTCGGACACTCCTTTTTCAAATGTCCATGTCTATTGCATTCATAGCAAACAATCCCTTGGGGTGGTGATGACTCTTTTACATCCTTCTTATTGAAGTCTTTCTTGTCATTCTTGAAGGATGAGAATTTTCCTATGCCAAATGACTTCTTGTAGACATCGCATTTTGTACCCCTTACAACTTAAGCCCCCGTTCCCCAATAGTGCTCGAACTCTACGTAGCCATTCGCCTGCGTACGTGGGTCATGGCTTGTGTATGTGAGCTAAAGCCTGCGTATGCAGGCACGTTCTTGCGTACACAGCTAGGGTTTCAAAAGCATATAAAATGCAAGTTTTTTGCAATAATGGCTAAGGTTTAGAACAAATCCCACATCGTTTGGGAGCTGTTCCAAACCACATTTTTTCAACTATAAAAGGCCTTTCATGGTACATTTTCAAATCACACAGAAATCTCATAGTAAAAACCTAAGATTCACTAGAAAATAGTGAATCAAAATGGAGTTTTTCACAAAACACCCTCAGGTCTCTTTTTATTTGATTGAGATCTTTTATGGCTCAAATCTTCTTGAGTTTAAGATTTCTAATCACTCTTTCCTTGAATTGTGATAGATTTAACTAAGATGAATGATCAAAAATCAAGCCTAAGAGATTTTTCTTTAATGTAAGCTTTAAAACCCTTTTTTTCTTTTCTGCCTTAATCTCTGTTTTAATATGCTTCTTTTGTTTAGTTTATGTTTTCTTATGTTTGCCTAGGTTATTTTTAGGTTTTCTTTGTATCTTTAAGCATAATAGGGTGATAGATTTAACGTTTTAAGTTTTTGCTCTGTTTCTGTGTTGATTAGGGTTTCAGGGTAAGCATCTGTGCATGCATAATCTAGCCTGTGAACACAAGTTGAACTCATGCGTACGTAGACCTGTTCTAGCATGCGTGATGCTATGACCCAGAAAACCCTAGTTTGTGTTTGTTTTGATTCTATCTTTACTTGTTTGTCTGCATAGCCTCCTTTTCACATGTTTTTAAGCCGCATAAAATGCTTGCTCACCTTTTGAACATGCTTGTTTGTTATCACATGTCTAGATTAGGGTTTAGTCTAGAGTTCCTTCTTTTTAATGCCATTCATTCATATGTTCATGCACTGATGCCATAAGTGCTATGCTGCTGAGATGTAAGTAAAAGGGTAAGTCATGCATTAGTAATGCTCATGCATTTGTGTTAGGTTTTCTTAGATGTATGGTTAGGGTTTTCTAACATGTTAACTTTTTGTGTTTGATATGTTTTGTTTGATGATATGCTTGCTGCCACATTTTGTTTTAGATAGGGTTTTTCATATGTTAGATGTATGATTATGGTTTCTTTTGTTTGGCTCTCTTTTGTTTGGGCAAATGGATAAGTATGTTTGCTTAGGGTTAAAGATGCCATGTTGTATGTTAGATGCATGTTAGTATGTGTGTGGGTCTATAATACAAGTATTTGGATAGTTTTTAATGGGGTTAAGACATAGAACACAATGATGGGAGGCCAACCTTAGGGTTGGACGATCTTGGGTGCCTAACACCTTCCAAAGAGCATACCTAAACTTCAAACCCAAACTCTAGTAGTAAGATTAAGGTTCTTCCTCACAAGGACGCTATATTCATGGCTCCTAGACCATATAACTAGGTGGCGACTTTGATTTACCCAGTCTTTCCCTTGCGCCCACACTTCCCATTGTTCTTCATCTTTAGAAATTTGCAGAAGTTCTTTGCAAGATCAACCACCTCTTTCTCAACATCATTCTCATCTGAGGAATCATTGGTTCTCTTATTTGTAAGTTTGAGAGCAAGTGATTTGCTAGACTTGTGAGAGGGCAAGCCGAGCTCATAAGTTTGAAGAGAACCAACAAGCTCTTAGATCCTAATCTCACACAAGTCTTTACTCTCCTTAATGGTGGTGACTTTGGCTCGAAAGCTTTTGGGCAAGGATCTTAAGACTTTCCTTATAACTTTGGCATCCTCACTCTTTCCTCCAAGATCAAGCTTGGCAATGACAATCTCATTGAGTCTACCATAGAATGAGTTAAATGACTCACTTCACTCATCTACACTTCCTCAAACCAGGTAGTGAGCATTTGTAATTTGTTGTCCTTAACCTTCTTGGTTTGCTCATAGGTAGTTTCAAGAATTTTCCACAACTCTTTAACAGTCTTCACATAAGAGATCTTATGAAATTCATCAGATGAAAGACCACAGAAAATTGCATTAATAGCTTTGATATTGGCATTTGCCAAAGCAAGGGCAACCTTGTCCCACTTGGCCTTAGGTGTTGTTGGTCTCACCCAACCATTCTCAACAAAATCCCAAACAGTCTCATCAATAGCACATAGAAAAGCACGCATACATACTTCCCAAAACACATAGTTACTCCCATCAAAGAAAGGAGGTGCGTTGAGAGATTAAGATCTATCCATCTCAAATAGGGTTAAGGTGCCCATTTTGCAACCCGCATTTAACCTCACATTAAGGGTAAAAGGGTAATTTCACCTTATAAATTGGATCTTAATTTTGGCCATTAGATCTTTAACTTCATTTCATCAAAAGATCTTGATGTTGTAACGATCAAATCAACTGGTCATAAGCCCTAATCAGACCATCAGATTGAAAGTTATCATCAAATCAAGTTTTAATGGCCGAGATGCACTGTCACAAATTGAGTCTGACTATATGTGATTATGAACAATTGATTCCAATTGGTTATAATTATAATCAATTCGAGATTAATGACATGTCATAATTTTATTGGCTAGGACTACATGTTATGGTAATGTTACACACACTTAATTAAAAAGATAGTCAAACATTAATTATTCAATAAGTAATTTATACAATTATCTTTCAATTAGAATAAATTTGGAACTAATTAAGTCTGAAATGATTGGAACCTATTAATGTTAATTGGAAACTAATTTGGGACCTATTAATGTTAATTGTGCTGAAATTATTTTTCTATCAAATGACCTCTGCTCACCATTTCGCTGATATCTCTCAAGATATTTTGAATCTGTAAATGAGGTTAATTTTCTTAGAAATTAGACATTCAGGGCTTCAATTTGAGTACCAAAATGAGACAATTCTGATCAAATTCGAGTAAGATATGATTTTTTGAAGTTGGCTTTACATGTTGTATCAATAGCTACGGGAAAACCGAATTTTGCTTGCTCCTCACTCCTACCAATCTCTACATTTAATGCATCAGATTTTCCCAAATTCTAAAATAAGGTCTAAGTTCATCATTCTTTGTCAACCCTCATTAAATGACCTTCCATTCATATTTTCTCCACCATTATTATATAAACCCTCCTTCTCCTCCATTCCAAGACACAAAAAAACCCCCATCTCTTCTCCTCTCTTGAATTTTAGTGAATTAGAGTAGTCTTGTCATATCTTAGTCTTCTTGAGACTCAAGGTATTGAGTGAGACTCACTCTCCCTCCCCTAACTCTTCTTTTGCTCCACCCTTAGGACCTCCACCAAGAGTCTCCTCATCCACCGTATGAATCTTGCATGAAGGTATTATCCCTTTTCCTAACTTGTTTTCTATGTTGCCATGATGAGAATTTAAGATTAAAGCATGATTGCAATTATTTAAATTCTCTTGAATATGTTTGAGTGTTCTTAAATGTTCTTAAATGTTCTTCACATGTTCTTGGTTATTCATCACATTTTCATGCATAACACTAGTTTTGCTATTAAATCCACATAAAAAAAACATGAAAAAGATGTTTTTATAATAATTCTTTCAAATCCTAGAATCTATAATATCACCATCCATACACATTCACTAGAATTTATTTTTTTATCCAAATGAAATGCTTAATAAATTGAATTGGGGTTTATCACATGCACAGACTTTAAATTGATTGATAACATATTGGATGATGTGATATGATTGTTGGCCACCATAATCTTGAAGACCGGTTTTACCAAGCAAGATGGGTGCCTAACACCTTCCCACCTTGTGACATAGTCTCTGAGTTTAGATCAAGGGTTAGTAAATCAAATGTTTATCTATGTAATTTTCAATTTCTAGATTGTAACTAGGAAACAAAGTCATGTACTTTATCTTAGATTGCATCTAAGACCAAAGCCATGTAATTTCTTATGATCAATAAAATGAGGAATTTTTCAACTTTGTTTTTCTTATTTATTTCAATAATTAAATAAGTGGCGACTCTATTGTAAAACCCTTAATCTAAAGAGAAAAATATAATCAGTCGAACCTCTATTTTGAGAGGCAATAACACAACTCCACCCATTCATGTGGTTTTGGCCCAACCCCTAAAAAAGGGACCGGGGGCACGATCTCTCACACTAGGATCACATAAGGATAGCAAAATCTAAAAAATGTACCCACTTTGATACCAATTGAAAGCTTATTTACCATAGAAATACTAATGCTAGTTTAAACCCCCAATTTTAAATTATGGCTTAGTTGCTGTTACTCTAAATTAACTAAATGCAGAACAGAACAAGAGTAAAAGATGCGCAATAAATCGAAACACTACTCTTAATCATAAGCAAGTAAAATAAACGATAAATGAAAAGTTTAGAGAGTAGGGAAGAGAGATGAAAACAGAAGATAACACAAAGATGTGTTATCGAAGAGGAAACCAAAGTACTAGGCAAAAAACATCTTCGCAGCTCTCCAAGCTGAAATCGATCTACTAGTAAATAAGTTGGAGTACACAAAAATAAAAAAGACCCTCCAATCCTAATCTACCTAATGTACTTGAGCCCTCTAAGCTCTAGCTAACAATGGACTTCTTGGAGTCTTGTCTTCATTAGTTATCTGGATCCTGTAATTCTGCCCAATTGCATCCGCCACTCAATGGCTTCTTCCAATACTTCCCATAGGCACCAAAACTTCTCTCAACACTCAGAATAGGTGAGGTAAGTGTTTAGGCTAATAAACATTCAAAGATGTATAGACAGAGAGGTAGAAGTAATGGAAACTTTAGAGAAATGATGTAGAGGATTGTTTGGCTAGGGTTTGGCTAGCCAATCTCTAACTCACAAGTGTTTGGCTAGGGTTTCTCTCTCAATAGTTTCTTGTAAAGGCTCCTTGTTCTTCGTACAATTTCATGGGTAGTGAGGGTTTATATAGTGTTGGTAAAGGAAGGAGAAAAGGCACACTCAAATGTAATTAGGCAGAGCGTTTCGTGGGTCACTCGCGACTTAGCCTAAGTCACGAATGACTTGTAAAATCCAACCTGTCAAAGACTCTTCAAATTCCAACATATGCTTCTCACGTGACCTGTTTCGCAGGTAAGCAGTCACGAGCCAATTGCGAGCTAGTCAAGAAATCCTCATTTTCACAAGTTCTTCACCAAACTCTCACACACAACCCTTGCATTAAATCCCACAAAAATACAGGGACATGACTAAACAGAATTACAATCAAATTTGATACAGAATTAAAGCCAACATAAAACATAGTTGTAAATCACAAATTTACAATCTCCCCCTTCGGCTATTTCGTGACAAAACTCCTAAACATACTCTAGAATTAAAACGTGAGTATGGGGATAGAGGCAAAACTCACTCACACCTAAATCTGAAACCTGTGAAGCACTTGAACCATATATGTCTGTATCCTGAAACCTTTGCACATAACAAACAGCTTCATTAAATACAAGACAAGTAGAATACAAGGCATGTATAAAGAGAAATTAAAGTGCAATCAAGTAAAAACAAAAGATATATGAACTTATAGCATAACTTGATCAAACATGAATAGTTATTAAGAAATTACCATAATGAACATTTAACGAGTAAATGATCATCCAAACACGTAAGCAATTAAGAGTAGTGCAAAAATTAATTGCATGTCCAACAAGCACATTATGCATTAAAGAAACTATAGCAAGAAGCAATCGATAACTAAAAGCATCAAGAAATGACTATAAAAACCAAGATACACATAGTACTAAAGATAAACTGAGTTTTAAACTAAAGTATTGAATGCTTTAAAATAAAGCAATGTAAATGAACATATTAAAGTAAATAAACTATAAGAGTAGTAAAAAGGTCTCAAAATTTTGCTTCCCCTCAAGATATACTCCCCCTCATCTAAATACTACTCCCTTTTTTTTACCGGAATGGCCAAAGGTGATAGACATGCTCGCCAAATCTCTAATCTGAGTGGTGAGAGTAGTGATTTGCTCTTAAAGATAGGCAAACTGGCATGTTGAGTAGATTGAGTGCTCATCGAAGATCGCTACAAGTGATCTTGTTGATCAAGAAGAAGATTAAGTCGGTTGGGAGCATGTGTCTGACCCTTGAGGTTGAGCCTGTGGTAAGGCTGAGAAAGTGAGGCTTCCATATCACAGGTCCAAGGGTGAAGTTGTCAATGTCTTCATCAATGTTGCCACCCTCATGAGCAGTGTCCTCACCTTCTGCTCTCTCTTCTCCCTCTTCAGGGCCACAAAGATGAGCTTTGCTCCTCGTCATCATTTAAGCAGAAATTTGGTCTTCCCTCTTCCAGAGGGAATCTTGACCCTTTCATGTTGCATGATAGACATGATCAATCCCAAGAAAGGAAGAGTCATCCCAGAATTCTTCTTGCTGACACACTTTGCAAGGAGATGGTAGATATGAGCACAAATCTCTATGTCCTTCTTCTGGTACAAGTCACGAAGGAATAATGCTCGTGGTTCAGAGAGAGTTGTCAAATTCCTTACTAGGTAGAGGTTGAAGAGCATCATATAAGCCAGTGTTCTCATAGCAGGAGAGAAGTTGGTAGTGAGTGAGGAATGTTTCTTCCGTTCTCCACCAAGATCTGCAGTTATGGCCAATACCGATGTTGTCCTCTTGTCCTAAGGAAGAGAAGACTCTAGATCACTAGTCCAATTTGTAGGAAGTTCTGGATAGACATGGCTGAGACAGTGAACTCCTTCCCTCTCACCCAACAGTTGAGGTGATATCCCTCCATAATGGCATTCGAGAAGAACTCTCGAATTAGGATATGATGCACATCCATTGAGCCTGTGAAAAGAGGAGCCCAAGTGTGGTCTCTGAACACATCAAGAATGAAAGTGCCTTCAAGAGACCCAAAAATCCACATCTCTCTCTACAATAATGACTACATCCTTATAATACTCCAAGAAGGCCTTAAATGCATCTCTATCTTGAAAGTGATCCTCTTCGTATCGTTGACGCTTAAGAGGTTTCTTGGCAGTGGTTTTCTTGCAAGGAGACATCTACAAAAGAAACAAATACAAACCATACACAAAAATTGCAACAAACTTGATTAAATACAAGTTAGTTCAAAAACAAGTAAACAACTCTCAAACTAAGTAAAAGAGCTTACAATAGGACACAAAGACATGAAAAAAATGCCAGAAATCTAATTAGGCAAAGAACATTACAATATGAATGACATGTCACTTGTGATAAAGTGTGCACATCAAGTGTGCATGACCAATGCATGAATAAGTACTTATGGGGCAAAGTCTGTAAAACACACAAGCAATGATGGAAACATGTTACAATTAAGTAAACATGGCAATCCCCAAAGTTTGGAACTCATCGGAGTCCTAACAAGTGCAAAAATGCCTAAGGAGCATTTCATCAAACACTTAGCATGCACGAATTAACCCTATATGATGAACAATGCATGAACATGATGAAATTGCCTTAAATAAATATTCAAATGTCACATGGGCCAACATAATCAACAACAAACAAAATGGACTAAGCCTAATCAACAAAATTGAGAAATTTTGCAAGAAATTAAGTTTTCCCAACCTAGTACAAAAATAAACCCCATCCCTAGGTTTTATGAAATCAAAGGAATAGATAAAGGAAATGTGTTAGAAAGTACCTTTGAGAAGTACAAGGATCAAAATTCAAGCAAGAGTGGTTGAGTTTTGAAGAAAATTTGATTTTTTTTTTTGGGTGTGGGTGGGAGTTGCGGAGTGCAAAAAGGCAAGAGTTTTTGAAATTTTGAATTTTTGAGCCCTTTAAAACTGCCTTTTTCTGAATTTCGCGAGTCAGTGATTTGTGAACCAGTTGCGAGCCTACTCGTGAAATATGCAAATGCACAAGACATATTTTCATAGGTCAAGTCTGAGTCACAAACCACTTGCAAGGGACTCATGAAACTCTCTGCCTAAATTTTTAAGAAATTGAAATTTCTTAAGAATTTTGCAACTTTGGACCACTCACAAAGGCAGTCGTGAAATGGCCAAACATAAAGTTTTTCAAAACAAAGAATTTGACATTTTGAGAACTACTTTCAAGACCAAAGTGGCAAAAATCACTTCCAGAAACAAATAAAATACTCAAAAATCTTTTTGGGTTTGATCATTAAGAAATTGAGCATACACACATCACATTTAAACTCGTACAATCACACAAATGAAATAGATATTCATTAAACATTAGACTTGTGTGTTATGTGTGGGTATCAAGTATGAATTAGTCCATAGTCTAACATGAAGCTTCAAAGATCAATTCAATCAAGTCATTCACAAATAATACGAAGTCAAGTGACCTATCTCACTAGTAGAAATGAACATATATGACACCTCACCAAAGTGTTTACAATAATTGAAAGTTTTTCATTTAGCTTCCATTTTTCATACTTTTTTATCAATACAACTCAATTTTTGAGCAACGATGCCATGAAATGTTTGATATTTCTATGAAGAATAAGTCTTTGGCTTTGGTATCATACATTTTGAATACATTTTTACTCCACATTTTCCAAGTCAAACTAGTTTTCGAAGCAAGGCTTTTTCAGCTCTTTCTCCTTTTAGAGATTGACGCTTGAAGAGCTTTTTGCCATAAAAAATATATGTGAGGAGATATATAAGATCAAGTCCATGCATGTATCAAGATCAATCAAGACTATTGGCTAGCCATTCATGACAAGTTTGAAGATCTATTTACAACAATCAAACATAGATTTCTAGATTTCACTCACACTTAAAATGTGCATACATAACAAGCTAAGCTAGTAAATACACTACGTCATTAGTACGAAGGTACTAGGCCAAATTCAACATGTGATATGACACAACACAAGTGATCAAACTTTTTGAATTTTTTTACTTTTTATGTGTTTTTTGGATTTTTACACACACAAAACAAAAGCATAAAAGTAAGATCAACAAAGCAACCAATTAAACAAAAAACAATAAAAGAAACATGCTTGGAAGGAAGCATTTAAGTACGAAGAGTGCATATGACATTATGCAAAATACATAAGCAATAAACAATAAATGTAAGGCACAAAGAGTAAGGGAAGAGAGATGCAATCACAAGATAACACGACGATGTGTTATTAAAGAGGAAACTAAATAACTCAGTGAAAAAGCTCTCTGCAACCCTCCAAGCCTAATCTACCCAATGTACTTGAGCCCTCTAAGCTCCAGCTACCAACAGACTTCTCGAAGTCTTGTCTTCACTAGTTATGCCTATCCCACAATACCGCCCGATTGCATCCACCAAGTCTCACCAACTTCTTTTGGTAAATCCCAAATGCTTCCCAAGCTCCACAACACTATCTACACTCTGAATAGATGTGAGTTGTGTTTAGGTACAAATTTTCTCTCAAGGTATGACAATAGAAGAGGGAAGTAGAAGAGAATACAAGGATTTCTCTTGAGGATGAGTAGCTCTCTCTCTCTAAAAGATAGGTGTGTTGTAGAAACCTCTCTAGGGTTTTCCTCTAAATGGCCTCCCCTTTACTTTTGTGGGTAATAAGGGTATATATAGTATTGGTGAAGGGTATAAGAGTCACACTTAAAATCCTCTAGGCAGAGACTTTCGCTGGTACCTCGTGACATGGCCTGTCTCATGAATTACTCGCGAAATGCAGCCTGGCACTAGTCTCTTCAACTTCTAGCATGTGTTTCTCACGTGACCTTTTCATAGGTTCCTTTACTCACAAGCATCTCACAACCTAGTCGTGAAACTGCACTGATCTTCATTGCATTCTTGATTCCGCCAAGACTCACTGGCTTTATTTGGCAAATCCCATATGCTTCTCCCTTTTGCCTTTGATTTTGGCTCAATGTCCTTCTTCTCAATGATAGGGATCTCAATATTGGGCTTTTCTACATCTTCGTCAATATGAACTTCATTTCCCTTCTTAGTTCTGCACTCAGACTTCCTTCACCAGTGTAGCCTAGTCTGGTTTTATCTAGGAAAGGCTTTTGAGATGAAAGAGCACTATCAAGCTTCTTGGTTGTGATGTGCTTCACTTTAACATTGGCTTGAATCACTTCAAGTTTAAAAAACTTGATCTTTGAGTAAGCATTTAGCAACTCATCTTTCAAGTCTTCAACTTCACACTTGGCATCTTTGAGTTGTGCAAGAGTGGATTTGTGGTCTTCTTCAATTCTCTTCATATTCTTGACCGCTCTCTTAGCAACTTTAACATACTTGCCACAATCCTTAAGCAATACTTCATAAACATTTTGAAGTTGCTTATCACCTTCATTGAGGTACACTTCCTCATCATCCAAAACTTCATCTTCTTCAACATCGGAGTGTACACCAAGTTCCTCAACCAACTCACTCAAGTCACCTTTGGAATTAACCAAGGTAATTGCCATAAACGCCGAATAGTTACCATCACCATCACATCCTTCTTCGAAATCTGAATTTGAGCTCTCCAAATCACTAAGGGTAGTTGTTAGCACCTTACCCTTTCCTCTCAAATAGTTCGAACACTCCTTCTTCAAATGCCCATGTCTATTGCATTTATAGCAAACAATCCCTTGGGGTGGTGATGACACTTTTACATCCTTCTTCTTGAAGTCTCTTTTGGCATTCTTGGAAGATGAGAATTTTCCTTTGCCAGAAGACTTCCCATTTTTCTTCATCTATAGAAATTTACGAAAATTCTTTGCAAGATAAGCCACCTCTTTCTCAACATCATCCTCATAGGAATCACTAATTCTCTTATTTATGATTTTGAGAGCAAGTGATTTGCTAGACTTATGAGAGGGAAATCCGAGCTTATAAGTTTGAAGAGAACCGACAAGCTCTTGGATCTTGATCTCATCCAAGTCTTTGCTCTCCTCAATGGCCATGACTTTGGCTCGGAAGCTTTCAGGTAGAGATCTTAAGACTTTCCTTATGACTTTGGCATCCTCAATCTTTTTCTCCAAGATTAAGCTAGGCAATGATAATCTCATTGAGTCTCCCATAGAATGAGTCAAACGATACACCTTTACTAATCTTCACTTCCTCAAACCAGGTTGTGAGAATTTGCAATTTGGTGTCCTTGACCTGCTTAGTTCCCTCATAGGTAGTCTCAAGGATTGTCCATGCCTATTTAGCAGTCTTCACATGAGAGATCCTGCGAAATTCATCAACAGAAACATCATAGAAAATTGCATTTATAGTTTTGTTATTGGCATTTACCAAATCAAGGGCAACCTTGTCCCACTCAGCCTTGGGTGATGTTGGCCTCACCCAACCATTCTTAACGAAGTCCCAAACGACATCATCAATAGCACAAAGAAAAGCAAGAATATGTACTTTCCAAAATGCATAGTTACTCCCATCAAAGAAAGGAGGTGCATTGAGAGATTGAGATCCATCCATCTTAAAAGGGGTCTAGGATCACACAAGGTTAATGAAATCCAAAAAGTGTACCCGATTTGATACTATTGAAAGCTTAATTAGTGTGAAAACACTCATGCTTTTTTAGACCCCCAATTTTTAAATTAGGGCTTAATTACTTTTACTCTAATTTATCTAAGCGCAGAATAGAGTAAATGAAGCACAATAAACCAGAACACTACTCTAAGCCATAAACAAGTAAAATAAGCGATAAATGAAAATTTTTAAAGATTAGGGAATAGAGATACAAACACAAGATAACACCGATACATGTTATTGAAGAGGAAACAGAAGTACTCAGAGAAAAAAAAAAAAAAAAAAAAAAAAAAAAAAGCCCTCTTCGTGGCCCTTCTAGCCAAAATCGATCCACTAGTAAATAAGTTAGAGTACACGAATATGAAAAAGACCCTCTAAGCTTAATCTACCCAATATACTTAAGCCTTCCAAGCTCTTGCTAAAAACGGAATTCTTGGAGTCTTGTCTTCATTGGCTATCCAAATCCCGTAATTCCGCCAGATTGCATCTGTCACTCAATGGCTCCTTCCAATGCTTCCCATAGGCACCAAAACTTCTCTCAACACTCAGAATGGATGAGGTAAGTATTTAAGCTAAGAACCTCTCAAAGATGTGTACATGGAGAGGTAGGAGTAAGTGGAAACTCTATAGAAATGATGTAGAGGATTTTGGGTAAACAATCTCTAACTCTCAAGTATTTGGCTAGGGTTTTCTCTCTCAAAAGTTTTTTGACAATACTCCTTATTCTTCTTACATTTCGTGGGTAATAAGGGTTTATATAGTGTTGGTAAAGGAATGAGAAAAGGCACACTCAAAAGTAATCAGGCGGAGAGTTTCATCGATCACTCGCAACTTGGCCCGAGTCGCGAATGACTCACAAAATCCAACCTGTCAAAGACACTTCAAATTCTAGCATGTGCTTCTCACGTAGCTTGTTTTGCAGGTCAGCAGTTGCAAGCCAGTAACAAGCTAGTCATGAAATCCTCATCTTCACAAGTTTTTCACCAAACCCTCACACACAACCCTTACATTAAATCCCACAAAAATACAAGGAAATGATTGAACAGAATTACAATAAAATTTGACACGGAATTAAAGCCAACATAAAACATAAATGTAAATCACAACTTCAAAAAGTTAAAATATGCTAATAACTATATATAGATAATTTATGTTTATTGTTAGGGTGCTATTTTTATTGTAGTGGCCATAGTCTTTGACAAAATGCCTTTTATATGTATTTGAGTAGATCTAAGTGGATTCAAGAATATTTTGAAGTACCCAAAAGGCTTTTCAACTGCTAGTATTGAAGGTATAAAGACTGCACCAAGAAACAAGTGTAAAAAGGCTGAAAACTAATGACTCGACACCTAACTCGATACCTGTATCTATCGAGAATTAATGAGACTCGATACCTTTCGATTTATCGAGTTTCATAGATCCAAAATTCTCAAAAATGATTTTCGACCCATGATGACTTGGATTTTCTAAGGTTTCGTTCTCTAACCTACAAGATGATATAAAAATGTTATTTTATAGCCGTCGTCTTACGCAAAAAATCTACATTCTTCTTGTGATGTTACTGCATTGTTATGTGCCTTAGAGTTTTGTAACTAAGTTGCTTTCCTTTCTACTAGTGTGTAGTGAAGAACTTTGCATTCAACAACAAGATTCAAGTTGTTAGGACTAAGTCACAAATTCGAGATTTGTGCAATTAAAGAAGTCTCTACAAGAACAAGTTTAATAGGTGATTAGCGTAAGAATTCTACTGTAGGTAGGTACTTTGGGATCGGCCAGGAAGGTAAGATTTCTTGTACTTTTAATCACTTAATTTTTATTAGTGAATTCTTAGGAGTGATAACTTAAAATTTACCCAATAAGGTTTTTGTCTTGTGAAGGTTTTTTCCATTAGTCAACAAATCACTGTGTCAAATTTAATTTTCCCTACACTCTAGATTATGATTGTAATTTGTTGGTGCCTACACGATATTGCATGTAATTTGATCTAATTAATCAACTTGAGTAATTAAATTAATTAACTAGGGTCAATCTATAACCCAACATTTATATTTAATTATATCAAATATATAATATACTTATATTTATTTGAGATTGCGGAGAAACATGAACCTAATGAATTATAATTGTTAGGGAAACCACAATTTAACTCCCTACAACCACTCTAAAAACAGGCCCACGTGATGTAATGTCGAATGCCATAAAATATTTGAGTGTGTCTTCTTCATCACCAATTGGTTTTGAGATGGAATGGCACAGCTCACAGTCCGACAATAATAAACCTCAATAAATTTTTAAATGAATTAGTATTGAGGTGGATATTTCAAATCTTGTCATAGATTACAAAAAAATTAAGTCTAATCTAAACTATAGTTTACAAGTACATTGCACTTCATACAATAATTAAATTTTTAGTTAATTAATTTGGTTGTTATAGTACAGTTATATTTTCCTTTCAATATGTTTTTTTTTTTTTTTTTAAATTATCCCCAAGTTAAAATTCTAGGTTCGACACTGATGTTTAGCATATTACAAATCTTATTGTAGAACTCTTACAGAGTAATGTGTTTGGCCACTTTTAAATACTATATATATACACATACACGGGTTGGGTTCAAGTTACACCTAGAGTAACTCTAAGCAACGTTATACTACCCAATAACTTGTTATACAATTCATATTTTGAAAATCCCACTTTTGAATTACATGTTTTATATGTTCTTAACATTCATGCCAATTTTTATGTCAATTAGATTTTATTTACCATTTAATCCATAAATTCATCTTTTGTATTTTAAACTACAAAAACTTGAATTTAAATAATTGATTGATGACATGACTATTAATCTTTGATTAACTTGAAATTTTGCAAGTATGGAGAATATATGAAAATAATGTAATTTAACGATGGATTTACACTACAACAAAATGTATTTTCAGTGAGGAAAAAATTCGTCACTAAAAGTCCAGTTTTTCGTCACTAAGAACCCTTAGCGACGAAATCGGAATTTTAGCGATGAAACCCATTTCGTCGCTGAAACCCCGTAGCTAAAAATCCTAGCGACGAAAAATTTCGTCACTAAAAGTCCAATTTGTTTTAAAAAGAAAAAACTTTTAGCGACGAAAACTTTTCGTCGCTAAATGTTTTCCTCGCTAAAAGCACTATTCAGTGACGAAAATATTTCGTCACTAAAAACACTTCAGCTTATTAAATCATATTTTAGTGACGAAAAAGTTCGTCACTAAAACTATTTTCGGGTACATATAGTGACGAAAAAATTCGTCACTAAAACTATTTTTAAGAAACTCCAGGCACATATAGTGACGAAAATTTTCGTCACTAAAACTATTTCTTACAAAATTTTGTTACATTTAGCGACGAAATATTTCGTCACTAAAACAATTTTTTGTTGTTATATTTGTGATGAAAAAATTCGTCGCTAAAGCTTATTTTCTGTTTTTATTTTTTTCATTGCTTTGATATTAACCTGTAACCTGTCATTACATTATTAAAACCTCAAATTTAAATAACACATTTATTTCAATAACACATTTATAGAAAAAGATCTATACATTCCACAAGTAAAAAATAAAAGAAGTATCCATTTCAAACTCCTTCCATACAATAATTGTTTGCAACACATACAATTACTCAAGATGTTTTATAAAAATACAAAAAGTGTAGCAAAATATAATTAGAACTAACAGAAGATGCCCTCATATATCTTCAAGTAATGCCAAAAGTTAATCCTCTAAAAGCCACCAATAAGAAATCTGCACAAATATAAAAACAATACTACATTAAAATCGTAAAGTAAAAACACTAACTACGTTATAAAAAACATTTCTAACAATGTATTAAGAGTAACCACATCAATGAATTACAATCACAACTCCTAATGTATAAGTTGTAGAAGGAAAATATAAATTTTCAAGTATAATATAATACAATTAATTTCAAATAATACATAAAAAAAAGTAGTCACACCATGTAGTGCAGGTTAATTGTTAAAATAAAGTACTAACCAATAAATGTTTTAACTTGAAGATGAACCACCTCCATAGGTAAGAGCATCATCATAACCATTTCTCCTTAAAAAGTTAAGAATATTCTTTTAGACCTCTTCTTCCTTAGCTCATGCCTCTTGCTCCCTAGCTCGCTCCTCTTGCTCCCTAGCTCGCTCTTCTTGGTCCCTAACTCTTGCCTCTTTGAGCTCAATTATCTCATTTTCTAGCCGTTGGATATACTCCACCGAGGAACTAGATGAAGCGGTGGTTACTAGAGAAGAGGAAGGTCTCATGCCAAGTCCTTTCACAATACTAGACTTCTTCTTAAAAACCAAATTTGAGATCTCCTCTTGGGTAAGGGGAATTGCATTAGGATCTTGACAATGATCCTCTTGCACTTTGAAAATAGTTTCCTATCATTTGAAAGAAAGAAAGAAACAAACAAACAATCTCAACATTAATACTACATATGTTATAGCTTTACAAACATAATAGGGATGGAATCATAGGGATGGAATGATATACATACATATGTCACTTCATCCTCATGGTGTATCCACATATTTTTATTTGGATTGAAATGAACATCTTTGAAGATTTTTGCCAATTCAGGAACTTAATCGCCATTATTATTTGTCTGATTAATTAACATTCGAGAGTTAGATAGATAAATTAATTAATCACAACATGTGATATATTGAGGTTTAAGAAAATAGAAAAACGTGCACCTCCCCATCAACTCTAACAGCAAGTGCCTTTGTCCCGCATCTATGTTTGCCTAAAGTTTTATTCCTATTTTCAGAGTTCTTTCTTGATTTTTCCTAATAAAAAACATTCAAGATACTTATTAAATCATGAATAAAACAATATACATTTACTTCATCTAAGTAATAAGCTAATCATTTGACAACATAATATAGTAAACATTGGATAATAATAATATACGTATAAATAATTTACCAGCCAATCCTTATTGGTCCATTTCCCATCAATGAGTCCAGTCCACTGCTCAAGTGTAGCATTCTTTGGCAGGTGGCTTCTTGCATAGTCAGCACCATGAGATTGTACAAGCTTTTTATAAGTTTGATGCAATTTGTTGGAGTTGCAACTCAATAATCTTCCACATTTTGTATTTAATGCTTTCATTACCAAGTTAGAATCTCCTTGTAGCTCAAACTGATCCTGTAAAATGAAGTGTATATGTATTATAAAAATATTATTATATGAATTTAATATGCTTAGTGAAAACAAAAACGAGTTAGATGCTATCAATGTAAATTTACCGCTATATTTTGAAGCACCACATCTCTAGTAGCAACATCAACACTTTTCCAATTTTTCACATTGTAATTAAACAAATTACTTCGCACTTGTACGCCAATTTGACGGAAAGGAGTTTACTTACTATGATCAAGCATAAAACTTTAAGACAAGCATACAACATTTAAGACAATTATTATGAACTCTACATATCATAATCCATATCAAGATCAACATCAGGTATGTCATGCACTTCATTTTGATTAGCATCTCCTGAAGTTCCACTTTCAAGAACAACCTCAGTTTCAACATCACCCATACAATACTCAATAATATTGTCTTCAACATTGACAAAGACAACATCAACAAAGACAACATCAACAATCGCTTCTTGTTGAAATGCGTCACTATCTTCTGTATTATCATTGGATTCTCCACCCCCGACTTCCGGGACATCAAACACTCTCCTATGTTGGATAGATTGCACAATTTTTCAAGGTTCACCCAATTTGGTATCTTGAAGGTAGAAAACTTGTCTCGCTTGACTAGGAAGTATAAAAGGGTCATTTTCATACCACCGACTTGTAACATCAATGCTTGTGCAGTGTGCATCGGTTCTTATCGTTCTCCTTCGACCATTGGTACTAGTATTGTACCATTCACACTGGAACAAAACAACTTTATGGAAAAACACATACTCCAATTCCCAAATTTTGCACACATGACCATAGAAGTCATGCATTTCTCCCTCATGGTCGCCTTCGGTACATACACCACTGTTTTGGGTTACACAACGATTGTCTAGGTCCCTTGTATGAAACTTTACACCATTGACCTTACAAACTGTGTACTCCTTCACATGCGGCTTAGGACCATTTGCTAATGACCATAACTGTTTAGTTGCTTCTGGTGACTCGCTAACTTTCAATCTATTCATCTATAATGACATACAATAAGTGATATTAATTAGTAATAAGCAATGACGAAACTATTTAAATGTTTAATTTTTATTAGTATGTGATTAAGTTTCAAATGTCTTACATGTTCTCTGAACCACTTGGGAAACTCTTGTCGTTGGATTTGAGTTACGGCTTCACCAATAGGATTATGCAATGTGCTTTTGTGTTCACTATTAAAAATAAAGGTGATTTATTTTCAGCTAAGCATTGCAGATAATATTCAAAACTTAATCAAACAATACATGCATATGAAATCACATACTTTAAATAAGGCTCTAACTCAGGACTATTGTACAACAAGTACCAATGAGCAGTATCAAGTAATGCACGAGACAAGTTGCCATCATTTCGCCTACCACTTGTAGGTCGGGCAGCCTGTGAAAAAACTGTCAATCATTCACTAGATTCACCAAAATCTTCATTTCTTTCTCTTCGATTATGCACAGTTTTGATCCCATCAATATACAAAGACCAGTTGTTAATACATTCTTTCAGAATGTAAGCCTTTGCAATCGAACCTTCTAGTCGAGCTCGGTTGGAAACGTATCTTTTCAATTTTCCAAGGTACCTACGAGAAAAAAATATGCACATTATGTGATTTTGTACCACATAGGAAAGGTGCAATTGATTGATGCATCAAAGAATCTAATTACCTTTCAATTGGGTACATCCACCGATATTGTACTGGGCCTCCTAGAATTGCTTCTCGAGGTAAGTGAACAGTAAGGTGGACCATAGCATCAAAGAATGCTGAAGGAAAGAACCTCTCAAGCTTGCATAATATAAGAACTATACGTTCTTCTAGTTTCTCCAATTCACTCCGCTTTAGGATCCTTGAGCATAAGTCTTGGAAGAAGCTACCCAACTCAAACAATATAATACTAATGTCTTTATGTGCAAACCCTCGTAACCCAATTGGAAGAATTCGTTGTAGTAGCACATGACAGTCGTGGTTTTCAAACCAGATAATCTACCATTTTTTGCATTCACTGACCTTGATATGTTTGCTGCATAGTCATCCGGATACTTGACTAATGTCAAAAAGTCATAGAAACCATCCCTTTCATTTGGGCTTAATGAAAAGAAAACCCGGGGCTTGTCATATGATCCATCAGGACGTTGTTTCAAATGCAACGTGTGCCTAAAGTTCATATTTTGCAAGTCTATCCGTGCCTTATCAGTGTCTTTGTTTTTCCCCTCAATGCCCAACAAAGTACCATAAGTACTCTCACTAATGTTCTTCTCCACATGCATGACATCAATGTTATGCTTAAGCTTCTTATTTTTCCAGTATGGAAGCTTGTACAAAATACTAACCTTTGACCAATTTGGCTCCCCAATAAGTTGTCTCTTCTTGTTACTTGGATGCTTTCCTAAAATTATATTTGGCATTTTCTCTAACTGCTCTTGTATCTTTCCCACTTGTATCTTTTCCACTATAACTCTAAATAGTTTACCAATTTGGCTCCCCAATAAGTTGTCTCTTCTTGTTAAATAGAGTTTACTTACTATGATCAAGCTAAGCGTACAACTCTGATTTGTTGGATTTGCTTTGGTCTTTGACTTTCACAGATCTAAGCCTCTTTCTATTCCCCCACGGTAACCCAAATAATCACTAACCTTGTCATCACATTCAACCAAAAACTTTGTCACTAATACTAAAAATAAAAAGCCCTCAGATTATGTCACCAATGGACATTCATCAAAAGCTTTTACAAACTATATGCAAAGCAAATTCAATTGATGGGTCTCCTATTCACCAAACCCATATAGCCAACAATACTAATAATATCAACAAAGTGCATAGAGAGATAAACTTCAAAAACAATTTAATTATGTCACCATGTCCATTCGTAAAGTATTAAGTCTTAATTTGACTTACAAAAGGTTCCTATCAAAAAGGCATTTCCTGTAAAATGAAAAAAAAAAAACAGTTAGTACAGAAAGAGTTTAAACAATTAGAATAAGCTCAGTCCATACCTTCCACCACTAACTCACTGATAATTTATATTATATAAGAAAGAGTTTAAACAAAAACCCAGGTAGAATATCATATGGACTTTTAACTAAACTTAAGGAAACATACAGAACATAACAGCACAATCCAACATAATTACAAAAAGCTAAAAGACAATTATTACATAGCAAACAGTATATTCCTTTCCCATACTAAAAATTAAATTCTCCCATACTAAAAATTAAATTCTTGATACTACCTACATTCCACCATTACCATATTACAGAGTATACAATATAGAAGGTCAAACAGCAGGTGGGGCATTGAGAGAATAAATGGGAAAAAAATTATAGAAAAGAGAGTAAGAAAATTAATTACCCTCCAATACTTAATATGCAGCTCACATGTTGCTAATTGATGAGAAATGCACATGCAGCTTTAATAAAATGCCCTGGTTTCTTCGAACTCCACATCCTTTTTTGAGTCATTACCACCATACCAATAATAGCTTATAGCTATAGAATTCACAATTCACGCATGAGAAATTCAGTCATTGAACTCAGTTTTATTGCCAAAATTAAGAAAGAAAAATAAAACTTGGAATTTGGTCCTTCTGTTTCCAAATTTGGAAATTCAACTCAATAGCCAAATACTAGTACCAGGGCCACCTTAGTGAAGTACTGCTTTCTCATATCTTAAGAATATGAAATTTCCTCCCATATTCAAAATCTTTATTCTTTACTCTCAAAACAATTTTCACAGCAACCAAACAAATTTAGCCTGATTGTTTTTCCCCTTTTAATCAAAAAAGATTTAAAAAAAAAATATTGATTCCATTTATACACTCCTTTTGTGTTGGCAAACTAACTCTCCTAACCAATGATTCATTACATATAAAGGTTTAATACATGGCAAAATAACTCTCCTAACCAATGATTCATTATAAGAGTTTTTGAAGTCATAATTTTAAAGATGCAGGCTAAGCCACATGCTAAATTCTCCCCTTTAAATAGCAATTATTTGGCAAAAATTGACTGAAAATAGCAGAAGCCTGATAGGTGGAAGAAAACATGTAACAAGTATTGTTAAGACTCAGGGTATTGCCTTTACCTATTGATGTTTATGTAGCCAAAATAGGCAATTAACCTCAAAGTGATGCAAATGGAGATTCAGGGTATGTGGGACAATGTATAGCCAATGAACAATAAAACTCAGCTAAAAAGATAACAAAACACCATAAGCTAGATGCCACTATTCCCTCAAGGGAAATTCTAGTACAAGGAAGACACAATAAAAATTCAATCATTCAATGCTAATTTTATCAATCTCATAGGCCCCTGAAAGCATTAGTCTTTAGGCCTAATGACCAGTATTCCCTTAAAGAACACAGGCAGGAAGTCAAAGAATTAAGTAGACAACATAAAAACAACAACACATAAAGCATGCCACTGCCATCAAGTGGTCTCCAAATGATCCAAAAGTTAACTCATGAGCATCAATACTTTTTGAATTTGAATCTGAAGAACAAGTAAGCAAGCAATGTCTTCTTCTTTCATTTCTAAGCACATCTATACCATCAAATTTATCGACACAAGACAATGAAAGGAATAGAGTGAGCAGTGAGAGTGAGTGTGCAGATGATGAAAATGAGGGTGAGTGACCAATTAAAAGAAATCCCACAAAAAACTTTATAGCATAAAGTCAATAGCCCAAATAAGCAAAACCAATTAAAATTAAAGTCATTCACATTACAAATTCACAATATTTACCAATAAAGATGGAGAAATAAGTAGAAGAAGGGTGAGTAACTTACGGCGAAGGGTCGGGATGCTCTCAAATCGGCGACGGTATGCGCATCGGCGACGGAATGCTCTCAAATCAGCGACGGAATGCTCAATCTACAACAGAATGATCGGAAATCGGCGACGGTTCGCTTCAGCTTCAGTTGGCGACGGTTGGCGTCGGAAGCTAAGGCGACGGTGGCTTTGGCGTCAGATGGCTTCGGTGACGGTCGCTTTGGATGGCTTCGGCGATGGTGGAGGACATTAGCGACGGTTTGCTTCGGCAAAGCTTCAGTTGGCGATGGTTGGCGTCGGCGTCGGAAGCTAAGGCGACGGTGGCGTCGGCTTCAGATGGCTTTAGCGACGATGGCGTCGGCTTCAGATGGCGTCGGCGACGGTGGAGGACGGCCTTAGCAACTGTGGCGGATGGTTTTGGCGACGGTGGCTTTGGAGTCGGTGGCTTCAACGACGGTGGCTTCGGAGACGATGGCTTCGGCGACAGTGGCTTTGGCTTCGGTGACGGTGGTTGGCTTCAGCAATGAAGAGATGGGTTGCTACGGTGTTCAGAGAGTGAAATGAAATGAGGGGTTCAGAGAGTGAAATGAAATGAGGGATTTGGGAACTAAAAGGGTATTTATATAAGGTCTTTAGCGACGCAATACTTCTGTCGCTAATGCCTTCTTTTTATGTCGCTAATGCCTTCTTTCGTTGCAACATGCATTACATTTTTATGTTTTTAGCGACGAAGCTAAATTTTGTCGCTAAAAACCCAGACTTTTTGTAGACTTTAGCGACGAAATATTACTTTCGTCGCTATAGGATAGCTTTAGTGACGAATTCTTATTTCGTCGCTAAAACAATGTAATGGAAAATTACGATTATTTTTAGCGACGAATATTTTTCGTCACTAAAAAAATTTCGTCGCTAAAAACCCAGAATTTTCAAAGATTTTTAGCGACGAAATATTAATTTCGTCGCTATAGCATACTTTTAGCGACAAATTCTAATTTCGCACTAAAACAATGGAATGAAAAATTATGATTATTTTTAGCGACGAATATTATTCGTCGCTAATTCTACCTTATAGAGAGGAAATTATTTTCGTCACTAAAACTATTCACAGCAATACCTACAGTGACGAAATATTTCGTCACTAAAAATTTCAACTTTTAGCGACGAAATATTTCGTCGCTATAGATAAATTAAGCTCGCGCCAACGCGTCCTTTGCTGGCGCCCATTTTTCAGCTCACAATAGCGACGAAAAATATTTTTCGTCGCTAAATGTTATAATTTTTTTCATTATTAGCGACGAAATTCATATTTCGTCACTAAAGCTGTGCTTTTAGCGACGAAAAATATTTCCTCACTAATTTTCGTCACTAAAAATATATTTTGTTGTAGTGTTATTAAAATTCACATCCAACTAAAAAATATTGAGCAGTGTAACATTGATTAAAGTTACACCATATATAAATTCAACTTAACCTCTATTTTTTTTAATATATGTATATGTATATGTATATAATTTTAATATTACATTAACATATTCATTATTAAATTATTTTGTACGTTTTTTATAATAAAATTAGTGAAAATTTTAGCATTTTGTTTAGGTCATTCACATATTAAATATCCCTTATATGGTAGGATAACTCTCAATCCATTTATTTGAACTAAAAATGTTTTCTGCGAAATAAGTTGTTTCTGGTGATTAGTTGTGAACTTAAAATGAGCCCCCAAAAAAAAAATTCTATTGTTTGACTTGCACAAAATATTTTTAATATTTCTTATAATTCCAAATAATTACATAAAAAAATTCAATCAAAAAGTAAACGCTATATAGAAAAGAATTCTATATTGGTTAGGACATTTGATGCCTCAAATGAAGAAAAAAAATATTGAAATTTGAAATATAAGCAAAAAACTAAATGTGAAAAAAGAGTTGTTTAAAACATAAAATTTCAAGTAAACTATATATTTGCTTCTTATGTTTTACACCGTATTCTAATTTGGCCATAACCTTTTAATTGAATTAATTGGTCTCTAACCTTTTAGTGTTATGTTAATTTAGATTCTGTCGTTATCTTTTAAATGGAAATTGTTGGCGTTACAAACAGTCAAAATAAAAAAAATAAAAAAAATTAGTTTATTACTGCATTGACTACTACGTAAACTAACATGTCAGCATAATCTTAAATATTATTAAAAAAAAACAGATAAGTGGCTAATTTTTGAGATCAAAATCCCTAACCCACGAATACTTCATGTTTTTTTCTTTTTTAAACCCAAATCAAATCTTTTTTGTTTGATAAGAAAGTTTCTTAATTTCATTAAACAAGGCAAACCCAAATTAAATCTAATTTATGTATCTCCCTAAAATCCGAAATCCCTATCTTGCTAAAACCCAATATCTCCAACGGTGAGGACGGCAGCACCTTCGCCCTTCCAGCAGTGCCTTCTCCCTTCCGGTAGTGCCTTTCTCTCTTCCAGTGGCACCAAGCCTTCTCCTCGCCATTCAAATTCTATCACCACACAATGACATAAACCCACCTGCTATTCTTACTCCTTTGCAATGATGGCGAGCCAATGAATAGTGGCCTTGGCAAAGACTTTCTTCTTTGTACTTAAAAAGTGCGGCGCCTGAACTCCAAGCTAAAAAAAAAAAGCATGTCTCACCTGCACAGAATACCCAAAAGATCAAAACTTTATGATGAAATTGAAGAAGAATACATGAGTTTTAAAAAACCTTAAATAACAATAAGAATGGAAGAAAGATCGATATGAATTTCGATGTAAATAGCTTACTTGTATATGTAGATGTATAATGTATTCTCCAAGCAAAAAAAGTTTTAGTTGCATAGAAAGCATTAGACAAGTGGGTGGATAGTCATCGGAGAGCAGAAGGTTGAAAGGATGCCAACGGTGAAAACTGGGTGGAGATTTTATGGTGTTTTAATTTAGTTTAAGTATTTTTAAAATCTTGAAATATAATCAACTTAAAATCTAACTTTGTTATTATCTTATGTGTCTTTTAGTATTTTAAAAAACTGATGGGTATCGTGCCATATTAATTTTTGTAAAATAGTTTGTGCAAATAGTATTGTTTTTTTTTTTTTTTTTTTTTTACTGTTTGCCACGTCAGCAATTCTCATCCAAAAAATAACGGTAAAGACTAAATTGACGCAACATTAAAAACACTAAAAAATTAGGGACAAAATAGACACAATTAAAAGGATAGAACCCAAATATGTAGTTTACCCTAAAATTTCATTTTAAAAATCTTAACAACTAATCAATAGCTAGTTAATGGCAATCAACAATCAATCTATGGAGAGAGGTAGGGGCTGAAGAGAGAGAGGCTATCAATGAGAGAAATTTAATTGATTTTTTGTGGTAGCCTATTAAGTATACAATTAGTGAAAGAACGCACGGCTTTTGTCATGAATTTATACACACACACACATATATACATAAGAAGTAGTAACTAAATGAGTTATTATTACATAATTTAGAACTCAATTCTAACAAAATGAATGATTATTATTATATAAAATGCATAATTTCTCATATTTGTCCTTATATATAATATCTCTAGTTAAAATTATTAATAAAAACTTTTCAAATTGTTTTTTTTTTTTTTATAATTCCTTATTTATTAATGAGAAGGGTGATTTGGCCCATTTGGGGACATGGTATGGAAAGTTATCCTTCCACATGGTACTTTAAAACCCTTATTTTGAAAAATGATTTCCTAAGGACCATACTTGATTTGTTAAGTAACCGATGGAAATGCATACAAGTTGATGCCTATCGATAGGAATTAACATCTTGAATCGATAAATGGAAAATATTTGAAACATTACAAGCCAAGTATGAATAAAATGGATCCACAACACGAGATCCTTGATAATAAAATTTATTACACAAACTAATTAATATATTAAGACTAATAGTAGTACATGTTTTTCGATAGTAATTTAGAAAATAGTTATAACAGTGATAAGCTGAAATCAAAGCCTGAAAAGTTAGTTATAAAATGCAGCAATCAGACCACTCCAAGAAATTGAAGGTTCTCTACGAAGGCTGTCAATTTCTTGGTCTTCTTGTTGTAAAAGCTGTTCATTCACTCGTAAGCTACTAATCTCTGTATCGATGTTACTCTGTTGAGAATACACTCGTTGGAAAGGGGGCATCTTCTGAATCATAATCATTTCATACTCTCGAAGATTTTTCTTCATTTCTTCATGTTCGGAAGCCATCATTTGCATCTTATCTCGACAGGGTTGAACTGCAGTCTTGTAAGTGTCCAGAGCTTCAACATATTTGCTTCGGTTTTTAAAAAGTTCAGCTCTCTTTTTCTCTTTTTCAACCGCAGTCCTTAAACGTTTAACTTCCCTATCTAGATAAACATTGAAGTTCTTTAAAAGGTCATACTTGTTCTTTCCAAGGATACTGGTTTTGTCAAACAAGAGTGCAGCAGCTTTTCTGAACTTGGATAACCAGGCATCATTCAAAAGAACATCATCAACCGATTTATTGAAGAAAGATTTAATTTCTGCAAGGGACTCTGTTGTGGCATTAGAAGAGGAAGAGGTAGAGTTGATTAGTGTTTCCAGTTCATCTAGAGATTTAGAGATATTCTCTAAGAGCTTATAAAAAGCCTCCAAGTTTTCTGTCAATTCAGTTTGTAGTGATTTCTCTTGCTGTTCTTTGGACTTGGTACTCCAATCTTCAATTGGAATTTCTCGTTCAGTCAACGATGATTGTTTTCCCTTGCTTGAGGATTCATTTGTTTCGGGAGGAATTTGTTGTAAATGCTTAGAGGATAACACACTTGAGGACGTGAAAATTGGCTTCAAAACATTAGAATCGTCCCCCTTCTCTGCAATAGTGTAAGAAGATAAAGATAGCAAAGCGTGAATTTCAATATACAGGGGACAACAGAAAGATCAATGAAAGATAATTCACGAAACATCCCATGGATACCTCAGAGAAAAAAACAGGCATAAAGCCTAAACTACCTTGGCCATGGCTGTAACTTCAATAGTAAATGCCATATAACTCTTCCACCAATAAAATTACAAAATAAAGCGTCAGTTTACGGTAGTTTATTTGAACATAGTTTATTATTTTGAGAACTTTTACGTTAAATATGTTACAAAAAGCTTAAAGCTGGAGTAGTTTAGCAAAAAGAAAGACTAAAAGCTATAATATTTGGGAAATAAAGAGTCAAAAAAAAAAAATCCAACAATTCCCAAACGAATAAAGGGTCAACTCTCGTGTTATCTGAATCATCTAAGGCTGTTGCCATTGAATTGAGAGTCCTAAATTAAATTGAACTATATTTATTCTCTATAAAAGGGAGGAAAGAGGTTCCAACCATTTTCTAACATGATCAGAAAAGAATTCAAAGTACTTTTGAAAAGATAGGAATTGGGATTGTGCCTCCAAGATATCAAGCTTTCATCCACATATGAGTGCAAGTACATGACTATATTTTTGTAGTTCTTGGTCTCTGGGGCTAATGAATGAAAATAAGAGGAAAAATTTTACAATCACAACCAGTTTTATACTTATTTTTACAATTATCTGATGTGAATGAGTGTTAGTAGTTAAAAAAAAAAAAAAAAAAATTGGTTTATCCAATTACAATTTGCTATATAGGATAATCGTAAACATGAGTGTAAAATTAGTTGTTGAGCTCTTATTGATGAGTTAGGTTGGGGACATGTGGTGGAGGCTTTTGGAAGCTTTGAGAGGTGGATTTTGCTGTTGAAATAAAATTACAAAAAGAAACTTACAGAGAGAGAGAGAGAGAGAGTCTTATTTTTTAAAGGTGAAAATACAGTTTTGATTCTTATATTTTGGAGCTATAGTCAATTTGGCCCCTATATTTTAATAATAATCAATTTAGTTTCTGTTATTTTCAACTTATAATTAATTTTGTCTCTATTGTTAATCTGTTAATAAAAAATGTCTACGTGTCAAATAGTGTGCATTGTTAACATACTTCATGCCTACATGGCTTATAAAATAGCATTAAACAAATTTAATCAACATAAAAAAAATTTCCACATCAGCATTTATATGAAATTATAATTTTTTAAAAGGAAAAAATAATAAGGTCACACCTTCTTTTCCTTTCTTTTCTTGGCAACCAAACACAATACAAACATTTGAAAAGAAATTCACTATAAACATTGTTCGGTGGGTTTGTTTTTCAATTGAAATTGCTGGGTTTAATTTTTATTCAAACCCAAAGTCCTCTCTCTCTTGGAAGTACAGAAAGCCAAACTGAAAGGAGTATAACCCAGAAACAGCTCCCTAAAGCTAAATCACAATGACCACAAATCAAGTAAATATCCAGATTAGAAGTGGCTAAAAAAAAAAAACAAATTAAACAGCAATTCCCAACGTGACCAGCGATTTGGGTTAGTTAGGGACAATTTTTTTTTTTTTTTTTTTCCATTTTCTCACGATTTCTCGGAAACCAAACGATGGGGAGAGCTTGAACGCCGCAATGTAACCATCGACGAGACCAAACCTCTGTCGCGCCGATCGATCGGCCGTCGCATGTCTCAACCACCCAACAAGGACTGCAGAAGTTGTCGCCATTGAGGAGTTTCTTCAGGTCGCCGGAGATGTACCATTGGGTTGGAGTCCATTGCCGCTGCTACTGTTAGGATTGGTGAAGGCAGAAGTGATGGGTTTCATTTTGGGTTGGAGATGGGTTGTGGCTACAATTAGTGATGGGTTTTGTTTTGAATTTCAATTCACAGATCTGGACGTGATTTTCTGGGTTGTTTGCGGAGTTGAGGATGATGTGTTTGGTTACTCAAAAAGTGAAAAAAAAAAAAAAAAAAAAAAAAAGAAGAATTACAGATTTTTTTTTAGTATAAACGTTAATTAAAAAGGAATTGAGGAGTCATTCTGTTTTTTTTTTTTTTTTTTTTTATTTTTTTTTTATGTTGACGTTGCAATTTTTTATGTTAATTAAAAAATTTTATAAGTCACGTAAGTGTGAAGTTTATTAATTGTGTAAATCATTTACCGGTAATAGAAACAAAATTGACTAATATCGAAATATAGGGATTAAATTAATCGTAATTCTAAAATTTAAAAATCAAAATAATATTTTGGTCTCTTTTAAATGAAAAAAATGTAAATAAATTTCCTAGAATAAAAAATTGGGAAAAAAGAAGTCAAAACTACCTCTTTTAATGGCAAAATAGAGCTCGACAGAAAGATCACCATTAGTAACAATTGTGAACTTTAGGGACTAAAGTTACACACGCAAAATAAATTAAAAAAAAATAATCCTTATGAGACAAAAATTAGAACTCAACAAACTGAATAGATATAATTTGTAATTTTGTTAAATATTTATGTTCTTGAATGGTTGTGACAAGCCTTCCATTAATTTCCCAAATAGTAGTAAATAATAATCTGTAACATGCATTTGGAAGAGAGACAAAAACAAATACAGAAAAAATAAAGCCCTTAAATTTCCATCATAACAACATGATGATACTTTTCCATTCTTTATGCCCACTTTAGCTCGACGTATTCAAGAAATCACTGTTATTTTAATACTTAAATCTTTTGAAAGAGTAGTTGAGAAATTAAAACAACTATGGATATTAAAATATTTAAGTTTAAAAATAACATTTTTTTTTTTTAATATTGCTTGCTTTTTTTTTTTTTTTTTTCTTTTCTTTGTGGGTCAAGATCTCAATATATTTCGGAAATTTGAAGCTCCCTTGATATCTTCTTTTGTTTTTTTGTTTTTTTTTTTTTTTTTTCCTTTTTTGAAAATCCTCTTCATACATGTTAAGCATATGCCATCAAAGATTTCCAAAGTGGGCAATAAAAAATGGCAATAATGATGTAGTTTTAAAATTATTGAAAATGAAACAAATAAAAAAGAAAACAACAGGATGAGAAAACAATAAAACATACCGAGTTCCTTGTTGATGATAGGAGCATTGCTGGAGTTGCTGCTATTGTCAGACATGTCTTAGGAATTAGTTTCTTGAAATCCCTCTTCTTTGATAGGAAAAAAGGATAATTTGCATTATTTGTCGGGAAAAATCAATGGTCAGTGTGCTCCACCACAGTTCTATAGCACTTTAAGCATCACGAACCTGTATGTGCGAATTTGCGATTTGTTGAAAGGAAAGAATAATTAAGGAACAGGGATGCAAGAGACAAGAATGATTGATGCCTATATTGTTTGGAGAGTAATATTATTGGGGTTATTCTACAGTACCCTTTTTTTTTTTTGGTGGGTACAGTACCCACTTATAAATCTAACTATTGATTTCACTTGTTTTGATCCTGGCCGTTTATGTGATTTTAATGAATTACCGGTTACCAGTCAAGCATGTAACATATAAAATCAATCACCGGGGAAAAAAAAACAAAAAACAAAAAACAAAAAACAGACGTTTCTTTTTTCTCTCTCGCCGTCTCGCGTTCTCTCTCTCTACTTCTCTGCTGCGTTCTCTTAATTTTGCTCCTTCTCATCGTTCTTGGCCGATCTTCACCTCGTCTTCGTACAAATCTCAGGTAACTATTCGTCATACATATATTCCCTGAATTTATTGGCAAGATTTGGGTTTTTGAATGATGGGTTTAATGATTTATTTCAATTGAAAGTGAGAGTAGGATAGGTTTTTTCTTCATCCCTTCTCCCTTTTTCCTAAATTTATCGTTAAGATTTGGACCTATTTGATTGGTTTTTTTTTTTTTTTTTTTTTTTTTTTTTTTCCTTTAGGAATTTTGGAGCACAAGCATTAATAGTGTTGTGAAATCTGAATTGAAATTTCGTAATACGCAGATTCAAATTGAAAATCAAGCCACTTGCTTCGATTTTTCCCCAATGGAAACCCATGTGAAAATTTCTCATTGAAGAAAAACAAAGAAGAGAGGTCAGAAATCAACATGAATAGAGACAGTTCTCTTAAAGCAACTTCAAAATTTTTTTAGCAAAGTCAACTTCCTGTTATAAATTTATGGTCAATTGATGTATAAAAAAAAGGGTCGAAGAAGACACAACATGATTCAAGTGTTAAAAATGGGAAGCCATCAAGTGTGTTCAAGAGGAGAGTATTTTGCTTCTCAAAATCCTTTCCTGAGAATAGTGTAAGTTGTTAAAATTCATACTTCAATTTTGCACTGCATTAACCATGGCCTTGGTAGAATTATTACTATTTAGAAGTTCACTGATGTGCCTCTGGTTGTGAATGTGTGTGTTAATTTGTAAATGTAGAAGAAATGTACACTGGGTATTTTTAATAAATCTTGAAAATAGTATCTATTTCATTAGCAAAAAGAAAATTTGTGCACTGAATAGGACTTGGAATGTGAAGCATGAACTTGCAGTCTTGCGAACCTACCTGAAAGCTGAAACTAAAGGTCTTTGGTTGCTATGTTAAGAATTTTATATTTAATGGTAGAGAACATATTGCTTTTATATTAAACAATTTGGGTTTGGATTAGGCTTCTGAGTTCTTTCCATTAACTTGATTATATGTGAGGTTTGGTGAACTGAGTCAATTTAGCTTTGTTAAGAAATTGTTTGATGAAATGTCTGTGTGAGTTGTGTATTTTAATGCATGAGTTCTCTGTCTGAGATTTTGAGCAACTAAAATATTATTGTGAAATTTTATGTCTATTGCATTTTCTAGTGCTATTATCTAGTGAGGGATTGGGGTCCTGATGAAGGTTGATGGGAAAAATGGCTTAAACATTGCAGTTTGGTTTTTCCGGAACTATCATTTTATTCTGCTGGGCAATCAAGTTGGTAGCTAGTTTTATTTTGTGTGAGTAGTTATGCATATGTGCTTTTAGACCAGTCCATTTAGCCTTGGTCGTGCTTGCCTATAGTAATTGAATTTGTTTCCCAATCTCTCTGAAGTATTGGAAGAAAGTTGGCTTTTTTACCTCTAGTGAATGGGTCCAATGGGAGACTATTTCTTATGGCTTATAGATATATAGATTTGTCTTTATTTTCTATTTATGTTTTCGTTTGTGGACCATAAACATAGGATCCCCTGCCTAGCATTGAAGTATTGAACCACCACCCCCCCCCCCCAAAAAAAAAAAAAGATCCTCTCTAATTCATTTAAAAGGACAAAAACATAGGATAGTTAGTCATGATTTCATTTGGCAAAATTGCTACAATAAAGACTCACTGCCACTTTAAAAAGTTAGTGAATTACTAAATGTTGAAACTACATGTTCATGAAATCTTGACATTGATCTAATGTGTCTCCTAACTTTCAGGATATAGACCCATAATAGCTGCCATTAAAGACAATATGGATTCAAATGATTTGTAAAATGAAGAGGAATGAATTTGTTAAAATGTGTCAATTAAAAGCATGCGAGATGAATGGGCCTTTGCTCATTTTGCACATTTTCTTTTTGAATTAATCTTTAGGAATTGTGATGTTTTTGGTATGTTGTTCATGTTCTTTTTAATGCAGCATTTGCCCCCATAAATGGAGGAATTGCTTCTGAGTTACCTGATTCAAACTCCTGGAAGCAACCATTTGATATTCAAAAATACTTTATGCCAGGCCACAAATGCGTTGACCCCTTGTGATAACTTAGATTAATTAATTAGCCCAGTTTTTAATTAATCAAATTAACATGCAATATCACGTGGTAGCACAAACAAATCACCAAACTAAGTTAAGCAACGGAAAAATAAATAACACGGTGATTTGTTCACGAATGGGGAAAACCCTTACGGCAAAAACCCCACCGGGCGATTTAAGGTCACCACTCCCGAAACTCCACTATTATCACAACAAGCAGTTACAAGTAAGGAATCGCAGTACCTCACCAACCTACAGTTGAACTCTTACCCCAATACCCAATTGGACTTGTTCTGTAGTGACAGTTTCTCCTTTCAATGCATGGCTCCCAAGTACGTGACTAACCAGATGTGCGTATCCCAGTACGCAACTTCAAATACCAACTAGAGAGAGAGAGAGTTGGCTGCAAAGTTCTTCAAATCATCAGAGATGAACTAGGGCACGAACTTTGTCTTTCTGATCACAAATTGCATGAACAACAAGTTCTCAAAGAATGTGCAACTTGTATCTTCTGCTTCCTTTTCTTGACGGCCCTTAAAATAATCCTTTTATATGTCTAGGGTTAGGAGAAAAGAAGTCCCAAAAACACACTCACGGATTAGACTTGAAACAGACTTGGAAATCTGTTTTCTTTAATTCTCGACATATAGAGGTGTCGAGAGGTGTCGAGAAGCTGTCGAGGCTCGGGCAAAACAGCTTCTTTAAAGCTCGATAGATGCATCTGTCGAGGTATGTGTCGAGCTTTAAAAACCTGCACTTCCTTGCTTGTTTCTTGGACAGACTTTGACGGCTTCAACACTTAACCTTGAACCACTGTTTCTTGAAGTGTTAAACTCATCCTAAATCTACCCAATTACAAGTAAAGTGCGTTTTGTCTAAGGATAAGCCAATTACATAAAATAGCGACATATGTTCACATACTTGAACTACATATGTCCTAACAATCTCCCCCTTTGGCAATCCGTGACAAAACCACAACATACAAATGAAGATATGAGAGAAGTCATAAATCACTCAACTCATATTCACTTGTTACATACAGTAAAATCTATCCTAACACAAACTCTTGAAAAACTTTGCAAGAAGAGAGTTTATGGCAAGAAGACTTTGACAACCTGTATTTCTGAAACACTTATAAACAAAACACATCAAGGCATCTTTGTGTGAAACAGAAATAATAGATTGCGTACAAGTAAAGAAACATGTGTATAAAGATAGAAAAGAAACAACACATGAAAGGTAGGTGAAAGAAAAACATACATCATCATAAATAAGAAGAGAATAAATACAATGTATGTCAATACATGATCAAAGTATCTCTAAACAGATGAGAAAAGAAAAAAATACATATGATCACCTCACTACATCCCTCAAACCACACTCCCCCTAACAAAAATGTCCTATGCTAACACTCCCCCTAAGTATGACTACTCTCATACAAAACTACTCCCCCTTTTTGTCACGGGTGACAAAGGGTAGAGTGTCAAGTAGACATCTCATCCGAAGAGCTCGCATCTCCATCTCGCATCGCCATCATCATCATCATCAGCCTCGGTCTCAGTCGACACATGAGGTGGCGGAGGAGAAGCCTCTGGAGCAAAGCCGCCCATGGTCGCCTGTCGCCTGGCGATGCGACCAACACGGACGTTCACCTGATACAACTCCATGGAGAGTGTATCTAGGCGAGCATCCATGTGCTGTGGCTGCGCCATGATGTCTCCTAACGTGACGTCGCTCGAGGAGGAAGAAGCAGACGCACGAGCTGATCTGGAGGTGGCCGAACGAGTGGAAGGAGTGGCACCATCTGTCTGTCGCGATCGGAACTGTGCCTCGCTACGTTTTACGGTAGCGGCGTCTATGGCAAACATGACGTGGTAAGGATCGGACGAGGGGAAAGGGATGGAAAAACGGCTCAGGATCCTCGTGATAGCGGAAGGGAAAATGAGCTTATCACGGGTGGCCGTATCTCTATAGACATCTATGATGGAAAAGATAAAGTGTGAAGGAAAGTCTATAGAAAGATCCTCTAAGAGGGACAGCAAAAATCGAGCGCGAGGCTCTGTGATAGAGTTATAGTGAGAAAGTGGGTGCAAAACAAAAGTCATCACCATGTTAAGAAAGCGAGGACCTTTAGCAAAAGGTCGACATGGTGTGTACATATGATCTTCCCAAGAGGACGGACGCTCACAGAACGCCGAGATCATCTCGTCTTTGGACACAGTCCAGAGACGCTCACAGCTAGGGTAATCAGGATGATCCACCCTAGGGACATGAAGAACCTCAGAGACTAACTCTGGGTTGACACAAAAGTGCGTACCTCGGACGCAAGAGTAGAAAAGAGGTACTGAAGAATCTATCCCGTGGATGTTGGAGTAAAACTCCTGTATCAACACGAGAGGAGATGTGACCGAGACGTCACACAGTGACTCCCATCCCCGAGAGTGAATGACATCGGGAAGGTCGGTGTCGGCAAAGTCTGCCAGGACAACGTGGCGTTCCGAATGAACACCGCGTTTAGAAAAGTTCTCCGAGAAGTCCTTATGGGCTTTCTCATCACGGAACCGGACAGAAAGAGGGGTAGAGTCAGAGGAAGATTGTCCCTTAGAACGCAGAGGGTTCTGGGATGGAATGGACTTACGTTTAGGTGCCATAAACACTACTAAAGCAACCATAGAGAGGGGGAAAGAGAAAGAGACACACAGAAAAGTTCCAAACAGTTCAATATTGGCAGAATAATATTGAAAAGAAAGAACGTATGCATGGAGAATGCATGAACATGTGACATGCAACATAAAACCATCATGGGCTCAGCCCAATCCAAACCTAACAGCACACAATCGATAGGCACACATCTAAATGCATGAAAATACAATTAGAATGCGAATGTGATGCAATGCATGTGATTTTGAAGATCAAAACTATCAAACCAACCCAAGAATTTCATGAAAACCCCAACAATTTTGAAAACTCCCAAAAATTTTCAATAACACAAAACCTAGGGTTTTAAAACAATGAAATGCATGAATATGAGGGATAAGACGCTTACCAAGAGTTGAAGATCGCAAAGAACACTTAAAAATGCCTTGGGAAGAGGTTTGGAGGGAAAATGAGAGATTTTGAGAGAGAGAACAGAGGTTTCGAGCGAGAGAGATTGAGCAAGTGAGAAGAAAAATCGCGAACGCTCAATATATAGCCTCTCAGTAATTCTCGACAGATGATGCTATCGGGAGGTGTCGAGACTGCTGTCGAGGTCATGTGTCGAGAAATACACATGGACAGATGAAGCTATCGAGATCAGGTATCGAGGAAGAAGAAACAAACAAGAAGTAACCTCGATCGATCCAGCAGCTATCGAGAAGCTATCGAGCAGACAGAAAGTTTCTCGATCGATCCAGCAAGTGTCGAGGTATCTGTCGAGACTGCGATAAGAAAGAGTCTAAGGATCTCGACAGATAGCCTATGTGTCGAGAGGTATCGAGGAGGTGTCGAGATGCCTTTAAAAACAGTTTTTCAAAGAGGAAAAACACAGACATGAATGCAATCATGCATGCAACTCAACCAAGGATCCAATCAACACATTAAGCTCTCAAAATCATCTCTCAACAAGAAAATTGATGCACATGTATCTCAAAACACGCACACACACACTAAACAAGTCTAACCAATTTTATATTTCAAAAACAAGTCCAGACAGTTTAGTGAGCATACATTAAAGCATGTAAACCTTGTGATGGCTAAATCACATTGTACCTGCACATGTATCAAGAATAGCAAAGAGTGTTGCGTGTCGTGTGTGAGAACATCGCAAGATTGCATAAGTGTCTCAATGTTATGACGATTTGAGATATGAGAAAATCACTTTAACTCACACACAATCATAACCGTTTGATGGGGACTATCACCTTCGAGGTACATCCTATAACTCCCACATCTCCTAGAAAACACGCTTGCAACCATATTTTAAAGCTTTTTTTTTTTTTTTTTTTTGCTTTCTATATCTTTGCATATTTTCTTTTTAACAAACATATCATGCATGGGCATACAAGAGAAAGAAAAGAAATACTCAATTATGTTAAGCTTTTGACACTGCACTTTTGCTATGCCGAAGCATACAGGTGTCATTGACATTGCACTTTTGCTATGCCGAAGCATACAGATGTCATATTATGATTGGCGAGTAACAGTGGTGAGATGGTTATTTATGCCTTTCTCTTAGGATTTTCTAGTTCAACCCGTCAAAAAGAGTGATATGAGTGTTAAGAAGAAGAGATCACTTAACCTTACTCATCACAAACAAAGAGCTACAAAGCTCACTTGCTTAGTTGTGCAGAAGAATGCTCATCTAAGCTATAGGTGATACAAAGTTTAGAAAACTCTGTTTCAATGGCCATATCAAAAGTTCACATGAACTAATGCACACTAACTCACACTGTTTTTGTATTTTTCAATTTTTCAATTTTTTATTTATTTTTTTTATTAGAGAAGCAAAAATAAAACACAAAACTGAAAACATACAAACAAAAACATGTAAAGCAAAACAATGCATAAAACTAGACTGACTCAAAACAGTAAAGAAACACACAAGTAATGCAACACACACAAAAAGAAGAGAGAAGAAGAAGTGACTGAAATCACTTAGATCCCTTTGCCTTCCACACCTTGGAAGAACCTTTCCTTTTGGTCGACTCTTGAACCGGTGATGAGGGAGAAGAGTTTAGCCCGTTCAAGTTCGAAAGGAACATGAGGGCTTTAAGAATGTCTCCAATTGGAGCGAGAGAAGATTGAAGCTGATTCTGGCTCCCAGATGCTATTGTGCCATTGCTCTGTTGAGTGGCACACCACTTGTAGCAATTAGGTCTTGTGTGACCGGCAACACCACAATGATAACAAAGATGCGGTTTCTTCTGTTTGGCCTTTTGAGTGTTAGTCTTCTTAGTCTTAGGATTTCTAGATTCCCTTTTCTCAATTTTAGGGGGTGCTCCTAGGATGGACTTGCCCTTGTCTACTTTCTCACTACCTAATTCAGTTTTAACATTCTTTTCTTCATTTTCAATGTTATTAGCAGGTGGAACAAACACAGTAGTACTAGAAGTAGGAGTATTAGAGAGAGAGAATTCATACCCCAATCCAGTACGATCTGAAGAATATCTCTGAGCACTCAGCATCTCGTCCAGTTTAGCACTTGACGTCCTCTCCAATTGTGCTCTGACTTGAAACAACTCCGCTTCAAGCTTCTTGGTCCTTTCAACCAAGAAATTGTTCTCGAACCTCAGTGCTCCAATGGTCTGATTTGCTTCATCAACCTTTGTGGACAGCTCCTCACGGTTGAGTTCCACATCACTGAGCTTCTTGGTGGCCAGCCTATAGAGTTTCTCATGCTTCTCAGAAAGCTTGTATAGCTTCTCATAGGCAGTATGGATATCATCTTGATCATCCATAATTTCACACTTGGAATCCACCAATTCTTCTTCTTCATCCACTTTTTCAGTAACCCCATCAGTAGGATTAACAGTGGCAGTGAAGGCATTCAAGATTCCGTCGTCTTCATCTTCGGAATCGTCCTCGGGCTTTGTGTCGCTTAAGGTAACAGCAAGTGCCTTGCTCTTCCTTATGCTCTTGAGGTACGTAGGACACTCTTGTTTCATGTGTCCGAAGCCTTGACACCCGAAGCATTTTGGTCCAGGGGGAACAGTGTACTGACCGCCATCCTTGACATCCTTCTTCCCTTTATCTGAATTCTTGAATTATGAAGAACTGGATTGTCTACGGTCTTTGTTGAAGCCCTTTCCGTTGGCATTCTTCATAAATTTCTTGAATTGCCTTGTGATGTAGGACTTCATCTTGGAATCTTCATCATCTGACGAGTCATCCGTATCACTGCTCTTGGCCTTTAGTGCCAAACTCTTGCCCTTGCTTGACTTGCCTAACCTAGTCAGCCCTAACTCATAGGTTTGCAAGTTTCCAACCAGCTCAGTCAAAGGAATTCTGTCAATATCCTTCAACTCTTCGATCGCCGTGATCTTAGCATGGAATCTCTCGGGCAGCGATCTGAGCACCTTCCTTACTATCTTGGGTTCAGAAATGGTTTCCCCAAGATTAAAGGCTGAGTTTACTATGTCCTTGAGCTTGGCATAGAACTCATCAAATGACTCATCCTCTTCCATCTTAATTTCTTCAAAACGTGTGGTGAGCCTTTGCAGCTTTGAATCTTTGACAGCCTTGGTGCCCTCATAGGTTGTCTGGAGGATGGTCCATGCTTCCTTAGCAGTTTCAGTTAAGGAAATTTTCTTGAACTCCTCATTGGTGACTGCACTGAATAGGGCATTCAATACTCTGCTATTGAAGTTTGCCGCCTTGATCTTAGCATCATCCCAGTCGGCCGGCGCTTCTGTAGGCTTGATCCATCCTATCTCCACAGCTTGCCACACTTTCTCATCTAAAGACTGCAAGAAAGCTCTCATGCGTACTTTCCAGTATGCATAGTTAGTGCCATCAAATAAAGGAGGTATAATAAGAGATTGTCCTCTATTCATGACAGCAGGGGTCAAATGGATCACACACAAAAGATTAAACCCTAATCAGAGTGTGCTTGCTCTGATACCACTTGCCAGGCCACAAATGCGTTGACCCCTTGTGATAACTTAGATTAATTAATTAGCCCAGTTTTTAATTAATCAAATTAACATGCAATATCACGTGGCAGCACAAACAAATCACCAAACTAAGTTAAGCAGCGGAAAAATAAATAACACGGTGATTTGTTCACGAATGGGGAAAACCCTTACGGCAAAAACTCCACCGGGTGATTTAAGGTCACCACTCCCGAAACTCCACTATTATCACAACAAGCAGTTACAAGTAAGGAATCCCAGTACCTCACCAACCTACAGTTGAACTCTTACCCCAATACCCAATTGGACTTGTTCTGTAGTGACAGTTTCTCCTTTCAATGCACGGTTCCCAAGTACGTGACTAACCAGATGCGCGGATCCCAGTACGCGACTTCAAATACCAACTAAAGAGAGAGAGAGTTGGCTGCAAAGTTCTTCAAATCATCAGAGATGAACTAGGGCACGAACTTTGTCTTTTTGATCACAAATTGCATGAACAACAAGTTCTCAAAGAATGTGCAACTTGTATCTTCTGCTTCCTTTTCTTGACGGCCCTCAAAATAATCTTTTTATATGTCTAGGGTTAGGAGAAAAGAAGTCCCAAAGACACACTCACGGATTAGACTTGAAACAGACTTGGAAATCTGTTTTCTTTAATTCTCGACATATAGAGGTGTCGAGAGGTGTCGAGAAGCTGTCGAGGCTCGGGCAAAACAGCTTCTTTAAAGCTCGATAGATGCATCTGTCGAGGTATGTGTCGAGCTTTAAAAACTTGCACTTCCTTGCTTGTTTCTTGGACAGACTTTGACGGCTTCAACACTTAACCTTGAACCACTGTTTCTTGAAGTGTTAAACTCATCCTAAATCTACCCAATTACAAGTAAAGTGCGTTTTGTCTAAGGATAAGCCAATTACATAAAATAGCGACATATGTTCACATACTTGAACTACATATGTCCTAACACTTTACACATAGTGAAAGTGACTGACGGGACTTTGTATACCTAAATAAAGAAAAGGAGCAAGTTGGGACAATTTTCCTTCCGTTTTTCTCTCACTCTATTACTGCTGGTGTCATTGCTTCAGCCAAGACAGTAGCTAGAGCCTGCCCCATTACTGTAGCCGAATAGCCATAGCTCTTCTTGTTTTCTTTGTTGGATGTATGTCATAGCTCTTCTTCTTTTCTTTTTCTTTTTTATGGGTCTTCTTCTTTTCTTTGTTAGATGTATGTGGAATTATATTTTTTATGGGTACCCGCCGCAGGGGGGGGGTGTCTTGGGGGTGGTGAAATCTAATTGAAAACAAAATGTTCTCAGTGAAAAAGAGAGAAGTATTATGACATGTAAGCTTTTGTTTAGTTGAGAAGAAATGAGAGGGTAGTAAACGTAATAATGTGTGAATTTATTGTTTTGCCTCTTTTACATAAAATTAATATTTAAATAGCATATAAGAAGTATTTTTTTATTTTCAATTTTTACATAAGAAGTAATATTTATTAAAAATAATGTTGTGAAAAAATTACTTATGAGAATTGCCTTGTCTAAAACCACGATTTAACTTAAGATTCTGCCAATGTGGCAGGAGATAACGGACATAATGTACACTTGGAAACGATTTCAATAATATCACATTTTGTGCTAAAATTGTATTTTGAAAACATAATTTTAGCGTAAACACATTCACTTTAAAGTCGTATATTGGAAAAATAAGTTTAGTACAAATTTTGAAAATTTGTATTTTATTTTGAAATCATGTTTTGATATTTTAGCGTAAAACAAGATTTGATTTTTAAGCTCACTTCATAAAAAGATGCAAGTGAAATGGTAATGTGGAGAGAGTAAGATGCAACCATCTCCTTTCTATCTCTAAAACTTTGTCTCTTACAATCCTCCATAGCTAGAACTCGCCTTGAGCTCTGTCCAAGGCCAAGATCCCGGAAGCCTATAATTGTACATTAGATTTTTTGTAAAATCCTATATTGAAAACATGGTTCAAGGAGAAGCTATTCTCCATTTCTCCTAAATAAATTTTCCACAATGTTATTTTTAATAATTACTAGTATGTAACTCGTGCTTACACACATGAATGATGAATTGTAGCGATGCTATTGGACATTACATATACAATATCAATTCACTACCACTATCCATGAAATTATACTAAATACAATACAAAATAAAATAATAAATTGGTTTAATAGTATCTCCTAAATTGAATGAAGATAGGTATATGAAATCGTTTAACTCAATACAGTTTGTTACGTTCAATATCTTTACATACAAAATATCTAAATAGAAACAATATTAAAAATATAGTCATAAGTTCACGGTTCTTTTGGTCCTTCTTAGGATTCGGGGGAATTACGGTTAGTTTTTAGGTTCTAAGGGGATTTCGATAATTTTAAAGGGAATTGGGGGATTTCTGGTCATTTTTTAGGTTATGAGGGAATTTCTGATCATTTTTTAGGTACTAGGGTTATTTCGGTCATTTTTAAGTTTCTAAAGGTATTTTAAGATATTCTCTAGGTATAGGGGGCATTACGGTCATTTTCTTTTCTAAGGGTATTTTGGTCATATTTTAGGTTTCATGGTTATTTTAGTCATTTTTTAGGTTTTATGGTAATTTCGGTCATTTTTTAAGTTTCAAGGTCATGTGGTCATTTTTTTTTGTCCTAAGGGTATTTTGGTCATTTTTTAGATTTTATCGTTATTTTGGTCATTTTTAAAGTTGCAGAGTCATTCAATCAAATTTTTATTTGTTCTAGTGATATTTTGGTTATTTTTTAGGTTTCGTGGTTATTTAAGCATTTTTTAGGTTTTATGGAAATTTTTGTCATTTATTTAAGTTTTAGAGTGATTCGGTCATTTTTTAGGCTCTAAAGGTATTATAGTCATTTTTTAGGTTTAAGAGGTATTATGGTAATTGGTAAGAAAAAAAAGGAGTGACAAAAGTATGCTCACATTTGAAGTTGGTTATGCCCATTGTGACAATGAAATCGTCGGATGTGAGAAAAAAACAAGAGTACAACCAAATATGACAAAAGTATAGTCAAGAATGATATTGGTACTGCTTAATGTGATAAGTACAAATAAACAATGTATTCGCACGTGTTAGTGTAAAATACACAAGTGTATTGAGTAAAATTACCTGTTCACAAAACATCAATTTTGACAAATACTTGTCATCGTCCCTATATGTATTTTTAAATCATTCTAATGTGGGATTGCCATCTTTATCAATTATTTTTGCTACAAACATATATATAATAAGTAAGTAAAAAAGTGACTTCAGTGGTGGGCCCAAATGTAAAACTACGATCAAATGTGATATTGGTACTGCCTAATATGACGATGAAATTGTCAAATGTGAGAAAAAAAAAGGAACAACTAAATATGACAAAAGTACTGTCAAATGTGATGTTAGTACCGCTGAATGTGACAATGGAACTATCAAATGTAAGGAGAAAAAAAAAAGAGAACTACCAAATGTGAGAAAAGAACTATCACATGTGATATTAGAACTGGATAATGTGAGGATAGATCAGTCAAATGTAAGGAAAAAAAATAAAGGAACCGCTGTATCTGACAAAAGTACAAACACATGTGATTTTGGTACTGCAAAATGTGAGGATGAAACCGTTAAATGTGACAAAAAAATGGAACCGCCAAATGTGACTAAAGTACTATCAAATGTGATGTTGGAACTGCATAATGTGAGGATGAAGCCTTCAAATGTGAGAAAAAATAAGAAAACTACCAAATATGATAAAAAAAAAACTATCACATGTGATGTTAGAACTGCATAATGTGAAGATGAAACCGTCAAATGTTAGAAAAAAAAAATAAGGGAACCACCAAATGTGAGAAAAGAACTATCACATGTGATATTAGAACTGCACAATGTAAGGATGGAACCATCAAATATGAGAAAAAAGTAAGGGAACCACCCAATGTGACAAAAGAACTGTCATATGTGATGTTGGAACAGCACAATGTGAGGATGAAACTATTAAATATGAGAAAAAAGTAAGGAAACCACCAAATGTGAGAAAATAACTGTCAAATGTGATGTTAAAACTGCATAATGTGAGGATGAAACTGTTAAGTGTAAGAAAAAAGTAAGAGAACTATCCAATGTGACAAAAATATTGTCATATATGATGTTGGAACTGCACAATGTGAGGATGAAACTGTCAAGTGTGAGAAAAAAGTAAGGGAACCATCCAATGTGACAAAAAAACTGTCATATATGATGTTGGAACTGCACAATGTGAGGATAGAACCGTCAAGTGTGAGAAAAAAAGTAAGGGAACCACCCAATGTGACAAAAGAACTGTTATATGTGATGTTGGAATTACACAATGTGAGAATTGAACTGTCAAATGTGAGAAAAAAATAAGGGAACTACCAAATGTGAGAAAAAAACTGTCACATGTGATGTTGGAACTGCACAATGTTATAATGGAACCGTCAAATGTGAGAAAAAAGTAAGGGAACCACCCAATGTGACAAAAGAACTATCATATGTGATGTTGCAACCGCACAATGTGAGGATGGAACCGTCAAATGTGAGAAAAAAGTAAGGAGAACCACCAAATGTGAGAAAAGAGCAGTCACATGTGATGCTGGAACTACATAATGTGAGGATAGAACCCTCAAATGTGAGAAAAAAGTAAGAGAACTACCAAATGTGAGAAAAGAACTGTCACATGTAATGTTGGAACTGCACAATGTGAGAATGAAACCGTTAAATGTGAGAAAAAAGTAACCTGGTGTAGCAGGTTACTTACTAGTGGGTACCGTACCCCCCTTTTTTTGAGGGGGTACTGTAGAATTACTCATATTATTGTGGTTATGAATAGCAACAAGGCAGGTATTGGGGTGGTTTACTTTCCTATTCCCCACCCCACTTCATCTTCAAGGCGAGTGTTTTGCCCTGCCTTGTTCTAGCGGGTGCCACGGGTGCCTATGGGTACCCAACTGGCTACACCCAAATTTTTTATGTAATAATTTATTAAAAGTTTATTTTGAATGCATTAAATTAAAATTCACAAAATATTTGTAAAAAAAAAAAAAAAAAAGGTTCTAACATTACAAAAACTTTCTCAAAGCATAACAACACAACAATTAAAATAATAAGAAGTACAAAAACAATTCAAAAATAGCAATACAACAATTAAAAAATATACAAAACGTAAATATTTAAACATAAAAGTATAAATTCAATAATACAATATAATAAAATATCATAAATTTGAAGTTAGAAGTTTAAAAACACATATGTATGTCTTATAAAAAAATTATAAAAATGATTTTTAATTATTTAAATATAAATGGGACAGGTGCGGGACGAGGGCAGGGAAAATCTTAACCCCCATCCTCGCTCTATTTGTTATACGAGGAGAGTAAAACCTGTCCATTAGGGCAGGTGAGGTAGATACCCGCAGATGCGGGTTTAAATTGCCATCCCTAATTGCGGTTGTTGCGTATTGTACGTACAAGTTAGATTTGAGTTTATTTATGCGAGTGAAATAAGTTGTTAAACAGTACATTTACATGAAAAAGCTCGATAAGATGCAAGCTTTGACATGACACTCAAGAAAATAAAAAATGTGATAGTAGGACATGAAAAAGACGCACATTTAGAGAAGAAGAAGAAGAAGAAGAAGAAGCTAACTATCAAAATAACACAAGATGTACGTGGAAAACACTAGAGAAGGGATAAAAAACCACGATTTGAGCAAGAACACAACATTCTCGCTTGGCTTAGCTTGTATTACGTATCAAAAAGAGATTAATTTCCAATGAAGTTTCCATTTTCTGCTTACCAACTCTCCACTCTCATCTCAAAATATCTAATTGGGTTTTTGCCCTAGAAGTTCAGCAACATGTTCCTTTTATACTCTAAGGAATATGGCTGAGTAGAAGGACAAGTGTCAAGTTATTATAATCTCTCTCTCAAGATTTTTTTACAACTGTGAAGTTATCTGCTGACTAAGGGATAAGGGTTGCACCAACGTGGCACTGGAACATGTAGGAAGGTAGCTTTGCCACTGTTTGGGAGACAAGTCTTGGTCATCAAGAGGGACATCAAGAATATTGTGATTGGTACACGTGTCTCCAAGGTGACTCACCATGAATTCAACCAATAAAGGATGTCCTCATAGCCTTAAGCTCTGAAAAGTCGCTATGTTGTGTCAAGTGTAAATCTCACTTCCTTCCCAAGGCAGTCACGCCTTTAGCCCTGACCAAGACAAAGTCTCTTAGCGATCAGCTACTCTCCCTTATCTCACAGCTGCTCCACATGTAGAGTCTGGATTCAACCACTTATGCATTCTCTCATGCTTTAACGGTGTTATGTACATTAGCTCCCTGACTGTCAATGTCATTTAATGGCAAAGGCCTTTGACAGTCACATTGGTTCAGCCATTAACACTTCAGTAATCATGCCTTGTGACATTCAAAATTGACACGTGGCTTAAAAGGGTGCTCCTAGCCTTTTTGGTGCCTTTTTGTTTCTTGCGTTTTGGCAGATAAACATTACTCCTCATAAATGTCATGTCCCTTCACTTAACTACAGTTGAAGATTTAAATAAGGAATGTTTCTTCTTCAATCTTCATTCCTTTTGTATCTTTCTTCAAAACCTTTGTCAGGCCACAAACGCGTTGACCCGTTGTAATAACTTAGATTAATTAATTAGCCCAGTTATTAATTAATCAAATTAACATGCAATATTACGTGGTAGCACAAACAAATCACCAAACTAAGTAATACAGCGGAAATTAAATGACACGGTGATTAGTTTACGAATGGGGAAAACCCTACGGCAAAAACCTCACCGGGTGATTTAAGGTCACCACTCCCGAAACTCCACTATTATCACAACAAGCAGTTACAAGCAAGGAATCCCAGTACCTTACCAACCTACAGTTGAACTCTTACCCCAATACCCAATTGGACTTGTTCTGTAGTAATAGTTTCTCCTTTCAATGCACGGCTCCCAAGTACGTGACTAGCCAGATGCGTGGATCCCAGTACGCGACTTCAAACACCAACTAGAGAGAGAGAATTGTTGGCTGCAAAGTTCTTCAAATCATCAGAGATGAACTAGGGCACGAACTTTGTCTTTTTGATCACAAATTGTATGAATAAGAAGTTCTGAATGAATGTGCAACCTTCATTATCTTGACGGCCCTTAAAACAATCATTTTATATGTCTAGGGTTAGGAGAAAAGAAATCCCAAAGACACATTCACGGATTGGACTAGAAACAGTACTAAAAATCTGTTTTCTTTAATTCTCGATAGATAGAGGTGTCGAGGATCTGTCGAGAAGCTGTCGAGGCTCGGGGCAAAACAGCTTCTTAAAGCTCGATAGATGCATGTGTCGAGGTAGGTGTCTAGCTTTAGTAACTTGCACTTCCTTGCTTGTTTCTTGGACAGACTTTGATGGCTTCAACACTGAATCTTGAAACACTGTTTCTTGAGGTGTTAAACACATACTAGATCTACCCAATTACAAGTAAAGTGCGTTTTGTCTAAGGATAAGCCAATTACATAAAATAGCGACATATGGTAACAACCACTTGAACTACATATGTCGTAACAATCTCCCCTTTGGCAATCCATGACAAAACCACAACAAACAAATGAAAATATGAGAGAAGTCATAAATCACTCAACTCATACTCACTTGTTACATACAGTAAAATCTATCCTAACACAAACTCTTGAAAAACTTTGCAAGAAGAGAGTTTATGGCAAGTAGACTTTGACAACCTGTATTTCTGAAACACTTATAAACAAAACACATCAAGGCATCTTTGTGTGAAACAGAAATAATAGATTGCATACAAGTAAAGAAACATGTGTATAAAGACAGAAAAGAAACAACACATGTAAAGGTAGGTGAAAGAAAAACATACATCATCATATATAAGAAGAGAATAAATACAATGTATGTCAATACATGATCAATGTATCTCTGAAAAGATGAAAAAGAAAAAAATACATATGATCACCTCACTACATCCCTCAAACCACACTCCCCCTAACAAAAATGTCCTATGCTAACACTCCCCCTAAGCATGACTACTCTCATACAGACCAGACTCCCCCTTTTTGTCACGAGTGACAAAGGGTAGGTCATGTAGACATCTCATCCGAAGAGCTCGCATCTCCATCATCATCATCGTCAGAAGCATCATCGTCATCACCATCATCATCAGCCTCAGTCTCAGTCGACACATGAGGTGGCGGAGGAGAAGCCTCTGGTGCAAAGCCGCCCATGGTCGCCTGTCGCCTGGCGATGCGACCAACACGAACATTCACCTGATACAGCTCTGTGGAGAGTGTATCTAGGTGAGCATCCATGCGCTGAAGCTGCGCCATGATGGCTTCTAATGTGACGTCACTCGAAGAAGAAGAAGCAGATGCTCGAGCGGATCTAGCGGTAGTCGGACGGGAGGAAGGAGTGGCACCGTCGGACTGTCTCGATCTAAACTGTGCCTCACTACGTTTTACGGTAGCGGCGTCTATGGCAGATATGACATGGTAAGGATCGGACGAAGGGAATGGGACTGAAAAAAGGCGAAGAATCCTCGTGATAGCGGAAGGAAAAATGAGCTTATCACGGGTGGCCGTATCTCTATAGACATCTATGATGGAAAAGATAAAGTGTGAAGGAAAGTCTATAGAGAGATCTTCTAGGAGGGATAACAAAAACCAAGCACGAGGCTCTGTGATAGAGTTGTAGTGAGAAAGTGGGTGCAATACAAAAGTCATCACCATGTTAAGGAACCGAGGACCTTTAGCAAAAGGTCGACATGGTGTGTACATATGATCTCCCAAGAGGAAGGACGCTCACAGAACGCCGAGATCATCTCGTCTTTGGACACAGTCCATAGACGCTCACAGCTAGGGTAATCAGGATGATCCACCCTAGGGACATGAAGAACCTTAGAGACTAACTCTGGGGTGACAGCAAAGCGCGTACCTTGAACGCAAGGGTAGAAAAGAGGTACTGAAGAATCGATCCCGTGTATGTTGGAGTAAAACTCTTATATCAACACGAGTGGACATGTGACCAGGACGTCACACAGTGACTCCCAAGCCCGACTGTGTATGACATCGGGAAGGTCGGTGTCGGCAAAGTTTGCTAGGACAACGTGGCGTTTCGAATGAACACCTTGTTTAGAGAAGTTCTCCGAGAAGTCCTTATGGGCTTTCTCATCACGGAACCGGATAGAAAGAGGAGTAGAATCAGAAGAAGACGATCCCTTAGAACGCAAAGGGTTCTGGGATGGAATGGACTTACGTTTAGGTGTCATAGACACTACTAACGCAAACATAGAGAGGGGGAAGAAAAAGAGACAAGCAGAAAAGTTCCAAACAATTCAATATTGGAAGATAAATATTGAAAAGGAAGAACGTATGCATGGATAATGCATGAACATGTGACATGCAACATAAAAATATCATGGGCTCAGCCCAATCCAAACCTAACAGCACACAATAGATAGGCACACATCTAAATGCATGAAAATACAAGTAGAATGCTAATGTGATGCAATGCATGTGGTTTTAAAGATCAAATCTATAAAACCAACTCAACAATTTCATGAAAACCTCAAAATTTTTTGAAAAATCCCAAAAATTTTCAAAAACACAAAACCTAGGGTTTTATAAAACATGAAATGCATGGAAATGAGGGATAAGACGCTTACCAAGTGATGAAGATCGAGAAGAACACTTGAGAAAGCCTTGAAAGAGGTTGGAGGAAAAAAGAAAAAATTTTGAGAGAGAGAACTGTTCTATCGAGTGAGAGAGATCAAGCGAAGTGACTGAAAAAACGCAAAGAACCATCTTATACACCTTCAGTAATTCTCAACAGATGAAGCTATTGGGAGGTATCGAGGTAGCTATCGAGGTCATGTGTCGAGAAAAACACGTCGACAGAAGAAGCTATCGAGGTCATGTATCGAGAAGGAAGAATCAACCATGAAGGAACCTCGATCGATCCAGGAGCTGTCGAGAAGCTATCGAGCAGACAGAAAGTTTCTCGATCGATCCGCCAAGTGTCGAGGTATCTATCGAGACTGCGATAAGAAAAAGTCTAAGAAGCTCGACAGACAGCTATGTGTCGAGAGGTATCGAGGAGGTGTCGAGATGCCTTTAAAAACAGTTTTTCAGAAGAAGAAAAACACAGACATGAATGCAATCATGCATGCAACTCAACCAAAGATCCAATCAACACATTAAGCTCTCAAAATCATCTCTCAACAAGAATTTTGATGCACATGTATCTCAAAACACGCACACACACACTGAACAATTCTAACCAATTTTATATTTCAAAAACAAGTTAAGACAGTTTAGTGAGCATACATTAACGCATGTAAACCTTGTGATGGCCAAATCACATTGTACCTGCACATGTATCAAGAATAGCAAAGAGTATTGCGTGTTGTGTGTGAAAAAATTGCAAGATTGCATAAGTGTCTCAATGTTATGACGATTTGAGATATGAGAAAATCACTTTAACTCACACACAATCATAACTGCTTGATGGGGACTATCACCTTCGAGGTACATCTATAACTCCCACATCTCCTAGAAAACATGCTTGCAACCATATTTTAAAGCATTTTTGATCTTTTTGCTTTTTATATCTTTGCAAATTTTCTTTTAACAAGCATATCATGCATGGGCATACAAGAAAAAGAAAAGAAATACCAAATTATGTTAAGCTTTTGACATTGCACTTTTGCTATGCCGAAGCATACAAGATGTCATTGACATTGCACTTTTGCTATGCCGAAGCATACAGATGTCATATTATGATTGGCGAGTAACAGTGGTGAGATGGTTATTTATGCCTTTCTCTTAGGATTTTCTAGTTCAACCCGTCAAAAAGAGTGATATGAGTGTTAAGAAGAAGAGATCACTTAACCTTACTCATCACAAACAAAGAGCTACAAAGAGCTACAAAGCTCACTTGCTTAGTGGTGCAGAAGAATGCTCATCTAAGCTACAGGTGATACAAAGTTTAGAAAACTCTGTTTCAATGGCCATATCAAAAGTTCACATGAACTAATGTACACAAACACACACTGTTTTTGTATTTTTCAATTTTTTAATTTTTTTTTATTTTTATCAGAAAAGCAAAAAATAAAACACAAAACTGAAAACACACAAACAAAAACATGTAAAGCAAAACAAAGCATAAAACTAGATGCAAATGCATGAGGAAGAGGAAAGAGAGAAGGAGTTCAATCTATGGAGATGACACCAATGTTTTGACGAAGAAATTCAAAACGTTTGCTATCCAGAGGTTTGGTGAACAAATCAGCTTTTTGGTCATCAGTGTGAATAAACTCAAGGGTGAGAACACCATCTTCGACAAGCTCCCTAATGAAGTGATGTCGAATCTCTATATGTTTAGTTCGAGAATGTTGAACAGGATTCTTAGAGATATTGATGGCACTGGTATTGTCACAGTAGATAGTGAGATGTTCTTGACAAAGACCATAATCATGAAGGAGTTTTTGCATCCATAGGAGTTTGGTGCAACAGCTACCAGCAGCAATGTACTCAGCTTCAGCAGTGGACAATGAGATGGAGTTCTGCTTTTTGCTCATCCAAGATACCAGATTATTGCCCACATAAAAACAACCCCCTGAAGTACTTTTTCTATCATCAGCATTCCCAACCCAATCAGCCTCAGAGTATCCAACTAAGACATTATTTGTATCTTTGCTATACCACACACCAAAGTTGACAGTAGTCTTGACATACTTGATGATTCTTTTTAAAGCAATCATATGTGACTCTTTGGGATTAGCCTGATATCTAGCACACACTCCTACACTGTAACTAATGTCAGGTCTACTAGCAGTAAGGTAAAGAAGACTGCCTATCATGCTTCTATAAAGTGAAGAGTCTATACTTTTACCTAACATGTCAATAGTGAGTTTAACATTTGGGCTCATGGGGGTTCTAACAGAACTAGCATATTCCAATCCAAACTTTTTCACAAGATTTTTAGCATATTTAGATTGAGAGATGAATATACCTGAATCTTGTTGACGAATCTGTAGTCCAAGGAAGTGAGACAGCTCTCCAATCATGCTCATCTCGAACTCTGCTTGCATGAGTTTTGAGAAGTCTTGAGCAAGCTCATCCTTAGTTGATCCAAAGATGATATCATCAACATAGACTTGAGCAACCACTAGCTCACCATCTTTTCTTTTGATGAAGAGAGTTTGATCAGCCTTTCCTCTTGTGAACCCATGGGATATCAAGTATTGAGTCAACCGGTCATACCAAGCTCTAGGTGCCTGCTTTAATCCATAGAGGGTCTTTTTGAGGTATAACACATGATCCGGAAATTGTGGATCAATGAATCCTTTAGGTTGAGCCACATAAACATCCTCTTTAAGCAATTCATTCAAGAAGGCGGTTTTCACATCCATCTGATATAGCTTGAACTTCAAGTGACATGCTAAGGCGAGAAGGATTCTAATGGACTCCATGCGAGCAACTGGGGCAAATGTTTCATCATAGTCTATTCCCTCCATCTGAGTGTATCCTTGAGCTACAAGTCGAGCCTTGTTGCGGATTACATTGCCCTCCTCATCAGTCTTATTTCGGAATATCCACTTGGTGCCGATGACATGCTCGCCTTTCGGTCTAGGGACTAAAGTCCACACATCATTCCTCTGAAACTGAAGCAGTTCATCATGCATTGCTTCTACCCAACTTTCATCCTGAAGAGCTTCCTCAACTTTAGTGGGTTCAACCTGTGACAAATAGCAAGAGTATGACACAAAGTTAGCAACACACTTATCAACTGTGCGTTTCCGCAATGTGAGTTCATTCATGTTTCCCACAATAGTTTATGGAGGATGATTTAATTTGATTCTGGAGGAGGGTCCTTTGTCTTTATGACACTCAGAATCTGGTGATGTAGACATGTCTGCTGGCTCTTCTACAACACTTGGTGTACCAGGAGTACTTGGAGATGTAGGCTCTTGTTCCATGAGTTCCAGAGCTCTCCTAGGTTATAGAGGAAGGATTTCTTTAGAGAGTTCCTCATCGATTTTCTCAGAATTGACATCTGAAGACTCATCAATAACAACATTCACTGTTTCCATGACCTTTATGGTTCTTTTGTTATATACCCGATAAGCCTTACCTGTAGCAAAGTATCCCAAAAATATCCCTTCATCACTTCTGGAATCAAACTTCCCCACATTCTCTCTATCTTTTAGGATGAAGCAAGTACTTCCAAAAATTCTGAAGTACTTCACATTTGGCTTTCTTCCTTTCCACAACTCATATGGAGTCTTTTTGGTGCCGGGTTTGAAGTACACTCTGTTCACCGTGTGACATGCAGTGTTGACCGTTTCTCCCCACAAATTTCTAGCCACATCCTTGCTGTGCAGCATGGCTCTAGCCATCTCCTGGATAACCTTGTTCTTTCTTTCTACTACACCATTCTGCTGAGGAGTAATAGGAGCAGAGAATTCTTGAGATATACCTGATCTTGTGCAGAATGACTCCATGTATGATTTCTCGAATTCTTTACCATGATCACTTCGAATTCGGTCAATTTTCAGGTTCTTCTCATTTTGCAGTCTTGTACACAATGCTTCAATGTGCTCAGGAGCGTCCGACTTGGATCGTAGAAGAATAACCCATGTGTACCTCGTGAAGTCATCTACTACAACCATGATGTATCTCTTACCTCCAAGAGATTCGGTTCTCGTAGGACCCATAAGATCTAAATGCAATAGCTTCAAAGGTTTGGATGTAGCTGATGTCTGAGTGCTTGGATGCTTAGCTTTCGTCTGTTTCCCAAGTTGACATGGTCCACACACAACATTATTTAGTCTACCCAGCTTTGGCATCCCTAGAACAGATTCATGCTTAGATACAATAGAAAGATGTTTGTAACTAGCATGTCCCATCCGTTGGTGCCACAAGTCTTCATTAGGCAACCGAATACTATTGCATATAATATCAGCATCAGGTACCAATCCATAACAGTTGTCTAGAGTACGAACACCACTTATGAGTTTCTTTCCATATTCATCCATAACAAGACATTTTCCTTTGGAGAATAACACCATGAAGTCTTGATCACATATCTGACTTATATTCAACAGGTTCACTCTTAGGCCATCCACATAGAGAACATTTGCAATGTCTGGTAGTCTAGGTAGAGAGATAATTCCTTTTCCTTTTATCTGTGATTTGCTCCCATCACCAAAGGTGACATTTCCACCTTTCTTAGACTCGAAGACTTTGAAGAGGGATCGGTCTCCAGTCATGTGTCTTGAGCAACCACTATCAAGGTACCACAAGCACGTGTCCATCACTTTAAAGGCGGACTTCATCATGAAACACACTTCATGCTTAGATAACAAATTGGTAGGAATGGTATCTTCTTTCATTTGCCTTTTTCGAGCTAGTCCTTTGATTTTAACTCTGTTCAGACAAACTCCTTTGCACATTTTGATTTTGAGACAGTCTAGTTTCTGATTGTAAAAACTGAGATCCGTTTCAATAGTTATCACGGAAGAAATCAAATAACATTTAGACTTGTAGTTTCTGAGACACTCAAGGAAAAGAGATTAGAAAAACAAGATGTATATGATATCACAGATCTCTTCAAATAAGAGACTGTCCTTTATCCATGACAACAGGGGTCAAATGGATCACACACAATAGATTAAACCCTAATCAGAGTGTGCTAGCTCTGATACCACTTGTCAGGCCACAAACGCGTTGACCCATTGTGATAACTTAGATTAATTAATTAGCCCAGTTATTAATTAATCAAATTAACATGCAATATCACGTGGTAGCACAAACAAATCACCAAACTAAGTAATGCAGCGGAAATTAAATGACACGGTGATTTGTTTACGAATGGGGAAAACCTTACGGCAAAAACCCCACCAGGTGATTTAAGGTCACCACTCCCGAAACTCCACTATTATCACAACAAGCAGTTACAAGTAAGGAATCCCAGTACCTTATCAATCTACAGTTGAACTCTTACCCCAATACCCAATTGGACTTGTTCTATAGTGACAGTTTCTCCTTTCAATGCACGGCTCCCAAGTACGTGACTAGCCAAATGCGCGGATCCCAGTACGCAACTTCAAACACCAACTAGAGAAAGAGAATTGTTGGCTGTAAAGTTCTTCAAATCATCAGACATGAACTAGGGCACGAACTTTGTCTTTTTAATCACAAATTGTATGAACAAGAAGTTCTGAATGAATGTGCAACCTTCATTATCTTGATGGCCCTTAAAACAATTATTTTATATGTCTAGGGTTAGGAGAAAAGAAGTCCCAAAGACACATTCACGGATTGGACTTGAAACAGAACTGAAAATCTGTTTTCTTTAATTCTCGACAGATAGAGGTGTCAAGGATCTGTCGAGAAGCTGTCGAGGCTCGGGGCAAAACAGCTTCTTAAAGCTCGATAGATGCATGTGTCGAGGTAGGTGTCGAGGTAGGTGTCGAGCTTTAGTAACTTGCACTTCCTTGCTTGTTTCTTGGACAGACTTTGATGGCTTCAACACTGAATCTTGAAACACTATTTCTTGAGGTGTTAAACACATCCTAGATCTACCCAATTACAAGTAAAGTGCGTTTTGTCTAAGGATAAGCCAATTATATAAAATAGCGACATATGGTAACAACCACTTGAACTACATATGTCCTAACAACCTTAACTTCTACACCAAAAAAAAAAATCAAACTCTTCCTTCGATGGTTCTAACTCCCCACAGCATTCCTCAAGTTCTCTTGGGAGTTTTTCAAGTAAACACACTTCTTCTCCACCACCAAGTCTTGTGCACCTTGCTCTCCCTTTTCACATTCACCCTTTGCCTCCTTAGGTCATCATTCTTGAGGAAGTTGTTCCCTTCAACTAAAGTGATGGGGATGGGGAGGACTCTGAAGACCTTCGGTTGAGGGTCGAAAGGAAGCTAAAGATGCAACGACTATTGCATTCTTGGACACACCCACTTGCCATAGAAGAAGGCAAAGGCTTGGTCGTTCATGCTCTGAGTCTAGTGCTTCGGGGCTCTTTGACTCCTAGGAGGCAAATTTTTTGACAGCTCTTCTAAAGGCTCCTCTGATGGCTCCAACTTAGGAGATTAAGAAGGCAAGGAAGATGAAGAAAAGAATGATGATGAGGAGGAGGAGGAGATGGAGTACTTGGCTCCAGATTATCCCCAAGAAGACTCTAGGGATGATACGGATGCCTATGCGCCAAGGTCTCTTTGAGTTGCTCGCCGTTGAACCTGCTGTTTTTCTTTGGTTTATCTATTATCTTTTTTTATTTATTTAGGTTTATTTTGTTTAGCCAAATTCTGGCCTAAGTTGTAAAAAAAAATTCTTTCTTATTTTAAATATAAATTTTTGTGTCCTTTTGTTATTAGAAAAGGGGCGATAGGCCAAAATGGTCAAATCATGTAAATCCCTCTTTTCTATTTTGTAAAAACTTTTAAACACAAAAATATATAAAAGAAAGAAAGTTATCTACTATATGTTTATTGTTTTTCATTTATGTTGTATTATATGTTTATTTTATAATACATTAAATTTTTGCACAACACATAAGAATAAACATATTAGTTAATAAAATGTGAAATGCAATGAATTAAATCATACCTTTTAAGGAAGGGTTATGTCTTTGCCTTTGAACTATAAAGACAGTTTTCTTGATTTTAGCACCATTAACTGCCACTCCTTTTTAGAAATTCGGTTTCTTTCCCATGTTGACACATGTCAATTTTGAAAATATATCTCCTATTTTGAATCAAATTTTTTTAGAGGGAAAAACTAACTTCTCTAAGTATAAAAGGAAAACAAATATTTCTTCCCTTATTTTTCTCCTTTTCCTCTTATCTTTTTCTTCTCCTTCTTCAACCTGAGAACCAAAATTCTTCTCACAAATCAAACCATGGGTGTAAAACATGATCTTCGTTCTAGCTCAGCTAAATTTGCAAAATCCTTTGCTTCAAAAGGTAACAAACCTCTTCTAGAAGGAGATGAAAATCCTTCCGTAGAAGACAATGGATCATAGCTCCCTTCTTTAAAGATTACCTAATTGATAAAAGTCTCAATTGGGACTCAATTCTTTGTTCTAAAGACCCTCCCTACACAACATGTAGGGAACCCAATGATCTTCTAACCATGGACCTAGAATTGAAGCACATTCCAAGGCTTGGCACATGCAGGTGAGATTTTGCTCCCACTAGAGATGTGGTCTTTAAATCTCACACTCAATTTTTAAGGGTTGGAGAAGTTGGTGTCGAAGAGTATTAGCTCATCCTCCTTTCATGGACATCTTGCAGAGAGTGACGCTTGTGGAGACCATCCTTATATTCTCCAATTTAGAAATTAGCAAGGAAAGTGAAAGTCTGCTTTCCTTTCTGTACCACTGGAACTTTGTCACCCATACATTCTTCACAGGGTGTTAAGAAATCTCTATATTTTTTATGGCAAATGTCTATGAGATATTGAGACTTTCTATGTTCGAAGATGGTGAGGTGGTCAACATTTCTCTATCCCCTAATGAATCCAAGGCTGTGAAGTTCCCTAAAGATGCAGTGAAGAAAACTTAGAAGAAACCAGTTCTGAAAGTGGTAAGGAGAGGGAAAGCCCCCAGTGAGGAGGTACCCAAAGATGCTAGTGTTAGTAGAGGCAAAGGATCTAGAGCCAACTTCTAGGGATGGATCAAATATTTCTAGAGGGAATATGCTGATGGTGTGGATGAGGAAGCCAATGGAGACTCCCTAAAGGAAGGCACCGACTTTGTTGTTGGAGAAGGTAACTCTAGTTCCTATAAACTTGAAACCTTTATTGCCTTTCTGCTTTCCTGCCATTTATTTGAGGGATATCCTCTTAAAAAGATTCTAAGTAGGCATTTCCATTTAGCTGTTAAACTAGTCAGAGGAAAATCTTTCCCCCTTGCGCCATATTTCCTAGGAACTTTATATTCTCACCTAAATCATTTTACCCTTGACTTGCAATGCTCCTAGAGTGGATTTCAAGTTGAAACTTTCGTACCCGCGTTTTTACAAATATGGTTGTGGGAACACTTTAGGAATTATGATTCTGTCACTAGAGTATTAAGCTATTATAAGACCAGTATGCCATCACCCCAAGGTTTGCCACGCTCTTGGCATTGGAATAAAGTAGCACTATCTTCCAACAATTTCTTTAGTAAAGTGTTAGATGGCCCAACTAACTGTACAACTAGACCTTATTTTTCTTTGGAAGGTGGACTTCCTCCATTGTTCACTTCCTCAAAAAGCATCTTTGTTTCTCATTATAGAGACACTCATTAGTCTAAGGAAGAACTTTCTTTTGTTGTTTGTTCTTTTCCTTCTCATTTTCAGTCTTGTTTTCAAGATAAGTATGAGACTCAAACCTACAACCCCCATAGGTTTGCCTGCCAACTTGGTTTTGGCCAAGGCATTCTGGGACATCTCTCTACCTTAGTGTTGCCCACTATGGTGGCATTTTAAGCCTTTAAGAAGGAAAATATCATAAAGATACTAGTGTCAAGCCTTAAGATCCCCTTTACTTCCCCCACCAGAAATGGATTGCCTTCTCCTAAGTTCAAGTAATGGTGGTTAGACACCAGGAATGTGTTAGGAATTTTGGGGAGAGTGGTGCCCAACGAGTGGACTTTCCACCCATATTTCAGGGAGATTTGACTTTGAAACCCCTTCCAAAAGCCCAAACCTTCAAGTACCAAGAGAAAGAAGAATGTGAAAACTCTTTTTAGTAAAAAGCCCAAGGTATATTCTCTTCTTTATAGTGACTGTTTCTTGTAACCTCTTCTTTTACCCTAAACTCTAGTAGCATCTCTTCTTTGCTCTATTTTTGACCTTTGACAGGTTACAGTCTCTTTTCCTCAAGTTCACCCCAAAGTTAAAGCCATTTCTTCAAACCCCGAGGTTTCTGTAAAAGAAGTGACTTCCAATGAAGAAATAGAGTCTGACATTGAAAAGGAGGATTCAAATCGGGTGTACATCGAAAATCCTTAAGAGAAAGAAGACTTAACAGAAGCTACTTCCAAGGAACAAGAGGGTGAAAGCACTCCGACAGCATTTGATCCCTTGCTCTGACTGGTTTCTCCCAATCTTGTTCTCTATTGCTCTCCAAATATCTCAAAACCATAAGGGATACCAGCAAGTGGACCCTGTCACTTAGAGGCTTTCTCTTACAGCAAATTGGATCTATCATATCCCAACTGAAGTCAAAGGGTAAAGAAGAATGTTTGGCTCTCCCTTTTAAAAATTTCCTTTCTACATTGTGTGAGACAGAGAGCCTAAGTGTCAATGGCAGCTGGTTAAAAAGCCATGTCACTGGATTGAGGGACTGAAAGAAGGTAGGACCCTCTATTCATACTTCCTTTTCCTCACTTCGTGATTTAAGAGTTAAAGAAAACTCGTGTATCAACAAAGCAAAGAAAGCAAAATCAGCGTTACAAGTGCATGCTACTTCAATCACTCAGCTCTAAGGATCAATCATCAAGTGGAATTGTCATCCCAGTAAGAAGCAAGTTCTACCCTTCAGACTCAAATAGAAGGTGTTACCATAGAACGTGAATCTCTAAAAGAAGAGATTGAGAAGTTGGAAAGCGAATTAGGAGCCCTGAGTAATCCAGACTTCTCTCTTGAAATTTTTTTTTTCTCACAAACATTCTCTAATTTTAAATTTGTGATTTTATTTTTTAATTTTTTGTTGATCTTGAAAGGCCATGGGGTTGTACTATAACTTTACCATTCCTTATTTCACCAACTATTTAGACTTTGCATGCATATTATGATTCATGAACAACATCATATGAGATAATTGCATATAAGTCTTTGTTTATAATAGTGTAGGTTTTGTAAAACACAAAATCACTATTTTTGACATGATTGCCACAAAAACTGTTTTTAAAAAGTTAAGCATAACATTTCTTAAGGTGAGCTCCGCTAATGGGGCTATACGCCTTCATACCTGCTTAATCCTTCAACCAATAATGTCCTCTTGCATGTGTTTTCTCTACTATGTATGGTTCTTACCATTTTGGAGAAAACTTATGTTTAACAACTCCAGCAACTCCTCATACATGTGGAGCAGCTTCCCAAACAAGTTCTCCCGCTTGAAACTTTCTTTCTTTAACTTGGCCTTCATGTCTAGCCTTCATATTATCCTTGTAAAGGTGGTTATGAGAGGCAGCATTGTCACACATTTCTACCATGATTTCCAAAGTGTCTTCCCTGGGTATTCCTACAATCTTTACCAACTTCACCCCTGGCCTTACCAAATCTATTGGGATAACAGCCTCTATTCCATAAACTAAAGAAAAGGGTGAAGCTCTTGTACCTTGTGATTTGGTTGTTCTATGAGCCCACAGAGCAATAGAAAGCTTCTCCTTGCACCCTTTTCCATTCTCCTTAGTCATTTTTTTCAAAATCTTCAGCGGTATTTTGTTGGAATCCTTAACTTGACCGTTTCTCTTGGGATAATAAGGTGTAGATGTCGTGTGAGAAATGGAGTACCAATCTATTAAGCAGCGCACATCCTTGTTTAGGAATGGTGTACTATTGTCAGAAATAATTTTATTGGGTACCCGAAAATGACATATTATATTCTCCTTTAAGAAATTAGACACTAAACTACCTGAAAATGACATATCATCTCCCCACCTTTGGCATTCTTGACATTTCCTTGCAAAGTTTTGAGCATCCCTTTGCAATGTGGGCTAGTAGTATCCCTAATGCAAAGCCATTTGCCACAGCTTTCTCCCACTCAAATGTCCTGCTGGTTCTCCTTCATGCAGGTCTAAAAGAATGCCATTAACTTCTTTAGCAGGAATGCATACGATCCATCTCCCTTGAAAACTTCTTTTGAACAATTTCCCATCTACCACTTTAAACCTGGTCACATTTTTTTTCAACTTTTCTTTTTGTACCCAATCAATGGGCAAAATACCCTGTAAAAGGTTCCTCAAGCATCATTCCTACCAATCTTCTGCGAGCAACTCGGCTTTAAGCACCTTTGCTTGGTTTGGAGAGATAACAGAGCAAGTTTTATAGCTTTGTTGCTCTTCCTTAGCATCATTGGCCATCTCTAACTAGAAGATTCTTAGCCTTTGCAATCTTCTATAGAGGCTGACATCAAGATTTACACCATAAACTTCATAGAGTAATTTGTGCAACAATGTCAATCCCTCCTGCCTTAAGAGACATTTCATCAGCAAACCCTCTACTCCCCTAAGAAAAAAAATTACCATTGATTCTGAGGAAGTCTTTTATATTTGCTAGTAACTCTGACCCAATGCACCTCCCTTGAGCCATTGCCTTTAACAAGGGTTCTCACCAATCCTGAAGGAAACATAGCTCATCTTGAGCTAAATTAGGTTGCTTCTCAATTCGAAGCATCATCTTTTCCTTTTTTAGTATAGATTTGGTGGCCAGAGTTGCTAGCGAATCAACAAGCTTATTCTCACCTCTATTAACCACCTTGTACTCTATGAGAGCAAAGTGTTCCATGACTCTTTGTACTGCAGCTCTGTTAGCAGCCAAGTTAGGATTCTCTACTCCATAAATTCCCTCAACTTGATTTATCACCAACTCAGAATCACCAAATACTTTCAACCTTTTTATGCCTAATCTTCTTGCAGCTTTTAGCCCTACTAACAGGGCTTCATATTCTGCCTCATTGTTAAAGCAAAGAAAATGCATTTTGTAGACAAATGTATTTTCTTCCCTTGGTGACTTTAAGACTACTTTTATCCCTCCTCCTTGAACCATAGATGACACATCAAAATACATTGACCACTCCTGTTCCTCTGTACTATAATATTCCGTTGAGGGGGTGAAAAATCATTTGTCCCAAGAAAATTAACCAGCAGATCAGCCACTGCTTGGCCTTTGATGGCAGTTGGTTATATGCATTCGATGTCAAGACATGATGTCAAGATTGCCCATAATGCCATTCTTCCTAATAACTGAGGTCGCGTCAAAAGATACTTCACGAGATTACTTTTAGTCACTAGCTACACACGATGTCCTAGAAAGTAATGATTGAACTTTTTCACAGCAAAAACTAAAGACAAACATACTTTCTCAACTGTTGAATATCTTAACTCTGGTCCTTTCATGAGTTGGCTTATATAGTACACCGACTTCTCTACCCCTTCATGCTCTTGAGCTAATAATGCTCCCAAGGATTGCTCCATATTTGCTATGTACAATAGCAAAAGGTTTTCCCAGTACAGGGGCTACCATGGTGTGGGGATCTGCTAATATCATCTGAATATTCTTGAATGCTTTTTGACATTGACACACAATACAAAATTTACTCCTTTCTTTGTCTGCTCCATAAGATGCTTTAAAATCTCAGCTAATCCTAGAATAAATCTTCTCAAATAAGAAACTTTTTCCAAAAGCTTCTCAACTCTTTCGGAGTTGTAGGTGGACTGATAATGCCTTAAAATGTATATTTGTTATATATTTATGTGGGCGTTATCTCCATTGACAGGCCACAAACGCGTTGACCCCTTGTAATAAATTACGTTGATTAATTAGCCAAGTTATTAATTAATCAATTTAACATGCAATATCACGTGGCAGCACAAACAAATCACCAAAACTAAGTAAAGCAGCGGAAAATAAATAATACGGTGATTTGTTTACGAATGGGGAAAACCCTTACGGCAAAAACCCCACCGGGTGATTTAAGGTCACCACTCCCGAAACTCCACTATTATCACAACAAGCAGTTACAAGTAAGGAATCCCAAGTACCTCACCAACCTACAGTTGAACTCTTACCCCAATACTCAATTGGACTTGTTCTGTAGTGACAGTCTCTCCTTTCAATGCACGGCTCCCAAGTACGTGACTAACCAAATGCGCTGATCCCAGTACGCGACTTCAATAACCAACTATGGAGAGAGAGAGAGTTGGTTGCAAAGTTCTTCAAATCATCAAGGATGAATTAGGGCACGAACTTTGTCTGTCAGATCACAAATTGCATGAACAACAAGTTCTCAAAGAATGTGCAACTTGTTTTCTGTGATCTCTGCTTTGACGACCCTTAAAATAATCCTTTTATATGTCTAGGGTTAGGAGAAAAGAAGTCCCAAAGACACACTCATGGATTAGACTTGAAACAGACCTGGAAATCTGTTTTCTTTAATTCTCGACAGATAGAGTATCGAGAGGTGTCGAGATAGCTGTCGAGGCTCGGGCAAAACAGCTCCTTTAAAGCTCGATAGATGTATCTGTCGAGGTATGTGTCGAGCTTTAAAATCTTGCACTTCCCAGCTTGTTTCTTGGACAGACTTTGACGGCTTCAACACTTAACTTTGAACTGAAGTGTTAAACTCATCCTAAATCTACCCAATTACAAGTAAAGTGCGTTTTGTCTAAGGATAAGCCAATTACATAAAATAGTGACATATGTTCACAGACTTGAACCACATATGTCCTAACAATCTCCCCCTTTGGCAATCCGTGACAAAACCACAACATACAAATGAAGATATTAGAGAAGTCATAAATCACTCAACTCATATTCACTTGTTACATACTGTAAAATCTATCCTAACACAAACTCTTGAAAAACTTTGCAAGAAGAGAGTTCATGGCAAGAAGACTTTGACAACCTGTATTTCTGAAACACTTATAAACAAAACACATCAAGGCATCTTTGTGTGAAACAGAAATAATAGATTGTATACAAGTAAAGAAACATATGTATAAAGATAGAGAAGAAACAACACATGAAAGGTAGGTGAAAGAGAAACATACATCATCATATATAAGAAGAGAATAACTACAATGTATGTCAATACATGATCAATATATACAGATGAGAGAAAAAAAATACATATGATCACCTCACTACATCCCTCAATGCACACTCCCCCTAACAAAAATGTCCTATGTCCTATGCTAACACTCCCCCTAAGTATGATTACTCTCACACTAAACTACTCCCCATTTTTGTCACGAGTGACAAAGGGTAGAGTGTCAAGTAGACATCTCATCTGAAGAGCTAGCATCTCCATCATCATCATCGGAAGCATCATCATCATCGCCATCATCATCAGTCTCGGTCTCAGTCGACACATGAGGTGGCGGAGGAGAAGCCTCTGCAGCAAAGCCGCCTATGGTCGCCTGTCGCCTGGCGATGCGACCAACACGAACGTTCACCTGATACAGCTCCGTGGAGAGTGTATCTAGGCGAGCATCCATGCGCTGTAGCTGCGCCATGATGTCTCCCAAGCTGACATTGCTCGAAGAAGTAGAAGCAGATGCTCGAGCGGATCTGGAGGTGGCCGGACGGGTGGAAGGAATGGCATCGTCAGTCTGTCGCGATCGGAACTGTGCCTCGCTACGTTTTACTGTAGCGGCGTCTATGGCGGACATGACGCGGTAAGGATCGGACAAGGGGAAAGGGATGGAAAAATGACTCAGAATCCTCGTGATAGCGGAAGGGAAAATGAGCTCATCACGGGTGGCCGTATCTCTATAGACATCGATAATACAAAAGATGAAATGTGAAGGAAAGTCTATAGAAAGATCCTCTAAGAGGGACAACAAAAATCGAGCGCGAGACTCGGTGATAGAGTTATAGTGAGAGAGAGGGTGTAAAACAAAAGTCATCACCATGTTAAGGAAACGAGGACCTTTAGCAAAAGGTCGACATAGTGTGTACATGTGATCTCCCCAAGAGGTAGGACGCTCATAGAACGCCGAGATCATCTCGTCTTTGGACACAGTCCAGAGACGCTCACAACTAGGGTAATCGGGATGATCCACCCTAGGGACATGGAGAACCTCAGAGACCAGCTCTGGGGTGACACAGAAGCGCGTACCTCGGACGCTAGAGTAGAAAGAAGGTACTGAAGAATCTATCCCGTGGATGTTGGAGTAAAACTCCTGAATCAACACGAGAGGACAGGTGACCGGGACGTCACACAGTGACTCCCATCCCCGAGTGTGAATGACATCGGGAAGGTCGGTGTCGGCAAAATCTGCCAGGACAACATGGCGTTCGGAATGAACACCGCGTTTAGAAAAGTTCTCCGAGAAGTCCTTGTGGGCTTTCTCATCACGGAACCGGACAGAAAGAGGGGTAGAATCAGAAGAAGACTGTCCCTTAGAACGCAGAGGGTTCTGGGACGGAATGGACTTACGCTTAGGTGCCATAGACACAGCTAACGCAACCATAGAGAGGGGGAGAGAAAGAAAACACACAGAAAAATCCCAAACAGTTCAATATTGGCAGAATAATATTGAAATGAAAAGAACGTATGCATGAGAATGCATGAACATGTGACATGCAACATAAAAACATCATGGGCTCAGCCCAATCCGAACCTAACAGCACACAATAGAGTTGCACACATCTAAATGCATGAAAATACAATTAGAATGCTAATGTGATGCAATGCATGTGGTTTTGAAGATCAAAACTAGAAAAACAACCTAAAAATTTCATGAAAACCCCAACAATTGTGAAAACTCCCAAAAATTTTCAAAAACACAAAACCTAGGGTTTTAAAACAATGAAATGCAATAAAGAGCTTACCAAGAGATGAAGATCGCAAAGAAACTCTTGAGAAAGCCTTGGGAGAAGGTTTAGAGAGAAAAAGAAAAGTTTTTGAGAGAGAACAGTGAGTTTCGAGCGAGAGAGATCGAGCAAATGAGAAGCAAAATCGCGAAAATCCAATATATAGCTTCCCATTAAATCTCGACAGATGCTGCTATCGGGAGGTGTCGAGACTGCTATTGAGGGTATGTGTCGAGAATTACACATGGATAGATGTAGCTATCGAGATCAGCTATCGAGGAAGAAGAATAAACAAGGAGGAACCTCGATCGATCCAGAAGCTATCGAGAAGCTGTCGAGCAAACAGAAAGTTTCTCGATCGATCCAGCAGGTGTCGAGGTATCTGTCGAGACTGCGATAAGAAAAGGTCTAAGGAGCTCGACAGATAGCCTATGTATCGAGAGGTATCGAGAAGGTGTCGAGATGCCTTTAAAAGCAGTTTTTCAAAAGAAGAAAAACACAGACATGAATGCAATCATGCATGCAACTCAACCAAAGATACAACCAACACATTAAGCTCTCAAAATCATCTCTCAACACGAATTTTGATGCACATGTATCTTAAAACACGCACACACACACTAAACAAGTCTAACCAATTTTATATTTCAAAAACTTTCAGACAGTTTCAGTGAGCATACATTAAAGCATGTAAACTTTGTGATGGCCAAATCACATTGTACCTGCACATGTATCAAGAATAGCAAAGAGTATTGCGTGTCGTGTGTGAAAACATCGCAAGATTGCATATGTGTCTCAATGTTATGACGATTTGAGATATGAGAAAATCACTTTAACTCACACACAATCATAACCGTTTGATGGGGACTATCACCTTCGAGGTACATCCTATAACTCCCACATCTCCTAGAAAACACGCTTGCAACCATATTTTAAAGCATTTTTAATCTTTTTGCTTTTTATTTCTTTGCATATTTTCTTTTTAAACAAGCATATCATGCATGGGCATACAAGAGAAAGAAAAGAACTACCCAATTATGTTAAGCTTTTGATACTGCACTTTTGCTATGCCGAAGCATACAGATGTCATTTTATGATTGGCGAGTAACAGTGGTGAGATGGTTATTTATGCCTTTCTCTTAGGATTTTCTAGTTCAACCCATCAAAAAGAGTGATACGAGTGTTAAGAGAAGAGATCACTTAACCTTACTCATCACAAACAAAGAGCTACAGAGCTCACTAGCTTAGTTGTGCAAAAGAATGCTCATCTAAGCTATAGATGATACAAAGTTTAGAAAACTCTGTTTCAATGGCCATTTCAAAAGTTCACACGAACTAATGCACACAAACACACACTGTTTTTGTATTTTTCAATTTTTCAATTTTTTTATATTTTTTTTGAAAAGCAAAAATAAAACACAAAACTGAAAACACACAAACAGAAACATGTAATGCAAAACAATGCATAAAACTAGACTGACTCAAAACAGTAAAGAAACACACACACAAAGACAGGAGAGAGAAGAAGAAGTGACTGAAATCACTTAGATCCCTTTGCCTTCCACACTTTGGAAGATCCTTTCCTTTTGGTCGATTCTTGAACCGGTGAAGAGGGTGAAGAATATGAACCGTTCAAGTTCGAAAGGAACATGAGGGCTTTTAGAATGTCTCCAAGAGGAGCGAGAGAAGACTGAAGCTGATTCTGGCTCCCAGATGCTATTGTGCCATTGCTCTGTTGAGTGGCAAGCCACTTGTAGCAATTTGGTCGAGTGTGACCGGCAACACCACAATGATAACAGAGATGTGGCTTCTTTTGTTTGGCCTTTTGAGAGTTAGCCTTCTTATTCCTAGGGTTTCTAGCTTCCCTTTTCTCAATTTTAGGGGGTGCTCCTAGGATGGACTTGCCCTTGTCTACATTCACACTAGCTAAATCAGTTTTAACATTATTCTCCTCAGTTTTAATGTTATTAGCAGGTGGAACAAAGACTGTAGTACTAGCAGAAGGAGTATTAGAGATAGAGAATTCATACCCCAATCTAGTACGATCTGAAGAATATCTCTGAGCACTCAGCATCTCGTCCAGTTTAGCACTTGACGTCCTCTCCAGTTGTGCTCTGACTTGAAACAGCTCTGCTTCAAGCTTCTTGGTCCTCTCAACCAAGAAATTGTTTACGAACCTCAGTGCTCCAATGGTTTGATTCGCTTCATCGACCTTTGTGGACAGCTCCTCACGGTTGAGTTCCACATCACTGAGCTTCTTGGTGGCCAGCCTATATAGTTTCTCATGCTTCTCAGAAAGCTTGTATAGCTTCTCATAGGCGGTATGGATATCATCTTGATCATCCATAATTTCACACTTGGAATCCACCAAATTCTTCTTCATCCACTTTTTCACTAACCCCATCAGTAGGATTAACAGTGGCAGTGAAGGCATTCAAGATTCCGTCGTCTTCATCTTCGGAATCATCCTCGGGCTCTGTGTCGCTTAAGGTAACAGCAAGTGCCTTGCTTTTCCCTATGCTCTTGAGGTACGTAGGACACTCTTGTTTCATGTGTCCGAAGCCTTGACACCCAAAACATTTTGGCCCAACAGGAACAGTGTACTGACCGCCATCCTTGACATCCTTCTTCTCTTTATCTGAATTCTTGAATTGTGAAGAACCGGATTGTCTACGGTCTTTGTTGAAGCCCTTTCCGTTGGCATTCTTCATAAACTTCTTGAATTGCCTTGTGATGTAGGACTTCATCTTGGAATCTTCATCATCTGACGAGTCATCCGTATCACTGCTCTTGGCCTTTAGTGCCAAACTCTTGCCCTTGCTTGACTTGCCTAACCTAGTTAGCCCTAACTCATAGGTTTGCAAGTTTCCAACCAGCTCAGTCAAAGGAATTTTGTCAATATCCTTCGACTCTTCGATCGCCGTGATCTTAGCATGGAATCTTTCGGGCAGCGATCTAAGCACCTTCCTTACTATCTTGGGTTCAGGGATGGTCTCCCCAAGATTGAAGGCTGAGTTCACTATATCCTTAAGCTTGGCATAGAACTCATCAAACGACTCATCCTCCTCCATCTTGATTTCTTCAAAGCGTGTGGTGAGCCTCTGCAGCTTTGAATCTTTGACAGCCTTGGTGCCCTCATAGGTTGTCTGGAGGATGGTCCATGCTTCCTTAGCAGTTTCAGTTGAGGAAATTTTCTTGAACTCCTCATTGGTGACTGCACTGAATAGGGCATTCAATGCTCGGCTGTTAAAGTTTGCCGCCTTGATCTTAGCATCATCCCAGTCGGCCGGCGCTTCTGTAGGCTTGGTCCAGCCTATCTCCACAGCTTGCCACACTTTCTCATCTGAAGACTGCAAGAAAGCTCTCATGCGTACTTTCCAGTATGCATAGTTAGTGCCATCAAATAAAGGAGGTATAATGAGAGATTGTCCTCTATCCATGACAGCAGGGGTCAATGGATCACACACAATAGATTAAACCCTAATCAGAGTGTGCTTGCTCTGATACCACTTGACAGGCCACAAAAGCGTTGACCCCTTGTGATAAATTACGTTGATTAATTAGCCAAGTTATTAATTAATCAATTTAACATGCAATATCACGTGACAGCACAAACAAATCACCAAAACTAAGTAAAGCAGCGGAAAATAAATAACACGATGATTTGTTTACGAATGGGGAAAACCCTTACGGCAAAAACCCTACTGGGTGATTTAAGGTCACCACTCCCGAAACTCCACTATTATCACAACAAGTAGTTACAAGTAAGGAATCCCAAGTACCTCACCAACCTACAGTTGAACTCTTACCCCAATACTCAATTGGACTTGTTCTGTAGTGACAGTCTCTCCTTTCAATGCACGGCTCCCAAGTACGTGACTAACCAAATAGCGGAAGTACGCGACTTCAATTACCCTATACAGGAGAGAGAGAGTTGGCTGCAAAGTTCTTCAAATCATCAAGGATGAACTAGGGCACGAACTTTGTCTGTCAGATCACAAATTGCATGAACAACAAGTTCTCAAAGAATGTGCAACTTGTTTTCTGTGATCTCTGCTTTGACGGCCCTTAAAATAATCCTTTTATATGTCTAGGGTTAGGAGAAAAGAAGTCCCAAAGACACACTCACGGATTAGACTTGAAACAGACCTAGAAATCTGTTTTCTTTAATTCTCGACAGATAGAGGTGTCGAGAGGTGTCGAGATAGCTGTCGAGGCTCGGGCAAAACAGCTCCTTTAAAGCTCGATAGATGTATCTGTCGAGGTATGTGTCGAGCTTTAAAATCTTGCACTTCCCAGCTTGTTTCTTGGACAGACTTTGACGGCTTCAACACTTAACTTTGAACTGAAGTGTTAAACTCATCCTAAATCTACCCAATTACAAGTAAAGTGCGTTTTGTCTAAGGATAAGCCAATTACATAAAATAGTGACATATGTTCACAGACTTGAACCACATATGTCCTAACATCCATATTACTATGCTTAATTTGTATAATTCAGTCAAGATTTGCATTAGTCCCTATTATTTTTCTTTACATAATTTCTTGAATAAGATGTTATTCATTGCATGTAATTTTCTACTTTCAGGAAATCATCTGAAAAAGATGAATTTACAAGAGTTTATGAGAGAATGGAGGTCAAACTAGAATTAAAGTGGAGCCACAGGACCACGCTTAAATTTCTAAGGAGGTGTAGTTAGAGTGCTTGGGTTGTCTACCATGTTTGGAAGCTTTAAATAAGGAAATAAATCAAAGAGGTAGAATCTGAAAAGGAATATTCGGATTTGAGCATTGATTCGTATTTTGGGCATATCTCTTTCCTCAAAAATCTAATTGACACAAGGCTAGATGGGTTGAAACCGTGACTTAAATACCTACAACTTTCCAATTTTAAGTTTTTGAAATTTAGATTTTTTGAAGGCTGAAATTAACTCCAAGTTACTACTATAAATCTAGGCAAAAATTAAAATAGTAAAAGTTTTATTTTCTTTGGACACTTGGACATGACGGTTTTGAAGGGAGGCTGTGTAGAACGAATTTTGAAGAGAAAACCTTGTATTTTTATTTCTCTAATGGCAACCTAAACTCTTTGCTAGGGCTAAGGGTTATGTTTCTTCTATACGATATGAATATTTAATGTGATTCTTTCTAGGATTTTATCAACAACATATGTGATCGTTCAATTAGATTTCTTTTGATGTATTAGCTCTTCCATAGTTTCAATAAGTTCAATCATGTTTTTATTATTGTTTAGATGAATTTCTAATAGTTTCAAATAGAAATGAGGTTTTAAAGTATATGGGTTTTTTTGAAAACTATTCTAACCATATTATTAATCTAGGTTATAATGCATTCTTGAATTGTCTCAGTTCAACTGAATCATAACTATTTAATTGTATAAGAACAATAAATTATAAAATATATAATTTCTTAGATCACAAAGAATTTCATATCGATGTAGGGAAACACCCCGATGCCTTAGTATTGACATTATTGATTTAAATCAGTTATCATTATTATTCTTGTTTACAATTACCAGGCAAAAATTATTCTTCATCTTCACCAAAAGTTTATGTTTAATTATATTGTCTTTGAATTTATCTTACTCCTTGTGGTTCGACCTCGGTACTCTGAGAATTATATTTCTACGATCTCCTGCACTTGGGAGTGAACAAGCATGGACTAAGAGTAGTTATCGCTTTAGCTTTCGTAGTGTCTAAGTCAATTCCCCTATGATAAACAAGAAACCCCAAGAACTTCCCTAAAGATACTCCAAAGGCATGCTTAGAAGGATTCATCTTTAAATTATGCTCCTTGCATCTTTTGAAGACTTGTCTCAAGTGCACCAAATACTTAAAAGGATTTTTCTCTTTTACTACAAGATCATCCACATAATCTTTAACCTACTTATGCAGCATATCTCCAAAGATCAACTTCATGGTATGTTGCACCTGCATTCTTCAATCCAAAAGGCATCACCCTATAAAAATAATTCCCAAAGGGTGTTCTAAAAGAAGTCTTCAGAGCATTTGCTGGGTCCATAAGAATCTGATTATACCCACTATACCCATCCATAAATGATAAACGCTCGTGACCAACTGCTGCATCTACCAGGAAATCAACGTTAGGAAGTAGGAATTCATCCTTTGGGCAAGCTTTGTTGAGATCTTGAAAGTCTACGCAAATCCTTGTCTGGCCATTTTTCTTCTTTACGTGAACTATATTAGCTAACCAGCTTAGGCATTCAATCTCCTCAACGAACCTTGCCTTTAAGAGCTTCTGTACCTCAAGCTTTATTTTTTCTTCTGCATCCAAACGATACTTCCTCGGTGGTTGTTTCACAGGCATAGCATTAGGATCCACTTTCAGCTTATGCACCACCAAGTTCGGACTTAAACCTGGAATTTCTTGATAACTCCAAGCAAAAACATATTTGTAATCTTTCAACAAAGATATCAGCTTTCCTCTTTCCTTTTCGGGCAGGTTATTACTAATCTTTACCATCTTCTCACCTTCTTCACCTTCACCCAAATTGACTTCAACAAGTTCTTCCTGCACATTCTTAACACCATCATTCATACACTCAAGAGCTTCTTTCACACATTACTCAGCTGCATGAACTTCCTCTGGCTGTTGTATTGGATTAAGGGTATTAGGCTCACCATCCTTCTCATCCCTTTCCTTTAACCGTTAGAATTCATATACCACCCGGCCATCAGGCACGTTAATCCTTCTTATCTTGGAAGGCCTTTCTGGTTCTACCACTTCGCCATCATCATCTTCTTATTCTTGCAAAGCAATAGGATTGAAAGGAAGAATCCTATTCTCGCCTTCAAGTTCTTACTCTGGATACAAAGCTGCTTCAGTAAAATGAAGCTCTGCCCTATCAAAAGGCATCTTAGTGGCCTCAATGATTACTTGCTTGTTTCTCCAAATGGCCTTCGCACATTGATGATATGTGGAAGCCACTACTTTGTGCGCTTTTAACCATGGACAGCCTAGGATAATGTGGTAAAATGTGTCCCCTTCCATCATGTGCATAAGAGTTGGTGCTCGAATTGGCCCAACCTTAAGGTCCAAAGATACATGCCCAAGGGTATTCTACTGTAAAGCTCCTATTCCTGGCACTTTCATTGTCTCTAAAATAATTCTTTCTCTCGGAATTCCCAAGGCAACAAAAGTTGGGAAAGGTAGTATATTAGTGGATGCACCAGTGTCTATCAATGCTCTCTTGATTCAAGATACTCCCAAAAAGGCATTTACATACAAAGGTTTATCGCCATCAATAGCTCGGTTGACTAGATCTTTGTTAGAAAAGGTGAGTGAATCCTTTGCTTCCTAGTATGCCATTAGCATCAAACTCCCTTCAACAGCAAACACTTCATGATTCCTTTCCATCACCCTAGTCAAGGTTTGGGTTGCTTCTCTTCTAGCCATTGGCTTGAGACCTATTCCTTCAAGAAAGGAATGTATTTTATCCTCTAGCTGGATTCACGACATCATCTCTTCGTCTACCAATGATAGCGGTGCTGAATTACTACTAGCCATATTCTCTACTTCTTCTTCCATAAGATCCTCACAACCTATGAAGAAAGTCATTGCCACCTCCAATCTATGCATTCTTGGATCAGCTCTCTTTCTAGCTTTGATAACCAAATCTCCCTTGGCTACCCTATCATGGAAGATATTTCTCAAAGCATAGCAATCCATAGTGTGGTGATCACATCTCCTATGATACCTACAATAAAGTGGACTTCGTTTTTCCTCTTCTATAGGCTTATGCTTACATTCAGGCAACGTCACTACACCATCTTTCACCCAAACTTCTAGGATGCTATATAACTCTTCAGTAGACATAGTATAAGGAGGGGGAATACCACTTCTGTCCCTCTTCTTTCCTTTGGCCACCTCTTTGGTTCTTCTCTCACATTAACCTCTACTTTTTTGTTTTCTCTCCTCCATGGTTGTCTAGGAGCATTGGTAGTTTCTGAAGTTAAACTTTTTGAAGGTTTTCTTACAGACATACTTGTCCTCCTTCTAGCCTCTACAAGTCTCCTAAAGCTAGAGATCTAAAGATTCTTTAAGTCAGGCCGATATTCATACAACATACTTATGATACAAACATCCACCAGCCTTTCTTCCTCCACGGGATCATAATACAACATAGACAAATCCTAAAACCTGTGAATATACTCTAACAGTCCCTCAGATACTCTTTGCTTTTCATGTTGTAGATCTTAAAACGTAAGCTTCTTTTCCAAAGCAAAGAACTTTTTCATGAACTGTGTTGCCAAGTCGTTCCAACTCAAAACTAACCCTACTGCAATGTTGGTATACCAAGTAAAAGCTCGACCTTCCAAGGACTTGGAGAACTCTTTGAGCCTTAACTCATGATCATGAGAGTGAGTTGTCAAGGCTTCTACATACTATCTGATATGCTCTCTAGCGTTCCTTGTTATGCCATCATACTTAAGGAATATAGGAGGTGTGTAGTTAGCAGGGTAAGGTTTCCCAACTATCTCTTCAGGATAAGGAGGTCATGTATCAACATGAATAGCACTTTCCATCTTCTTGGCCTCAAAATAGAATAACATGTATATCTTCCTTAGTCAAGTAAAGAGACACTTGAGGATCTTAAGGAGCCTGAGGCATAGCTGTCTCCTAACGTAAGGACTGAAACTCTGCCCATATAAAAGCTTAAGAACATTGAAGTTCTTCAATGGCAGCCATCATCCCCCTACTCTCATGATGAGTAGTTCCGCCTGATGATTTTGCACCCTTAGAATGCATGGACATGTGATCTGTGCTTGGCTCTGAACGATGGTTCTCACCCACACCAGTCAGTATCCCAGTAACCACCTTCTTCCTTGAAGACATGAAGAAAGTGACTACAATTAGGAGTGTATAACCCAACAAAAACACTCTTAAAATGGAAAATAACTAGAAATCCCTAGCGAAGTCGCCAAAAATGCTAGTGCAATTTAGATTTGAGCTTATTTATAACAGTGAAATAAGTTATCTAATAGTACAATTACATGAGAAAGCTCGATAAGATGCAATTTTTGACATGATACTCAAGAAAATAAGGAATGTGATAGTAGGACATGAAAAAGACACACATTTAGAGAAGAAGAAGAAGCTAACTATCAAAACAACACAAGATGTACATGGAAAACCTTAGAGAATGGATAAAAAAACCAAGATTTGAGCAAGAAAACAACATTCTTGCTTAGCTTAGCTTGTATTATGTATCAAAAAGAGATTAATTTACAATGAAGTTGCCATTTTCTTCCTACCAACTCTCCACTTTCATCTCAAAATATCTAGTTGGGTTCTTGCCCTAAAAGTTTAGTTGCATGTTCCTTTTATACTCTAAGGAACATGGTTGAGTACAAGGACAGGTGTCAAGTTATTATAATCTCTCTTTCAAGATCTTTTTATAGCTGTGAAGTTATCTGTAGACTAAGAGATAAGGATTGCGCCAACATGACACTGGGACCCGTAGGTAGGTAGCCTTGCCACTGTCTGGGAGACAAGTCTTGGTCATCAAGAGGGACATTAGAAATACTATGATTAGTACACGTGTCTCCAAAGTGACTTACCATGCATTAAACCAATAAGGGATGTCATCATAAGCTTTAGCTTTGAAAAGTCACTATGTCCTTTTTTGGTAACACTTGAGTACCGTGTCAGGTGTAAATCTCACTTCCTTCCCAAGGCAGTCACACCTTTAGCCCTGACCAAGACAAAGTCTCTTAGCCATCACGGCTCTCCCTTATCTCATAGTTGCTCCACGTGTAGAGTCCAGATTCAACCACTTATGCATTCTCTCTTGCCTTAGTGGTGTTATGTACTTGTATTGGCTCAAGTGGCCTAATTTAGTATAAAGCTTGTATAGGGCTAACTTTAGACCTTTAGCATCTGCATCTGTATAAACCGAACATAGGGTTGATTGTAAAGTAGTATTGTTCACTTGCAAGCCTAATCCTAGGGTTTTTTAAGGAGGTTAAATCCTAGACTAAACACACATTTATTATAGTTAATTGACTTGTAATACAAGTACTATTCTTAGCTTGCATATGAAGCAGAACTGTCTTGGCCTAGTCTATTGAACTTAACATATCTCTAACAAAGACAAAGCCTCGTTGAAGTTGATAGGACTTCAATTGTACCATAGCACTTTATACATCAATAAACTTAACACATGAAACAGTACTAGTGATTATTTGGAAGAAAAGGATAAAAAAGGGATCCATATGAAGGATAGAAGAAGGATCAATGCCTATTTTAATTAGGGATAGGAGAAGAATCAATGGACGTTAGTTTCTTTTGGGGTTCACAAAAATCAATTATGATAAGACAGAGTTTCATTAAGAAAATAGTCTGGTTTTGCCATTATATATATATATATAGTGGCGAAACTAGACTATTTTCTTAAAGGGGACCAATGGATAAAAATTTATATATAATTTTTATTTTTCATAAAAATGGTAAGGAGGAGGTATTTAAAAAAAAAAAAAAACCCAAGAGGGGCCATGGCCCACCTTTACCCCCTACCTCCCCTCCCCTTCCCTTCACCAATGTATGTATATATATATATATATATGTATTTCATTTAGGCAAAAACAAACTACTGAACCCTAAGGAGGTCTAGAAGTTAATAGGAATAACTGCTGCCCTGAACCGATTCATTTCTCAGTCCACTGACAGATGCAGACCTTTCTTCCAATTGTTGCATAAATGGAAAGGATTTGAGTGGACTGAAGAATGTGCTTTGGCCTTTTAGCACTTGAAAGATAGTCTTTCTTGACCACCCATTATGTCCTGACCAAAGATGGAAGAAGTTCTTTTCGCCTATATTGTTGTGGCCTCTCATGCAGTTAGCTTAGTGTTGATAAAGGTAGACAACGGAGGACAACGGCTAGTATTTTATGTGAGAAAGTCACTACACGAAGTAGAGGTTTGTTACTTGCCATTAGAGAAGGCCATCTTGGCGGTGGTACATGCCACTCGGAAACTCCCTTCTTATTTACAAGCTCACATAGTTGTGGTTCTAACCCAACTTCCTATTCAATCATTACTCTGAAAGGTTGATTATACTGTAAGGATTGCCAAGTGAGGAACAATTTAAGGACCTTTGACATTAAGTGTATACCTCGAACCAAGTTCTTGCAGATTTGGTGGTAGAATTTACTAAATCTCCAGTAGAAGTAGCAAACAAGGAGCAGAGCTGGGAAGGAAAGCCAGTTGACCCAATTTCTCTTCTAGGACCGTCATCTTAGAGATTGTATATTGATGGTGCAGCTAACTAAAGAGGATCTAGAGTGGGGCTAGTTGTGGTATCCCCTAACAAGATCACAATTGACAAATCTTTAAGGTTGGGCTTCTTGGCCACGAATAATAAAACCGAGTACAAAGCTTTATTGGTAGGGATGACCATGGTTCAAAAATTAGGGGGGAAAGTAGTGGAAGTGTTTTTGGACTCGAGGTTGGTGGTAGGCCAAGTGAATAGAGAGTTGGAGGTTAGAAATTTAAGAATGCAAAAATATTTGAGCCAAGTTAGGCGCTTGCAATTAAGTTTTGAGTTTTTCACTTTGTAACAAATCCCAAGAAGTAGGAAGAAGAAGGAGAGGGTCTAGGTTCATCAGGTCATGGTTGGTCTTAGCTGGATGGATCATTTGGTTTTGTTTCTCAAGGAAGGTACTCTACTTGACGAGAAGGGAGAAGCAAAAAAGGTACGGAGGAAAGCTTCTCGTTTCTAAGGAGCAAAGGTTGTACAAGCGTTCCTTTTCTAGACCATACTTGCTCTGTGTCTATGTCGAAGCAGTAGAGCCACTTCTGAAGGAATTGCATGAGGGGATTTGTGGAAGTCATATAGGGGGAAGGTCACTATCCCAAAGAGCCCTAACCCAAGGCTATTGGTGGCTAAGTATGCAAAAAGAAGCGCTGAAGTTTGTGAGGAAGTGTGATCAATGCCAGATCTGAACATTCATTAGCCAGGGTGAGTCCTCAATCCTTTGTCTAGCCCATGGCCATTTGCTCAAAAGGGCTTGGACATTGTAGGACCTTTTCCTAAAGTTATAAGAAACCAAAGATGACTTATGGTTAGAATTGACTATTTTACCAAGTGGGTGAATGCTGAACCATTATTTATAATAGAGATCCAGATGCAAAGAAGTTTGCGTAGAACACTTTCACTCAGTTTGGGATTCCTCACACCCTCATCTTCGATAATGGACTCCAATTGGACAATAAAGCCTTCAGGAGGTACTACTGTGAATTAGGTATTAGGAACAGATATTCAACTTTAGCCTATCTGCAAGGAAATGGATAGGCTAAAGTAGTTAACAAAGTTATAGTGAATGGATTTAAGAAGAGATTGGACAAGGCAAAGGGTAGATGGGTGGAAGAGCTGCCATATGTTCTATGGACATATCAGACTACTTCTCGTCAGTCAATAGAGGAAACACCCTTCTTAATGACCTACAGGACCGAGGCAATGATCCCTTTAGAAACTAGATTCCCAACACTGAGGACAAGCATGTTCATCCTTAACAACAATGATAGGTTATTGGAAATAAGCCTAGATTTGGTTGATGAACGAAGGGAAACAGTCATGGTTTAGTTGGCATATTACTAGCAGTAGCTTAAGCGAGGATGTGACATGAAGGTGAGGGGAAGACCCTTAACCCCAGGAGACTTAGTATTGAGAAAGGTTGTGGGCACTACGAAAAATCCTTCATGGGGAAAGGTAGGACCCAATTGGGAGGGGTCATACCGCATCACCACAGTGGCAGGTATAGAAGCTTATTTTTTAGAAGATCTAGATGAAAATGTTGTACCACATCCATAGAATGTAAATAACCTACAAAGGCACTATTATTAATGAAAGGCATTCCTACCATATTTTTGTTTCTATTGTTGTATACTATGTTTTTATTTGTCCAAGTGTTAAAGAGAACCTTGGTTATGCCTGATTCTTCGAAACACAAACTTTGGTAAATTAATACTTCTCATTACTTTAAGTGTTAAACAGAACCTTGGTTATGTCTGATTCCTTGGATTACATACCTTGGGTAAATTAATACTTCTCATTCCTTTAAGTGCTAAACAGAATCTTGGTTATGCCTAGTTCCTCGGACCACATATCTTTGGTAAATTAATACTTCTCATTCCTTTAAGTGTTAAATAGAACCTTGGTTATGCCTGGTTCCATAGATTGCATACCTTAGGTAAATTAATACTTCTATGGTTATTTATGCATTAAACAGAACCTCGTTTATGCCTAGTTCCTCAGACCACATGCCTTGCGTAAATTAATATCTGCCTACTAAGCTAAGTACTAAACAGAACATTGGTCATGTCTGACTCCTCAGACTATGTACCTTGGGTAAATTAGTAACTAATCTATATATAATGGATAACCAAGATTCTAATGGTAAAAACTTAACTGAAGGGATGCCCTTAAGCATCACTTAAAGCATTTGCAAGTATATCCATGATATGTTCTTAGATAATAAACCTGATTTCATGAGGTCATGCTCCTCGGACCGGATGACTTGCATAAATTAATGTTTCACCTCTACTGAAAGTTATTGATGGAGCTTTGGACCACACATCCTCCTTTGAGCCATACATCTCAAGTATGCAAGACATGTTTTTAAGTTAAATTGCAAATTGCAAAGTGTTAATTCCCTAAAGGGTTAACATTACATTACTAGTTGCATGAAACATAATGGTTAGATTGCAAGTAGTATGAATGTCCGTCAATATCAAGGGCTGGTTATATTTTAATCAAAGGAGTTTACAAGTTATGCCTAGTTAGTTAAATGGTGGTAAGGGATAAAATAAAGTTTTATTTCGCTTATACAAAATAAGAAAAAAAAATTCAATAACTCTTCATTAGATAGAGCCTCGGAAGGGTGAGGAGAGTACATGTTCGAAAGCAGAAAATGGTAAATACATGTAAAAAAAAAAAATAAATTTATCACAAGGTCTTAGTAGAATCCTAAGTGGGCTTGAGAGGAAGATTGGCCTTTGTCGCAGTCTAAGAAGGAGCCTCAGATACCGTTGCTTAGGCCACACCCTTGCTCTTTAGGTCTTCCTTGTGGATAAAGGGAAGTGTAGCCAATACTAGTACCTAGCCCTAGGATGCCCCCTTTTCCCTTAGAAGAGTCCTTAGCTGGTTCCTTAGCTAGCTCTTTGTTAGGAATTGTGTCCTTGGCTGTTTCTTTTCCTCTCTTCATTACCTTGGCTTGGTCAATCTCCTTAGAAGGGACATGAGGGGTAGGAAGGGTAGCAATGAGTTCCACCTGACCAGGTTCAAGTGCTTGAGAAGCAATTTTCGTTGGGGAACTAAAAGGGCTTGGCACACAGAGTGCAGGGGGTAGTAGGCATTTTCTACCCTTCTTAATAGGGAAAAAGCATCTACCCTAGCTTAGTTTAGTGCTTCGTTCCATACTTGGAGGCAGTAACTTCTACAAATCCCAGTGACCCGGGCCCGAAGGGTCTCGGTTTCTGCTACCCTAATGTCGTACTACTCTTGTTCGGCCTTGGCAGCTGCTTCCTTAGCCTCTTCCAGCTTCTTCTTGAGAGTTCATATTCGCTCCTTGGCTATAGCTTGCCGGTCCTCAGTCTGAAGGAGTTGTTTGCATTGATTCTTTGCCTTCCTCTTAGCCCCCTATAGAGCAACCTCAACACTCTTTTTCTCTCTATCAGCGTTGGTCAATTTGGTCTTTAGATCATGAATTATCTTCTTACCTAGCGTGAAGGCATCCACAGTAGCTATGCATAGTCCCTCCTCCTCCTTTATTTGCCTGTGGGAGTTGTTCTCCAACTCCTCGGCCATATGCGTAGCTTGAATTTCTTTCTAAAAAAAAAGATGATGAGATGAAATAATTGGAACACATAATAATAATAATAATAATAATAGATGCATGAGTCACTTACCAATGCAAGATGCCTCTTTAGAGTTAGAAACACTTCGTGTTTCTTCATGGTCCTAAGTTGGCCATGTCATCAAGTAGCAGGAGGGAGTACTCCAAGGCATTTGCCACGTATCCAGCCTTTCTCTTCTAGAAGTCCTTGATTGAGGAATCCATGGGAAAGGGAGACCCATTCAGCACTAGAGGAAGGTTCCAAGCTGGGACCTTGGTATGACGGTCATACCCTTTCTCCATAATGGACCCTTCACTACAGGACCTCATCTGAGCTGTCCTTGCTATTTTAACCCCTTTTTGAGGCACGAGTTCTTTGAGAGAATAACCTCTTCCTCCTTAACCACATCTTTGCATTTTTGGTCTCGCTTCCTCTTCTTGTCTGTAGGATCCTGCTAAGAGGTTTGGGTAGAAAGAGAGGTAGGAGGTTTGGTTTGTATAACCACCTCAGGCACTGTATCTCCTGCCTGAGACTCAATAAGATCACGAAGGTTTGTCTTGGCCTTGCGTTGTAGCATTATCGTGTCAGGTATACTGGGAGCTTCTTAGACACTGCTCACTTATGCGGGGGGATGGTGGCTGAAGTCGGTGTGTGAAGGCTTTATTAGGATGTGTGCCCTTAAATCTTATTGCATGATGCTATGTAAGACATTATGTATGACTTAATGTTGTGTTTAATAAAGTTGTTTTATTTTTATCTAAAATAATAGTAACATGAATATTGAGACATTATCATATAGTTTATGAGATGCATAGTATGTGATTTAGTCACAGAAGATATAAATCACAAGTTCTTTGTAAACTCAAAATTTCAATTCGTAGTTGGTGATGAAATTGGGCATTTTATCTGCGAAGACTATAACATATCAACTACGATGATTTGTCTTGATCATGGAAATAGAAATTTCTAGTTGATATGTTGATATGTTTTAAGAGTTAAAACATATTGAACTTGATCATTGTGAGATTTATTATTCTCCTAACGACTATCAAATGAATGATAAACTCACGACTTCTATTTACATGAACTCTTAATCCTGAGAGGATAATGGACCTAAAAGTGTAGGTTGCTTTGATATATTAGGAGTGAGGTCTAAAGATACGATTAAAACTTCAGTATGTTGGGCAATCACATTTAGTGTTGATAGAACATATATTCTCAAGATGGAATTCATAGTCTCTTAATGGAGATATAAAATATTCCCTTGAGATAAGTTTAATGGATTCAGTTATTTAGAGAGTTAGGTCTAACCACTTTAGTAAGGAGTTACTAAAGTATATATTTATGGAATTGGATTTCACAAATATATGATGAATAGCTTAAAGGATTAAACCAATTACTTAAGGAATTAAGATGTAGTAATTTACAAAGTGGCAGTCTACATTTATGACTTTGTGTTACTACGAATATTTTATGAAGGGGTTGCATGTACAATAAAGTCTTTAGATATAACTTATTAATAAGGCCTAGAGTGCAATTATATTTATATAGTGGTATTAAATATAATTAATGGTAACTTTGGACTTGTTAAGAGTTGACAGAAAAGCCCAAGGCCCATTGGAGCTAGTATCTTATTGGTCCCTTTTGGTCCCACTCCAAGCCACACACTTATGCCTAATTGGAAAGGCCCAAAAAGCCTGTCCAATTAGATAATTAGTTAGATACAAAGGGAGAAATATACATAATTTTTTTAAGGTAACAACACTATTATGAAGTGGTGTGTATGTGTGAGTGTAAGTCACTCTCTCTAATTCTCTCTTGGAAAATTGATTGAGAGACTACACTTCTTGGGCATTAGTGGAATTGGAGTGAAAATTAAAAGTGTTCCTAAGTGCTTCTGATCTTCGTTTTTGAAATTCACTGCACCAAGGTACACTCTCTTGTTTTTAAATTCTGAAACTTACATAGTGCATGTTAACATTTATGAATGAAGTAGATCCGTTATTTTCCACTGTGCATGTTTTGTATGCGATACAAACATGTATTTATCCAACAAGCTCTAAGGACTGAAGTTGGTTGAAAACATCAAAATCTTGCTCGGAGACTAAAACTTCATCTACTTTCACCATTTCTTCAAGAACTGGTTCGGAAGGGCTTGCTCTGCCTCAGCAGTGCGCTAAAATGGCAACTTTACTAGTTGTGTATCTTCTAGAGGGATGTTAGTAAGGAAGCCAGGCATGACAATGTTGATCAGTTGAAAGTAAGGGCCTTTCACTTTTATGACATATTTAGGAGCTTGAAAGTTGGAGGAGATGAGATCATAGTCGAGGATGATGTGGGCTGCTCTCAATTGTCCATCGGTGTGAACAAAGATCTCGGCCTTCAGTATCTTTGTCAATTCTGGCTTGTTGACAAGACTGAAGTTGGGGATGGCAGAATACTTAGCTACAAATTCACCAAAAATAAAAACATTGTTAGATTACAACACATGTAAAATAAGAACCAATTTACAAATAAAAACAAAAGAATCAAACACAAAAAGTATTAGTGAGGAGAGGGGTATTGTTAGAGTATTAAACCTAAACCTAAACATCCCACCCAGTGTCCAATCTTGTGTTGGAAAGTGAAGTCCATTATGCCACTCCCTTGAGACAATTAGGAAATCCTTGTCCATGCCCTTGTTAGTATGAGGGATACACGATATCAGCCTGATTGCAAGGACCCTGGTTTTTAGATAGTATCCCTGGCCTTTAAGGAGTTGATGGTTGTATACTCAGTTAACGTGGTGATGGGTAAGGGCATCTACGCTACCTAGAATCCTAAACACATTAAGGGCACACTAGGTAGGTGAAAGTCTGTGGGCAATAAGGTAGTCCCTAGTCACTCTACCCATAGGAATTTTCATCCCTCCCTCTATAAAGGCAAGCATCGGGATTATTACTTCTCCCTTTTGCCTCAAGGCATGCCACTCCCTTCAATGGAAATACTTGATAGAAACCCCGGGTGGAATACGATAACTGGCTTTGAAGCTTTCTATACCCTCTAGGGTGTCTACTAAACTAGCAAATCTACCCATTTGAAAATAATTGAAGGTGTTAGGGTGACACGATGAGATTAGAGGGGCCAAGGAAGAAAAGGTTCTAAATTTAAGAAGAAATGCTAAAGGTAACTTACGAGAGTAAAGAAAGGCTCCTTAGATTGGTTCTTGAGAATTGAAGATGCAAAAAGTGGAATGGCCAGAATTTTCGAGTAATATATATAAGAGAGGGAAAAGTGAGCAGGAGAGTTCCCGCCCAAATCCCTATGAAATTTCTCCACTGTAGGATTTCTATCACACCGTAGGATGTGGGGGCAGGGTGCCGAATGAAATAAATGTTGAAGCGTCCCAAATGTCAAAGCGTTAGGAGCATGCCTCTTTGCAGTTGAAGAAACACTTGGACATAGAGAAATAATGTAAGAGTGAGGAAGGCAATCACCAAGAAATCAAAATTCCCTTCTTTTCGAGGAGTGAAAGAGTGGAATATTAAGGGGCTATTGTAGGGATAAAGGGCCCAGACATGGGTATTGGGTTGTGGGCGATGTTCAAGGACCTTAAGTAGTCCAAAGACAGGCAATAATGACGAAGGCCTACAAAACGATGGCTCATGGATGGAGTTTGGTCATGAGGAATTGGAAATGTTGCCCAAGGAGAAGTACCTTTTCGGCTGATTAGAGTAGAGGTTATACGTCCATCCTTTTGTCAAGAATAAGGCTACAGAAGATCATTCTGGCAAGGATAAACATTAAGTGGGGATAGGACAAAAGAGGGTTGGGAAATATTGGAGAAGAAAGTTGCTACTATCGCACCGCAGCTAATTCTTTGGCCGCATTAATGTGAAAGTGATACCTGAACAGTAACCTCCAGCCTTACAGCTATTCACAAATACTTCAGAATTGTGCTGATGGGACAAGTATCAAAACTATCAATCTAATCTACACGTGAAATGTTGAGATGAAGTAAGGAAGAGGAGTATAAAGAAGGAAAATCACATTACTAGGGGATCATCAGAGAATCTATAGAAAAATCGCTGTACACATAAGAACTCTAATTGTGGTTAAGTTTAAGAGAAATTTATAAGAACAACCTTCCTTGGACTTTGCTGAGGAGGATTTTCCTTGCTCAAACTGTTTGTTTCATGCTTTACAATAGCAATTAACCTACTGTAATCAAGATACATCCTAACTCATTGAAAGTTCAGTTTCAAGCTCACTCTTCACAAATTCATTGATTTGGGCTTTTTGGGCCATTGACATTTCTTTTAGGCTTTGGGAACAAATTGTGTACTTACATATGGTATTTCGAGAATTGAGATACATTTGGATATTGTGGTTATAATCTGTCTCTTTACATTGATCTTTTGATCTAATTTCAGCTTTAGGCATATATGTTCCTTTGAATTGCTTTGTGTCTTCTGTTGCCGTATTTTTTCTGGTCTCGATTAATGTGTCAAAATGTTGGTTTAAGCCCTAAAAGGTTGAAAACCATGTTTAAAAAAAAAGTAGGGAACTACATGAAAAAAAAAAAAAAAATCCTATTTATCTTGATTGGATGTTGGAACAAATCATTTTAATAACCCAAGAGTTCAAAATCTTAAACTTGCCATTTTTGGCTAAGTTTGGACAACATTGACTAAATAGTAATCGAGGTTAGTCAAAAAGTTGACCTTTTGATCCTACCATCTGATTGAGATAAATTTTATCTGTCTTAAATGTCATGAAAATCTCTTTAAAACGATAGTTCGTCAATCAAATTCAAAGTTAAAATGGATGAATTTGAAGTTAGAACTTTGATTAGAAGTATTATTTTTCAAGTAAAATGATTTTTTTTTGGCATTTTCACATAAGAAATTGTACCAATCCAGCCACAATAGGTGCAAACTACTTTCACCATATTGAAGCACGATGGATTAACTATCCTACATTAAAAGAGCTCAATGATATCCTCTCCAAATTAAGAGGACTTAATTTCGCAAGAAAAGGTGCTAGAGAAGCTTCTACATTGCGCCACCTCCTTTCTGAGCACTTTAGGGTTTAGTGCAAATTAATAAAAGAAAGTTTGCTAATATCTTTAGGTGTAATTACCAAAGGAGTGAATACCATACCATACTGGCTAGTATGACCGATATTTATCCTACCGGCTAGTGAATTGGAATAGAAACACCTCCAAATCATGCCGCTCAAAATACTAGCCAGTAACGAACTATACCAAACGTTGCAGTGAAAATCAGATGTTTTGGCTGGTAATCAATATCAGATTGGAAGAAGCAAAAGAAAAAAAAAAGGTCAAACATGGGTCTTTGTTGTCTCTACCACTCACCACCATATCTCAGCTAATTTTTAAGTTGGTGAGACATTGTAATGTACTAATATAATTACATAAACACCAAAAAATGAATATGTCTCAAGTTGCCATGATTTGAAATATCAATGAGTGCTTACAAATGGTATACTATTTGCCAAAAATAGCACTCAATGAGTCAATAATTACACTCTTCCAGCAATATTGAAAAACATAAGTATATTGGCTTCATCAGTATTGTTAAGGATCTCAATCTGCCATGAATTTAAATATCAAATGAGTGTTTACAAATTGTATATTGTTTGCTAAAAGGATTGCACCCAATGAACCAGTAATTACACTTTTCCAAAAAAATTGTAAAACAAAAGTATACTGGTCCCATCAGTGGATGTGTATAACTATACAAAATATTAAACTAAAAAAAATTAGTTTTCTTCTTGCTACTGCTAGACCATAGCCTTTCCCTTGTCCTTCTTGCTTCCACTGGTGTTGTCCTTCTTTGTACAAATTTCACTTGATTAATGAGTACCCATATTTGATTGCTGAGTACCTTATATAATATACAACCATACAATAACAATTCAATTAATGAAACCCTCCCTTATACCTTCTTATTTGATCTCTTTTGATTTGCAACCTTTGCATTAGCATCACTCTTATGATCTCCATCACTGTTAACACTTGTTTATCCCTAGCCTCCAAAATTCAAGCATTGAAAGATTCTTCTATATTGTTTACTAGATTGTCACTCTTGCTTCTTGGATTAAAAGCATATTTGATCCATGTTCTCACATCTAACTTCACAAGCCACTCATATACCTTCACATCTAGCTTCTTCAACTCATCTATGTGGAAGTCAAAAGAATTCTTTATTGCTGCCCTGGCAGCACTCCATATTGCACCTTTGAGTACCTTCCTTGGAAAATTGTTAGACAATAAAGCATACGACTCTATCTTAACTAAGAAATGACTTGGCGCAAAATGTCTTATTGATCTTCTGCAATACAATATGTACAATAAAGAGGCAATCGTTAGATAAACACAAATCTTCTGCATTTCATTTGAGAAGCCAAATCCAATCACGATTCCAATGTGTTCACTGTTCAGTGTATACTATATACAACTTAGCGAAGGACATATTGAATGGCATTACATATTCTACTAGCTCAATTTTTTTAGAAAAGTGGAATTCAATCATCTATTATCTACTTCATAAAATTATAATAATTATAAAAGAATTAGATTTTGACACAATATCCCTATGTTAGATGGGTTTGGGTCCTTTGGAATGGGATATTGGCATTTATGAGTCATTCTCTTACCGTCAGAATCTGATGTCATCACAGAGTTCAACACAAAGTACTTGTAAGCCAGAAAATATGATGTGCTTTTTTTTTTAATCATAGAAAATAATATATACTTTATATGAACATAAAAATGAATAAATAAGAAACGAAATAACAGAGTGAAATAACTTTAAATAGGGAAAGTGAACATACAGAGTTCATCCTGGTTGATAGGAGAATTGCCCACTACTGAAGAATTTGGTTTCTGAAAATATCCTTTATAACAAGAGAGCAATCTATTGAGCTACTATGAGCGAAAAATAACAATACAAGACATGTATATGTAGATAGAAATGAAGGGGAAATCAAACGGTATGTGTACTCAGCAACAATGCAAAGGTGGGTTCCAGTTAGCTCAACTGGTAAAGTCTCTGATGGTTGTATAAGAGATCTGGGGTTCAATCTCCGCCTACACCAAAAACTGATTGGTGTCTTGGTCTGATGATAAAGAGCAATCATCAGGAGCGGACGCCATAAGTTGAAACTCTCTAAAAAAAAAAAAAAAAAAAAAGCAACAATGCAAAGAACTTTAAATATATCAATTACCATGGCTGTATTTATAGAGGGAAATCAAAGGTCATGTGTACCTTGGAACAATGCAAAGCACTTCAAAACATATCATAGGAAATCAAAGTACATTTATACTTCGCAACAATGCAACGCACCTTGAAACCACGCAGTAGTCTTTGTTTGGAACTTGGAAATGAAGGGGGGTGCAAGGCTATCCAGTTAAATTTGTACATACACAGAAAAATAATGATACATTTTTCAGGCCAAATTAGTGATCGACATATATTGTTAGGACATATGTAGTTGTTCAAGCTTGTGAACATATGTCGCTATTTTATGTAATTGGCTTATCCTTAGACAAAACGCACTTTACTTGTAATTGGGTAGATCTAGGATGGGTTAAACACTTCAAGAAACAGTGGTTCAAGATTAAGTGTTGAAGCCGTCAAAGTCTGTCCAAGATACAAGCAAGGAAGTGCTGGTTTTTAAATCTCGACACCTACCTCGACAGATACATCTATTGAGATTTAAAGAAGCTGTTTTGCCCGAGCCTCGACAGCTGTCTCGACACCTCTCGACACCTCTATCTGTCGAGATTTAAAGAAAACAGAATTCCAAGTCTGTTTCAAGTCCAATCCGTGTGTGTGTCTTTGGGACTTCTTTTCTCCTAACCCTAGACATATAAAAGGATTATTTTAAGGGCCGTCAAAAAGTGCAACAAGCAGAAATCACAAGACACAAGTTGCTTCTTCTCTATTCATGCAAATTGTGATTTGTGAGACAAAGTTCGTGCCCTAGTTCATCTCTGATGATTTGAAGAACTTTGCAGCCAACATTCTTTCTTCCTCAAGTTGGTGAGTGAGTCACGTACTTGGATTCGTGCAAAAGGAGTAAGCCGCGTACTGGGATCCGCGCATCACATTGGTTAGTCACGTACTGGGAGCCGTGCATTGAAAAGGAGAAATTGTCACTACAGAACAAGTTCAATTGGGTATTGGGGTAAGAGTTCAACTGTAGGTTGGTGAGGTACTGGGATTCCTTACTTGTAACTGCTTGTTGTGATAATAGTGGAGTTTCGGGAGTGGTGACCTTAAATCACCCGGTGGGGTTTTTGCCTTAGGGTTTTCCCCATTCGTGAACAAATCACCGTGTTATTTATTTTCCGCTGCATAACATAGTTTCGGTGATTTGTTTGTGCTGCCACGTTGTATTGCATGTTAATTTGATTAATTAAAAACTAGGCTAATTAATTAATCTAAATTATCACAAGGGGTCAACGCGTTTGTGGCCTGTCAAGTGGTATCAAAGCAAGCACACTCTGATTAGGGTTTAATCTATTGTGTGTGATCCACTGACCCCTGCTGTCATGGATAGAGGACAATCTCTAATTATACCTCCTTTATTTGATGGCACTAACTATGCATACTGGAAAGTACGCATGAGAGCTTTCTTGCAGTCTTTAGATGAGAAAGTGTGGCAAGCTGTGGAGATAGGTTGGACCAAGCCTACAGAAGCGCCGGCCAATTGGGATGATGCTAAGATCAAGGCGGCAAACTTCAACAGCAGAGCATTGAATGCCTTATTCAGTGCAGTCACCAATGAGGAGTTTAAGAAAATATCCTCAACAGAAACTGCTAAGGAAGCATGGACCATCCTCCAGACAACCTATGAGGGCACTAAGGCTGTCAAAGATTCAAAGCTGCAAAGGCTCACCACACGCTTTGAAGAAATAAAAATGGAAGAGGATGAGTCGTTTGATGAGTTCTATGCCAAGCTCAAGGACATAGTGAACTCAGCCTTCAATCTTGGGGAAACCATCCCAGAACCCAAGATTGTAAGGAAGGTGCTCAGATCGCTGCCAGAAAGATTCCATGCTAAGATCACGGCGATCGAAGAGTCGAAGGATATTGATAGAATTCCTTTGACTGAGCTGGTTGGAAACTTGCAAACATATGAGTTAGGGCTGACCAGATTGGGCAAGTCAACCAAGGGCAAGAGTTTGGCACTGAAGGCTAAAAGCAGTGATACGGATGACTCGTCAGATGATGAAGATTCCAAGATGAAATCCTACATCACAAGGCAATTCAAGAAGTTTATGAAGAATGCCAATGGAAAGGGTTTCAACAAAGACCGTAGACAGTTCAGTTCTTCACAATTCAGGAATCCGGAGAAAATGAAGAAGGATGTCAAGGATGGCGGTCAGTACACTGTTCCCACAGGACCAAAGTGCTTTGGGTGTCAAGGCTTTGGACACATGAAACAAGAGTGTCCTACGTACTTAAAGAGTATAGGGAAGAGCAAGGCACTTGCTGTTACCTTAAGCGACACAGAGCCAGAGGACGATTCCGAAGATGAAGACGACGGAATCTTAAATGCCTTCACTGCCACTGTTAATCCTACTGATGGGGTTACCGAGAAAGCGGATGAAGAAGAAGAGTTGGTGGAATCTAAGTGTGAGATCATGGATGATCAAGATGATATCCACACTGCCTATGAGAAGCTATACAAGCTCTCGGAGAAGCATGAGAAGCTCTATAGGCTGGCCACCAAGAAACTCAGTGATGTGGAACTTGACCGTGAGGAACTGTCCACAAAGGTTGATCAAGCGAATCAAACCATTGGAGCACTGAGGTTCGAGAACAATTTCTTGGCTGAGAGGACCAAGAAGCTTGAAGCAGAGCTGTTTCAAGTCAGAGCACAACTGGAGAGGACGTCAAGCGCCAAACTGGACAAAATGCTAGATGCTCAGAGATCTTCTTCGGATCGTACTGGATTGGGGTATGAATTCTCTCTCTAATACTCCTACTTCTAGTACTACTGTCTTTGTTCCACCCGCTAATAACATTAAAACTGAGGAGAATAATGTTAAAACTGATTTAGCTAGTGAGAACGTAGACAAGGAAAGGTCCATCCTAGGAGCACCCCCTAAAATTGAGAAAAGGGAATCTAGAAACCCTAGGAATAAGAGGGCTAACTCTCAAAAGACCAAACAGAAGAAGCCGCATCTCTGTTATCATTGTGGTCTCGCCGGTCACACTCGACCAAATTGCTACAAGTGGCTCGCCACTCAACAGAGCAATGGCAAAATAGCATCTGGGAGCCAGAATCATCTTCAGTCATCTCTCGCTCCTCTTGGAGATATTCTAAAAGCCCTCATGTTCCTTTCGAACTTGAACGGTTCATATTCTTCTCCCCCTACACCGGTTCAAGAGTCAACCAAAAGGAAAGGATCTTCCAAGGTGTGGAAGCCAAAGGGTTCCAAGTGATTTTAGTCACTTCTTCTTCTCTCTCTTATTTTGTGTGTTGCATTACTTGTGTGTTTCTTTACTGTTTTGAGTCAGTCTAGTTTTATGCGTTTTGCTTTACATGTTTTTGTTTGTGTGTTTTCAGTTTTATGTTTTATTTTTTGCTTCTCTAATAAAAATAAAAAAAAATTGAAAAATTGAAAAATACAAAAACAGTGTGTGTTTGTGTGCATTAGTTCATGTAAACTTTTGTAATGGCCATTGAAACAGAGTTTTCTAAACTTTGTATCATCTATAGCTTAGATGAGCACTCTTTTGCACAACTAAGCGAGTGAGCTTTGTAGCTCTTTGTTTGTGATGAGTAAGGTTAAGTGATCTCTTCTTCTTAACACTCGTATCACTCTTTTTGACGGGTTGAACTAGAAAATCCTAAGAGAAAGGCATAAATAACCATCTCACCACTGTTACTCGCCAATCATAATATGACATCTGTATGCTTCGGCATAGCAAAAGTGCAATGTCATAAGACACCTGTATGCTTCGGCATAGCAAAAGTGCAGTGTCAAAAGCTTAACATCATTGGGTATTTCTTTTCTTTCTCTTGTATGCCCATGCATGATATGCTTGTTAAAAAGAAAATATGCAAAGAAATAAAAAGCAAAAAGATTAAAAATGCTTTAAAATATGGTTGCAAGCGTGTTTTCTAGGAGATGTGGGAGTTATAGGATGTACCTCGAAGGTGATAGTCCCCATCAAATAGTTATGATTGTGTGTGAGTTAAAGTGATTTTCTCATATCTCAAATCGTCATAACATTGAGACACATATGCAATCTTGCGATGTTTTCACACACGACATGCAATACTCTTTGCTATTCTTGATACATGTGCAGGTACAATGTGATTTGGCCATCACAAGGCTTACATGCGTTAATGTATGCTCACTAAACTGTCTGAACTTGTTTTTGAAATATAAAATTGGTTAGACTTGTTTAGTGTGTGTGTGTGTGTTTTTGAGATATATGAGCAACATATTTCTTGTTGAGAGATGTTTTGAGAGCTTAATGTGTTGGTTGTATCTTTGATTGAGCTGCATGCATGATTGCATTCATGTCTGTGTTTTTCTTCTTTTGAAAAACTGTTTTAAAAGGCATCTCGACACCTCCTCGATACCTCTCGATACATAGCTATCTGTCGAGATCCCCAGACTCTTTCTTATCGCAGTCTCGACAGATACCTCGATAGCAGCTGGATCGATCGAGAAACTTTCTGTTTGCTCGATAGCTCCTCGATAGCTTCTGGATCGATCGAGGTTCCCTCTTGCTTGTTTCTTCTACCTCGATAGCTGACCTCGATAGCTGCATCTGTCCACGTGCATTTCTCGATAGCTTCCCTCGACAGCTACCTCGACAGCTCTCGATACCTACATCTGTCGAGAATTACTGAAGCGCTATATATTGGACCTTCGCGATTTTTTCTGCTCATTCTCTCGATCTCTCTCGCTCGAAATCTCTCGGATCTCTCTCAAAAACACTTCCCTCTCCCTCCAAACCTCTCTCAAGGCTTTCTCAAGTGGTTCTTCATATTCTTCATCATTTGGTAAGCCTTTATCCCTCATTTCATGCATTGCATTGTTTTCAAAACCCTAGGTTTGTGTTTTAAATTTTTGGGAGTTTTCAAAATTGTTGGGTTTTCATGAAATTTTTGGGTTGGTTATTGAGTTTTGATCTTCAAAACCACATGCATTGCATCACATTAGCATTCTAATTGTATTTTCATGCATTTAGATGTGTGCCTACCTATTGTGTGCTGTTAGGTTTGGATTGGGCTGAGCCCATGATATGTTTATTGTTGCATGTCACATGCTCATGCATTTTCATGCATACGTTCTTTTCATTTCAATATTTCATTCTGCCAATATTGAATTGTTTGGGACTTTTCTGTTTGTCTCTTCTTTCCCCCTCTTCTATGTTTACGTTAGTAGCGTCTATGGCTCCTAAACGTAAGTCTATTCCTCCTAGGAACCCCGTGCGTTCTAAGGGGCAGTCTTCTTCTGATTCTACCCCTGTGTCTGTTCGGTTCCGTGATGAGAAAGCCCACAAGGACTTCTCGGAGAACTTTTCTAAACGCGGTGTTCATTCGGAACGCCACGTCGTCCTGGCAGACTTTGCCGACACTGACCTTCCCGATGTCATTCACACTCGGGGTTGGGAGTCACTGTGTGACGTCCCGGTCACATCTCCTCTCGTGTTGATACAGGAGTTTTACTCCAACATCCACGGGATAGATTCTTCAGTACCTTCTTTCTATTCTTGCGTTAAAGGTACGCGCTTTTGTGTCACCCCAGAGCTTGTCTCTGAGGTTCTCCATGTCCCTAGGGTGGATCATCCCGATTACCCTAGCTGTGAGCGTCTCTGGACTGTGTCCAAAGACGAGATGATCTCGGCGTTCTGTGAACGTCCTACCCTTTGGGGAGATCACATGTACACACCATGTCGACCTTTTGCTAAAGGTCCTAGATTCCTTAACATGGTGATGACTTTTGTTTTGCACCCACTCTCTCACTACAACTCGATCACAGAGCCTCGTGCTCGGTTCTTGTTGTCCCTCCTTGAGGATCTCTCTATAGACTTTCCTTCTCACTTTATTTGTTCCATCATAGATGTCTATAGAGATACGGCCACCCGTGATAAGCTCATTTTCCCTTCCGCTATCACGAGGATTCTGAGTCGTTTTTCCATTCCCTTCCCTTCGTCCAATCATTACCGCGTCATGTCTGCCATAGACGCCGCTACCGTAAAACGTAGCGAGGCACAGTTCCGATCGCAACTGTCCGACGATGCCACTCCTTCCACCCGTCCTACCACCTCCAGATCCACTCGAGCTTCTGCTTCTACTTCTTCGAGCGATGTTAGTTTGGGAGACATCATGGCGCAGCTACAGCGCATGGATGCTCGCCTAGATACACTCTCCACCGAGTTGTATCAGGTGAATGTCCATGTTGGTCGCATCGCCAGGCGACAGGCGACCATGGGCGGCTTTGCTGCAGAGGCTTCTCCTCCGCCACCTCATGTGTCGACTGAGACCGAGGCTGATGATGATGGCGATGATGATGATGCTTCAGACGATGATGATGATGGAGATGCTAGCTCATCGGATGAAGATGTCTACTTGACACTCTACCCTTTGTCACTCGTGACAAAAAAGGGGGAGTAGTTTAGTATGAGAGTAGTCATACTTAGGGGGAGTGTTAGCATAGGACATAGGACATTTTTGTTAGGGGGAGTGTGGATTGAGGGATGTAGTGAGGTGATCTATGTATTTTTTTCTTTTCTTATCTTTTAGAGATACATTGATCATGTACTTACATACATTGTACTTATTCTCTTTCTCTATATGATGATGTATGTTGTTTCTTTCACCTACCTTTCATGTGTTGTTTCTTTTCTGTCTTTATACACATGTTTCTTTACTTGTATGCAATCTATTATTTCTGTTTCACACAAAGATGCCTTGATGTGTTTTGTTTATAAGTGTTTCAGAAATACAGGTTGTCAAAGTCTTCTTGCCATAAACTCTCTTCTTGCAAAGTTTTTCAAGAGTTTGTGTTAGGATAGATTTTACTGTATGTAACAAGTGAGTATGAGTTGAGTGATTTATGACTTCTCTCATATCTTCATTTGTATGTTGTGGTTTTGTCACGGATTGCCAAAGGGGGAGATTGTTAGGACATATGTAGTTGTTCAAGCTTGTGAACATATGTCGCTATTTTATGTAATTGGCTTATCCTTAGACAAAACGCACTTTACTTGTAATTGGGTAGATCTAGGATGGGTTAAACACTTCAAGAAACAGTGGTTCAAGATTAAGTGTTGAAGCCGTCAAAGTCTGTCCAAGATACAAGCAAGGAAGTGCTGGTTTTTAAATCTCGACACCTACCTCGACAGATACATCTATCGAGATTTAAAGAAGCTGTTTTGCCCGAGCCTCGACAGCTGTCTCGACACCTCTATCTGTCGAGATTTAAAGAAAACAGAATTCCAAGTCTGTTTCAAGTCCAATCCGTGTGTGTGTCTTTGGGACTTCTTTTCTCCTAACCCTAGACATATAAAAGGATTATTTTAAGGGCCGTCAAAAAGTGCAACAAGCAGAAATCACAAGACACAAGTTGCTTCTTCTCTATTCATGCAAATTGTGATTTGTGAGACAAAGTTCGTGCCCTAGTTCATCTCTGATGATTTGAAGAACTTTGCAGCCAACATTCTTTCTTCCTCAAGTTGGTGAGTGAGTCACGTACTTGGATTCGTGCAAAAGGAGTAAGCCGCGTATTGGGATCCGCGCATCACATTGGTTAGTCACGTACTGGGAGCCGTGCATTGAAAAGGAGAAATTGTCACTACAGAACAAGTCCAATTGGGTATTGGGGTAAGAGTTCAACTGTAGGTTGGTGAGGTACTGGGATTCCTTACTTGTAACTGCTTGTTGTGATAATAGTGGAGTTTCGGGAGTGGTGACCTTAAATCACCCGGTGGGGTTTTTGCCTTAGGGTTTTCCCCATTCGTGAACAAATCACCGTGTTATTTATTTTCCGCTGCATAACTTAGTTTCGGTGATTTGTTTGTGCTGCCACGTTGTATTGCATGTTAATTTGATTAATTAAAAACTAGGCTAATTAATTAATCTAAATTATCACAAGGGGTCAACGCGTTTGTGGCCTGTCATATATAATGTTCACTATTTTCAAGAGCTACTTTTTGTTTAAGAGATAATTTTCTATAGCCACTTAAGAAGGAAAATTGTGTATTGTAAGATTGGCATACCGAGAATTAGTATAAAGAGGAAAGGATTAAAATATAAAACATAAAAAAAATTAATTCCGAAAAATGTTAACATAGGAGTATATGTTACAATTTTTTTTTTTTTTTAATTTCCAAAAAAGTATAACTTAAAATATATACGGTGTTTTGTTTTATATGCTTACTATAAATAAATAATATGTATGTTCGTTTTGATGTAAAATATATTTGTCAATGTGAGAAATTTTTAGGAAACAATTTTATTTTACAGTATTTGGTAATACATTTTGAAAATATTTTCATATGTTTGGATGGCTGAAAATACTTTGAAAACACAAAAAGTTCATGAATACAAAATTCACAATATCAAAATCTACTATGATTTAGTAAAATATGGTCAAAATTCACCGAAAATCTAAGAGGGTGGGCGGAGTGGGGAACACACACACTTTTAAAGAGAAAAGAATAGATAATGGTGTTGTGGTGGGTCATTGAGATGATGGCTGAAGGGTCATTAGTTAGTTAGTGGTATTGTGGTGGCCATAGGTTTGTCGTCGTCATTGGTCTCAATTAGAGAGAGAGAGAGAGAGAGAGAGAGAGAGAGAGAGGTATCACAGTGTCATGATGGATCGCCAAAGTAGACATGGTTGAAGGGTCATGGATTTGTCAGCGGCGTAGCGATAGCCATGGGTCTGTGATTGCTTGTCTTGATGAGAGAGAGAGAGGCCGTGTGATATGCCACTGTGTCTTGCGGCAGCTCTCGAGCCCCAATTATGTTGTAGGTGGGTCAAAGTTGTCACTACGCATGGCTCACGGTGGGTCTCGATGGGTTGGCTATGCTGCAGTAGTTGGTGGGGTGGGGGTCTTTTGTGAGGCATAGATTGTTTTATGCGTCCGAGAGACTAATTTTTTGGTCATCCTAAAAATATTTTATGGTTTACCATTATTTTCCTTCGGATTAGACATCCGAAAATGAGGAAAATATTTTTAATCGAAACAAATGCAGCCTTAGGATAATTTAAAAGAATAATTTAAATTAGATAACATGATTACTTAAGAATTGTTAGGTTTTAAAAATTTAGAACAATTGGCAAACTGTGAATACAAACTTGTCTAAATATAGATATTAGAATTTATAAGATTTACTAGACAATGATTAAGGTGTTGCAAGTCAGAATACAAGAATAAAGAAGTTGTAGGTTCAAGAATTCAAAACATGCTAGGTTCGACCGATCAAGACTACGGTTTGACTGATCTAGACATGGATCTGTAGAATCTTTAATTAAGCCCATTAACCCATTAAATGATTAGAGGTTTAGATCTATTTCACTAAGTATTTAAAGAAAATCCTAAGACACACTTTGAAGAGACTTTGGAAGTGCTTTTTAAAGATCTAAAAGGTATTATGCCTTCTTTTTTCAAAGTCACTACTGGAATTCCATTTACATGTCAATAGAATCGGTAAATTTGAAGTTGTTGCTACACGATCAACTATTATTGATGGTCTAAAACTTTGAGTGGGATCTTAGAATCACAAACAGGAGTGCTTGTGTGCAACAAATTTTGAGAAGACCATAAAGCTGAAAGCAACTTTAAGTTTAAAATTGAAATTTATAAGTTTTGGGAAAAAGCACTACAATTCACTATTCAAGGTTTAAAAATTCAAAACCTTAAAGTATTATTCAAAGTAAATTTCTAACTGCTAAAGATTTTTTTTTTTTTTTTTAGAAGTCCAACTGCTAAAGATACCTTTAGTTAAACCTCTATATCGTAAAAGCTACTCTATATTTACTGTTATGCTAACCTTTGGGCTCACATGGGATCAAAGGACCTACCGGTTTAGGTAAATTTCTAATGCATTCATCTACTAGAGAAGTAACTTTTGGGGGAGAAAGTATGCGTCCTAAAGAGTCTCACTGGGTTAGAAAAATGCTATGAAAAACATATTTTTTTATTACTTTCTAGCATATTCTCATCTCCCAAACATATATTGATAAACAAAAATATTACATTTCAACAAATAAAATTCAAAATAACAAGAGAGAGAGAGAGAGAGAGAGATCGGTGGTTGTGGGTGATTGATATAGGACAAAAAGAAGGTAGAAAAATTGAGATTGGTAGTTGTGGATAATTGGTGGTACAAAGGCAGAGATTGTGGTGTTAGAGTTTGCGAAACTTAGATTCATTCAAGATACCCCCAAAGAGTCTTTATTTTACCATCAACCTAAAATTATTTTTAGGTTGAATAGCAATTTTAGTGACCCAAAACATCTACAAATGTGAAAAATATAATAATGATTAAAATATCATATTCATCTTTGAACTTTACAAAAAGTTTGTTTTTGGTCTTCAAACTTAAAAAATTCAATTTTTAATCTCTAAAATTTTGAAAATGTTTTATTTTAAACTTTATGTCCTTCCATTAACTTTCTTTAACTTTTATCCTGTGTATCCTAACAAAATGCTGAGATGTTATATTTTTAATGTGCAATGGTCCAATAATAAAATGCAGAAAATATAATAATGGGTAATCACGTGAGCATACATACTACTTATGCCTCTATATTAAGGCTGTCTCTTGTATCGTATCACGCACGCAATAATATATACAATTTCAGTATCTCTTTCCCGCTCTTCTCGTTTATTTTCAACAATAAATATAAAGAATCGTACATATTTATTCATCAATACAAATTTAATTTGCGAAACTTATTTATTGTTTGATTTCCAAACATAAAATTTAGATTCGTCAAACTTATTGTTTAACTAGTTTGCAAGATTTTAATATCTTTCAGACCCTTCCAACCAAATTCAGGAACTTTACGCAATTTTTCAATCTCAGCGGCTTCTTGTTCGCAACGCGCCTCAAGCTCTTTAAGTTGCGCTATTGTTCCAACAATGAAGGGTTTTTTACGATACACTTCGTAGCAATTTCTCTTTTTTTCATTCATTTTTGCTTCATGCTCACGAAGCTTCTTCTGCAGTTGTTCATACTCATCAGTCAACCTATTCATTTCATCTAGACATCTTTGAAGCTCACTCTTGTAATCGTCCCGTGTTTTGACCAGTTTGTTTTTCTCTACTGCATCCTTATCTTGCTCTCTCTTTGTTTCACCTGCACTCTATATATTATTATCAATCCTATCAAGGTCATTGCTGAAGACAGCTAAAAGGCCACGCTCGGTATCGTTAAGGTCTTGACTCCTGTTAATTAGAAGTTCAGCATCTTCTCTGAACAAATTTAAGTCATCAAAAGTTCTGAAGGCACTATCAAAGGGGGAATCTAAACAAAATTTAAGCTCTTTACGCGCATTGAGTAGTTGATCAGAAATGGTCTCTTGTGTGGAACTAGTAGAAGAGGAACCGGTAGACTTGGGTTTTGGTTCCAGTTCCAGTTCACTTATGGTCTTAGAGATATCATCTCTGAGCTTATTAAAAGCCTCCATGTTTGATGGTTTCCCTTCTCCAACCGGAATGCAGCGTGGTGTTATTAATGGTTGTTTTCCCTTGCTTGGGGTTGCATCTGTTTCAGAAGGAATTTGTTGTAAAGGCTCAGGGGGGATATAGCACTAAATTTTGAGACCGTGGCAATTGGAAAAAGAATTAGAATATGTATTATTTTTTAAGAAATAAGACAGAATATGCGGTTAGTAAAGCATAAAATTCAATATATATATATATATATATATAAAGGAAAGTTTGACTACAACTTCACTTCATATTTTTTTATTGGATATGAGTTTTGACAAATTCAATATTGAATTATATTTTCTTCATACATCCTCCATGTTTGCAAAATTTCAAGAAGATTAAAAATCAATGTTTATATCATCAATTAATTGCTTAAATTTTAAGTTTTTGTAACCTAAAATTATGTATAAAAAATAAGTTTATCGATCATATATATTAAATAATATCCAATTGATACAAAATTTGAAATGTGTGTTAAGAATATAAAGAACATACAATTCAACAGTTCGATTTTGAAAATATGTAACCATATTAATTTTATTAATAGAAGTTATAGCCTTAAGCTACAACTAAGTTTGTAGCCAAATTTTGTCTATATATATATATGAAACAATTGAAATATTAATAAAAAGAATATACTAGTATACATCCCATGCCTCAGACAATAAGGAAGGGTGAGAATTCACCAACAGCTTTACACTTATGATTCACCCAAACGTCTTTATATAGCTTTTAAAGGATGGTGAGACAATTATACTACACACAACATACTTTTTAAGTAATATGAAACAATTATTTTTTTGAAACAAATACACACATAGAAAATATGAAACAAGGTTCTAATTAACACAAAAAACATTCCACAAAATCCACCAAAAACTAGTGAAAAAAATGTTATTTTAAAAAAATTATACGCGTTAAGGTTTATGAATTTTCATTATTTCCCCTTAAATTTCTATTTTTCATTTTGGTATATGCAGTTCAAATTTTTTGTCACCCTTGGTCCTTTTGTCACAAACCACCGTTGCCCATTAAAAATGATTTTTATTTTAAAAAGCTATTAAATTTTATTTTAATTATAAATAAAATTAAAACACAGACACACACTAAAATAAAATAAATTAAATCAAGCTTTGGAAAATCTACCAGGACAAAATTGCACAAAATAAATATGGTAAAATATGATAAAATTAATCCTTTTTTCTTTCATTTTCTCATCAACCAAATTGAATAATACCAATAAAAATTAAAAAAATCCAACCAGAAAAAGAAGAAAGACGGAAAATTATTACCAAATTATCTCAATCAAAGAAAAAATTATTACGAAATGTCTTTCCTAATTGCACAAAGCAGTACACAGATCTACCAAAACAGATAAATTCCAATTCAAATAAACTAAAGTAACTGTTGTAACTCAATTAGCGGGGGAACAAGTTTTAATTGAGGATAGAAGGATTGACATTAGCAACAAATGTGAAATTTAGAGATGAAAATTGCCAAAAAAAAAAATTATTAGACGAATTCTCTCTGTAAAAAAAAATTGAGAAAAAAATGACATCTCATCAGAGTTAAAAGATATTATTTGTATATTTGCCAAATGTTTATGATTTTAGATGGGTTTTTTTTTTTTTTTTTTTTTTTTTTGAATACTAATTTTAGATGGTTGAGATAAGCCCTCCATTAATTTCCCAATTGCTAATAAGGTCTATTTGGATACTACTTATTGCTAAAAACATTATAACAAAATAATTTTTAAATATATGAATAGTACCGTGAGACCTAATTTTAAAACAAAATCTATGTTTTCCCATACTTGGGGGTCCCATGAACAATGCATGAGACCCAGGGAAAAAACGAAAAATGCCAAACGCTGAACACCCCATTTATCAATGCTATCCAAACTCACATTAAGTAATAATCTGTAACAGGGATTGGAAGACTGACATAGAAACACTCAAAAAAAGAAAAAAAAGAAAAAAAACCTATAATCCTCATCTTAATAATATGATCATAGTTATGCCCACTTCAATATCTCGCCAGCTCAAAGGGTTCAAGAAATTATCGTTATTTTAATACTTAAATCTTTTGAAAGAGTAGTAGGGAAATTAAAAAAAAAACTATATATATATATATATATATATTACATTTCTTTCATGATCACGGCTCCGGATCAAGTTGCGGAAGTTTGTAGTTCTGTTCATACATTCAAAGTATATGCCATCAAAGAGTTCCAACTTAAAGTTTAGGCAAAAAGAAATCACAATAATGTTGTACTTTTATAAATATTGAAATCAAATAAATAAGAAAGAAAAAAATAGTAGGAAAACATACCGAGTGCCTTGCTTTGGTTGCTAACAGGAACAGCGCTGGACTTGTTGCTATTGCCAGCCATGTCTTTGGAATAAGTTTCTTGAAAATCGTCCTTCTTGAAATAAAATGTTAGATAATTGGCATTATTTATAGAGATAAATCAATAGTCATGGGTGCTCCACAACATTACTATAGAACTTTACACATCATGGAATCCGTACATGGGATTTGTTGGAAGGAAAGAATAATTCAGGCATAATTACACACGAAGGATTGATGCCTATTTTGATTGGAGAGAGGAGAATTAAATGAAGGTATTTTCTTTCGTGAATCACGTAAAATTTATGATAAGACAATCTCATTGAAGTAAATGGAACTTCAACAATACTATAACACTTTACACATCATAAAACTTCGCACAGGGAACCATATGTATGATTTGTTGAAAGGAAAGAATAAAGAATGGATTTATATTCAAGATAGAAGAAGGATCGTTGCTAATTTTGATTGGAGTGAAAAGAAGAATCCAAGGAAAGTATTTTCATTCGTGATTCACAGAACAGTTATGATAAGACGATGCCTCATTGAAGTTTATGAAACTTCAACAATACCATTACCATAGCACTTTATGCATCATGAAACTTGCTCATGGAACCATATGCATTAGGTTCTAAAGATTTAGGTTTAAATGTTTAGAATCATATTTTTATTATGTTAGCAAACTAAGAACAAAACATGTCTAGTCTAGGTGTTAGGCAGTGCTTAAAATTGTTGGTTTCAAGTTTCAAGTCTAGCTAACTGCAGAAAAAGGAAGAGAGTTTCTGCCTTACTCGACAGATCGAAAATTGCACGAATAGAAATTCTGCAAATTTTTAAATCGGGCTCAAGCTCGCGAAAATGTTTATGGTTTCATTCCATCTTCTTCACATATAAAAGGGAAATCTTAGCTATGTTTTTCAAACTTTTGGAAGACTTGTGTGTTACTCTTTGTGAGATCTGAGAGGTTTTGTACCTCCTAACTACACGAGAATCTACCAGAGCAAGATCTACAATCAGGTGCTGGTAGAACATAGTTGCTGCATCAAAATCATTACTCATGGTGATCTGAAATCTTTGAGTGAGATCTTAAAGTCATAAGCAAGGGTGCTTGTATTGGTGAAAATCCATGAAGAGAAGGAGTGGATTTGGAGCTTGCGCGTAGTCGTGCTAGTAAATTAATTACTACATTAGGAAGTGTTAGGACATATGTGGTTCAAGTCTGTGAACATATGTCGCTATTTTATGTAATTGGCTTATCCTTAGACAAAACGCACTTTACTTGTAATTGGGTAGATTTAGGATGGGTTAAACACTTCAAGAAACTTGGGTTCAAGATTAAGTGTTGAAGCTGTCAAAGTCTGTCCAAGAAACAAGCAAGGAAGTGCCAGTTTTTAAAGCTCGACACCTACCTCGACACATGCATCTATCGAGCTTTAAGAAGCTGTTTTTCCCTGAGCCTCGACACCTCTCGACACCTCTATCTGTCGAGAATTAAAGAAAGCAGATTATCAGTTCTGTTTCAAGTCCAATCCGTGAATGTGTCTTTGAGACTTCTTTTCTCCTAACCCTAGACATATAAAAGGATTATTTTAAGGGCCGTCAATGAGGATGCAAGTTGCACATTCATTCAGAACTTCTTGTTCATGCAATTTGTGATCTGAAAGACAAAGTTCGTGCCCTAGTTCATCTTTGATGATTTGAAGAACTTTGCAGCCAACAACTCTCTCTCTCTCTCTTTAGTTGGTGTTTGAAGTCGCGTACTGGGATCCGCGCATCTGGTTAGTCACGTACTTGGGAGCCGTGCATTGAAAGGAGAAACTGTCACTACAGAACAAGTCCGATTGGGTATTGGGGTAAGAGTTCAACTGTAGGTTGGTGAGGTACTGAGATTCTTTGCTTGTAACTGCTTGTTGCGATAATAGTGGAGTTTCGGGAGTAGTGACCTTAAATCACCCGGTGGGGTTTTTGTCGTAAGGTTTTCCCTATTCGTGAACAAATCACCGTGTTATTTATTTTCCACTGCTTAACTTAGTTTGGTGATTTGTTTGTGCTACCACGTGATATTGCATGATTAATTTGATTAATTAATAACTGGGCTAATTTGATTAATCTAAGTTATCACAAGGGGTCAACGCGTTTATGGCCTGTCAGGAAGCAATAGATTTAGAGTTAAATCTGATTGTAAAAAATTTAATTCTCTTATGGTGAATTTACTTTACCTTAAGGATAGTTAGGTCAAATTCTCCCTAGGTTTTTACCTTGAAAGGTTAATTTCATTGGTTTTCCTAGGTCATCATATTGTGGTGTTATATATTTTCCGCTGTTTTGCACGATATGATTTATTTGTGTTTAACATAGATCTGAATAATTAATCTAAATAATCACTTGACTAATATATTATGTTAAACAATTTGATATAAAGGGTTTAAATGAACAAACAAGCGGTATCAGAGCGGGTTAGCTCTTGTTTATAGGTTTCTTAACCTAGAGTTAATCCTTGACCCCGGCTATTATGGATTCTTTGTCTCTTTTCTTGAAAGCAACTAGGATGAGAATTGAATCTATTTCTTCTTGGACCATATGGATTTTTAAATGTGCTAATCATATCCTTGAATATTTACGTATAACTACTTCTTGCAATAATCATGTTTCTTATACTACTTTAACTACCTTAAAGGCATGTGATACTTGTCTTTAGTATTTGGATAGTGGTTGTTCCAAGCACATGACAGGTAATAAAGCTTTGTTCAAGAATTTTTTTGAAGGAAAGATTGGTACTACCACATTTGGAGATGGAAGCAAGTCAGTCATCCAAGGTATTGGAACAATAGACATTTCAGGACTGCCCATGTTTGAAGATGTGTGGTTCGTGGATGGGTTGAAGGCGAACTTGTTGAGTATCAATCAAATCTGAGACAATGGGCTGAATATGTTGTTCACTAAGTATGAATGTGAGATACTTGATAACAGAGGTGACTGCAAATGTGTCGGAGGTGATTGCACATGTGTCGGAATAAGAACAGTTGATAATTGTTACAGTAGAACACCAAGCATAAATCATAAGTGTTATAGTGTAAAAATTAATTATGTGGATTTATGGCATCAACGACTAGGGCATGCTAGTCACAAGCAAATAGAAAAAATTTTCAACTGTGAGGCAATTCTCGGGCTACCAAAGTTTGAAAAGACAGAGAAAAGAATCTGTGGACCATGTCAAATTGGCAAACAAGTGAAATCTAGGCATCCATCAATCAGTGAAGTTCAGACATCTAGTCCCTTGAAGTTGCTGCATATTGATCTTATGGGTCCTGCCACAATTCAAAGCTTAGGTGGAATGAAGTACATCCTTGTTGTGGTGGATGATTTTACAAGATATACTTGGGTGGTTCTTTTGAAAGATAAGTCTGAAGCTGCTGACAAGGTGATTTATTTGTGTAAGAAGTTGCAAGTAGAGAAGAATATACTGATTGCTCGGATCAAAAGTGATCATGGAAGAGAATTTGAGAACTTTGAACTCATATCTTTTTGCAATGATCAAAGAACAAAACAAGAATTCCCTACACTCAAGACACCTCAGCAGAATGGGGTTGTGGAAAGAAAGAATAGAGTAATTCAAGAGATGGCTAGGGTCATCCTGGATAACAAAAGCATGCCAAAATCTTTCTGGGGAGAAGCTGTAAACATTGCATGTCATACCTTGAATAGAGTGGAATTTCATCCCGATACTAAGAAGACCCCATATGAACTCTGGAAAGGAAAGAAACTGGTGGTAAAATATTTTAGAATTTTTGGCAGTGATTGTTACATCATTTGAGACAAAGAGAACCTTGAAAATTTTGATGCAAAAAGTGATAAAAGGTTCTTTATTGGATATTGTACATCAAGCAGAGCATATAGGGCATACAATCTTAGAACCAAAACTGTGATGGAATCTGCTAATGTGGTGATAAATGATGAACAATGTGCTGAAACTCATGCTGAAGAGGCTCAAAGTGTTCAAGAGAGATCTATTGAAGTTGAAGATACTCTCCCTAGAGTGTATGTTGAAAAGTCTACTGATGAAAAATTGTTAATTCTAAATGATACTGTTTTAGAACCAATAACCCTAGTCAAAGAAACTCCATAGGAACAGGATGAATCAAGCACACCATCTAGGCAAAAGAATACAACTTCTTTGGTGAAAGGTCCATCTAGTAGAGTCGAGCTTAATCACCCTTCCTCCAATATCTTGGGAAGTTTAAATGACTACTTGAGACTGAGATTTAAAGCATTGAATGTCATTACACACTCATGTTATCTTTCCAAAATGGAACCTAAGAAAGTTGATGAAGCTTTACAAGATGCTGATTGGATTAACTCAATGCATGAAGAACTCCATCAATTTGTTAGAAATGATGTGTGGGAACTGGTTCCAAGACCCGAAGGAGTCAATGTAATTGGCACTAAATAGATCTTAAAAAACAAGTCTGATGAGCATGGTACAGTCATTAGAAATAAATCAAGACTTGTTGCACAAAGATACACTCAAGTTAAAGGAGTTGACTTTAATGAGACATTTGCACCTATAGCTAGAATTGAGTCTATCAAAATACTCTTAGCCATTGCTTGTCACTTGAATTTTAAGCTGTATCAAATGGATGTCAAAATGCTTTCTTGAATAGGATGTCGCAAGAAGAAGTGAATGTAGTGTAGCCCAAAGGATTTGTGGATCCTCATAGGCCTGATGTATCTACAAAATGAAAAGGGAATTGTATGGTCTTAAACAAACTCCTCGAGCTTGGTATGATAGACTGACCTCTTATCTCGCAGGGAATAGATTCAAGAGAGGAAATGCTGATACTACTCTCTTCATTCGAAAGGATAAAAATAATTTTGTTGTAGGTCAAGTCTATGTTGATGATATTGTATTTGGCTCTACTAATAATTTTATTGCTAAATATTTTGCAAATGAAAAGAAGAAAATGTTTAAGATGAGCATGGTAGGTGAACTTACCTACTTTTTGGGATTACAAATAAAGCAAATGGACACAGTAATATACATTAACTAAGCAAAATATGCTAAAAACCTTGTCAAGAGATTTGGACTCGAAAAGGCTGCATATGCTAAAACACCAACGACTACCAATACAAAACTTGGGAATGATCAATCAATCAGTTCAGTTTGTTGATATCACTTTATATAGAAGTATGATTGGTAGTCTATTGCATTTGACTGCTAGTAGGCCCAATATAGCTTCTAGTGTTGGTGTACGTGCTAGATTTCAATCTAATCCAAAAGAATCACATCTTAATGTTGTAAAGAGAATAATAAAATATGTTAGTCATACTTGTGATTTTGGATTTTTTTATAGCAAAGAGTCAAATATCTCTCTTGTTGGGTATTCAGATGTGGATTGGGCTGGTAATGCTAATGGTAGGAAAAGCACCACTAGAGGGTGTTTTTATGTGGGAACCAAGCTTGTTGCATGGATGAGCAAAAAGCAAAATTCTGTCTCTCTACCAACTATAGAAGCATAATATATTGCTGTTGGAAGTTTTTTTTCACAACTTCTTTGGGTGAAGAAGCTTTTAGGTGGTTATGGTCTATCACAGGAACTATGGTTATATACTATGATAATTCTAGTGCTATTGATATCTCCAAGAATCTAGTACAACATTCTAAGACTAAACATATAGAGATTAGATATCACTTCATTAGAGATATTGTTGAAAGAAAGGTTGTTGCTCTTGAGTACATTCTTACTGAGCGTCAGAATGCTAACATCTTTACCATACCACTCGATATAATTAAGTTTGAATCTCTTCGTCAAGTGATTGGTGTGATCACATGTCCCTAGTCACCTATGAGTTTCATGGTCCTTGTGTTAATTCTTTCAATCTCTTGTGACCAAATTTTTTTTTCTTTAGGGTTTGCATTTGCATAACATTCATACACGGCATTCTAGGTTTGTTTTTGCTATTTTTTTAGTTTTTTTTTAATATAAAAAAATAGAAAATCAAAAAAAAAAAAAAAGTGGGTTTTGGGATTTCACATCTTCAAGATTTGTAATAGAGATTGGCCTATAAAATTTACATTTCATAACTATATACCTTGTTTAGCTTTGATGAGCTTTATTTTTTTGCACGTTGCTAGTTTGTGCTATGTAGTGCTCATATTGTGTGGGTTGTTTATAGTTTTTAAACACATGCACTTGATTTTGAAGCCACATTCTTTTGAATTTAAGGACTAAAAAATCCTAGGAGAATGACATAAATAACCATCTCACTACTATTACTCGCCAATCATGAACACTTATGCGCAAATCATAAAAACTGTGTTCAGTAAAGTGTAGCACTTGCATAGAAAAATACTTATGGTGTTACTGTACAATAGATAAAAGAAGCAAAAAGTAAAATGAAAAATATTCTTCAAAAGAAAAAGAAAAGGAAAAAATAAAAAAAAAATAAAAAAATTGCATGGCTGCAAGCGTGTTTTCTAGGAGATGTGGGAGTTGTATGATGTAACTCTTTAGTTGATAGTCACTTTCAAACTTATGTGATGGATAATGTAGAAATTGTAGTTATTTTCTATCTACATATCACCTTGTGAGCATTTCATACACTTATAGTTGCAAATCATAAAAGCTATGCTTGGTAAGGTGTACCACTTGCACAGCAAAATACTTAAGGTGTTACTGTACAATAGATAAAAGAAGCAAAATGTAAAATTAAAAACAAAGAAAAATATCCTTCAAAAGAAAAAGAAAAATCTAAAGGAAAAAAATTGCATGGTTGCAAGCGTGTTTTCTAGGAGATGTGAGAGTTATATGATGTAACTTTTTAGATGATAGTCACTTTCAAACTTATGTGATGAATAATGTAGAAATTGTGCTTATTTTCTGTCTACATATCACCTTGTGAGTATCTCATACACTTACTAGTTGCACACACCAGAAGCAAATCTTTGTTAAACTCTATACATCTGATTGTGTGTTAAGTTTTATGGCCTTCCCAAATTTAACTTCTTGCCGTGTTTAATGCATTTTAAGGGAGCGAGGAAAGAAAAGATTGAAGAATTTTGTTAAAGTTTCAATTTTTCTTAGAAAAGTTTGGTTTTGTAAAACATTTGAAATCATGAACATACATCTCATATCATAAAAATAGATTTTCTAATGGTTCTATAGAAAAAGTTTTCCAGAACTTTTAGAATTTCTATTTCTTTAGAATTCGACCGATTGAGTCTATTTTTCGACTAATCGAAAAGGGAAGAGGAAAATTAAGTTTTTCAGCTTAAAGTCTTAGGCTTGTTCAATTCCTTCCCAATTCCTTTCAATTAGTCAAGCCTATTTTTATGAATATTTCGATCCCTTCTTGATTCCTCTCGACCGATCGGATTTCATTTTCTTTTAGACATATATGCATCAGATCAGACTTTTTAAACTATTTCTTGTCTCTTTCTTCGATTCCTCTCTCGATCCCTTCTTTCAATTTTTTTAAACTATTTCTTTTTTTTTTTTTTAAATTAAGTATTTAAAATTGGGGATTTTCTAAAATTCTTAATTTTCTTGGTAAATTTTCAAGATTATCATGAAATTTGACTGTTTTAGACTCTAAGATCTATACCTAAATAATTTTGTGCTCACAGTGTGCCAGTTGTTCTAAACTTTTAGAACCTAACAATCTCCCTTTTTGGCAATCCTTGACAAAGCTTATATACAATATGAAATGCTTAAATACAAGAACAGCCCTATTACAATATTATGCCCAATTACATCACAAATCCCAATCTAATACTTCTAACCCAAAAGTTGCAAGAAGAGGCATAATATTGATCAGAATGTACATGTCTTTCCTGAAACACTCAGAAGAGCACATCATCGTATGTGTGGAAATAAAGATAGACAAACAATAAATAACTAATATGCAATAACATCAAATAACAAACATGTAAACTAACTCTCCCTCTAAGTTAGATACATCAAAAACTTTTATTTTCTCCCCTTTTCAAAAACAATTTCATCTCCCCCTAAATAAAAACAGTTATAAACCTTTTCCAAATTTCGTCTTTTTCTCCCCCTTTTTGTCCCGTATTGACAAAAACAACTCAATGAGAAGGTAGGCAGTAAACATACGCAACAGAGGATAAGCGAATATAGAGAATCAAGAAACAACTCCCTCTATGAACAACATAGGTTATAAACAAAAACTTTCTCCTCCTATAAAAATAGGAAAAACAAGCCATGTTTTGGGAAAAATAGTTTAGGGGAAAATTTTGGAGGTGGGGAAAACTAAAAAGAAACACAAACCAAACAAAAAAAAAAATTAAGTTGAGGATACATGAACACAAATATTCTCTCTTTCAATATATGCAAACTTGACACTATATGACCCATAAATAAATCTCAATAGTAGAGAAAATAATTGCACATTTATTATCCACCATATCTCAAAAAACTTTTATGTAGTTTATACATAAAAAATAGCATATACTAACATGTACAGAACAAAAAAATTAATCAATCTATTTTTAAATCAAGTTAAGTACCCAATTTAGCAAAGTGTATGCATGTTATATGTGAAAACAATGAGAGATATGACTGCAAAAATGCAAGATGGATAAAAATAATAATATAATGTATGTGAATCCTAACAGAAATGATGCATGAAAAGATAGATTGATCAAGAGACTAGAAAATGAAAATTTTTTAGTTTCGATCGGTTAAAGGGAATCGAGCTAGGAATTAAAAAACACTTAAAAACAGATTCGGCATATTGAGAGGAATCGAGGCAACCCGAGAGTTTCATCCTTAAAACGAGGTTTTTCTTTTTCTTTTCAATTGGTCAAAAAAACTAGTTCGATCTATCGAATCCTAAAGAATCAGAAATTTCGAAAAACCTAGAAAAATTTTCTGCAAAAACATTTGTAAACCAGTTTTTATGATATAAGATGTATGTTCATGATTTCAAATGTTTTGCAAAACCAATCTATTCTAAGAAAATTTCAATTCATTATCAAAATTTTCTTTCCTCTCTCCCCAAAAAGCATTAAACACATCAAGAAGTTAACTTTTGGAAGGCCACAAAACTTGACACACAATCATATGTATAGAGATTAACAAAATTTTGCTTGTGGTGTGTGCAACTAGTAAGTGTTTAAGATACTCACAACGTGATATGTAAACAAAAAATAATCACACTTTATATATTATTCGTCACATAAGTTTGAAAGTAACTATTACCTAAAGAGTTACATCATATAACTCCCACATCTCATAGAAAACACACTTGCAACCATGCAATTTCTTTTTAATATATTGCTTTTTCTTTTTCTTTTGAAGCATATTTTTCTTTTTGTTTTTCATTTTGATTCTTGCTTCTTTTAACTAATGTACAATAACACCTTAAGTATTTTCAGTGCAAGTGTTACACCTTACCGAGCACATCTTTTATAATTTGTACACAGGTATTCATGATTGGCAAGTAACAGTGGTAAAATGGTTATTTATGCCTTTCTCTTAGGATGTTTTAGTCCTTAAAATTAAAAGAATGTGACTTCAAAATCAAGGGCATGTGTTTAAAAACCATAAACATCTCACACAATATAAGCACTACATAGCACAAATTAGCAAAGTTCAGAAAAATAAAGCTCATTAAAGCTAAACAAGGTACACATTCATGAGATGTAAATTTCATAGGCTAACCTCAATTACACATCTTGAAGATGTACAACACAAAACAAATGTTTTTGGATTTTCAATTTTTCATTATGACCAAAAACAAAAAGCACACATTATGCTAAATGAATAAAATGCAACAACAATGCATGAACAGTGCTCAACTAAACTATAAAGGGTACACAAACAAAAAATATTAATTTCTTAATTAACCCATGAGTACATGTACAAAATAGTACATACTTACACAAAATTAGAAAAAGCTCATGCACTTAGTTATGCAATACACACTCTCTATGTTTCTCCATAATATCAAGCATATTCTAAATCAAGAGAGCGATATCATAATTCATGTAATTCTCAAGAAAACAAGACACACGCAAAAAAAAAAAAAAAAAAAAAAAAAAACATGAAAAAAAAAAGTGAAAAAAAAAAAAAAAAGAAACATGTCCACAAATAATTGAAAGAATTAAATTAGGGACAAGTATACAACACTCACCTTAGAAAGTCTTTTCTCACCCATATAGCACGTGTTTTTGGCTTTGTAGGTGAAAAACCATAAGAAGCAGAGTGTATTTGAGGGATTACACCATTCTTCTAAGAGAGACTAAAATCTTGCAATTTCTTTTCACAAGCCAACAAGCATATATTTTTCAAAAGCATATGAAACAATTAATCAAAACTTGTGGCAAGAGAAAAAACATCACATATCCTAAACTAAAACACAGCATGCTTAAATTTCAATTTATGACAGTTAGGATGAATGTGACCAGTAACACCACAAAAGTGACAAACAGAAACAAATTCAAGAACATCAGTATTTCTTATAGCAAGTTAGCAACTCTAGTCTCAAATTTTGGTTTTTGCCTCAATAAAGAATAATTTGGTCTAATATATTCTATAGATTCTGAGATCTATATCTAGATAAGTTTATGTTCATGGTTTGCCAATTGTTCTAAAATTTTAGAACCTAACAATCTCCCATTTTGGCAATCCATGACAAAACTTACATAAATAATGAAGTGCTCAAATACAAGAATAACCCAATTATAATAAATGCTCAAATACATAACAAATTTCAATCTAAGACTTCAAACCTAAAAGTTGCTAGACGAGGCAAAAGATCCTGATAAAAATGTACTTGTCTTTCGTCAAACACTCAAAAGAGCACATCAATGCATGTGTGGAAATAAAGACAGATAAATAACAAATATACAACAGAAGTCAAGAGAAAATAGAGAATCAAGGAAACACAAAAGAATTAAGCTCTATAGAAAATAGAGACAACTCCCTCTATGAAGAGCAATAGCTCTCCTTATGAACAACACAGGTTTGAAAACCAGCTTTCTCCCCCTATATAATAGGAAAAACAAAACAAGTGGGAAAATAGCTTTGGGGAAAATGTAGGAGGTGGGGAAAAATAAAGTAGCACAAACCAAACTTTAAAAAAAATAAATAAATAAAAAAAAAAAAAAAAAGGTAAGGATGCACATGAATACAAATATTCTCTCTTTCAATATATGCAAACTTGACACTATGTGACTCATAAACAAATGCATGCAAACACTTCAGGCACAATTAGTTAAGACTATATAGAAATACAATATAGATCTCAATGATATAAAAATTCCACATGCAATGTGTTTTCATGTATCAAGGTAATTTGAATTCAAATCATCCTCAAAAGTAGAGAAAATATTATTTATTATCCACCATAACTTTCAAAAACATATTTCCAATTTTTAGCAGTTCACACATCAAGAAAAATAGCATATATTAAAATGTACAAAACTCAAAACTTAATCAATTAATTTTTAAATTAAGTTGAGTACCCAATTTAGCAAAGTGTATGCATGTTGCGTGCGAAACCAATTTATGGGAGATATGACTGCAAAAATGCAAGATAGATAAAGGAAACAATGTAACGCATGTCCTAATCTATATGTGCAATGCATGTGAATCCTATCACAAATGATGCATGAAAACACTAATCGGTAAAGAAACTAAAAACTAAAATTTTTCCAATTTTGATCGGTCGAACATCGATCGAGTCAGGCAGAGAGTTTTGAACACAAAAACTCATAGTTTTGATCAGTCAAGGGAAACCTTCAATCAGTCAAAGTAGTGAAAATTTTAAAACTTAAAAATTTGGAAATTTTTTGTAGAAAAAACAACTTAAAAAGCAGTTTTTAAGACTCAATGTATATAATCATGATCCAGAAAAGTTTTAAAAACATGATACCACTCAGATGCAAATATCAAAACCAATTAAGAAGTTAAAATCACAAAATTTAAACTTCTAAAACATAAAATTTTCATTTTTCTTCAAAATTCCCAACCAAAACAAACATTTTCATTTACATATCAATTTGTATGCAATTAAAGATAGCTAGATTAGACAACATACACAATCTTATATACAGTATTTAGCATCGATTTGCATGTAGTGTGCAACTAGTAAGTGCTCTAAGTATAGAAAAGGTGAATCATAGATAATAATCAAACAAATTTTCTACATTATCAATTACATTGGTTTGAAAGTGACTATCACCTGAAGAGTTAAATCATATAACTCCCACATCTCCTAGAAAACAAGTTTACAGTCATGTAAAGATAACACCTCATTTTATCTTGCTGTGCAAGTGCTACACCTTATCGAGCATACCTTTTATGATTGGCACACAGGTGTCATGATTAATGAGTAACAGTGATAAGATGGTTACTTATGCCTTTTTTCTAGAATTTTCTAGTCCTTACAATCGAAAGAGTGTGACATCAAAATCAAGATCGTTTGTTTAACAACTATAAACAACTCATATAATTAAGCACTAAATAACACAAACTAGCAAAGTGCAAAAAGTAGCTCATCAAATCTAAGCAAGGTACACAGTCATGAATGCAAATTTCATTGGCCAACCTTTATTACACACTAAGTGATGTACACAGAAAAAAATAATTTTTGGATTTATAAATTTTTATTTTTACCACAACCAAAAAGTACACCTAATGCTTAATAAATAAAAAGCAAAAGCAATTCCTGACAACATGTAATGCAAAAATAGTGCTCAACTAAGCTATAAAGGATTCACAAACAAGAAATATCAATTTCTTAATTAACCCATGAGTACATGGTCAAACTATTACATAATCATACAAAATTAGAGATATCTCATGCACTTAATTAAGGAACACACACTTTCTATGTTTTTCCACACTATCAAGCATGTTCTAAGTCAAGAGAGAGACATTATAATTCATGTAATCCTCCAAAAAAAAAAAAAAAACAAAACAAAACAAAACAAAACACATAATAAAATATTTTTGTCTTTTTGAAAATTTTCAATATTTTTGGATTTTGTTTTTGAATAAATATATAACCTAAGAAATAAAACAACCAAAAATTGAAAGAAAATATGTCCACAAATAATTAAAAGAATTAAATCAGGAACAAGTAAACAACACTCATCTTAGCAAATCTTTTCTCACCCATACAATACGCGTCTATGGCTTTGTAGGTGAAAATCCTTGAGAAATAGAGTGTATTTAAGGGAGTACACACTTCTTCTGAGAGAGACCTAAAACCAACAATTTCCTTTCACAAGCCAACAAGCTTAAATTTTTCAAAAGTATATGAAACAATTTATCAAGACTTATAGCAGGAGATATATCATCACAGATTGTTTGTTTGCTTAGACCCCTAAAAACATGAATTGTTTAAATTTCAATTTATGATAGTTAGGACTAATGTGACCACATACACCATAAAAGTGACAAACAGAAACAAATTTAGAAACATCAGTATTCCTAGAGGAGTTTCTGGTCACAGGCTTTGGTTCTTGCCTCAACAAACAACAATTTGGTCTAATGAGACCAAGAACGCCACAAAGGTGATAGGTAGACACAAAAATAGATTTATTTTGCAATTTAGTAGTAGGTTTAGACATTAGTTTAGAAACTTCAGCATCTATATCAGAATTTTTACCTTTGTCAAACCTAGCAAAATAAACATTTTGTTTCTGATTCCTCTTAAAAGGAGGAATATAAACTTTGTCATCTTTAAGCTTAAGAGGAATAGAAATAGATCTATTATCAATAAAAAGTTTGGTACTAGACAAATTTTCAAGTTTGGTATTATACACCAACGCAGAGCAAGGAAAAAGAGGAAAAAGAAATGGCGCCAAAAATTCTAACTAACTTCCATCACTAATAAACTGGAACTATTTACATTAGGACACGTGGTCAAACTCTGTAACTCTTTTTGGTGTTAGCTTTTGCATGTGCCAACCTGGTGACTTCATTAAGCTTAACTCTCTCATTTGCCTAGCATCATTAAACGACATTATTGTTTCTTCTTTATTTCATTTCCTTTTCTTCAAAGAATCACAATTTGATCTTTTAACAGACAGAAACTCAGTCGAGCGAGTTGTTAGCTTGGATAAAAAATTTAGTTTTTACTAAGCTGTTCTCATATCCAATCAAGCCTCTTTAGTGACTGAAATTATTGGGTTATAGATTGACCACGACTAATTAATTCAATTGCTCAAATTGATCAATTAAGTTAAATTACATGTAAATCATGGAGGCACCAACAAATCACCAAATAAACTAAGTGCAACGGAAATTAAATTGACACTGTGATTTTTTGACAAATGGGAAAAATATCTTGCAAGGAAAAACCCACATTGGGTGAATTTCATGTCACCACTCCCAGCCCAAAAATCCACTAATCAAGAATATGTGGTTACAAGTATAAAGAATCTTATCACTACCTTGGATTATCCTAAAATAACAACCTACAGTTGAACTTTTACTCTAATCTCTAATTGGACTTGATCTTGTAGAGACTTTTTTCTTTACACGGTTCCCAATACGTGATTAACTCTCAACAACTAATTAATTGTTGTTGGATGCAAAGTTCTTCACTCCAAAGCACGTTGAAGATCTAAAAGCATTTGGTTACAAAACCCTAAAACACATAAAAAGCGCAGTAGCTTCTCACTGAGTGTATGAGTTCTCTAATTGAGTCTTTGTGTCTTTGATGACTTTAAAATAAAACTTTTAAAGGTCTAGAGGTTTAGTGAAAGAAAAACTAGCAATCCAAGTCATCGTGGGCCGAAATTCAGATCTGAAAGTTTTGAAATTGTAGAGCTCGATAGATTGAGAGGTGTCAAGCTTGTGTTGAGAATAATCCATAAAGTCTCGATAGGGAGATGCATTGAATCAGCTTTTTTTTTTTTTTTTTTTCGCTTGTTTCTTAGTTCAGTCTTCATATCTTCAATGATATCACTTGTAAAGTAAACTTCACATACCTATTAATACATTAAACCCAACTTAAATCTACCCAATTACAAGTAAAGTGCACTTTATCAAAGGATAAGTCAATACATAGAAAATATGACCCTAACATATATTCATGCTGCATCTATAGGGCTCTAAATGCCATGGTTCATTTAAAAACACAAATAATTTCATTTTTAAAGAAAAAAAAATGCTAAGATATGGTGGCCCTATTTTACAAATGGGGCATGAATTTTAAATATGTAAATCATGTGGTGATTCACCTAAGTTTCAAGTACAAATTTTATTCAAAACCCTCTTTTGAAAGAAATTGAGCTTGAGGCATTGGTGGTACACAAGGTGAGTATAGCCCATGAGTCAAAATGTAAGCGAGAAGAGTTAAGTAAGATCTCGGATCTAAAACTTAAAAATAAATGGGGGCACATATCCATTCAAGCTATCATTCTCTAAGCCAATAACACCTCAAGTCTTATAAGCACATCTCTTGCCATTTTAGAGTTAACTCGTTAAACAAGGGAGTTACCAGGAGCGAAAGGAAGGATGGTTGCTGTAAAATAGCCACGAATGAGAGGTTTGCTCAAATAGTGGGGCACTTAGAGGAATATAAGTTCTAATACCATTTGTTGGGTCCCAACCTCGTATTGTGTGAATTAAGAAAATCAACTAAAACTTTTATTAAAAACCTCTTGCTTTTCATTGCGTTCATACACACAATTGTTATTCTCACTATGCTCACACTACAGCAACACCTATTTCTTTTCTTTTTCCTTTTTTTCTTTTTTTCACTTCGCAATATAAAAGATTTTAGTTTCCATGATTTGAGTTTGATTGGGAGGTGAAAAAGTGGAGTGATGAAAACTAGTGTATTTGCTTGAAGAGAAAAGTGAGAGAATGAACGATGTAGTTTATATAAATGTACTTTTTATATCCTTACTACATAATATATAGGAAATAATTTATTTATACTTATTAAATATTATTTATTATCAATTAAAATTAATAAAATGACATCTTAAAAAAATTAACACATTACACATATTATTTTACTTTTTTTCTTTGTAATTAAATTTATTATATTTTGTTAAATAAAAATTAAATGGAATCGTACAGTAAATGCTTCCATGTTGGGGGAAAAAATCATGGACCTTTGCTAATTGAAAAGGAATAGCACAAAACATGAATATACAAGCAGTGAATGTTATTGTATGATGATAGAAATGTAACGTTAAAAAATTTAAAAAAAAAAAAAAAATCCAGCAAAAGACGATAAGGACTGAAGAAAACAAAACAAATCAAAGGACAGATGTAGCAGTTGAAGTGTTGAACATTGTAATTAAGTGAGGATAAAAATATAATTGTAAAGACAGAAGCAAAAGAGACCAAAATTTCTTTAATTTTCTCATCAAATGGGAAATTTGATTTTTGGGCTCTTGACCCCACCAAAATCTCACCTCTTTTCCTGCTCAACCAAACGACCAAATATACCATTTTCTCTGCCCTATTTTCCATCCCTTCAATAATCACTCCAACCAAACGCAACTTAAGTCACAATTGGATTTTGAAACAATTTCCTAACACTTAGGTCATATGGATTTTAAAAGTGCTATGATGGTTGAATTGGATAATTAATTTAGATGAGGCCAAAGTCATAACCTTAAATCTTAAATTCTATAGGGATAGGGATAGTAATTTGAAAATCTAAGGGCTTGGTAATTGCTTCCCTAACTTAGCAAATCCCTCCTCTTGGTACAGTAACACAAGTTGAAGCAATGGCAGCAAGAAGAGCTGTTAAGCTCACTTTAGAAGTGGGTATCAGAGAAGCAATTGTTAAGGGTGACTCAAATATTATTTTTAAAGAGAAGCTCTAAACCATCATTTACTTTGCATGGGCATTTAATTCACAATGTAAAACTTCAAGTTTCTCATTTTTCTTATATTAATTTTTCCCATGTTCACCGTCAAGAGAACACAATAGCACATTCTCTTGTAAGAAGAACAATCGCATCGCCCAATTTACTTGTTTGGGTGGAAGAGATCCCACTAGATATTCTTCATATTGTTCTGGCCGATTTGGCCTCTTTGATTTAATGAAATTTATGTATTTCTTCTTTAAAATTACTGGGGACTTGGTATGGAAAGTAATCCTTCCACATGGTACTGAAAACCCTTATTTTGAAAAATGATCTCCTAATTTGGAAGGACCATACTTGATTTGTGAAGTATCTAATGGATATGCATACAAGTTGATGTATATCGATAGGAATTAACATCGATCTTAAATCAATAAATGGAGTATATATGAAACATTACAAGCCAAGTATGAATAAAATGGATCCACAACATAAGAGATCCATGGTAGTAAAACTTATTATACAAGCCAACTAATATTTTAAGAATAATAGCAGTAGAGGTCTTTCAATAGTAATTAAGAAAATAGTTATAAGAGTGATGAGCTGAAATCAAAGCGTGAAAAGTTACTTATAAAATGCAGCAATCAGAACAGTCCATTCAATTGAAGGTTCTTTACGAAGTTTGTCAATTTCTTGGCTTTCTTGTTGTAAAAGCTGTTCATTCTCTCGAAAATCACTGATCTCTGACTCAATGCTACTTTTTTGTTGGGAATACACTTCTTCGCAACAGGGCATCCTCTTAATCATCTGCTTTTCATACTCTCGAAGCTTTTTCTTCAGTGTTTCATGTTTGGTAACCATCTTTTGCATCTCATCTCGACAGGGTTGAAATGCACTCCTGTAAGTTTCTAGAGTTCCAACATGTACTTTTTGTGCTTTTTTAAGTGCATCTCTCTTCTGCTCTTTGTCAGCTGCAATCCTTAAATTTTTAACTTTACTATTGATCTCATTATTGAAGTTCTTTAAACGTTCATTCTTGTCCTGTCCAAGGATACAGAGTTTGTCAACCAAGCAGTCAGCAGCATTTCTGAACTGGGTTAAGAAAGTATCATTCAAAAGAACAACATCAATCGACATATTCATGACACGTTTAAGATCTGCAAGGCACTCTGTCGTGGCATTAGAAGAGGAAGAGGCAGACTCGATTACTGTTTCCATTTCATCAAGAGATTTAGAGATATTCTCTAACAGCTTATAAAAATCCTTAACATTAGAATCATCGTGATTGCCTGCAAAAGTGTAAGAAGATCAAAGCATGAAATTCAATATACAGGGGACAACAGAAAGATCAATGAAAGATAATTCACCAAACATCCCCTAACTACCTCAGAATAGAAGGCATAAAGCCTAAACTACCTCGGACATGGCTGTAACTTCATTAGTAAATGCCATTTAAGTAAATAACTCTTCCACCAAGAATCGAATTACAAAAAAGAGCGTTAGTTTGGGAATTTCTTATTTACGGTAGTTTATTTGTACATAGTTTATCATTTTGGTAATATTTATGTTAAATGTGTTACAAAAAACTTAAAGTTGAAGTAGTTTATTAAAAAAAAAAACTGAAAGCTAGAATATTTGGGAAAAAAAAGTCAAAAAGTAAAAAACTATTTTTTTTTTTCAAAATTCCCAAACGTAAGAACTAAGTCAAACTATCATAAATATAGTTAAATATTAAAATTTATCACCAAACAACTTAAGTTTTTATTTATTAGGCTGGTAACTACGGCAAGGACATAAATCTCCACCCCGGAGTTCTTGAGACTTGGTATGTAAAATTAACACTCGTGTTTATTTGTACATAGTTTATCATTTTGGTAATATTTATGTTGCTTCCACAATTTCGGCCGGTAAAGTGTAAACTAGCGAAAAAAAAAAAAAAAAATACCCAAATCCTTACTGTTGCTTCCACACTTGCACTTTTCAGATAGCGACACCACTTCACCGATCATCGTCCATCTCTTTTCTATCTTTGGTTCTTCTTGTTCTTCATCTTTCGTCCAGAGTTGCTCCACGTCTGTTTCACTTCTTACTCACTAATGTTTCTCTGAAACTTTCTTTGCCTTTTGCTTTTATTTTTCATCAAAGAAAGACTTTCACCTTTTAATTAAAGAGTGGAGGTGTGCCCCACACTATCCACGTAAACTTGGACCCTTTAAGTTTCAAATAGATTTTTATATTTTTTTTTAATATTAAAAGGACACAAGTTTCAAAGGCATTTGACAATTCAAACTTGTATTTCTTTTGTTCAGGATACAAGTGATCTGCCATCTATAACTACAAACTTATTATTACTAATGTTATTAATATAATTATCACCATGTAATTTATGAAGTATTATCTATGTATTTTCTTTTTTGGTTAATTATAATGAGCTGACACTTTAATCAAAAGGTTCAAAATTAAAGCATATATGTTGCAACAAATTATATAAATTTTGAATAATTAAAATAAATAAATTTATATATATATATAAATTAGCAGTAAACTCGAAATGGTACACCGGTATTAACCAGTACTGAAATATTTCTTCTTTTTTTTTACTAAACCAAAACGACCTTTGGTACGGTATTGGCTCTCTTGATAAAAACTAAGTCAAACTTTCATAAATTAATCAAAATTAATCACCAAACAACTTAAGTTTTTATTTATTAGGCTGGTAACTACGGCAAGGACATAAATCTCCACCCCGGAGTTCTTGAGATTTGGTATATAAAGTTAACACTCACGTTTAAAGGATACTTCCCCAAATACAATGAGCTGAATCCAACGAGTGAAAATAAGCAAAACCCATAGTTGTATTAATTACAGGAAAAACTTTAAGAACACAACTATTTCGCACTTATTTTTACAACTATCTAATGTGGATGAGTGTTAGTAGTGAAAAAAAAAAAAAATTGGTGGGTTTAGATAAAATTGACAAACAAACTAGTCACAGACTGCTATATAGGATAGTTGTACACATGGGTGTGAAATTAGTGGTCGACCTCTTACCGATGAGTCAGGTTTGGTACATGTGGTGGAGGTTTTTGGAAGCTTGGGGAGGTGGATTTTTCTATTGAAATAAAATTACAAAAAGAAACTTATAGAGAGAGAGAGAGAGATTTAGAAAATTTCTTGTATTTTTTAATTAAAAAAATGTAAATAAAATTTCTTGTATAAAAAAATTGGGAAAAAAAGAAGTCAAAACTACCTCTTTTAATGGCAAAATAGAGCTGGACAGAAGGATCAACGTTAGTAACAATTGTGAACTAGGGACTAAAGTTACAAAAACAAAACTTATGAGCCAAATTTGACAACTCAACAAACTGAAAAGATATCATTTGTAATTTTGTCAAATGTTTATGTTCTTGTATGGCTGTGGCAAGCCTTCCATTAATTTCCCAAATGGTAGTAAACAATAATCTGTAATATAGATGGGAAGAGACTGAGACAAAAACAAATACAGGAAAAAAAAATGCCCTATAATTTCCGTCTGAATAATATGATGATACTTTTCCATTCTATATGCCCACTTTAGCTCGAAGTATTCAAGAAATCACCGTTATTTTAATACTTTAATCTTTTGAAAGAGTAATTGAGAAATTAAAACAACTCCGATATTAAAATATTTATGTATAAAATAACATTTTTTAATATCGCTCACTCCTTTTCCTTTTTTTCTTTTCTTTTCTTTTCTTATCTTTGTGGGTCAAGACCTCAATTTCGGAAATTTGAATTTCCCTTCATACACTTTTTTCCCCCCCTTTTCGAGAATCCTCTTCATACATTTTAAGCAAATGCCATCAAAGTTTCCAAAGTGGGCAATAAAAAATGACAATAACGATGTAGTTTTAAAAATATTGAAAATGGCCACCGTGTACTCTTGGTATGATGGACACTCCACAAATATAAATGCTTGTGGGGTATAAGGGGCAAAGGCTGGGGTTCAAGTCTCCAAGAGGGAGTTTCACACACATATACACTTAGATTAAACTAGAATAGAAATTCTATCTTGTATAAATAAATAAATAAATATATATATATATATATATTGAAAATGAAACAAAATAAGAAAGATAACAACAGGATGAGAAAACATACCAGCCATGTTGCTATTGTCAGACCTGTCTTAGGAATTAGTTTCTTGAAATGCCTTCTTCTTTGATAGAAAAAAATGATGATTTACATTATTTATAGAGAGAAATCAAGGGTCATGTTGCTCGACGACCGTACAATAGGACTTCAAGCATCATGGAACCCGTACGTGCGATTTGTTGAAAGGAAAGAATAATTAAGGAAAGAATAATTATGGAATGGGGATGCAAGAGACAAGAACGATTGATGCCTATATTGTTTGGAGAGAAGAGAAGAATCGAAGGAAGGTATTTTCCTTTACTATGATAAGATCATTAAAAACTATATTATTGTGGTTATTGTGTATTGGCTCAAGTGACCCAATCTAGTGTAAAGCTCGGCTAGAGCTAAATTTAGACCTTTAGCATCTACATCTCTACAAACCCTGCATAGAGTTGATTGTAAAGTAGTATTCATCACTTGCACGCCTAATCCTAGGTGATAGGCCAAAAAATCTATTGATCCCTTGTAATGAATTAACCAATTAATTAGTCAAGTGAATTAATTAAGTTTAATTACATGCGATGAGCGTGGCAGCACAAACAAATCACAAAATATCTAAATATGCAGCGGAAATTAAATGACACGATAATTTGTTTACGAATGAGGAAAACTTATATGGCAAAAACCCCTACCGGGTGATTTTAAAATTACCACTCCTGAGAATCCATTATTATCAAAATAAGCTGTTACAAGTAAAAGAATCTCAGTACTTAATACCAACTTACAGTTGAACTCTTACCCTAATATCTAATTAGACTTGTTCTATAGTGACAATCTCTCCTTATATTGCATGGCTCACAGTACGTAACTAACCAAAAGATGCGCGGATCCTAGTACGTAACTTTATCACCAACTTGAGAAGGAGTTGGCTGCAAAGTTCTTACGCTCATCAACAGATGAAGAACACAAAGTTACTTGATCACAAAACCTTACGATGTACAAACACAACAGTTTCTTCAAGAACTAGGGCAAACTAGGTTTCTAGTCACACTTGAGGAATTATGCTCTTGTACAATTGTGCTCTTGACTGTGCAACTTGATACGACCCTTAAAATAACTCTTATATATGTTTAGGGTTGTGAGAAAAGAAAGTCCGAACACATACTCACGGATTTGATGAAAAATAGTCCTGAAAAACTGAGTTTCATAAACCTCGATAGATAGCCATCTATTGAAATAACTGTCGAGTCATGGGCTTCAGCAGCTTTTAAACCTCGATAGATACTTGCTATCGAGTTTTAAAATCCAGCACTTTCTCACTTGATTCTTGGACAGACTTGCATGGAGTTAACACTTGAACATGAAACCTTGTTTCTTGAAGTATTAAACACATCCTAGATCTATCCAAATACAAGTAAAGTGTGCTTTGTCAAAGGATTAGTCAATACATAAAATGTTGACATATGTTCCTAACATCCAATCACATATGTCCTAAAATTAGGGTATTTAAAAGAGGATAAATCCTAGATTAAACACACATTAGTTATGGTTAATTGACTTATATAACAAGTAGCATTTTAGCTTGCATATCAAGGAGGATTAGGCTTGGCCCAGACTATTGGGCTTAACATATCTCTAACAAGGACAAAGCCTCATTGAAGTTGATGGGTTGATGGAACTTCAATAGTATCATAGCACTTCACACATCAAGAAACTTCACACACAGAACCATACGAGTGATTTGTTGGAAGGAAAGAATAAAGAAGGGATCCGTATGCAAGATTAACGAAGATCAATGCCTATTTTAATTGGAGATAAGAGAAGAGTCAAAGGATGTTATTTTCTTTTGAGGTTCACAAACAAAAATTATTATAAGACAGAGCATTATTAAAGTTGATAGATTAACAAATTCAAATGCGTTTATGTTATCATATATATATATATATATATATATATATCTTAGGTGCACAATAGTTTTACAATAAATTTTAGGTGACAAACTAATACTAATTTTAATCTAGACACACCACTAACATCACTGTTTTTACCCACCATTAATAAACTTGAAATATAGAATTTTTTTGTGAAAAATATTATAGACTTAGCATTTCTCCATATGTATAGATTTGTCCTCCCTTCTAATAAGAAATGATTTTTATTGACTTGTCAAAAGTTCTTCTTAACTTTAAGGGAGCCCATTTGTTAAAAAATAAATAAATAAATAAGAAGAAGGAAACCTAAATGTTGTGAGCCTTCTATATAAATTAAAAATATCGAAAGTAACATACAACTGGTTTTTCAATCCTTATTTTATTTCAAATTTCTTTAGATAAAAACAAAATATTCCTTATTTAAGTAATGTTGAATCTATAGAAAGTTTTTAATTGTGTTTTTGCATTGAAAGCTCAATTAGTGTAGAAACATTAATGCTTATTTAGACCCCTAATTTTAAATCACGGCTTAGTTGCTTTTACTCTAACTTAACTAAGTGCGGAACAAGAGTAAAAGATGCGCAATAAACCAAAACACTACTCTTATGCGCAAGTACAATAAGCTGATAAATTTAAAGCTTGAAGAGTAGGGAAGAGATATGCAAACACAAGATAATACCGAGACATGTTATAGAAGAGGAAACCGAAGTACTCAACGAAAAACCTCTCTGCCACCCTCTAAGCTGAAATCAATCCACTAGTGAATAAGTTGGAGTACACGAATATCAAAAAGGCCCTCAAAGCCTAATCTACCCAATGTACTTGAGTCCTCCAAGCTTTAACTACCAACGGACTTCTCGAAGTCTTGTCTTCACTAGTTATCCAGATTCCGCAATTCCACCCGATTGCATCTGCCACTCAATGGCTTCTTCCAAGGCTTCCCATAGGCGCCAAAACTTCTCTCAACACTTAGAATGGGTGAAGTAATTGGGCTAAGAATCTCTCAAGGATGTGTAGATGGAAAGGTAGGAGTAATGGAAACTTTAGAAAAATGATGTAGAGAATTGTTTGGCTAGGGTTTGGCTAGCCAATCTCTAACTCTTAAGTGTTTGGCTAGGGTTGCTCCACCTTTTCCTAGTCTAAATAACTTTCGAAGGCTTTTTTCATCTTTTCCTCCTTTTAGAGATGGATGATTGAAGAGTTTTTTGACATAAAAGTAAATGTGAGGAGATATATAGATTCAAGTCTATGCATGTATCAAGATCAATCAAGACTATTGGCTAAACATTCATGACAAGCTTGAAGATCTATTTACAACAATCAAACATAAATTTCTAGATTTCATTCACACTTAATATGTGCATACATGACAAGCTAAGTTCGTAAATATACTATGTCATTAGCATGAAGGTACTAGGCCAAATTCACATGTGATATGACACAATACAAGCAATCAAACTTTTTGAGATTTTTTACTTGTTATGATTTTTTGGATTTTTACTCACTCAAAACAAAAGAAATAAAGTAAGATCAACAAAAAAAACAACCTCTTAAACAAAAAAAAAAAAAAAAAATCAAAAGAAACATGCTAGAGAAGAAGCATTGAAGTAAGAAGAGTGCATATGGCATAATGCATGCTACTATGACCCTAAGACATTGGAAGTATTAATGCATGAGCATAGTGGATGAATCATGCATGAGTACCCTTTTTCACCCACACCATACAGGTGCTTTGGGTGAGATCCTTATACAGAGGGGTACAACCAACATAACTCTCAAACCTTGAGGTGAAGCTGGCTAGTCATGATGAGATGTTCTTAAGCATTTCCATGACATCTCCAATAAGTTGACCATCATTTTCTCCCTTAGCTTGCTTTCATTTTGGCATTTTTCTTTCATTTCCTTAAGCATGCAGAGAATTATCCCTTTTAAGAGTGTGAAGCTTGAAGCAATTTGGTCTTGTGTGCTCTCAAATGCCACAATGGTGACAAAAATGCCACAATGGTGACAAAAATGCTTCACTTAAAGTCAACTTTGACTCTTAGGTAGTGACTTTCCTTTTGCCTTTGATTTTGGCTCAATGTCCTTCTTTTTAATGATAGAGATCTCAATCTTGGGCTTTTCTACATCCTTTGTGGTATGAACTTCATCTCCCTTCTTGGTTCTGCACTTGAACTTTCTTCACTAGTTTAGTCTAGTCTGGTTTTGTCTAAGAAAGGCTTTTAGGGCGATTGAACATTATCAAGCTTCTTGGTTATGATGCACTCCACTTTAACATAAGCTTGAATCACTTCAAGTTCAAGAAAATTTATCTTTGAGTAAGCATTCAGCAGCTCTTCTTTCAAGACTTCAACGTCACATTTGGCATCCTTGAGTTGTGCAAGAGTGGATTTATGGTCTTGTTCAATTCTCTTCATTTTCTTGACCGCACTCTTAGCAATTTTAGCATTTTTGCTACATTCCTCAAGCAATGATTCATAAAAATCTTGAAGTTTCTTATCACCTTCATTAAGGTACATTTCCTCATCATCCAAAACTTCATCTTCTTCAACATCAGAGTGTACACTGACTTCCTCAACCAATTCACTCAATTCATCTTTGGAATCAACCAAGGTAATTACCATAAATGCAAAGTAGTTACCATCACCATCACATCCTTCTTCAGAATCTGAATTTGAGCTCTCTGAATCATTAAGGGTAGCTGTTAGCACCTTACCCTTTCCTCTCAAATAGTTTGGACACTCTTTCAAATGTCCATGTCCATTGCATTCATAGCAAACAATCTCTTGGGGTGGTGATGACTCTTTTACATCCTTCTCATTGAAGTCTTTCTTGTCATTCTTAAAGGATGAGAATTTTCCTATGCCAAATGCCTTCTTGTAGACATCGTATTTTGTGCCCCTTACGACTCGAGCCCTCGTTCCCCAATAATGCTCGAACTCTATGGCGCAAGGCCAGTTTAGAGCCCAATCAGATATTAAATTGACTTGAGGAGTATTAAAATGGAAAATATAACCTTTTGAAATGAAAAAAATATATTTTTGGAAATAAAATTATCAAAGTAGCCATTCGCCTACGTACGTGGGTCATGGCTTGCGTACGTGAGCTAAAGCATGCATATGCTGGCACGTTCTGGGGTACACAGCTAGGGTTTCAAAAGCATATGAAATGCTAGTTTTGCAATAATGGCTGAAGTTTGAAACAAATCCCATATCATTTAGGAGCCATTCCAAACCCCATTTTTTCAACTATAAAAGGCCTTACATGGTACATTTTCAAAACACACAGAAATTCCATAGTAAAAACCTAAGATTCACTAGAAATTAGTGAATCAAAAGGGAGTTTTTCACAAAACATCCTCAAGTCTCTTTTTATTTGATTGAGACCTTTTATGGCCCAAATCTTATTAAGTTTAAGATTACTAATCACTCTTTCTTTGAATTGTGATAGATTTAACTAAGAGGAATAGTCAAAAATCAAGCCTAGGAGATTTTGCTTTAAGGTAAGCTTTAAAACCTTTTTTTCCTTTTCTGCCTTAATCTCTGTTTTAATATGCTTCTTTTGTTTAGTTTATGCTTTCTTATGTTTGTCTAGGTTATTTTTAGGTTTTCTTTACATCTTTAAGCATGATAGGGTGCTAGATTTTATGTTTTAAGTTTTTGCTCTGTTTCTGTGTTGATTAGGGTTTCAGGGTAAGCATCTGTGCACGCATAATCTAGCTTGCACACGCAGTCTGAACTAATGCGTACACAGACCTGTTCCAGCGTGCGTGATGCTGTTACCTAGAAAACCCTAATTCTTGTTTGTTTTGATTCTATCTTCACTTGTTTGTCTGCATAGCCTCCTTTTCACATGTTTTTAAGCCGCATTAAATGCTTGCTCACCTTTTTAACATGCTTGTTTGTTATCACATGTCTAGATTAGGGTTTAGTCTAGAGTTTATTCGCTTTAATGCCATTTATTCATATGTTCTTGCATTAATGCCATAAGTGTTGTGCTACTAAGAGGTAAGTAAAATGGTAAGTCATGCATTAGCAATGCTCATGCATTTATGTTAGGTTTTCTTAGATGTATGGTTAGGGTTTTCTAACATGTTAACCTTTTGTGTTTGATATGTTTTGTTTGATGATATGTTTGCTGCCACGTTTTGTTTTAGATAGGGTTTTTCATATGTTAGATGTATGATTATGGTTTCTTTTGTTTGGCTCTCTTTTGTTTGGGCAGATGGATAAGTATGTTTGCTTAGGGTTAAAGATGTCATGTTGTTTGTTCGATGCATGTTTGTGTGTGGGTCTAAAATACAAGTATTTAGATAGTTTTAATGGGGTTAAGACATAGAACACAATGATGGGAGGCCAACCTTAGGGTTGGACGATCTTGGGTGCCTAACATCTTTCAAAGAGCGTACCTAAACTTCGAACCCAAACTCTAGTAGTAAGATTAAAGGTCCTTCCTCGCAAGGATGCTATATTCTTGGTTCCTAGACCATATAACTAGGTGGTGACTCTGATTTACCCAACCTTTCTCTTGCGCCCACACTTCCCATTGTTCTTTATCTTTAGAAATTTGCAGAAGTTCTTTCCAAGATAAGCCACCTCTTTCTCAGTATCATCCTCATCTGAGGAATCACTAGTTCTCTTATTTATGAGTTTGAGAGCAAGTGATTTGCTAGATCCTGATCTCACACAAGTCTTTACTCTCCTCAATGGCGGTGAATTTGGCTCGGAAGCTTTCAGTCAAGCATCTTAAGACTTTCCTTACAACTTTGGCATCCTCAATCTTTTCTCCAAGATTGAGCTTGGCAATGACAATCTCATTGAGTCTACCATAGAATGAGTCAAATGACTCATCTACACTTCCTCAAACCAGGTGGTGAGCATTTGTAATTTGTTGTCCCTAACCTTCTTGGTTTGCTCATAGGTAGTCTCAAGAATTTTCAATCCTCTTTAGCAATCTTCACATGAGAGATCTTGTGAAATTCATTAGTTGAAACATCACAGAAAATTGCATTAATAGCTTTGATATTGGCATTTACCAAAGCAAGGGCAGCCTTGTCTCACATGGCCTAAGGTGTTGTTGGTCTTACCCAACCATTCTCAACAGAATCCCAAACAGTCTCATCAATAGCACATAGAAAAGCATGCATACATACTTCCCGAAACGCATAGTTACTCCCATCAAAGAAAGGAGGTGCATTGAGGGATTGAGATCTATCCATCTCAATTAGGGTTTAGGTGTTGACACCCCATTTTGCAACCCGCATTCAACCTCACATAGAGGGTAAAAGGGTAATTTCACCTTATAAATAGGATATTAGTTTTGGCCATTAGATCCTTAATTTCATTTAATCAAAATGATCTTGATGTTGTAACAATCAAATTGACTGATCATAAACCTTAATTGAACCATCAGATTTAAAGTTATCATCGAATCAAGTTTTAATGACCGAGATGCACCATCACAAATTGAGTCTGATTATATGTGATTATGAAAAATTGATTCCAATTGGTTATAATTATAATCAATTTGAGATTAATGAAGTGTCATAACTTTATTGGCTAAGACTACATTTTATGGTAATGTTGCACACACTTAATTAAAAAGATAGTCAAACATTAATTATTCAATGAGTAATTTGTACAATTATCTTTTAATTAGAATAAATTTGGAACTAATTAACTCTAAAATGGGAGTGATTGGAACCTATTAATGTTAATTGGAAACTAATTTGGGACCTATTAATGTTAATTGTGCTGAAATTATTTTTCTATAAAATGATCTCTGCTCACCAGTTCACTGATATCTCTCAGAATATTTTGAATCTGTAAATGAGGTTAATTTTTCCAAAAACTATACATCTAGGGCTTCAATTTGAATACCAGAAGGAGACAATTCCTATCAAATTTGAGTAAGATATGATTTTTTAAAGTTGGCTCTACATGTTGTAACAATAGCCACGAGAAAACTGAATTATGCTTGCTCCTCACTCTTACCAATCTCTAAATTTAATGCACCAGATTTCTCCAAATGCTAAAATAAGGTCTAGGTTCATGATTCTTTATCAACCCTCATTGAATGACCTTCCGTTTATATTTTCTCCACCACTACTATATAAACCCCCCTTCTCCTCCATTCCAAGACACAAAAAAACCTCATCTCTTCTCCTCTCTTAAGTTCTAGTGAAATAGAGTAGTCTTGTCATATCTTGGTCTTCTTGAGACTCAAGGTATTGAGTGAGACTCATTCTCCCTCTCCTAACTCTTATTTTCCTCAACCCTTAGGACTTCCACCAAGAGTCTCCTCCTCCACCATATGGATCTTGCATGAAGGTATTATCCATTTCCCTAACTTGTTTTTTATGTTGCCATGATGAGAATTTAAAATTAAACATGATTGCAATTAATTAAATTCCATTAAATATGTTTGAATGTTCTTAAATGTTTTTATGTATTCTTTATATGTTCTTGGTTGTTCATCACATGTTCATGCATAACACTAGTTTTCCTCTTAAATCCCCATCAAAAAACATGAAAAAGATATTTGTGTAATAACTCTTTCAAATACTGGAATCTATAATATCACCATCCACACACATTCGCTAGAATTTATTTTTCGATCCAAATGAAATGCTTAATAAATTAAATTAAGGTTTATCACATGCACACACAATAAATTCAACATGCAAATTGATTGATAACATATTGGATGATGTGATATGATTATTGGTCGCTATAATCTAGAAGACCAGTTATACCGAGTAAGGTGGGTGCCTAACACCTGCTCACCTTGTAACATAGCCTTCAAGCTTAGATCAAAGGATAGTAGATCAAATGTTTATCCTTGTAATTTTCAATTTTTAGATTGTGATTATGAAACAAAGCCATGTACTTTATCTTAGATTGCATCTAAGGCCAAAGCCATGTAATTTCTTATGATCAATGTAAATTCAATTGCAAATCAATAAAATGAGGAATTTTTCAATTTTAGTTTTCTTATTTATTCCAATAATTAAATAAGTGGCGATTCCATTGTAAAACCCTTAATCTAAAGAAAAAGATATAATCAGTCGAACCTCCATTTTTAGAGGCAATAATACGACTCCACACATTCATGTGGTTTTGGCCCAACACCTAAAAAAGGGGCCAGGGGTGCGGTCTCTCACACTAGGATCACACAAGGATAGCAAAATTCAAAAAATATACCCACTCTGATACCAATTGAAAGCTTATTTAGTATAGAAACAATAATGCTAGTTTAAACCCCCAATTTTAAATTATGGCTCAGTTGTTATTACTCTAACTTAACTAAATGCAGAACAAGAGTAAAAGATGAGCAAAAATCCGAAACACTACTCTTATGCATAAACAAGTACAATAACTGATAAATGTAAAGTTTAAAGAGTATGGAAGAGAGATGAAAACACAAGATAACTCAGAGTAGTGTTATCGAAGAGGAAACCAAAGTACTCAGCAAAAAACCTCTCTGTCGTCCTTGATGCTAAAATCGATCCACTAGTAAATAAGTTGGAGTACACAAATATCAAAAAGACCCTCCAAGCCTAATCTACCCAATGTACTTGAGCCCTTCAAGCTCTAGCTACCAATGGACTTCTTAGAGTCTTGTCTTTATTAGTTATCCGGATCCCGCAATTCTGTCCAATTGCATCCGCCACTCAATGGCTTCTTCCAATGCTTCCCATAGGCACCAAAACTTTTCTCAACACTCAGAATGGGTGAGGTAAGTGTTTAGGCTAATAACTTCTCAAGGATGTGTAAATAAAGAGGTAGGAGTAATGAAAATGTTAGAGAAATGATGTAAAGGATTGTTTGGCTAGGGTTTCTCTCTCAATAGTTTCTTGTAAAGGCTCCTTGTTCTTTTTACAATTTCATGGGTAGTGAAGGTTTCTATAGTGTTGGTAAAGTAAGGAGAAAAGGCACAATCAAAATTAATCAGGCAGAGAGTTTCGTGGGTTACTGGCGACTTGGCCTGAGTCCTGAATGAATCGTAAAATCCAACCTGTCAAAGACTCTTCAAATTCCAACATATGCTTCTCACGTGATCTGTTTCACATGTAAGTAGTCGCAAGCCAATCGCGAGCTAGTTGCAAAATCCTCATCTTCACAATTTCTTCACCAAACTCTCACACACAACCCTTGCATTAAATCCCACAAAAATATAGGAACATGATTGAACAAAATTACAATCAAATTTGACATGGAATTAAAGCCAACATAAAACATAGTTTTAAACCACAACTTTACAATCTCCCCCTTTGGCTATTTCGTGACAAAACTCCTAAACAGACTTTAGAATTAAAATGTGAGTATGGGAATAGAGGCAAAACTCACTCACACTTAAATCTAAAACTTGTGAAGCACTTGAACAATATATGCCTATATCTTGAAACACTTGAACATAACAAATAGCTTCATTAAATACGAGACAAGTAGAATACAAGGCATGTATAAAGAGAAAGTATAATGCAATCAAGTAAAAACAAAAGATATATGAACTTATAGCGTAACTTGATCAAACATGAACAGTTATTAAGAAATTACCACAATGAACATTTAATGAGTAAATGATCATCCGGACACGTAAGCAATTAAGAGCAGTGCAAAAATTAATTGCATGTCCAACAAGCACATGATGCATTAAAGAAAAGATAGCAATAAGCAATAGATAACGAAAGCATCAAGAAAAGCATTAAGATACACATATTACTAAAGATAAACTAAGTTTTAAACTAAAGTATTGAATGCTTTAAAATAAAGCAATGTAAATGAACAAATTAAGGTAAATAAACTATAAGAGCTATAAAAAGGTCTCAAAATTTTGCTTCCCCTCAAGATATACTCCCCCTCAACTAAATACTACTCCCTCTTTTTTACCGAAATGGCCAAAGGTGTTATACCATGCTCGCCAAATCTCTAATCTAAGTGGTGAAAGTAGTGATTTGCTCTTGAAGATAGGCGAACTGGCATGTGGAGTAGATCGAGTGCTCATTAAAAGATCACTGCAAGTGATCTTGGTGATCAAGAAGAAGATCAAGGTGGTTGGGAGCATGTGGCTAACCCTTAAGGTTGAACCTGTGGCTACTCTTGAGGCTGAGAAGGTGAGGCTTCCATATCTTCAAGTCCAAGGGTGAAGTTGTCAATGTCTTTATCAATGTTGCCACCCTCATAAGCAGTGTTCTTACCTTCTGCTTTCTCTTCTGCCTCTTCAAGGCCACGAAGATGAGCTTTGCTCCTCGTCATCATTTAAGAAGAAATTTGGTCTTCCCTCTTCATGACTGGTAAATCGGAGAGAATCTTGACCCTCTCATGTCGAATGATAGACATGATCAATCCCAAGAAAGGTAGAGTCATCCAGGATTTCTTCTTGCTGACACTTTGCAATGAGATGGTAGATATGACCACAAATGTCTATATCCTTCTTCTGGTACAAGTCATGGAGGAATAATGCTCATGGTTAAGAGAGAGTTATCAGATTACTCACTAGGTAGAGGTTGAAGAGCATGATATAAGCTAGTGTTCTCATAGCAGGAGAGAAGCTAGTATTGATTAAGGACTGTTTCTTCCATTCTACCTAAGATCCAGAGCTATGGCCAATACTGAAGTTGTCCTCTTGTCCTAAGGAAGAGTAGACTCTGGATCACTAGTCTAATCTGTAGGAAGCTCTGGATAGACATGGCTGAGACAATGAACTCCTTCCCTTTCACCTAACAATTGAGGTGATCTCCCTCCATAATGGCATTCGAGAAGAACTCTCAAATTAGGATATGATGCACATCCATTGAGCTTGTGAAAAGAGGAGCCCAAGTGTGGTCTTTGAACACATCAAGAATGAAAGTGCCCTCAAGAGACCCAAAAATCCATATCTCTCTCTACAATAATGACTACATCTTTATAATACTCCAATAAGGCCTTAAATGCATCACTATTTTGGAAGTGATCCTCTTCATATCGTTGACACTTAAGAGGTTTCTTGGCAGTGGTTTTCTTGCGAGGAGACATCTACAAAAGAAACAAACACAAACCATACACAGAAATTGCAACAAACTTGATTAAATACAAGTTAGTTCAAAAACAAGTAAACAACTCTTAAACTATGTAAAAGAGTATACAATAGGACACAAAGTCATGAAAACAATGCTAGAAATCTAATTAGGCAAAGAACATTACAATATGCATGACATGTCACTTGTGACAAAGTGTGTGCATCAAGCATGCATCAAGTGTGCATGTACAATGCATGACCAATGCATGAACAAGTACTTATGGGGCAAAGTGTGTAAAACACATAAGCAATGATGGAAACATGTTACAATTAAGTAAACATGGCAATCCCCAAAGTTTAGAACTCATCGGAGTCCTAACAAGTGCAAAAATGCCTAAGGAGCATTTTATCAAACACTTAGCATGCACGAACTAACCCTATATGATGAACAATGCATGAACATGATGAAATATGCCTTAAATACATATTCAAATGTCACATGGGGCCAACATAATCAACAACAAAAAAAATGGACTAAGCCTAATCAACAAAATTGAGAAATTTTGCAAGAAAAGTTTTCCCAACCCAACACAAAAATAAACCCCAACCTTAGGTTTTATGAAATCAAAGGAATAGATAAAGGAAATGTGTTAGAAAGTACCTATGAGAAGTCCAAGGATCAAAATTCAAGCAAAAGTGGTTGAGTTTTGAAGAAAAATTGTTTTTTTTTTTTTTGTGGATGGGAGTTGCAGAGTGCAAAAAGATGAGTTTTTGAAATTTTGAATTTTGGAGCCTTTTAAAACTGCCTTTTTTTTTTTTTAATTTTGCGACTCAGTGATTCGCGAACCAGTTGCAAGCTTACTCATGAAATATGAAAATGCACAAGACATAATTTCATAGGTCAAGTCTGAGTCACGAACCACTTGCAAGGGACTCGTGAAACTCTCTGCCTAATTTTTTAAGAAATTGAAATTTCCAAAGAATTTCACGACTTTGGACGACTCACAAAGGCAGTCGTGAAATGGCCAAACATAAAGTTTTTCAAGATAAAGAATTTGACATTTTGAGAACTACTTTCAAGACCAAAGTGGCAAAAATCACTTCTAGAAACAAATAAAATACTCAAAAATCTTTATGGGTTTGATCATCGAGCAATTCAGCATACACACATCACATTTAAACATGTACAATCACACAAATGAAATAGATATTCATTGAACATTAGACTTGTGTGTTGTATGTGAGTATCAAGTATGAATTAGTCCATAGTCTAGCATGAATCTTCAAAGATCAATTCAATCAAGACATGCACAAATAGTACGAAGTCAAGTGACTTATCTCACTAGTAGAAATGAACATATATGACTCCTCACAAAAGTGTTTACAATAATTGAAAGCTTTTCATTCAGCTTCCATTTTTCATACTTTTTGATCAATACAACTCAATTTTTGAGCAACGATGCCATGAAATGTTTGATATTTCTTTGAAGAATAAGTCTTTGGCTTTGGCATCATACATTTTGAATTCATTTTCGCTCCACCTTTTTCCTAGTCAAACTAGTTTTCGAAGCAAGGCTTTTTCAGGTCTTTCTCCTTTTAGGGATTGATGTTTGAAGAGCTTTTTGCCATAAAAAATAAATGCGAGGAGATATATAAGATCAAGTCCATGTATGTATTAAGATCAATCAAGGCTATTGGCTAGACATTCATGACAAGTTTGAAGATCTATTTACAACAATCAAACATAGATTTCTAGATTTCACTCACACTTACAATGTGCATACATAACAAGCTAAGCTCGTAAATACACTACGCCATTAGTATGAAGGTACTAGGCCAAACTTAACATGTGATATGGCACAATACAAGTGATCAAACTTTTTTAATTTTTTTTTACTTTTTATGTGTTTTTTGGATTTTTACACACACAAAACAAAAACATAAAAGTAAGATCAACAAAGCAACCAATTAAACAAAAAATAAATAAAAGAAACATGCTTGGAAGGAAGTGTTTAAGTACGAAGTGTGCATATGATATTATGCATGATACTATGACCCTAAGACATTGGAAGTATTAATGCATGGATATAGTGGATAAATCATGCACGAGTACCCTTTTTCACCCACGTTGCACGGGTGCTTTGGGTGAGATCTTTAGATGGAGGGGTACAACCAACATAAATCTCTGAAAGCTCAATTAGTGTGAAAACACTAATGCTTGTTTAGACTCCCAATTTTAAATTACGGCGTAATTGCTTATACTCTAACTTATCTAAGCGTGAAACAAAAGTAAATAAAGTGCAATAAACTGGAGCTGCTCTAGTGCATGAACATAAGCAATAAACAATAAATGTAAGGCACAAAGAGTAAGGGAAGAAAGATGTAACCATAAAATAACACGACGGTGTGTAGTTTTGGATTTGAGAGTAGTCATTCTTAGGGGGAGAGTTAGGAGATTTTTGTTAGTTGGAGAGTTTGTTTCTTTTTGAGTGGTGTAGTAAGGATTACATGTATCTTTTCTTTTCTTTCTTGTTGGAGATACACTATTCTTGTACCTAGGTCTTATGACCACATTTTTACATACATGATGTTTATCAAGTGGTATATATATGATGATGTATGTTTTATTCACCTATCTCTACATGTGTTGTTTCTTTTCTCTCTTTATACACATGATTCTTATATTTGTATGCAATCTTTTATTTCTATTTTACACTAAGATTCCTTGATGAGTTTTGTTTAAGTGTTTCAGAAATACAGGTTGTCAAAGTCTACTTGTCATGAACTCTTTTCTTGCAAAGTTTTTCAAGAGTTTATGTTAGGATAGATTTTATTCTATTCAACAAGTGACTATAAGTTGAGTGATTTATGACTTCTCTCATATGTTCATTTGTTTGTTGTAGTTTTGTCACGGATTGCCAAAGGGGGAGAGATTTTCTTTGCATATATATATATATATATATATATATATATGTTGGAGTAAAACTCTTGAATGAGCATGGAAGGACATGTGACTGACTCCTATTCCCGTTTGTGAATAACATTGGGAAGGTCAGTGTCGGTGAAGTCCGACAAAACAACTGGGCATTTCAAATGAACACCTTGTTTAGAGAAGTTCTTCGAGAAGTCCTTTTGGGCTTTCTCATCACGGAACTGAACAGAGGAGGGAGTAAGATCAAAAGACAAAAAGGCCCTAGAACATAGAGGGTTCTGGACCGAAGCAAACTTATGTTTTGGTGCCATTGACACACTAACGTAAACTAAAGAGAGAATGGGGAAGAAAGAAACACTCAGAAAAGTTCCAACACAGTTCAAATATAGCAAGTATATTGAAAGGAAAGAACGTATGCATGAAAAATGCATGAACATGTGACATGCCAACATCATAGGCTCCGCCCAATCCAATCCTACTAGCACACAATCAAATTGCACACATCTAAATGCATGATAATATGGTTATTATGCTTATGAGATGCAATGTATGAGATTTGAAACTCATCTAGGCAAAAACCCATCCCAAATTTTCACAAAAACTCAAAACTTTTGAAAAACCCCAAAAATTTTCCAAAATTCAAAAACCTAGGTTTCAAAACATGAAATGCATGTAAAATGAAAGATAAGAGGCTTACCAAGAGAAGAAAATCTTGAAAAAGCTTGAAGAAACCTTGAGGAGAGAATTTAAGTGAGAGAAAGTGAAAAAGGGAGGTCAAGAGACAAAGCTATCGAGAGAAAGATCAAGAGAAATGAAGTCTGGATTGCACAGAACCTATTTATAGAACCTCAGTAAATCTCGACAGATAAAGGTGTTGAGAGGTGTCAAGCTAGGTGTCGAGGTAAGTGTGGAGAAAATATGCGTCGACAGATTCAGCTGCCGAGGAACACAATATCAGACACACAACAGAAGCTCAATCGATCCACAAGGTGTCGATAAGCTTTCGAGAGATCAGGAGGTTTCTTGATCGATCCAGAAGCTATCGAGAGGTCGGGAGGTTTCTCGATCGATCTAGAAGCTATCGAGAGGTGTCGAGATTATGATAAGTTGCAATTGAAGAGCTCGATAGATAAGCCAGGTATCAAGAGGTGTCGAGAAGGTATTGAAAAGGCTTAAAAACAGTTTTTCAAGAAGAGAAAAACGTAGATATGAATGCAATCAAACATGCAACTCAGCCAATGATCCAACCAACATTTTTAACCTCTCAAAAACATCTCTCAAACAACAAAGAGTTAAGCATATAGCTCTAAAAACACACACACACACTAAACAAGTCTAACAAATCTTATATTTCAAAAACAAGTTAAGACCATTTAGAGAGCATACATCAACACATGTTAACCTTGTGATGATCAAATCACATTGTACCTGCACATGTATCAAGAGTAGCAAAGAATATTGCGTGTTGTGTGTAAAAAATATTGCAAGATTGCACAAGTATCTCAATGTTATGACGATTTGAGATATGAGAAAATCACTTTAACTCACACACAATCATAACTGTTTGATGGGAACTATCACCTTTGAGGTACATCATATAACTCCCACATCTCCTAGAAAACACGCTTGTAATCATATTTAAAGAATTTTGTTCTTTTTGCTTTTATTTCTTTACATATTCTCTTTTGATTAAGCAAACTATGCATGGGTATACAAAGGAGAGAAAAGAAATACCCATTTATGTTAAGCTTTTTGACATTGCACTTTTGCTATGCTGAAGCATGCAGATGTCGTTGACATTACACTTTTGCTATGCCGAAGCATACAGATGTCATTGTCATGATTGACGGGTAACAATTGTGAGATGGTTATTTACACTTTTCTCTTAGAATTTTCTAGTCCTTCCCGTCAAACAGAGTGATACGAGTGTTAAGTACAAGAGATCATTTAACCTTACTCATTATAAACAAAGAGTCACAAAACTCATTTGCTTAGTTGTGCTTAGTTGTGCATAAGAATGCTCATCTAAACTACAAGAGATACAAAATTTAGAAAACTCTGTTTTAATGGTCATTTTAAGGTTCACAAGAACCAATGTACACAAACACACACTATTTTTGTACTTTTTTTATTTTTTATTTTTTTTATTTTGAAAAAAAAACAAAATAAAAACAAAAAAACCAAACAAAAACAAACAAACAACATGAAAGCATGAAAGAAAGATGCAAATGCATGAAGGCATGACAAAAAAATGCAGACGCATGAAAGCATGATTTTAAAAGCAGATAAGAAATCAAGTAAAGAGAGTCCTACTTTAGATAGAAAGAATTAAAGCAGAGGACAATAGAAAAATAATTAAATCTTGGCTCCTTTCTCACCCACACAGCATGAGTTTTTGGCCGTAAAGATAAAAAGGCACATGTCCTACTATGCTACTAAAGGACATAGAGGAATTAGAATTCCCTTGAAATTGAGTTAAAAAGTTCAAAGTTTTTAATAACTCACTAAGAATAGGTACAGAGCCTTTAGACAAAGGATGAGCCTTTAGACAAAGGATGAGACCTATTTGACACTCGCTCATGAGGAAACAACTTGAAACATTTAGGCCGAGTGTGATTGGAAGCACCATAATGTTGACAAACATGAGCAGTTTTAGAGCTACTCGGCTTCCTAGAAGGAGGTTTAACCTTTTAGGTTAATAGAGACCTCAACTTTGGACAATTTGGCCTAATATGACCAGCAATATGACAATGATGACAAGTAGGGATAAATTCAGAATTTTTATTCAACCTAGGAGGAGTTTTAGACATAGGTTTAGAAACTTCAGCATTAACATCAAAATTTTTACCTTTGTCCATCCTAGCAATATTAGCCTTCAACTCTTGATTATTCCTTTTAAATGAAGGAATATAAAAATCTTTTTCTTTTGAATTAGGCTCAACAACAAGTTTGGTACTAGTTATTTTTTCCACTTTAGTTTTAAATTCAACTAGTTGCTCTTCCAAACTCTTAATTTTGTTCACCTGAGATGAAATTTGATTTTTAAAATTCTCATTCAAATTATTGGTTTCATCCAATTTTGCAATCAAATCATCTTTTTCAAGCTTGACCTTTTTAAATTTAGTTTTTAATTTTGTAGAACATTCAAGAGATTTCATACAAAAATTATAAAGCTTACAATAGGCATCTTGAATATCATCATCATCATTCAACACAAGATCATACAAATCAAAACAATCAAGAGTTTCTATGACAACAAGGGTCAATGGATCACACCTAATTAGAGTGTGCCTGCTCTGATACCACTTGATAGGCCAAAAACATATTGACCCCTTGTGATAGATTAATTGATTAATTAGACAAGTTTAATTAATTAACCAAATTAACATGTAAACGCATGGTAGCACAAAAAAATCACCAATAAACTAAAGTGTAGCAGAAAATAAATTGACACGGTGATTTGTTTACGAATAGGGAAAACATTCAAGGCAAAAACTCCACCGAGTGATTTTAAGGTCACCCTCCCAAGAATCCACTATTATCACAACAAGCAGTTACAAGTAAAGGAATCCTAGTACCTTCTATCAACTTACTGTTGAACCCTTACCCCAATACCCAATCCTAGTCCTTTTGATGCACGGCTCCAAGTACGTGACTAACCAATCTAATGCGCGGATCCCAATATGCGGCTTACTCCTTTACACGAATCCTAGTACGTGACTAACTCCACAGTAACCCTTTGATTGTTGTAGTTGATTTACAGCAGCTTCGTATAGAAACACCAATAAAATCTTCAATGTTGGTGTAAGAGACTTTGCTTAGTCACAGAACCCAAAGGCATACAAGAGACGCAGCAAGAACTCTTTCTTCTATAGGAGGAGGCTAGGGTTTCAAAAAGAAAACTTTATGAAGCTCCCTAGGGTTAGGTTCTTTCTCCACCTTCTTTAAATAGGAGTTTAATGGGCTCTCCTATTCCAAATAGGATTACACAAACCTTGGGCTTTCCTAGTCTAATAACAATTATACAAAACAATAAACAAATAGCCTTTTAAAATAAAAACGTTGCTGGCTATAGACTGAATCCCGTAAGCTCAATAGATCGAGACATCTGTCGCGCTTTAATGAATTTTGACAAATCGAGCTTCTATCGAGGAGATATCGCGACCTACATATTGCATTTTTCTTAAGCAGTTATTGAGTAATCTTCATGTCTTTAATTTAACCACTTGTAATGATCGTCTTAAACCTATTTAGATATACCCAAATACAAGTAAAGTGCGTTTTGTCAAAGGATTAGCTAATTACATAAAAGAATGACATATGTTCTTATCAAGTGAATGACATATGTCCTAACAGTTATCGAAAAGGAAACTGAAGAACTCAGTGAAAAAGCTCTCTACAACCCTCTAAGCCTAATCTACTCAATGTACTTTAGCTCTTTAAGCTTCAGCTACCAACGAACTTCTCAAAGTCTTGTCTTCACTAGTCATGTGTATACCATAATACCGCCCATTTGCACCCACCAAGCCTCACCAACTTCTTTTGGCAAATACCAAATGCTTCCCAAGCTCTAAAACACTCTCTACACTCTGAATAGATGTGGGTTGTGTTTAGGTACAAATCTTCTCTCAAGGTATGACAATGGGAGAGGGAAGTAGAAGAGACTATAAGGATTTCTCTATTGAGGATGAGTAGCTCTCTCTCTCTCTCTAAAAGATAGGTGTGTTGTAGAAACCTCTCTAGGGTTTTCTTTTGAATGGTCTTCTCTTTACTTTTATGGGTAATGAGGGTATATATAGTATGGATGAAGGGTATAAGAGTCACACTTAAAATCCTCTAGACAGAGAGTTCCGTGGGTACCTCGTGAGATTGCCTGTCTCACGAACTACTAGCGAAATGCAGCTTGGCACTAGTCTCTTCAGCTTCTAGCATGTGTTTCTCATGTGACCTTTTCATAGATTCCTTTACTTGCAAGATTCTCATGAGCTAGTCTTGAAACTGCACTGATCTTCATTGCATGCTTGATTCCACCAAGACTCACCAGCTTCATTGGCAAATCCCAAATGCTTCTCCCTTTTGCCTTTAATTTGGGCTCAATGTCCTTCTTCTCAACGATAGGGATCTCAATCTTGGGCTTTTTCTACATCCTTCGTTAATATGAACTTCATTTCCCTTCTTAGTTCTGCACTCGAACTTCCTTCATCAGTGTAGCCTATTTTGGTTTTATCTAGGAAAGGCTTTTGAGATGAAAGAACACTATCAAGCTTCTTGGTTATGATACGTTCTTTAACATTGGCTTGAATCACTTCAAGTTCAAAAAACTTGATCTTTAAGTAAGTATATAGCAACTCATCTTTCAAGTCTTCAACTTCACACGTGGCATCTTTGAGTTATGCAATAGTGGATTTGTGGTCTTCTTCAATTCTCTTCATATTCTTGATCGTACTCTTAGCAGCTTTAGCATATTTGCCACAATCCACAAGCAATACTTCATAAACATCTTGAAGTTTCTTATCACCTTCATTGAGGTACACTTCCCCATCATCCAAAACTTCATCTTCTTCAACATCAAAGTGTACACCAAGTTCCTCAACCAATTCACTCAATTCACCTTTAGAATTAACCGAGGTAATTGCCATAAACGCTGAATAGTTACCATCAACATCGCATCCTTCTTCCAAATCTGAATTTGAGCTCTCCAAATCACTAAGGGTAGTTGTTAGCACCTTACCCTTTCCTCTTAAATAGTTCGGACACTCCTTCTTCAAATGTCCATGTTTATTGCATTCATAGCAAACAATCCCTTAGGGTGGTGATGACACTTTTACATCCTTCTTCTTAAAGTCTCTTTTGTCATTCTTGGAAGATGATAATTTTCCTTTGCTAGAAGACTTCCCATTTTTCTTCATCTATAGAAATTTGTGAAAGTTCTTTGCAAGACTTTCCTTGTGAAAGGGAAATCCAAGTTTATAAGTTTGAAGAAAACCGACAAGCTCTTGGATCTTGATCTCATCCAAGTCTTTACTCTCCTCAATGGCGATGACTTTGGCTCGGAAGCTTTCAAGTAGGGATCTTAAGACTTTCCTTATGACTTTCGCATCCTCAATCTTTTTCTCCAAGATTGAGCTTGGCAATGATAATCTCATTGAGTCTCCCATAAAATGTGTCAAACGATCCATCTTTACTCATCTTCACTTCCTCAAACTGAGCTGTGAGCATTTGCAATTTGGTGTCCTTGACCTTCTTAGTTCGCTTATAAGTAATCTCGAGGATTGTCCACGCCTGTTTAGCAGTCTTCACATGAGAGATCCTGTGAAATTCATTAATAGAAACACCATAGAAAATTGCATTTATAGTTTTGCTATTGGCATTTACCAAAGCAAGGGCAGCCTTGTCCCACTCGGCCTTGGGTGATGTTCGCCTCACCCAACCATTCTCAATGAAGTCCCAAATGGCCTCATCAACAATGCAAAGAAAAGCACGCATACGTACTTTCCAAAACACATAGTTACTCCTATCAAAGAAAGGAGGTGTATTGAAAGATTGAGATCCATCCATCTTAAAAGGGGTCTAGGATCACACAAGGTTAACGAAATCCAAAAAGTGTACCTAGTCTAATACCATTGAAAGCTTTATTAGTGTGAAAAAACTAATGCTTGTTTAGGCCCCCAATTTTAAATTACGACTTAATTGTTTTTGCTTTAATTTATCTAAGAAGGGAACAGAGTAAATGAAGCGCAATAAACCGAATCACCACTCTAAGCCATAAACAAGTAAAATAAGCGATAAATGACAATTTTAAAGATTAGGGAAGAGAGATACAAACACAAGATAACACCGAGACGTGTTATCGAATAGGAAACCGAAGTACTCGGTAAAAAACCTCTCTGTGGCCCTCCTAGCCAAAATTGATCCACTAGTGAATAAGTTGGAGTACACAAATGTCAAAAAGGCCCTCTAAGCTTAATCTACCTAATGTACCTAAGCCTTCCAAGCTCTTGCTACAAACGGACTTCTTGGAGTCTTGTCTTTGTTAGTTATCTAGATTCCGTAATTCTGCTTGATTGCATCTGCCACTTAATGGCTCCTTCCAACGCTTACCATAAGCACCAAAACTTCTCTCAACACTCAGAATGGGTGAAGCAAGTGTTTGAGCTAATAACCTCTCAAAGATGTGTACATGGAGAGGTAGAAGTAAATGGAAACTTTAGAGAAATGATGTAGAAGATTATGGGTAAACAATCTCTAACTCTTAAGTATTTGGCTAGGGTTTTCTCTCTCAAAAGTTTCTTGAGAATACTCCTTATTCTTCTTACATTTCGTGGGTAATAAAGGTTTATATAGTGTTGGTAAAGGAATGAGAAAAGGCACACTTAAAAGTAATCAGGCAGAGAGCTTCGTGGATCACTCGCAACTTGGCATGAGTTGCGAATGACTCGCAAAATCCAACTTGTCAAAGACACTTCAAATTCCACCATGTGCTTCTCACGTAGCTTGTTTTATGAGTTAGCGGTCACGAGCCCGTAACAAGCTAGTCATGAAATCCTCATCTTCACAACTTTTTCACCGAACTCTCACACACACCCCTTACATTAAACCTCACAAAAATACAAGGAAATGATTGAACAGAATTACAATAAAATTTGACACAGAATTAAAGCCAATATAATACATAATTGTAAATCACAACTTTACAAAGTTAAAATATGATAATGATTATATATAGATAATTTATGTTTATTGTTAGGGTGCTATTTTTATTGTAGTGGGCATATTCTCTAACAAAATGCCTTCTACATGTATTTGAGTAGATCTAAGTGGATTCAAGAAAATTTTGAAGTACCTCAAAAGGCTTTTCGATTGCTAGTATTGAAGGTATGAAGACTGCACCAAGAAACAAGTGTGAAAAGGCTGAAAACTGATGACTCGACACTTGGCTCGATAACTACATCTATTGAGAATTAATGAGACTCGATACCTTTCAATTTATCGAGTTTCATAGATCCAAAATTCTCAAAAATCATTTTCGACCCATGATGACTTGGATTTTCTAAGGTTTCGTTCTCTAACCTACTAGATGATATAAAAACTTTATTTTATAGCCGTCTTCTTACGCAAAAAATCTACATACTTCTTGTGATGTCACTGCGTTCTTATGCACCTTAGAGTTTTGTAACTAAGTTGCTTTCCCTTCTACTAGTGTGTAGTGAAGAACTTTGCATTCAACAACAAGATTCAAGTTGTTAGGAGTAAGTCACAAATTCGAGATTTGTGCAATTAAAAAAGTCTCTACAAGAACAAGTTTAATTGGTGATTAGCGTAAGGATTCTACTGTAGTTAGGTACTTTGCGATTGGCCAGGAAGGCAAGATTTCTTGTACTTTTAATCGCTTAATTTTTACTAGTGAATTCTTAGGAGTGATAATTTAAAATTTACCCAATAAGGTTTTTGCCTTGTAAAGTTTTTTCCTATTAGTCAACGAATCACTATGTCAAATTTAATTTTTGATGCACTCTAGATTATGATTGTAATTTGTTGGTGCCTACACGATATTGCATGTAATTTGATCTAATTAATCAACTTGAGTAATTGAATTAATTAACTACGGTCAATCTATAACCCAACATTTATACTTAATTATATCAAATATATAATATACTTATATCTATTTGAGATTGTGGAGAAACATGAACCTAATGAATTATAATTGTTGGGGGAACCACAATTTGACTCCCTACAACCACTCTAAAAACATGCCCGTGTGGTGTGATATCGAATGCTATAAAAGATTTGAGTGTATCTTCCTTATCATCAATTAGTTTTGAGGTGGAATGACACAGCTCAATATCTGACAATACTGAACTTCAATAAATTTTTAAATTAACTAGTATCGAGGTGGATATTTCAAATCTTGTTATAGATTACAAAAAAAATTAAGTCTAACCTAAAATATAGTTTACAAGTACATTGCACTTCATACAATAATTAAATTTTTAGTTAATTAATTTGGTTGTTATTGTACAGTTATATTTTCCTTTCAAAATGTTTTTTTTTTTTTAAATTGTCCCCAAGTTAAAAATCTAGGTTCAACACTGATGTTTAGCATATTACAAATCTTATTGTAGAACTCTTACAGAGTAACGTGTCCGGCCACTTTTAAATACTATATATATATATATATATATATATATATATAGACACACACACACATGCAAGAGTTGGGTTCAAGTTACACCTGGTGTAACTCTAAGCAACGTTACACCACCTAATAACTTGTTATAGAATTCATATTTTTGAAAATTTCACCGTTGAATTACATGTTCTATATGTTCTTAACATTCATGCCAATTTTTATGTCAATTGGATTTTATTTACCATTTAATCCATAAACTCATATTTTATACATTATTTTAAACTACAAAAACTTGAATGTAAACAATTGATTGATGAATTGACTATTAATATTTGATTATCGTAAAATTTTGCAAGTATAGAAAATATATGAAAATAATATAATCTAACAATAGATTTATTAAAATTTAGATTCAATTAAAAAATATTGAGCAGTGTAACATTGCTTAAAGTTACACCAGGTATAAATTGAGCTTAACCTCTATTTTATATATATATATATATATATATATATAAATGTAATATTACATTATTTTGTACTTTTTTTATAATAAAATTAGTGAAAATTTTAGCATTTTGTTTAGGTCATTCACATATTAAATATCCCTTATACGGTAGTATAACTCTCAATCCATTTATTTGAACTGAAAATGTTTTCTCCCAAATAAGTTGTTTCTGGTGATTAGCTTTTGACTTAAAAATGAGCCAAAATTTTTTTTCTATTGTTTGACTTGCACAAAATATTTTTAATATTCCTTATAATTCCAAATAATTACATAAAAAAAAAAAATTCAATCAGAAAGTAAACGCTATATAGAAAAAAATTCTATATTTGATAGGCCATTTGGATGCCTCAAATGAAGAAAAAAAATATTGAAATTTGAAATGTAAGCAAAAAACTAAATGTGAAAAAAGAGTTGTTTAAAACATAAAATTTCAGGTAAACTATATATTTGTTTTTTATATTTTACACCGTAACCTTTTAATTGAGTTAATTTGTCTCTAATCTTTCAGTGCTATGTTAATTTAATTTGTACCGTTATCTCTTAAATGAAAATTGCTGGTATTGCAAATGGTCAAAATAAAAAATTAGTTTATTATCACATTCACTGCTAGAACTAACATGTCAACATAATCTTAAATATTATTTAAAAAAAAAACGGATAAGTGGCTAATTTTTGAGATCAAAATCCCCAACCCACGAACACATCATGTGTTTTTTCTTTTTTAAACCCAAATCAAATCTTTTTTGTTTGATAAGAAAGTTTCTTGATTTCATTAAACAAGGCAAACCCAAATTAAATCTAATTTATGTATCTCCCTAAAATCCGAAATCCCTATCTTGCTAAAACCCAATATCTCCAACGGTGAGGACGGCAGCACCTTCGCCCTTCCAGCAGTGCCTTCTCCCTTCCGGTAGTGCCTTTCTCTCTTCCAGTGGCACCAAGCCTTCTCCTCGCCATTCAAATTCTATCACCACACAATGACATAAACCCACCTGCTATTCTTACTCCTTTGCAATGATGGCGAGCCAATGAATAGTGGCCTTGGCAAAGACTTTCTTCTTTGTACTTAAAAAGTGCGGCGCCTGAACTCCAAGCTAAAAAAAAAAAGCATGTCTCACCTGCACAGAATACCCAAAAGATCAAAACTTTATGATGAAATTGAAGAAGAATACATGAGTTTTAAAAAACCTTAAATAACAATAAGAATGGAAGAAAGATCGATATGAGTTTCGATGTAAATAGCTTACTTGTATATGTAGATGTATAATGTATTCTCCAAGCAAAAAAAGTTTTGGTTGCATAGAAAGCATTAGACAAGTGGGTGGATAGTCACCGGAGAGCAAAAGGTTGAAAGGATGCCAAACGGCGAAAACTGGGTGGAGATTTTATGGTGTTTTAATTTAGTTTAAGTATTTTTAAAATCTTAAAGAATAATCAACATAAAATCTAACTTTGTTATTATCTTATGCGTATTTTAGTATTTTAAAAAGCTGATGGGTATCGTATCATATTAACTTTTGTAAAATAGTTTGTGCAAATAGTATTGTTCTTTCTTTCTTTTTCTTTTTTTTTTTACTGATTGTTACGTAAATAATTCTCATCTAAAAAATAACGGTAAAGACTAAATTGACACAACATTAAAAACACTAAAAAATTAGAGACAAAATTGACACAATTAAAAGGATAGAACCCAAATATGTAGTTTACCCTAAAATTTCATTTTAAAAATCTTAACAACTAATCAATAGCTAGTTAATGGCAATCAACAATCAATCTATGGAGAGAGGTAGGAGCTGAAGAGAGAGCGAGACTATCAATGAGAGAAATTTAATTGATTTTTTGTGGTAGCCTATTAAGTATACAATTGGTGAAAGAACGCACGGCTTTTGTCATGAATTTATACACACACACACACACACACACACATATATACATAAGAAGTAATAACTAAATGAGTTATTATTACATAATTTTAGAACTCAATTCTAACAAAATGAATGATTATTATTATATAAAATGCATAATTTCTCATATTTGTCCTTATCTATAATATCTCTAGTTAAAATTATTAATAAAAACTTTTCTAATTGTTTTTTTTTTTAATAATTCCTTATTTATTAATGAGAAGGGTGATTTGGCCCATTTGGGGACATGGTATGGAAAGTTATCCTTCCACATGGTACTTAAAAACCCTTATTTTGAAAAATGATTTCCTAATTTGGAAGGACCATACTTGATTTGTTAAGTAACTGATGGAAATGCATACAAGTTGATGCATATCGATAGGAATTAACATCTTGAATCGATAAATGGAAAATATTTGAAACATTACAAGCCAAGTATGAATAAAATGGATCCACAACACGAGATCCTTGATAATAAAATTTATTACACAAACTAATTAATATATTAAGACTAATAGTAGTACATGTTTTTCGATAGTAGTTTAGAAAATAGTTATAACAGTGATTAGCTGAAATCAAAGCCTGAAAAGTTAGTTATAAAATGCAGCAATCAGACCACTCCAAGAAATTGAAGGTTCTCTACGAAGGCTGTCAATTTCTTGGTCTTCTTGTTGTAAAAGCTGTTCATTTACTCGTAAACTACTAATCTCTGTATCGATGTTACTCTGTTGAGAATACACTCGTTGGAAAGGGGGCATATTCTGAATCATAATCATTTCGTACTCTCGAAGATTTTTCTTCATTTCTTCATGTTTGGAAGCAATCATTTGCATCTCATCTTGACAGGGTTGAAGTGCAGTCTTGTAAGTGTCTAGAGCTTCAACATATTTGCTTCGGTTTTTAAGGAGTTCAGCTCTCTTTTTCTCCTTTTCAACCAGAGTCCTAAAACGATTGACTTCCCTATCTAGATCAACATTGGAGTTCTTTAACAGGTCACACTTGTTCTTTCCAAGGATACTGGTTTTGTCAAACAAGAGTGCAGCAGCTTTTCTGAACTTGGATAACCAGGCATCATTCAAAAGAACATCATCAACCGATTTATTGAAGAAAGATTTAATTTCTGCAAGGGACTCTGTTGTGGCATTAGAAGAGGAAGAGGTAGAGTTGATTAGTGTTTCCAGTTCATCTAGAGATTTAGAGATATTCTCTAAGAGCTTATAAAAAGCCTCCAAGTTTTCTGTCAATTCAGTTTGTAGTGATTTCTCTTGCTGTTCTTTGGACTTGGTACTGCAATCTTCTATTGGAATTTCTCGTTCAGTCAACGATGATTGTTTTCCCTTGCTTGAGGATTCATTTGTTTCGGGAGGAATTTGTTGTAAATGCTTAGAGGATAACACACTTGAGGACGTGAAAATTGGCTTCAAAACATTAGAATCGTCCCCCTTCTCTGCAATAGTGTAAGAAGATAAAGAACGCAAAGCGTGAAATTCAATATACAGGGGACAACAGAAAGATCAATGAAAGATAATTCACGAAACATCCCATGGATACCTCAGAGAAAAAAACAGGCATAAAGCCTAAACTACCTCGGCCATGGCTGTAACTTCATTAGTAAATGCCATATAACTCTTCCACCAATAAAATTACAAAATAAAGCGTCAGTTTACGGTAGTTTATTTGAACATAGTTTATTATTTTGAGAACTTTTATGTTAAATATGTTACAAAAGGCTTAAAGCTGGAGTAGTTTAGCAAAAAGAAAGACTAAAAAAAAAGAGTCAAAAAACTACCGTAAATAAAGAGTCAAAAAAAAAAAAAATCCAACAATTCCCAAACGAATAAAGGGTCAACTCTCGTGTTATCTGAATCATCTAAGGCTGTTGCCATTGAAGTGAGAGTCCTAAATTAAATTGAACTATATTTATTCTCTATAAAAGGGAGGAAAGAGGTTCCAACCATTTTCTAACATGATCAGAAAAGAAATCAAAGTACTTTTGAAAAGATAGGAATTGGGATTGTGCCTCCAAGATATCAAGCCTTCATCCACATATGAGTGCAAGTACATGACTATATTTTTGTAGTTCATGGTCTCTGGGGCTAATGAATGAAAATAAGAGGAAAAATTTTACAATCACAACCAGTTTTATACTTATTTTTACAATTATCTGATGTGAATGAGTGTTAGTAGTTAAAAAAAATAAAAATTGGTTTATCCAATTACAATTTGCTATATAGGATAATCGTAAACATGAGTGTAAAATTAGTTGTTGACCTCTTATTGATGAGTTAGGTTGGGTACATGTGGTGGAGGCTTCTGGAAGCTTTGAGAGGTGGATTTTGCTGTTGAAATAAAATTACAGAAAGAAACTTACACACAGAGAGAGAGAGAGAGAGAGAGAGTCTTATTTTTTAAAGGCGAAAATACAATTTTGATTCTTATATTTTGGAACTATAGTCAATTTGGCCCTTATATTTTAATAATAATCAATTTAATTTTTGTTATTTTCAACTTATAATTAATTTTGTCTCTACAGTAAATCTGTTAATAAAAAATGTCTACGTGTTAAATAGTGTGCATTGTTAGCATACTTCATGCCTACATAGCTTATAAAATAGCATTAAACAAATTTAATCAACATAAAAAAAATTTCCACATCAGCATTTATATGAAATTATAATTTTTTAAAAGGAAAAAATAATAAGGTCACACCTTCTTTTCCTTTCTTTTCTTGGCAACCAAACACAATACAAACATTTGAAAAGAAATTCAATATAAACATTGTTCGGTGGGTTTGTTTTTCAATTGAAATTGCTGGGTTTAATTTTTATTCAAACCCAAAGTCCTCTCTCTCTTGGAAGTACAGAAAGCCAAACTGAAAGGAGTATAACCCAGAAACAGCTCCCTAAAGCTAAATCACAATGACCACAAATCAAGTAAATATCCAGATTAGAAGTGGCCAAAAAAAAAAAAAACAAATTAAACAGCAATTCCCAACGTGACCAGCGATTTGGGTTAGTTAGGGACCATTTTTTTTTTTTTTTTTTTTCCATTTTCTCACGATTTCTCGGAAACCAAACGATGGGGAGAGCTTGAACGCCGCAATGTAACCATCGACGAGACCAAACCTCTGTCGCGCCGATCGATCGGCCGTCGCATGTCTCAACCACCCAACAAGGACTGCAGAAGTTGTCGCCATTGAGGAGTTTCTTCAGGTCGCCGGAGATGTACCATTGGGTTGGAGTCCATTGCCGCTGCTACTGTTAGGATTGGTGAAGGCAGAAGTGATGGGTTTCATTTTGGATTGGAGATGGGTTGTGGCTACAATTAGTGATTGGTTTTGTTTTGAATTTCAATTCACAGATCTGGACGTGATTTTCTGGGTTGTTTGCGGAGTTGAGGATGTTGTGTTTGGTTACTCAGAAAATGAAAAAAAAAAGAATTACAGATTTTTTTTTTAGTATAAACGTTAATTAAAAAGGAATTGAGGAGTCATTCTGTTTTTTTTTTATTTTTTTTTTTATTTTTTTTTATGTTGACGTTGCAATTTTTTATGTTAATTAAAAAATTTTATAAGTCCCATAAGTGTGAAGTTTATTAATTGTGTAAATCATTTACCGGTAATAGAAACAAAATTAACTAATATCGAAATATAGGGATTAAATTAATCGTAATTCTAAAATTTAAAAATCAAAATAATATTTTGGTCTCTTTTAAATGAAAAAAATGTAAATAAATTTCCTAGAATAAAAAATTGGGAAAAAAGAAGTCAAAACTACCTCTTTTAATGGCAAAATAGAGCTCGACAGAAAGATCACCATTAGTAACAATTGTGAACTTTAGGGACTAAAGTTACACACGCAAAATAAATTAAAAAAAAAAAAATCCTTATGAGACAAAAATTAGAACTCAACAAACTGAATAGATATAATTTGTAATTTTGTTAAATATTTATGTTCTTGAATGGTTGTGACAAGCCTTCCATTAATTTCCCAAATAGTAGTAAATAATAATCTGTAACATGCATTTGGAAGAGAGACAAAAACAAATACAGAAAAAATAAAGCCCTTAAATTTCCATCATAACAACATGATGATACTTTTCCATTCTTTATGCCCACTTTAGCTCGACGTATTCAAGAAATCACTGTTATTTTAATACTTAAATCTTTTGAAAGAGTAGTTGAGAAATTAAAACAACTATGGATATTAAAATATTTAAGTTTAAAAATAACATTTTTTTTTTTTTAATATTGCTTGCTTTTTTCTTTTTTTTTTTCTTTTCTTTGTGGGTCAAGATCTCAATATATTTCGGAAATTTGAAGCTCCCTTGATATCTTCTTTTGTTTTTTTGTTTTTTTGTTTTTTTTTTTTTTCCTTTTTTGAAAATCCTCTTCATACATGTTAAGCATATGCCATCAAAGATTTCCAAAGTGGGCAATAAAAAATGGCAATAATGATGTAGTTTTAAAATTATTGAAAATGAAACAAATAAAAAAGAAAACAACAGGATGAGAAAACAATAAAACATACCGAGTTCCTTGTTGATGATAGGAGCATTGCTGGAGTTGCTGCTATTGTCAGACATGTCTTAGGAATTAGTTTCTTGAAATCCCTCTTCTTTGATAGGAAAAAAGGATAATTTGCATTATTTGTTGGGAGAAATCAATGGTCAGTGTGCTCCACCACAGTTCTATAGCACTTTAAGCATCACGAACCTGTACGTGCGAATTTGCGATTTGTTGAAAGGAAAGAATAATTAAGGAACGGGGATGCAAGAGACAAGAATGATTGATGCCTATATTGTTTGGAGAGTAATATTATTGGGGTTATTCTACAGTACCCATTTTTTTTTTTGGTGGGTACGGTACCCACTTATAAATCTAACTATTGATTTCACTTGTTTTGATCCTGGCCGTTTATGTGATTTTAATGAATTACCGGTTACCAGTCAAGCAGGTAACATATAAAATCAATCACCGGGAAAAAAAAAAAAAAACAAAAAACAGACGTTTCTTTTTTCTCTCTCGCCGTCTCGCGTTCTCTCTCTCTACTTCTCTGCTGTGTTCTCTTAATTTTGCTCCTTCTCATCGTTCTTGGCCGATCTTCACCTCGTCTTCGTACAAATCTCAGGTAACTATTCGTCATACATATATTCCCTGAATTTATTGGCAAGATTTGGGTTTTTGAATGATGGGTTTAATGATTTATTTCAATTGAAAGTGAGAGTAGGATAGGTTTTTTCTTCATCCCTTCTCCCTTTTTCCTAAATTTATCGTTAAGATTTGGACCTATTTGATTGGTTTTTTTTTTTTTTTTTTTTTTTTTTTTTTTTTTCCTTTAGGAATTTTGGAGCACAAGCATTAGTAGTGTTGTGAAATCTGAATTGAAATTTCGTAATACACAGATTCAAATTGCAAATCAAGCCACTTGCTTCGATTTTTCCCCAATGGAAACCCATGTGAAAATTTCTCATTGAAGAAAAACAAAGAAGAGAGGTCAGAAATCAACATGAACAGAGACAGTTCTCTTAAAGCAACTTCAAAATTTTCTGAGCAAAGTCAACTTCCTGTTATAAATTTATGGTCAATTGATGTATAAAAAAAAGGGTCGAAGAAGACACAACATGATTCAAGTGTTAAAAATGGGAAGCCATCAAGTGTGTTCAAGAGGAGAGTATTTTGCTTCTCAAAATCCTTTCCTGAGAATAGTGTAAGTTGTTAAAATTCATACTTCAATTTTGCACTGCATTAACCATGGCCTTGGTAGAATTATTACTATTTAGAAGTTCACTGATGTGCCTCTGGTTGTGAATGTGTGTGTTAATTTGTAAATGTAGAAGAAATGTACACTGGGTATTTTTAATAAATCTTGAAAATAGTATCTATTTCATTTGCAAAAAGAAAATTTGTGCACTGAATAGGACTTGGAATGTGAAGCATGAACTTGCAGTCTTGCGAACCTACCTGAAAGCTGAAACTAAAGGTCTTTGGTTGCTATGTTAAGAATTTTATATTTAATGGTAGAGAACATATTGCTTTTATATTAAACAATTTGGGTTTGGATTAGGCTTCTGAGTTCTTTCCATTAACTTGATTATATCTGAGGTTTGGTGAACTGAGTCAATTTAGCTTTGTTAAGAAATTGTTTGATGAAATGTCTGTGTGAGTTGTGTATTTTAATGCATGAGTTCTTTGTCTGAGATTTTGAGCAACTAAAATATTATTGTGAAATTTTATGTCTATTGCATTTTCTAGTGCTATTATCTAGTGAGGGATTGGGGTCCTGATGAAGGTTGATGGGAAAAATGGCTTAAACATTGCAGTTTGGTTTTTCCGGAACTATCATTTTATTCTGCTGGGCAATCAAGTTGGTAGCTAGTTTTATTTTGTGTGAGTAGTTATGGATATGTGCTTTTAGACCAGTCCATTTAGCCTTGGTCGTGCTTGCCTATAGTAATTGAATTTGTTTCCCAATCTCTCTGAAGTATTGGAAGAAAGTTGGCTTTTTTACCTCTAGTGAATGGGTCCAATGGGAGACTATTTCTTATGGCTTATAGATATATAGATTTGTCTTTATTTTCTATTTATGTTTTCGTTTGTGGACCATAAACATAGGATCCCCTACCTAGCATTGAAGTATTGAACCACCACCCCCCACCTCCCCAAAAAAAAGATCCTCTCTTAATTCGTTTAAAAGGACAAAAACATAGGATAGTTAGTCATGATTTCATTTGGCAAAATTGCTACAATAAAGACTCATTGCCACTTTAAAAAGTTAGTGAATTACTAAATGTTGAAACTACATGTTCATGAAATCTTGACATTGATCTAATGTGTCTCCTAACTTTCAGGATATAGACCCATAATAGCTGCCATTAAAGACAATATGGATTCAAATGATTTGTAAAATGAAGAGGAATGAATTTGTTAAAATGTGTCGATTAAAAGCATGCGAGATGAATGGGCCTTTGCTCATTTTGCACATTTTCTTTTTGAATTAATCTTTAGGAATTGTGATGTTTTTGGTATGTTGTTCATGTTCTTTTTAATGCAGCATTTGCCCCCATAAATGGAGGAATTGCTTCTGAGTTACCTGATTCAAACTCCTGGAAGCAACCATTTGATATTCAAAAATACTTTATGCCAGGCCACAAATGCGTTGACCCCTTGTGATAACTTAGATTAATTAATTAGCCCAGTTTTTAATTAATCAAATTAACATGCAATATCACGTGGTAGCACAAACAAATCACCAAACTAAGTTAAGCAACGGAAAAATAAATAACACGGTGATTTGTTCACGAATGGGGAAAACCCTTACGGCAAAAACCCCACCGGGCGAATTAAGGTCACCACTCCCGAAACTCCACTATTATCACAACAAGCAGTTACAAGTAAGGAATCGCAGTACCTCACCAACCTACAGTTGAACTCTTACCCCAATACCCAATTGGACTTGTTCTGTAGTGACAGTTTCTCCTTTCAATGCACGGCTCCCAAGTACGTGACTAACCAGATGCGCGTATCCCAGTACGCGACTTCAAATACCAACTAGAGAGAGAGAGAGTTGGCTGCAAAGTTCTTCAAATCATCAGAGATGAACTAGGGCACGAACTTTGTCTTTCTGATCACAAATTGCATGAACAACAAGTTCTCAAAGAATGTGCAACTTGTATCTTCTGCTTCCTTTTCTTGATGGCCCTTAAAATAATCCTTTTATATGTCTAGGGTTAAGAGAAAAGAAGTCCCAAAAACACACTCACGGATTAGACTTGAAACAGACTTGGAAATCTGTTTTCTTTAATTCTCGACATATAGAGGTGTCGAGAAGCTGTCGAGGCTCGGGCAAAACAACTTCTTTAAAGCTCGATAGATGCATCTGTCGAGGTATGTGTCGAGCTTTAAAAACTTGCACTTCCTTGCTTGTTTCTTGGACAGACTTTGACGGCTTCAACACTTAACCTTGAACCACTGTTTCTTGAAGTGTTAAACTCATCCTAAATCTACCCAATTACAAGTAAAGTGCGTTTTGTCTAAGGATAAGCCAATTACATAAAATAGCGACATATGTTCACATACTTGAACTACATATGTCCTAACAATCTCCCCCTTTGGCAATCCGTGACAAAACCACAACATACAAATGAAGATATGAGAGAAGTCATAAATCACTCAACTCATATTCACTTGTTACATACAGTAAAATCTATCCTAACACAAACTCTTGAAAAACTTTGCAAGAAGAGAGTTTATGGCAAGAAGACTTTGACAACCTGTATTTCTGAAACACTTATAAACAAAACACATCAAGGCATCTTTGTGTGAAACAGAAATAATAGATTGCGTACAAGTAAAGAAACATGTGTATAAAGATAGAAAAGAAACAACACATGAAAGGTAGGTGAAAGAAAAACATACATCATCATAAATAAGAAGAGAATAAATACAATGTATGTCAATACATGATCAAAGTATCTCTAAACAGATGAGAAAAGAAAAAAATACATATGATCACCTCACTACATCCCTCAAACCACACTCCCCCTAACAAAAATGTCCTATGCTAACACTCCCCCTAAGTATGACTACTCTCATACAAAACTACTCCCCCTTTTTGTCACGGGTGACAAAGGGTAGAGTGTCAAGTAGACATCTCATCCGAAGAGCTCGCATCGCCATCATCATCAGCCTCGGTCTCAGTCGACACATGAGGTGGCGGAAGAGAAGCCTCTGGAGCAAAGCCGCCCATGGTCGCCTGTCGCCTGGCGATGCGACCAACACGGACGTTCACTTGATACAACTTCTGGAGAGTATCTAGGCGAGCATCCATGCGCTGTGGCTGCGCCATGATGTCTCCTAACGTGACGTCGCTTGAGGAGGAAGAAGCAGACGCACGAGCTGATCTGGAGGTGGCCGGACGAGTGGAAGGAGTGGCACCATCTGTCTGTCGCGATCGGAACTGTGCCTCGCTACGTTTTACGGTAGCGGCGTCTATGGCAAACATGACGTGGTAAGGATCGGACGAGGGGAAAGGGATGGAAAAACGGCTCAGGATCCTCGTGATAGCGGAAGTGAAAATGAGCTTATCACGGGTGGCCGTATCTCTATAGACATCTATGATGGAAAAGATAAAGTGTGAAGGAAAGTCTATAGAAAGATCCTTTAAGAGGGACAGCAAAAATCGAGCGCGAGGCTCTGTGATAGAGTTATAGTGAGAAAGTGGGTGCAAAACAAAAGTCATCACCATGTTAAGAAAGCGAGGACCTTTAGCAAAAGGTCGACATGGTGTGTACATATGATCTTCCCAAGAGGACGGACGCTCACAGAACGCCGAGATCATCTCGTCTTTGGACACAGTCCAGAGACGCTCACAGCTAGGGTAATCAGGATGATCCACCCTAGGGACATGAAGAACCTCAGAGACTAACTCTGGGTTGACACAAAAGTGCGTACCTCGGACGCAAGAGTAGAAAAGAGGTACTGAAGAATCTATCCCGTGGATGTTGGAGTAAAACTCTTGTATCAACACTAGAGGAGATGTGACCGAGACGTCACACAGTGACTCCCATCCCCGAGAGTGAATGACATCGGGAAGGTCGGTGTCGGCAAAGTCTGCCAGGACAACGTGGCGTTCCGAATGAACACCGCGTTTAGAAAAGTTCTCCGAGAAGTCCTTATGGGCTTTCTCATCACGGAACCGGACAGAAAGAGGGGTAGAGTCAGAGGAAGATTGTCCCTTAGAACGCAGAGGGTTCTGGGACGGAATGGACTTACGTTTAGGTGCCATAAACACTACTAACGCAACCATAGAGAGGGGGAAAGAGAAAGAGACACACAGAAAAGTTCCAAACAGTTCAATATTGGCAGAATAATATTGAAAAGAAAGAACGTATGCATGGAGAATGCATGAACATGTGACATGCAACATAAAACCATCATGGGCTCAGCCCAATCCAAACCTAACAGCACACAATCGATAGGCACACATCTAAATGCATGAAAATACAATTAGAATGCGAATGTGATGCAATGCATGTGATTTTGAAGATCAAAACTATCAAACCAACCCAAGAATTTCATGAAAACCCCAACAATTTTGAAAACTCCCAAAAATTTTCAATAACACAAAACCTAGGGTTTTAAAACAATGAAATGCATGAATATGAGGGATAAGACGCTTACCAAGAGTTGAAGATCGCAAAGAACACTTAAAAATGCCTTGGGAAGAGGTTTGGAGGGAAAATGAGAGATTTTGAGAGAGAGAACAGAGGTTTCGAGCGAGAGAGATTGAGCAAGTGAGAAGAAAAATTGCGAATGCTCAATATATAGCCTCTCAGTAATTCTCGACAGATGATGCTATCGGGAGGTGTCGAGACTGCTGTCGAGGTCATGTGTCGAGAAATACACATGGACAGATGAAGCTATCGAGATCAGGTATCGAGGAAGAAGAAACAAACAAGAAGTAACCTCGATCGATCCAGCAGCTATCGAGAAGCTATCGAGCAGACAGAAAGTTTCTCGATCGATCCAGCAAGTGTCGAGGTATCTGTCGAGACTGCGATAAGAAAGAGTCTAAGGATCTCGACAGATAGCCTATGTGTCGAGAGGTATCGAGGAGGTGTCGAGATGCCTTTAAAAACAGTTTTTCAAAAGAGGAAAAACACAGACATGAATGCAATCATGCATGCAACTCAACCAAGGATCCAATCAACACATTAAGCTCTCAAAATCATCTCTCAACAAGAAAATTGATGCACATGTATCTCAAAACACGCACACACACACTAAACAAGTCTAACCAATTTTATATTTCAAAAACAAGTCCAGACAGTTTAGTGAGCATACATTAAAGCATGTAAACCTTGTGATGGCTAAATCACATTGTACCTGCACATGTATCAAGAATAGCAAAGAGTGTTGCGTGTCGTGTGTGAGAACATCGCAAGATTGCATAAGTGTCTCAATGTTATGACGATTTGAGATATGAGAAAATCACTTTAACTCACACACAATCATAACCGTTTGATGGGGACTATCACCTTCGAGGTACATCCTATAACTCCCACATCTCCTAGAAAACACGCTTGCAACCATATTTTAAAGCTTTTTTTTTTTTTTTTGCTTTCTATATCTTTGCATATTTTCTTTTTAACAAGCATATCATGCATGGGCATACAAGAGAAAGAAAAGAAATACCCAATTATGTTAAGCTTTTGACACTGCACTTTTGCTATGCCGAAGCATACAGGTGTCATTGACATTGCACTTTTGCTATGCCGAAGCATACAGATGTCATATTATGATTGGCGAGTAACAGTGGTGAGATGGTTATTTATGCCTTTCTCTTAGGATTTTCTAGTTCAACCCGTCAAAAAGAGTGATATGAGTGTTAAGAAGAAGAGATCACTTAACCTTACTCATCACAAACAAAGAGCTACAAAGCTCACTTGCTTAGTTGTGCAGAAGAATGCTCATCTAAGCTATAGGTGATACAAAGTTTAGAAAACTCTGTTTCAATGGCCATATCAAAAGTTCACATGAACTAATGCACACTAACTCACACTGTTTTTGTATTTTTCAATTTTTCAATTTATTTATTTATTTTTTTATTAGAGAAGCAAAAATAAAACACAAAACTGAAAACACACAAACAAAAACATGTAAAGCAAAACAATGCATAAAACTAGACTGACTCAAAACAGTAAAGAAACACACAAGTAATACAATACACACAAAAGAAGAGAGAAGAAGAAGTGACTGAAATCACTTAGATCCCTTTGCCTTCCACACCTTGGAAGAACCTTTCCTTTTGGTCGACACTTGAACCGGTGATGAGGGAGAAGAGTTTAGCCCGTTCAAGTTCGAAAGGAACATGAGGGCTTTAAGAATGTCTCCAATTGGAGCGAGAGAAGATTGAAGCTGATTCTGGCTCCCAGATGCTATTGTGCCATTGCTCTGTTGAGTGGCACACCACTTGTAGCAATTAGGTCTTGTGTGACCGGCAACACCACAATGATAACAAAGATGCGGTTTCTTCTGTTTGGCCTTTTGAGTGTTAGTCTTCTTAGTCCTAGGATTTCTAGATTCCCTTTTCTCAATTTTAGGGGGTGCTCCTAGGATGGACTTGCCCTTGTCTACTTTCTCACTACCTAATTCAGTTTTAACATTCTTTTCTTCATTTTCAATGTTATTAGCAGGTGGAACAAACACAGTAGTACTAGAAGTAGGAGTATTAGAGAGAGAGAATTCATAACCCAATCCAGTACGATCTGAAGAATATCTCTGAGCACTCAGCATCTCGTCCAGTTTAGCACTTGACGTCCTCTCCAATTGTGCTCTGACTTGAAACAACTCCGCTTCGAGCTTCTTGGTCCTTTCAACCAAGAAATTGTTCTCGAACCTCAGTGCTCCAATGGTCTGATTTGCTTCATCAACCTTTGTGGACAGCTCCTCACGGTTGAGTTCCACATCACTGAGCTTCTTGGTGGCCAGCCTATAGAGTTTCTCATGCTTCTCAGAAAGCTTGTATAGCTTCTCATAGGCAGTATGGATATCATCTTGATCATCCATAATTTCACACTTGGAATCCACCAATTCTTCTTCTTCATCCACTTTTTCAGTAACCCCATCAATAGGATTAATAGTGGCAGTGAAGGCATTCAAGATTCCGTCGTCTTCATCTTCGGAATCGTCCTCGGGCTTTGTGTCGCTTAAGGTAACAGCAAATGCCTTGCTCTTCCCTATGCTCTTGAGGTACGTAGGTGTTAGGACATAGGTAGTTTAAGTCTGTGAACTTATGTTGCTATTTTATGTAATTGGCTTATCCTTAGACAAAACGCACTTTATTTGTAATTGGGTAGATCTAGGATGTGTTAAACACTTCAAGAAGCTGTGGTTCAAGATTAAGTGTTGAAGCCGTCGAAGTCTGTCCAAGAAACAAGCAAGGAAGTGCAAGATTTTAAAGCTCGATAGATACCTCGACAGATACATCATTTGCCCGAGCCTCGACAGCTGTCTCGATACCTCTCGATACCTCTATCTATCGAGAATTAAAGAAAACAGAATTCCAAGTCTGTTTCAAGTCCAATCCGTGAGCATGTCTTTGGGACTTCTTTTCTCCTAACCCTAGACATATAAAAGGATTATTTTAAGGGCCGTCAAAAAGAGGAATCACAAGATACAAGTTGCATCTTCTCTGAGAACTCGTTGTTCATGCAAATTGTGATCTGTGAGACAAAGTTCGTGCCCTAGTTCATCTCTGATGATTTGAAGAACTTTGCAGCCAACATTCTTTCTTCCTCAAGTTGGTGAGTGAGTCACGTACTTGGATTCGTGCAAAGGAGTAAGACGCGTACTGGGATCCGCGCATCACATTGGTTAGTCACGTACTTGGGAGCCGTGCATTGAAAGGAGAAACTGTCACTACAGAACAAGTCCAATTAGGTATTGGGGTAAGAGTTCAACTTAGGTCTACTGGGATTCCTTACTTGTAACTGCTTGTTGTGATAATAGTGGAGTTTCGGGAGTGGTGACCTTAAATCACCCGGTGGAGTTTTTGCCACAAGGGTTTTCTCCATTCGTGAACAAATCACCGTGTTATTTATTTTCCGCTGCTTAACTTAGTTTGGTGATTTGTTTGTGCTGCCATGTGATTGCATGTTAATTTGATTAATTAAGAACTGGGCTAATTTAATTAATCTAATTATCACAAGGGGTCAACGCATTTGTGGCCTGTCAGTAGGACACTCTTGTTTCATGTGTCTGAAGCCTTGACACTCGAAGCATTTTGGTCCAGGGGGAACAGTGTACTGACCGCCATCCTTGACATCCTTCTTCCCTTTATCTGAATTCTTGAATTATGAAGAACTGGATTGTCTACGGTCTTTGTTGAAGCCCTTTCCGTTGGCATTCTTCATAAACTTCTTGAATTCCCTTGTGATGTAGGACTTCATCTTGGAATCTTCATCATCTGACGAGTCATCCGTATCACTGCTCTTGGCCTTTAGTGCCAAACTCTTGCCCTTGCTTGACTTGCCTAACCTAGTCAGCCCTAACTCATAGGTTTGCAAGTTTCCAACCAGCTCAGTCAAAGGAATTCTGTCAATATCCTTCAACTCTTCGATCGCCGTGATCTTAGCATGGAATCTCTCGGGCAGCGATCTGAGCACCTTCCTTACTATCTTGGGTTCAGGGATGGTTTCCCCAAGATTAAAGGCTGAGTTTACTATGTCCTTGAGCTTGGCATAGAACTCATCAAACGACTTATCCTCTTCCATCTTAATTTCTTCAAAACGTGTGGTGAGCCTTTGCAGCTTTGAATCTTTGACAGCCTTGGTGCCCTCATAGGTTGTCTGGAGGATGGTCCATGCTTCCTTAGCAGTTTCAGTTGAGGAAATTTTCTTGAACTCCTCATTGGTGACTGCACTGAATAACGCATTCAATACTCTGCTATTGAAGTTTGCCACCTTGATCTTAGCATCATCCCAGTCGGCCGGCGCTTCTGTAGGCTTGATCCATCCTATCTCCATAGCTTGCCACACTTTCTTATCTAAAGACTGCAAGAAAGCTCTCATGCGTACTTTCCAGTATGCATAGTTAGTGCCATCAAATAAAGGAGGTATAATAAGAGATTGTCCTCTATTCATGACAGCAGGGGTCAAATGGATCACACACAAAAGATAAACCCTAATCAGAGCATGCTTGCTCTGATACCACTTGTCAGGCCACAAATGCGTTGACCCCTTGTGATAGCTTAGATTAATTAATTAGCCCAGTTTTTAATTAATCAAATTAACATGCAATATCACGTGGTAGCACAAACAAATCACCAAACTAAGTTAAGCAGCGGAAAAATAAATAACACGGTGATTTGTTCACGAATGGGGAAAACCCTTACGGCAAAAACCCCACCGGGTGATTTAAGGTCACCACTCCCGAAACTCCACTATTATCACAACAAGCAGTTACAAGTAAGGAATCCCAGTACCTCACCAACCTACAGTTGAACTCTTACCCCAATACCCAATTGGACTTGTTCTGTAGTGACAGTTTCTCCTTTCAATGCACGGCTCCCAAGTACGTGACTAACCAGATGCGCGGATCCCAGTACGCGACTTCAAATACCAACTAGAGAGAGAGAGAGTTGGCTGCAAAGTTCTTCAAATCATCAGAGATGAACTAGGGCACGAACTTTGTCTTTCTGATCACAAATTGCATGAACAACAAGTTCTCAAAGAATGTGCAACTTGTATCTTCTGCTTCCTTTTCTTGACGGCCCTTAAAATAATCCTTTTATATGTCTAGGGTTAGGAGAAAAGAAGTCCCAAAGACACACTCACGGATTAGACTTGAAACAGACTTGGAAATCTGTTTTCTTTAATTCTCAACATATAGAGGTGTCGAGAGGTGTCGAGAAGCTGTCGAGGCTCGGGCAAAACAGCTTCTTTAAAGCTCGATAGATGCATCTGTCGAGGTATGTGTCGAGCTTTAAAAACCTGCACTTCCTTGCTTGTTTCTTGGACAGACTTTGACGGCTTCAACACTTAACCTTGAACCACTGTTTCTTGAAGTGTTAAACTCATCCTAAATCTACCCAATTACAAGTAAAGTGCGTTTTGTCTAAGGATAAGCCAATTACATAAAATAGCGACATATGTTCACATACTTGAACTACATATGTCCTAACACTTTACACATAGTGAAAGTGACTGACGGGACTTTGTATACCTAAATAAAGAAAAGGAACAAGTTGGGACAATTTTCCTCCCGTTTTTCTCTCACTCTATTACTGCTGGTGTCATTGCTTCAGCCAAGACAGTAGCTAGAGCCTGCCCCATTACTGTAGCCGAATAGCCATAGCTCTTCTTGTTTTCTTTGTTGGATGTATGTCATAGCTCTTCTTCTTTTCTTTTTCTTTTTTATGGGTCTTCTTCTTTTCTTTGTTAGATGTATGTGGAATTATATTTTTTGGGGGTACCCGCCGCAGGGGGGGGTGTCTTGGGGGTGGTGAAATCTAATTGAAAACAAAATGTTCTCAGTGAAAAAGAGAGAAGTATTATGACATGTAAGCTTTTGTTTAGTTGAGAAGAAATGAGAGGGTAGTAAACGTAATAATGTGTGAATTTATTGTTTTGCCTCTTTTACATAAAATTAATATTTAAATAGCATATAAGAAGTATTTTTTTATTTTCAATTTTTACATAAGAAGTAATATTTATTAAAAATAATGTTGTGAAAAAATTACTTATGAGAATTGCCTTGTCTAAAACCACGATTTAACTTAAGATTCTGCCAATGTGGCAGGAGATAACGGACATAATGTACACTTGGAAACGATTTCAATAATATCACATTTTGTGCTAAAATTGTATTTTGAAAACATAATTTTAGCGTAAACACATTCACTTTAAAGTCGTATATTGGAAAAATAAGTTTAGTACAAATTTTGAAAATTTGTATTTTATTTTGAAATCATGTTTTGATATTTTAGCGTAAAACAAGATTTGATTTTTAAGCTCACTTCATAAAAAGATGCAAGTGAAATGGTAATGTGGAGAGAGTAAGATGCAACCATCTCCTTTCTATCTCTAAAACTTTGTCTCTTACAATCCTCCATAGCTAGAACTCGCCTTGAGCTCTGTCCAAGGCCAAGATCCCGGAAGCCTATAATTGTACATTAGATTTTTTGTAAAATCCTATATTGAAAACATGGTTCAAGGAGAAGCTATTCTCCATTTCTCCTAAATAAATTTTCCACAATGTTATTTTTAATAATTACTAGTATGTAACTTGTGCTTATACACATGAATGATGAATTGTATTGGTTCTACTGGACATTACATATACAATATCAATTCACTATCACTATCCATGAAATTATACTAAATACAATACAAAATAAAATAATAAATTGGTTTAATAGTATCTCCTAAATTGAATGAAGATAGGTATATGAAATCGTTTAACTCAATACAGTTTGTTACGTTCAATATCTTTACATACAAAATATCTAAATAGAAACAATATTAAAAATATAGTCATAAGTTCACGGTTCTTTTGGTCCTTCTTAGGATTCGGGGGAATTACGGTTAGTTTTTAGGTTCTAAGGGGATTTCGATAATTTTAAAGGGAATTGGGGGATTTCTGGTCATTTTTTAGGTTATGAGGGAATTTCTGATCATTTTTTAGGTACTAGGGTTATTTCGGTCATTTTTAAGTTTCTAAAGGTATTTTAAGATATTCTCTAGGTATAGGGGGCATTACGGTCATTTTCTTTTCTAAGGGTATTTTGGTCATATTTTAGGTTTCATGGTTATTTTAGTCATTTTTTAGGTTTTATGGTAATTTCGGTCATTTTTTAAGTTTCAAGGTCATGTGGTCATTTTTTTTTTGTCTTAAGGGTATTTTGGTCATTTTTTAGATTTTATTGTTATTTTGGTCATTTTTAAAGTTGCAAAGTCATTCAATCAAATTTTTATTTGTTCTAGTGATATTTTGGTTATTTTTTAGGTTTCGTGCTTATTTAAAATTTTTTTAGGTTTTATGGAAATTTTTGTCATTTATTTAAGTTTTAGAGTGATTCGGTCATTTTTTAGGTTCTAAAGGTATTATAGTCATGTTTTAGGTTTAAGAGGTATTATGGTAATTGGTAAGAAAAAAAAGGAGTGACAAAAGTATGCTCACATTTGAAGTTGGTTATGCCCATTGTGACAATGAAATCGTCGGATGTGAGAAAAAAACAAGAGTACAACCAAATATGACAAAAGTATAGTCAAGAATGATATTGGTACTGCTTAATGTGATAAGTACAAATAAACAATGTATTCGCACGTGTTAGTGTAAAATACACAAGTGTATTGAGTAAAATTACCTGTTCACAAAACATCAATTTTGACAAATACTTGTCATCGTCCCTATATGTATTTTTAAATCATTCTAATGTGGGATTGCCATCTTTATCAATTATTTTTGCTACAAACATATATATAATAAGTAAGTAAAAAAGTGACTTCAGTGGTGGGCCCAAATGTAAAACTACGATCAAATGTGATATTGGTACTGCCTAATATGACGATGAAATTGTCAAATGTGAGAAAAAAAAAGGAACAACTAAATATGACAAAAGTACTGTCAAATGTGATGTTAGTACCGCTGAATGTGACAATGGAACTATCAAATGTAAGGAAAAAAAAAAGAGAACTACCAAATGTGAGAAAAGAACTATCACATGTGATATTGGAACTGGATAATGTGAGGATAGATCAGTCAAATGTAAGGAAAAAAAATAAAGGAACCGCTGTATCTGACAAAAGTACAAACACATGTGATTTTGGTACTGCAAAATGTGAGGATGAAACCATTAAATGTGACAAAAAAATGGAACCGCCAAATGTGACTAAAGTACTATCAAATGTGATGTTGGAACTGCATAATGTGAGGATGAAGCTTTCAAATGTGAGAAAAAATAAGAGAACTACCAAATGTGATAAAAAAAAACTATCACATGTGATGTTAGAACTGCATAATGTGAGGATGGAACCGTCAAATGTTAGAAAAAAAAAATAAAGGAACCACCAAATGTGAGAAAAGAACTATCACATGTGATATTAGAACTGCACAATGTAAGGATGGAACCATCAAATATGAGAAAAAAGTAAGGGAACCACCCAATGTGACAAAAGAACTATCATATGTGATGTTGGAACAGCACAATGTGAGGATGAAACTATTAAATATGAGAAAAAAGTAAGGAAACCACCAAATGTGAGAAAATAACTGTCAAATGTGATGTTAAACTGCACAATGTGAGGATGAAACTGTTAAGTGTAAGAAAAAAGTAAGAGAACTATCCAATGTGACAAAAATATTGTCATATATGATGTTGGAACTGCACAATGTGAGGATGAAACTGTCAAGTGTGAGAAAAAAGTAAGGGAACCATCCAATGTGACAAAAAAATTGTCATATATGATGTTGGAACTGCACAATGTGAGGATAGAACCGTCAAGTGTGAGAAAAAAAGTAAGGGAACCACCCAATGTGACAAAAGAACTGTTATATGTGATGTTGGAATTACACAATGTGAGAATTGAACTGTCAAATGTGAGAAAAAAATAAGGGAACTACCAAATGTGAGAAAAAAACTGTCACATGTGATGTTGGAACTGCACAATGTGATAATGGAACCGTCAAATGTGAGAAAAAAGTAAGGGAACCACCCAATGTGACAAAAGAACTATCATATGTGATGTTGCAACCGCACAATGTGAGGATGGAACCGTCAAATGTGAGAAAAAAGTAAGGAGAACCACCAAATGTGAGAAAAGAGCAGTCACATGTGATGCTGGAACTGCATAATGTGAGGATGGAACCCTCAAATGTGAGAAAAAAGTAAGGGAACGACCAAATGTGAGAAAAGAACTGTCACATGTAATGTTGGAATTGCACAATGTGAGGATGGAACCATTAAATGTGAGAAAAAAGTAACCTGGTGTAGCAGGTTACTTACTAGTGGGTACCGTACCCCCCTTTTTTTGAGGGGGTACTGTAGAATTACTCATATTATTGTGGTTATGAATAGCAACAAGGCAGGTATTGGGGTGGTTTACTTTCCTATTCCCCACCCCACTTCATCTTCAAGGCGAGTGTTTTGCCCTGCCTTGTTCTAGCGGGTGCCACGGGTGCCTATGGGTACCCAACTGGCTACACCCAAATTTTTTATGTAATAATTTATTAAAAGTTTATTTTGAATGCATTAAATTAAAATTCACAAAATATTTGTAAAAAAAAAAAAAAAAAGGTTCTAACATTACAAAAACTTTCTCAAAGCATAACAACACAACAATTCAAATAATAAGAAGTACAAAAACAATTCAAAAATAGCAATACAACAATTAAAAAATATACAAAACGTAAATATTTAAACATAAAAGTATAAATTCAATAATACAATATAATAAAATATCATAAATTTGAAGTTAGAAGTTTAAAAACACATATGTATGTCTTATAAAAAAATTATAAAAATGATTTTTAATTATTTAAATATAAATGGGACAGGTGCGGGACGAGGGCAGGGAAAATCTTAACCCCCATCCTCGCTCTATTTGTTATACGAGGAGAGTAAAACCTGTCCATTAGGGCATGTGAGGTAGATACCCGCAGATGCGGGTTTAAATTGCCATCCCTAATTGCGGTTGTTGCGTATTGTACGTACAAGTTAGATTTGAGTTTATTTATGCGAGTGAAATAAGTTGTTAAATAGTACATTTACATGAAAAAGCTCGATAAGATGCAAGCTTTGACATGACACTCAAGAAAATAAAAAATGTGATAGTAGGACATGAAAAAGACACACATTTAGAGAAGAAGAAGAAGAAGAAGAAGAAGAAGAAGAAGAAGCTAACTATCAAAATAACACAAGATGTACGTGGAAAACACTAGAGAAGGGATAAAAAACCACGATTTGAGCAAGAACACAACATTCTCGCTTGGCTTAGCTTGTATTACGTATCAAAAAGAGATTAATTTCCAATGAAGTTTCCATTTTCTGCTTACCAACTCTCCACTCTCATCTCAAAATATCTAATTGGGTTTTTGCCCTAGAAGTTCAGCAACATGTTCCTTTTATACTCTAAGGAATATGGCTGAGTAGAAGGACAAGTGTCAAGTTATTATAATCTCTCTCTCAAGATTTTTTTACAACTGTGAAGTTATCTGCTGACTAAGGGATAAGGGTTGCACCAACGTGGCACTGGAACATGTAGGAAGGTAGCTTTGCCACTGTTTGGGAGACAAGTCTTGGTCATCAAGAGGGACATCAAGAATATTGTGATTGGTACACGTGTCTCCAAGGTGACTCACCATGAATTCAACCAATAAAGGATGTCCTCATAGCCTTAAGCTCTGAAAAGTCGCTATGTTGTGTCAAGTGTAAATCTCACTTCCTTCCCAAGGCAGTCACGCCTTTAGCCCTGACCAAGACAAAGTCTCTTAGCGATCAGCTACTCTCCCTTATCTCACAGCTGCTCCACATGTAGAGTCTGGATTCAACCACTTATGCATTCTCTCATGCTTTAATGGTGTTATGTACATTAGCTCCCTGACTGTCAATGTCATTTAATGGCAAAGGCCTTTGACAGTCACATTGGTTCAACCATTAACACTTCAGTAATCATGCCTTGTGACATTCAAAATTGACACGTGGCTCAAAAGGGTGCTCCTAGCCTTTTTGGTGCCTTTTTGTTTCTTGTGTTTTGGCAGATAAACATTACTCCTCATAAATGTCATGTCCCTTCACTTAACTACATTTGAAGATTTAAATAAGGAATGTTTCTTCTTCAATCTTCATTCCTTTTGTATCTTTCTTCAAAACCTTTGTCAGGCCACAAACGCGTTGACCCGTTGTGATAACTTAGATTAATTAATTAGCCCAGTTATTAATTAATCAAATTAACATTCAATATCACGTGGTAGCACAAACAAATCACAAACTAAGTAATACAGCGGAAATTAAATGACACGGTGATTTGTTTACGAATGGGGAAAACCCTACGGTAAAAACCTCACCGGGTGATTTAAGGTCACTACTCCCGAAACTCCACTATTATCACAACAAGCAGTTACAAGCAAGGAATCCCAGTACCTTACCAACCTACAGTTGAACTCTTACCCCAATACCCAATTGGACTTGTTCTGTAGTAATAGTTTCTCCTTTCAATGCACGGCTCCCAAGTACGTGAATAGCCAGATGCGTGGATCCTAGTACGCGACTTTAAACACCAACTAGAGAGAGAGAATTGTTCGCTGCAAAGTTCTTCAAATCATCAGAGATGAACTAGGGCACGAACTTTGTCTTTTTTATCACAAATTGTATGAATAAGAAGTTCTGAATGAATGTGCAACCTTCATTATCTTGACGGCCCTTAAAACAATCCTTTTATATGTCTAGGGTTAGGAGAAAAGAAATCCCAAAGACACATTCACGGATTGGACTTGAAACAGTACTGAAAATCTATTTTCTTTAATTCTCGATAGATAGAGGTGTCGAGGATCTGTCGACAAGCTGTCGAGGCTCGGGGCAAAACAGCTTCTTAAAGCTCGATAGATGCATGTATCGAGGTAGGTGTCGAGCTTTAGTAACTTGCACTTCCTTGCTTGTTTCTTGGACAGACTTTGATGGCTTCAACATTGAATCTTGAAACACTGTTTCTTGAGGTGTTAAACACATACTAGATCTACCCAATTACAAGTAAAGTGCGTTTTGTCTAAGGATAAGCCAATTACATAAAATAGCGACATATGGTAACAACCACTTGAACTACATATGTCGTAACAATCTCCCCCTTTGGCAATCCATGACAAAACCATAACAAACAAATGAAAATATGAGAGAAGTCATAAATCACTCAACTCATACTCACTTGTTACATACAGTAAAATCTATCCTAACACAAACTCTTGAAAAACTTTGCAAGAAGAGAGTTTATGGCAAGTAGACTTTGACAAACTGTATTTCTGAAACACTTATAAACAAAACACATCAAGGCATCTTTGTGTGAAACAGAAATAATAAATTGCATACAAGTAAAAAAACATGTGTATAAAGACAGAAAAGAAACAACACATGTAAAGGTAGGTGAAAGAAAAACATACATCATCATATATAAGAAGAGAATAAATACAATGTATGTCAATACATGATCAATGTATCTCTGAAAAGATGAAAAAGAAAAAAATACATATGATCACCTCACTACATCCCTCAAACCACACTCCCCCTAACAAAAATGTCCTATGCTAACACTCCCCCTAAGCATGACTACTCTCATACAGACCAGACTCCCCCTTTTTGTCACGAGTGACAAAGGGTAGGTCATGTAGACATCTCATCCGAAGAGCTCGCATCTCCATCATCATCATCGTCAGAAGCATCATCGTCATCACCATCATCATCAGCCTCAGTCTCAGTCGACACATGAGGTGGCGGAGGAGAAGCCTCTGGTGCAAAGCCGCCCATGGTCGCCTGTCGCCTGGCGATGCGACCAACACGAACATTCACCTGATACAGCTCTGTGGAGAGTGTATCTAGGTGAGCATCCATGCGTTGAAGCTGCGCCATGATGTCTTCTAATGTGACGTCACATAAAGAAGAAGAAGCAGATGCTCGAGCGGATCTAGCGGTAGTCGGACGGGAGGAAGGAGTGGCACCGTCGGACTGTCTCGATCTAAACTATGCCTCGCTACGTTTTACGGTAGCGGCGTCTATGGCAGATATGACATGGTAAGGATCGGACGAAGGGAATGGGACTAAAAAAAGGCGAAGAATCCTCGTGATAGCGGAAGGGAAAATGAGCTTATCACGAGTGGCCGTATCTCTATAGACATCTATGATGGAAAAGATAAACTGTGAAGGAAAGTCTATAGAGAGATCTTCTAGGAGGGACAACAAAAACCAAGCACGAGGCTCTGTGATAGAGTTGTAGTGAGAAAGTGGGTGCAACACAAAAGTCATCACCATGTTAAGGAACCGAGGACCTTTAGCAAAAGGTCGACATGGTGTGTACATATGATCTCCCCAAGAGGAAGGACGCTCACAGAACGCCGAGATCATCTCGTCTTTAGACACAGTCCATAGACGCTCATAGCTAGGGTAATCAAGATGATCCACCCTAGGGACATGAAGAACCTCAGAGACTAACTCTGGGGTGACAGCAAAGCGCGTACCTTAAACGCAAGGGTAGAAAAGAGGTACTGAAGAATCGATCCCGTGTATGTTGGAGTAAAACTCCTATATCAACACGAGTGGACATGTGACCAGGACGTCACACCCAAGCCCGACTGTGTATGACATCGGGAAGGTCGGTGTCGGCAAAGTTTGCCAGGACAACGTGGTGTTTCGAATGAACACCTCGTTTAGAGAAGTTCTCCGAGAAGTCCTTATGGGCTTTCTCATCACGGAACCAGATAGAAAGAGGAGTAGAATCAGAAGAAGACGATCCCTTAGAACGCAAAGGGTTCTGGGATGGAATGGACTTATGTTTAGGTGTCATAGACACTACTAACGCAAACATAGAGAGGGGGAAGAAAAAGAGACAAGCAGAAAAGTTCCAAACAGTTCAATATTGGAAGATAAATATTGAAAAGGAAGAACGTATGCATGGATAATGCATGAACATGTGACATGCAACATAAAAATATCATGGGCTCAGCCCAATCCAAACCTAACAGCACACAATAGATAGGCACACATCTAAATGCATGAAAATACAAGTAGAATGCTAATGTGATGCAATGCATGTGGTTTTAAAGATCAAATCTATAAAACCAACTCAACAATTTCATGAAAACCTCAAAAATTTTTGAAAAATCCCAAAAATTTTCAAAAACACAAAACCTAGGGTTTTATAAAACATGAAATGCATGGAAATGAGGGATAAGACGCTTACCAAGTGATGAAGATCGAGAAGAACACTTGAGAAAGCCTTGAAAGAGGTTTGGAGGGAAAAAGAAAAAATTTTGAGAGAGAGAACTGTTCTATCGAGTAAGAGAGATCGAGCGAAGTGACTGAAAAAACGCAAAGAACCATCTTATACACCTTCAGTAATTCTCGACAGATGAAGCTATTGGGAGGTATCGAGGTAGCTATCGAGGTCATGTGTCGAGAAAAACACGTCGACAAAAGAAGCTATCGAGGTCATGTATCGAGAAGGAAGAATCAACCATGAAGGAACCTTGATCGATCCAGGAGCTGTCGAGAAGCTATCGAGCAGACAGAAAGTTTCTCGATCGATCCGCCAGGTGTCGAGGTATCTATCGAGACTGCGATAAGAAAAAGTCTAAGAAGCTCGACAGATAGCTATGTGTTGAGAGGTATCGAGGAGGTGTCGAGATGCCTTTAAAAACAGTTTTTCAAAAGAAGAAAAACACAGACATGAATGCAATCATGCATGCAACTCAACCAAAGATCCAATCAACACATTAAGCTCTCAAAATCATCTCTCAGCAAGAATTTTGATGCACATGTATCTCAAAACACGCACACACACACTGAACAATTCTAACCAATTTTATATTTCAAAAACAAGTTAAGACAGTTTAGTGAGCATACATTAACGCATGTAAACCTTGTGATAGCCAAATCACATTGTACCTGCACATGTATCAAGAATAGCAAAGAGTATTGCGTGTTGTGTGTGAAAAAATCGCAAGATTGCATAAGTGTCTCAATGTTATGATGATTTGAGATATGAGAAAATCACTTTAACTCACACACAATCATAACTGCTTGATGGGGACTATCACCTTCGAGGTACATCTATAACTCCCACATCTCCTAGAAAACACGCTTGCAACTATATTTTAAAGCATTTTTGATCTTTTTGCTTTTTATATCTTTGCAAATTTTCTTTTAACAAGCATATCATGCATGGGCATACAAGAAAAAGAAAAGAAATACCAAATTATGTTAAGCTTTTGACATTGCACTTTTGCTATGCCGAAGCATACAAGATGTCATTGACATTGCACTTTTGCTATGCCGAAGCATACAGATGTCATATTATGATTGGCAAGTAACAGTGGTGACATGGTTATTTATGCCTTTCTCTTAGGATTTTCTAGTTCAACCCGTCAAAAAGAGTGATACGAGTGTTAAGAAGAAGAGATCACTTAACCTTACTCATCACAAACAAAGAGCTACAAAGAGCTACAAAGCTCACTTGCTTAGTGGTGCAGAAGAATGCTCATCTAAGCTACAGGTGATACAAAGTTTAGAAAACTCTGTTTCAATGGCCATATCAAAAGTTCACATGAACTAATGTACACAAACACACACTGTTTTTGTATTTTTCAATTTTTTAATTTTTTTTTATTTTTATCAGAAAAGCAAAAAATAAAACACAAAACTGAAAACACACAAACAAAAACATGTAAAGCAAAACAAAGTATAAAACTAGATGCAAATGCATGAGGAAGAGGAAAGAGAGAAGGAGTTCAATCTATGGAGATGACACCAATGTTTTGACGAAGAAATTCAAAACGTTTGCTATCTAGAGGTTTGGTGAACAAATCAGCTTTTTGGTCATCAGTGTGAATAAACTCAAGGGTGAGAACACCATCTTCGACAAGCTCCCTAATGAAGTGATGTCGAATCTCTATATGTTTAGTTCGAGAATGTTGAACAGGATTCTTAGAGATATTGATGGCACTGGTATTGTCACAGTAGATAGTGAGATGTTCTTGACAAAGACCATAATCATGAAGGAGTTTTTGCATCCATAGGAGTTTGGTGCAACAGCTACCAGCAGCAATGTACTCAGCTTCAGCAGTGGACAATGAGATGGAGTTCTGCTTTTTGCTCATCCAAGATACCAGATTATTGCCCACATAAAAACAACCCCCTGAAGTACTTTTTCTATCATTAGCATTCCCAGCCCAATCAGCGTCAGAGTATCCAACTAAGACATTATTTGTATCTTTGCTATACCACACACCAAAGTTGACAGTAGTCATGACATACTTGATGATTCTTTTTAAAGCAATCATATGTGACTCTTTGGGATTAGCCTGATATCTAGCACACACTCCTACACTGTAACTAATGTCAGGTCTACTAGCAGTAAGGTAAAGAAGACTGCCTATCATGCTTCTATAAAGTGAAGAGTCTATACTTTTACCTAACATGTCAATAGTGAGTTTAACATTTGGGCTCATGGGGGTTCTAACAGAACTAGCATATTCCAATCCAAACTTTTTCACAAGATTTTTAGCATATTTAGATTGAGAGATGAATATACCTGAATCTTGTTGACGAATCTGTAGTCCAAGGAAGTGAGACAGCTCTCCAATCATGCTCATCTCGAACTCTGCTTGCATGAGTTTTGAGAAGTCTTGAGCAAGCTCATCCTTAGTTGATCCAAAGATGATATCATCAACATAGACTTGAGCAACCACTAGCTCACCATCTTTTCTTTTGATGAAGAGAGTTTGATCAACCTTTCCTCTTGTGAACCCATGGGATATCAAGTATTGAGTCAACCGGTCATACCAAGCTCTAGGTGCCTGCTTTAATCCATAGAGGGTCTTTTTGAGGTACAACACATGATCCGGAAATTGTGGATCAATGAATCCTTTAGGTTGAGCCACATAAACATCCTCTTTAAGCAATCCATTCAAGAAGGCGGTTTTCACATCCATCTGATATAGCTTGAACTTCAAGTGACATGCTAAGGCGAGAAGGATTCTAATGGACTCCATGCGAGCAACTGGGGCAAATGTTTCATCATAGTCTATTCCCTCCATCTGAGTGTATCCTTGAGCTACAAGTCGAGCCTTGTTGCGGATTACATTGCCCTCCTCATCAGTCTTATTTCGGAATATCCACTTGGTGCCGATGACATGCTCACCTTTCGGTCTAGGGACTAAAGTCCACACATCATTCCTCTGAAACTGAAGCAGTTCATCATGCATTACTTCTACCCAACTTTCATCCTGAAGAGCTTCCTCAACTTTAGTGGGTTCAACCTGTGACAAATAGCAAGAGTATGACACAAAGTTAGCAACACACTTATCAACTGTGCGTTTCCGCAATGTGAGTTCATTCATGTTTCCCACAATAGTTTATGGAGGATGATTTAATTTGATTCTGGAGGAGGGTCCTTTATCTTCATGACACTTAGAATCTGGTGATGTAGACATGTCTGCTGGCTCTTCTACAACACTTGGTGTACCAGGAGTACTTGGAGATGTAGGCTCTTGTTCCATGAGTTCCAGAGCTTTCCTAGGTTATAGAGGAAGGATTTCTTTAGAGAGTTCCTCATTGATTTTCTCAGAATTGACATCTGAAGACTCATCAATAACAACATTCACTGTTTCCATGACCTTCATGGTTCTTTTGTTATATACCCGATAAGCCTTACCTGTAGCAGAGTATCCCAAAAATATCCCTTCATCACTTCTGGAATCAAACTTCCCCACATTCTCTCTATCTTTTAGGATGAAGCAAGTACTTCCAAAAATTCTGAAGTACTTCACATTTGGCTTTCTTCCTTTCCACAACTCATATGGAGTCTTTTTGGTGCCAGGTTTGAAGTACACTCTGTTCACCGTGTGACATGCAGTGTTGACCGCTTCTCCCCACAAATTTCTAGCCACATCCTTGCTGTGCAGCATGGCTCTAGCCATCTCCTGGATAACCTTGTTCTTTCTTTCTACTACACCATTCTGCTGAGGAGTAATAGGAGCAGAGAATTCTTGAGATATACCTGATCTTGTGCAGAATGACTCCATGTATGATTTCTCGAATTCTTTACCATGATCACTTCGAATTCGGTCAATTTTCAGGTTCTTCTCATTTTGCAGTCTTGTACACAATGCTTCAATGTGCTCAGGAGCGTCCGACTTGGATCGTAGAAGAATAACCCACGTGTACCTTGTGAAGTCATCTACTACAACCATGATGTATCTCTTACCTCCAAGAGATTTGGTTCTCGTAGGACCCATAAGATCTAAATGCAATAGCTTCAAAGGTTTGGATGTAGCTGATGTCTGAGTGCTTGGATGCTTAGCTTTCGTCTGTTTCCCAAGTTGACATGGTCCACACACAACATTATTTAGTCTACCCAGCTTTGGCATCCCTAGAACAGATTCATGCTTAGATACAATAGAAAGATGTTTGTAACTAGCATGTCCCATCCGTTGGTGCTACAAGTCTTCATTAGGCAACCGAATACTATTGCATATAATATCAGCATCAGGTACCAATCCATAACAGTTGTCTAGAGTACGAACACCACTTATGAGTTTCTTTCCATATTCATCCATAACAAGACATTTTCCTTTGGAGAATAACACCATGAAGTCTTGATCACATATCTGACTTATACTCAACAGGTTCACTCTTAGGCCATCCACATAGAGAACATTTGCAATGTCTGGTAGTCTAGGTAGAGAGATAATTCCTTTTCCTTTTATCTGTGATTTGCTCCCATCACCAAAGGTGACATTTCCACCTTTCTTAGACTCGAAGACTTTGAAGAGGGATCGGTCTCCAGTCATGTGTCTTGAGCAACCACTATCAAGGTACCACAAGCACGTGTCCATCACTTTAAAGGCGGACTTCATCATGAAACACACTTCATGCTTAGATAACAAATTGGTAGGAATGGTATCTTCTTTCATTTTCCTTTTTCGAGCTAGTCCTTTGATTTTAACTCTGTTCAGACAAACTCCTTTGCACATTTTGATTTTGAGACAGTCTAGTTTCTGATTGTAAAAACTGAGATCCGTTTCAATAGTTATCACGGAAGAAATCAAATAACATTTAGACTTGTAGTTTCTGAGACACTCAAGGAAAAGAGATTAGAAAAACAAGATGTATTTGATATCACATGTTAGGACATATGTAGTTGTTCAAGCTTGTGAACATATGTCGCTATTTTATGTAATTGGCTTATCCTTAGACAAAACGCACTTTACTTGTAATTGGGTAGAACTAGGATGGGTTAAACACTTCAAGAAACAGTGGTTCAAGATTAAGTGTTGAAGCCGTCAAAGTCTGTCCAAAATACAAGCAAGGAAGTGCTGGTTTTTAAATCTCGACACCTACCTCGACAGATACATCTATCGAGATTTAAAGAAGCTGTTTTGCCCGAGCCTCGACAGCTGTCTCGACACCTCTCGACACCTCTATCTGTCGAGAATTAAAGAAAACAGAATTCCAAGTCTGTTTCAAGTCCAATCCGTGTGTGTGTCTTTGGGACTTCTTTTCTCCTAACCCTAGACATATAAAAGGATTATTTTAAGGGCCGTCACAAAAAGCAACAAGCAGAAATCACAAGACACAAGTTGCTTCTTCTCTATTCATGCAAATTGTGATTTGTGAGACAAAGTTCGTGCCCTAGTTCATCTCTGATGATTTGAAGAACTTTGCAGCCAACATTCTTTCTTCCTCAAGTTGGTGAGTGAGTCACGTACTTGGATTCGTGCAAAAGGAGTAAGCCGCGTACTGGGATCCGCGCATCACATTGGTTAGTCACGTACTGGGAGCCGTGCATTGAAAAGGAGAAATTGTCACTACAGAACAAGTCCAATTGGGTATTGGGTTAAGAGTTCAACTGTAGGTTGGTGAGGTACTGGGATTCCTTACTTGTAACTGCTTGTTGTGATAATAGTGGAGTTTCGGGAGTAGTGACCTTAAATCACCCGGTGGGGTTTTTGCCTTAGGGTTTTCCCCATTCGTGAACAAATCACCGTATTATTTATTTTCCGCTGCATAACTTAGTTTCGGTGATTTGTTTGTGCTGCCACGTTGTATTGCATGTTAATTTGATTAATTAAAAACTAGGCTAATTAATTAATCTAAATTATCACAAGGGGTCAACGCATTTGTGGCCTGTCATCACAGATATCTTCAAATAAGAGACTGTCCTTTATCCATGACAACAGGGGTCAAATGGATCACACACAATAGATTAAACCCTAATCAGAGTGTGCTAGCTCTGATACCACTTGTCAGGCCACAAACGCGTTGACCCATTGTGATAACTTAGATTAATTAATTAGCCCAGTTATTAATTAATCAAATTAACATGCAATATCACGTGGTAGCACAAACAAATCACCAAACTAAGTAATGCAGCGGAAATTAAATGACATGGTGATTTGTTTACGAATGGGGAAAACCTTACGGCAAAAACCCCACCAGGTGATTTAAGGTCACCACTCCCGAAACTCCACTATTATCACAACAAGCAGTTACAAGTAAGGAATCCCAGTACCTTATCAATCTACAGTTGAACTCTTACCCCAATACCCAATTGGACTTGTTCTATAGTGACAGTTTCTCCTTTCAATGCACGGCTCCCAAGTACGTGACTAGCCAAATGCGCGGATCCCAGTACGCAACTTCAAACACCAACTAGAGAAAGAGAATTGTTGGCTGTAAAGTTCTTCAAATCATCAGACATGAACTAGGGCACGAACTTTGTCTTTTTGATCACAAATTGTATGAACAAGAAGTTCTGAATGAATGTGCAACTTTACCATCTTCTCACCTTCTTCACCTTCACCCAAATTGACTTCAACAAGTTCTTCCTGCACATTCTTAACACCATCATTCATACACTCAAGACCTTCTTCACGACATCATCTCTTCGTCTACCAATGATAGCGGTGCTGAATTACTACTAGCCATATTCTCTACTTCTTCTTCCATAAGATCCTCACAACCTATGAAGAAAGTCATTGCCACCTCCAATCTATGCATTCTTGGATCAGCTCTCTTTCTAGCTTTGATAACCAAATCTCCCTTGGCTACCCTATCATGGAAGATATTTCTCAAAGCATAGCAATCCATAGTGTGGTGATCACATCTCCTATGATACCTACAATAAAGTGGACTTCGTTTTTCCTCTTCTATAGGCTCATGCTTACATTCAGGCAACATCACTACACCATCTTTCACCCAAACTTCTAGGATGCTATATAACTCTTCAGTAGACATAGTATAAGGAGGGGGAATACCACTTCTGTCCCTCTTCTTTCCTTTGGCCACCTCTTTGGTTCTTCTCTCACATTAACCTCTACTTTTTTGTTTTCTCTCCTCCATGGTTGTCTAGGAGCATTGGTAGTTTCTGAAGTTAAACTCTTTGAAGGTTTTCTTACAGACATACTTGTCCTCCTTCTAGCCTCTACAAGTCTCCTAAAGCTAGAGATCTAAAGATTCTTTAAGTCAGGCCGATATTCATACAACATACTTATGATACAAACATCCACCAGCCTTTCTTCCTCCACGGGATCATAATACAACAAAGACAAATCCTAAAACCTGTGAATATACTCTAACAGTCCCTCAGATACTCTTTGCTTTTCATGTTGTAGATCTTAAAACGTAAGCTTCTTTTCCAAAGCAAAGAACTTTTTCATGAACTGTGTTGCCAAGTCGTTCCAACTCAAAACTGACCCTAGTGCAATGTTGGTATACCAAGTAAAAGCTCGACCTTCCAAGGACTTGGAGAACTCTTTGAGCCTTAACTCATGATCATGAGAGTGAGTTGTCAAGGCTTCTACATACTATCTGATATGCTCTCTAGCGTTCCTTGTTATGCCATCATACTTAAGGAATATAGGAGGTGTGTAGTTAGCAGGGTAAGGTTTCCCAACTATCTCTTCAGGATAAGGAGGTCATGTATCAACATGAATAGCACTTTCCATCTTCTTGGCCTCAAAATAGAATAACATGTATATCTTCCTTAGTCAAGTAAAGAGACACTTGAGGATCTTAAGGAGCCTGAGGCATAGCTGTCTCCTAATGTAAGGACTGAAACTCTGCCCATATAAAAGCTTAAGAACATTGAAGTTCTTCAATGGCAGCCATCATCCCCCTACTCTCATGATGAGTAGTTCCGCCTGATGATTTTGCACCCTTAGAATGCATGGACATGTGATCTGTGCTTGGCTCTGAACGATGGTTCTCACCCACACCAGTCAGTATCCCAGTAACCACCTTCTTCCTTGAAGACATGAAGAAAATGACTACAATTAGGAGTGTATAACCCAACAAAAACACTCTTAAAATGGAAAATAACTAGAAATCCCTAGCGGAGTCGCCAAAAATGCTAGTGCAATTTAGATTTGAGCTTATTTATAACAGTGAAATAAGTTATCTAATAGTACAATTGCATGAGAAAGTTCGATAAGATGCAATTTTTGACATGATACTCAAGAAAATAAGGAATGTGATGGTAGGACATGAAAAAGACACACATTTAGAGAAGAAGAAGAAGCTAACTATCAAAACAACACAAGATGTACATGGAAAACCTTAGAGAATGGATAAAAAAACCAAGATTTGAGCAAGAAAACAACATTCTTGCTTAGCTTAGCTTGTATTATGTATCAAAAAGAGATTAATTTACAATGAAGTTGCCATTTTCTTCCTACCAACTCTCCACTTTCATCTCAAAATATCTAGTTGGGTTCTTGCCCTAAAAGTTTAGTTGCATGTTCCTTTTATACTCTAAGGAACATGGTTGAGTACAAGGACAGGTGTCAAGTTATTATAATCTCTCTTTCAAGATCTTTTTATAGCTGTGAAGTTATCTGTAGACTAAGAGATAAGGATTGCGCCAACATGACACTGGGACCCGTAGGTAGGTAGCCTTGCCACTGTCTAGGAGACAAGTCTTGGTCATCAAGAGGGACATTAGAAATACTATGATTAGTACACGTGTCTCCAAAGTGACTTACCATGCATTAAACCAATAAGGGATGTCATCATAAGCTTTAGCTTTGAAAAGTCACTATGTCCTTTTTTGGTAACACTTGAGTACCGTGTCAGGTGTAAATCTCACTTCCTTCCCAAGGCAGTCACACCTTTAGCCCTGACCAAGACAAAGTCTCTTAGCCATCACGGCTCTCCCTTATCTCATAGTTGCTCCACGTGTAGAGTTCGGATTCAACCACTTATGCATTCTCTCTTGCCTTAGTGGTGTTATGTACTTGTATTGGCTCAAGTGGCCTAATTTAGTATAAAGCTTGTATAGGGCTAACTTTAGACCTTTAGCATCTGCATCTGTATAAACCGAACATAGGGTTGATTGTAAAGTAGTATTGTTCACTTGCAAGCCTAATCCTAGGGTTTTTTAAGGAGGTTAAATCCTAGACTAAACACACATTTATTATAGTTAATTGACTTGTAATACAAGTACTATTCTTAGCTTGCATATGAAGCAGAACTGTCTTGGCCTAGTCTATTGAACTTAACTTATCTCTAACAAAGACAAAGCCTCGTTGAAGTTGATAGGACTTCAATTGTACCATAGCACTTTATACATCAATAAACTTAACACATGAAACAATACTAGTGATTATTTGGAAGAAAAGGATAAAAAAGGGATCCATATGAAGGATAGAAGAAGGATCAATGCCTATTTTAATTAGGGATAGGAGAAGAATCAATGGACGTTAGTTTCTTTTGGGGTTCACAAAAATCAATTATGATAAGACAGAGTTTCATTAAGAAAATAGTCTGGTTTTGCCATTATATATATATATATATATATATATAGTGGCGAAACTAGACTATTTTCTTAAAGGGGACCAATGGATAAAAATTTATATATAATTTTTATTTTTCATAAAAATGGTAAGGAGGAGGTATTTAAAAAAAAAAAAAAAAAAAAAAAAAAAAAAAAAACCCAAGAGGGGCCATGGCCCACCTTTACCCCCCACCTCCCCTCCCCTTCCCTTCACCAATGTATGTATATATATATATATATGTATTTCATTTAGGCAAAAACAAACTACTGAACCCTAAGGAGGTCTAGAAGTTAATAGGAATAACTGCTGCCCTGAACCGATTCATTTCTCGGTCCACTGACAGATGCAGACCTTTCTTCCAATTGTTGCATAAATGGAAAGGATTTGAGTGGACTGAAGAATGTGCTTTGGCCTTTTAGCACTTGAAAGATAGTCTTTCTTGACCACCCATTATGTCCTGACCAAAGATGGAAGAAGTTCTTTTTGCCTATATTGTTGTGGCCTCTCATGCAGTTAGCTTAGTGCTGATAAAGGTAGACAACGGAGGACAACGGACAGTATTTTATGTGAGAAAGTCACTACACGAAGTAGAGGTTTGTTACTTGCCATTAGAGAAGGCCATCTTGGCGGTGGTACATGCCACTCGGAAACTCCCTTCTTATTTACAAGCTCACATAGTTGTGGTTCTAACCCAACTTCCTATTCAATCATTACTCTGAAAGGTTGATTATACTGTAAGGATTGCCAAGTGAGGAACAATTTAAGGACCTTTGACATTAAGTGTATACCTCGAACCAAGTTCTTGCAGATTTGGTGGTAGAATTTACTAAATCTACAGTAGAAGTAGCAAACAAAGAGCAGAGCTGGGAAGGAAAGCCAGTTGACCCAATTTCTCTTCTAGGACCGTCATCTTAGAGATTGTATATTGATGGTGCAGCTAACTAGAGAGGATCTAGAGTGGGGCTAGTTGTGGTATCCCCTAACAAGATCACAATTGAGAAATCTTTAAGGTTGGGCTTCTTGGCCACGAATAATAAAACCGAGTACAAAGCTTTATTGGTAGGGATGACCATGGTTCAAAAATTAGGGGGGAAAGTAGTGGAAGTGTTTTTGGACTCGAGGTTGGTGGTAGGCCAAGTGAATAGAGAGTTGGAGGTTAGAAATTTAAGAATGCAAAAATATTTGAGCCAAGTTAGGCGCTTGCAATTAAGTTTTGAGTTTTTCACTTTGTAACAAATCCCAAGAAGTAGGAAGAAGAAGGAGAGGGTCTAGGTTCATCAGGTCATGGTTGGTCTTAGCTGGATGGATCATTTGGTTTTGTTTCTCAAGGAAGGTACTCTACTTGACGAGAAGGGAGAAGCAAAAAAGGTACGGAGGAAAGCTTCTCGTTTCTAAGGAGCAAAGTTGTACAAGCGTTCCTTTTCTAGACCATACTTGCTCTGTGTCTATGTCGAAGCAGTAGAGCCACTTCTGAAGGAATTGCATGAGGGGATTTGTGGAAGTCATATAGGGGGAAGGTCACTATCCCAAAGAGCCCTAACCCAAGGCTATTGGTGGCTAAGTATGCAAAAAGAAGCACTGAAGTTTGTGAGGAAGTGTGATCAATGCCAGATCTGAACATTCATTAGCCAGGGTGAGTCCTCAATCCTTTGTCTAGCCCATGGCCATTTGCTCAAAAGGGCTTGGACATTGTAGGACCTTTTCCTAAAGTTATAAGAAACCAAAGATGACTTATGGTTAGAATTGACTATTTTACCAAGTGGGTGAATGCTGAACCATTATTTATAATAGAGATCCAGATGCAAAGAAGTTTGCGTAGAACACTTTCACTCAGTTTGGGATTCCTCACACCCTCATCTTCGATAATGGACTCCAATTGGACAATAAAGCCTTCAGGAGGTACTACTGTGAATTAGGTATTAGGAACAAATATTCAACTTCAGCCTATCTGCAAGGAAATGGATAGGCTAAAGTAGTTAACAAAGTTATAGTGAATGGATTTAAGAAGAGATTGGACAAGGCAAAGGGTAGATGGGTGGAAGAGCTGCCATATGTTCTATGGACATATCAGACTACTTCTCGTCAGTCAATAGAGGAAACACCCTTCTTAATGACCTACAGGACCGAGGCAATGATCCCTTTAGAAACTGGATTCCTAACACTGAGGACAAGCATGTTCATCCTTAACAACAATGATAGGTTATTGGAAATAAGCCTAGATTTGGTTGATGAACGAAGGGAAACAGTCATGGTTTAGTTGGCATATTACTAGTAGTAGCTTAAGCGAGGATGTGACATGAAGGTGAGGGGAAGACCCTTAACCCCAGGAGACTTAGTATTGAGAAAGGTTGTGGGCACTACGAAAAATCCTTCATGGGGAAAGGTAGGACCCAATTGGGAGGGGTCATACCGCATCACCACAGTGGCAGGTATAGAAGCTTATTTTTTAGAAGATCTAGATGAAAATGTTGTACCACATCCATAGAATGTAAATAACCTACAAAGGCACTATTATTAATGAAAGGCATTCCTACCATATTTTTGTTTCTATTGTTGTATACTGTGTTTTTATTTGTCCAAGTGTTAAAGAGAACCTTGGTTATGCCTGATTCTTCGAAACACAAACTTTGGTAAATTAATACTTCTCATTCCTTTAAGTGTTAAACAGAACCTTGGTTATGTCTGATTCCTTGGATTACATACCTTGGGTAAATTAATACTTCTCATTCCTTTAAGTGCTAAACAGAATCTTGGTTATGCCTAGTTCCTCGGACCACATATCTTTGGTAAATTAATACTTCTCATTCCTTTAAGTGTTAAATAGAACCTTGGTTATGCCTGGTTCCATAGATTGCATACCTTAGGTAAATTAATACTTCTGTGGTTATTTATGCATTAAACAGAACCTCGTTTATGCCTGGTTCCTCAGACCACATGCCTTGCGTAAATTAATATCTGCCTACTAAGCTAAGTACTAAACAGAACATTGGTCATGTCTGACTCCTCAGACTATGTACCTTGGGTAAATTAGTAACTAATCTATATATAATGGATAACCAAGATTCTAATGGTAAAAACTTAACTGAAGGGATGCCCTTAAGCATCACTTAAAGCATTTGCAAGTATATCCATGATATGTTCTTAGATAATAAACCTGATTTCATGAGGTCATGCTCCTCGGACCGGATGCCTTGCATAAATTAATGTTTCACCTCTACTGAAAGTTAATGATGGAGCTTTGGACCACACATCCTCCTTTGAGCCATACATCTCAAGTATGCAAGACATGTTTTTAAGTTAAATTGCAAATTGCAAAGTGTTAATTCCCTAAAGGGTTAACATTACATTACTAGTTGCATGAAACATAATGGTTAGATTGCAAGTAGTATGAATGTCCGTCAATATCAAGGGCTGGTTATATTTTAATCAAAGGAGTTTACAAGTTATGCCTAGTTAGTTAAATGGTGGTAAGGGATAAAATAAAGTTTTATTTCGCTTATACAAAATAAGAAAAAAAAATTCAATAACTCTTCATTAGATAGAGCCTCGGAAGGGTGAGGAGAGTACATGTTCGAAAGCAGAAAATGGTAAATACATGTAAAAAAAAAAATTTATCACAAGGTCTTAGTAGAATCCTAAGTGGGCTTGAGAGGAAGATTGGCCTTTGTCGCAGTCTAAGAAGGAGCCTCAGATACCGTTGCTTAGGCCACACCCTTGCTCTTTAGGTCTTCCTTGTGGATAAAGGGAAGTGTAGCCAATACTAGTACCTAGCCCTAGGATGCCCCCTTTTCCCTTAGAAGAGTCCTTAGCTGGTTCCTTAGCGAGCTCTTTGTTAGGAATTGTGTCCTTGGCTGTTTCTTTTCCTCTCTTCATTACCTTGGCTTGGTCAATCTCCTTAGAAGGGACATGAGGGGTAGGAAGGGTAGCAAGGAGTTCCACCTGACCAGGTTCAAGTGCTTGAGAAGCAATTTTCGTTGGGGAACTAAAAAGGCTTGGCACACAGAGTGCAGGGGGTAGTAGGCATTTTCTACCCTTCTTAATAGGGAAGAAGCATCTACCCCAGCTTAGTTTAGTGCTTCGTTCCATACTTGGAGGCAGTAACTTCTACAAATCCCAGTGACCCGGGCCCGAAGGGTCTCGGTTTCTACTACCCTAATGTCGTACTACTCTTGTTCGGCCTTGGCAGCTGCTTCCTTAGCCTCTTCCAGCTTCTTCTTGAGAGTTCATATTCGCTCCTTGGCTATAGCTTGCCGGTCCTCAGTCTGAAGGAGTTGTTTGCATTGATTCTTTGCCTTCCTCTTAGCCCCCTATAGAGCAACCTCAACACTCTTTTTCTCTCTATCAGCGTTGGTCAATTTGGTCTTTAGATCATGAATTATCTTCTTACCTAGCGTGAAGGCATCCACAGTAGCTATGCATAGTCCCTCCTCCTCCTTTATTTGCCTGTGGGAGCTGTTCTCCAACTCCTCGGCCATATGCGTAGCTTGAATTTCTTTCTAAAAAAAAAAGATGATGAGATGAAATAATTGGAACACATAATAATAATAATAATAATAATAATAATAATAATAATAATAATAATAATAATAATAGATGCATGAGTCACTTACCAATGCAAGATGCCTCTTTAGAGTTAGAAACACTTCGTGTTTCTTCATGGTCCTAAGTTGGCCATGTCATCAAGTAGCAGGAGGGAGTACTCCAAGGCATTTGCCACGTATCCAGCCTTTCTCTTCTAGAAGTCCCTGATTGAGGAATCCATAGGAAAGGGAGACCCATTCAGCACTAGAGGAAGGTTCCAAGCTGGGACCTTGGTATGACGGTCATACCCTTTCTCCATAATGGACCCTTCACTACAGGACCTCATCTGAGCTGTCCTTGCTATTTTAACCCCTTTTTGAGGCACAAGTTCTTTGAGAGAATAACCTCTTCCTCCTTAACCACATCTTTGCATTTTTGGTCTCGCTTCCTCTTCTTGTCTGTAGGATCCTGCTAAGAGGTTTGGGTAGAAAGAGAGGTAGGAGGTTTGGTTTGTATAACCACCTCAGGCACTGTATCTCCTGCCTGAGACTCAATAAGATCACGAAGGTTTGTCTTGGCCTTGCGTTGTAGCATTATCGTGTCAGGTATACTGGGAGCTTCTTAGACACTGCTCACTTATGCGGGGGGATGGTGGCTGAAGTCGGTGTGTGAAGGCTTTATTAGGATGTGTGCCCTTAAACTTATTGCATGATGCTATGTAAGACATTATGTATGACTTAATGTTGTGTTTAATAAAGTTGTTTTATTTTTATCTAAAATAATAGTAACATGAATATTGAGACATTATCATATAGTTTATGAGATGCATAGTATGTGATTTAGTCACAGAAGATATAAATCACAAGTTCTTTGTAAACTCAAAATTTTAATTCGTAGTTGGTGATGAAATTGGGCATTTTATCTGCGAAGACTATAACATATCAACTACGATGATTTGTCTTGATCATGGAAATAGAAATTTCTAGTTGATATGTTGATATGTTTTAAGAGTTAAAACATATTGAACTTGATCATTGTGAGATTTATTATTCTCCTAACGACTATCAAATGAATGATAAACTCACGACTTCTATATACATGAACTCTTAATCCTGAGAGGATAATGGACCTAAAAGTGTAGGTTGCTTTGATATATTAGGAGTGAGGTCTAAAGATACGATTAAAACCTCAGTATGTTGGGCAATCACATTTAGTGTTGATAGAACATATATTCTCAAGATGGAATTCATAGTCTCTTAATGGAGATATAAAATATTCCCTTGAGATAAGTTTAATGGATTCAGTTATTTAGAGAGTTAGGTCTAACCACTTTAGTAAGGAGTTACTAAAGTATATATTTATGGAATTGGATTTCACAAATATATGATGAATAGCTTAAAGGATTAAACCAATTACTTAAGGAATTAAGATGTAGTAATTTACAAAGTGGCAGTCTACATTTATGACTTTGTGTTACTACGAATATTTTATGAAGGGGTTGCATGTACAATAAAGTCTTTAGATATAACTTATTAATAAGGCCTAGAGTGCAATTATATTTATATAGTGATATTAAATATAATTAATGGTAACTTTGGACTTGTTAAGAGTTGACAGAAAAGCCCAAGGCTCATTGGAGCTAGTATCTTATTGGTCCCTTTTGGTCCCACTCCAAGCCACACACTTATGCCTAATTGGAAAGGCCCAAAAAGCCTGTCCAATTAGATAATTAGTTAGATACAAAGGGAGAAATATACATAATTTTTTTAAGGTAACAACACTATTATGAAGTGGTGTGTATGTGTGAGTGTAAGTCACTCTCTCTAATTCTCTCTTGGAAAATTGATTGAGAGACTACACTTCTTGGGCATTAGTGGAATTGGAGTGAAAATTAAAAGTGTTCCTAAGTGCTTCTGATCTTCGTTTTTGAAATTCACTGCACCAAGGTACACTCTCTTGTTTTTAAATTCTGAAACTTACATAGTGCATGTTAACATTTATGAATGAAGTAGATCCGTTATTTTCCACTGTGTATGTTTTGTATGCGATACAAACATGTATTTATCCAACAAGCTCTAAGGACTGAAGCTGGTTGAAAACATCAAAATCTTGCTCGGAGACTAAAACTTCATCTACTTTCACCATTTCTTCAATAACTGGTTCGGAAGGGCTTGCTCTGCCTCAGCAGTGCGCTGAAATGGCAACTTTACTAGTTGTGTATCTTCTAGAGGGATGTTAGTAAGGAAGCCAGGCATGACAATGTTGATCAGTTGCAAGTAAGGGCCTTTCACTTTTATGACATATTTAGGAGCTTGAAAGTTGGAGGAGATGAGATCATAGCCGAGGATGATGTGGGCTGCTCTCAATTGTCCATCGGTGTGAACAAAGATCTCGGCCTTCAGTATCTTTGTCAATTCTGGCTTGTTGACAAGACTGAAGTTAGGGATGGCAGAATACTTAGCTACAAATTCACCAAAAATAAAAACATTGTTAGATTACAACACATGTAAAATAAGAACCAGTTTACAAATAAAAACAAAAGAATCAAACACAAAAAGTATTAGTGAGGAGAGGGGTATTGTTAGAGTATTAAACCTAAACCTAAACACCCCACCCAGTGTCCAATCTTGTGTTGGAAAGTGAAGTCCATTATGCCACTCCCTTGAGACAATTAGGAAATCCTTGTCCATGCCCTTGTTAGTATGAGGGATACACGATATCAGCCTGATTGCAAGGACCCTGGTTTTTAGATAGTATCCCTGGCCTTTAAGGAGTTGATGGTTGTATACTCAGTTAATGTGGTGATGGGTAAGGGCATCTACGCTACCTAGAATCCTAAACACATTAAGGGCACACTAGGTAAGTGAAAGTCTGTGGGCAATAAGGTAGTCCCTAGTCACTCTACCCATAGGAATTTTCATCCCTCCCTCTATAAAGGCAAGCATCGGGATTATTACTTCTCCCTTTTGCCTCAAGGCATGCCACTCCCTTCAATGGAAATACTTGATAGAAACCCCGGGTGGAATACGATAACTGGCTTTGAAGCTTTCTATACCCTCTAGGGTGTCTACTAAACTAGCAAATCTACCCATTTGAAAATAATTGAAGGTGTTAGGGTGACACGATGAGATTAGAGGGGCCAAGGAAGAAAAGGTTCTAAATTTAAGAAGAAATGCTAAAGGTAACTTACGAGAGTAAAGAAAGGCTCCTTAGATTGGTTCTTGAGAATTGAAGATGCAAAAAGTGGAATGGCCAGAATTTTCGAGTAATATATATAAGAGAGGGAAAAGTGAGCAGGAGAGTTCCCGCCCAAATCCCCATGAAATTTCTCCACCGTAGGATTTCTATCACACCCTAGGATGTGGGGGCAGGGTGCCGAATGAAATAAATGTTGAAGCGTCCCAAATGTCAAAGCGTTAGGAGCATGCCTCTTTGCAGTTGAAGAAACACCTGGACATAGAGAAATAATGTAAGAGTGAGGAAGGCAATCACCAAGAAATCAAAATTCCCTTCTTTTCGAGGAGTGAAAGAGTGGAATATTAAGGGGCTATTGTAGGGATAAAGGGCCTAGACATGGGTATTGGGTTGTGGGCGATGTTTAAGGACCTTAAGTAGTCCAAAGACAGGCAATAATGACGAAGGCCTACAAAACGATGGCTCATGGATGGAGTTTGGTCATGAGGAATAGGAAATGTTGCCCAAGGAGAAGTACCTTTTCGGCTGATTAGAGTAGAGGTTATACGTCCATCCTTTTGTCAAGAATAAGGCTACAGAAGATCATTCTGGCAAGGATAAAGAACATACAATTCAACAGTTCGATTTTGAAAATATGTAACCATATTAATTTTATTAATAGAAGTTATAGCCTTAAGCTACAACTAAGTTTGTAGCCAAATTTTGTCTATATATATATATGAAACAATTGAAATATTAATAAAAAGAATATACTAGTATACATCCCATGCCTCAGACAATAAGGGTGAGAATTCACCAACAGCTCTACACTTATGATTCACCCAAACGTCTTTATATAGCTTTTAAAGGATGGTGAGACAATTATACTACACACAACATACTTTTTAAGTAATATGAAACAATTATTTTTTTTGAAACAAATACACACATAGAAAATATGAAACAAGGTTCTAATTAACACAAAAAACATTCCACAAAATCCACCAAAAACTAGTGAAAAAAATGTTATTTTAAAAAAATTATACGCGTTAAGGTTTATGAATTTTCATTATTTCCCCTTAAATTTCTAATTTTCATTTTGGTATATGCAGTTCAAATTTTCTGTCACCCTTGGTCCTTTTGTCACAAACCACCGTTGCCCATTAAAAATGATTTTTATTTTAAAAAGCTATTAAATTTTATTTTAATTATAAATAAAATTAAAACACAGACACACACTAAAATAAAATAAATTAAATCAAGCTTTGGAAAATCTACCAGGACAAAATTGCACAAAATAAATATGGTAAAATATGATAAAATTAATCCTTTTTTCTTTCATTTTCTCATCAACCAAATTGAATAATACCAATAAAAATTAAAAAAATCCAACCAGAAAAAGAAGAAAGACGGAAAATTATTACCAAATTATCTCAATCAAAGAAAAAATTATTACGAAATGTCTTTCCTAATTGCACAAAGCAGTACACAGATCTACCAAAACAGATAAATTCCAATTCAAATAAACTAAAGTAACTGTTGTAACTCAATTAGCGGGGGAACAAGTTTTAATTGAGGATAGAAGGATTGACATTAGCAACAAATGTGAAATTTAGAGATGAAAATTGCCAAAAAAAAAAAATTATTAGACGAATTCTCTCTGTAAAAAAAAATTGAGAAAAAAATGACATCTCATCAGAGTTAAAAGATATTATTTGTATATTTGCCAAATGTTTATGATTTTAGATGGGTTTTTTTTTTTTTTTTTTTTTTTTGAATACTAATTTTAGATGGTTGAGATAAGCCCTCCATTAATTTCCCAATTGCTAATAAGGTCTATTTGGATACTATTTATTGCTAAAAACATTATAACAAAATAATTTTTAAATATATGAATAGTACCGTGAGACCTAATTTTAAAACAAAATCTATGTTTTCCCATACTTGGGGGTCCCATGAACAATGCATGAGACCCAGGGAAAAAACGAAAAATGCCAAACGCTGAACACCCCATTTATCAATGCTATCCAAACTCACATTAAGTAATAATCTGTAACAGGGATTGGAAGACTGACATAGAAACACTCAAAAAAAGAAAAAAAACCTATAATCCTCATCTTAATAATATGATCATAGTTATGCCCACTTCAATATCTCGCCAGCTCAAAGGGTTCAAGAAATTATCGTTTTTTGAATACTTAAATCTTTTGAAAGAGTAGTAGGGAAATTAAAAAAAAAACTATATATATATATATATATATATATTACATTTCTTTCATGATCACGGCTCCGGATCAAGTTGCGGAAGTTTGTAGTTCTGTTCATACATTCAAAGTATATGCCATCAAAGAGTTCCAACTTAAAGTTTAGGCAAAAAGAAATCACAATAATGTTGTACTTTTATAAATATTGAAATCAAATAAATAAGAAAGAAAAAAATAGTAGGAAAACATACCGAGTGCCTTGCTTTGGTTGCTAACAGGAACAGCGCTGGACTTGTTGCTATTGCCAGCCATGTCTTTGGAATAAGTTTCTTGAAAATCGTCCTTCTTGAAATAAAATGTTAGATAATTGGCATTATTTATAGAGATAAATCAATAGTCATGGGTGCTCCACAACATTACTATAGAACTTTACACATCATGGAATCCGTACATGGGATTTGTTGGAAGGAAAGAATAATTCAGGCATAATTACACACGAAGGATTGATGCCTATTTTGATTGGAGAGAGGAGAATTAAATGAAGGTATTTTCTTTCGTGAATCACGTAAAATTTATGATAAGACAATCTCATTGAAGTAAATGGAACTTCAACAATACTATAACACTTTACACATCATAAAACTTCGCACACGGAACCATATGTATGATTTGTTGAAAGGAAAGAATAAAGAATGGATTTATATTCAAGATAGAAGAAGGATCGTTGCTAATTTTGATTGGAGTGAAAAGAAGAATCCAAGGAAAGTATTTTCATTCGTGATTCACAGAACAGTTATGATAAGACGATGCCTCATTGAAGTTTATGAAACTTCAACAATACCATTACCATAGCACTTTATGCATCATGAAACTTGCTCATGGAACCATATGCATTAGGTTCTAAAGATTTAGGTTTAAATGTTTAGAATCATATTTTTATTATGTTAGCAAACTAAGAACAAAACATGTCTAGTCTAGGTGTTAGGCAGTGCTTAAAATTGTTGGTTTCAAGTTTCAAGTCTAGCTAACTGCAGAAAAAGGAAGAGAGTTTCTGCCTTACTCGACAGATCAAAAAATGCACGAATAGAAATTCTGCAAATTTTTAAATCGGGCTCAAGCCCGCGAAAATGTTTATGGTTTCATTCCATCTTCTTCACATATAAAAGGGAAATCTTAGCTATGTTTTTCAAACTTTTGGAAGACTTGTGTGTTACTCTTTGTGAGATCTGAGAGGTTTTGTACCTCCTAACTACACGAGAATCTACCAGAGCAAGATCTACAATCAGGTGCTGGTAGAACATAGTTGCTGCATCAAAATCATTACTCATGGTGATCTGAAATCTTTGAGTGAGATCTTAAAGTCATAAGCAAGGGTGCTTGTATTGGTGAAAATCCAAGAAGAGAAGGAGTCTGTGGATTTGGAGCTTGCGCGTAGTCGTGCTAGTAAATTAATTACTACATTAGGAAGTGTTAGGACATATGTGGTTCAAGTCTGTGAACATATGTCGCTATTTTATGTAATTGGCTTATCCTTAGACAAAACGCACTTTACTTGTAATTGGGTAGATTTAGGATGGGTTAAACACTTCAAGAAACTTGGGTTCAAGATTAAGTGTTGAAGCTATCAAAGTCTGTCTAAGAAACAAGCAAGGAAGTGCCAGTTTTTAAAACTCGACACCTACCTCGACACATGCATCTATCGAGCTTTAAGAAGCTGTTTTTCCCCGAGCCTCGACAGCTTCTCGACACCTCTCGACACCTCTATCTGTCGAGAATTAAAGAAAGCAGATTATCAGTTCTGTTTCAAGTCCAATCCGTGAATGTGTCTTTGGGACTTCTTTTCTCGTAACCCTAGACATATAAAAGGATTATTTTAAGGGCCGTCAATGAGGATGCAAGTTGCACATTCATTCAGAACTTCTTGTTCATGCAATTTGTGATCTGAAAGACAAAGTTCGTGCCCTAGTTCATCTCTGATGATTTGAAGAACTTTGCAGCCAACAACTCTCTCTCTCTCTTTAGTTGGTGTTTGAAGTCGCGTACTGGGATCCGCGCATCTGGTTAGTCACGTACTTGGGAGCCGTGCATTGAAAGGAGAAACTGTCACTGCAGAACAAGTTCGATTGGGTATTGGGGTAAGAGTTCAACTATAGGTTGGTGAGGTACTGGGATTCCTTGCTTGTAACTGCTTGTAACTGCTTGTTGTGATAATAGTGGAGTTTCGGGAGTGGTGACCTTAAATCACCCGGTGGGGTTTTTGTCGTAAGGTTTTCCCCATTCGTGAACAAATCACCGTGTTATTTATTTTCCACTGCTTAACTTAGTTTGGTGATTTGTTTGTGCTACCACGTGATATTGCATGATTAATTTGATTAATTAATAACTGGGCTAATTTGATTAATCTAAGTTATCACAAGGGGTCAACGCGTTTGTGGCCTGTCAGGAAGCAATAGATTTAGGGTTAAATCTGATTGTAAAAAATTTAATTCTCTTATGGTGAATTTACTTTACCTTAAGGATAGTTAGGTCAAATTCTCCCTAGGTTTTTACCTTGAAAGGTTAGTTTCATTGGTTTTCCTAGGTCATCATATTGTGGTGTTATATATTTTCCGCTGTTTTGCACGATATGATTTATTTGTGTTTAACATAGATCTGAATAATTAATCTAAATAATCACTTGACTAATATATTAGGTTAAACAATTTGATATAAAGGGTTTAAACGAACAAACAAGCGGTATCAGAGCGGGTTAGCTCTTGTTTATAGGTTTCTTAACCTAGAGTTAATCCTTGACCCCGGCTATTATGGATTCTTTGTCTCTTTTCTTGAAAGCAACTAGGATGAGAATTGAATCTATTTCTTCTTGGACCATATGGATTTTTAAATGTGCTAATCATATCCTTGAATATTTACGTATAACTACTTCTTGCAATAATCATGTTTCTTATACTACTTTAACTACCTTAAAGGCATGTGATACTTGTCTTTAGTATTTGGATAGTGGTTGTTCCAAGCACATGACAGGTAATAAAGCTTTGTTCAAGAATTTTTTTGAAGGAAAGATTGGTACTACCACATTTGGAGATGGAAGCAAGTCAGTCATCCAAGGTATTGGAACAATAGACATTTCAGGACTGCCCATGTTTGAAGATGTGTGGTTCGTGGATGGGTTGAAGGCGAACTTGTTGAGTATCAATCAAATCTGAGACAATGGGCTGAATATGTTGTTCACTAAGTATGAATGTGAGATACTTGATAACAGAGGTGACTGCAAATGTGTCGGAGGTGATTGCACATGTGTCGGAATAAGAACAGTTGATAATTGTTACAGTAGAACACCAAGCATAAATCATAAGTGTTATAGTGTAAAAATTAATTATGTGGATTTATGGCATCAACGACTAGGGCATGCTAGTCACAAGCAAATAGAAAAAATTTTCAACTGTGAGGCAATTCTCGGGCTACCAAAGTTTGAAAAGACAGAGAAAAGTATCTGTGGACCATGTCAAATTGGCAAACAAGTGAAATCTAGGCATCCATCAATCAGTGAAGTTCAGACATCTAGTCCCTTGAAGTTGCTGCATATTGATCTTATGGGTCCTGCCACAATTCAAAGCTTAGGTGGAATGAAGTACATCCTTGTTGTGGTGGATGATTTTACAAGATATACTTGGGTGGTTCTTTTGAAAGATAAGTCTGAAGCTGCTGACAAGATGATTTATTTGTGTAAGAAGTTGCAAGTAGAGAAGAATATACTGATTGCTCGGATCAAAAGTGATCATGGAAGAGAATTTGAGAACTTTGAACTCATATCTTTTTGCAATGATCAAAGAACAAAACAAGAATTCCCTACACTCAAGACACCTCAGCAGAATGGGGTTGTGGAAAGAAAGAATAGAGTAATTCAAGAGATGGCTAGGGTCATCCTGGATAACAAAAGCATGCCAAAATCTTTCTGGGGAGAGGCTGTAAACATTGCATGCCATACCTTGAATAGAGTGGAATTTCGTCCTGATACTAAGAAGACCCCATATGAACTCTGGAAAGGAAAGAAACTGGTGCTAAAATATTTTAGAATTTTTGGCAGTGATTGTTACATCATTTGAGACAAAGAGAACCTTGAAAATTTTGATGCAAAAAGTGATAAAAGGTTCTTTCTTGGATATTGTACATCAAGCAGAGCATATAGGGCATACAATCTTAGAACCAAAACTGTGATGAAATCTGCTAATGTGGTGATAAATGATGAACAATGTGCTGAAACTCATGCTGAAGAGGCTCAAAGTGTTCAAGAGAGATCTATTGAAGTTGAAGATACTCTCCCTAGATTGTATGTTGAAAAGTCTACTGATGAAAAATTGTTAATTCTAAATGATACTGTTTTAGAACCAATAACCCTAGTCAAAGAAACTCCATAGGAACAGGATGAATCAAGCACACCATCTAGGCAAAAGAATACAACTTCTTTGGTGAAAGGTCCATCTAGTAGAGTCGAGCTTAATCACCCTTCCTCCAATATCTTGGGAAGTTTAAATGACTACTTGAGACTGAGATTTAAAGCATTGAATGTCATTACACACTCATGTTATCTTTCCAAAATGGAACCTAAGAAAGTTGATGAAGCTTTACAAGATGCTGATTGGATTAACTCAATGCATGAAGAACTCCATCAATTTGTTAGAAATGATGTGTGGGAACTGGTTCTAAGACCCGAAGGAGTCAATGTAATTGGCACTAAATAGATCTTAAAAAACAAGTCTGATGAGCATGGTACAGTCATTAGAAATAAATCAAGACTTGTTGCACAAAGATACACTCAAGTTAAAGGAGTTGACTTTAATGAGACATTTGCACCTATAGCTAGAATTGAGTCTATCAAAATACTCTTAGCCATTGCTTGTCACTTGAATTTTAAGCTGTATCAAATGGATGTCAAAATGCTTTCTTGAATAGGATGTCGCAAGAAGAAGTGAGTGTAGTGTAGCCCAAAGGATTTGTGGATCCTCATAGGCCTGATGTATCTACAAAATGAAAAGGGAATTGTATGGTCTTAAACAAACTCCTCGAGCTTGGTATGATAGACTGACCTCTTATCTCGCAGGGAATAGATTCAAGAGAGGAAATGCTGATACTACTCTCTTCATTCGAAAGGATAAAAATAATTTTGTTGTAGGTCAAGTCTATGTCGATGATATTGTATTTGGCTCTACTAATAATTTTATTGCTAAATATTTTGCAGATGAAAAGAAGAAAATGTTTAAGATGAGCATGGTAGGTGAACTTACCTACTTTTTGGGATTACAAATAAAGCAAATGGACACAGTAATATACATTAACTAAGCAAAATATGCTAAAAACCTTGTCAAGAGATTTGGACTCGAAAAGGCTGCATATGCTAAAACACCAGCGACTACCAATACAAAACTTGGGAATGATCAATCAATCAGTTCAGTTTGTTGATATCACTTTATATAGAAGTATGATTGGTAGTCTATTGCATTTGACTGCTAGTAGGCCCAATATAGCTTCTAGTGTTGGTGTACGTGCTAGATTTCAATCTAATCCAAAAGAATCACATCTTAATGTTGTAAAGAGAATAATAAAATATGTTAGTCATACTTGTGATTTTGGATTTTTTTATAGCAAAGAGTCAAATATCTCTCTTGTTGGGTATTCAGATGTGGATTGGGCTGGTAATGCTAATGGTAGGAAAAGCACCACTAGAGGGTGTTTTTATGTGGGAACCAAGCTTGTTGCATGGATGAGCAAAAAACAAAATTCTGTCTCTCTACCAACTATAGAAGCAGAATATATTGCTGTTGGAAGTTTTTTTTCACAACTTCTTTGGGTGAAGAAGCTTTTAGGTGGTTATGGTCTATCACAGGAACTATGGTTATATACTATGATAATTCTAGTGCTATTGATATCTCCAAGAATCTAGTACAACATTCTAAGACTAAACATATAGAGATTAGATATCACTTCATTAGAGATATTGTTGAAAGAAAGGTTGTTGCTCTTGAGTACATTCTTACTGAGCGTCAGAATGCTAACATCTTTACCATACCACTCGATATAATTAAGTTTGAATCTCTTCGTCAAGTGATTGGTGTGATCACATGTCCCTAGTCACCTATGAGTTTCATGGTCCTTGTGTTAATTCTTTCAATCTCTTGTGACCAAATTTTTTTTTCTTTAGGGTTTGCATTTGCATAACATTCATACACAGCATTCTAGGTTTGTTTTTGCTATTTTTTTAGTTTTTTTTTTTAATATAAAAAAATAGAAAATCAAAAAAAAAAAAAAAGTGGGTTTTGGGATTTCACATCTTCAAGATTTGTAATAGAGATTGGCCTATGAAATTTACATTTCATAACTATATACCTTGTTTAGCTTTGATGAGCTTTATTTTTTTGCACGTTGCTAGTTTGTGCTATGTAGTGCTCATATTGTGTGAGTTGTTTATAGTTTTTAAACACATGCACTTGATTTTGAAGCCACATTCTTTTGAATTTAAGGACTAAAAAATCCTAGGAGAATGACATAAATAACCATCTCACTACTATTACTCGCCAATCATGAACACTTATGCGCAAATCATAAAAACTGTGTTCAGTAAAGTGTAGCACTTGCATAGAAAAATACTTATGGTGTTACTGTACAATAGATAAAAGAAGCAAAAAGTAAAATGAAAAATATAGAAAAATATTCTTCAAAAGAAAAAGAAAAGGAAAAATTAAAAAAAAAATAAAAAAATTGCATGGTTGCAAGCGTGTTTTCTAGGAGATGTGGGAGTTGTATGATGTAACTCTTTAGTTGATAGTCACTTTCAAACTTATGTGATGGATAATGTAGAAATTGTAGTTATTTTCTATCTACATATCACCTTGTGAGCATTTCATACACTTATAGTTGCAAATCATAAAAGCTGTGCTTGGTAAGGTGTACCACTTGCACAGCAAAATACTTAAGGTGTTACTGTACAATAGATAAAAGAAGCAAAATGTAAAATTAAAAACAAAGAAAAATATCCTTCAAAAGAAAAAGAAAAATCTAAAGGAAAAAAATTGCATGGTTGCAAGCGTGTTTTCTAGGAGATGTGAGAGTTATATGATGTAACTTTTTAGATGATAGTCACTTTCAAACTTATGTGATGAATAATGTAGAAATTGTGCTTATTTTCTGTCTACATATCACCTTGTAAGTATCTCATACACTTACTAGTTGCACACACCAGAAGCAAATCTTTGTTAAACTCTATACATCTGATTGTGTGTTAAGTTTTATGGCCTTCCCAAATTTAACTTCTTGCCGTGTTTAATGCATTTTAAGGGAGCGAGGAAAGAAAAGATTGAAGAATTTTGTTAAAGTTTCAATTTTTCTTAGAAAAGTTTGGTTTTGTAAAACATTTGAAATCATGAACATACATCTCATATCATAAAAATAGATTTTCTAATGGTTCTATAGAAAAAGTTTTCCAGAATTTTTAGAATTTCTATTTCTTTAGAATTCAACCGATCGAGTCTATTTTTCGACTAATCGAAAAGGGAAGAGGAAAATTAAGTTTTTCAGCTTAAAGTCTTAGGCTTGTTCAATTCCTTCCCAATTCCTTTCAATTAATCAAGCCTATTTTTATGAATATTTCGATCCCTTCTTGATTCCTCTCGACCGATCGGATTTCATTTTCTTTTAGACATATATGCATCAGATCAGACTTTTTAAACTATTTCTTGTCTCTTTCTTCGATTCCTCTCTCGATCCCTTCTTTCAATTTTTTTAAACTATTTCTTTTTTTTTTTAAATTAAGTATTTAAAATTGGGGATTTTCTAAAATTCTTAATTTTCTTGGTAAATTTTCAAGATTATCATGAAATTTGACTGTTTTAGAAGCATTAGAGCATGCATCATATGAATTCTAAAGTCATGCATCATATAGGTTTTCAAAAATTTCATGTTATCTTGTCTCTAACCCTTCTTAATGTAGTCTGCCCTTGGTTTTGTAGTGTTGTTTCGTTTTTTTCTTTAGTCGTGGCTCCTAAGGTAGGTAGGAAATTTAAGACTAAAGCTAATAGGAATCCTAGGTCATCCTCTTCTAGCTCTGCCATAGTTGATAGAGTTAGGTTCTTGTCTACCAAATATGAGGAGACTTATGAGACCTTGACTAAATATAGATCTATATGGGGCGAGAGGGAAATTATTTTGAGTGAGTTGGATCCCTCCATTTGTAGAAACTTTGTGTTTAGGAACTGGGTGTCTTTATGTGAGGTGTCTGATCCTCCTTTTGCAGCTTTGATTAGAGAGTTTTACTCTAACCTCTCTATCTATTCTAAGGTTGCAAGTGGTCATTACTTGATTTCCTAGATTCGAGGTCAAGAGTATACCATTACCAACAAATAATTTTTGAAGCTTTAGGAGTGCCTTTAGTTTGCAAACCCACTTACCCATACACTAATTTCCCTTCTGTTGATGATATCATGTCTCTTCTATGTGGTAGGTCTGTTTCTTGGGGTACTAAACTAAGAATCAATTCTTGTGAATTTACAAAGCTTAATTCTTTGTATTTAAGGATTTCATGTCATAACATCTATCCTATATCTCATGTTCATACGGTTCCCAAAGATAGATGTGCTTTTCTTTATGCTCTTGTTACTAATGGTTCTACGCGTTTTCCATCTCTGTTTCTCCAAACCATTGTTGATATTTCTAGGCGTAAGAGTAAAGGTCAAAAATTGTTCTTTCCCATGTACATTTATAGGATTTTGAGGTTTTTAGGGTCATCTGAGCTTCCTCCTTTAGAGTTAGTATACATTACTGACCTTATAAGAGCCACCTTTCTTAGACAATGACAGACACAGATGAAAAGCATTGAACTAAGCACTAGGATGTCAAAGAGTCACAAGAAGAAGCTTCTACTACAGCTCTTGCCTTGGGTACCATGCCTGCTACTGAGGAGACTTTTGTGGATTTGACTGCAACTATGGATCCTTTTGATTAGTCAGATCTAATTTTCAATCGATCAAATTTCACTGAATTTGAACTCTCTTTTCTGCATTTTGAATGTTCTTGTATTTTGACTTGTAGTACCTTGTGCATTGTCTAATAAACTATATAGACTCTAAGATCTATACCTAAATAATTTTGTGCTCACAGTGTGCCAGTTGTTCTAAACTTTTAGAACCTAACAATCTCCCTTTTTGGCAATCCTTGACAAAACTTATATACAATATGAAATGCTTAAATACAAGAACAGCCCTATTACAATATTATGCCCAATTACATCACAAATCCCAATCTAATACTTCTAACCCAAAAGTTGCAAGAAGAGGCATAATATTGATCAGAATGTACATGTCTTTCCTGAAACACTCAGAAGAGCACATCATCGTATGTGTGGAAATAAAGATAGACAAACAATAAATAACTAATATGCAATAACATCAAATAACAAACATGTAAACTAACTCTCCCTCTAAGTTAGATACATCAAAAACTTTTATTTTCTCCCCTTTTCAAAAACAATTTCATCTCCCCCTAAATAAAAACAGTTATAAACCTTTTCCAAATTTCGTCTTTTTCTCCCCCTTTTGTCCCGTATTGACAAAAACAACTCAATGAGAAGGTAGGCAGTAAACATACGCAACAGAGGATAAGCGAATATAGAGAATCAAGAAACAACTCCCTCTATGAACAACATAGGTTATAAACAAAAACTTTCTCCTCCTATAAAAATAGGAAAAACAAGCCATGTTTTGGGAAAAATAGTTTAGGGGAAAATTTAGGAGGTGGGGAAAACTAAAAAGAAACACAAACCAAACAAAAAAAAAATTAAGTTGAGGATACATGAACACAAATATTCTCTCTTTCAATATATGCAAACTTGACACTATATGACCCATAAATAAATCTCAATAGTCGAGAAAATAATTGCACATTTATTATCCACCATATCTCAAAAAACTTTTATGTAGTTTATACATAAAAAATAGCATATACTAACATGTACAGGACAAAAAAATTAATCAATCAATTTTTAAATCAAGTTAAGTACCCAATTTAGCAAAGTGTATGCATGTTATATGTGAAAACAATGAGAGATATGACTGCAAAAATGCAAGATGGATAAAAATAATAATATAATGTATGTGAATCCTAGCAGAAATAATGCATGAAAAGATAGATTGATCAAGAGACTAGCAAACGAAAATTTTTTAGTTTCGATCGGTTAAAGGGAATCGAGCTAGGAATTAAAAAACACTTAAAAACAGATTCTGCATATTGAGAGGAATCGAGGCAACCCGAGAGTTTCATCCTTAAAACGAGGTTTTTCTTTTTCTTTTCAATTGGTCAAAAAAACTAGTTCGATCTATTGAATCCTAAAGAATCAGAAATTTCGAAAAACCTAGAAAAATTTTCTGCAAAAACATTTGTAAACCAGTTTTTATGATATAAGATGTATGTTCATGATTTCAAATGTTTTGCAAAACCAATCTATTCTAAGAAAATTTCAATTCATTATCAAAATTTTCTTTCCTCTCTCCCCAAAAAGCATTAAACACATCAAGAAGTTAACTTTTGGAAGGCCACAAAACTTGACACACAATCATATGTATAGAGATTAACAAAATTTTGCTTGTGGTGTGTGCAACTAGTAAGTGTTTAAGATACTCACAACGTGATATGTAAACAAAAAATAATCACACTTTATATATTATTCGTCACATAAGTTTGAAAGTAACTATTACCTAAAGAGTTACATCATATAACTCCCACATCTCATAGAAGACACACTTGCAACCATGCAATTTCTTTTTAATATATTGCTTTTTCTTTTTCTTTTGAAGCATATTTTTCTTTTTGTTTTTCATTTTGATTCTTGCTTCTTTTAACTAATGTACAATAACACCTTAAGTATTTTCAGTGCAAGTGTTACACCTTACCGAGCACATCTTTTATAATTTGTACACAGGTATTCATGATTGGCAAGTAACAGTGGTAAAATGGTTATTTATGCCTTTCTCTTAGGATGTTTTAGTCCTTAAAATTAAAAGAATGTGACTTCAAAATCAAGGGCATGTGTTTAAAAACCATAAACATCTCACACAATATAAGCACTACATAGCACAAATTAGCAAAGTTCAGAAAAATAAAGCTCATTAAAGCTAAACAAGGTACACATTCATGAGATGTAAATTTCATAGGCTAACCTCAATTACACATCTTGAAGATGTACAACACAAAACAAATGTTTTTGGATTTTCAATTTTTCATTATGACCAAAAACAAAAAGCACACATTATGCTAAATGAATAAAATGCAACAACAATGCATGAACAGTGCTCAACTAAACTATAAAGGGTACACAAACAAAAAATATCAATTTCTTAATTAACCCATGAGTACATGTACAAAATAGTACATACTTACACAAAATTAGAAAAAGCTCATGCACTTAGTTATGCAATACACACTTTCTATGTTTCTCCATAATATCAAGCATATTCTAAATCAAGAGAGCGATATCGTAATTCATGTAATTCTCAAGAAAACAAGACACACGCAAAAAAAAAAAAAAAAAAAAAAAAAAAAAAAAAAAAAATCTTTTTGAAAATTTTCAATGTTTTTGGATTCTTTTTTAACAAAACATCCTAAGAAAAAAAAAAAAAAAAAAAAAAAAAAAAAAAAAAAAAAAAACTACTAAAAGAAACATGTCCACAAATAATTGAAAGAATTAAATTAGGGACAAGTATAGAACACTCACCTTAGAAAGTCTTTTCTCACCCATATAGCACGCGTTTTTGGCTTTGTAGGTGAAAAACCATAAGAAGCAGAGTGTATTTGAGGGATTACACCATTCTTCTAAGAGAGACTAAAATCTTGCAATTTCTTTTCACAAGCCAACAAGCATATATTTTTCAAAAGCATATGAAAAAATTAATCAAAACTTGTGGCAAGAGAAAAAACATCACATATCCTAAACTAAAACACAGCATGCTTAAATTTCAATTTATGACAGTTAGGATGAATGTGACCAGTAACACCACAAAAGTGACAAATAGAAAAAAATTCAAGAACATCAGTATTTCTTATAGCAAGTTAGCAACTCTAGTCTCAAATTTTGGTTTTTGCCTCAATAAAGAATAATTTGGTCTAATATGACCAACAACACCACAAAGGTTACAGGTATGCTCAAAAACTGATTTGTTATGCGTTCTAACAGAAGGTTTAGACATAGGTTTAGAAACTTCAGCGTCTACATCAGAACTTTTACCTTTGTCAAACCTAGCAAAATAAGCCTTTTCTTTATAATTCCTCTTAAAAGGAGGAACATAAACTTTGTTATTAGGCTTAACAGCAACAGAAATAGAAACAGATCTATTATCAATAGGAAGTTTGGAATTAGACAAATTTTCAAGTTTAGCTTCAAACTCAACTAACTTTTGTTCCAAAGTTTTCATCTTTTCATCTTAAGAGGAAAATTGATTTCTCAAAAATTCATTCGTTTTTTTAGATTCATCTAATCTCATAATCAATTCCTCTTTTTCAAGATTAGCCAATTTTAACTCTTCCTTAAATTTCTTAGCAATTTTCATAGATTTAGTTAATTTCCTACGGAGAGTTTCACTGGCATCAACAAGATCAACAAACACAATAGTGTCATTTTTATTCAAATCATCATAAATTTGAGCAGACAAACATTTAAAATTATCCATGATAGCAAGGATTTAGGATCTCACTTAGGACGTTAATCCAAATCAGAGTGAACCGTTCTGATACCACTTGTTCTTTATGTTTAAACCCCTTAAACCAGATTTTTTAACTTAATTAATTAACCAAGTTGATTATTAGGATTATTATTCAGATCTATGTTAAACAAGTATATATCATATCATGCACAAAAGTGAAAAAGTAAAAAACACCGCGATATGGTGACCCAAGAAAACCGATGAAATGAACTGTTTCAAGGTAAAAATCTAGAAAGGATTTAACCAGCTATCCTCAAGGTAAAGCAAATCCACTATAAGAGAATTGAAGTTTTTACAATTAGATTTAACCCTAAATTTATTGCTACCTCATGTAATAACTTACTGACACTACCACATGCAAGCTCCGAATCCACGGACTCCTCTTCTTGAATTTACACCAACACAAGCACCCTTGCTTATGACTTTGAGATCCCCCTTAAAGGTTTCAACAACACAAACTCTCCAATTTATGACTCCAAGACCACCCTTGAAGGTTTAGATCATTAGCAGTTGTTGATCTTATTGCATGAACTTCAGATCTACCGGATCTAATGATATAAGAATGATTTCCAGTAGTGACTTTGAAAGAGGAAGATACAATACCTTTTCGATCTCACAAGAGCACCTCTAAAGTCTTTAAAAGCTCTGAAATAGTAGTTAGGTTTTCCTTTATATACTAGAAGTGTTTCACCTTAAACCCAAGATGTTTAAGCAAAGTTTGGGCTAAAATAAAATTCTGCAAAAATTTCATGTTTGCAATTTTCGATCAGTCAGATCTAATTTTCGATCGGTCAGATTGCACTGAATTTGAACTCTCCTTTCTATAACTTGAATGTTCTTGTATTTTGATTTGTAGTACCTTGAGCATTGTCTAATAAACTCTATAAACTCTAAGATTTACACTTAGACAAGTTTGTGCTCACAGTTTGCCAAGTGATCTAAACTTGTAGAACCTAACAGACCCAATGTTTCTTGGTTATGTGCTGGCATTTTAATGAGATTACAAGACAAGAGGAGAAGTTGGGTAGGGGTTTGCGTAGTCACAATCAAATGTAGATGTTTAGAGATGTGATCGATGAATGCAGATTCCTAGATTTGGGTTTTATGGGTAGTGAGTTCACATGGAGCAGACATTTTGAAGATGGACACTCTATATGGGAACGACTTGATAGAGGTTTGGAAACAAATAATTGGTTTCTTAATTTTCCTAGGACTCGAGTACAACATCTTTCTTGTAATTCATCATATTATTGTCCCTTGTTCAGCAACCCATCGGGCCTAGAACCACTCCCAACGAAAAAAAAAAATATATATTTTGTTTTGAAGAAATGTGGCTATCAAACACTAGGTGTGGGTGTTTTGTTGAAGCTTCATGGAGATCTACCACTACTCTAGATTCAGGTAGGTCCATTCAGTGGATGTTTGAGAAGCGTGGAAAGGATCTAGGTAGGTGGAATTATAACTGTTTTGGCAATGTTCGACAAGAGCTAGAAAAGAAGAAGAAATTACTGGATCAAGCCGAGAATGAGGCTAGGAGGCCTGGTAGTAAAACTCAAGTTAGGGAACTCCTTTTCGAGATAAATGTCTTGTTGGATTGAGAAGCAAGAATGTGGACTCAGCAGTCTCGAATACAATGGCTTGGCGAAGCTGACAGAAATACTAAATATTTCCTCAGTCGAGCTACACAAAGACACAGAAAAAATGTCATTCTAAGGATTAGAGATGAAGCACACCAGTGGAAGGACCAGACCGATTATACAGTTTCAGTTTTGCCTGGCTACTATTAGGGGCTTTTTTCCACATCAACCCCGGATTCTTTGAACACTGTCCTAGACCAAATTCCACAGGTAGTGACAAATGACAGGTGAATTTTTTGGGTGGTAAGTGACCGATGCCTTGAAAAACTTTTTTGTTCAGTTGGGAAGAAAAATGAAAGGATTGAAAGTTTAGTTTATAAAAATTTACTCTTATGCCCTTATTTCATAATAAGTAAGAAATAAGTTAAGATAATATTTCATATAATTGTCTGCAAAATAAGATGGAGCCTCCGTGAGGGCCTGTGATCTTCTGGAACTAGAAAAGAAGTCAGGGTCTACATTTTTCGGACATTATTTCTCTGTTTGTTGGACTTCAGTTTTAATTGTAAGAAGAATGCATATACCTCATCAATTTTATTTGCTTTTTTTTGTAAGAAAAGCTGTTAAATTTTGGAACAAAACTTATAATTCAATGCAACACCCATCTTAATTAACGTATAACCAAAATCCCGATAAAGAAAATGGACACACCCAAATGGGATTCAAGGCTCACAGTCATAATTCGTGGAATATCGATAATCAAACACATGTTACGCTAATTATAAGAGAATCACACACGACACAACCCATTACATTGTTTTTTGTCTTTTGCATAAGTCAAAAGCAAAGCCAAAAACTTGAAAAACAAAATTTAAAAATTTATTATCAAACAAATATTAAAAGATCAACAAATGATTAGAATGTAAAAACCCAGAAAGGCTATTGTGTGTGGCTTGAGCCAGAGCGGCCGTGAGGGTCTGCAAGTAAGCACCAGCCTTTGATCTCCATCAGCCAGTAAGCTGGGTCCTCAATCCACAAAGCTCCAATTTTCCATTGAAGGCCAACCAACAAGAACTGATTTGGCGCCGCCTCTGTTGGTACCTAGAGTGCCTACGTGGCCATTAAAATAATAAATCTTAATTAACATTAAAAAGTCCATATCAGCATTTTAAATGAAACTAAAAACAAAACCATCGCCTTTTTAAATTTCTCAATTTTAAAAATAGAAAAAAAAATATTTTTAAAAAGTATAAACAGATTTTCTTTCCCTCTCTGAAATTAAAATAGAAAAAAAATATGAACAGATTTTCTTACACTCTCTGATGACCTAACCCTCTCTAATCTCAAACTTCCTCCTCCTCTCTAATATCAAACTTCCTCCCTCTCACTCTCCAACGTCTCTTCACCCTAGCTAGGTAGCTCCCATGGCCGATCCCAAAGTTCATCTCCTTCGATCGCCCGCCGCCACCATAGCTATCAAGTTGGTGAGATTATCTGAGTCAATGGGTTCCACAACTTGGCCCTATAGCTTCACTTCGTGAGGAGGAAGAATGTGTTATAGGCGGTGGGATCGACAAGGTTCACAGGTGGTGGGTCGATTTTTTGGTTTTGTATTATGTGTGGTGTGGGTTTGCAAGTAGATTTGAAGGCCCACATTTTCCTCTCCTCACCACTTTCTCATCTCGCTCTCTCTATCTTGGGATTGAATTTTAGACGATTTGAAGCCGATCTTGGGTTTGTTGTATTTGTTTGGGATTTTTGAAACTTTTGAAAAACTTGTTTGCCGTATGAGTTGAGAAGGGATATTCTGGGTTTGTGAAAGGGGTTTTTCCTGATTACCAATTATGGGGGAAAAATGTTCTGATCTTGAGATTGACATCTGTTTGGTTACCAAGAAAGTCCTTAATTAAATGTTATTTTATTTGATTGTTATTGATCTGAGTTTTGATGTGTTCAGCTTGAAAGAAAGTACAAGAAAGACATAGAAAAGAAAAGAAAATAAGGATTAATTTTCTAAGAACATGAAGAACATAAATATGAACAGTCATGCTTTGGGGAAAAACACACAAAATATACATAAATATGTTCATCTGAAAAAGAAAATAAAAGAAAAAAATTATTTTATTTTATTTTAAAAATCATAAGTTTAGAATTTTATTTTAATTTTTTTTCTAACATGGCTTTTTTTTTTTTTATATTTAAAATGCTGAGTGACATTATTTAAATATTAAATATTAATTATTATTATTATTATTTTAATGTTCATGTAGATGCTTTGTGTTCCAATAGGGCCCTCCATTTGCCCAATAGGATATTTTTGTTAGTCTGATGAAGTAGGGACCAAATTTGCCACATCATTGGCATCCAACAATGTCTCAATGCCCAAAAACATACGCCCACCTAGAGAGATTGGACAATGAATTGAAACTTTACCAAGCATGGGAACCGAAAGAAAGAGAATTAGTTTCATTGGGATTATGTCATATTTTCTTAAGGATCCCCCCTGACAGGCCACAAACGCGTTGACCCCTTGTGATAATTTAGATTAATTAAATTAGCCCAGTTATTAATTAATCAAATTAACATGCAAATTTACGTGACAGCACAAACAAATCACCGAAACTAAGTTATGCAGCGGAAAATAAATAACACGGTGATTTGTTCACGAATGGGGAAAACCTTACGGCAAAAACCCCACCGGGTGATTTAAGGTCATCACTCCCGAAACTCCACTATTATCACAACAAGCAGTTACAAGTAAGGAATCCCAGTACCTCACCAACCTACAGTTGAACTCTTACCCCAATACCCAATTGGACTTGTTCTGTAGTGACAATTTCTGCTTTTCAATGCACGGCTCCCAGTACGTGACTAACCAATTTGATGCGCGGATCCCAGTACGCGGCTTACTCCTTTGCACGAATCCCAGTACGTGACTCACTCACCAACTTGAGGAAGAAAGAATGTTGGCTGCAAAGTTCTTCAAATCATCAGAGATGAACTAGGGTACGAACTTTGTCTCACAGATCACAATTTGCATGAACAGAGAAGAAGCAACTTGTATCTTGTGATTTCTGCTTTTTTGCTCACTTTGACGGCCCTTAAAATAATCCTTTTATATGTCTAGGGTTAGGAGAGAAGAAGTCCCAAAGATACACTCACGGATTGGACTTGAAACAGACCTGGAAATCTGCTTTCTTTAATTCTCGACAGATAGAGGTGTCGAGAGGTGTCGAGACAGCTGTCGAGGCTCGGGCTAAACAGCTTCTTTAAATCTCGATAGATGTATCTGTCGAGGTATCTATCGAGCTTTAAAATCTTGCACTTCCTTGCTTGTATCTTGGACAGACTTTGACGGCTTCAACACTTAATCTTGAACCACTGTTTCTTGAAGTGTTTAACACATCCTAGATCTACCCAATTACAAGTAAAGTGCGTTTTGTCTAAGGATAAGCCAATTACATAAAATAGCGACATATGTTCACAAGCTTGAACAACTACATATGTCCTAACAATCTCCCCCTTTGGCAATCCGTGACAAAACCACAACGTACAAATGAAGATATGAGAGAAGTCATAAATCACTCAACTCATATTCACTTGTTACATACAATAAAATCTATCCTAACACAAACTCTTGAAAAACTTTGCAAGAAGAGAGTTTATGGCAAGAAGACTTTGACAACCTATATTTCTGAAACACTTGTAAACAAAACACATCAAGGCATCTTTGTGTGAAACAGAAATAATAGATTGCATACAAGTAAAGAAACATGTGTATAAAGACAGAAAAGAAACAACACATGTAGAGGTAGGTGAAAAAGAAAACATACATCATCATATAGAGAAAGAGAATAAGTACAATGTATGTAAGTACATGATCAATGTATCTCTAAAAGATAAGAAAAGAAAAAAACATAGATCACCTCACTACATCCCTCAATCCACACTCCCCCTAACAAAAATGTCCTATGCTAACACTCCCCCTAAGTATGACTACTCTCATACAAAACTACTCCCCCTTTTTGTCACGAGTGACAAAGGGCAGAGTGTCAAGTAGACATCTCATCCGATGAGCTAGCATCTCCATCATCATCATCGTCGGAAGCATCATCATCATCGCCATCATCATCAGCCTCGGTCTCAGTCGACACATGAGGTGGCGGAGGAGAAGCCTCTGATGCAAAGACGCCCATGGTTGCCTGTCGCCTGGCGATGCGACCAACACGGACATTCACCTGATACAACTCTGTGGAGAGTGTATCGAGGCGAGCATCCATGCGCTGTAACTGCACCATGATGTCTCCTAACGTGACGTCGCTAGAGGAGGAAGAAGCAGACGCACGAGCTGATCTGGAGGTGGTTGGACGAGTGGAAGGAGTGGCAGCATCCGGCTGTCGCGATCGGAACTGTGCCTCGCTACGTTTTACGGTAGCGGCGTCTATGGCAGACATGACATGGTAGTGATCGGACGAAGGGAAGGGAATGGAAAAACGACTTAGAATCCTCGTGATAGCGGAAGGGAAAATGAGCTTATCACGGGTGGCCGTATCTCTATAGACATCTATGATAGAAAAGATGAAGTGAGAAGGAAAATCTATAGAGAGATCCTCAAGGAGGGACAATAAGAACCGAGCACGAGGCTCTGTGATCGAGTTGTAGTGAGAGAGTGGGTGCAAAACAAATGTCATCACCATGTTAAGGAAACGAGGACCTTTAGCAAAAGGTCGACATGGTGTGTACATGTGATCTCAGGAGCCATAGACGCTACTAACGCAAACATAGAAGAGGGGAAAAGAAGAGACAAATAGAAAAGTCCCAAACAAATCAATATTGGCAGAATGAAATATTGAAATGAAAAGAACGTATGCATGAAAATGCATGAGCATGTGACATGCAACTCAAAAACATCATGGGCTCAGCCCAATCCAAACCTAACAGCACACAATAGATTTGCACACATCTAAATGCATGAAAATACAATTAGAATGCTAATGTGATGCAATGCATGTGGTTTTGAAGATTAAAACTAGAAAACCAACCCAAAAATTTCATGAAAACCCCAACAATTTTGAAAACTCCCAAAAATTTTTCAAAAACACAAACCTAGGGTTTTAAACAATGAAATGCATGAAAAAGAGGGATAATGTGCTTACCAAGAGATGAAGATTGCAAAGAAACTCTTGAGAAAGCCTTGGGAGAAGGTTTGGAGGGAAAAGGAAAAGTTTTTGAGAGAGAACAGAGAGTTTCGAGCGAGAGAGATCGAGAGAATGAACTGAAAAATCGCGAAAAACCCTTTTATAGAGCATCAGTAATTCTCGACAGCTGAAGGTGTCGAGAGCTGTCGAGGGAAGCTATCGAGAAAAGCACGTGGACAAATGCAGCTATTGAGGTCAGCTATCGAGGGAGAAGAAAAAAGCAAGAGGGAACCTCGATTGATCCAGAAGCTATCGAGGAGCTATCGAGCAAACAGAAAGTTTCTCGATCGATCCAGCTGCTATCGAGGTATCTTTCGAGACTGCGATAAGAAAGAGTCTAAGGATCTCGACAGATAGCTATGTATCGAGAGGTATCGAGGAGGTGTCGAGATGCCTTTCAAAGCAGTTTTTCAAAAGAGGAAAAACACAGACATGAATGCAATCATGCATGCATCTCAACCAAAGATACAATCAACACATTAAGCTCTCAAAATCATCTCTCAACAAGAAATATGATGCACATGTATCTCAAAACACGCACACACACACTAAACAAGTCTAACCAATTTTATTTTTCAAAAACAAGTTAAGACAGTTTAGTGAACATACATTAAAGCATGTCAACCTTGTGATGACCAAATCACATTGTACCTGCACATGTATCAAGAATAGCAAAGAGTATTGCGTGTTGTGTGTGAAAACATCGCAAGATTGCATAAGTGTCTCAATGTCATGACGATTTGAGATATGAGAAAATCACTTTAACTCACACACAATCATAACTGCTCGATGGGGACTATCACCTTTGAGGTACATCCTATAACTCCCACATCTCCTAGAAAACACGCTTGCAACCATATTTTAAAGCATTTTTAATCTTTTTGCTTTTTATATTTTTGCATATTTTCTTTTAACAAGCATATCATGCATGGGCATACAAGAGAAAGAAAAGAAATACCCAATGATGTTAAGCTTTTGACACTGCACTTTTGCTATGCCGAAGCATACAGGTGTCTTATGACATTGCACTTTTGCTATGCCGAAGCATACAGATGTCGTATTATGATTGGCGAGTAACAGTGATGAGATGGTTATTTATGCCTTTCTCTTAGGATTTTCTAGTTCAACCCGTCAAAAAGAATGACACGAGTGTTAAGAAGAAGAGATCACTTAACCTTACTCATCACAAACAAAGAGCTACAGAGCTCACTCGCTTAGTTGTGTAGAAGAGTGCTCATCTAAGCTACAGGTGATACAAAGTTTAGAAAACCCTGTTTCAATGGCCATTACAAAAGTTTGCATGAACTAATGCACACAAACACACACTGTTTTTGTATTTTTCAATTCTTCAATTTTTTTTTTATTAGAGAAGCAAAAATAAAACACAAAACTGAAAACACACAAACAAAAACATGCTAAAGAAAGCAAAACATGCATAAAACTAGACTGACTCAAAACAGTAAAGAAACACACAAGTAATGCAACACACGAAAACAGGGGAGAGAAGAAAAAGTGACAGAAATCACTTAGATCCCTTTGGCTTCCACACCTTGGAAGAACCTTTCCTTTTGGTTGACTCTTGAACCGGTGAAGAGGGAGAAGAAAATGAACCGTTCAAGTTCGAAAGGAACATAAGAGCTTTTAGAATGTCTCCAAGAGGAGCGAGAGAAGACTGAAGCTGATTCTGGCTCCCAGATGCTATTTCGCCATTGCTCTGTTGAGTGGCAAGCCACTTATAGCAATTTGGTCGAGTGTGACCGGCAAGACCACAATGATAACAGAGATGCAGCTTCTTCTGTTTGGCCTTTTGAGAGTTAGCCCTCTTATTCCTAGGGTTTCTAGATTCCCTTTTCTCAATTTTAGGGGGTGCTCCTAGGATGGACCTTTCCTTGTCTACGTTCTCACTAGCTAAATCAGTTTTAACATTATTCTCCTCAGTTTTAATGTTATTAGCGGGTGGAACAAAGACAGTAGTACTAGAAGTAGGAGTATTAGAGAGAGAGAAATCATACCCCAATCCAGTACGATCCGAAGAAGATCTCTGAGCATCTAGCATCTTGTCCAGCTTGGCGCTTGACGTCCTCTCCAGTTGTGCTCTGACTTGAAACAGCTCTGCTTCAAGCTTCTTGGTCCTCTCAGCCAAGAAATTGTTCTCGAACCTCAGTGCTCCAATGGTTTGATTCGCTTGATCAACCTTTGTGGACAGCTCCTCACGGTCAAGATCCACATCACTGAGCTTCTTGGTGGCCAGCCTATAGAGCTTCTCGTGTTTCTCAGAAAGCTTGTATAGCTTCTCATAGGCGGTATGGATATCATCTTGATCATCCATAATCTCAATCTTGGACTCCACCAATTCCTTCTCTTCATCCACATCTTCTGTAACCCCATCAGTAGGATTAACAGTGGCAGTGAAGGCACTCAAGATTCCGTCGTCCTCATCCTCGGAATCGTCCTCGGGCTCTGTGTCGCTTAAGGTAACAGCAAGTGCTTTGCTCTTCCCTATGCTCTTTAAGTACGTAGGACACTCTTGTTTCATGTGTCCAAAGCCTTGACACCCAAAGCACTTTGGTCCTGTGGGAACAGTGTACTGACCGCCATCCTTGACATCCTTCTTCATTTTCTCCAGATTCCTGAATTGTGAAGAACTGGACTGTCTACGGTCTTTGTTGAAACCCTTTCCATTGGCATTCTTCATAAACTTCTTGAATTGCCTTGTGATGTAGGATTTCATCTTGGAATCTTCATCATCTGACGAGTCATCCGTATTACTGCTTTTGGCCTTCAGTGCCAAACTCTTGCCCTTGCTCGACTTGCCTAACCTAGTTAGCCCTAACTCATAGGTTTGCAAGTTTCCAACCAGCTCAGTTAAAGGAATTCTGTCAATATCCTTCGACTCTTCGATCGCCGTGATCTTAGCATGGAATCTTTCTGGCAGTGATCTGAGCACCTTCCTTACAATCTTGGGTTCTGGGATGGTTTCCCCAAGATTGAAGGCTGAGTTCACTATGTCCTTGAGCTTGGCATAGAACTCATCAAACGACTCATCCTCCTCCATCTTTATTTCTTCAAAGCGTGTGGTGAGCCTTTACAGCTTTGAATCTTTGATAGCCTTGGTGCCCTCATAGGTTGTCTGGAGGATGGTCCATGCTTCCTTCACAGTTTCAGTTGAGGAAATTTTCTTGAATTCCTCATTGGTGACTGCACTGAATAGGGCATTCAATGCTCTGCTGTTGAAGTTTGCCGCCTTGATCTTAGCATCATCCCAGTTGGCCGGCGCTTCTGTAGGCTTGGTCCAGCCTATCTCCACAGCTTGCCACACTTTCTCATCTAAAGACTGCAAGAAAGCTCTCATGCGTACTTTCCAGTATGCATAGTTAGTACCATCAAATAAAGGAGGTATAATTAGAGATTGTCCTCTATCCATGACAGCAGGGGTCAATGGATCACACACAATAGATTAAGCCCTAATCAGAGTGTGCTTGCTCTGATACCACTTGACAGGCCACAAACGCGTTGACCCCTTGTGATAATTTAGATTAATTAAATTAGCCCAGTTATTAATTAATCAAATTAACATGCAAATTTACGTGGCAGCACAAACAAATCACCGAAACTAAGTTATGCAGCGGAAAATAAATAACACGGTGATTTGTTCACGAATGGGGAAAACCTTACGGCAAAAACCCCACCGGGTGATTTAAGGTCACCACTCCCGAAACTCCACTATTATCACAACAAGCAATTACAAGTAAGGAATCCCAGTACCTCACCAACCTACAGTTGAACTCTTACCCTAATACCCAATTGGACTTGTTCTGTAGTGACAATTTCTGCTTTTCAATGCACGGCTCCCAGTACGTGACTAACCAATTTGATGCGCGGATCCCAGTACGCGGCTTACTCCTTTGCACGAATCCCAGTACGTGACTCACTCACCAACTTGAGGAAGAAAGAATGTTGGCTGCAAAGTTCTTCAAATCATCAGAGATGAACTAGGGCACGAACTTTGTCTCACAGATCACAATTTGCATGAACAGAGAAGAAGCAACTTGTATCTTGTGATTTCTGCTTTTTGCTCACTTTGACGGCCCTTAAAATAATCCTTTTATATGTCTAGGGTTAGGAGAAAAGAAGTCCCAAAGACACACTCACGGATTGGACTTGAAACAGACCTGGAAATCTGCTTTCTTTAATTCTCGACAGATAGAGGTGTCGAGAGGTATCGAGACAGCTGTCGAGGCTCGGGCTAAATAGCTTCTTTAAATCTCGATAGATGTATCTGTCGAGGTATCTATCGAGCTTTAAAATCTTGCACTTCCTTGCTTGTATCTTGGACAGACTTTGACGGCTTCAACACTTAATCTTGAACCACTGTTTCTTGAAGTGTTTAACACATCCTAGATCTACCCAATTACAAGTAAAGTGTGTTTTGTCTAAGGATAAGCCAATTACATAAAATAGCGACATATGTTCACAAGCTTGAACAACTACATATGTCCTAACACCCCCCACCATCACCACCACCCCCCCCTCCAAAAAAAAATCCTAGGTACTACGGTGGTTTGAAATCTTTTTTGTCTTACTAAATCTTATTCCTACAAAAACCAATAGTCTAGGAATAATTGAAGGCGATTAGTGTTACCATTCAGCTTGAGTCCATCTATTTGAATAATAATATTAATTTTTGAAGCATTTACAGGAATATAAAAGTGACCATTAGTAATATTTAACTAATTAGGTATAAATTTTAATGTGCATCTAATTTTTAAATAATAATATATACCCATGTATATTTGTGCTTACTCTTCTTTTCAAACATATTCTTTTGCGCAGCATTATTCAAAAGACCAGATAACACTAACCATAAAACATCTCTATGTACTTTAACTATCAACTTATGAACAAAAAAATTCTAATAATAAGCTTAGGAAATTAAATTATGAGAATAAGAAAAAAAGTCACAATAGGTAGTTTAGGCAACACGCCGGGAAGTTCTAATTGCACCAAAGGAGCCCAATAATAAACTTTTCAATTGTATTCCACTTTAATTTTGACATTTTAACCTTCCATTATCTTCCTGATAATTGTAATTGGACTAGCCAATTTTTGAACATTAATATAATTTAGGGGTAATTATTAAACCCACCTGTGGTTTGGCTTGAATTACATTGCTTAACCGTGGTTTGAAAAATATCACTTTGCCTATCTGAGATATGATCCATTTGTCTTCTATAACCCACATCTGTTAAAAACAATGGTAAATATGTATTTTTACTTACCTTTTATATCTCTTCTCTAATGGATACTGATTATGCTAGATTGAGTCTTAAGACCCAATCTTTGCTAAAAAGTGTTGTTGCCAACTTGCTGACAGAAATACAATCTTGTATTTTTGAAAGCAAGGCTATGACCAGATCTTTTGATCTTTGGTTCAAATATTTTAAAACACTTGTTACAACCACTATTCCTGATCTTGCTGATTTTGATGATGTTAATGATATCTATATGCAGTCAATATGGGAAGAACACTTTGGGAGTAGTCTCAGAGTGTATGAAATGAATCATCTATTCCTTGGACTTTTGGTCAATTATGAAGATGGTTCAGATAATGATGATAGAGATCCCTATTGGCTCTCCCAAATGTTTGAATTTGGCTTTATCAGACTCATAAAATTGACGAGTCATGATTTAGCCAATTCCCTGATATTATTCAAAAGGCTGTTGCAGAAATCAAAAGTCGTTCTGTTTCTATTAGACGCTGGAGTACTTTGCCAAAATGGGATAAAGATAACTGGTTGGATGTCCAGCCTTGAAAACATCTTGTTCTCATTAATGGCTTTACCCACCAAGGTCGTTGGTATGAAGGAGATACCTATATTTCATACAAGTATCCTGATGCTCTTGCCAATTGTTGGAGAAATTATTTCAATAATCGAATTCTTGATGTTATCCAAGACCTATGAAAAGACTACCACTTCATAGGAAGCACAGATAGAATTCATGTTTTTGGTGTAAAACCTTATGTTTCTGTTGTCCGCAATATTTAAAGGACTAGTCATGATGATCCAAGAAGGTTTCTTACACCAGGACAAACCCTGTGTATGAGCAACTTCTATACTAGGGATTTTGCAATGGATGAAGTGTTTCTATCGGTTCTTATAAAGAAAAGAAAAGTTACTGTTCACAATCACTATTCACTACTGTTCACTGTACTTTTTACGGTTCACAGCTACTTTTTACTACTGTTCATTCTACTTTTACTGTTCACTATTACTGTTCACTATGTTTTTGCCTATTTAAGGGGGGATGTCCCTTAAGTTTGAATCAGAATTTCTCTAGAGCTCTCCTCAGGAAAACTTTCCTCTAGATTTCTCTTCAAAATTCTCACTACTACACTATTTTCCTATTTCCCTATTTACGAATCTTGTAACTAGAACTAGTTTCAAGCTTTGTACTATTGAACCCTAGTGATCCTGTAACTACTACTGTTATAAGTATTGTTATCTATTTTCAATAATAACTACTTTCAATTTTGTGTTTCATATTACTTTGATTATATTAAACTGCTTGGTCGGTTCTACCGCCTCATAACTTTGATTATATCATAACTGTTTTGATTATGTTATACTGCTTAGCTAGTTCTGTTGCCTTATTGTTTTAAATTGCTTTGTTTATATACTGCTCACTTTGTTTATATACTGCTTGGCCAGTTCTACTGCCTTATTACTTTCTTTGAATATATTATTATACTGTGCTGTGCTTCCCCCTTCAGCTGCGTGTTCCGCTCCCTTCTTGGTATCAGAGCCACTTCAGCCCGTGTTCCGCTATATATATATATATATGTGTGTGTGTGTGTGTGTTTTTGTAATTATTTTTAAATTTACTCAAGCGTATGCATGAGGTCAAACATCAGTTAAAATATAAAATGGAGGCATGCTATTGAGATTGATAAGGTTATCTATTTTTATTTAAACTAGATGGCTTAGGCATGAATCTCTTATTTAAACTACGTGAAAAGTCTAAACTCTTTATGTTCGAAATTTTTTATTACAAAAAAAAAAAAATTAATGCCATTTTTTAATTCCAAATGTTATGCTTTTTTCAAATATGGATTTTTAAATCACTGAAATAACTGAAGATTGAAAATTTAATTTCTATATTATGTTTTATAGATTAATTAAAAACGTATGGTTTCAATTGTTAAATAATCCCACTATAATATATGGAGATATAGACATATCATAGTTTATCCCCCTGTTATATATACTATGATCCCTAACCCCTGAACAAGCTTGATGACTTTAATTAAATTTTTCGTAAATGAATAAAGATAAAATAATATATATATATATACACAAAAAAAATTTATGTACTTTATAACACTTGAATAATAAATATTTTTTGGAAAGATATAAACACAAAAATGACCTTCATTTTTTGTGATAAGTAGAAGTATATATTTCTTACTTTATACTTAAAACTCTATCATATAATTCCTATTAGAGATGGCAAACATACTTAACGGATTAAATTATGTCAACAGTTTACATATATTAGTAAGAACAATAAGGCCATATATATCAATCTTAAAGAGATAATGTCCAGTCATAGTTTGGATATAAATATGTAAGGGCACAAAATCTGGCGACCCAAGTCCACTTAGAATAGTGAAATGGGTATTACCTTATTAGGTCTAAACCAATAGATATTTGTAAAGAAAGTAGGATGAAACAAGTTGGACTTCGCCTGAGGATATAGATAAATAAGGAATAAGTGAAAATCAAAGACAAGTATATTAATAGTTCTTCACAAGCTTGCCCAATGATGGTATTCTGGTGCAAGCATGTATACTGTTCTCTCTCTTTTCTCTCAGTCAATGTTCTAGCTCTAATATTTTTCCCTTGATTTTTTCAGATCCCCTTTCTCTGGAAGTTATTTTCCTTATAGCTAATTAGCTGATAAAACTGTTGTCAGTCATTTAATGCGGTGGTGGTAGGTGAAACTTTACAAAGAACTTCCCAAAAATATATTGTTTCTCTCCTGAAACGCCCCTCTCACCTCTCATACATACAGAAGACGTTCTATCTCTTCCCATCCTCTCCTCGGGTAACCTCATTCCTCGGGTTACAAATGCTTCCATATGAGGAACGACTGAAGACTATAGTTATGCTATCCTTCCTTAGTCCTCGGGCACCCACAAAATATATATAAAAACACATAGTAATGCTATAAGAAAACAAGAATAAGTAAAACGAATAGGAAGAGACTTTTTTTCTTTTTTCCTTTTTTTGAGAATCGAAAGAGACTTTTAGAAGAGCCAAGTCAAGAACCAAGAGTGCAATTGAGAAAGCCAACTTCAAGGAATATTTCTCCATGTCTTTTGACTTTGTGTATATTGTTGGTGCGATTGTTTTATGTTGTTTTCTTTTGCACCTTTACTGCTTGAGCCCTTCCACGTATATATAAGTGAAGCTTTTGGCGAAATTTACTGCACGTTTCGGTACTTAATTAATAAATGTGTTGGATCATAAATTTTAATTTTGGATACTGTAATAAATGTGTTCGATCATAAATTGTAATATTAAAACAATATTTTTTGCAAATTAATTAATAATATAGTTAGACGATTTTCTTTTCCAATAAATTCGTAAATTAGATGAAAATTTATTTTTTTTAAAGGTTGTTATTACATTTCTATGTGTACTGCAGTGCCACTTGACTAATTGTGTTTCTAAATGGAAACCTTTTAGTCTCAGTTAGTATTTTCCATATAATAGTTTGGTATTAGGGAAGCTAATCCCTTTGAATTCGATCATATGTGTAAGGAATTAGCTTTGATTGGTGGGTTAATTGCATGTTTCCTAATTCAAGTTTAATACTGATTTTAGTGTATTAAACTTGAGTCATTAATGCCAAGAAATTTCTTTTTAAGGTGTAAATTCAAATTTGAATTGAAACAAAAAAAATATAGGATTCTCAAAAAAAGAAAAAAAATGAAAAAAAAATATATGGAAAGCATAAAAGATGTTTAGGTCTTAAATTATGAGATTTGGTCAAGTTGTAAAATTGAAAAACGAAATAAGAGGGAAATCTATAATATGATTTTTTTTTTTTAATAAAAGGAAAATATCGTGTTCCTTGTTTTTAATTTCTAGCTAGGAGAGAACAAAATAATTTTAATGAGATATATACCATGAATAAGAGCAGTCAACTCACGAGTGCAATCAGTCTTCATCGGGATATTCTGTTTTGATTGCTTCAGTAGATTGCAGGCTGCAGCAACCTCATTGGGGAGTTCACAACATAAAATTCGTTTACATTACCGTACAGTACTTGGCATGACTTCACACCCCCCCCCCCCCCTTTTTAACACATTCGTAAAAAATCAAAATAAAATTTTTATAAAAAAAAAAAATAGAAGAAAAAATTAAATTAAATTCCAGGTTGGGCGGGTCGGGTGAGATCCAAAACCAACCCCAAAGGCCCGAGCTTTGAACCTGAACCCAAACCCAACCCAAACATTCTATTTAATAATAATTATAGAATACATCAACTTATTATAAAAATAAATAAATATGGTCTGCTTTAGTTCTTTTTTTATTTTTTTTGAAGGAATCCGTATAAGAAAAATATAGGGCATGGACAATTGGACATATCCTTGAAATTTTTATTTTTTCAAACATCTATTTATGAATAGATTTAAGCCCACCCAAAACTATATAAATATATATATATATATATATATATATATATATTCCAAAAGTAAACCCAACAATATATTTCAAAAGTGAGTACAATGGAATATTGGATTTAAAAATTTATTAAATAGTGTAATATTGTAAAAGAATTATAGTAGAGACCAATTGAACTCTAACCTATACGGTCACACTCAATAGGGACTAGATAGATAATGCTTCTTTTTTTCTTTTTCTTTTTTTCCTTAATACTGTAGATAGAGTGTATTAAATTGATCATTCATAATATATAAATACAGTATCCGCTTCTAAAATAACCATGGTAAATTTTGAAGTATCTTAACATTGACATCTTTACAAATGCGACAATCATACTCCTCCAGTCTTCCCAAGTGCAATTCCGAGATAAATATCAAGAATTACTTTGCAGTAGACATAACCATAATTTCTGCTTCTACAATCAAGGTATCTTCAACAAGAAACCCCTTGGATGCATCTTCAAGATCTTTTCGAAGCAAAAGTTGCGAAAAACCCCGGTCGATAAATGAGGCAGAGAACCAGTGTTTAACTGTAAGAAATTCGTTAAAAAAAGCTTAAACTTGGGGAAAGCAAATAAAAGAGAACAAAAAGCATATATAGTACACACGCAGTGACAAGCAACCGCCCCCCCCCCCCCCCCCCCCTCTCTCCCCAAGAGAAAGAAGAAGGAAGACAAAAATATAAAAATAATTCATTTACTTTTTTCTTCTGCATGTTTATTGTTAATTTGGTCCCTTATCCGCAGCTTGAATTCTGCAAAAATTTTGAGGTCTGGTGTAACACAATCAATTGAGCAGAGGAAGATGGAAATGGCTTTGTTTGCTGCGTCATGAATTCCCTTGGGATAAACCAGTAATTTCCTAGATTCAATCAAAAGAGTTAGAAATAATATTTGATAAATTTAGCAATGGTAGCTTTCGTTTTTATGACAATAAAGTGCAGTAAGTTTTTAGGCAGTACTGATAGAGTTTCTTATCATCGAAAAAGAGATTAAGAGCTCCAATCCTAGTACACCAAATTAGTGTCTTAATCTGATGATTAAGAGTAATTAATGAGAATGAATACTATGGTATATAGATATAAAAATAAACAAACAATACCATTTTGAATCTCCAACAATGTATATGCGAGAAGCAATGGGTGCTTTATCTTGCTGTGTGGAAAAGTTTTCAATCTTCCAATTTATAATTCGGTTAGAAGGTTCTTTTATCATGAACAGAGAGTCTCGTTTGGCACTACGTTCATGAACAAAAACCTCAGTACCAAATACGCAACAATCGTTGACAAGGTATCCATTAGGAAGAGAGCTGAAAGACTGGAGAGACAAAAATTTGTCAAAGCCCCATTCCATCTTAATGTCATGGAATCTTCTAATTGTCCCTTCAGCATCTACAAGATATATAGCATACTATAAGTCTATTAATAAGCAAAACAAATTTCCCAACAATTTTCCCAATTGTTGTGGTGTCTTTTTGTGATTGATGTACAATAAATGCGATGTTAATGGTGATACATGTGTAAATGATGTTACACTAATTATAATTTATCACTTCAACAAATTATAAACGAAAATGATCACGAATACCCTAAGGGCAGTAATTTAGGGACTATTTTTAAAATCAGTTAATAATAAAATGATGAAGTAATTAATTTTTTTTTACAACTTTTTATATTTTCCATTAAAGTAGTATTAAAAAACTTTTTTAATATGATTTATTAACAATTACCTTAAGGACACTCGTTAACATAACACTGAAAATGGTTATGAAATTTATTATAACTGTAAAATTGTTTATAGGCTTCTGTTAACAGGTGAATTTGTGCATAGGTTAAGGAGAGAATTAATGGGCCCCATTGCATTGGAAAGCAAAAAAAAAATCAAATATACAAATACTTCTTTAACTAACTAATGCATGTGACTCTTCAAAAACAATTGATCAATTATAATAAAAAAAACTTATAATACCTTGAAGGCTGAAGAACTCATTAACATGACCCTTGTTTATCTTGAAAATAAAATTATAAAAATAGTAATATATATATATATATATATATATATATAAATCATGAACGACCAAACCTTGAACAGTCAAGAACTCGTCCCGTATCTGATCAAACACGAACAATTTGAAGGTGGCATAAACCTCCCAACCAAGAGAATACTTTTCTGTATCAACTATTGACAAATAAAGGGAGATGTGATCAGTCCCATTCATTTTCTTGTTTCCTTTTGGATAGAGAGACAGCCTCCTGCAAAAGAAGATTAAGTAGACGATGATGAGGCACACATTTGTATTTTTAATTTTTAATTGAACAAAAAATATTGAGAGTAAAGCATTAGAGTCCACCATTTGTGCCCCCCAGCTTCAAAAACACCAGACTCGTATTTTTCCACCCCAGTCTCGCACAATAAAGAGTACGATTGTATTTTAAGTAAGAAATGAGTTGGACGAAAATGTCTTGCTGTTCTTGTGATTGCTGCAAAACATTAGGAATTTTTAGATACAATCTAGAGAATATTGGGGGACAAAGTATCAAAAGAAAAAAATTTATATATACAGGTGAAAAAGAAAGATTGAATGTTTAGTACTTTAGAATTATTAACAAAATATAACAAAAGTAGTAAGTTCTAGTTAGTTTCACTGACAAAATCTTTTCTTGTATCAGTCATAGGTTGAAGTTGATAATACTTTTTAAAGAGGTTGACATCTATATTATGATAAAAACATTTTATTTAAGGTATTTATTAACCTAATTTTTTTCTACTGCATGGAGGGCTGCCCTACGTGTGGGTTATTTGCCATTAATTTTTTTTCTCTTCTTGAATCAAGTTAATTTTTGAGAGGGAGAAAAGTGTAACTTTTGGAAATCTAAACTTTTAATTTTAGTTATATATTCTTTAATAAAAAAATATAGCTATTTTTTTTGCTAATAGATAATTGGTGTAACTATGCATACAATAGGGGGAAAAATCAAGGGTCTGGGGCATGGTCCAAGTATGGTTTCGTTGGCTCTCTTACTTCAATTCCCCCACCCCCAAAATATAAAAAATAAAAATAAAAAATAAAAAGCCTTGAAAGCACAATGAATCCATCCAAATACGGTGATAAAACTAAAACTTGTCCCTATCACACTAGTGCACTAAACTTTTCCAGAGACCTGTTTTAATCCGTTTAACAAGTTTCCACTAATAAACCCATCTTAACTTATACAAGTTTAGAGAAAATAATTTTAAAACGTTAATGACATTGAGGGTTTAAGATTTAGAAAGCACAAATACTTCATTTGAAGTGTCATACTCATGTCGCATTGGTGTCGTACCTATGTCATACCTAATGTGTCATGTTATAATTTTTCAGAAATTGTTCGTATTATTGTGTCATACTTGTATTCATACTCGTGTCTATGTATGTGTTCATATTTCCTAGTAATTAAGATTGTTACAAATTAAAGGTTATAGCTTCTTTTGTTTCAAATTAAATTCTGGACTTTATTTATATCAATTTGATTTTTGGGATGATTTGGGATTTTAATTGATGCCATTTTAAAAGTATAAGATTTGCATTGTACCTAATGAAATTAGTGTTTAATTTCTAACAATCTTAAACATTAAGTCCAAAAGTTTTGAAATTATAAAGTTTAATTTCAAATCACCCATTAAAAATAGGATATAATTAAAATGTAATTTGTCTAGAATTCTATTTCAAATTATCAAAAGGAAGTTTCGATTAAAAAAATATTATGTTAAAGAATAGCTGTGATGAGGCTTCCCTTAAAAAACAAAATGTTTATGTTAATGTATAAGTGTATAACTGAGGTTTGGTACTATATGAATATATTCTTTCATTGTGATGTCTGCTGCAAAAAATTCAAGAAATAAGAGTTATATATTCTATTTGATTATTTTTTTAGAAAAGGGAAAAAAAATTAGTTTGGATAAACACCTTTCAAACTTTTTTTATTTGTTTTTATTGAATGTGAATTTCGAAAATCTAACCGTTAGAGTCATTCATACTTATAAAATTTCAAGAAAATCAATAACTAATAATTTTGTCAACAATCAAATGCTTAAATTCAAGTTTTTTTTGTATAAAATTATGCATAAAAAATAGCATCTGATTTGAAAATTTGATATGCATACTAAAATCATAAATAAAATACATTCTAAAGGTTAAATTTTTAAAATCCACATTTAATAAAAATAAATAAATAAGAGAAATTTGAAGGACTTTTATTCAAACTAATTGAATGTGGCTAGAAAGTAAAGGACATTAGAATACATATATCTATTTTTATGAACACTGAAATAGAATAAATAAGATACAAAATATCAGTGTCAAAGAACCTTCAAGAACCAAGAGCCAAGAGGGAAAAAGAACATACCGAATTCGCCGCTCGACTTGGTTCCCATGACTTTAGATTTTGGTTTGTCTAAATCCTCTTTATTCAAAACCATTGTAGATTGCGTTATTTATAAAGGGGCATCAATATGCCAAAGCACTTTACACACGTAACCGTACGTGTGATTGTTTGGAAGGAAAGAATAGAGAAGGGATCAAGATGCAGGGAAAAAAGAAATAAAGAAAGGATTTATGCTTATTTTGATGGGAGAGAAAGGATTGGATTTTCTTTAAGGATACATAAAAGAAACTATGATAAAACTTAGTATAATCCTTGTTAGGATAAGTACTGTTCGTTAATTCTCGTGTCAAATTTTCAATGGTAAATCTCCATGTATTCGAAATTTCTTTCGATTGTAATTACATTGAGTCAAAAAGGATCAAGTTAGATGAAGAGTACAACCTGCAAACAACGGGAATTTTTCTATCAGGCGAGCTTAATAGACTTTTAAATTTTGTTATCACAGAACCTTTTGATGGTGTTAAAAAGCAAGCTCTCTAAATAGAATGGGATTCTTCTTATTAAATTGAAAGAAAAATGAGAGAGTACAAAAATAAGTATCTCCCACTCTGCTATACATACACCAACGTAGAGCATGGCAAAAGAGGAAACAGAAATGGCGCCAAAAATTCTAACTAACTACTATCACTAATAAACCCAAACCAATTACATCAGGATACGTGGTCAGACTATTTAACTATTTCTAGTATTAGCTTCTGCACGTGTTGATCTTGTGACTTCGTTAAGTTTAACTCTGTCGTTTGCCCATTATCATTAAACAACATTGCCGTTTCTTCTTTATTTCCTTTCCTTTTCTTCAAAGCATCACGATTTGATCTCTTAACACTCCCCCTCAAGTCCTGAACCTAGGGGTGTGCAAAAAACTGACGAACCGAAAAAACCGGCTGAAACCGACTGAACCAATGCCAAAATTTCTGTTCAGTTTTGGTGCGGTTTGGTTTTGGTTGCATTTTTTAAAAACTGAAATTTTCGGTTTCGGTTTCAGTGTTGGATTTTTTCACCCCAAAACCGACCGAACCGACTGAAATATATATATATTTATATATATATATATATATATATATATATATTTATGTAATTTTAAAACGTATCTGATCAGTGGCTAAGTGGTATGCCCTTTATGGTTTGTTTAGCTGATTTCGCGTGTTCAAGCCTTCGCGTTGACGTGGTTTTATTTTTTAGCTATTTAAGTTTTTAAAACCCTAGAGCTTATAAAGACGAAAATGCCCCTCATCTATTCTTCATTTCTTCCCTTTTCTTTTCTTCAGCCGTGTTAGGACATATGTGGTTCAAGTCTGTGAACATATGTCACTATTTTATGTAATTGGCTTATCCTTAGACAAAACGCACTTTACTTGTAATTGGGTAGATTTAGGATGAGTTTAACACTTCAGTTCAAGGTTAAGTGTTGAAGCCGTCAAAGTCTGTCCAAGAAACAAGCTGGGAAGTGCAAGATTTTAAAGCTCGACACATACCTCGACAGATACATCTATCGAGCTTTAAAGGAGCTGTTTTGCCCGAGCCTCGACAGCTATCTCGACACATCTCGACACCTCTATCTGTCGAGAATTAAAGAAAACAGATTTCCAGGTCTGTTTCAAGTCTAATCCGTGAGTGTGTTTTTGGGACTTCTTTTCTCCTAACCCTAGACATATAAGAGGATTATTTTAAAGGCCGTCAAAGCAGAGATCACAGAAAACAAGTTGCACATTCTTTGAGAACTTGTTGTTCATGCAATTTGGGATCTGACAGACAAAGTTCGTGCCCTAGTTCATCCTTGATGATTTGAAGAACTTTGCAGCCAACTCTCTCTCTCTCCATAGTTGGTAATTGAAGTCGCGTACTGGGATCCGCGCATTTGGTTAGTCACGTACTTGGGAGCCGTGCATTAAAAGGAGAAACTTTACAGAACAAGTCCAATTGGGTATTGGGGTAAGAGTTCAACTGTAGGTTTGAGGTACTGGGATTCCTTACTTGTAACTGCTTGTTGTGATAATATGGAGTTTCAAGTAACCTTAAATCACCCGGTGGGGTTTTTGCCATAAGGGTTTTCCCCATTCGTGAACAAATCATCGTGTTCTTTATTTTCCGCTGCATAACTTAGTTTGGTGATTTGTTTATGCTGCCACGTGATATTGCATGTTAATTTGATTAATTAAAAACTGGGCTAATTAATTAATCTAAGTTATCACAAGGGGTCAACGCGTTTATGGCCTGTCAAGCCGCCTTCTTCTTCAAATTTTTCTCTCAATTTTTTCTGTCTCCTTCTATCCTACTCGTTCTCGCTTCAGTTGACACGCGCACACACACACAAAGAAAAATGGAAGAAGAAGCTTTCTCAACCTTTCTTCGCTCAAAGTCTTCAGTCTCTCTGACTTTCTCCCAGTCTCTCTCTCTCTATCTCTCTCTGCATTTCATCTCTTTGCTTCAGATCGATGAAGACCAACTATAAGAAATCTCTACTTCTCTTTTCTTTCATATATCTGAGATTCTCATAATATAATTGGTGGGTTTTTTTTACACTTTAGGCTGTGTTTGTTTTGTTTCATTTATGCTATGATTTTTTTTTTCCAAGTGAACGATGATGATCTGTGTGAAAAGTTTTGAGCTTGTGGTTTTTATTGATTCTGAGTGTGATTTTATATGCTTTAATTTTTGCTTTATCGTTTGAATTTAAAAGAGTGTGATTTTGAAAATCTCAAACCCTCTCTTTGGAAAACCGACCGAAACACACCGAAACAGAAATACACCGAAACCGAAATACACCGACACCGATCAGTTTCCAGCCATTTAAGTCGGTCTCGGTTGAGAATTTCACAAACCGAAATTTTTGGTTTCGGTTGGCCATACCCATACAAACCGACCGAAACCGAACCGAGCACACCCCTACCTGAACCTCAGGTTTCTGAGACTTGTAAGGACAAAATTGGCTTTTACCCTTTTCAAAAAAACAATCCAGCATTTTGCCCACTTTTCCAAACTAATTAAGGAAATGTCCCTCTTTTGAAACTCAATTTTCTCAAAATCAAGTTAAGCCCTATAGCGACATTTTAAGGAGCCTATAGTGACGTTTTAAAGACCTATAGCGACATTTTTAAACTCGATCTTCATGAAATCAAGTTACATGCAATTTGTTTTTCTTTCTTTTACCTATAACTTGATTTCATGAAAATCGAGTTTAAAAACGCCGCTATAGGTCCTTAAAAATGTTACTATAGGCTCCTTAAAACGTCGCTATAAGGGTTAACTCAATTTTGAAAAAATCGAGTTTCAAAAGAGAGGCATTTCCCTAATTAGTTTAACAAATGTGGCAAAATGCTGGATTGTTTTTTTGAAAAGGGCAAAAGCCCATTTTGGCCGACTTGCAATGATAAACGAGAACTTGAGGGCTTCAAAGGCTTTGGAATGAAAATATCTGTTAAACCCAATTTCCTACTAATCTTATAAAAGCTGGAACTCCCAAAGCTTTGGTCAAAATATATGCAACTTGTGAATTGCTGTCAACATGAAAGGTCTTGATATCACTCGCTAAAATTTTATCTTTCACTAGACCTGTGAAAGACTGGGTTTGTTGCAATGTGTAGAGCAGCCTAGTTGTCACAAAAGAGTATAGTAGTTTTAGGATGATTAATCTTCAAATCTTTGATCAATTGCAATACCCAAGTTATTTCACATGCCACAGTAGCCATTGCCCTGTATTCTTCCTCAGATGACGATTTAGACACTACTCCTTGCTTATTTAATCTACATGACACCAAAGAGTCACCCAAAAACACACTATAATCTGTCAATGATCTTCTTCTTAGTTTATTTAGACCCCTGAAAATTTAGATTGTTTAACCTACTTAATTAATCAAGTTGTTACTTAGGTTTATTATGCAAATCTAGATTAAACACAACAATCATATCACATATAGCAGAATAATAAAGAAGACATGCGATATGATGACCTAGGAAAACTAATGAAACTATCCAGTTTTAAGGTAAGAAACCTGAGGAGAATTTAACCTAAATAATCCTCAAGGCAACAAATTCAGTATATAGAAAGGAAGTTTTACTGTAGATTTTTTCCTAAATCTAAAGCTACCTTTTGTAGTACTTACTCATATGACCACACGCAACTTCGAATTTATAAACTCTTCTATCTAAATTTGTTGAACATAAACACCCACGTTTGTGACTTTAAGATCCCACTCAAAGTTTTAGATCATCATCAATAGTTGATCTTGTAGCAACAACTTTAGATCTACCGGTTCTAATGGTATGAGAATGATTTTTGATAGTGCCTTTTAATGGAAAATGTATGATTTTAGGTCCCTGTAAACTAGATTGTTTAACCTAATTAATTAAACAAGTGAATACTTAGGTTTATTATTCAGATCTAGGTTAAAACAAAACAATCATATCACGCAAAGCAGTGAAAAATAAAAAACACAATGATATGATTACCCAAGAAAACCAAACCAGTAAAAACCCTGGAAAGGATTTAACCTAACTATCCTCAAGGTAAAAAGCAAATCTACTATAAAAAATCGAACTTTACAATAAGACTTAGACCACTAACATCTTATTGCTATCATATGTAGAACTTACTGACACGACCACGTGCAAGCTCCGAAACTACGGACTCCTTCTCTATTAGGCCTTTGCAACACAAGCACCTACACTTGTGACTTTGAGACTCTACTCAAAGGTTTTGGATCTCCTTAGATGTTGATCTTGTATGAAAAAACTTCTACAACACCGGATCTTGAGATTTTTCAAGGAATAACACCGATAGAAGACTTTAGAGAGTTTTTGGGTACAAAACCCTAGATCTACAAAAGAGGCACAAGATGCACTCTAATATCTCTAAAAAAAACTCTAAAAACCCTCTCTAGGGTTAGCTTATGATGTCCTTTACATACTGGAAAAAATGAATCACGATTTGGGTTTCAAACGGATAAGTTATGGCCTTTTTACTTTTGCTGATTTTTGCTGATATGTAACTTTCGATCAATCGAATCTAATTTTCGATCAATCGAACCTTGTAGAAATTGAATAGTAATTTCTTGCAATTTCTTGATTCCAAACTTAATTTAAACCAAACTTTGAGCAAGTCTAAACTTAGACTAAATGTTTTGATCATAGTTTGCCAACAAATACAAATTGAAGTTCTAATACATTGGTTTCTAAAGTCTTAGAACTTAACAAAAAAGGCACAGCACCTTTTAGATCTCAAAAGAAAAGCTTCAAAGTCTCTTCAAAACGTGCCTTAGAGTTTCCTCTAAATAGGCTGATGGGCCGAAATTACTTAATGGGCTTAATAGGCTGATGGGCCAAAATTAAAATTTGCGGAATCACAGTTTGATCGGTCGAACTATCTTCTCGATCGGTTAAGCTTGACAAGTTTTGTTTCCTTGAACCTGTAGCTTGTATGTTCTTGAAACTTGACTTTTATCAACTTGAGCATTGTCTAATATATTCTATAGATTCTGAGATCTATATCTAGATAAGTTTATGTTCATGGTTTGCCAATTGTTCTAAAATTTTAGAACCTAACAATCTCCCATTTTGGCAATCCATGACAAAACTTACATAAATAATGAAGTGCTCAAATACAAGAATAACCCAATTATAATAAATGCTCAAATACATAACAAATTTCAATTTAAGACTTCAAACCTAAAAGTTGCTAGACGAGGCAAAAGATCTTGATAAAAATGTACCTGTCTTTCGTCAAACACTCAAAAGAGCACATCAATGCATGTGTGAAAATAAAGACAGATAAATAACAAATATACAACAGAAGTCAAGAGAAAATAGAGAATCAAGGAAACACAAAAGAATTAAGCTCTATAGAAAATAGAGACAACTCCCTCTATGAAGAGCAATAGCTCTCCTTATGAACAACACAGGTTTGAAAACCAGCTTTCTCCCCCTATATAATAGGAAAAACAAAACAAGTGGGAAAAATAGCTTTGGGGAAAATGTAGGAGGTGGGGAAAAATAAAGTAGCACAAACCAAACTTAAAAAAAAATAAATAAATAAATAAATAAAAAAAGGTAAGGATGCACATGAATACAAATATTCTCTCTTTCAATATATGCAAACTTGACACTATGTGACTCATAAACAAATGCATGCAAACACTTCAGGCACAATCAGTTAAGACTATACAGAAATACAATATAGATCTCAATGATATAAAAATTCCACATGCAATGTGTTTTCATGTATCAAGGTAATTTGAATTCAAATCATCCTCAAAAGTAGAGAAAATATTATTTATTATCCACCATAACTTTCAAAAACATATTTCCAATTTTTAGCAGTTCACACATCAAGAAAAATAGCATATACTAAAATGTACAAAACTCAAAACTTAATCAATTAATTTTTAAGTTAAGTTGAGTACCCAATTTAGCAAAGTGTATGCATGTTGCGTGCGAAACCAATTTATGGGAGATATGACTGCAAAAATGCAAGATAGATAAAGGAAACAATGTAATGCATGTCCTAATCTATATGTGCAATGCATGTGAATCCTATCACAAATGATGCATGAAAACACTAATCGGTAAAGAAACTAAAAACTAAAATTTTTCCAATTTTGATCGGTCGAACATCGATCGAGTCAGGCAGAGAGTTTTGAACACAAAAACTCATAGTTTTGATCAGTCAAGGGAAACCTTCAATCAGTCAAAGTAGTGAAAATTTTAAAACTTAAAAATTTGGAAATTTTTTGTAGAAAAAACAACTTAAAAAGCAGTTTTTAAGACTCAATGTATATAATCATGATCCAGAAAAGTTTTAAAAACATGATACCACTCAGATGCAAATATCAAAACCAATTAAGAAGTTAAAATCACAAAATTTAAACTTCTAAAACATAAAATTTTCATTTTTCTTCAAAATTCCCAACCAAAACAAACATTTTCATTTACATATCAATTTGTATGCAATTAAAGATAGCTAGATTAGACAACATACACAATCTTATATACAGTATTTAGCATCGATTTGCATGTAGTGTGCAACTAGTAAGTGCTCTAAGTATAGAAAAGGTGAATCATAGATAATAATCAAACAAATTTTCTACATTATCAATTACATTGGTTTGAAAGTGACTATCACCTGAAGAGTTAAATCATATAACTCCCACATCTCCTAGAAAACAAGTTTGCAGTCATGTAAAGATAACACCTCATTTTATCTTGCTGTGCAAGTGCTACACCTTATCGAGCATACCTTTTATGATTGGCACACAGGTGTCATGATTAATGAGTAACAGTGATAAAATGGTTACTTATGCCTTTTTTCTAGAATTTTCTAGTCCTTACAATGAAAAGAGTGTGACATCAAAATCAAGATCGTTTGTTTAACAACTATAAACAACTCATATAATTAAGCACTAAATAACACAAACTAGCAAAGTGCAAAAAGTAGCTCATCAAATCTAAGCAAGGTACACAGTCATGAATGCAAATTTCATTGGCCAACCTTTATTACACACTAAGTGATGTACACAGAAAAAAATAATTTTTGGATTTATAAATTTTTATTTTTACCACAACCAAAAAGTACACCTGATGCTTAATAAATAAAGAGCAAAAGCAATTCCTGACAACATGTAATGCAAAAATAGTGCTCAACTAAGCTATAAAGGATACACAAACAAGAAATATCAATTTCTTAATTAACCCATGAGTACATGGTCAAACTATTACATAATCATACAAAATTAGAGATATCTCATGCACTTAATTAAGGAACACACACTTTCTATGTTTTTCCACACTATCAAGCATGTTCTAAGTCAAGAGAGAGACATTATAATTCATGTAATCCTCAAAAAAAAAAAAAAAAAAAAAAAAAAACAAAACAAAACACATAATAAAATATTTTTGTCTTTTTGAAAATTTTCAATATTTTTGGATTTTGTTTTTGAATAAATATATAACCTAAGAAATAAAACAACCAAAAATTGAAAGAAAATATGTCCACAAATAATTAAAAGAATTAAATCAGGAACAAGTAAACAACACTCATCTTAGCAAATCTTTTCTCACCCATACAATACGCGTCTATGGCTTTGTAGGTGAAAATCCTTGAGAAATAGAGTGTATTTAAGGGAGTACACACTTCTTCTGAGAGAGACCTAAAACCAACAATTTCCTTTCACAAGCCAACAAGCTTAAATTTTTCAAAAGTATATGAAACAATTTATCAAGACTTATAGCAGGAGATATATCATCACAGATTGTTTGTTTGCTTAGACCCCTAAAAACACGGATTGTTTAAATTTCAATTTATGATAGTTAGGACTAATGTGACCACATACACCACAAAAGTGACAAACAGAAACAAATTTAGAAACATCAGTATTCCTAGAGGAGTTTCTGGTCACAGGCTTTGGTTCTTGCCTCAACAAACAACAATTTGGTCTAATGAGACCAAGAACACCACAAAGGTGATAGGTAGACACAAAAATAGATTTATTTTGCAATTTAGTAGTAGGTTTAGACATTAGTTTAGAAACTTCAGCATCTATATCAGAATTTTTACCTTTGTCAAACCTAGCAAAATAAACATTTTGTTTCTGATTCCTCTTAAAAGGAGGAATATAAACTTTGTCATCTTTAAGCTTAAGAGGAATAGAAATAGATCTATTATCAATAAAAAGTTTGGTACTAGACAAATTTTCAAGTTTGGTATTATACACCAACGCAGAGCAAGGAAAAAGAGGAAAAAGAAATGGCGCCAAAAATTCTAACTAACTTCCATCACTAATAAACTGGAACTATTTACATTAGGACACGTGGTCAAACTCTGTAACTCTTTTTGGTGTTAGCTTTTGCATGTGCCAACTTGGTGACTTCATTAAGCTTAACTCTCTCATTTGCCTAGCATCATTAAACGACATTATTGTTTCTTCTTTATTTCATTTCCTTTTCTTCAAAGAATCACAATTTGATCTTTTAACAGACGGAAACTCAGTCGAGCGAGTTGTTAGCTTGGATGAAAAATTTAGTTTTTACTAAGCTGTTCTCATATCCAATCAAGCCTCTTTAGTGACTGAAATTATTGGGTTATAGATTGACCACGACTAATTAATTCAATTGCTCAAATTGATTAATTAAGTTAAATTACATGTAAATCATGGAGGCACCAACAAATCACCAAATAAACTAAGTGCAACGGAAATTAAATTGACACTGTGATTTTTTGACAAATGGGAAAAATATCTTGCAAGGAAAAACCCACATTGGGTGAATTTCATGTCACCACTCCCAGCCCAAAAATCCACTAATCAAGAATATGTGGTTACAAGTATAAAGAATCTTATCACTACCTTGGATTATCCTAAAATAACAACCTACAGTTGAACTTTTACTCTAATCTCTAATTGGACTTGATCTTGTAGAGACTTTTTTCTTTACACGGTTCCCAATACGTGATTAACTCTCAACAACTAATTAATTGTTGTTGGATGCAAAGTTCTTCACTCCAAAGCACGTTGAAGATCTAAAAGCATTTGGTTACAAAACCCTAAAACACATAAAAAGTGCAGTAGCTTCTCACTGAGTGTATGAGTTCCTTAATTGAGTCTTTGTGTCTTTGATGACTTTAAAATAAAACTTTTAAAGGTCTAGAGGTTTAGTGAAAGAAAAACTAGCAATCCAAGTCATCGTGGGCCGAAATTCAGATCTGAAAATTTTGAAATTGTAGAGCTCGATAGATTGAGAGGTGTCAAGCTTGTGTTGAGAATAATCCATAAAGTCTCGATAGAGAGATGCACTGAATCAGCTTTTTTTTTTTTTTTTTTTTTTTTTTTTTTTTTTTTTTTCGCTTGTTTCTTAGTTCAGTCTTCATATCTTCAATGATATCACTTGTAAAGTAAACTTCACATACCTATTAATACATTAAACCCAACTTAAATCTACCCAATTACAAGTAAAGTGCACTTTATCAAAGGATAAGTCAATACATAGAAAATATGACCCTAACATATATTCATGATGCATCTATAGGGCTCTAAATGCCATGGTTCATTTAAAAACACAAATAATTTCATTTTTAAAGAAAAAAAAAATGCTAAGATATGGTGGCCCTATTTTACAAATGGGGCATGAATTTTAAATATGTAAATCATGTGGTGATTCACCTAAGTTTCAAGTACAAATTTTATTCAAAACCCTCTTTTGAAAGAAATTGAGCTTGAGGCATTGGTGGTACACAAGGTGAGTATAGCCCATGAGTCAAAATGTAAGCGAGAAGAGTTAAGTAAGATCTCGGATCTAAAACTTAAAAATAAATGGGGGCACATATCCATTCAAGCTATCATTCTCTAAGCCAATAACACCTCAAGTCTTATAAGCACATCTCTTGCCATTTTAGAGTTAACTCGTTAAACAAGGGAGTTACCAGGAGCGAAAGGAAGGATGGTTGCTGTAAAATAGCCACGAATGAGAGGTTTGCTCAAATAGTGGGGCACTTAGAGGAATATAAGTTCTAATACCATTTGTTGGGTCCCAACCTCGTATTGTGTGAATTAAGAAAATCAACTAAAACTTTTATTAAAAACCTCTTGCTTTTCATTGCGTTCATACACACAATTGTTATTCTCACTATGCTCACACTACAGCAACACCTATTTCTTTTCTTTTTCCTTTTTTTCTTTTTTTCACTTCGCAATATAAAAGATTTTAGTTTCCATGATTTGAGTTTGATTGGGAGGTGAAAAAGTGGAGTGATGAAAACTAGTGTATTTGCTTGAAGAGAAAAGTGAGAGAATGAACGATGTAGTTTATATAAATGTACTTTTTATATCCTTACTACATAATATATAGGAAATAATTTATTTATACTTATTAAATATTATTTATTATCAATTAAAATTAATAAAATGACATCTTAAAAAAATTAACACATTACACATATTATTTTACTTTTTTTCTTTGTAATTAAATTTATTATATTTTGTTAAATAAAAATTAAATGGAATCGTACAGTAAATGCTTCCATGTTGGGGGAAAAAATCATGGACCTTTGCTAATTGAAAAGGAATAGCACAAAACATGAATATACAAGCAGTGAATGTTATTGTATGATGATAGAAATGTAACGTTAAAAAATTTTAAAAAAAAAAAAATCCAGCAAAAGACGATAAGAAGGACTGAAGAAAACAAAACAAATCAAAGGACAGATGTAGCAGTTGAAGTGTTGAACATTGTAATTAAGTGAGGATAAAAATATAATTGTAAAGACTGAAGCAAAAGAGACCAAAATTTCTTTAATTTTCTCATCAAATGGGAAATTTGATTTTTGGGCTCTTGACCCCACCAAAATCTCACCTCTTTTCCTGCTCAACCAAACGACCAAATATACCATTTTCTCTGCCCTATTTTCCATCCCTTCAATAATCACTCCAACCAAACGCAACTTAAGTCACAATTGGATTTTGAAACAATTTCCTAACACTTAGGTCATATGGATTTTAAAAGTGCTATGATGGTTGAATTGGATAATTAATTTAGATGAGGCCAAAGTCATAACCTTAAATCTTAAATTCTATAGGGATAGGGATAGTAATTTGAAAATCTAAGGGCTTGGTAATTGCTTCCCTAACTTAGCAAATCCCTCCTCTTGGTACAGTAACACAAGTTGAAGCAATGGCAGCAAGAAGAGCTGTTAAGTTCACTTTAGAAGTGGGTATCAGAGAAGCAATTGTTAAGGGTGACTCAAATATTATTTTTAAAGAGAAGCTCTAAACCATCATTTACTTTGCATGGGCATTTAATACACAATGTAAAACTTCAAGTTTCTCATTTTTCTTATATTAATTTTTCCCATGTTCACCGTCAAGAGAACACAATAGCACATTCTCTTGTAAGAAGAACAATCGCATCGCCCAATTTACTTGTTTGGGTGGAAGAGATCCCACTAGATATTCTTCATATTGTTCTGGCCGATTTGGCCTCTTTGATTTAATGAAATTTATGTATTTCTTCTTTAAAATTACTGGGGACTTGGTATGGAAAGTAATCCTTCCACATGGTACTGAAAACCCTTATTTTGAAAAATGATCTCCTAATTTGGAAGGACCATACTTGATTTGTGAAGTATCTAATGGATATGCATACAAGTTGATGTATATCGATAGGAATTAACATCGATCTTAAATCAATAAATGGAGTATATATGAAACATTACAAGCCAAGTATGAATAAAATGGATCCACAACATAAGAGATCCATGGTAGTAAAACTTATTGTACAAGCCAACTAATATTTTAAGAATAATAGCAGTAGAGGTCTTTCAATAGTAATTAAGAAAATAGTTATAAGAGTGATGAGCTGAAATCAAAGCGTGAAAAGTTACTTATAAAATGCAGCAATCAGAACAGTCCATTCAATTGAAGGTTCTTTACGAAGTTTGTCAATTTCTTGGCTTTCTTGTTGTAAAAGCTGTTCATTCTCTCGAAAATCACTGATCTCTGACTCAATGCTACTTTTTTGTTGGGAATACATTTCTTCGCAACAGGGCATCCTCTTAATCATCTGCTTTTCATATTCTCGAAGCTTTTTCTTCAGTGTTTCATGTTTGGTAACCATCTTTTGCATCTCATCTCGACAGGGTTGAAATGCACTCCTGTAAGTTTCTAGAGTTCCAACATGTACTTTTTGTGCTTTTTTAAGTGCATCTCTCTTCTGCTCTTTGTCAGCTGCAATCCTTAAATTTTTAACTTTACTATTGATCTCATTATTGAAGTTCTTTAAACGTTCATTCTTGTCCTGTCCAAGGATACAGAGTTTGTCAACCAAGCAGTCAGCAGCATTTCTGAACTGGGTTAAGAAAGTATCATTCAAAAGAACAACATCAATCGACATATTCATGAAACTTTTAAGATCTGCAAGGCACTCTGTCGTGGCATTAGAAGAGGAAGAGGCAGACTCGATTACTGTTTCCATTTCATCAAGAGATTTAGAGATATTCTCTAACAGCTTATAAAAATCCTTAACATTAGAATCATCGTGATTGCCTGCAAAAGTGTAAGAAGATCAAAGCATGAAATTCAATATACAGGGGACAACAGAAAGATCAATGAAAGATAATTCACCAAACATCCCCTAACTACCTCAGAATAGAAGGCATAAAGCCTAAACTACCTCGGACATGGCTGTAACTTCATTAGTAAATGCCATTTAAGTAAATAACTCTTCCACCAAGAATCGAATTACAAAAAAGAGCGTTAGTTTGGGAATTTCTTATTTACGGTAGTTTATTTGTACATAGTTTATCATTTTGGTAATATTTATGTTAAATGTGTTACAAAAAACTTAAAGTTGAAGTAGTTTAGTAAAAAAAAAAACTGAAAGCTAGAATATTCGGGAAAAAAAAAGTCAAAAAGTAAAAAACTATTTTTTTTTTTCAAAATTCCCAAACGTAAGAACTAAGTCAAACTATCATAAATATAGTTAAATATTAAAATTTATCACCAAACAACTTAAGTTTTTATTTATTAGGCTGGTAACTACGGCAAGGACATAAATCTCCACCCCGGAGTTCTTGAGACTTGGTATGTAAAATTAACACTCGTGTTTAAAGGATACTTCCCCAAATACAATGAGCTGAATCCAACGAATGAAAATAAGCAAAACCCATAGTTGTATTAATTAAAGGAAAAACTTTAAGATCACAACTATTTCGCACTTATTTTTACAACTAATTAATGTGGATGAGTGTTAGTAGTGAAAAAAAGATAAAAAAATTGGTGGGTTTGGATAAAATTGACAAACAAACCAGTCATAAACTGCTATATAAACTGCTATATAAGATAGTTGTAAACAGGGGTGTAAAATTAGTTGCCGACCTCCTATGGATGAGTCAGGTTTGGTACATGTGGTGGAGGCTTCTGGAAGCTTGGGGAGGTGGATTGTTCTGTTGAAATAAAATTACAAAAAGAAACTTACAGAGAGAGAGAGAGAGAGAGAGATATTTAGAAAATTTCTTGTATTTTTTAAATTAAAAAAAATGTAAATACAATTACTTGTATAAAAAATTGGGAAAAAAAGAAGTCAAAACTACCTCTTTTAATGGCAAAATAGAGCTGGACAGAAGGATCAACGTTAGTAACAATTGTGAACTAGGGACTAAAGTTACAAAAACAAAACTTATGAGCCAAATTTGACAACTCAACAAACTGAAAAGATATCATTTGTAATTTTGTCAAATGTTTATGTTCTTGTATGGCTGTGGGAAGCCTTCCATTAATTTCCCAAATGGTAGTGAACAATAATCTGTAATTTAGATGCGAAGAGACTGAGACAAAAACAAATACAGGAAAAAAAAAAATACCCTATCATTTCCGTCTGAATAATATGATGATACTTTTCCATTCTAAATGGCCACTTTAGCTCGAAGTATTGAAGAAATCACCGTTATTTTAATACTTTAATCTTTTGAAAGAGTAATTGAGAAATTAAAACAACTCCGGATATTAAAATATTTATGTATAAAAATAACATTTTTTAATATCGCTCACTCCTTTTTCTTTTTCTTTTCTTTTCTTATCTTTGTGGGTCAAGACCTCAATTTCGGAAATTTGAAGTTCCCTTCATACACTCTTTTGTTTTTTTTTCCCCCGCTTTTTTGAGAATCCTCTTCATACATTTTAAGCAAATGCCATCAAAGATTTCCAAAGTGGGCAATAAAAATTGACAATAACGATGTAGTTTTTAAAATGTTGAAAATGAAACAAAATAAGAAAGAAAACAACAGGATGAGAAAACATACCGGCCATGTTGCTATTGTCAGACCTGTCTTAGGAATTAGTTTCTTGAAATGCCTTCTTCTTGGATAGAAAAAATGATAATTTACATTATTTATAGAGAGAAATCAATGGTCATGTTGCTCCACGACCGTACAATAGGACTTCAAGCATCATGGAACCCGTACGTGCGATTTGTTGAAAGGAAAGAATAATTAAGGAAAGAATAATTAAGGAATGGGGATGCAAGAGACAAGAATGATTGATGCCTATTTTGTTTGGAGAGAGAGAAGAATCGAAGGAAGGTATTTTCCTTCACTATGATTAAATTATTAAAAATAATATTATTGTGGTTATTGTGCATTGGCTTAATTGACCCAATTTAGTGTAAAGCTCGTCTAGAGCTAAATTTAGACCTTTAGCATCTACATTTCTATAAACCCTGCATAGAGTTGATTGTAAAGTAGTATTCATCACTTGCACTCCTAATCCTAGGTGATAGGCCAAAAAATGTATTGACCACTTGTGATGAATTAACCAATTAATTAGTCAAGTGAATTAATTAGGTTCAACTACATGCGATGAGCGTGATAGCACAAACAAATCATCAAATATCTAAATATGCAGCAGAAATTAAATGACACAGTGATTTGTTTACGAATGGGAAAAACCTACATGGCAAAAACCACACCGGTTGATTTTAAGGTCACCACTCCTGAAAATCCACTATTATCAAAACAAGCGGTTACAAGTAAAGGAATTCCAATACCTTATACCAACCTACAGTTGAATCCTTACCTCAATACTCAATTAGACTTGTTCTGTAGTGACAATCTCTCCTTGTATTGCAAGGCTCCCAGTACATGACTAATAAAAAGATGCGCGGATCTCAGTATGCGACTTTATCACCAACTTGAGAAGGATGTTAGTTGCAAAGTTCTTCTGTTCATCAACTGATGAAGATCACGAATTTGCTTGGTCATAAAACCTTACGGTGTACAGACACGGTAGCTTCTTCAAGAATTAGGGCAAACTAGGTTTCCAGTCATACTTGAGAAATTATGCTCTTGTGTAATTGTGCTCTTGACTGTGTAACCTGATACGCCCCTTAAAATAACCCTTATATATGTTTAGGGTTGTGAGAAAAGAAAACCCAAACACATACTCAAGGATTGGATGAAAAACAATCTTGAAAAACTGAGTTTCATAAACCTTAATAGATAGCCATCTATTGAGATAGCTGTCAAGCCATGGGCTTCAGTAGTTTTTAAACCTCGATAGATACTAGCTGTTGAGTTTTAAAATCCAGCACTTTCTTACTTGATTCTTGGATAGACTTGTATGGCGTTAACACTTGAACTTGAAACCTTGTTTCTTGAAGTATTAAACACATCCTAGATCTATCCAAATACAAGTAAATTGCGTTTTGTTAAAGAATTAGCCAATACATAAAATGTTGACATATATTCCTAACATTTAATCACATATGTCCTAACATTAGGGTATTTAAAGGAGGTTAAATCCTAGATTAAACACACATTAATTATGGTTAATTGACTTGTATAACAAGTAGCCTTTTTAGCTTGCATATTAAGCAGGATTGGGCTTGGCCCAAACTATTGGGCTTAACATATCTCTAACAAGGACAAAGCCTCGTTGAAGTCGATGGGTTGATGGGACTTCAATAGTATCACAGTACTTCACACATCAAGAAACTTCACACACAGAACGTACGAGTGATTTGTTGGAAGGAAAGAATAAAGAAGGGATCCGTATGGAAGATAAAAGAAGGATCAATGCCTATTTTAATTGGTGATAAGAGAAGAATCAAAGGATGTTATTTTCTTTTGGGGTTCACAAACAAAAATTATGATAAGACAGGGCATTATTAAAGTTGATAAATTAACAAATTCAAATGCTTTTATGTATATCATATATATATATATATATATATATATCTTAGGTGCACAATAGTTTTACAATAAATTTTAGGTGACAAACTAATACCAATTTTAATCTAGACACACCACTAACATCACTCTTTTTACCCACCATTAATAAACTTGCAATATAGAATTTGTTGCGAAAATATTGTGGATGTAGCATTTCTCTATATGTATAGATTTGTCCTCCCTCCTAATAAGAAATGATTTTTATTGACTCGTCAAAAGTTCTTCTTAACTTTAAGGGAGCCCATTTGTTAAAAAATAAATAAATAAATAAGAAGAAGGAAACCTAAATGTTGTGGCCTTCTATATAAATTAAAAATATCGAAAGTAACACACAACTGGTTTTTCAATCTTTATTTTGTTTCAAATTTCTGTCAATAAAAATGCAATATCCTTTTTTAAGTAATGTTGAATTTATAAATAGTTTTTAATTGCATTTTTTACATTGAAAGCTCAATTAGTGTAGAAACGCTAATGCTTGTGTAGACCCCCAATTTCAAAATATGGCTTAATTGTTTTTACTCTAACTTAACTAAGTGCAGAACAAGAGTAACAGATGCGCAATAAACCGAAACACTACTCTTATGCATTAGCAAGTACAATAAGCGATAATTGTAAAGCTTGAAGAGCAAGAAAGAGAGATGCAAATACAAGACAACACTGAGACATGTTATAGAAGAGGAAACTGAAGTACTCAACGAAAAACCTCTCTGCCACCCTCCAAGCTGAAGTTGATCTACTAGTGAATAAGTTGGAGCATACAAATATCAAAAAGACCCACCAAGCCTAATCTACCCAATGTACTTGAGCCCTCCAAGCTTCAGCTACCAACAGACTTCTTGGAGTCTTGTCTTCACTAGTTATCCGGATTCCGCAATTCCACCCGATTGCATTTGCCACTCAATGGCTTCTTCCAATGCTTCCCATAGGCACCAAAACTTCTCTCAACACTTAGAATGGGGGAAGTAATTGGGCTAAGAATCTCTCAATGATGTGTAGATGGAGAGGCAGGAGTAATGGAAACTTTAGAGAAATGATGTAGAGAATTGTTTGGCAAGGGTTTGGCTAGCCAATCTCTTAACTCTCAAATGTTTAGCTAGGGTTGCTCCACCTTTTCCTAGTCCAAATAGCTTTTGAAGGCTTTTTTTTTTTTTTAGCTTTTTCTCCTTTTAGAGATTGACGATTGAAGAGTTTTTTGACATAAAAGTAAATGTGAGGAGATATATAGGATCAAGTCTACGCATGTATCAAGATTAATCAAGACTATTGGCTAGACATTCATGACAAGCTTGAAGATCTATTTACAATAATCAAACATAAATTTCTAGATTTCACTCACACTTAATATGTGCATACATAACAAACTAAGTTTGTAAATATACTACGCCATTAGTACGAAGGTACTAGGACAAATTCACTTGTGATATGACACAATACAAGCAATCAAACTTTTTCAGATTTTTTACTTGTTATGATTTTTTTGATTTTTACTCACTCAAAACAAAAGCAATAACGTAAGTTACAAACAAAACAACCTATTAAAAAAAAATTAAAAGAAACATGCTATAGAAGAAGCATTAAAGTAAGAAGAGTGCATATGGCATAATGCATGATTCTATGACCCTAAGACATTGGAAGTATTAATGCATGGGCATAGTGGATGAATTATGCATGAGAACCCTTTTTCTCTCACACCGTATGGGTGCTATGGGTGAGATCCTTATATGGAGGGGTACGACCAACATAACTCCCAAATCTTAAGGTAAAGCTAGTTAGGCATGATGAGATGTTCTTAAGCATTTCCATAACATCTCCAATAAGTTGACCATTATTTTCTCCCTTAGTTTGCTTTCCTTTTAGCATTTTTCTTTCATTTCCTTGAGCATGTAGAGAATTAGCCCTTTTGAGAGTGCGAAGCTTAAAGCAATTTGGTCTTGTGTGCCCTCGAACGCCACAATGGTGACAAAAGTTCTTCACTTGAAGTCACCTTTGACTCTTAGATAGTGACTTTCCTTTTGCCTTTGATTTTGGGTTAGTGTCCTTCTCAATGATAAAGATCTCAATCTTGGGCTTTTATACATCCTTTGCTGTATGAGCTCCATCTCCCTTCTTTGTTCCGCACTCGAACTTCCTTCATTGGTGTAGTCTAGTCTGGTTTTTTCTGAGAATGGCTTTTGAGACGAAAGAACAGTATTAAGCTTCTTGGTTGTGATGCGCTCCACTTTAACATAAGCTTGAATCACTTCAAGTTCGAGAAAATTGATCTTTGAGTACGCATTCAGTAGCTCTTCTTTCAAGTCTTCAACGCCACATTTAGCATCCTTGAGTTGTGCAAGAGTTGATTTATGGACTTCTTCAATTCTCTTCATTTTCTTGACTGCACTTTTAGCAACTTTAGCATTTTTGCTACAATCCTCAAGCAATGCTTCATAAAAATCTTGAAGTTTATCACCTTCATTAAGTTACATTTCCTCATCATCCAAACTTCATCTTCTTCAACATCAGAGTGTACACTGACTTCCTCAACCAATTCACTAAATTTATCTTTGGAATCAATCGAGGTAATTACTATAAATGCAGAGTAGTTACCATCACCATCACATCCTTCTTTAGAATCTGAATTGAGCTCTCCGAATCACTAAGGGTAGTTGTTAGCACCTTACATTTTCCTCTCAAATAGTTCGGACACTCCTTTTTCAAATGTCCATGTCTATTGCATTCATAGCAAACAATCCCTTGGGGTGGTGATGACTCTTTTACATCCTTCTTATTGAAGTCTTTCTTGTCATTCTTGAAGGATGAGAATTTTCCTATGCCAAATGACTTCCTGTAGACATCGCATTTTGTACCCCTTACAACTTAAGCCCCCGTTCCCCAATAGTGCTCGAACTCTACGTAGCCATTCGCCTGCGTACGTGGGTCATGGCTTGTGTATGTGAGCTAAAGCATGCGTATGCAGGCACGTTCTTGCGTACATAGCTAGGGTTTCAAAAGCATATAAAATGCAAGTTTTTTGCAATAATGGCTAAGGTTTAGAACAAATCCCACATCGTTTGGGAGCTGTTCCAAACCACATTTTTTCAACTATAAAAGGCCTTTCATGGTACATTTTCAAATCACACAGAAATCTCATAGTAAAAACCTAAGATTCACTAGAAAATAGTGAATCAAAATGGAGTTTTTCACAAAACACCCTCGAGTCTCTTTTTATTTGATTGAGACCTTTTATGGCTCAAATCTTCTTGAGTTTAAGATTTCTAATCACTCTTTCCTTGAATTGTGATAGATTTAACTAAGATGAATGATCAAAAATCAAGCCTAAGAGATTTTTCTTTAATGTAAGCTTTAAAACCCTTTTTTTCTTTTCTGCCTTAATCTCTGTTTTAATATGCTTCTTTTGTTTAGTTTATGTTTTCTTATGTTTGCCTAGGTTATTTTTAGGTTTTCTTTGTATCTTTAAGCATAATAGGGTGATAGATTTAACGTTTTAAGTTTTTGCTCTGTTTCTGTGTTGATTAGGGTTTCAGGGTAAGCATCTGTGCATGCATAATCTAGCCTGTGAACGCAAGTTGAACTCATGCGTACGCAGACCTGTTCTAGTATGCGTGATGCTATGACCTAGAAAACCCTAGTTTGTGTTTGTTTTGATTCTATCTTTACTTGTTTGTCTGCATAGACTCCTTTTCACATGTTTTTAAGCCGCATAAAATGCTTGCTCACCTTTTGAACATGCTTGTTTGTTATCACATGTCTAGATTAGGGTTTAGTCTAGAGTTCCTTCTTTTTAATGCCATTCATTTATATGTTCATGCACTGATGCCATAAGTGCTATGCTGCTGAGATGTAAGTAAAAGGGTAAGTCATGCATTAGTAATGCTCATGCATTTGTGTTAGGTTTTCTTAGATGTATGGTTAGGGTTTTCTAACATGTTAACTTTTTGTGTTTGATATGTTTTGTTTGATGATATGCTTGCTGCCACATTTTGTTTTAGATAGGGTTTTTCATATGTTAGATGTATGATTATGGTTTCTTTTGTTTGGCTCTCTTTTGTTTGGGCAAATGGATAAGTATGTTTGCTTAGGGTTAAAGATGCCATGTTGTATGTTAGATGCATGTTATTATGTGTGTGGGTCTATAATACAAGTATTTGGATAGTTTTTAATGGGGTTAAGACATAGAACACAATGATGGGAGGCCAACCTTAGGGTTGGACGATCTTGGGTGTCTAACACCTTTCAAAGAGCATACCTAAACTTCAAACCCAAACTCTAGTAGTAAGATTAAGGTTCTTCCTCACAAGGACGCTATATTCATGGCTCCTAGACCATATAACTAGGTGGCGACTTTGATTTACCCAGTCTTTCCCTTGTGCCCACACTTCCTATTGTTCTTCATCTTTAGAAATTTGCAGAAGTTCTTTGCAAGATCAACCACCTCTTTCTCAACATCATTCTCATCTGAGGAATCATTGGTTCTCTTATTTGTAAGTTTGAGAGCAAGTGATTTGCTAGACTTGTGAGAGGGCAAGCCGAGCTCATAAGTTTGAAGAGAACCAACAAGCTCTTAGATCCTAATCTCACACAAGTCTTTACTCTCCTTAATGGTGGTGACTTTGGCTCGAAAGCTTTTGGGCAAGGATCTTAAGACTTTCCTTATAACTTTGGCATCCTTACTCTTTCCTCCAAGATCGAGCTTGGCAATGACAATCTCATTGAGTCTACCATAGAATGAGTTAAATGACTCACTTCACTCATCTACACTTCCTTAAACCAGGTAGTGAGCATTTGTAATTTGTTGTCCTTGACCTTCTTGGTTTGCTCATAGGTAGTTTCAAGAATTTTCCACACCTCTTTAACAGTCTTCACATAAGAGATCTTATGAAATTCATCAGATGAAAGACCACAGAAAATTGCATTAATAGCTTTGATATTGGCATTTGCCAAAGCAAGGGCAACCTTGTCCCACTTGGCCTTAGGTGTTGTTGGTCTCACCCAACCATTCTCAACAAAATCCCAAACAGTCTCATCAATAGCACATAGAAAAGCACGCATACATACTTCCCAAAACACATAGTTACTCCCATCAAAGAAAGGAGGTGCGTTGAGAGATTAAGATCTATCCATCTCAAATAGGGTTTAGGTGCCCATTTTGCAACCCGCATTTAACCTCACATTAAGGGTAAAAGGGTAATTTCACCTTATAAATTGGATCTTAATTTTGGCCATTAGATCTTTAACTTCATTTCATCAAAAGATCTTGATGTTGTAACGATCAAATCAACTGGTCATAAGCCCTAATCAGACCATCAGATTGAAAGTTATCATCAAATCAAGTTTTAATGGCCGAGATGCACTGTCACAAATTGAGTCTGACTATATGTGATTATGAACAATTGATTCCAATTGGTTATAATTATAATCAATTTGAGATTAATGGCGTGTCATAATTTTATTGGCTAGGACTACATGTTATGGTAATGTTGCACACACTTAATTAAAAAGATAGTCAAACATTAATTATTCAATAAGTAATTTATAAAATTATCTTTCAATTAGAATAAATTTGGAACTAATTAAGTCTGAAATGATTGGAACCTATTAATGTTAATTGGAAACTAATTTGGGACCTATTAATGTTAATTGTGCTGAAATTATTTTTCTATCAAATGACCTCTGCTCACCATTTCGCTGATATCTCTCAAGATATTTTGAATCTGTAAATGAGGTTAATTTTCTTAGAAATTAGACATTCAGGGCTTCAATTTGAGTACCAAAATGAGACAATTCTGATCAAATTCGAGTAAGATATGATTTTTTGAAGTTGGCTCTACATGTTGTATCAATAGCTACAGGAAAACTGAATTTTGCTTGCTCCTCACTCCTACCAATCTCTACATTTAATGCATCAGATTTTCCCAAATTCTAAAATAAGGTCTAAGTTCATCATTCTTTGTTAACCCTCATTAAATGACCTTCCATTCATATTTTCTACACCATTATTATATAAACCCTCCTTCTCCTCCATTCCAAGACACAAAAAAACCCCCATCTCTTCTCCTCTCTTGAATTTTAGTGAATTAGAGTAGTCTTGTCATATCTTAGTCTTCTTGAGACTCAAGGTATTGAGTGAGACTCACTCTCCCTCCCCTAACTCTTCTTTTGCTCCACCCTTAGGACCTCCACCAAGAGTCTCCTCATCCACCGTATGAATCTTGCATGAAGGTATTATCCCTTTTCCTAACTTGTTTTCTATGTTGCCATGATGAGAATTTAAGATTAAAGCATGATTGCAATTATTTAAATTCTCTTGAATATGTTTGAGTGTTCTTAAATGTTCTTAAATGTTCTTCACATGTTCTTGGTTATTCATCACATTTTCATGCATAACACTAGTTTTGCTATTAAATCCACATAAAAAAAACATGAAAAAGATGTTTTTATAATAATTCTTTCAAATCCTAGAATCTATAATATCATCATCCATACACATTCACTAGAATTTATTTTTTTATCCAAATGAAATGCTTAATAAATTGAATTGGGGTTTATCACATGCACAGACTTTAAATTGATTGATAACATATTGGATGATGTGATATGATTGTTGGCCACCATAATCTTGAAGACCGGTTTTACCAAGCAAGATGGGTGCCTAACACCTTCCCACCTTGTGACATAGTCTCTGAGTTTAGATCAAGGGTTAGTAAATCAAATGTTTATCTATGTAATTTTCAATTTTTAGATTGTAACTAGAAAACAAAGTCATGTACTTTATCTTAGATTGCATCTAAGACCAAAACCATGTAATTTCTTATGATCAATAAAATGAGGAATTTTTCAACTTTGTTTTTCTTATTTATTTCAATAATTAAATAAGTGGCGACTCTATTGTAAAACCCTTAATCTAAAGAGAAAAATATAATCAGTCGAACCTCTATTTTGAGAGGCAATAACACGACTCCACCCATTCATGTGGTTTTCGCCCAACCCCTAAAAAAGGGACCGGGGGCACGATCTCTCACACTAGGATCACATAAGGATAGCAAAATCTAAAAAATGTACCCACTCTGATACCAATTGAAAGCTTATTTACCATAGAAATACTAATGCTAGTTTAAACCCCCAATTTTAAATTATGGCTTAGTTGCTGTTACTCTAAATTAACTAAATGCAGAACAGAACAAGAGTAAAAGATGCGCAATAAATCGAAACACTACTCTTAATCATAAACAAGTACAATAAACGATAAATGAAAAGTTTAGAGAGTAGGGAAGAGAGATGAAAACAAAAGATAACACAAAGATATGTTATCGAAGAGGAAACCAAAGTACTAGGCAAAAAACATCTTCGCAGCTCTCCAAGCTGAAATTGATCTACTAGTAAATAAGTTGGAGTACACAAAAATCAAAAAGACCCTCCAATCCTAATCTACCTAATGTACTTGAGCCCTCTAAGCTCTAGCTAACAATGGACTTCTTGGAGTCTTGTCTTCATTAGTTATCCGGATCCTGTAATTCTGCCCAATTGCATCCGCCACTCAATGGCTTCTTCCAATGCTTCTCATAGGCACCAAAACTTCTCTCAACACTCAGAATAGGTGAGGTAAGTGTTTAGGCTAATAAACTTTCAAGGATGTATAGATAGAGAGGTAGAAGTAATGGAAACTTTAGAGAAATGATGTAGAGGATTGTTTGGCTAAGGTTTGGCTAGCCAATCTCTAACTCTCAAGTGTTTAGCTAGGGTTTCTCTCTCAATAGTTTCTTGTAAAGGCTCCTTGTTCTTCGTACAATTTCATGGGTAGTGAGGGTTTATATAGTGTTGGTAAAGGAAGGAGAAAAGGCACACTCAAATGTAATTAGGCAGAGCGTTTCGTGGGTCACTCGCGACTTAGCCTAAGTCACGAATGACTTGTAAAATCCAACCTGTCAAAGACTCTTCAAATTCCAACATATGCTTCTCACGTGACCTGTTTCGCAGGTAAGCAGTCACGAGCCAATTGCGAGCTAGTCAAGAAATCCTCATTTTCACAAGTTCTTCACCAAACTCTCACACACAACCCTTGCATTAAATCCCACAAAAATACAGGGACATGACTAAACAGAATTACAATCAAATTTGATACAGAATTAAAGCCAACATAAAACATAGTTGTAAATCACAAATTTACAATCTCCCCCTTCAGCTATTTCGTGACAAAACTCCTAAACATACTCTAGAATTAAAACGTGAGTATGGGGATAGAGGCAAAACTCACTCACACCTAAATCTGAAACCTGTGAAGCACTTGAACCATATATGTCTGTATCCTGAAACCTTTGCACATAACAAATAGCTTCATTAAATACAAGACAAGTAGAATACAAGGAAGATTCAGAATTAGCCATCCCTACATGAATTGAATTGGCAAAGGTGACGTAATTTGAATAGAATTGTCATGAGATAAAGCCTTTCATTTCCCAACCCCCAACTCAACCCCAATTCACATCACACCCAGAATAGAGAAACAAATACCCAACGTTAATGATAAAACCAACAAAATCCAATATCCCCTCCATGAAGTTTTTACCATTTTATAGGGTGAGAACCTAGATAATCATGCTTCCCAGATCAAGGATTCAATAGCAAACACTAAATTAAAGAACATTAAAATTTGCAACATGAATGAATAGTGTGCAAAAGCAAAACCAATCCAACTAAAATCTAAATTAGAAGAAAAAAAACTCTCAATATTCCCCATCAAAACTTGAGAGAAATTCAAATGACTATCATAAACCCTACAAATTCCAATAGTTTTCCATGAATTTGTTAACAATTTAGGGTGAGAACTAGATAATAATGTTCCCCCTCACAAATCAGATCAGGAATTCAATAGCGAACACATGATTTAAGAAAAAGAACAAAAAAAAAAAAAAAAAAAAAACCAAAATCTGTGTACAATAACCAAAAAAATCATCCAAAAGAAAATACCATTTACATAATCTATGTACGATATCAAATTCTCATACTGTCATTTACATTCACAGCCAGCATATCTACCTAAACGAAACTGAATCCAAAAACATTAAAATCAAGAATCAAAATCAAACCCCAAGAACCACCCTAAGAATTTAGAAATCACCACCCGCATCATCAAACCCAGCATCATATCCAGAATCATAAGCGCCCATCTCAGACACATCAGAGATCATATCTCCGACCAGCAACCCACCAAGCAATCTAGCTCGTAGTCCCAACGCCATCTTCCCACTGCTGCCACCACTCTTCTTAGGCGGCTTGGCGCCATACCCGCCGTACCCGGCTTGCGGATACGGGGCCGTTTGGTGAGGATACTGCGGGTAACCACCGTTATTAGCCGGTTGAGGCGGGAACCCGCCGTACATAGGCATGTATAAAAAAAATACCCAAATCCTTACTGTTGCTTCCACACTTGCACTTTTCAGATAGCGACACCACTTCACCGATCATCGTCCATCTCTTTTCTGTCTTTGGTTCTTCTTGTTCTTCATCTTTCGTCCAGAGTTGCTCCACGTCTGTTTCACTTCTTACTCACTAATGTTTCTCACTAATGTTTCTCTGAAACTTTCTTTGCCTTTTGCTTTTATTTTTCATCAAAGAAAGACTTTCACCTTCTAATTAAAGAGTGGAGGTGTGCCCCACACTATCTACGTAAACTTGGACCCTTTAAGTTTCAAATAGATTTTTATATTTTTTTTTAATATTAAAAGGACACAAGTTTCAAAGGCATTTGACAATTCAAACTTGTATTTCTTTTGTTAAGGATACAAGTGATCTGCCATCTATAACTACAAACTTATTATTACTAATGTTATTAATATAATTATGACCATGTAATTTATGAAGTATTATCTATGTATTTTCTTTTTTTGTTAATTATAATGAGCTGACACTTTAATCAAAAGGTTCAAAATTAAAGCATATATGTAAATTATCATTTTAAATATTTGCAACAAATTATATAAATTTTGAATAATTAAAATAAATAAATATATATATATATATATAAATTAGCAGTAAACTCGAAACGGTACACCGGTATTAACCAATACCGAAATATTTCATTTTTTTTTTTACTAAACCGAAACGACCTTTGGTATGGTATTGGCTCTCTTGATAAAAACTAAGTCAAACTTTCATAAATTAATCAAAATTAATCACCAAACAACTTAAGTTTTTATTTATTAGGCTGGTAACTACGGCAAGGACATAAATCTCCACCCCGGAGTTCTTGAGACTTGGTATATAAAATTAACACTCACGTTTAAAGGATACTTCCCCAAATACAATGAGCTGAATCCAACGAGTGAAAATAAGCAAAACCCATAGTTGTATTAATTAAAGGAAAAACTTTAAGAACACAACTATTTCGCACTTATTTTTACAACTATCTAATGTGGATGAGTGTTAGTAGTGAAAAAAAAAAAAAGAAAAATTGGTGGGTTTAGATAAAATTGACAAACAAACTAGTCACAGACTGCTATATAGACTGCTATATAGGATAGTTGTACACATGGGTGTAAAATTAGTGGTCGACCTCTTACCGATGAGTTAGGTTTGGTACATGTGGTGGAGGTTTTTGGAAGCTTGGGGAGGTGGATTTTTCTATTGAAATAAAATTACAAAAAGAAACTTACAGAGAGAGAGAGAGAGAGAGAGAGAGAGATTTAGAAAATTTCTTGTATTTTTTAAATTAAAAAAATGTAAATAAAATTTCTTGTATAAAAAAATTGGGAAAAAAAGAAGTCAAAACTACCTCTTTTAATGGCAAAATAGAGCTGGACAGAAGGATCAACGTTAGTAACAATTGTGAACTAGGGACTAAAGTTACAAAAACAAAACTTATGAGCCAAATTTGACAACTCAACAAACTAAAAAGATATCATTTGTAATTTTTTCAAATGTTTATGTTCTTGTATGGCTGTGGCAAGCCTTCCATTAATTTCCCAAATGGTAGTAAACAATAATATGTAATATAGATGGGAAGAGACTGAGACAAAAACAAATACAGGAAAAAAAAATGCCCTATAATTTCCATCTGAATAATATGATGATACTTTTCCATTCTATATGCCCACTTTAGCTCGAAGTATTCAAGAAATCACCGTTATTTTAATACTTTAATCTTTTGAAAGAGTAATTGAGAAATTAAAACAACTCCGATATTAAAATATTTATGTATAAAATAACATTTTTTAATATCGCTCACTCCTTTTCCCTTTTTTTCTTTTTTCTTTTTTTTTTTTTCTTTTCTTTTCTTATCTTTGTGGGTCAAGACCTCAATTTCGGAAATTTGAATTTCCCTTCATACACTTTTTCCCCCCCTTTTTGAGAATCCTCTTCATACATTTTAAGCAAATGCCATCAAAGTTTCCAAAGTGGGCAATAAAAAATGACAATAACGATGTAGTTTTAAAAATATTGAAAATGGCCACCGCGCACTCTTGGTATGATGGACACTCCACAAGTATAAATGCTTGTGGGGTATAAGGGGCAAAGGCCGGGGTTCAAGTCTCCAAGAGAGAGTTTCACACACATATACACTTAGATTAAACTAGAATAGAAATTCTATATTGTATAAATAAATAAATATATATATATATATATATATATATATATATTGAAAATGAAACAAAATAAGAAAGATAACAACAGGATGAGAAAACATACCGGCCATGTTGCTATTGTCAGACCTGTCTCAAGAATTAGTTTCTTGAAATGCCTTCTTCTTTGATAGAAAAAATGATAATTTACATTATTTATAGAGAGAAATCAAGGGTCATGTTGCTCGACGACCGTACAATAGGACTTCAAGCATCATGGAACCCGTACGTGCGATTTGTTGAAAGGAAAGAATAATTAAGGAAAGAATAATTATGGAATGGGGATGCAAGAGACAAGAATGATTGATGCCTATATTGTTTGGAGAAAAGAGAAGAATCGAAGGAAGGTATTTTCCTTCACTATGATAAGATCATTAAAAACTATATTATTGTGGTTATTGTGTATTGGCTTAAGTGACCCAATCTAGTGTAAAGCTCGGCTAGAGCTAAATTTAGACCTTTAGCATCTACATCTTTACAAACCCTGCATAGAGTTGATTGTAAAGTAGTATTCATCACTTGCACGCCTAATCCTAGGTGATAGGCCAAAAAATATATTGATCCCTTGTAATGAATTAACCAATTCATTAGTCAAGTGAATTAATTAAGTTTAATTACATGCGATGAGCGTGGCAGTACAAACAAATCACAAAATATCTAAATATGCAGCGGAAATTAAATGACACGATAATTTGTTTACGAATGAGGAAAACTTATATGGCAAAAACCCCTACCAGGTGATTTTAAAATTACCACTCCTGAGAATCCATTATTATCAAAATAAGCTGTTACAAGTAAAGGAATCTCAGTACTTAATACCAACTTACAGTTGAACTCTTACCCTAATATCTAATTAGACTTGTTCTATAGTGGCAATCTCTCCTTATATTGCATGGCTCCCAGTATGTAACTAACCAAAAGATGCGCGGATCCTAGTACGTGACTTTATCACCAACTTGAGAAGGAGTTGGCTGCAAAGTTCTTATGCTCATCAACAGATGAAGAACACAAAGTTGCTTGATCACAAAACCCTACGATGTACAAACACAACAGTTTCTTCAAGAACTAGGGCAAACTAGGTTTCTAGTCACACTTGAGGAATTATGCTCTTGTACAATTGTGCTCTTGACTGTGCAACTTGATACGGCCCTTAAAATAACTCTTATATATGTTTAGGATTGTGAGAAAAGAAAGTCCAAACACATACTCAATGAGTTGATGAAAAAAAGTCCTGAAAAACTGAGTTTCATAAACCTCGATAGATAGCCATCTATCGAGATAACTGTCGAGTCATGGGCTTCAGCAGCTTTTAAACCTCGATAGATACTTGCTATCGAGTTTTAAAATCCAGCACTTTCTCACTTGATTCTTAGACAGACTTGCACGAAGTTAACACTTGAACATGAAACCTTGTTTCTTGAAGTATTAAACACATCCTAGATCTATCCAAATACAAGTAAAGTGTGCTTTGTCAAAGGATTAGTCAATACATAAAATGTTGACATATGTTCCTAACATCCAATCACATATGTCCTAAAATTAGGGTATTTAAAAGAGGATAAATCCTAGATTAAACACACATTAGTTATGGTTAATTGACTTATATAACAAGTAGCATTTTAGCTTGCATATCAAGGAGGATTAGGCTTGGCCCAGACTATTGGGCTTAACATATCTCTAACAGGGACAAAGCCTCATTGAAGTTGATGGGTTGATGGAACTTCAATAGTATCATAGCACTTCACACATCAAGAAACTTCACACACAGAACCATACGAGTGATTTGTTGGAAGGAAAGAATAAAGAAGGGATCCATATGCAAGATTAACGAAGATCAATGCCTATTTTAATTGGAGATAAGAGAAGAATCAAAGGATGTTATTTTCTTTTGGGGTTCACAAACAAAAATTATTATAAGACAGAGCATTATTAAAGTTGATAGATTAACAAATTCAAATGCTTTTATGTTATCATATATATATATATATATATATATATATATATCTTAGGTGCACAATAGTTTTACAATAAATTTTAGGTGACAAACTAATACTAATTTTAATCTAGACACACCACTAACATCACTCTTTTTACCCACCATTAATAAACTTGAAATATATAATTTTTTTGTGAAAAATATTATAGACGTAGCATTTCTCCATATGTATAGATTTGTCCTCCCTTCTAATAAGAAATGATTTTTATTGACTTGTCAAAAGTTCTTCTTAACTTTAAGGGAGCCCATTTGTTAAAAAATAAATAAATAAATAAGAAGAAGGAAACCTAAATGTTGTGAGCCTTCTATATAAATTAAAAATATCGAAAGTAACATACAACTGGTTTTTCAATCCTTATTTTATTTCAAATTTCTTTAGATAAAAACAAAATATTCCTTATTTAAGTAATGTTGAATCCCTAGATAGTTTTTAATTGTGTTTTTACATTGAAAGCTCAATTAGTGTAGAAACATTAATGCTTATTTAGACCCCTAATTTTAAATCACGGCTTAGTTGCTTTTACTCTAACTTAACTAAGTGCAGAACAAGAGTAAAAGATGCGCAATAAACCGAAACACTACTATTATGCATAAGCAAGTACAATAAGCCGATAAATTTAAAGCTTGAAGAGTAGGGAAGAGAGATGCAAACACAAGATAATACTAAGACGTGTTATGGAAGAGGAAACCTAACTACTCAACGAAAAACCTCTTCGCCACCCTCCAAGCTGAAATCAATCCACTAGTGAATAAGTTGGAGTACACGAATATCAAAAAGGCCCTCAAAGCCTAATCTACCCAATGTACTTGAGTCCTCCAAGCTTCAACTACCAACGGACTTCTCGAAGTCTTGTCTTCACTAGTTATCCGGATTCCGCAATTCCACCCGATTGCATCTGCCACTCAATGGCTTCTTCCAAGGCTTCCCATAGGCGCCAAAACTTCTCTCAACACTCAGAATGGGTGAAGTAATTGGGCTAAGAATCTCCCAAGGATGTGTAGATGGAAAGGTAGGAGTAATGGAAACTTTAGAAAAATGATGTAGAGAATTGTTTGGCTAGGGTTTGGCTAGCCAATCTCTAACTCTTAAGTGTTTGGCTAGGGTTGCTCCACCTTTTCCTAGTCTAAATAACTTTCAAAGGCTTTTTTCATCTTTTCCTCCTTTTAGAGATGGATGATTGAAGAGTTTTTTGACATAAAAGTAAATGTGAGGAGATATATAGATTCAAGTCTATGCATGTATCAAGATCAATCAAGACTATTGGCTAGACATTCATGACAAGCTTGACGATCTATTTACAACAATCAAACATAAATTTCTAGATTTCATTCACACTTAATATGTGCATACATGACAAGCTAAGTTTGTAAATATACTATGCCATTAGCATGAAGGTACTAGGCCAAATTCACATGTGATATGACACAATACAAGCAATCAAACTTTTTGAGATTTTTTACTTGTTATGATTTTTTGGATTTTTACTCACTCAAAACAAAAGAAATAAAGTAAGATCAACAAACAAAACAACCTATTAAACAAAAAAAAAAAAAAATCAAAAGAAACATTCTAGAGAAGAAGCATTGAAGTAAGAAGAGTGCATATGGCATAATGCATGATACTATGACCCTAAGACATTGGAAGTATTAATGCATGGGCATAGTGGATGAATCATGCATGAGTACCCTTTTTCACCCACACCATACAGGTGCTTTGGGTGAGATCCTTATACAAAGGGGTACAACCAACATAACTCTCAAACCTTGAGGTGAAGCTGGCTAGTCATGATGAGATGTTCTTAAGCATTTCCATGACATCTCCAATAAGTTGACCATCATTTTCTCCCTTAGCTTGCTTTCATTTTGGCATTTTTCTTTCATTTCCTTAAGCATGCAGAGAATTATCCCTTTTGAGAGTGTGAAGCTTGAAGCAATTTGGTCTTGTGTGCTCTCAAATGCCACAATGGTGACAAAAATGCTTCACTTAAAGTCAACTTTGACTCTTAGGTAGTGACTTTCCTTTTGCCTTTGATTTTGGCTCAATGTCCTTCTTTTTAATGATAGAGATCTCAATCTTGGGCTTTTCTACATCCTTTGCGGTATGAACTTCATCTCCCTTCTTGGTTCTGCACTTGAACTTCCTTCACTGGTTTAGTTTAGTCTTGTTTTGTCTAAGAAAGGCTTTTGGGACGATTGAACATTATCAAGCTTCTTGGTTATGATGCACTCCACTTTAACATAAGCTTGAATCACTTCAAGTTCAAGAAAATTGATCTTTGAGTAAGCATTCTGCAGCTCTTCTTTCAAGACTTCAACGTCACATTTGGCATCCTTGAGTTGTGCAAGAGTGGATTTATGGTCTTCTTCAATTCTCTTCATTTTCTTGACTGCACTCTTAGCAATTTTAGCATTTTTGCTACATTCCTCAAGCAATGATTCATAAAAATCTTGAAGTTTCTTATCACCTTCATTAAGGTACATTTCCTCATCATCCAAAACTTCATCTTCTTCAACATCAGAGTGTACACTGACTTCCTCAACCAATTCACTCAATTCATCTTTGGAATCAACCGAGGTAATTACCATAAATGCAAAGTAGTTACCATCACCATCACATCCTTCTTCAGAATCTGAATTTGAGCTCTCTGAATCATTAAGGGTAGCTGTTAGCACCTTACCCTTTCCTCTCAAATAGTTTGGACACTCTTTCAAATGTCCATGTCCATTGCATTCATAGCAAACAATCTCTTGGGGTGGTGATGACTCTTTTACATCCTTCTTATTGAAGTCTTTCTTGTCATTCTTAAAGGATGAGAATTTTCCTATGCCAAATGCCTTCTTGTAGACATCGCATTTTGTGCCCCTTACGACTCGAGCCCTCATTCCCCAATAATGCTCGAACTCTATGGCCCAAGGCCAGTTTAGAGCCCAATCAGATATTAAATTGACTTGAGGAGTATTAAAATCGAAAATATAACCTTTTGAAATGAACAAAAATATATTTTTAGAAATAAAATGATCAAAGTAGCCATTCGCCTACGTACGTGGGTCATGGCTTGCGTACGTGAGCTAAAGCATGCATATGCTGGCACGTTCTTGGGTACACAGCTAGGGTTTCAAAAGCATATGAAATGCAAGTTTTTTACAATAATGGCTGAAGTTTGAAACAAATCCCATATCATTTAGGAGCCATTCCAAACCCCATTTTTTCAACTATAAAAGGCCTTACATGATACATTTTCAAAACACACAGAAATTCCACAGTAAAAACCTAAGATTCACTAGAAATTAGTGAATCAAAAGGGAGTTTTTCACAAAACATCCTCAAGTCTCTTTTTATTTGATTGAGACCTTTTATGGCCCAAATCTTATTAAGTTTAAGATTACTAATCACTCTTTCTTTGAATTGTGATAGATTTAACTAAGAGGAATAGTCAAAAATCAAGCCTAGGAGATTTTGCTTTAAGGTAAGCTTTAAAACCCTTTTTTTCTTTTCTGCCTTAATCTCTGTTTTAATATGCTTCTTTTGTTTAGTTTATGCTTTCTTATGTTTGTCTAGGTTATTTTTAGGTTTTCTTTACATCTTTAAGCATGATAGGGTGCTAGATTTTATGTTTTAAGTTTTTGCTCTGTTTCTGTGTTGATTAGGGTTTCAGGGTAAGCATTTGTGCACGCATAATCTAGCTTGCACACGCAGTCTGAACTAATGCATACACAGACCTGTTCCAGCGTGCGTGATGCTGTTACCCAGAAAACCCTAATTCTTGTTTGTTTTGATTCTATCTTCACTTGTTTGTTTGCATAGCCTCATTTTCACATGTTTTTAAGCCGCATTAAATGCTTGCTCGCCTTTTTAACATGCTTGTTTGTTATCACATGTCTAGATTAGGGTTTAGTCTAGAGTTTATTCGCTTTAATGCCATTTATTCATATGTTCTTGCATTAATGCCATAAGTGTTGTGCTACTAAGAGGTAAGTAAAATGGTAAGTCATGCATTAGCAATGCTTATGCATTTATGTTAGGTTTTCTTAGATGTATGGTTAGGGTTTTCTAACATGTTAACCTTTTGTGTTTGATATGTTTTGTTTGATGATATGTTTGCTGCCACGTTTTGTTTTAGATAGGGTTTTTCATATGTTAGATGTATGATTATGGTTTCTTTTGTTTGGCTCTCTTTTGTTTGGGTAGATGGATAAGTATGTTTGCTTAGGGTTAAAGATGTCATGTTGTTTGTTAGATGCATGTTTGTGTGTGGGTCTAAAATACAAGTATTTAGATAGTTTTAATGGGGTTAAGACATAGAACACAATGATGGGAGGCCAACCTTAGGGTTGGACGATCTTGGGTGCCTAACATCTTTCAAAGAGAGTACCTAAACTTCAAACCCAAACTCTAGTAGTAAGATTAAAGGTCCTTCCTCGCAAGGATGCTATATTCTTGGTTCCTAGACCATATAACTAGGTGGCAACTCTGATTTACCCAACCTTTCTCTTGCACCCACACTTCCCATTGTTCTTTATCTTTAGAAATTTGCAGAAGTTCTTTCCAAGATAAGCCACCTCTTTCTCAATATCATCCTCATCTGAGGAATCACTAGTTCTCTTATTTATGAGTTTGAGAGCAAGTGATTTGCTAGACTTGTGAGAGGGCAAGCCAAGCTCATAAGTTTGAAGAGAACTGACAAGCTCTTAGATCCTGATCTCACACAAGTCTTTACTCTCCTCAATGGCGGTGAATTTGGCTCGGAAGCTTTCAGTCAAGGATCTTAAGACTTTCCTTACAACTTTGGCATCCTCAATCTTTTCTCCAAGATTGAGCTTGGCAATGACAATCTCATTGAGTCTACCATAGAATGAGTCAAATGACTCATCTACACTTCCTCAAACCAGGTGGTGAGCATTTGTAATTTGTTGTCCCTAACCTTCTTGGTTTGCTCATAGGTAGTCTCAAGAATTTTCAATCCTCTTTAGCAATCTTCACATGAGAGATCTTGTGAAATTCATTAGTTGAAACATCACAGAAAATTGCATTAATAGCTTTGATATTGGCATTTACCAAAGCAAGGGCAGCCTTGTCTCACATGGCCTGAGGTGTTGTTGGTCTTACCCAACCATTCTCAACGGAATCCCAAACAGTCTCATCAATAGCACATAGAAAAGCATGCATACATACTTCCCGAAACGCATAGTTACTCTCATCAAAGAAAGGAGGTGCATTGAGGGATTGAGATCTATCCATCTCAATTAGGGTTTAGGTGTTGACACCCCATTTTGCAACCCGCATTCAACCTCACATAGAGGGTAAAAGGGTAATTTCACCTTATAAATAGGATATTAGTTTTGGCCATTAGATCCTTAATTTCATTTAATCAAAATGATCTTGATGTTGTAACGATCAAATTGACTGATCATAAACCTTAATCGAACCATCAGATTGAAAGTTATCATCGAATCAAGTTTTAATGACCGAGATGCACCATCACAAATTGAGTCTGACTATATGTGATTATGAAAAATTGATTCCAATTGGTTATAATTATAATCAATTTGAGATTAATGAAGTGTCATAACTTTATTGGCTAAGACTACATTTTATGGTAATGTTGCACACACTTAATTAAAAAGATAGTCAAACATTAATTATTCAATGAGTAATTTGTGCAATTATCTTTTAATTAGAATAAATTTGGAACTAATTAACTCTGAAATGGGAGTGATTGGAACCTATTAATGTTAATTGGAAACTAATTTGGGACCTATTAATGTTAATTGTGCTGAAATTATTTTTCTATAAAATGACCTCTGCTCACCAGTTCACTGATATTTCTCAGAATATTTTGAATCTGTAAATGAGGTTAATTTTTTCAAAAACTAGACATCTAAGGCTTCAATTTGAATACCAGAACGAGACAATTCCTATCAAATTTGAGTAAGATATGATTTTTTAAAGTTGGCTCTACAGGTTGTAACAATAGCCACAGGAAAACTGAATTATGCTTGCTCCTCACTCCTACCAATCTCTACATTTAATGCACCAGATTTCTCCAAATGCTAAAATAAGGTCTAGGTTCATGATTCTTTATCAACCCTCATTGAATGACCTTCCGTTTATATTTTCTCCACCACTACTATATAAACCCCCCTTCTCCTCCATTCCAAGACACAAAAAAACCTCATCTCTTCTCCTCTCTTAAGTTCTAGTGAAGTAGAGTAATCTTGTCATATCTTGGTCTTCTTGAGACTCAAGGTATTGAGTAAGACTCATTCTCCCTCTCCTAATTCTTATTTTCCTCAACCCTTAGGACTTCCACCAAAAGTCTCCTCCTCCACCATATGGATCTTGCATGAAGGTATTATCCATTTCCCTAACTTGTTTTTTATGTTGCCATGATGAGAATTTAAAATTAAACATGATTGCAATTAATTAAATTCCATTAAATATGTTTGAATGTTCTTAAATGTTCTTATGTATTCTTTATATGTTCTTGGTTGTTCATCACATGTTCATGCATAACACTAGTTTTCCTCTTAAATCCCCATCAAAAAACATGAAAAAGATATTTCTTTAATAACTCTTTCAAATACTGGAATCTATAATATCACCATCCACACACATTCATTAGAATTTATTTTTCGATCCAAATGAAATGCTTAATAAATTAAATTAAGGTTTATCACATGCACACACAATAAATTCAACATGCAAATTGATTGATAACATATTGGATGATGTGATATGATTATTGGTCACCATAATCTAGAAGACCAGTTATACCGAGTAAGGTGGGTGCCTAACACCTGCTCACCTTGTAACATAGCCTCCAAGCTTAGATCAAAGGATAGTAGATCAAATGTTTATCCTTGTAATTTTCAATTTTTAGATTGTAATTATGAAACAAAGCCATGTACTTTATCTTAGATTGCATCTAAGGCCAAAGCCATGTAATTTCTTATGATCAACGTAAATTCAATTGCAAATCAATAAAATGAGGAATTTTTCAATTTTAGTTTTCTTATTTATTCCAATAATTAAATAAGTGGCGATTCCATTGTAAAACCCTTAATCTAAAGAAAAAGATATAATCAGTCGAACCTCCATTTTTAGAGGCAATAATACAACTCCACACATTCATGTGGTTTTGGCCCAACACCTAAAAAAGGGGCCAGGGGCGCGGTCTCTCACACTAGGATCACACAAGGATAGCAAAATTCAAAAAATATACCCACTCTAATACCAATTGAAAGCTTATTTAGTATAGAAACAATAATGCTAGTTTATACCCCCAATTTTAAATTATGGCTCAGTTGTTATTACTCTAACTTAACTAAATGCAGAACAAGAGTAAAAGATGAGCAAAAATCCGAAACACTACTCTTATGCATAAGCAAGTACAATAAGTGATAAATGTAAAGTTTAAAGAGTATGGAAGAGAGATGAAAACACAAGATAACTCAGAGTAGTGTTATCGAAGAGGAAACCAAAGTACTCAGCAAAAAACCTCTCTGTCGCCCTCGATGCTAAAATCGATCCACTAGTAAATAAGTTGGAGTACACAAATATCAAAAAGACCCTCCAAGCCTAATCTACCCAATGTACTTGAGCCCTTCAAGCTCTAGCTACCAATGGACTTCTTAGAGTCTTGTCTTTATTAGTTATTCGGATCCCGCAATTCTATCCAATTGCATCCGCCACTCAATGGCTTCTTCCAATGCTTCCCATAAGCACCAAAACTTTTCTCAACACTCAGAATGGGTGAGGTAAGTGTTTAGGCTAATAACTTCACAAGGATGTGTAAATAAAGAGGTAGGAGTAATGAAAACTTTAGAGAAATGATGTAAAGGATTGTTTGGCTAGGGTTTGGCTAGCCAATCTCTAACTCTCAAGTGTTTGGCTAGGGTTTCTCTCTCAATAGTTTCTTGTAAAGGCTCCTTGTTCTTTTTACAATTTCATGGGTAGTGAAGGTTTCTATAGTGTTGGTAAAGTAAGGAGAAAAGGCATAATCAAAATTAATCAGGCAGAGAGTTTCGTGGGTTACTGGCGACTTGGCCTGAGTCCTGAATGAATCGTAAAATCCAACCTGTCAAAGACTCTTCAAATTCCAACATATGCTTCTCACGTGGTCTGTTTCACATGTAAGTAGTCGCAAGCCAATCGTGAGCTAGTCGCAAAATCCTCATCTTCACAATTTCTTCACCAAACTCTCACACACAACCCTTGCATTAAATCCCACAAAAATATAGGAACATGATTGAACAAAATTACAATCAAATTTGACACGGAATTAAAGCCAACATAAAACATAGTTTTAAATCACAACTTTACAATCTCCCTCTTTGGCTATTTCGTGACAAAACTCCTAAACAGACTTTAGAATTAAAATGTGAGTATGGGAATAGAGGCAAAACTCACTCACACTTAAATCTAAAACTTGTGAAGCACTTGAACCATATATGCCTATATCTTGAAACACTTGAACATAACAAATAGCTTCATTAAATACGAGACAAGTAGAATACAAGGCATGTATAAAGAGAAAGTATAATGCAATCAAGTAAAAACAAAAGATATATGAACTTATAGCGTAACTTGATCAAACATGAACAGTTATTAAGAAATTACCACAATGAACATTTAATGAGTAAATGATCATCCGGACACGTAAGCAATTAAGAGCAGTGCAAAAATTAATTGCATGTCCAACAAGCACATGATGCATTAAAGAAAAGATAGCAATAAGCAATAGATAACGAAAGCATCAAGAAAAGCATTAAGATACACATAGTACTAAAGATAAACTAAGTTTTAAACTAAAGTATTGAATGCTTTAAAATAAAGCAATGTAAATGAACAAATTAAGGTAAATAAACTATAGGAGCTGTAAAAAGGTCTCAAAATTTTGCTTCCCCTCAAGATATACTCCCCCTCAACTAAATACTACTCCCTCTTTTTTACCGAAATGGCGAAAGGTGCTATACCATGCTCGCCAAATCTCTAATCTAAGTGGTGAAAGTAGTGATTTGCTCTTGAAGATAGGCGAATTGGCATGTGGAGTAGATCGAGTGCTCATTAAAAGATTGCTGCAAGTGATCTTGGTGATCAAGAAGAAGATCAAGGTGGTTGGGAGCATGTGGCTAACCCTTAAGGTTGAACCTGTGGCTACTCTTGAGGCTGAGAAGGTGAGGCTTCCATATCTTCAAGTCCAAGGGTGAAGTTGTCAATGTCTTTATCAATGTTGCCACCCTCATAAGCAGTGTTCTTACCTTCTGCTTTCTCTTCTCCCTCTTCAAGGCCACGAAGATGAGCTTTGCACCTCGTCATCATTTAAGCAGAAATTTGGTCTTCCCTCTTCATGACTGGTAAATCGGAGAGAATCTTGACCCTCTCATGTCGCATGATAGACATGATCAATCCCAAGAAAGGTAGAGTCATCCAGGATTTCTTCTTGCTGACACTTTGCAATGAGATGGTAGATATGACCACAAATGTCTATATCCTTCTTCTGGTACAAGTCATGGAGGAATAATGCTCATGGTTAAGAGAGAGTTATCAGATTACTCCCTAGGTAGAGGTTGAAGAGCATGATATAAGCTAGTGTTCTCATAGCAGGAGAGAAGCTAGTAGTGATTAAGGACTGTTTCTTCCATTCTACCTAAGATCCAGAGCTATGGCCAATACTGAAGTTGTCCTCTTGTCCTAAGGAAGAGTAGACTCTGGATCACTAGTCTAATATGTAGGAAGCTCTGGATAGACATGGCTGAGACAATGAACTCCTTCCCTTTCACCCAACAATTGAGGTGATCTCCCTCCATAATGGCATTCGAGAAGAACTCTCAAATTAGGATATGATGCACATCCATTGAGCCTGTGAAAAGAGGAGCCCAAGTGTGGTCTTTGAACACATCAAGAATGAAAGTGCCCTCAAGAGACCCAAAAATCCATATCTCTCTCTACAATAATGACTACATCTTTATAATACTCCAATAAGGCCTTAAATGCATCACTACTTTGGAAGTGATCCTCTTCATATCGTTGACACTTAAGAGGTTTCTTGGCAGTGGTTTTCTTGCGAGGAGACATCTACAAAAGAAACAAACACAAACCATACACAGAAATTGCAACAAACTTGACTAAATACAAGTTAGTTCAAAAACAAGTAAACAACTCTTAAACTATGTAAAAGAGTATACAATAGGACACAAAGTCATGAAAACAATGCTAGAAATCTAATTAGGCAAAGAACATTACAATATGCATGACATGTCACTTGTGACAAAGTGTGTGCATCAAGCATGCATCAAGTGTGCATGTACAATGCATGACCAATGCATGAACAAGTACTTATGGGGCAAAGTGTGTAAAACACATAAGCAATGATGGAAACATGTTACAATTAAGTAAACACAATCCCCAAAGTTTAGAACTCATCGGAGTCCTAACAAGTGCAAAAATGCCTAAGGAGCATTTTATCAAACACTTAGCATGCACGAACTAACCCTATATGATGAACAATGCATGAACATGATGAAATATGCCTTAAATACATATTCAAATGTCACATGGGGCCAACATAATCAACAACAAAAAAAATGGACTAAGCCTAATCAACAAAATTGAGAAATTTTGCAAGAAAAGTTTTCCCAACCCAACACAAAAATAAACCCCAACCCTAGGTTTTATGAAATCAAAGGAATAGATAAAGGAAATGTGTTAGAAAGTACCTATGAGAAGTCCAAGGATCAAAATTCAAGCAAGAGTGGTTGAGTTTTGAAGAAATTTTATTTTATTTTATTTTATTTTATTTTTTTTTTTTTTTTGTGGATGGGAGTTGCAGAGTGCAAAAAGATGAGTTTTTGAAATTTTGAATTTTGGAGCCCTTTAAAACTGCCTTTTTTTTTTTTAATTTCGCGAGTCAATGATTCGCGAACCAGTTGCGAGCTTACTCATGAAATATGAAAATGCACAAGACATAATTTCATAGGTCAAGTCTGAGTCACGAACCACTTGCAAGGGACTCGTGAAACTCTCTGCCTAATTTTTTAAGAAATTGAAATTTCCAAAGAATTTCACGACTTTGGACGACTCACAAAGGTAGTCGTGAAATGGCCAAACATAAAGTTTTTCAAGACAAAGAATTTGACATTTTGAGAACTACTTTCAAGACCAAAGTGGTAAAAATCACTTCTAGAAACAAATAAAATACTCAAAAATCTTTATGGGTTTGATCATCGAGCAATTGAGCATACACACATCACATTTAAACATGTACAATCACACAAATGAAATAGATATTCATTGAACATTAGACTTGTGTGTTGTGTGTGAGTATCAAGTATGAATTAGTCCATAGTCTAGCATGAATCTTCAAAGATCAATTCAATCAAGACATGCACAAATAGTACGAAGTCAAGTGACGTATCTCACTAGTAGAAATGAACATATATGACTCCTCACAAAAGTGTTTACAATAATTGAAAGCTTTTCATTCAGCTTCCATTTTTCATACTTTTTTATCAATACAACTCAATTTTTGAGCAACGATGCCATGAAATGTTTGATATTTCTTTGAAGAATAAGTCTTTGGCTTTGGCATCATACATTTTGAATTCATTTTTGCTCCACCTTTTTCCTAGTCAAACTAGTTTTCGAAGCAAGGCTTTTTCAGCTCTTTCTCCTTTTAGGGATTGATGTTTGAAGAGCTTTTTGCCATAAAAAATAAATGCGAGGAGATATATAAGATCAAGTCCATGTATGTATTAAGATCAATCAAGGCTATTGGCTAGACATTCATGACAAGTTTGAAGATCTATTTACAACAATCAAACATAGATTTCTAGATTTCACTCACACTTACAATGTGCATATATAACAAGCTAAGCTCGTAAATACACTACGCCATTAGTATGAAGGTACTAGGCCAAACTCAACATGTGATATGGCACAACACAAGTGATCAAACTTTTTTAATTTTTTTTTTACTTTTCATGTGTTTTTTGGATTTTTACACACACAAAACAAAAACATAAAAGTAAGATGAACAAAGCAACCAATTAAACAAAAAATAAATAAAAGAAACATGCTTGGAAGGAAGTGTTTAAGTACGAAGAGTGCATATGATATTATGCATGATTCTATGACCCTAAGACATTGGAAGTATTAATGCATGGATATAGTGGATAAATCATGCACGAGTACCCTTTTTCACCCACGTTGCACGGGTGCTTTGGGTGAGATCTTTAGATGGAGGGGTATGACCAACATAACTCTTTGAAAGCTCAATTAGTGTGAAAACACTAATGCTTGTTTAGACTCCCAATTTTAAATTACGGCGTAATTGCTTTTACTCTAACTTATCTAAGTGTGAAACAAAAGTAAATAAAGTGCAATAAACTGGAGCTGCTCTAGTGCATGAACATAAGCAATAAACAATAAATGTAAGGCACAAAGAGTAAGGGAAGAAAGATGTAACCATAAAATAACACGACGATGTGTAGTTTTGGATTTGAGAGTAGTCATTCTTAGGGGGAGAGTTAGGAGATTTTTGTTAGTTGGAGAGTTTGTTTCTTTTTGAGAGGTGTAGTAAGGATTACATGTATCTTTTCTTTTCTTTCTTGTAGATACACTATTCTTGTACCTAGGTCTTATGACCACATTTTTACATACATGATGTTTATCAAGTGGTATATATATGATGATGTATGTTTTATTCACCTATCTCTACATGTGTTGTTTCTTTTCTCTCTTTATACACATGATTCTTATATTTGTATGCAATCTTTTATTTCTATTTTACACTAAGATTCCTTGATGAGTTTTGTTTAAGTGTTTCAGAAATACAGGTTGTCAAAGTCTACTTGTCATGAACTCTCTTCTTGCAAAGTTTTTCAAGAGTTTATGTTAGGATAGATTTTATTCTATTCAACAAGTGACTATAAGTTGAGTGATTTATGACTTCTCTCATATATTCATTTGTTTGTTGTAGTTTTGTCACGGATTGTCAAAGGGGGAGAGATTTTCTTTGCATATATATATATATATATATATATATATGTTGGAGTAAAATTCTTGAATGAGCATGGAAGGACATGTGACTGACTCCTATTCCCGTTTGTGAATAACATTGGGAAGGTCAGTGTCGGTGAAGTCCGACAAAACAACTGGGCATTTCGAATGAACACCTTGTTTAGAGAAGTTCTTCGAGAAGTCCTTTTGGGCTTTCTCATCACGGAACTGAACAGAGGAGGGAGTAAGATCAAAAGACAAAAAGGCCCTAGAACATAGAGGGTTCTGGACCGGAGCAAACTTATGTTTTGGTGCCATTGACGCACTAACGTAAACTAAAGAGAGAATGGGGAAGAAAGAAACACTCAGAAAAGTTCCAACACAGTTCAAATATAGCAAGTATATTGAAAGGAAAGAACGTATGCATGAAAAATGCATGAACATGTGACATGCCAACATCATAGGCTTCGCCCAATCCAATCCTATTAGCACACAATCAAATTGCACACATCTAAATGCATGATAATACGGTTATTATGCTTATGAGATGCAATGTATGAGATTTGAAACTCATCTAGGCAAAAACCCATCCCAAATTTTCACAAAAACTCAACACTTTTGAAAAACCCCAAAAATTTTCCAAAATTCAAAAAACTAGGTTTCAAAACATGAAATGCATGTAAAATGAAAGATAAGAGGCTTACCAAGAGAAGAAAATCTTGAAAAAGCTTGAAGAAACCTTGAGGAGAGAATTTAAGTGAGAGAAAGTGAAAAAGGGAGGTCAAGAGACAAAGCTATCGAGAGAGAGATCAAGAGAAATGAAGTCTGGATTGCACAGAACCTATTTATAGAACCTCAGTAAATCTCGACAGATAAAGGTGTTGAGAGGTGTCAAGCTAGGTGTCGAGGTAAGTGTGGAGAAAATATGTATCGACAGATTCAGCCGCCGAGGAACACAATATCAGACACACAACAGAAGCTCGATCAATCCACAAGGTGTCGATAAGCTTTCGAGAGATCAGGAGGTTTCTTGATCGATCCAGAAGCTATCGAGAGGTCGGGAGGTTTCTCGATCGATCCAGAAGCTATCGAGAGGTGTCGAGATTATGATAAGTTGCAATTGAAGAGCTCGATAGATAAGCCAGGTATCAAGAGGTGTCGAGAAGGTATTGAAAAGGCTTAAAAACAGTTTTTTAAGAAGAGAAAAACGTAGATATGAATGCAATCAAACATGCAACTCAACCAATGATCCAACCAACATTTTTAACCTCTCAAAAACATCTCTCAAACAACAAAGAGTTAAGCATATAGCTCTAAAAACACACACACACTAAACAAGTCTAACAAATCTTATATTTCAAAAACAAGTTAAGACCATTTAGTGAGCATACATCAACACATGTTAACCTTGTGATGATCAAATCACATTGTACCTGCACATGTATCAAGAGTAGCAAAGAATATTGCGTGTTGTGTGTGAAAAATATCGCAAGATTGCACAAGTGTCTCAATGTTATTACAATTTGAGATATGAGAAAATCACTTTAACACACACACAATCATAACTGTTTGATGGGACCTATCACCTTTGAGGTACATCATATAACTCCCACATCTCCTAAAAAACACGCCTGCAATCATATTTAAAGAATTTTGTTCTTTTTGCTTTTATTTCTTTACATATTCTCTTTTGATTAAGCAAACTATGCATGGGTATACAAAGGAGAGAAAATAAATACCCAATTATGTTAAGCTTTTTGACATTGCACTTTTGCTTTGCCGAAGCATACAAATGTCGTTGACATTACACTTTTGCCATGCCGAAGCATACAGATGTCATTGTCATGATTGACGGGTAACAATTGTGAGATGGTTATTTACACTTTTCTCTTAGAATTTTCTAGTCCTTCCCGTCAAACAGAGTGATACGAGTATTAAGTACAAGAGATCATTTAACCTTACTCATTATAAACAAAGAGTCACAAAACTCATTTGCTTAACTGTGCTTAGTTGTGCATAAGAATGCTCATCTAAGCTACAAGAGATACAAAATTTAGAAAACTCTATTTTAATGGCCATTTTAAGGTTCACAAGAACCAATGTACACAAACACACACTATTTTTGTACCTTTTTTATTTTTTATTTTTTTTATTTTGAAAAAAAAAACAAAATAAAAACAAAAAAACCAAACAAAAACAAACAAACAAACAACATGAAAGTATGAAAGAAAGATGCAAATGCATGAAGGCATGACAAAAAAATGCAGACGCATAAAAGCATGATTTTAAAAGCAGATAAGAAATCAAGTAAAGAGAGTCCTACTTTAGATAGAAAGAATTAAAGCAGAGGACAATAGAAAAATAATTAAATCTTGGCTCCTTTCTCACCCACACAGCATGAGTTTTTGGCCGTAAAGATAAAAAGGCACATGTCCTAGTATGCTACTGAAGGACATAGAGGAATTATAATTCCCTCGAAATTGAGTTAAAAAGTTCAAAGTTTTTAATAACTCACTAAGAATAGGTACAGAGCCTTTAGACAAAGGATGAGACCTATTTGACACTCGCTCATGAGGAAACAACTTGAAACATTTAGGCCGAGTGTGATTGGAAGCACCATAATGTTGACAAACATAAGCAGTTTTAGAGCTACTCGGCTTCCTAGAAGGAGGTTTAACCTTTGAGGTTAACAGAGACCTCAACTTTGGACAATTTGGCCTAATATGACCAGCAATATGACAATGATGACAAGTAGGGATAAATTCAGAATTTTTATTCAACCTAGGAGGAGTTTTAGATATAGGTTTAGAAACTTCAGCATTAACATCAGAATTTTTACCTTTGTCCATCCTAGTAATATTAGCCTTCAACTCTTGATTATTCCTTTTAAATGAAGGAAAATAAAAATCTTTTTCTTTTGAATTAGGCTCAACAACAGGTTTGGCACTAGTTATTTTTTCAACTTTAGTTTTAAATTCAACTAGTTACTCTTCCAAACTCTTAATTTTGTTCACCTGAGATGAAATTTGATTTTTAAAATTCTTATTCAAATTATTGGTTTCATCCAATTTTGCAATCAAATCATCTTTTTCAAGCTTGACCTTTTTAAATTTAGTTTTTAATTTTGTAGAACATTCAAGAGATTTCATACAAAAATTATAAAGCTTACAATAGGCATCTTGAATATCATCATCATCATTCAACACAAGATCATATAAATCAAAACAATCAAGAGTTTCTATGACAACAAGGGTCAATGGATCACACCTAATTAGAGTGTGCCTGCTCTGATACCACTTGATAGGCCAAAAACGTATTGACCCCTTGTGATAGATTAATTGATTAATTAGATAAGTTTAATTAATTAACCAAATTAACATGTAAACGCATGGTAGCACAAAAAAATCACCAATAAACTAAAGTGTAGCAGAAAATAAATTGACACGATGATTTGTTTATGAATAGGGAACACATTCAAGGCAAAAACCCCACCGAGTGATTTTAAGGTCACCCTCCCAAGAATCCACTATTATCACAACAAGCAGTTACAAGTAAAGGAATCCTAATACCTTCTATTAACTTACTGTTGAACCCTTACCCCAATACCCAATCCTAGTCCTTTTGATGCACGGCTCCAAGTACGTGACTAACCAATCTGATGCGCAGATCCTAATATGCGGCTTACTCCTTTACACGAATCCTAGTACGTGACTAACTCCACAGTAACCCTTTGATTGTTGTAGTTGATTTACAGCAGCTTCACATAGAAACGCCAATAAAATCTTCAATGTTGGTGTAAGAGACTTTGCTTAGTCACAGAACCCAAAGGCGTACAAGAGACGCAGCAAGAACTCTTTCTTCTATAGGAGGAGGCTAGGGTTTCAAAAAGAAAACTTTATGAAGCTCCCTAGGGTTAGGTTCTTTCTCCACCTTCTTTAAATAGGAGTTTAATGGGCTCTTCTATTCCAAATAGGTTTACACAAATCTTGGGCTTTCCTAGTCCAATAACAATTATACAAACCAATAAACAAATAGCCTTTTAAAATAAAAACGTTGCTGGCTATAGACTGAATCCCATAAGCTCAATAGATCGAGACATTTGTCGCGCTTTAACGAATTTTGACAAATCGAGCTTCTATCAAGGAGATATCGCAATCTACATATTGCATTTTTCTTAAGCAGTTATTGAGTAATCTTCATGTCTTTAATTTAACCACTTGTAATGATCGTCTTGAACCTATTTAGATATACCCAAATACAAGTAAAGTGCGTTTTGGCAAAGGATTAGCTAATTACATAAAAGAATGACATATGTTCTTATCAAGTGAATGACATATGTCCTAACAGTTATCGAAAAGGAAACTGAAGAACTCAGTAAAAAAGCTCTCTACAACCCTCTAAGCCTAATCTACTCAATGTACTTTAGCTCTCTAAGCTTCAGCTACCAACGAACTTCTCAAAGTCTTGTCTTCACTAGTCATGCGTATACCATAATACCGCCCGTTTGCACCCACCAAGCCTCACCAACTTCTTTTGGCAAATACCAAATGCTTTCCAAGCTCTAAAACACTCTCTACACTCTGAATAGATATGGGTTGTGTTTAGGTACAAATCTTCTCTCAAGGTATGACAATGGGAGAGGGAAGTAGAAGAGACTATAAGGATTTCTCTATTGAGGATGAGTAGCTCTCTCTCTCTCTCTCTAAAAGATAGGTGTGTTGTAGAAACCTCTCTAGGGTTTTCTTTTGAATGGTCTTCTCTTTACTTTTATGGGTAATGAGGGTATATATAGTATGGATGAAGGGTATAAGAGTCACACTTAAAATCCTCTAGACAGAGAGTTTCGTGGGTACCTCGTGAGATTGCCTGTCTCACGAACTACTAGCGAAATGCAGCCTGGCACTAGTCTTTTCAGCTTCTAGCATGTGTTTCTCATGTGACCTTTTCATAGATTCCTTTACTTGCAAGATTCTCATGAGCTAGTCTTGAAACTGCACTGATCTTCATTGCATGCTTGATTCCACCAAGGCTCACCAGCTTCATTTGGCAAATCCCAAATGCTTCTCCCTTTTGCCTTTAATTTGGGCTCAATGTCCTTCTTCTCAACGATAGGGATCTCAATCTTGGGCTTTTTCTACATCCTTCGTTAATATGAACTTCATTTCCCTTCTTAGTTTTGCGCTCGAACTTCCTTCACCAGTGTAGCCTATTCTGGTTTTATCTAGGAAAGGCTTTTGAGATGAAAGAACACTATCAAGCTTCTTGGTTATGATACGTTCTTTAACATTGGCTTGAATCACTTCAAGTTCAAAAAACTTGATCTTTAAGTAAGTATATAGCAACTCATCTTTCAAGTCTTCAACTTCACACGTGGCATCTTTGAGTTATGCAATAGTGGATTTGTGGTCTTCTTCAATTCTCTTCATATTCTTGATCGTACTCTTAGCAACTTTAGCATATTTGCCACAATCCACAAGCAATACTTCATAAACATCTTGAAGTTTCTTATCACCTTCATTGAGGTACACTTCCCCATCATCCAAAACTTCATCTTCTTCAACATCAAAGTGTACACCAAGTTCCTTAACCAATTCACTCAATTCACCTTTAGAATTAACCGAGGTAATTGCCATAAACGTCGAATAGTTACCATCGCCATCGCATCCTTCTTCCAAATCTGAATTTGAGCTCTCCAAATCACTAAGGGTAGTCGTTAGCACCTTACCCTTTCCTCTCAAATAGTTCGGACACTCCTTCTTCAAATGCCCATGTTTATTGCATTCATAGCAAACAATCCCTTAGGGTGGTGATGACACTTTTACATCCTTCTTCTTAAAGTCTCTTTTGTCATTCTTGGAAGATGATAATTTTCCTTTGCTAGAAGACTTCCCATTTTTCTTCATCTATAGAAATTTGCGAAAGTTCTTTGCAAGATAAGCCACCTCTTTCTCAACATCATCATCATAGGAATCACCGGTTCTCTTATTTTTGGTTTTAAGAGCAAGTGATTTGCTAGACTTGTGAAAGGGAAATCCAAGTTTATAAGTTTGAAGAAAACCGACAAGCTCTTGGATCTTGATCTCATCCAAGTCTTTACTCTCCTCAATGGCGATGACTTTGGCTCGGAAGCTTTCAAGTAGGGATCTTAAGACTTTCCTTATGACTTTGGAATCCTCAATCTTTTTCTCCAAGATTGAGCTTGGCAATGATAATCTCATTGAGTCTCCCATAAAATGAGTCAAACGATCCATCTTTACTCATCTTCACTTCCTCAAACTGAGCTGTGAGCATTTGCAATTTGGTGTCCTTGACCTTCTTAGTTCGCTTATAGGTAATCTCGAGGATTGTCCACGCCTATTTAGCGGTCTTCACATGAGAGATCCTGTGAAATTCATCAATAGAAACACCATAGAAAATTGCATTTATAGTTTTGCTATTGGCATTTACCAAAGCAAGGGCAGCCTTGTCCCACTCGGCCTTGGGTGATGTTCGCCTCACCCAACCATTCTCAACGAAGTCCCAAACGGCCTCATCAACAATGCAAAGAAAAGCATGCATACGTACTTTCCAAAACACATAGTTACTCCTATCAAAGAAAGGAGGTGTATTGAAAGATTGAGATCCATCCATCTTAAAAGGGGTCTAGGATCACACAAGGTTAACGAAATCCAAAAAGTGTACCTAGTCTGATACCATTGAAAGCTTTATTAGTGTGAAAACACTAATGCTTGTTTAGACCCCTAATTTTAAATTACGACTTAATTGTTTTTGCTTTAATTTATCTAAGAAGGGAACAGAGTAAATGAAGCGCAATAAACCGAATCACCACTCTAAACCATAAACAAGTAAAATAAGTGATAAATGACAATTTTAAAGATTAGGTAAGAGAGATACAAACACAAGATAACACCGAGACGTGTTATCGAATAGGAAACCGAAGTACTCGGCAGAAAACCTCTCTGTGGCCCTCCTAGCCAAAATTGATCCACTAGTGAATAAGTTGGAGTACACAAATGTCAAAAAGACCCTCTAAGCTTAATCTACCTAATGTACCTAAGCCTTCCAAGCTCTTGCTACAAACGGACTTCTTGGAGTCTTATCTTTGTTAGTTATCTAGATCCCGTAATTCTGCTTGTAATGGCTCCTTCCAATGCTTACCATAAGCACCAAAACTTCTCTCAACACTCAGAATGGGTGAAGCAAGTGTTTGAGCTAATAACCTCTCAAAGATGTGTACATGGAGAGGTAGAAGTAAATGGAAACTTTAGAGAAATGATGTAGAAGATTATGGGTAAACAATCTCTAACTCTTAAGTATTTGGCTAGGGTTTTCTCTCTCAAAAGTTTCTTGAGAATACTCCTTATTCTTCTTACATTTCGTGGGTAATAAAGGTTTATATAGTGTTGGTAAAGGAATGAGAAAAGGCACACTCAAAAGTAATCAGGCAGAGAGCTTCGTGGATCACTCGCAACTTGGCATGAGTTGCGAATGACTCGCAAAATCCAACTTGTCAAAGACACTTCAAATTCCACCATGTGCATCTCACGTAGCTTGTTTTGCGAGTCAGCAGTCACGAGCCAGTAACAAGCTAGTCATGAAATCCTCATCTTCACAACTTTTTCACCGAACTCTCACACACATCCCTTACATTAAATCCCACAAAAATACAAGGAAATGATTGAATAGAATTACAATCAAATTTGACACAGAATTAAAGCCAATATAATACATAATTGTAAATCACAACTTTACAAAGTTAAAATATGCTAATGATTATATATAGATAATTTATGTTTATTGTTAGGGTGCTATTTTTATTGTAGTGGGCATATTCTCTAACAAAATGCCTTCTACATGTATTTGAGTAGATCTAAGTGGATTCAAGAAAATTTTGAAGTACCTCAAAAGGCTTTTCGATTGCTAGTATTGAAGGTATGAAGACTGCACCAAGAAACAAGTGTGAAAAGGCTGAAAACTGATGACTCGACACCTGGCTCGATAACTACATCTATTGAGAATTAATGAGACTCGATACCTTTCTATTTATCGAGTTTCATAGATCCAAAATTCTCAAAAATGATTTTCGACCCATGATGACTTGGATTTTCTAAGGTTTCGTTCTCTAACCTACTGGATGATATAAAAACTTTATTTTATAGCCGTCTTCTTACGCAAAAAATCTACATACTTCTTGTGATGTCACTGCGTTCTTATGCACCTTAGAGTTTTGTAACTAAGTTGCTTTCCCTTCTACTAGTGTGTAGTGAAGAACTTTGCATTCAACAACAAGATTCAAGTTGTTAGGAGTAAGTCACAAATTCAAGATTTGTGCAATTAAAAAAGTCTCTACAAGAACAAGTTTAATTGGTGATTAGCGTATGGATTCTACTGTAGTTAGGTACTTTACGATTGGCCAGGAAGGTAAGATTTCTTGTACTTTTAATCGCTTAATTTTTACTAGTGAATTCTTAGGAGTGATAATTTAAAATTTACCCAATAAGGTTTTTGCCTTGTAAAGTTTTTTCCTATTAATCAACGAATCACTATGTCAAATTTAATTTTTGATGCACTCTAGATTATGATTGTAATTTGTTGGTGCCTACACGATATTGCATGTAATTTGATCTAATTAATCAACTTGAGTAATTGAATTAATTAACTAGGGTCAATCTATAACCCAACATTTATACTTAATTATATCAAATATATAATATACTTATATCTATTTGAGATTGTGGAGAAACATGAACCTAATGAATTATAATTGTTGGGGGAACCACAATTTGACTCCCTACAACCACTCTAAAAACATGCCCGTGTGGTGTGATATCGAATGCTATAAAAGATTTGAGTGTATCTTCTTTATCATCAATTAGTTTTGAGGTGGAATGACACAGCTCAATATCTAACAATAATGAACTTCAATAAATTTTTAAATTAACTAGTATCGAGGTGGATATTTCAAATCTTGTTATAGATTACAAAAAAATTAAGTCTAACCTAAACTATAGTTTACAAGTACATTGCACTTCATACAATAATTAAATTTTTAGTTAATTAATTTGGTTGTTATAGTACAGTTATATTTTCCTTTCAAAATGTTTTTTTTTTTTTTTAAATTGTCCCCAAGTTAAAATTCTAGGTTCGACACTGATTTTTAGCATATTACAAATCTTATTGTAGAACTCTTACAGAGTAACGTGTCCGGCCACTTTTAAATACTATATATATATATATAGACACACACACACATGCAAGAGTTGGGTTCAAGTTACACCTGGTGTAACTCTAAGCAACGTTACACCACCCAATAACTTGTTATAGAATTCATATTTTGAAAATTTCACCGTTGAATTACATGTTCTATATATTCTTAACATTCATGCCAATTTTTATGTCAATTGGATTTTATTTACCATTTAATCCATAAACTCATCTTTTATACATTATTTTAAATTACAAAAACTTGAATGTAAACAATTGATTGATGAATTGACTATTAATATTTGATTATCGTAAAATTTTGCAAGTATAGAAAATATATGAAAATAATATAATCTAACAACAGGTTTATTAAAATTTAGATTCAATTAAAAAATATTGAGCAGTGTAACATTGCTTAAAGTTACACCACGTATAAATTGAGCTTAACCTCTATTTTATATATATATATATATATATATATATGTATCTAATTTTAATATTACATTAACATATTCATTATTACATTATTTTGTACTTTTTTTATAATAAAATTAGTGAAAATTTTGGCATTTTGTTTAGGTCATTCACATATTAAATATCCCTTATACGGTAGTATAACTCTCAATCCATTTATTTGAACTGAAAATGTTTTCTCCCAAATAAGTTGTTTCTGGTGATTAGCTTTTGACTTAAAAATAAGCCAAAATTTTTTTTCTATTGTTTGACTTGCACAAAATATTTTTAATATTCCTTATAATTCCAAATAATTACATAAAAAAAAAATTCAATCAAAAAGTAAACGCTATATAGAAAAAAATTCTATATTTGTTAGGCCATTTGGATGCCTCAAATGAAGAAAAAAAATATTGAAATTTGGAATGTAAGCAAAAAACTAAATGTGAAAAAAGAGCTGTTTAAAACATAAAATTTCAAGTAAACTCTATATTTGTTTCTTATATTTTACACCGTAACCTTTTAATTGAGTTAATTTGTCTCTAATCTTTCAGTGCTATGTTAATTTAATTCGTACCGTTATCTCTTAAATGAAAATTGCTGGTATTGCAAATAGTCAAAATAAAAAATTAGTTTATTATCACGTTCACTGCTAGAACTAACATGTCAACATAATCTTAAATATTATTTTAAAAAAAAAAAAAAAACGGATAAGTGGCTAATTTTTTAGATCAAAATCCCTAACCCACGAACACGTCATGTGTTTTTTCTTTTTTAAACCCAAATCAAATCTTTTTTGTTTGATAAGAAAGTTTCTTGATTTCATTAAACAAGGCAAACCCAAATTAAATCTAATTTATGTATCTCCCTAAAATCCGAAATCCCTATCTTGCTAAAACCCAATATCTCCAACGGTGAGGACGGCAGCACCTTCGCCCTTCCAGCAGTGCCTTCTCCCTTCCGGTAGTGCCTTTCTCTCTTCCAGTGGCACCAAGCCTTCTCCTCGCCATTCAAATTCTATCACCACACAATGACATAAACCCACCTGCTATTCTTACTCCTTTGCAATGATGGCGAGCCAATGAATAGTGGCCTTGGCAAAGACTTTCTTCTTTGTACTTAAAAAGTGCGGCGCCTGAACTCCAAGCTAAAAAAAAAAAAAGCATGTCTCACCTGCACAGAATACCCAAAAGATCAAAACTTTATGATGAAATTGAAGAAGAATACATGAGTTTTAAAAAACCTTAAATAACAATAAGAATGGAAGAAAGATCGATATGAATTTCGATGTAAATAGCTTATTTGTATATGTAGATGTATAATGTATTCTCCAAGCCAAAAAAGTTTTAGTTGCATAGAAAGCATTAGACAAGTGGGTGGATAGTCACCGGAGAGCAGAAGGTTGAAAGGATGCCAACGGTGAAAACTGGGTGGAGATTTTATGGTGTTTTAATTTAGTTTAAGTATTTTTAAAATCTTGAAATATAATCAACTTAAAATCTAACTTTGTTATTATCTTATGTGTATTTTAGTATTTTAAAAAACTGATGGGCATCGTGCCATATTAACTTTTGTAAAATAGTTTGTGCAAATAGTATTGTTCTTTTTCTTTTTTTTTTACTGTTTGCCACGTCAGCAATTCTCATCCAAAAAATAACGGTAAAGACTAAATTGACGCAACATTAAAAACACTAAAAAATTAGGGACAAAATAGACACAATTAAAAGGATAGAACCCAAATATGTAGTTTACCCTAAAATTTCATTTTAAAAATCTTAACAACTAATCAATAGCTAGTTAATGGCAATCAACAATCAATCTATGGAGAGAGGTAGGGGCTGAAGAGAGAGAGGCTATCAATGAGAGAAATTTAATTGATTTTTTGTGGTAGCCTATTAAGTATACAATTAGTGAAAGAACGCACGGCTTTTGTCATGAATGTATACACACACACACATACACACACACACACACACACATATATATATATATATATATATATATATAAGAAGTAATAACTAAATGAGTTATTATTACATAATTTTAGAATTCGATTCTAACAAAATGAATGATTATTATTATATAAAATGCATAATTTCTCATATTTGTCCTTATCTATAATATCTCTAGTTAAAATTATTAATAAAAACTTTTCTAATTTTTTTTTTTAATAATTCCTTATTTATTAATGAGAAGGGTGATTTGGCCCATTTGGGGACATGGTATGGAAAGTTATCCTTCCACATGGTACTTAAAAACCCTTATTTTGAAAAATGATTTCCTAATTTGGAAGGACCATACTTGATTTGTTAAGTAAGTGATGGAAATGCATACAAGTTGATGCATATCGATAGGAATTAACATCTTGAATCGATAAATGGAAAATATTTGAAACATTACAAGCCAAGTATGAATAAAATGGATCCACAACACAAGATCCTTGATAATAAAATTTATTACACAAACTAATTAATATATTAAGACTAATAGTAGTACATGTTTTTCGATAGTAATTTAGAAAATAGTTATAACAGTGATTAGCTGAAATCAAAGCCTGAAAAGTTAGTTATAAAATGCAGCAATCAGACCACTCCAAGAAATTGAAGGTTCTCTACGAAGGCTGTCAATTTCTTGGTCTTCTTGTTGTAAAAGCTGTTCATTTACTCGTAAACTACTAATCTCTGTATCGATGTTACTCTGTTGAGAATACACTCGTTGGAAAGGGGGCATATTCTGAATCATAATCATTTCGTACTCTCGAAGATTTTTCTTCATTTCTTCATGTTTGGAAGCAATCATTTGCATCTCATCTTGACAGGGTTGAGGTGCAGTCTTGTAAGTGTCTAGAGCTTCAACATATTTGCTTCGGTTTTTAAGGAGTTCAGCTCTCTTTTTCTCTTTTTCAACCAGAGTCCTAAAACGATTGACTTCCCTATCTAGATCAACATTGAAGTTCTTTAACAGGTCACACTTGTTCTTTCCAAGGATACTGGTTTTGTCAAACAAGAGTGCAGCAGCTTTTCTGAACTTGGATAACCAGGCATCATTCAAAAGAACATCATCAACCGATTTATTGAAGAAAGATTTAATTTCTGCAAGGGACTCTGTTGTGGCATTAGAAGAGGAAGAGGTAGAGTTGATTAGTGTTTCCAGTTCATCTAGAGATTTAGAGATATTCTCTAAGAGCTTATAAAAAGCCTCCAAGTTTTCTGTCAATTCAGTTTGTAGTGATTTCTCTTGCTGTTCTTTGGACTTGGTACTGCAATCTTCAATTGGAATTTCTCGTTCAGTCAACGATGATTGTTTTCCCTTGCTTGAGGATTCATTTGTTTCGGGAGGAATTTGTTGTAAATGCTTAGAGGATAACACACTTGAGGACGTGAAAATTGGCTTCAAAACATTAGAATCGTCCCCCTTCTCTGCAATAGTGTAAGAAGATAAAGAACGCAAAGCGTGAAATTCAATATACAGGGAACAACAGAAAGATCAATGAAAGATAATTCACGAAACATCCCATGGATACCTCAGAGAAAAAAACAGGCATAAAGCCTAAACTACCTCGGCCATGGCTGTAACTTCATTAGTAAATGCCATATAACTCTTCCACCAATAAAATTACAAAATAAAGCGTCAGTTTACGGTAGTTTATTTGAACATAGTTTATTATTTTGAGAACTTTTATGTTAAATATGTTACAAAAGGCTTAAAGCTGGAGTAGTTTAGCAAAAAGAAAGACTAAAAAAAAAGAGTCAAAAAACTACCGTAAATAAAGAGTCAAAAAAAAAAAAAATCCAACAATTCCCAAACGAATAAAGGGTCAACTCTCGTGTTATCTGAATCATCTAAGACTGTTGCCATTGAAGTGAGAGTCCTAAATTAAATTGAACTATATTTATTCTCTATAAAAGGGAGGAAAGAGGTTCCAACCATTTTCTAACATGATCAGAAAAGAATTCAAAGTACTTTTGAAAAGATAGGAATTGGGATTGTGCCTCCAAGATATCAAGCTTTCATCCACATATGAGTGCAAGTACATGACTATATTTTTGTAGTTCATGGTCTCTGGGGCTAATGAATGAAAATAAGAGGAAAAATTTTACAATCACAACCAGTTTTATACTTATTTTTACAATTATCTGATGTGAATGAATGTTAGTAGTTAAAAAAAATAAAAATTGGTTTATCCAATTACAATTTGCTATATAGGATAATCGTAAACATGAGTGTAAAATTAGTTGTTGACCTCTTATTGATGAGTTAGGTTGGGTACATGTGGTGGAGGCTTCTGGAAGCTTTGAGAGGTGGATTTTGCTGTTGAAATAAAATTACAGAAAGAAACTTACAGAGAGAGAGAGAGAGTCTTATTTTTTAAAGGCGAAAATACAATTTTGATTCTTATATTTTGGAACTATAGTCAATTTGACCTCTATATTTTAATAGTAATCAATTTAATTTTTGTTATTTTCAACTTATAATTAATTTTGTCTCTGTTGTAAATCTGTTAATAAAAAATGTCTACGTGTTAAATAGTGTGCATTGTTAGCATACTTCATGCCTACATGGCTTATAAAATAGCATTAAACAAATTTAATCAACATAAAAAAAATTTCCACATCAGCATTTATATGAAATTATAATTTTTTAAAAGGAAAAAATAATAAGGTCACACCTTCTTTTCCTTTCTTTTCTTGGCAACCAAACACAATACAAACATTTGAAAAGAAATTCAATATAAACATTGTTTGGTGGGTTTGTTTTTCAATTTGAAATTGCTGGGTTTAATTTTTATTCAAACCCAAAGTCCTCTCTCTCTTGGAAGTACAGAAAGCCAAACTGAAAGGAGTATAACCCAGAAACAGCTCCCTAAAGCTAAATCACAATGACCACAAATCAAGTAAATATCCAGATTAGAAGTGGCCAAAAAAAAACAAATTAAACAGCAATTCCCAACGTGACCAGCGATTTGGGTTAGTTAGGGACAATTTTTTTTTTTTGTTTTCCCATTTTCTCACGATTTCTCGGAAACCAAACGATGGGGAGAGCTTGAACGCCGCAATGTAACCATCGACGAGACCAAACCTCTGTCGCGCCGATCGATCGGCCGTCGCATGTCTCATTTTGGGTTGGAGATGGGTTGTGGCTACAATTAGTGATGGGTTTTGTTTTGAATTTCAATTCACAGATCTGGACGTGATTTTCTGGGTTGTTTGTGGAGTTGAGGATGTTGTGTTTGGTTACCCAGAAAGTGAAAAAAAAAAAAAAAAAAAAAAGAACTACAGATTTTCTTTTTTAGTATAAACGTTAATTAAAAAAGAATTGAGGAGTCATTCTGTTTTTTTTTTTTTTTAATTATTATTATTATTTTTTGTTGATGTTTGCAATTTTTTATGTTAATTAAAAAATTTTATAAATCACGTAAGTGTGAAGTTTATTAATTGTGTAGATCATTTGCCGACAACAAAAATGAAATTGACTAATATCAAAATGTAGGTATTAAATTAAACGTAGTTTTAAAATTTAAAATCAAAATAATATTTTCATTTTTTTTTAATGAAAAAAATGTAAATAAATTTCCTAGAATAAAAAATTGGGAAAAAAGAAGTCAAAACTACCTCTTTTAATGGCAAAATAGAGCTCGACAGCAAGATCATCATTAGCAACAATTGTGAACTTTAGGGACTAAAGTTACGCACACGCCAAAAAAAAAAAAAAAAAAAAAAAAACCCCTTATGAGACAAAAATTAGAACTCAACAAACTGAAAGATATAATTTGTAATTTTGTTAAATATTTATGTTCTTGAATGGTTGTGACAAGCCTTCCCTTAATTTCCCAAATAGTAGTACATAATAATCTGTAACATGCATTGGAAGAGAGACAAAAACAAATACAGAAAAAATAAAACCCTTTAATTTCCATCATAATAACATGATGATACTTTTCCATTCTTTATGCCCACTTTAGCTCGACGTAATCAAGAAATCACCGTTATTTTAATACTTAAATCTTTTGAAAGAGTAGTTGAGAAATTAAAACAACTATGGATATTAAAATATTTAAGTTTAAAAATAACATTTTTTTTTTAATATTGCTCGCTTTTTTTTTTTTTTTCTTTTCTTTGTGGGTCAAGATCTCAATATATTTCGGAAATTTGAAGTTCCCTTGATATCTTCTTTTGTTTTTTTTTTTTTTAATTTTTTTCCTTGTTTGAAAATCCTCTTCATACATTTTAAGCATATGCCATCAAAGATTTCCAAAGTGGGCAATAAAAAATGACAATAATGATGTAGTTTTAAAATTATTGAAAATGAAACAAATAATAATGAAAACAACAGGATGAGAAAACAATAAAACATACCGAGTTCCTTGTTGATGATAGGAGCATTGCTGGAGTTGCTGCTATTGTCAGACATGTCTTAGGAATTAGTTTCTTAAAATCCCTCTTCTTTGATAGGAAAAAAGGATAATTTGCATTATTTGTTGGGAGAAATCAATAGTCAGTGTGGTCCACCACAGTTCTATAGCACTTTAAGCATCATGAACCCGTACGTACGAATTTGTGATTTGTTGAAAGGAAAGAATAATTAAGGAACGGGGATGCAAGAGACAAGAATGATTGATGCCTATATTGTTTGGAGAGTAATATTATTGTGGTTATGAATAGCAACAAGGCAGGTATTGGGGTGGTTTACTTTCCTATTCCCCACCCCACTTCATCTTCAAGGCGAGTGTTTTGCCCTGCCTTGTTCTAGTGGGTGCCACGGGTGCCCATGGGTACCCAACCGGCTACACCCAAATTTTTTATGTAATAATTTATTAAAATTATATTTTGAATGCATTAAATTAAAACTCACAAAATATTTGTAAAAAAAAAAAAAAAAGTTCTAACATTACAAAAACTTTCTCAAAGCATAACAACACAACAATTCAAATAATAAGAAGTACAAAAACAATTCAAAAATAGCAATACAACAATTAAAAAAATATACAAAACATAAATATTTAAACATAAAAGTATAAATTCAATAATACAATATAATAAAATATCATAAATTTAAAGTTAGAAGGTTAAAAACACATATGTGTGTCTTATAAAAAAATTATAAAAATGATTTTTAATTATTTAAATATAAATGGGACAGGTGCGGGACGAGAGCAGGGGAAAATCTTAACCCCCATCCTTGCTCTATTTGTTATACGAGGCGAGTAAAACCTGTCCATTAGGGCAGGTGAGAGAGATACCCGCAGATACGGGTTTAAATTGCCATCCCAAATTGCGGTTGTTGTGTATTGTACGTGCAAGTTAGATTTGAGTTTATTTATGTGAGTGAAATAGGTTGTCTAACAATACATTTACATGAAAAAGCTCGATAAGATGCAAGCTTTGACATGACGCTCAAGAAAATAAAGAAAGTGATAGTAGGATATGAAAAAGACGCACATTTAGAAGCTAACTATCAAAATAACACAAGATGTGCGTGGAAAACACTAGAGAAAGGATAAAAAACCACAATATGAGCAAGAACAAAACATTCTCGCTCGGCTTAGCTTGTATTATGTATCAAAAAGAGATTAATTTCCAATGAAGTTGCCATTTTCTTCCTACCAACTCTCCACTCTCATCTCAAAATATCTAATGGGTTTTTGCCCTAAAAGTTCAGCTGCATGTTTCTTTTATACTCTAAGGAATATAGCTGAGAAGAAGGACAAGTGTCAAGTTATTATAATCTCTCTCTAAAGATCTTTTTACAACTGTGAAGTTATCTGCTGACTAAGGGATATGGGTTGCACCAACGTGGCACTGGAACCTGTAGGAAGGTAGCTTTGCCACTGTTTGGAAGACAAGTCTTGGTCATCAAGAGGGACATCAAGAATATTGTAATTGGTACACGTGTCTCCAAGGTGACTCACCATGCATTCAACCAATAAAGGATGTTCTTATAGCCTTTAGCTCTGAAAAGTCACTATGTTGTGTCAGGTGTAAATCTCACTTTCTTTCCAAGGCAGTCACGCCTTTAGCCCTAACCAAGACAAAGTCTCTTAGCCATCAGCTGCTCTCCCTTATCTCGCTGATGCTCCACATGTAGAGTCTAGATTCAACCACTTATGCATTCTCTCATGCCTTAATGGTGTTATGTACATTAGCCCCCTGACTGTCAACGTCATTTAATGGCAAAGGCCTTTGACAGTCACATTGGCTCAAGCACTAACACTTCAGTAATCATGCCTTGTGACATTCAAAATTGACACGTGGCTCAAAAGGGTGCTCCTAGCCTTTTTGGCGCCTTTTTGTTTCATGCGTTTTGGCAGATAGACATTACTGCTCAAAAATGTCATGTCCCTTCACTTAACTGCAGTTGAAGATTTAAATAAGGAATGTTTCTTCTTCAATCTTCATTCCTTTTGTATCTTTCTAATCTTTCTTCAAAACCTTAACCTCCACAAAAAAAAAAAAAAAAAAAAAAAAAAAAAAAAAAAACATCAAACTCTTCTTCCGATGGTTCTAACTCCCCACAGCATTCCTCAAGTTCTCTTGGGAGTTTTTCAAGTAAACACACTCCTTCTCCACCACCAAGTCTTGTGCACCTTGCTCTCCCTTTTCACATTCACCCTCTGCCTCCTCAAGTCATCATTCCTGAGGAAGTTACTCCCTTCAACTAAAGTGATGGGGATGGGGAGGACTCTGAAGACCTTCGGTTGAGGGTCAAAAGGAAGCTAAAGATGCAACGACTATTGCATTCTTGGACACACCCACTTGCCGTAGAAGAAGGCAAAGGCTTGGTCGTTCAAGCTCTGAGTCCAGTGCTTCGGGGCTCTCTAACTCCTAGGAGGCAAACTTTTTTGACAACTCTTCTAAAGGCTCCTCTAATGGCTCCAACTTAGGAGATGATGAAGGCAAGGAAGAGGAAGAAAAGGATGATGATGAGGAGGAGGAGGAGATGGAGTACTTGGCTCCAGATTATCCCCAAGAAGACTCTAGGGATGATACGGATGCCTACATGCCAAGGTCTCCTTGAGTTGCTCGCCGTTGAACCTGCTGTTTTTCTTTGGTTTATTTATTATCTTTTTTTATTTATTTAGGTTTATTTTGTTTAGCCAACTTCTAGCCTAAGTTGTAAAAAATTTTCTTTCTTATTTTAAATATAAATTTTTGTGTCCTTTTGTTATTAGAAAAGAGGCGATAGGCCAAAATGGCCAAATCATGTAAATCCCTCTTTTCTATTTTGTAAAAACTTTTAAACACAAAAATATATGAAAGAAAAGAAGTTATCTACTATATGTTTATTGTTTTTCATTTATGTTGTATTATATGTTTATTTTATAATACATTAAATTTTTGCACAACACATAAGAATAAACATATCAGTTAATAAAATGTGAAATGCAATGAATTAAATCATACCTATTAAGGAAGGGTTGTGTCTTTGCCTTTGAAATATAAAGGCAGTTTTCTTGATTTTAGCACCATTAACTGCCACTCCTTTTAAGAAATTCGGTTTCTTTCCCATGTTGACACGTGTCAATTTTGAAAATATGTCTCCTATTTTGAATCAATTTTTTTTACAGGGAAAAACTAACTTCTCAAAATATAAAAGGAAAACAAATATTTCTTCCCTTATTTTTCTCCTTTTCCTCTTATCTTTTTCTTCTCCTTCTTCAACCCGAGAACCAAAATTCTTCTCACAAATCAAACCATGGGTGTAAAACATGATCTTCGTTCTAGCTCAGCTAAATTTGCAAAATCTTCTGCTTCAAAAGGTAATAAACCTCTTCTAGAAGGAGATGAAAATCCTTCCGTAGAAGACAATGGATCATAGCTCCCTTCTTTAAAGATTACCTATTTGATAAAAGTCTCAGCTGGGACTCAATTCTTTGTTCTGAAGACCCTTCCTACACAGCATGCAGGGAACCCGATGATCTTCTAACCGTGGACCTAGAATTGAAGCACATTCCAAGGCTTGGCACATGCAGGTGAGATTTTTCTCCCACTATAGATGTGGTCTTTAAATCTCACACTTCAATTTTTAAGGGTTGAAGAAGTTGGTGTCGAAGAGTATTAGCTCATCCTCCTTTCATGGACATCTTGCAGAGAGTGACGCTTGTGGAGACCATCCTTATATTCTCCAATTTAGAAATTAGCAAGGAAAGTGAAAGTATGCTTTCCTTTCTGTACCACTGGAACTCTGTCACCCATACATTCTTCACAGGGTGTTAAGAAATATCTATATTTCTGGCAAATTTCTATGAGATATTGAGACTTTCCCTATTCGAAGATGGTGAGGTGGTCAACATTTCTCTATCCCTTAATGAATCCAAGGCTGTGAAGTTCCCTGAAGATGCAGTGAAGAAAACTTTGAAGAAACCAGTTCTGAAAGTGGCAAGGAGAGGGAAGCCCCCAGCGAGGAGGTACCCAAAGATGCTAGTGTTAGCAGAGGCAAAGGATCTAGAGCCAACTTCTGGGGATGGATCAGATATTTCTAGAGGGAATATGCTGATGGTGTGGATAAGGAAGCCAATGGAGACTCCCTAAAGGAAGGCGCCGACTTTGTTGTTGGAGAAGGTAACTCTAGTTCCTATGAACTTGAAACCTTTATTGCCTTTCTGCTTTCCCGCCATTTATTTGAGGGATATCCTTTTGAAAATATTCTAAGTAGGCATTTCCCTTTAGCTGTTAAACTAGTCAGAGGAAAATCTTTCCCCCTTGCGCCATATTTCCTAGGAACTTTATATTCTCACCTAAATCATTTTACCCTTGACTTGGAACGCTCCTAGGGTGGATTTCAAGTTGAAACTTTCGTACCTGCGTTTTTACAAATATGGTTGTGCGAACACTTTAGGAATTATGATTCTACTACTAGAGTATTAAGCTCTTATAAGACCAGTATGCCATCACCCCATGGTTTGCCACGCTCTTGGCATTGGAATAAAGTAGCACTATCTTCCAACAGTTTCCTTAGTAAAGTGTCAGATGGCCCAACTGACTGTACAGCTAGACCTTATTTTTCTTTGGAAGGTGGACTTCCTCCATTGTTCACTTCCTCAGAAAGCATCTTTGTTTCTCATTATAGAGACACTCATTGGTTTGAGGAAGAACTTTCTTTTTTTTGTTTGTTCTTTTCCTTCTCATTTTTAGTCTCGTTTTCAAGATAAGTATGAGACTCAAACCTACAACCCCCATAGGTTTGCCTGCCAACTTGGTTTTGGCCAAGGCATTCTAGGACATCTCTCTACCTCAGTGTTGCCCACTGTGGTGGCTTTTTTAGCCTTTAAGAAGGAAAATATCATCAAGATACTAGTTTCAAGCCTTGAGATCCCCTTTACTTCCCCCACCAGAGATGGATTGCCTTCTCCTAGGTTCAAGTAATGGTGGTCAGACATCAGGGAACGCGTTAGGAATTTTGGGGAGAGTGGTGCCCAACAAGTGGACTTTCCACCCATATTTCAGGGAGATTTGACTTTGAAACCCCTTTCAAAAGCCCAAACCTTCAAGTACCAAGAGAAAGAAGAATGTGAAAACTCTTTTTAGTAAAAAGCCCAAGGTATATTCTCTTCTTTACAGTGACTATTTCTTGTAACCTCTTCTTTTACCCTAAACTCTAGTAGCATCTCTTATTTGCTCTATTTTTGACCTTTGATAAGTTACAGGCTCTTTTCTTCAAGTTCACCCCAAAGTTAAAGCCACTTCTTCAAACCCCGAGGTTTCTGTAAAAGAAGTGACTTCCAATGAAGAAATAGAGTCTAACACTAAAAGGGAGGATTCAAATCAAGTGTACACCAAAAATCCTTAAGAGAAAGAAGACTTAACAAAAGCTACTTCCAAGGAACAAGAGGGTGAAAGCACTCCGACAACATTTGATCCCTTGCTTTGACTGATTTCTCCCAATCTTGTTCTCTATTTCTCTCCAAATATCTTGAAACCATAAGGGATACCAGCAAGTGGACCCTGTCACTTAGAGGCTCTCTCTTACAGCTAATTGGGTCTATCATATCCCAACTACAGTCAAAGGGTAAAGAAGAATGTTTGGCTCTCCCCTGTGAAAATTTCCTTTCCACATTGAGTGAGACTGAGAGCCTAAGTGTCAATGGCAGCTGGTTAAAAAGCCATGTCATTGCATTGAGGGACTTAAAGAAGGTAGGACCCTCTATTCATACTTCCTTTTCCTCACTTTGTGATTTAAAAGTTAAAGAAAACTCGTGTATCAACAAAGCCAAGAAAGCAGAATCAGCGTTACAAGTGCATGCTACTTCAATCACTCAGCTCTAAGGATCAATCAATAGACTTCAAGTGGAATTGTCATCCCAGTAAGAAGCAAGTTCTACCCTTCAGAATCAAATAGAAGGTGTTACCACAGAACGTAAATCTCTAAGAGAAGAGATTGAGAAGTTGGAAAGCGAATAAGGAGCCCTGAGCGATCTAGACTTCTCTCTTGAAAATTTTTGTTTTTTCACAAACATTCTCTAATTTTAAAGTTGTGATTTTTTTTTTTTTTTTTTTTTTTTTTTTTTTGTTGTGATCTTGAAAGGCCATGGGGTTGTACTTTAACTTTACCATTCCTTATTTCACCAACTATTTAGACTTTGCATGTATATTATGATTCACGAACAACATCATATGAGATAATTGCATATAAGTCTTTGTTTATAATAGTGTAGGTTTTGTAAAACACAAAATCACTATTTTTGACATGATTGCCACAAAAAATGTTTTTAAAAAGTTAAGCATAACATTTCTTAAGGTGAGCTCCTCTAATGGGGCTATACGCCTTCATACCTGCTTAATCCTTCAACCAATAATGTCTTGTTGCATGTGTTTTCTCTACTATGTATGGTTCTTCCCATTTTGGAGAAAACTTATGTTTAACAACTCCAGCAACTCCTTATACATGCGGAGTAGCTTCCCAAACAAGTTCTCCCACTTGAAACTTTCTTTCTTTAACTTGGCCTTCATGCCTAGCCTTCATATTATCCTTGTAAAGGCGACTATGAGAGGCAGCGTTGTTACACATTTCCTCCATGATTTCCAAAGTGTCTTCCCTGGGTATTCCTGCAATCTTTACCAACTTCATCGCTGGCCTTACCAAATATATTGGGATAACAACCTCTGTGCCATAGACTAAAGAAAAGGGTGAAGCTCTTGTACCTTGTGATTTGGCTGTTCTATGAGCCCACAAAGCAGTAGAAAGCTTCTTCTTGCACCCCTTTCCATTCTCCTTAGCCATTTTTGCCAAAATCTTCAGCGGTTTTTTGTTGGAAGCCTCAACTTGACCATTTCCCTTGGGATAATAAGGTGTAGATGTCGTGTGAGAAATGGAGTACCAAACTATTAAGCAGCGCACATCCTTGTTTAGGAATGGTGTACTGTTGTTAGAAATAATTTTATTAAGTACCCCAAAATGACATATTATATTCTCCTTTAAGAAATTAACCACTAAACTACATGTTGCCTTCTTTAGAACTACAGCTTCTACCCACTTGGTAAATAGCTTAGTGGCTACCAATATCCATGTATATCCTTTAAAGGGGAGTTTATAGGTCCTATAAAATCCAGCCCTCAGCTGTGGAATGGATATGGAGCCACAATTAGATGAAGACTCTGATGGCTAGTGTGTATTTCATCTCCCCACCTTTGGCATTCTTGACATTTCCTTGCAAAGTTTTGAGCATCCCTTTGCAATGTAGGCTAGTAGTATCCCTAATGCAAATCCATTTGCCACAGCTTTCTCCCACTCAAATGTCCTGCCAGTTCTCTTTCATACAGGTCTAAAAGAATGCCATTAACTTCTTTAGCAGGAATGCATACGATCCATCTCCCTTGAAAACTTCTTTTGAACAATTTCCCATCTATCACTTTAAACCTGGTCACATTCTTTTCAACTTTTCTCTTTGTACCCAATCAGTAGGCAAAATACCCTGTAAAAGGTTACTCAAGCATCATTCCTATCAATCTTCTGCCAGTAACTCGCCTTTAAGCACCTTTGCTTGGTTTGGAGAGATAACAGAGCAAGTTTTATAGCTTTATTGCTCTTCCTTAGCATCATTGGCCATCTCTAACTAAAAGATTCTTAGCCTTTGCAATCTTCTATAAAGGCTGACATCAAGACTTACACCATAAACTTCATAAAGTAATTTGTGCAACAATGTCAATCCCTCCTGCATTGAGAGACATTTCATTAGCAAACCCTCTGCTCCCCTAAGAAAAAAAATCACCATTGATTCTGAGGAAGTCTTTCATATTTGCTAGTAACTCTGACCCAATGCACCTCCCTTGAGCCATTGCCTTTAACAAGGGTCCTCACCAATCCTGAAGGAAACATAGCTCATCTTGAGCTAAATTAGGTTGCTTCTCAATTCGAAGCGTCATCTTTTCCTTTTTTATTATAGATTTGGTGGCCAGAGTTGCTAGCGAATCAACAAGCTTGTTCTCACCTCTATTAACCACCTTGTACTCTATGAAAGCAAAGTGTTCTATGACTCTTTGTACTGCAGCTCTGTTAGCAGCCAAGTTAGGATTCTTTACTCCATAAATTCCCTCAACTTGATTTATCACCAACTCAGAATCACCAAATACTTTTCAACCTTTTTATGCCTAATCTTCTTGTAGCTTTTAGCCTTACTAACAGGGCTTCATATTCTGCCTCATTGTTAGAGCAAAAAAAATGCATTTTGTAGACAAATGTATGTTCTTCCCTTGGTGACTTTAAGACTACTTTTATCCCTCCTCCTTGAACCATAGATGACACATCAAAATACATTGACCACTCCTTCTCCTCTATCACTATAGTATCCCGTTGAGGGGGTGAAAAATCATTTGTCCCAGGAAAATTAACCAGCAGATCAGCCACTGCTTGGCCTTTGATGGCAGTTGGTCATATGCATTTGATGTCAAGATGGCCTATAATGCCATTCTTCCTAATAACTGAGGTCGTGTCAAAAGATACTTCACGAGATTACTCTTAGTCACTAGCTGGACATGATGTCCTAGAAAGTAATGATTGAACTTTGTCATAGCAAAAACTAAAGACAAACATACTTTCTCAACTGTTGAATATCTTAACTCTGGTCCTCTAATGAGTTGGCTTATATAGTACACCGACTTCTCTACCCCTTCATGCTCTTGAACTAATAATGCTCCCAAGGATTGCTCCATATTTGCTATGTACAATAGCAAAAGGTCTTCCCGATACAGGGGCCACCATGGTGTGGGGATCCGCCAATATCATCTGAATATTCTTAAATGCTTTTTGACATTGATCACACAATAAAAAATTTATTCCTTTCTTTGTCTGCTCCATAAGATGCTTTAAAATCTCGGCTAATCCTAGAATAAATCTTCTCAAATAAGAAACTTTTTCCAAAAGCTTCTCAACTCTTTCAGAGTTGTAGGTGGACTGATAACGCCTTAAAATGTATATTTGTTATATATTTATGTGGGCGTTATCTCCATATTACTATGCTTAATTTGTATAATTCAGCCATGATTTGCATTAGTCCCTATTATTTATCTTTACATAATTTCTTGAATAAGATGTTATTCATTGCATGTAATTTTCTACTTTCAAGAAATCATGTGAAAAAGATGAATTTACAAGAGTTTATGAGAGAATGAAGGTCAAACTAGAATTAAAGTGGAGCCAAAGGACCATGCTTAAATTTCCGAGGAGGCAGTTAGAGTGCTTGGGTTGTCTACCATGTTTGGAAGCTTCAAATAATGAAAGAAATCAAAGAGGTAGAATCTGAAAAGGAAAATTCGGATTTGAGCATTGATCCGTATTTTGGGCATATCTCTCTCCTCAAAAATCTAATTGACACAAGGCTAGATGGGTTGAAACCATGACTTAAATACCTACGATTTTACAGTTTTAAGTTTTTGAAATTTAAAATTTTTGAAGGCCGAAATTAACTCCTAAGTTACTGCTATAAATCTAGACAAAAATTAAAATAGTAAAAATTTTATTTTCTTTGGACACTTGGACATGAGGGTTTTGAAAGGAGGCTGTGTAGAACGAATTTTGAAGAGAAAACCTTGTATTTTTATTTCTCTAATGGCAACCTAAACTCTTTGCTAGGGCTAAGAGTTATGTTTCTTCTATACGATATAAATATTTAATGTGATTCTTTCTAGGATTTTATAACAACATATGTGATTGTTCAATTAGATTTCTTTTGATGTATTAGTTCTTCCATGGTTTCAATAAGTTCAATTATGTTTTTATTATTGTTTAGATGAATTTCTAATAGTTTCAAATAGAAATGAGGTTTTAAAGTAAATGGGTTTTTTTGAAAACTATTCTAACCACATTATTAATCTAGGTTATCATGCATTCTTGAATTGTCTCAGTTTAACTGAATCATAACTATTTAATTGTATAAGAACAATAAATTATAAAATATATAATTTCTTAGATCACAAAGAATTTCATATCGATGTAGGGAAACACGCCGATGCCCTAGTATTAACATTATTGATTTAAATCAGTTATCATTATTTTTCTTGTTTACAATTACCAGGAAAAAATTATTCTTTATCTTCACCAAAAGTTTATGTTTAATTATATTGTCTTTGAATTTATCCTACTCCTTGTGGTTCGACCTCGGTACTCCAAGAATTATATTTCTACGATCTCCTGCACTTGGGAGTGAGCAAGCATGGACTAAGAGTAGTTATCGCTTTAGCTTTCATAGGGTCTAAATCAATTCCCCTATAATGAACAAGAAACCTCAAGAACTTTCCTAAAGATACTCCAAAGGCACGCTTAGAAGGATTCATCTTTAAATTATGCTCCCTGCATCTTTCGAAGACTTGTCTTAGGTGCACCAAATGCTTAAAAGGATTTTTCTCTTTTACTACAAGATCATCCACATAATCTTTAACCTGCTTATGCAGCATATCTCCAAAGATCAACTTCATGGTATGTTGCACCTACATTCTTCAATCCAAAATGCATCACCCTATAAAAATAATTCCCAAAGGGTGTTCTAAAAGAAGTCTTTGGAGCATTTGCTAGGTCCATAAGAATCTAATTATACCTACTATATCCATCCATAAATGATAAACACTCGTGACCAGCTGCTGCATCTACCAGGATATCAACGTTAGGAAGTAGGAATTCATTCTTTGGGCAAGCTTTGTTGAGATCCTGAAAGTCTACGTAAACCCTTATCTAGCCATTTTTCTTCTTTACAAGAACTATATTAGCTAACCAGCTTGGGCATTCAATCTCCTCAACGAACCTTGCCTTTAAGAGCTTCTGCACCTCAAGCTTTATTTTTTCTTCTACGTCCAAACGATACTTCCTTAGCGGTTGTTTCACAAGCATAGCATTAGGATCCACTTTCAGCTTATGCACCACCAAGTTCGGACTTAAACCTGGAATTTCTTGATAACTCCAAGTAAAAACATATTTGTAATCTTTCAACAAAGCTATCAGCTTTCCTCTTTCCTTTTCGGGCAGGTTATTACTAATCTTTACCATCTTCTCACCTTCTTCACCTTTACCCAAATTGACTTCTTCAACAAGTTCTTCTTGCACATTCTTGACACCATCATTCATACACTCAAGAGCTTCTTTCACACACTACTCAGCTGCATGAACTTCCTTTGGCTGTTGTATTGGATTAAGGGTATTAGGCTCACCTTCCTTCTCATCCCCTTCCTTTAACCGTTAGAATTCATATACCACCTAACCATCAGGCGCGTTGATCCTTCTTATCTTGGAAGGCCTTTCTGGTTCTACCACTTTGCCATCATCATCTTCTTATTCTTGCAAAGCAATAGGATTGAAAGTAAGAATCCTATTCTTGCCTTCAAGTTCTTACTCTTGATACAAAGCTGCTTCAGCAAAATGAAGCTCTGCCCTATCAAAAGGCATCTTAGTGGCCTCAATGATTACTTGCTTGTTTCTCCAAATGGCCTTCGCACATTGATGATATGTGGAAGCCACTGCTTTGTGCGCTTTTAACCATGGACAGCCCAGGATAATGTGGTAAAATGTGTTCCCTTCCATCATGTGCATGAGAGTAGGTGCTCGAATTGGCCCAACCTTAAGGTCCAAAAATACATGCACAAAGGTATTCTACTATAAAGCTCCTATTCCTGGCACTTGCATTGTCTCTAAAATAATTCTTTCTCTCGGAATTCCCAAGGCAAAAAAAGTTAGGAAAGGTAGTATATTAGTGGATGCACCAGTGTCTATCAATGCTCTCTTGATTCAAGATACTTCCAAAAAGGCATTTAAATACAAAGTTCTATCGCCATAAATAGCTCGGTTGACTAGATCTTTGTTAGAAAAGGTGACTAAATCCTCTGCTTCCTAGTATGCCACTTGCATCAAACTCCCTTCAACAACGGACACTTCATGATTCCTTTCCATCACCCTAGTCAAGGCTTGGGCTACTTCTCTTCTAGCCATTGGCTTGAGACCTATTCCTTCAAGAAAGGAATGTATTTTATCCTCTAGCTGGATTCTCGCCATCATCTCTTCATCTACCAATGATAGCGGTGCTGAATTGCACTAGCCATATTCTTTACTTCTTCTTCCATAAGATCCTTACAACCTGTGAAGAAAGTCATTGCCACCTCCGATCTATGCATTCTTGGATCAGCTCTCTTTCCAGCTTTGATAACCAAATCTCCCTTGGCTACCCTATCATGGAAGATATTTCTCAAAGCATAGCAATCCATAGTGAGGTGGTCACATCTCCTATGATACCTACAATAAAGTGGACTTCGTTTTTCCTCTTCTATAGGCTCATGCTTACATTCAGGCAACGTCACTACACCATCTTTCACCCAAACTTCTAGGATGCTATATAACTCTTCAGTAGACACAGTATAAGGAGGGGGAATACCACTTCTGTCCCTCTTCTTTCCTTTGGCTACCTCTTTGGTTCTTCTCTCACATTAACCTCTACTTTTTTGTTTTCTCTCCTCCATGGTTGTCTAGGAGCATTGGTAGTTTGTGAAGTTAAACTCTTTGAAGGTTTTCTTACAGACATACTTGTCCTCTTTCTAGCCTCTACAAGTCTCGTAAAGCTAGAGATCTAAAGATTCTTTAAGTCAGGCCGATATTCATACAATATACTTGTGATACAAACATCCACCAACCTTTCTTCCTCCACGGGATCATAATACTAGGGGTGTGCATGGGTTGGGTTGGGTCGGGTTGAGGGAATTTTTTGACCCAACCCACCATGGTGGGTCAAAAAAAATTCGACCCAACCCGACCCATCACATATGTCCAACCCAACCCAACCCAACCCACATGAGTCGGGTTGGGTCGGGTTGAACCATGGGTTAGACTTTTTTTTTTTTATTTTTTATTATTATTAAATTGAACCTATGTTTTTTTTATTAATTATATAATATATTTAAATATATATTAAAGAAAGTAATAGGATTTTATATTATATATGTTTGTAGGATTTTATTTTATATTATATAATATATTTTATATTATATATTGCTAGGTTTTAACTTAAAAAAAATATTTATTAAATATATAATATATTTTAAATATATATTAAAATATGGGTGGGTTAGGTCGGGTTTGGCGGGTTTGTAATTTTATGACCCATAACCCAACCCGACCCGCTACAAAAAAAATTTTTATAACCCAACCCAACCCACCAAGCCCTAAAAACCGACCCAACCCGGCGGGTTAGGTCGGGTAGGAATTTTAACCACTTATGCATTCTCTCTTGCCTTAGTGGTGTTATGTACTTGTATTGGCTCAAGTGGCCTAATGGGTCGGGTTTGGCGGGTCGGTGGGTTTTCTGCACACCCTTACATAATACAACAAAGACAAATCCTGAAACCTGTGAATATACTCTAACAGTCCCTCAAATACTCTTTTCTTTTCATGTTGTAGATCTGAAAACATAAGCTTCTTTTCCAAAGCAAAGAACTTTTTCATGAACTGTGTTGCCAAGTCGTTCCAACTCAGAACTGACCCTAGTGCAATGCTGGTATACCAAGTAAAAGCTCAACCTTCCAAGGACTTGGAGAACTCTTTGAGCCTCAACTCGTGATCATGAGAGTGAGTTGTCAAGGCGTCTACATACCATTTGATATGGTCTCTAGCGTTCCCTGTTATGCCATCATACTTAAGGAATATAGGAGATGTGTAGTTAGCAGGGTAAGGTTTCCCAACTATCTTTTTAGGATAAGGAGGTCAGGTATCAACATGAATAGCACTTTCCATCTTCTTGGCCTCAAACAGAATAACATGTATATCTTCCTTAGTCAAGTAAAGAGACACTTGAGGATCTTGAGGAGCCTGAGGCATAGCTGTCTCCTGACATAAGGATTAAAACTCTGCCCATATAAAAGCTTAAGAACATTGAAGTTCTTCAATGGCAACCATCATACCCCTACTCTCACGATGAGTAGTTCCGCCTGATGATTTTTCACCCTTAGAATGCATGGATGTGTGATCTGTGCTTGGTTCTAAACGATGGTTCTCACCCACACCAGTCAGTATCCTAGTAACCACCTTCTTCCTTGAAAACATGAAGAAAGTGACTACAATTAGGAGTGTATAACCCAACAAAAACACTCTTAAAATGGAAAATAACCAGAAATCCCTAACAGAGTCACCAAAAATGCAAGTGCAATTTAGATTTGAGCTTATTTTTAACAGTGAAATAAGTTATCTAATAGTACAATTACATGAGAAAGCTCGATAAGATGCAAGTTTTGACATGATACTCAAGAAAATAAGGAATGTGATTTTAGGACATGAAAAAGACACACATTTGGAGAAGAAGAAGAAGCTAACTATCAAAACAACACAAGATGTACATGGAAAACCTTAGAGAATGGATAAAAAACCAAGATTTGAGCAAGAAAACAACATTCTTGCTTAGCTTAGCTTGTATTATGTATCAAAAAGAGATTAATTCATAATGAAGTTGCCATTTTCTTTCTACCAACTCTCCACTTTCATCTCAAAATATCTAGTTGGGTTCTTGCCCTAGAAGTTCAGCTGTATGTTCCTTTTATACTCTAAGGAACATGGCTGAGTACAAGGACAGGTGTCAAGTTATTATAATCTCTCTCTCAAGATCTTTTTATAGCTATGAAGTTATCTGTAGACTAAGAGATAAGGATTGCACCAACATGACACTGGGACCCGTAGGTAGGTAGCCTTGCCACTGTTTGGGAGACAAGTCTTGGTCATCAAAAGGGACATCAAAAATACTGTGATTAGTACACGTGTCTCCTAGGTGACTTACCATGCATTAAACCAATAAGGGATGTCATCATAAGCTTCAGCTTTGAAAAGTCACTATGTCCTTTTTTGGTAACACTTGAGTATCGTGTCAGGTGTAAATCTCACTTCCTTCCCAAGGCAGTCACACCTTTAGCCCTGACCAAGACAAAGTCTCTTAGCCATCACGTCTCTCCCTTATCTCACAGTTGCTCCGCGTGTAGAGTCCGGATTCAACCACTTATGCATTCTCTCTTGCCTTAGTGGTGTTATGTACTTGTATTGGCTCAAGTGGCCTAATTTAGTATAAAGCTTGTTTAGGGCTAACTTTAGACCTTTAGCATCTGCATCTGTATAAACCGAACATAGGGTTGATTGTATAGTAGTATTGTTCACTTGCAAGCCTAATCCTAGGGCTTTTTAAGGAGGTTAAATCCTAGACTAAACACACATTTATTATAGTTAATTGACTTGTAATACAAGTACTATTCTTAGCTTGCATATGAAGTAGAACTGTCTTGGCCTAGTCTATTGAACTTAACATATCTCTAACAAAGACAAAGCCTCGTTGAAGTTGATAGGACTTCAATTGTACCATAGCACTTTATACATCAATAAACTTAACACATGAAACAGTACTAGCGATTATTTGGAAGAAAAGGATAAAAAAGGGATCCATATGAAGGATAGAAGAAGGATCAATGCCTATTTTAATTAGGGATAGGAGAAGAATCAATGTATGTTAGTTTCTTGTGGGGTTCACAAAAAACAATTATGATAAGACGGAGTTTCATTAAGAAAATAGTCTGGTTTTGCCACTATATATATATAGTGGCAAAACTAGACTATTTTCTTAAAGGGGACCAATGGATAAAAATTTATATATAATTTTTATTTTTCATAAAAATGGTAAAAGGAGTTTTAAAAAAAAAAAACCCAAGAGGGGCCATGGCCCACCTCTACCCCCCACCTCCCCTCCCCTTCCCTTCCCTTCACCAATGTATGGATATATATAATATATATATATATATATATATATATATATATATATTTAGGCAAAACAAACTACTGAAGCCTTTTTCTCTTTTTTTTTTTTTTAAAAAAAAAAAAAAACCATCTGAACAACTTGATCAAATGCTAGTTAATATTAGTAGTTTTTAGTGGACTACAATGAGAATGGTTTTTCTTAATTCATGGTTATGAAATGCCTTTGTTATTTTCATTTTTGTTTGAGTAACTGGTTTTTCCCATATAACACGTAAACTTCAGATGATTTAAATGCTGGACAACTTTAGGATGTAGCAATCGAGCATGGGAAGTGAAGGTATGCCAAGTTTTCATTTAATTTTTCAAGATTACATCTGCATATCTTTCCTTTTTGTCCTTTTTTTCGAACAAAATTCGATTTTTAATTCATTTGTAAATTTGATTATTAATCTTATGGTTAATTCTATTACAATTTTTTAATTACATATTTTTCCAGTCTAAAGCTGAGAGATCATTTCAAGGAGTTACGTTCAAGTTAACCTTGTTCCCAATGTATATGAACACCTTAGATTCTAGCCGAAGTGAGTTTCTAATGAGTTTTATTATTTTCTCTATTTTTATATTTTTTTCTAATGATTTGATTTACTCAAATATGAATATCATAGTTTCTTATATAAAATAAAAGAATATAAATGCTGATTTAAGTTCAAATCAAACTGAAATATAATTATTTGGTATATGGGTTTCTATAATTACTTAGTAGTTCAAATCTTTTGTCCTATCTTTCTTGCTCCATTGTATGTCCACCAATAAAAAAAATTGTCATATGGACACCTATTTAATTTAAATCTAATTTTCATATTTTTATTGATTCAATTTTCCAAAATAAATATAAAAATAGAAAAACCCAAACAATCCCCACTAGTCACCACTGCTGGTCCTCCACCACAACCACCAACCTTCGTTAGTGCCATGGGAGATTGTTGACGCCATCAACAGCCAACCACCAACTTCGGCCAGCCAGCAACCACCGCCGATTATCATTTACCCAAAAAAATAAAATGGGTTAGTTCCAATAAACTATCCTGAGGTTTGGACTAATACTAACTAGGTTCAAAACTTTCTAAAAATGACAAATTTGGTCCCTCCAATTTAACCCTAAACGTCATTCATCCCGTTACTTTATTCTCACCTTCTCTTCTCTCTCCTCTTTCTCATCTCAAAAGTCAAACCCTTCTTTTCTTCCTCTCTCATACCTTTTTGGCTCTCTCCTCTCATACTCCCTCTCTCATGGTTGAAACGCATTCTTTGCCACTACCATCTTGCACTCACTATTTGAATTAGTGCAATGGAGATAGTTGGTGTTCCACAGCCATGGAAGAGAACTTTTCTTTTGTTTTTGGGTTTAGGTCTCCATTTGTATCCACCACCACCACTAGTGGTTGCTAATCTTTCTCCTCTTTCTTTGTTCTATTATGTTTTTTTTCTCTCTTTTGTTTTGGTTCTTGTTGGTTTGGGTCTTTGTCAGTTTAAGGATTAAGTTTTCTTATGGTGATAATGATCTGGTGATTTTTTTTTTGGGTTTGAAAGGTGGGTTTGGGTATGGTCATTTGCAGATTTGCGGGTATTTTTTGATTTGGAGTTTGTCTCAAAATGGGTCTAATATGGTGTTTCTATTGGTGTTTGCATATGAATCCATATGTATGTTTGGTATGGGATTTTTGGGGTTTTAGGTTTTAGAATTTGTATGGCTATGTGTGTATGTTTTTGTTTTATGACATGTGCAGCTGTGTAGTGTGATTTATGCGCAAAATGCATGCTCATATCAGTGTAATCACAATGAATAGAATTCAAATAAAATATGAGAGTGGAAAAAGAGATGGTTCTAGGATGAGAAAGAGGAGAGAGAAGAGAAGGCAGTAATGGAATAAACAGCGTTCAGGGCCTAAATTGGGTTTAGGGATGAATTTGGTCATTTTTAAAAAGTCTTGGACTTTGATATTAACCCAAACCTTAGGGTAGTTTCTCAAGGTAGTTTACTGGAATTTATTCAAATAAAAAAGAACCCATAATGTCACCCCTACTACTCAACATGGTAATTTCTCAAGATAGTTTATTGAAATTTTCCAAATAAAAAATGAAAAGAACCCACAATGCCACCCATGCTGCTCATGGGTTTGAAGAAGAAAGGCACTTATGAGTACCCACGAACAAGACACCACAAGACTAATGCTAGTCATGGATTTGAAGACAAGGAGCTGGTGGTGGCTGGCTATTATATCGCCAGATATCTCTTCCTAGTGGCACTAGCGAAGGTTAGTGGTGGTGGGTGGTCGGAGTGTGTTGGTTTATTTTTATTTTTATTTTTATTTTATTGGCAACCAATGATAGGAGGTAATGGGCATGGTTTTGAAACCTGGATCATTCATTGAACTGTAAAAGGGAGAGGTTCAAGGTTTTTGAGGTCGAACTGAGCTTGAACCGGGGTTGAACTGTGATGATGTCATAATTAATTTAATAATTAATTAAAGCATAACTATAGATATTAAATTTATAAAACTAGCAAAATTGACTAATATATCTATATATGTGAGGAAAATTTAATGATTTTGAAGCATATATTTAATAATTAAATAAAAAAAGTTAATAAAATAAAATAATAACGATGAAAACATTAAAATTTATGATTAATTTTTGAAGTAAATTTAAATATCTTTGAATAATTTTAATTATAATTGTTTTTATTCCTTGTAAGAGATGGATAATTTAATTAAGTAGAATAAAATTGTGTTAAGTTGTTTTTATAAATAAAAAAAAAAAAAAAATTGCTAAGGGATTGGACCGCATGGTTCTTGCCACCGGTTCGTGCGGTCCAACCCCAGTTTTAGAGGTTCACGAAATTAACAAAAAATTTGATTCTTTATGCTTAAAAAATTGGTTTTCATCCTGGTTCTTAGTTTTCACAATCAAACCTCCCGGTTCGGTCCAAATCTGAAAACAGTGGTAATGGGTGGCTGGCTGAAGGTGGTGCTTGGTTGTTAATGGCCCCAGCAATCTCCTTCTAGTGGCACCAATGAAGGGTGGTGGCGGTGGCTGGTGGGGATGGTTTGGATTTTTTATTTAATTTAAGAAACTAAGTCAATAAAAATATGAAAATTAGATTTGAATTATATAGATGTCCATCTGACATTTATTTATTGGTGGAATATAGAGAGATGTAATAGAAGATTTGAACTTGATTATTCATTGCCCAAAAATTGTCGTATGTGGTCATTTATTGCCCAAAAAATAGTCATAGGTTGTTATTTATTAGTGGTCATTCATGGCCCAAAAATATTCATCTATATTAATAATTATTCACAATATTTTTACAATAAATCCTAAGTGATAGATTATTGCTTGTTGTTATTATTAGGACAAAAAATTAATCTTAGTGTTATGTTTAAATTTAAACTAATAACAACTAACCATTTATAATTTGTTGTGAAAATGTTGTGAACCTAACACCTCTTTTTAAAAATAGAGTCATAAATGCTATATAACGAATAACAAATTTCATTTTGAATTCAACAAGAGAATTCTTAAAATTTAAAATTTTTTCCATTTTAAGTTTAAAAAAGAAATTATCATTATTACTTATCTCTAAAATTTATCTAAAGAAATTATCATTATTACTTATCTTCAAAGTTTATCTTTTTCGTTTGTTCGAAAAATCAAAATAAACTGATATTTTTCTAACCATTGATATGGGTTCATTATAAATCACTCTTTCTCGGCCATTATATATATCAAACCCAACTTTCACAGTCCTCATAGTCACGTTCTCTCACTCACACCAGTAATAAACCATGGTTTCTCCTACTCCATTATTAACTCTCTCTTCTCTTCTATTAGTCCTGCTTCTATGTATTGCTGGTGTAAACTCATCCTCCACCCCACCAACCAAGATTGGCAATGGCTACCGTCTGGTCTCCATTGAGGGGACCCCTGATGGAGGCCTTGTGGGCCACCTCGTAGTCAATCAGAAAAACAATATCTACGGCCCTGATATCCCTACCTTGCAGCTCTCTGTCAAGTAATGTTATCCCCTATACTCTTTACCACCACTACAACATACTACATTGTCGTTATATCATGTTAAATCTTACACTTTTTTTTATTATCTACAGGCATGAGACGCATGATCGATTGAGGGTCCACATCACTGATGCAGAGAAGCAGAGATGGGAGGTACCGTACAATCTGTTGCCTAGAGAACAACCCCCAGCGTTAAAACAAACGATTGGGAGGTCAAGAAAGAGCCCAATAACAGTGTCCGAGACTGAGTACTCAGGCTCTGAGCTCATTTTCAGCTACACCGCAGACCCATTTGGGTTTGCTGTGAAGAGAAAATCAAATGGGCAAACCCTTTTCAATACAAGCTCAGACGAATCAGACCCATTTGGTAGTTTGGTGTTTAAGGACCAGTACCTTGAGATTTCCACCAAGTTGCCTAATGATGCGTCACTGTATGGGTTGGGTGAGAACACACAGCCACATGGGATCAAACTGTATCCAAATGATCCATACACTCTGTATACCACTGATATATCAGCTATCAATGTTAATACTGATTTATATGGGTCCCACCCGGTGTACATGGATCTTAGGAATGTGGAAGGAAAGCCTTATGCACACTCGGTTTTGTTGCTAAACAGCAATGGGATGGATGTGTTTTACAGAGGGACTTCTTTGACGTACAAGGTTATTGGTGGTGTCTTTGATTTTTACTTCTTCGCTGGGCCTTCACCTTTGGGCGTGATTGATCAGTACACTTCCTTTGTTGGCAGACCGGCTCCAATGCCTTATTGGTCTCTGGGTATGACTCACTTTTCATCCTTATCCATCACTTTCTTTTTACTGCATAAGCTTATTATTATTATTATATATTTTTTTTATGGAAACTGCATAATAATATTTTATTACTGAATGTGACATATTGGTTTTGTTTTTTTATGCCATATAGTTTAGTGAATATGTCATATAGTTAATAGTTTAATTTTAGCGAGAATTTACTGAAAATAAGCTACTTTAATTTCAGTCAGAATGACCTGGAATTTCATCTTAAGTGGAAAATGGAGGTTTCTCATTCTGGTTTACATTACCAAAATGGTATTTTTTGGCCGTTGTGGCACGGAATTAAAAAAACTATTCCAACCAATTACATGAGGATTCATAAGAGCATTGCAAATGTTATAATTCATTAAGATGGCTATGTAATTATTAAAAGAATATTGACTTTTCAACCATTATATGGTGAAATGAAAGAAGTCTCCTCTATTTATTTTATTTTTTATTTTTATTTTGTGGGGACACTATAAACTATATTCATAGTAAAAAGCTAAAATTACATTCTGATAAAGAGCTTGCTAAATGGAATAAGGATTTTCTTTGATTCAAGTGGAGAAATTATCATTGTCTAAAGCTTGTTTTGCTAATAAGTGAGCAGAGCTGTTGCATTGTATGCAAATTTTTAATATATATATGAAATTCGGAGGAATGATTTATTCTTGAATCAGTACTAGGTTGTAGTAAACTCTGTCATTTATAAATTACTGTCATGTATAATCATGCAACAGAATAAAATATCATATTGGCAAACCTGAGTACTAAGTGCTGATTGGTGTTGGTCATTTGGCTGTATGCACCGTCACAAGACGCATATGATACTTCAGGAATAGGATTCTTTATTGAGGTTGGTTTGGCCCCTATAATTTAATGTACTTTATTGTTATTTTGTTCTCTTCTAATTTGTTTACTCAATCATTCTCATAAACAACTTTTAGGTTCAAAAGATCCTGCATTGTTTGATAGGATATTAGGAACGTTTCACATTGAACATCACAAAAAATTAACCTGTTTTGGCATAATAGTTTTTTTTTAATAAAAGCAAGAATGTAGACCTAAAAGTCCTTCTTGGTTTTATCCCAAGAAAAAAAAATTTTAATCTTTTATCTTTCATACTTTATGGTCTATATTAAAGATAAGGCCACATGTAAAGTTGGAAGCTCTATTTTTTCTTAAACATTTAAATATTTTTCTGCATTCTGCCCAAACTTCTCAAAGCCAAAAATCTTGGTCTTTTTTTCACACTTTTGTACAAAGTAGCTGATAGGGCCCCATTTGATGCTCATTCTAGGCAGCCATTTCCATCAGCTTTCATCTATCTGGGGCCAATACTCTCCATACACCACTTCCTTGTCCTTTTGAGTGTGAGTGGAGACTGCCTTGGGTTGTGGGGATTGGGGAATGTGTATGGGGTAATTGCTGTCTCCTTGCATTACAGCTAGTCCATGTAGGTGTGAGAAATAATTGGACTTTGAGAAAAGTTCACCTACACTGAATTACTTTTTTCTTTTTCTTTTTATGTGGGGCTTAGGATCTCTCCGTTTGAAATAAATACATTTTATGAGATAAATTAAATATTTTAAATTTAAAAATATATCTAGTACCACATCATTTAAATTTTTAAATGACATGATACCGGTATAATGTCATATCCAGAAAATAAACCCTTGATTGTGAAATGGACTCTCTCTGTTTCAAGTGGAACCAAGAGAATCCTGTTCCAACTTCCCAACAATAAGGGATGAAAAACCTTTGATTTGAATTGACCTGCCACTTATCTACAAAGCCCTTGTCGCCTTATGCTTATTACCTTTTTGGGTTAGAAACTTTGAAAGAGTAAAAGCAACAACACAATTCTTGTAAAGTAGTTTACTTGATCATCTTGATATGTGACCTCCTAATAAGTAAGGTGGAATATGACCTTTTTCTTAGGCTTCTTAACCTATTCTCTCTTAAAAGTAGCCAGCTAAAATTCTGGACTTCCAAGCAATGGCAATTCTTGTTATAAAAGTATCATAACACCTCCAGTTGCTCTAAACTGCCAGAACTCTGCATTGCAAGTTCCTCTTCCAACTGTTTCAATTAATCAAAGGGTTTAATGCTGTATACTTAATTCAAGCTTATCGTAAGAAATTAAGAAAGTGTGATTCTTTTTTTAATTTTTTGCCTATATTTGATGCTACAGGATTCCACCAATGCAGATGGGGTTACCATAATTTATCTGTAGTTGAAGACGTTGTTGCGAACTACCAAAAGGCTCAAATCCCACTTGATGTGATTTGGAATGACGATGATCATATGGATGGACACAAGGACTTCACTCTCAACCCCATCAACTACCCTCATCCGAAGCTTTTGGCATTCCTTGACAAAATACACAGCATTGGTATGAAATACATTGTCCTTATTGATCCTGGAATTGCTGTTAATTCCAGTTATGGCGTATATCAAAGAGGAATTTCCAATGACGTATTCATTAAGTACGAGGATGAACCCTACTTAGCTCAAGTTTGGCCAGGGGCTGTATACTTCCCTGACTTCCTAAACCCAAAAACTGTATCATGGTGGGGTGATGAAATCCGCCGCTTTCACGAGCTTGTCCCTGTTGATGGTTTATGGATTGACATGAATGAAGCTTCAAATTTCTGTTCTGGGAAGTGTACAATCCCAAAGGGCAAGCAGTGTCCCACTGGGACAGGACCTGGCTGGGATTGTTGCTTGGACTGCAAGAACATTACAAAGACAAGATGGGATGCTCCTCCTTACAAGATAAATGCTTCAGGGTTGCAGAAACCAGTAGGGTTTAAAACCATAGCAACTAGTGCAGTTCACTACAATGGCATTTTGGAGTATGATGCTCACAGTCTCTATGGTTTCTCTCAATCCATTGCAACTCACAAAGCCCTTCAAGGACTCGAAGGCAAGCGTCCATTTATATTATCTCGCTCCACTTATGTTGGTTCAGGCCAATATGCTGCCCATTGGACTGGAGATAACCAAGGCACTTGGGAGAATTTGAGGTACTCAATTTCCACAATGCTCAATTTTGGTATATTTGGGGTGCCAATGGTTGGTTCAGATATATGTGGGTTTTATCCACAACCAACAGAAGAGCTTTGCAATCGTTGGATTGAAGTTGGTGCTTTCTACCCGTTCTCAAGGGATCATGCAAACTACTACTCCCCAAGACAGGAGCTTTATCAATGGGAATCAGTAGCTGAGTCTGCCAGAAATGCTTTGGGTATGAGGTATAAGCTCCTGCCTTACCTGTACACCTTGAACTACGAGGCTCATATTAGCGGAGCCCCAATTGCCAGGCCACTTTTCTTCTCATTCCCAACTTACACTGAGGTTTATGGGCTGAGCACCCAATTCTTGCTAGGGAGCAGTCTCATGGTATCTCCAGTTCTTGAGCAAGGGAAATCAGAGGTTACAGCTCTGTTTCCCCCGGGTTCTTGGTACAGTTTGTTTGATATTACGCAGGCTATCACATCAAAAGGCGGGCTCAACGTTACCCTTGATGCGCCTTTGCATGTTGTTAATGTGCATTTGTATCAAAACACCATTTTACCAATGCAACAGGGTGGAATGATTTCAAAGGAAGCTAGAAAGACACCTTTCAACCTCATAGTGACCTTCCCAGCAGGGGTGTCTGATGGGGAAGCCAAAGGGAACCTTTTCATTGATGATGATGAGTTGCCAGAAATGAAACTTGGAAATGGTTATTCCACATATATTGATTTTTATGCAACAGTTACTAAGGGAACTGTGAAGGTGTGGTCAGAAGTCCAGGAGAGCAAGTTTGCTTTAGATCAAGGTTTGCACATTGAGAAGATTTCAGTGTTGGGATTGGATGGAAGTGGACAAGCATCTGCACTTGAGATTGATGGAAAACCGGTGACGGGTGCTTCGAACATAGAGTTAAGCACAACCAAGCAAAATGTGTTGGAAGATGGAGGAGATAAGGTGAAGCTAGTGATGGTAGAGATTAAGGCTTTGTCATTAGATGTGGGAAAGAACTTTGCCATTACCTGGAAAATGGGACCAAAGGTTGAGGATAAGAGGATTATGTAGGATTTTTTGTTATTCTCTTTGTCTTGTTTTTTATGCTTTTTCATTATCTTAAAATGCAGCTACTAGCAACCCAAAATTAAACTTTCAAATTATGTCTTTCTTAATATTCTTAAACGGTGGTCACTTCTCTCTCACATGCAAAAAATAAAAATAAAAATAATTTTTTAGAAAAAAAGAAAAAGAAAAAAGGAGAAACTAAACACATAGGTTTGTTCTTGAATGGTATTTCCATTTGATGTTTCAATTTGGGGAAGTAAAAACAGTTTTTTTTTTTTTCGGCTTGAATAAATTGTACCAGAAATCAAGCTGTCGGTTGATTTTCCTCTTCGATCCAACCATCTGAGGCCCATTTTTATCATAATTTAGTCCATGGTCAAGCCCAGGGCTGTGATTCCTAACTGATGGTAATTTTTTTTTTGGGAGTGATGGATTGGTAGGTGTGTTCGTTGAAAAATAATGTATGAGGATTGTTGTTTGATCCAAACAGCAAATACGATTGTATGAAATCATGTACGTACAACCTTCTCTCACAATAATTATCTTATATGTAGGATATATTTATCATTTTCATAGTGTGTGAACCTCACAACATGTGAAGCACACACTTTGAAAAAGAAAATGCATATATCTGATACATGAAATACATTTCTTTCTATAATTATTGGCAAATTAAACACATATTTATAAAAATTATAGAAGTTATAATTTGTACCTACATATATTATATTGTTTCTAATAATATTTAAGAAATATTTACTTCAGATAATGCATATAAGAGCATTCACATCAGCTCGTGTAAAATTCCCATCTATTTTACACGAAAAAACGTACATTTTCTAATTTACACACTCACTTTAACAATACACCCACATCAATTCATTTATTTTACACATCTTCTAATTAAATAATCAATTTCTTTCCAATTTTTTATTATTTTTCCCCAACCACCCACGTATAACACGCGCGTGCTCTCTCTCTCTTTTTCATTTCTGATTTGTTGCTCTCTCTCTCTCTCCACACCCATCTCTCCCTCTCCATCAACTCTCCCTCTCCATCCCTCTCCATCAACGCTCCGATCCACCCTCTCCATCAACTTTCCCTCTCCGATCACCATCTCAGATCAACTCTCCCTCTCCGATCCATTCCCCGTGGCTCCGATCCACTCCCCGCGGCGCCTATTTACCATCCCCGCGGCTCCGATCCACTCCCCGCAGTTCCGATCCACTCTCCGCGGCTCCGATTCGCGATCCGCGGCCCCGATCCATCATCCCCGCAGCTCCGATCCACTCCCCGCAGCTCCGATTCACTCCCCGCGGCCCAAATTCACTCCCCGCGGCTCCGATCCACCATCCCCGCAGCCCGATCCACGATCCCGCGGCTCCAATCTGTCTTTGTGTATCACTTTTTTTTTTTTAAGTGTATCTTTGTTGTTTGTCCATGTGGGTGTGTTTGTGTATCTCTGTGGGTTTTTTTTTTTTTTTTTTTTTTGAGCAAGTGCCTCTGTTGATTTGTCTGGATGTTGAAGAGGTTGTTGGGCACGGAGAAGAGAGAGAAAAAAACGAGCGAACGGAAATTAATAAATTATTGTATAAACGACCTACAGTGCCCGTGTAAATTTACACGGGTACTGGAGCAACGTGAATATTATAGATGATTTTAGATAAGTATACACCCACTGATGTGGGTAGTTTTTGGCTCAAAATGTGTAAAATTAATAATTTTTTATCAGTTTACACATTTATACATCATTATGCATTCACTGATGTGAATGCTCTAAAATCTATTTCATTTGTGTTAGAATCTCATTCACTCTCCTTGTGTTTGTTTTTTTTTTTTTTTTTTCAAAGACATCTTATTTAGCACATCAATATAAGTTATTGGCCTTAAAATTTCATGCGACATCACAACTTGCTATCTTTTAGCCTCTTACAAGCAACGAACAAAGCTTCAATAATTATTCACAGAACAAAATACAATTTATTAGGAAGACTAAATTGGGAACCAAATTAATCTTTTTCTAGTTACTTGGAGAATCAAATTAATAATTTATCTCTTTCTTTTTCTTTTTTCTTATTTTAACTTTTGTCTTTATAAGTCAATATCTCTGTATAAGTCCAAAACATCTCAATATATGAGACCAATTTAAAATGTAGAGTGACCTAATAGCATGTATAAACAAAGAACTTTTCGACCGTTGGAATAATTGGATCTTGTTACTGTTGTATTCCCATCATAGCATCTTGGGAAATCCAATGATGTGGATGGGGCTGCTAAATTTTTGTCAATTTGCCCATATTTTCTGCCGTGATACATTTGATCAGAGTCAGTCCACATCAGAGGGCCTATTCAATATGTTTGGATCCCTCTAGAACTATATTGGGCTAAGGCTTTATAGAAAATTGGTTCATCCCCATTATTTTTTTAGGCTGGTCCATCCCTAAAACACTACAAAGTCAGAGCCTTGCATTATCAGTGATTCTGTGGTAAAAAAGTTATGAGCTGAACTAAGTTTAATCAACTTTTGTAACTTTGTGTATGACTAACATCAGCTTATTCAGTTTTTTTGCTGTTTGATTTTTGTTAAAAAGTATGTTAAAATATAATTGTACTTTGAGAAAGTAAGAAAAGGTTAGATTTAGAGGTTTTAAAAAAAACAGGTTATCAAACAAGCCGGACACAAACCGTGACTTAGTGCCTTAGTTTGGTAACATTTATTTGTTAGTTTTTGAAAATGAAATTGATTGAAAAAGCTATATGTGAAGTCTAAAAAAGGGTTTTGGTTAATGAGTTCTTGGAGGTAGTAGTTAAGATTATGTTGTTTATTATAATCTATCATCTTTTTAGATGTAATCGCACTTTAATCAATTAAAGAAGTATTTATTTATTTATTGTTTTTATTGTATCTCAATGCAGTGAGACCCAATCAAGTCCTTCTTAGCATAGACCTGATAGTACCCATTAACAAAAGCTTTAAAAAAATTGCATTTTGAAAATTTGCGATTTGAGATCATGTCATCACCAAACAAGTAGTCAACCGGGGAGAGAGAGAGAGAGAGAGAGAGAGAGAGAGAGAGAGAGAGAGAGAGAGAGAGAGAGAGAGAGAGAGAGAGAGAGAGAGAGAGAGAGAGAGAGAGAGAGAGAGAGAGAGAGCATCTTTGTTAGTGACACCAAAATGTATGGATCAAAATGATATTTTCACCAATTATTTTTTGATAAATTATAAATAAAAAAAAATAATACAGAACAATGTATAGAGGGGAAAAAAATTATCATTTTTTTTATAACAATGATATATTATTAATTAGAATAGTGATAGTGATGGATTCTTATGAGAGAGAAGCCAATTAAACCTTAGACTTCAATTGATAACTCTAAATTTTGTCACTTCTCTTTAGATTAAGTGTATGGCAGTCAATATAATGACTATATATATATATTGAACGGTGACCCTCGCAAAATCTAAAGAAAATTTGCCTCCACACGTGCTACTATCACGACAAGCTTGATTCGCGGCTGTGTTCTTTCTATACTGGTTAGATATAATATTATACCATCTAATCCAAGAAAAACCCATTACAAATTAAAATTTTCTAAATCTATGTGAACGGATATAAAATATTAAATTGTTTTACTAGTCAATACACATATCCGTCCAGATAGAATAATGACTCACCTGACCTAATTAAAGTATCATCCTAGGGATAGCAATGGCATTAGTTTAATATTAATATTTTGGCAAACTTCATGACTCATCCGAGATTAAATAAAATATTAAATAAAAAAAGAACATTATATGACTTGTTGAAATTAGGGAAAAAGAAATTAGAATACGATTTCCCACCACCGTCTCCCCCATTCCCTTGTTCTATTCATTGCATCACCATGCACATGCCTCTGCTGTTGAAACTTGAAACCGGGACTACTTTCACTTTCCTATATATCTTAGCCTGCCTAACTTCAACTAATTACTACATCCTCTCCTCTCTTCTCTTTTCTTTTCTTTTCTTCTTATCCTCTAAATTTTAGTTAGGTGGGATCATGGGCCACGTTATTCAAATGAACCCCTGAATTGGCAATAAAGAATATATATATATATATATATATATATATAAAATATTTATTTTGTTTTAACCTTCTAAAGTAAAAATTGGAACACTTTGACCCTAATTTTTTTTAATCACAACTAAAATAACCATAAATATAATCCACTTACTAATATTTTGGCATTTTTTAACACACAAAAAAAAAAAAAAAAAAAAAGAGTCCAACAACAAGCTAATTTAATCTAAAATCTTGAAAATAAAAATTAGTTACTAAATCTGAAGTGCTTTTAATTTGTTATTTGTTGAGTAGTGATTAGGGGAGTGGGGTAGGCCAAGAGCGATTGAATGAAGACAAAAGAAAATCGTAACACAACAAAAAAATTTTAACATCTATTTGGGAACAATTTATCTAACTTTTTGTTTAAAGTATAAAATAAGTAAGAAATCATATGAGACACGCAAATAGTAGAAAAAAAGATGAAGTAATAAGTTGACTTATAATCAAGTCCCAAACACACTTAATATAGTTACAAAGAACAATAGTTGTCAATTTGAGTTCAGGGGCAACTCTACCCTTTGTTTAGGGGGTTCGTTTGAACCCCCTAACTTCAAAAAAAAAAAATTTATATATTTATAATTTTTTTTGTTAGTTTAATACTTTAATCTCTTCTTAAAAATAGTTTTACACATCCTAACTTAAATTTTATACACCCTTACTACAAGTATTTCCAACTTTAAGAATACCAGTAAGTGTTTATAAATTGTAAATGTCACTATTTATTATAAATTTATATTATGTGTCTGAATATGTCTAATATTAATTATGTACATTACTTTTTGTTATAATGTTATTTGCGTAAATAATGATGTGTGTGGATATTTGTGCGTACAGTATAAATATAATATAATTTTATAATTAAGAAATAGAGAGAGTTTATTACATGTGTGTGTATTGTTATCATGTTATAATAATTTTTTGTTATAAAATCAAAAAAATACAAGAAGAAAAATTGTAAAGTTAGTGATTATTCAAGCATTTAATTAGTTAAGTAGACACGTGGTGTATTATTCTATATATGAATAAGTGTGGTTGTGTGTGTCAATAATTAATACCAAGCCAATGAGTTAAGTTTATTCATTTAGTTTAAAATATTTTTATAAAAACAATGACAAATTAATAGATAATAACAACTACATAAAAATAAAAATGTTAGACAAACTTAACAAAATAAATGGTTATAGCTATCTACATTGACAATAAATACTTATAATGAATTATCATGTAACAATTCAAAATTTGAAAACTTGTAGAAGAAAATTGCAAAACTTCATTTTTTTTTTTTTTGTCGATAACTTGATATACTTAAGTTCTCTTTTTATTAAAAATTTTTTAATTTAAGTTTCTTAATGACCCCCCTAAACAAAATTCCTAGAGCCACCCCTGGGTGGGGTCAGGGAAAAAAATACTAGTATATTAATAGGTACTAATTTTAGTAATTTTGTTCAATAAAATTATATTTTGCCCCCTTTAACAATGTCATCAATTCTTTTAAAAGTAATGTTATAGTCACACAATTTTTTATAACATTTCTACAAACTATTAAGGTAACAAATTTTTATTGGTTCGCACACATGCATCACTTTTTACTTATTAATAACCTCTCACCACTTTAGTAATTTGTAACAAATTTTGTAGTTTTAGCATTTTCCACATTTTAAAGGCCATAAAAATTAATAGATTAAATCTAAAACAACATATACAAGTCCAAAAAAATTAGCCCAACAACAAAAATTATCAATAATAAAGGTAAAAAAAAAAAAAAAATTAAGCTCAATCAATCTATATTACCCAAAACAAACAACTTGGTCATTTCCCAAAAAAAAAAAAAATCCTTAGTGATAGAGTGGTAAAGTCTAAGGCCGGAGCTACTGTACACAACTAATAGCAGAATTGCCCCCAACTTCAAGTCCTGGCTTTGTTCCTGTGTGGAATTTGAGATGAGAGTTACTTGTGGGGTTGTAGCCATAATCCAGTTTGACCAAGTAAATCTCTATTAGATAACAAAATTGGATACTCCCTAATGCTATTGCTAAAGTGGAAGCTTTAGTAGCAGTGTGGTCCCTTGACTTTGCATCTGAAATTGGTATTCCCTCAGCTGTTCTAGAAGGTGACTTGGAGACCTCCATTAACTCCTTGAAGGATGCAGATGAGTCTTTAGCCATTTACGCAGTTTGAATTTTGAAGCAAAGTCGATTGCAGAATCTTTTCACCATATTAGCTTTTCTCACACGTTGGGAAGGCTTTGTAGTTCATAATCTTGCTAAACATGTATACATGTCATAGGTTTTTCTTTTTTTGGACGAAGGATGTTCCTCGACACCTCAATATTGTATTTTTAGCCAATTTGGCTTCTATAACATCCTTCTCAAAATAATAATAATAATAATAATAATAATAATAATAATAATAATAATAATAATAAAATAAATAAATAAATCAGATGTCTTATATGATATATGCCTTCAAAAACACGGAAGAAAGAAGTGGTATCTATTTTACGAAGATCGCAAGGTCATGAGACCATACGATATCTATAAAATTTTAAAAAATATATATGGATATGTTGTCTTAAAAAAATATATATCATATATTATACAATAAAGATTGCATTTAGAAATTGTAATTGTATTTAGCATGTTGTGTATAGTATAACATGTCCCACCATCTTTTAAAAGTTGCAATAACCTTTGGGTGTAGTTTATAGTGTGTTTTTATGTTATAACTTATTTCCCTCTCTCTTGTGTGTGTTTATTTCTAATATATATATATATATATATATATTGCTTTCTCCTTATGTGTAAAATCCTTTTGGCCTTTTATATTAATTTTTTTTAAGTGGACTTTGGCCTTTTATTTAACACATTTAAAAGACCATGGTACATTGTGCTTTTGCGCTTTTAATGACCTGTTATAATTACTAGTGATTTACTCGAAATGAATATATCCTAAAACAATTCACAAATTTAATAAAGAATTACCATGATTTATGTTAAATTATTTACTCATTTACGCTCTATTTGTTTCAGCAATGCTATTTTTTAGAAAATGAGTTATTTTCCATGAAATATTTTCTATAAAACTATCTCATTTTCTAATTTTGGTTAGCAAATTTAAATAAGTTGAAAAACAACCTCTTAACTTTCCTTTATTTAGCTTGCTGTGAGATAGAGTTGTTTTTCAAAAAAATTTAATGAAAAACAATCTCTAAAAATAAGTCATACTTTTTATGTTGACTAAAGATTGTTTTCTTTTAACTCTTTTTTTTTTATGCTACCAAACAATGGAAAACACGAACAACTATCTTTACACAAAGTTTTCCATCGAAACAAACGGAGTGTTAAAATAATATATACATATTTTTAAAATAAAAACTAGGTGTTATACTATATGCTTTTGTCAAATAACTTAAAATGGTTTTTCTTTTATTTTTGTTGCCTATTTTATTTTTCAGTTTCCATGAAATTATGAATTATTTTCTTTTACAAACAACACCCTAGGACTTTAACTTGAGTGTAAATTTAGATCTTTCCTTTTATTATAATTCTGTTAGTGTTTAAATAAATAAATAAATACAAGAATTTTGATAGTGATTTCAGTTTAGATTTATAAATTTAATCATGTGATGTGTACATGGTTCTACCACATCATCTAATTTTTAAAATGATATTATTACTTGTGAACATCACGAGATTAAATTCCTTATATTTTAATGAAAAAATTTATATAAAGATTTGATTGATTACAATACTAAAATTCATGGAGTTGGTTGTTCAAATCTAAAATCAAGTACTAAATTGACGTTCAAGCCAAAATTCGAGGATGATATTTATAAAACTCACTATAAAATATTACTAGAAATTTGATTTGTCACAAACCTCATGTTGAGGGAATTAATTGTTTAAAGTGGAAAAAATATTTTCCCTCCTCTATGTTGGGGATAGTTCACAATTCCCTCTATGATTGAAAAATTACAAAATAACCTAATATGTTATTTTTGAAGTTAAATCCAATGGAATCACAATGATTACAAATGCAATATTCCAACAAACCAACAATGCAATTGTCAAAAAAATTTGCTTATTTCATTGGATTTAACTAAGAAAGTAACAATTTTTCAAATATATAGGAGAAAATTGGTTGGTTTTAAAAAATAAGGTCAAGAATTGTGAACTACATCAAACATAGAGGGGGAAGTTTTTTTTTTCCTCTATTTAAATTTAAAATTTTATTGGTGTAATTAAACCCTACATCAAAGTGCAAGGGTGAAATTTATAAAAACCCTAATAATTAATAGCTCAACTAGTTTGACACATCATGGTGTGTCCCAGGGTTGACCCTAGGCCTAGGCCATTAGGCCATGGCCTAAGGCCCCCTAACATAAAAAGGCCCCCAAATATAGGGTGGTAAGTTTTTTTTTTTTTTTTTTTTTTTTAATTAAAGAAAAAGTTTGAGTTAGGTGTACATATTATCCCAATCTTAAAAAGGCCTAAAATATTAGAGTTATGCTAGTATATTACAAGTTTTATTACATAGGTCCTACAAATTGATATGTCACCAATGACGTAATTCAATACTCATTTATTATTTTGTTGAAGTGACACATTATTGCCTCATCAGTTTGTAAGCTTTTTGTAGTAAAATTTGTAATAAGTTTAGCATTTTCTCCACCAAAAAAAAAATTAATAAAAATACAACACAATCACCATTAAGTGTATGACAAAAGCTAAAGCTAATACAAATTTTAGGAAAAAAATTTACAAACAGATGTGACAGAAATATGATCAGTGTTACTTAAATAATATAATAAAATGAATATTTGAGTAACTTTTCTTTTATTGGTGATATGCCAATTTGTAAAACCTATATAGTAATTATCATTTGCTCACTTTGGGTGAATTAGTTATATTAATAAGTAAGAATTAATAATGGATTTGAAATTAAATAAAAATAAATAAATATTATTTAAGTGATACTTAGATGTAAAAAGACCCCTCTAAAATTCTTGCCTTAGGCCTCAAACAATCTTGGGCCGGCCTTGGTGTGTCCAACAAAAATATCTACACTTTAAAATCCCCCCCCCCCCCCCCAAAACTATTTTATATATATATATATATATATATATAAAATATGCTCTTTTAAAAGAGAAGAAATTTATAAAAGCCTAACTATTAATTATAATAGTTATTATTTAAAGAGGGGAAAATAATCATAGCGGTTGTTAATAAAAAAAAATTATAAAACCCATAAATAATAAGTAATTTAAAATTTAAAATAGATGTTCTTAAGAAGAAATATCCCATTTGTGCCTTAAAATCCCTCCCTTAAAATTGGGGATAAAAAAATAGCTCATATAAATTATTTACAAGTTTCACATCTTCATTATTTGTGTCATCCTTGATATTATTTATATTGATTTTTTATTTTTTTTAAAAGTAATAAAATTATATATCATAATTTTTACTTTCATGTAATTTATATTGTCACTCATTATCAAATTATTATGTTCAAATGGCAATGGAAAAATAGATCTAGCAAAATTGAACCTGTTGATTCACCCCAAAAAATGATATGGATAATAGGAGTAGCAAATTATTTTAGTTTGACCAATTTTTGGCAAGTACTCAATTTTGATCCGACTCAACCGAGCTAGACTCACACTTGATTTTGATCCAACTCAACTGGGCTAGATTCTGACTTGGATTGGAATGACCCGTTTTCCAAGTCTTTGTTAAAATATATATGTTTTTTTTTATTGATCTATTTTCAATGTATAGTCAGTATGCAGAATTTTATATATAGTAGATAAAAATATTAATGATATTACTCATAAACTTGATGGATAATTCTCATTTGCAAATATTTACTACATTGGTTATCCTATAATGATTGAATGATTTTTTTTTTTTTTTTTTTAAACTCGTCATTACAATTTTTCTTATCTTTTATTTATAGGCTGCGTTTGTTTCGGCTGAAAATGGATTCGGAAAAACAATTTACACCCTGTCGTGTATTTGGTTGCGCATGGAAAATTTGGTTAAACGGAAAATCATTTCCATTGACTGTAAAATGAGCTTGGTTGAATGGAAAATCAATTGCAGTTCTATTTTACCTTCAAACCATTTCCAAAAAAAAAAAAAAAAAAGCGAACCAAGAGAGAGAGAGAGAGAGAGAGAGAGAGGTCACCGTCAGAGAGAGAGAGCCTGCTGTTGGGGCTGTGCCGTCGGGCCCGTAGCTGTCAGAGCTCTCCTTCACCTCCGCCGCGTGATCTAGCCTCTAATCGAACCCAGTTGCCCCCAATCGCGCGATCTCGCCTTCGCCTGAAATCGCGCGATCTCGCCTCTCTCTCTTCCTTCTTCTCTTAATTTGATCGGATTTGAAGAATTTTTTTTTTTTTTTTTGTGGGTTTTGTTTCTTTTATGTTTCTCTACTGAGAAATGATGTTATATATTTGTTTGGATGCTGAGAAAATGTGTGCAACAAGTTGAAAATGTATTTTCTATGGTATTTTCAAAAACACCACCAAACACTAAAAAAAAAAAAATTCAAAGTATTTTTTAAAATACCACCAAACACTTAAAAATATTTTTTTCTTCGAAAAATATTTTCACTTGAAAATATTTTATACTTGGAAAACATTTTATATCGAACCAAACATAGCCTTATTTACTTTTGTGGGTAGGGGGGATCCGAGAGTATCACCTTAATTGGGCCAAGCCCGAGGAGTATGCAAGCTTGATTGATAGTATCCTTGACCTCTGTAATCTGAGATGACTTAGAAGAGGAGCTTAATGGACAAATCTAGATAGCCTACAGAAGGCCATCAAAAATGAACCACCCGAAGAGGCTGAGATGAAGTCCACACTAGGCTAGAAAGCGAGAAATCGAGGGAAGCAACAATAACAAGTGTAGATAGGGGTGGGGTGGGGTGGGGTGGGGTGGGGTTTGGGGGGGGGGGGGGGGGAAGCTTCTTAGGGAAGCATTCATCACCACCACATTGCAACAACTATTTCAGTCACATTAATGGCTGAATGACACATAAACAGTGCCAAGACAACCTGTAGTTCACTTAGTACATCTTCCAAAAGTGGGATGAGACAAGTGTTAGGTTCTAAAGATTTAGGTTTAAATGTTTAGAATCATATTTTTGTTGTGTTGGCAAATCGAGAATAAAACATTTCTCAACCGATCGAGAATTAGACTCGACCAATCAAAAATCGCAGGTCTAGATTTTTTGCAGAATTTTTAAATAGGCCAAAGCCCACAAAAACGTTTAGGGTTTCACTTAAACTTCTCCACATATAAAAGGGAAACCCTAGCAACTTTTTGAAAACTTTTGGAGAAGACTATGTGTTACTCTTTGTGAGATTTGAGAGATTTTGTACCTTTTAACTACACAAGAATCTACCGAAACAAGGACTACAATTAAGCGTTTGTAGAACATAGTTGGTACATCAAGATCATTACTGATGGTGATATGAAACCTTTGAGTGGGATCTCAAAATCACAAGCAAGGTGGTTTGTGTTGGTGTAAATTCAACAAGAGAAGGAGTCTGTGGATTGAAAGTTTGCACGTGGTCATGTTAGTAAGTTACTGCATGAGGTAGCAATAGATTTAGAGTTAAATTTGACTGTAAAAATTTCAATTCTCTTATAGTGAATTTACTTTACCTTAAGGATAGCTAGGTAAATTCCTCCCCAGGTTTTTACCTTGAAATGGTTTGGTTGATCGGTTTTCCTAAGTCATCATATCGTGATGTTATTTATCTTCTGATGTTTTGCATGATATGATTTATTTGTGTTTAACCTAAATTTGAATAATTAATCTAATTAATCACTTGATTAATATATTAGGTTAAACAATCTGGTTTAAAGGGTCTAAACGTACAAACAAGTGGTATCAGAGCGAGTTTGCTCTTGTTTATAGGTTTCTTAACCTAAAGTTGATCTTTGACCCCTGCTGTCATGAAACACAATCACTCTTTTGTGATCCCTCTACACTTTGATGAGAATAACTATGCTTATTGAAAGGTTAGAATGAAAGCCTTTTTGAAATCCATTGATGAGAGAGTATAACTGTCTGTTGAAAACGGTTGGAAGAGACCAACCATTACTATTGGTGAATGGACTACTGTCCAAAAGGAAGCAGCAAGCTTTAACAATAAGGCTATGAATACTATTTCAATACTGTTTCCATGGAAGAATTTAAGAGGATCTCAAATGTTGAGATTGCTCATACTGCTTAGAACATCTTACAAACTGTGCATGAATGTACTGAGGTAGTAAAAATCAATAAATTACAGTAGTTGACTTTTAGATTTGAAAGTATTAGAATGTCTGATGATGAATCTTTTGATGAATTTTATGCTAAGTTGAATGATATTGTCCATTTTGTTTTTAATTTGGGTGAAGTTTATGATCAACCAAAAATTGTTAGGAAAATTCTTAGATCATTAACTGAAGATTTTAGACCTCAAGTGACTGCCTTAACTGAAAGTAAAGATATTGAATCTATCCCTATAGATGAACTTATAAGATCTCTTTAGTCTTATGAATCTGACATACCAAAATCTAATGAATCCAAATTTATGGCCTTAAAATATGTTGATGATGTTGATGATTGTAGATTTGATGATGAACTCTTATCTATTGAGATTGCTTATTTTGCCAAGAACTTTAGAAATTTTTGAGAAATAATAATAGGAGGGCAAGAAATAGAAACAATGTTGATACTAAGAATGTGAAGAAGAATGACACTACCAAAGATAACAATTCTGAAAAATCAAAAGATAAAGTAGATCAATCTTCCAATAGTTCTTTAGGACAACAATGTTATGTTTATCAGGGTTATGGTCATCTAAAATCTGAATGTGCAACTTTCTTGAGATCCAAAGGAAAAGTTATGGCTGTTAATTTGAGTGATGATGAAATTTCTAATCATGAGTCTGAAAGTAATCAAGAAGGAAACTTCAAGGCTTTCACTACTATTGCTATAGTAAATGAAATTGAGATTGCTAATGAGAATCCTTCTGATGGGGAACTCTTTGAGAATGAAAATTTGCAAGAAGTTTATAACAAGCTATGCAAGATTGTGGCCAAAGATGCTATGAGTGTTGAGTTAGGGTTGAAAAAGATAAACACTCTTGAACCAGAAGAGAAGAATTTGCTGCTAAAGCTGTTTGATGCTAATGAACTCTTGAACCCTGTTAAGATTGAGAACATGACTTTGCTTGAAAAAGTTAAAAGTTTAGAATTAGAATTATCTATTGTTAGAGAACAAATAGATAAGACTTCTACTTCTAAACTAGATGAGATGTTACAAGTTTAAAAGCCTGTTTCCGATAAAACATATTTAGGGTTTGTTAAGAGTGGATCTACTTATGTTGTGAATCCTCTTAAGTATGTACCTGCATCTTCCATTTCTATTGTTCATCCATTTGTATCTGAAGTTAAGGTATATAAAGAAGTAGTTCCAGCTTCTAGAAGAACTAGGTTAGATCTAAGTGAGTCTAAACCTAAGAATCCTAATCAATTCAAAACCAAGAAAAACCACAAACCTCAATGGTTTTGTAACTTTTGTGGTGGAGCTAGGCATACTAGGCCAAATTGCTTTAATTTACAAAATTTAAAACAAGCTTCCAAACAAAACATGCCTATGCCAAAAGCATAGGATCTTGTGACACTTATTTATGAGCTGGTAAAGGTTTTAAGTTTTTATACCAATACTGGAGCTGAAATTAGGGCCAATTCAAATAGAAATCCCAACTCCAAGTTTGCATCTAAAAGAGTCTAGATGCAAAACACTCAACCTCAGTGAGTTTGTCTGACATGGTCTTTGTGTTAATTCTTTCTATCTCTTGTGGCCAACATTGTTTTTCTTTAGGTTTGCATTTGCATAACATTCATACATTGCATTATAGGGTTGTTTTTGTTGTTGTTGTTGTTTTTTTTTTTTTTTTTTTAAAAAATATAAAAAAAAAAAATTTGTACCTTCTAACTACATAAGAATCTACCAGAGTAAAAATTACAATCAAGCATTGGTAGAACATGCTACATCAAGATCATTACTGATAGTGATCTGAACCTTTGAGTGGGATCTCAAAGCAAGGTGACTTGTATTGGTGTAAATCCAAGAAGAGAAGGAGTTCGTAGATTCAGAACTTGCACGTGGTCATATCAGTAAGTTACTACATGAGGTAGTAATAGATTTAAAGTTAAATCTGATTGTAAAAATTTCAATTCTCTTATAGTGGATTTACTTTACCTTGAGGATAGTTAGGTCAAATCTTCTTCATGTTTTTACCTTAAAATGGTTTGTTTCATTAATTTTCCTAAGTCATCATATCGTGGTATTTTTTATTTTCCATTATTTACATGATATGATTTATTTGTGTTTAAACTAAATCTGAATAATTATTCTAAGTAATCACTTGGTTAATATATTAGGTTAAACAATTTGGTTTAAGGGGTCTAAACGTACAAACAACCAGTATCCAATGTCAAGATGAAAAGAAGACCATTATAAAAGGAGGAAGAATCCCAATGACCAGGGATTGAAACTTGGAGAGTAGAGAGGGGGAATCATTCAATAACTTGTAAAACCTCAAGTGTAATAGGGGTCCTCAATTGCTCGAGGAAACATTAATATAACTATTTACGCTTACTTTAACTTGTTAAGAATATATTTTTCTATCTATACACGTGTCCTAAGTTTGACCCGTTAGATATGAAGCCCAAGTGTTGGTTTGCATTCCCATCTCTACTAATTAATTGTAGTTGACCTCGTTCTAAGCCCAATCCCCCATTGGGCCTCGGTTTTTTGCACCACACAATTTTTATTTAAATATCATGTTATAGTGTATTCTTAAGCTCTTTATAATTAATTATGTTTGTGGGAGATTTAACTTTAGTTCAAATTTCATGTATGATAGTTGTACATATTTTCTTTTATCTTCTTGTGAAATTTTTGGACTAGTGAAATACTAAAAGTGAATATCAATGAACTTAAGTGGTTTATGTATTATTTATTATTGAGTTTTTAATTTATTTAGAAAAAGGGCAAAAAGAATATGTTACAAATGTATTTAGAAAATTTTAAATTATTTAATGTAAAATTAATGTCAATATTCAGTTGAACAACCCATCATAGATAAGAATAAACACCCATTTGTGCTAAAAACATAGAAAGATATTTTTTTGGGGTCAATATATGGAAACAAATTTCATAAGTTATGAATAGAAAAAAAAAAAAAAAACATTTTATAAGATATGAAGTGACATATTATACTTATTTCAATTTCACTTTCATATGAAACACTATGATATCACTTGTATTGTGCATCAATCATAACTTTTTTTTTTTTTTTTTTTTTTGAGAATCAATCATAACTTGTTTGGTGAAATTGGTCATGTTTTTTGTTACCTAATTGGATCATATCAAATGACATATTATACTTATTTCAATTTCACTTTCATATGAAACACTATGATGTCACTTGTATTGTGCATCAATCATAACTTTTTTTTTCTTTTTTCTTTTTTTTTGAGAATCAATCATAACTTGTTTGGTGAAGTTGGTCATGTTTTTCGTTACCTAATTGGATCATATCAAATGTCCTCTGGTAAGAGCCATATGGTTTAAAAGTAAGTGGGGGGTTAAGGTTTGATGGGCTAAGATTTTCCTCCTCTTCCCATTTATTCAATTTTTGTTATTCCCTCCTGATGTTAAATTGAGTCAAGATAACAAGAAGATTTCCTTCTATTTGGGGTGGTGGTTTGTGAAGTTCTTTGGAGAACTAGAAATCAAGTTCAATTTGAGGGTCTATCTCCAAGTTTGGATAGGCTTTTACAAAACAATCTCCAGCTTGATTGCCCAGGGCTGGAGAGGTGAGGTGGTATTTGCTTGTTGTAAAAGAAAGAACACCACCTTCCCTCTCCAAGCAAAGGTAAAAGCAATCAAATGGACCCTTTGGTTGGCCTTAGATTTAGATGCTGAAGCAATTTGTATTGAAATTGATTCCAAAATTTCTGTTGATGCCTTATCCTTCCCTAATTTGGAAATTCCATAGAGAATCACTTGTATCTACTAGGATATTTTGGCTTTGAAGTCTCAAATCCCAAATTGTTGTATCTTCTGGTAGGCTAGAGGTGCAAATGGGGTTGCCCATGCCTTGGCCAATTGATCCTCTAGGAACAACATGTTTGGGTCTTTTGATGTAGGTTTTGGCCCTCCTTATTTCGTTTCTGTTAGTAAGGATGAGATTTGTGGCTGCCCTTTGTAATCTTATATTCTTCTGTTATAAATAAGATTTGCAACTCATAAAAAAAAAATCTAACCTCCCCCATCAAACCCAATGGTCAGGACTCGTGAACAGATGGAAACAGAAAACCATAGAACATTGGATTAGAGCCACGAGAATGAAGGTTTGGTCTTCCAACGTCCAACATTCCCAATTCATCTCTCTAAAATAGGCTAAAAAAACCAATTTAGCGGATAAACCTAAAAAATGCTATAATTAGTTTCCTTATCATTTCTAAAAATATCATTTTGTTACCGTGCTTTGACTGCTTTCTTATATATAGACCTATAGAGAACATTGTTGATTTCCCAAACACTTGGGTAGTAAAAAAAAAAAAATGGAGAAGAAATGAAATTTTAGGAAGACGATCTGAATGCTCTCACTTTAGATCCCTATGGCTAGAAGTTTATCCCCTATACAGTAATATGTCGGTGCCATTCAATTTGTTTATCACAATGATTAGAAGATAAAAGGTGTCACTCACACGTAGTATTATCATAGAAATTTGAGGTTCAATTTTCGTTTTCACCAAAAATTTATTAGTGTCATTGTCAAGACAGGATCAAATTGAAACCGTATTTAATAAAAAGAAAATTCTTTTCCCACCACTAAATATTTTCTTTTAACTTGTACCTTGTTGTAGCACAATACATACACGTTTGGACCCATTGCCACACCGCATGTTACCTCTTTTGACTTTGTTTAATTGTGCATGACTCTTGTCTAATTCAATTTTCTATAATTCTATCCCATTTCCGCAAAATTTCCAGTTCCACGGTCACATTCAAAGTTTCAGACGAAGACCTCTCTATCTTTCAATGCAATGCAAAGTTCTTCATTTGATTTTCAATCTCGATCTGATTTTTTCCCAAATCATGAGATTTTCTTCTTCCTCAGATCTAAGGTTTTTGTCTTGTCATTCAGAAATTGAGTGAAACCAGGGAGACCCCACTGACCATCATCATCAATTACCGCACCGTGTTATCATCTACCACACACGTGTATCCAATGACTCTTTAGTTAGTCCTTAGTTCACATATCACAACCAACTCTCCGCTTTATATATCAAAACCCAACCTTTAATAGTTCAGTGTCACACTCGCTCACTTTCACTCTCACTCACAGTACTAATATAAGCCATGGTATCTCCCACTCCTCCTCCATTATTAACTCTCTCTTCTCTTCTTCTACTAGTCTTGCTACTATGTAGTAGTTCTATAGTAAACTCATCCTCCAAGTCCAACCCACCAACCAAGATTGGCGAAGGCTACCGTCTCATCTCCATTGAGGAGAGCCCTGATGGAGGCCTTGTGGGCCACCTCGTTGTCATCAAGAAGAACAATGTCTACGGCCCTGATATTCCTCACTTGCAGCTCTTTGTGAAGTGTGTTATCCCTTACTACTCTTCCTCTGGTTCTCTTATTTTTTGAAAATGCACCTCTCAGCCGTTTGATGTTTCTTGAATTTTGTACAGGCATGAGACGCAGGATCGATTGAGGGTCCACATCACTGATGCACAGAAGCAGAGGTGGGAGGTACCGTACAGTCTATTGCCAAGGGAGCAACCACCGCCATTAAAGCAGACTATTGGGAGGTCAAGGAAGAGCCCAATAACAGTGTCTGAGTACTCGGGCTCTGAGCTCATTTTCAGCTACACTTCAGACCCATTTGGGTTCGCTGTGAAGAGAAAATCAAATGGGCAAACCCTCTTCAATTCAAGCTCAGATAAATCAGACCCATTTGGCAATTTGGTGTTTAAGGACCAGTACCTCGAGATTTCCACTAAGTTACCAAATGATGCTTCACTGTACGGCTTGGGAGAGAACACACAGCCACATGGGATCAAACTGTATCCAAACGATCCATACACTCTGTATACCACTGATATATCGGCTATCAATCTTAATGCTGATCTATATGGATCCCACCCGGTGTACATGGATCTTAGGAATGTCGGTGGGAAGCCTTATGCACACTCGGTTTTGTTGCTAAACAGCAATGGGATGGATGTGTTTTACAGAGGGACTTCATTGACATACAAGGTTATTGGTGGTGTCTTTGATTTTTACTTCTTTGCTGGCCCTACACCTCTAGGTGTGGTTGATCAGTACACTTCTTTCATTGGCAGACCAGCTCCAATGCCTTACTGGTCTCTCGGTATGATTCACTCTCTCTCTCACCCATTACTTTCCTCTTCCTTTAATTTACTGCATTCATAATTTTATTGGTGAATAATGTCACAGGCGTGTACCTTGTTTTAATTCACTAATTAATTTGTGTGTAAGGAAGAGTAGGAAATGAATGTGTTGGAAATTGACAGGTTTAAGGAACACATATATAGACAACCGGAGAAGCCGGTTAATGGGATTTTGTTTTTGGCATGTATTATGTGTAATAAGGAATGGAATAGTTTGGTCAAAAGACTGAAAAAAAAAAAAAAAAATTAGTGGAACTTTTTTTTTTTTTTTTGAAAGCAAAAAAATGACGGAACTGGCAGGTTTAGAAAATAGTATATAAATTGGGAGGAAAAGTTTTCACCACCTCAAAAGTAGTACTTTTTGGAGTATTGATTTATTCTCTAATCAGTACTATGTTCTAGAAAACTCTGGGTCATTTTGTAAACTATGTCATTTATAATCTTGCTACAGACAAATATAATATCATATTGGCAAATCCATTTGTAAGATACGTAAGGAATTAGAACCACCTATTGATTTGGTTTGTTGGTAAATGCTGATTAGTGGATGGTTAAAGCCGTAGGATTGGGATGCTTTGTTATTTTCTAATTGAGGTTGGTGGGTTGGTCCCCCCTTGTTTAGTTTACTATATTGTTATCTTGTTCTCTGCTAATTATTTACTTGGTCATGCTCAGAAACAACCTCTTAGGTCTACAAGATCTTACAACGCTTTGTTTGAATATTTGACATTGAACCCAACAAAAATTAACTTTTTTTTAGAAGAATCCCAAAAATTAACCTGTTTAGGCAATGTGTTTTTCTTTTTATGAAACCAAGATATTGTAGACCAAAAAAGGCAAAAAGGTCTTCTTGATTTTATCCAAGGGAAAACAAACGGGTTTATCTTTTTACCTTTCATATTTTAAGGTCCGTGTTACCGATAAGGCCACACATAAAGTTGGAACCTCTAGTTTTCTCACGTATTGTAATATTTTTCTTGCATTTTGCACCGACTTTTCAAAGCCAAAAATTTTGACCTTTTTTCACACTTGTGTACAAAGTAGCTGGTGGACCCCAGAAAGCACATGATTATTAATCTTTTCATGCAATGTTTTTCCTTTTAAAATTATCTTCTTCATCATCATCATTGTCCAACTTCTATCAGAAAGTGTTGTGATGCTTGTGTGGTAAGGGCCCATCTGACTCTAATTCTAGGCAGCCGTTTCCAACAGCATTCCTCAATTTGGGCCAATGCTCTCCATCTACCACTTCCTTGTCTTGTGAAGGGAGACTGCCTTAGGTTGTGGGGAATGTGTACCCGTGTAATTGTTGTCCCCTTGCATTACAGCTACTCTCATGTCGGTGTGAGAAATAATTGGTGGACTTAAGACAAAATGACTTATGAATTATCCTTTTCTTTCTTGTGTGGCTTAGGATTCTCTCAAGCAACTTGAAATGAATTCATTTTTAGGTTTAGATAAAATATGGGCAAAGATTGGGTCCCGTGTTCTTATGTACTGGACTTGTCATGATTATAACATTTGTCCACTTTTGGTTGCATATCATTATCTTGATAGGTCCATTAAATATGACAAATCTAAAAGTGTATCTAGTGTTATTAATTTATAAAATAAAACCTAAGTGAAATGAACCCTAGTTTTGAATTGACATGCCATTGGGCTACAAAGCCCTTGGCAACTTAAGCTTATTATTACCTTTTAGGTTAGAAACTTAGAAAGCATATTGCCTTTTTTGGCTAGAAACTTAGAAAGTACTAATGATAATTCTTCCATCGTATGATGCCTTAAAGTGAGTCTTGTAAATCTCTGTGATACTTGGGCTTTTCTTGGGGTTCAGAACAGATGGAAGTTGGAATTGGCACATGGGTGCCAATGTGTTGTCAGCTTGTAAGAGGTTACCGGCATGCCAATAAATGGGCCAATTCATCTATCGCATAAATCGGTTACATTTTCCATTCTAAATTATCTTTGAGAAGGCATATCTGCGCATGCTAATGTTTCTTATAGATAACTTTCATCTCATCTTGCATACTTTATACGTGAACATGTTAATGTTTCTATATTTAGTAGACAATGTTATAAGTTCATTTCTCTAAGTTAGTATCTTGACATGTAAGAATCAGTTGGAAAATGTAGATCAGTGGCAGAGCAAGAATGACACTCCAGGGGGCCATATGTGCAACATATTTCAATTAAAACTAGTTCAAGGGAAAAGATTAAATAAATTCATAATTATAAAAATTTAATTGTTCAGTAAAAATATTTAGTACATCTAATATCTATCTACCTTTTCATGCTAATAAAGTTTGATTGAATTTTGGTACTATCTACAATTTTACTTAGGGTATATCATGTCTTTAGCTAATTACACTCAATATACCTACAATTAGAAAAATGAATAAAACTAAATGTAAAGTTATGACTAACCTAATTTTGTGTTACTCTTTGTTCATTTCCAAATTGTTAGGCTTCTTTTTCTTTAGCCTTTTGAAATCTCAACAATATAATAGCCTCTTTACTTATACAAATAGATTTATTTAAAGAATAGAAGCAACAATGCAATTGATAAAAAGTAGTTTACTTGATCATCTTGATATATGACCTGCTAATAAGGTGGAATAGGAATTAATTCTTAGGCTTCTTAACCTATTCTCTCTTATAATCTAGCTGGCTAAAATTCTGAATTTCCAAGCAAGAGCAATTCTTGTTATAAAAGTACCATCACACCTCAAGTTGTTCTAAACAGCCAGACCTCTGCATCATGAATTATGCATTGCACGTTCCTCTTCCAACTGTTTTAATTAATCAAAGGGTCTAATGATGCATATGTAATTCAGCCAAAGCAGCTACAGTAAGAAATTAAGAAAGTATGATTCATTTTATTAATTTATTGCTCATATTTGATGCTACAGGATTCCACCAGTGCAGATGGGGTTACCATAACCTATCTGTAGTTGAAGACGTTGTTGAGAACTACCAAAAGGCTAAAATCCCACTTGATGTGATTTGGAATGATGATGATCACATGGATGGGAAAAAGGACTTCACCCTCAACCCCACCAATTACCCTCGGCCAAAGCTTTTGGCATTCTTAGACAAAATACATAGCATTGGTATGAAATATGTTGTCATTATTGATCCTGGAATTGCTGTTAACTCCAGTTACGGAGTATATCAAAGGGGCATTGTCGATGATGTTTTCATCAAGTACGAGGGTGAACCCTACTTAGCTCAAGTTTGGCCAGGGGCTGTAAACTTCCCTGACTTCCTAAACCCAAAAACCGTGTCATGGTGGGGTGATGAAATCCGCCGTTTTCACGAGCTTGTCCCTGTTGATGGTTTATGGATTGACATGAACGAAGTTTCCAATTTCTGCTCTGGGAAGTGCAAAATCCCAAAGGGCAAGCAGTGTCCCACTGGGACAGGACCTGGCTGGATATGCTGCTTGGACTGCAAGAACATTACCAAGACAAGATGGGATGATCCTCCTTACAAGATAAATGCTTCAGGTTTGCAGGCACCAGTAGGGTTCAAAACAATAGCGACTAGTGCAGTTCACTACAATGGCGTTTTGGAGTATGATGCTCACAGTCTCTATGGTTTCTCTCAAACCATTGCAACTCACAAAGGCCTTCAAGGACTCGAGGGTAAGCGTCCATTTATATTATCTCGCTCGACTTATGTTGGTTCAGGCCACTATGCTGCCCATTGGACTGGAGATAACCAAGGCACTTGGGAGAATTTGAGGTACTCAATTTCCACAATGCTCAATTTTGGTATATTTGGGGTGCCAATGGTTGGATCAGATATATGTGGGTTTTATCCACAACCAACAGAAGAGCTTTGCAATCGTTGGATTGAAGTTGGTGCTTTCTACCCGTTCTCAAGGGATCATGCAAACTACTACTCCCCAAGACAGGAGCTTTATCAATGGGAATCAGTAGCTGAGTCTGCCAGAAATGCTTTGGGTATGAGGTATAAGCTCCTGCCTTATCTGTACACCTTGAACTACGAGGCTCATATTAGCGGAGCCCCAATTGCCAGGCCACTTTTCTTCTCATTCCCAACTTACACTGAGGTTTATGGCCTGAGCACCCAATTCTTGCTAGGGAGCAGTCTCATGGTATCTCCAGTTCTTGAGCAGGGGAAATCAGAGGTTACAGCTCTGTTTCCCCCGGGTTCTTGGTACAGTTTGTTTGATATGACGCAGACTATCACATCAAAAGACGGGATCAATGTTACCCTTGATGCGCCTTTGCATGTAATTAATGTGCATTTGTATCAAAATACCATTTTACCAATGCAGCAGGGTGGAATGATTTCAAAGGAAGCTAGAAAGACACCTTTCAGCCTCATTGTGACCTTCCCAGCAGGGGTGCCTGATGGGGAAGCAAAAGGGAACCTTTTCATTGATGATGATGAGTTGCCAGAAATGAAACTTGGAAATGGGTATTCCACATATATTGATTTTTACGCAACAATAAATAAGGGAACTGTGAAGGTGTGGTCAGAAGTCCAGGAGGGCAAGTTTGCTTTAGCTCAGGGTTTGTACATTGAGAAGGTTACGGTGTTGGGATTGGATGGAAGTGGTCAGGCATCTGCACTTGAGGTTGATGGAAAACCGGTGATGGGTGCTTCGAACATAGAGTTAAGCACAACCAAGCAAAACGTGTTGGAGGAACAGGAAGATGGTGGAAATAAGGTGAAGACATTGATGGTAGAGATCAAGGGTTTGTCATTTGCTGTAGGAAAGAACTTTGCCATTACCTGGAATATGGGGATCAAAAGTTGAGGATTAAGAGGATAGGAGGTCCTTAATTGCCTCTGTTTCCAACTACTTATTTATTATTTTCCGTTATTCTCTTTGTTGTTGTTGATGCTTTTTTATATCTAAAATGGATTTTGGTTAGTAAGCCTAATGAAACTGATGGGCAGTTTTTCCTATATATATATATAGATTTCTGAATGTTGTTTGCTGCAGAAGTGATTAAATTTTGAAAACATTCTACTCATTGTGGACCTTGAATTTACTGGATGACTTCTCAATGCTTTGGGAAAGATAGTCCTTAATGAAAAGATTATGGGGTGCACTAGGTCTACCGTGATTGCCTCAGTTGGGTAAACTGGCCATTGCAAATTATTTTCCTTAGGGTCCGAGCTGTAGTAGTATACATCTCATCTTTGCCTTAGGACCAGAGCTGTAACGGGATCCTGTTGCTACTTTGCAGTACTAGAAGCAGGTACCAGTAGGTTTTTTTATTTTTTATTTAATTTATTTATTTTTTATGCTATCTTAATGATGGTAGATATATTTGAAGGTTTATTGCTGATATATAGTGGCTAATTAATCTTTAAAACGATTACAAAGCTGATCATTGTATGTAAAGTGGTAAGCAATGGCTGAGATTCTTTCGAGTCCCTAGACTTTGGAAAACTTGAATATAATTTAAATTTAATTTGTTGACTCTGCATATAAGATCCGTGTGAGTCATGGTTTCAGAATTTTTTCATGATATGTACGTTACATTTGGGACCCAGGACATCCAATGCTTTTCCCCAATCATCACTTTGACACAACTCTTCTAGCACCTTTCATGAATTAAAATTTTGCTTTTGTTTGTCCATGTAATGATGTCAGCAATAGCCACTTAGCCTTGATTGCCTCAGTTATGTATGTATGAAATCTATCAGTGTCCTACCAATAGGCTCAAAGTAAGTGTTGAGGCATGCTCATTTTCAGCTAACCAACGAGGAGCTATAAAACGAAAGATATTTGCCACTTTTAGAGTACTGCAGACAAGCCAGTCATGCGTGGAGTACCACTTATTTGATGTGACATCCGCATTCTAGCCTTTTTGTTTTAAAGAAACAAATTTATAATTTTCTTTATCGTTATAATACTGGGTCTTGTGGATAGGGTTGTGATAATGGGCACTTTTACGGTATTCGTTAACACCCAGTTTTATGCCAATATTTTTGCCAATTTTATAGGCTGTGGACTCGGCTTTATACCGTGTCCTTTTTTCCATTTATCTAATTTTTGTATTAAGTGGAACCCATAGAGCAGTTCTCTTTTATGAATACCTAAAGCAAGATAAATGAATTTCATTTGTTAAAACTATATGATATGTACGTTTTTAGATCCCTTAAACACTATCAGATTAACCTAATGAATTAGCCAAGTAATTACTTAGTCAAATTAAACAGATATAGGTTAACACAAATACATCATATCATTGTAAAGTGCAAAAAATAAATAACACAACAATATGATAACTTAAGAAAATCAAACCGGTAAAAAATTTAGGGAGGATTTAACCTATTTATCCTTAAGGTAAAACAAATCCACTATGAAAGAATTGAAATTTACACAATAGCGACTTAGACCACTAACATTTTATTGCTACCTCGAGTAAGAAACTTACTACCATGACCACGTGACAGCTCCGAGTCCATGGACTACTTCTTTCTTGGATTCCCAGCAAGCACAAGCACCCCCGCTTGTTTATCTTTAAGCTCTTGAATCTGCAACTGAATTGATCACCAAGCTCTTGACATCAATCTAGATTTTGATAAGCCTAAGTGTATGTAAAGGCAAACACCTCTAGATCTCACAAAAGATTCACACACACAGCATAAAAAGCCATCTCAAAACGTGATTAAGGTTTTCCTTTTTATACTTAAAACATAAAACCTTACACTTCAAACGGGCTTAGGCTGAGTTGAAAAATTTTGCAGAAAAAACAATCTACACGAGTTTCGATAAATCAAGTCTAATTTTCAATTTATCGAGCCAGACAGATTTACATAATAAACTTTGCAGTACACTCGTTTTCAACTTTACACTTAAACATACTTTGAGCAAGTCTAAAACAAGACTAAACGTTTTGATAATGGTTTGTCGACATTACAAAATAAAGTTCTAATATATTTATATCTTAAGTCTTAGAACCCAACATGATCAATAAACAAACTTAAAAGGAAAAAACTTTGGCAAACTTCACGTCAATTAGATTATAATTTTTTATAGTGTAAAAGTAGCATCTTTATGTTGTGGACTTAAATTTTGCTCGGCACCATTTTTTCTCTACATGCTCAGCACCTTATGTTGTAGACCTGAAATCTTGGCTCTTGAGCAAGAAGTTTTTGAACTGTTATGTTAATTGGCATATTACTGATTTCTAATACATTTTCTACACTTTTAGATGGATAGTCAAGCCAGTCATTAGCCAAAGCTGGAATGTTCAAGGACAAGGTGGATGCCATCCATGACAAGATATTTGTGGACTTGGTTGTTAAGCATATACAACATGTGAAAGAGAAAATTACTTTTAGTTAATATATTATAAAGTATTAGTTGTTGGAAAAATGTAGCTATAGTGGTATAGATTCTAATGTGATATTATAGCTAGTTTTCTTATATCTAATGCCATCAGCGCATTGGTTGGCTTCATGGTACGTGCATTATCCATTTGTTGGGGATAGTTTTTAATAGATTCTTGCAGTTAGATAACAAAAGTTTCATTAACAAGTTGATAAGAGTTATTTTTCATGAGCATCACAGTACTTAAGGCATCCATTTTAGCAATTAAATATCTCAATCCAAGCTCATTAGAAAGAATTAACCATCCCATAAGGCCCACAGCTCTGGCGCCATAAAGCTGTTGGTGTTGTTGAGAGCTCTAGCATATCCTCTTATCCTCCTCCCCCTGCCTTCCGAAGGTTCTTTAAGGCCGAATCATCTATGTTTAACTTCACCCATCCCTCTGGTGGTTTTTCCCAAGATAGCAGGACAATAGTTTTGGAGCAATGGATCTTTGCCTTCACACCAATGGTACTCTGCACTGCTTTTAATGCAACTCTTGAAAAACTTTTGATCGACAACTCCTGTTCTGAAAACAAAGTTGTTTCGGTGCAGCCATAAGTGCCAAACTCCCATTGGGAATAGAATCTTCCATGGTATGCCCAGAAAATTTGAATTAACTCTAGCTTTGCAGTTGGTCTTGAGCCAATCCCCAACCGTTTGGTTAAAAGGATCACTTAGGCAGTAAGGAAATCTTAGATTTTGTCAGAACCTTTGAGCTATCTTGTAGCCCCTGAGGAGGTGATGAATGGACTCATTATTTTTGTGACACATAGTACATACTGGATTGAGATTTAGACCTCTTGAACTTAGAACTTCCCTAGTAGGTATTCTGTTGTGCATGCACAGCTAGAAAAAGAATTGGACACGAGGAGGGACTTTAGTCTTCTATACCTGATGGGAATGGCGAGATAATTGCTAACAACAAAGGCATTATTGACGACAATATTGACAGACGAGGAAATTGGCAGGAACAATGATGATGCACACAAGAATTGGCAGGAACATTTAGTATTGCCAATAAATTGCCCAGGCTGGATAAAACAGCTGTATAACCCGTTGGAGGCGAATTAAAGCAGCAGGCAGGAGGCGTTACTTGAAGAGGTATTAAAACCATAATAAACGCCACAACGGCTAGGAGGCCTAAAAAGCACATATATAAACCTTCCAAAGGCACCGGTCTGGGGTAAGAAAAAAAACGACATCCCATCCACTCTTGATTATTTTGTTTTTAGTTCTCAAAAACTGACTTAAGCATCGGAGGTGTTTTGGCAGGCGCCACACCGACGACCACATTGACAGCTTTAACCGAAGTCTTCTTGACTGCCGGAAGGGCGAGATTCAGGTTTGTTTCCATCTGGAATAGCGACTTTTTTGACTGACGAATTTCTTGCTTCATCAATACCCATGTCATTGACATAGTATCCAGGTTCAAGGGGTTTGAACCCCTTGCCAAAAGACAAGTTGACTTTAGGGAGAAAAAGACATCTTTAGAGTATGCCCAAGTAAAAGAATCCTCAGAGCCTTGATCATAAGATAAGAGAGTAGCTTTAATAGCATTGAGAATATGATCCGGTAATCCAAAGGAGATGTTTTGGGGATCTAGAATCTAACCTTCACAATTTTCAAACTCGGATGCTAGATCAGGTAATCTATCTAAACATAGTAATAGTGTGTGTGTGTGTATATATATATATATATATATATATATATAATGAATATTTTAACAATTGAACCCAAAAAAAATTATTATTTTTGGCCCCCTCCTCCCAAGAAGTTACAAATTGTCCCATGAAAATGATAAAACTCAATAGGCAAACACCCATACTACAATATCTGAAGTGTTTATGTGTTACTGTGTTGGCTGTTTCTCATTCATTCTTCACATACCCAAGCTATTTTGTTATGAGTGCTTAGATTAGCTATTTGAATTTGTAAATGAGATATGACTATTTTTGTTGAATAGAAAGAGCGATGGATACAAATTATAGACTGAAGTTATGTGCTTGTAGTGAGTGAGAGCGGGGTGCATCTGTGGCTATTAATTAGTGTGTGGGATGGGGTGGCAGGTGCGCGTGGCTATTAATTTTTAACTTAAATTATTTAAATCTCTTTTTTTTCCCTCTTAAACTTAAAAGTTTTTGTTGGTTGTTTGTTAGTAAAATATTGTTAAGTTTAGAAAAGTGTTACATCTATAACATTTTATAATATTTTTACAAGAAATCATAGGTATTAACTTTTTATTGGTTCTAATTTAAATCTATAATTGAAATAACTCTTTTGTCCATCAATAACAGCTAATAACAACTTGCCCTTTAGGATTTTTTTTGGGTGAAAGTATTGTAAAAATGTTGTATACATAGCATTTCTCTTAATTTCATGTGGAGCATTATGGAATTGAATAATTGTGTTAACAAATTTGTGCTAATGTGGAGTGTGCAGCTATGAGGATTTACAAATTTTATTATATACATTTTATAAATTGATGTATCATTAATTATAAAAAAAAATAGTATTGACCATTGTAAATTATTTGTTTAAATATTTTTTAACTTTAATTTTATAAATTGAAAAGGAGATTGTTGCAAAGTTTAGTACAAAATCAACCATAGATGATTTTTGTTTTTTAAAAGAATGTTGAATTCTATTTTTAGATGATTAAATTAAAATGTATTAAGAAATGGTTATTTTGTTTATTCTCTCTTTTGTTGATATTTTTTTAACATATATGTTAATTTGAATTTTAAAGATTTATTTATTTATTTATTGAGGTTTTGACTCCCCTAAGTTTAGATCCTGGTTCTGTTCCTGTATCAAAATGAGTGACATGGTGCTTTCATAAATCATAATTAGACAAAACTTAGGTACAGTACCTTACTGTTCCTTAAGTTCCCATTTTAAGATTCAACCATGTGGCCATTTAACTAAAAAAATACACTTTCATCCTATGTAAAAAAATCCACATGGCAGAATCTTAAGATAGAAACTAAGGAACAATACCTAAGTACTATACCTAAATCTTGCCTTTCATAATTTTATAAGTAATGCGTTAGGAAATAAGGACCAATGCAAGCAGAACTTCATTTAGTAACAAAAAGTGAATACGTATCAAACAGTGCCTATACCAGGAAAAAGAAGTGAATGGTCATTATGTATGAAAATAACATAACGAGTAAATAGCATCCCAAATGTGGTAGTTGGTATAGTTTCGTTCACTAAATAGACATCTTCATTTTAATTTGTTCAAAACAAGAAATAGAAGAATTGAAATTTAAAAGATTATTTTGGAAGCCCTACTTCCTCAAACATAAACAAAGACTAAATGTAATTAGTAGATAGGTTATTTAAAAAACAATCACATACTAGAATCAGATAGAAACTCATGAAAAGCTTTTATACATTAAGAAAAATTATAGAGTGAACCTCCTTCCAAAAACCATAAATAGTGTTTGCAGTTACCTAGAAGCTCCAACACTCCTATTGTAGACACCTTTGTGAATGATCTTAATTTTCCTAAAGCATGAAGTAAGAAAAAAAAATTCACTGAATCACATGCAAGGTGTATGCATAAGTTATAGTCACTTTCATGATCCTTTTTGCAGTATCTAATCATATATATATATATATATATATATATATTTTTTTTTTTTAAGGACACAAAGTCGGCCTTGGGCCCAAATGCATAGCTGGGCCGGCCCAAGTGGCCTTTACAATAGAATTTGTAGAGAATGGGCTTAAAACCTTGACTGCTTGGGGCTTCAGGAGGCTATAGGGTGAGGACTAAGTCCATTTCTTGCAGGTAGCGGGCCGATGGGTGGACTATTTCCCTCGTCGGATGTGAGCCGAGGAGCTTCTGACCTTCTGTTCTTTGGGAGGGGAGAGAGAGAGAGTGTGTCTTCCTCTTTCCTGGGAGAAAATTCGGATCAATTTCTAGTGGTTCCTCCTTCTTTATTTATACTCCCCATCACTGATTCTCACCTGTATTTTCCCTGAAAACGCTCCTCTATGCTCATAAAGCTGTCCCCTGTCTCTTCAGGAGTCATTTCTCCATTAATGCGGCCAGGCAGGTAGGTGGGAGGCCTTTAATGCGGTGGCAGCAACTTTATGTAGGGCACGTCTTCCCTGTCTCCCACCTCGGCATCTCGCTAAGGCTGGGGATAACTCGCCGAGCTCTAGGAGCTCTCCCCCGGGCGTCTTGCTACCCTGTTCTGTCCCTGACATTACGTCCGAGGTTAGACCTTCTCCTCGGATCCTCATCTAATAGGCTGGCGGCTTGGTCGGCGGGCTTTCGGGCCCCAGTTCTAGGAGGCCCTATTCCCAACTCATGGTCCCTCCAGCGGAGTGCACGTCCTCGGACCAGGCCTCAGGCCCATATGGTGTTTTGACGCCTTTACCCCCCACAATAGCCCCTCAAAAAGTCATTTGCCTCCGATCCGAGGAGGCAGATGGGTTTTTGATCTGCGAAACTTCCTTTCACGTGACATTTAAGTTGTCACACGTGCAGAGCCCGCTCGCGCCTTCTGGGCAAGTTTCTGACGCTTCGTTGCACGCAATGCCTGCATTAATTGCGCTGAGTAACTCCCTGTCGCGCACGTTCAACGGTGAGATAGTGATCCAACGGCTTGGGTTTACTCCCGAAACTTTGAGCGGGAATTTCTTCTCGAACCGCTGCTCCATAATCATCAAAAACGCTTCGGTAATCGCGAGGCACGTCATTTCTTTCCAGAGGCCAACTTATTGTAGAGCTAATCAATCTCTTTCTCTCTTTCACAGAAGTTCTCAAAGTACGCACATCTCCCTTCTATAAGTTTCTTAGTCCTACGAACCTTTTTCCTGCTTGGCCCTCGACCTTTCTTCCTCTTCTCCACAATCCATGGGTAGATTTAAGTGTCTAGTTGATACGGCCTCCGGCATGGAGGGATTCCGGGCCAAGTATCACATCCCTTCGGATGTGGGCCTGGAATACTGTCCCCTGGGGCCGTAGTGGCCTCTAGGAAGGCGGGGCAGGTCGTTATCCCTATAATCGCCTTCCTGGAGGGTGGGATGACACTCCCCATGAGGGAAGTGACCCTGGAGTACCTTTGCAATCATAGGTTGTGTCCGGACCAATGCACGCCTAATATGTTTAGAATCCTAGGCTGTGTCGATGCTCTAAATGAGCAAATGGGTTTGCACCTCACATGGCACGACGTCGTTTACATGTATGAGTGCCACCGGATGAAAGACGCCGGCTATTACCTCAAGTCGAGGTCGAGCGTCGTTAGGCTCATCTCCTGTCTGCCCAAGTCCAACAAAAGCATGAAGGACGATTATCTCATCGTCACCGGGAGGTGGTATGACGGCCTCCATTGCCCAGTGAAGGAGGGGCATCCAGGTGTGATTCCCTAGGATTTTAGGAGTCCCGGTTTACAATGTTTCGTCCCCCCTTACTCCCCTCCATAGATCTATTGTCGTTTATTGTCTTCTTTACTTGATTTTCCACGAGTATCTAACCATGTCCGTTCACCCTGTCCTTTTTCTTGCAGATAAGCAGCACACGTCTTCGCGTTTGGGTGATGTCAACATCTCGGACCTCAACAAGGTTCTGCGATCCGAGGTCTTCGTGAACGATGACCTGCAGGTGAGGGCTGCCCACCTCATATTAGGGTACGACCCCATTTCAAAAGTTTTCGGCGAGGTTGATGACGCCATTCTCGCTGGCCACCGGAGGCGTTCGCGAATAGACGTCCGCTACCCCGAGTTCCTTGCCCTCCGAGCCCTGCCAGACGCGCCTTCCACCATCTTATACGGTCAGACCGTCCAGGCCGTTCCTTTGGCAGCGCAGCAAAAGGACCAGGTAGTCCGAGAGGAGTACGCTTCTTCCCCCTCATCCCTCGACGACGAGATTGATAGGTTCCGCCTAGAGGAGGCTGAGAGACCGTTGGCGAGCCACGTGGTCAACATTTCGGACGAGGAAGAGGGCACCTCGGACAGGAACTTCAGCATCGCGGGGTTGGTCATTGCACAACCAGAGGACTCCTCTAAAGAAGACGACGACATGACGCCTTTAAAAGATCTCTTTGCTAGGAAGAGGGGGGTCCTAGTCTCCAAGGGCGACGCCTCTGGATCCCAACCGAGGATGCTCCCACCTGTGCCTCCTCCTCCCTCTGACCCGCTCCCTCCTGCCCCCGTCGTCCCAAAGAAGAGGAAGAATAAGGGCGAAGCAGCGGACCAGGAGAGGGAAAAGAAGCAGAAGCACCAGCGGCAGCTGCAGCAACAACAACAGCAGATCGCTAAGGGTGGGGGACGGGCCTCATCTGTTGAAAGTGGGGAAATCCGCGGACAAACCGAGGTCCGTCGAGGGGAGTCCAGCTGGTTTCCCCCTCTGGAAGTGGACGGGGCTTCGATATCCACCCAAGCTAGCATTCGAGGCTTCTAGAGAGGTCATGCCCTCCACCTTGCCAACTTGCTAGAGTAGCCCCTTCTTCTGCCTAAGGACATAGAGGAGCTGGGGAGGACGGGCCGTACGCTCCTCTTTCTCTCCCTTAAGAGAAATTTGGGTCTGGTAAGCACCGGATACTTAGTTTTTCGTTGTTGTCTCAGTCCCCATGTGTGCTAACTTCCATCTAACACGCTTCTGTTGGAACCTCTTCGCAGGCCATCTAGGAGGCTTTCGCTGCTGATGCGATGGTGGAGCACTACCAGAACCAGGTCGGAGCCGAGCAGTCGGCCAGGGCCGAGGTTGGGAGGGAGCTAAGCCGCGTTGAGGCAGAGAAGACCGACCTGGCCATCAAGCTAGCCTCGGAGCAGAATGAGAGGAAGAGCCTGGATGCAGGGCTGAAGTCGGCGACGGCGCAAGCGGAGGCCCAGTGTAAGCTCCTGCAGCAAAGGGACGAGGCCCTGGCCAAATCAGGACAAGAGGTCTCGAACTTGAGGAAAGAGCTTGCGCAGGCCCAAGATGCAGCTTGCACCATCCAGGAGATAGTGGAGGCCACTACAAAGGCTGCCTACAACGAGGGGGTCGAGACGACGGAGGACCGCCTAACCGAGGAGCTCGGCCAGCTGTGCAGGGAGTACTGCCAGCAAGTCTGGGCTGAGACCCTAAATGCTGCGGGAGTCCCTGCCGGCTCCGAATTGAGGTCGGCTGAGAAGGTCTGGTATCCCGAGGATATCAGGCCCATCGAGGATGCTCCTATGACCCTAGTCGCCCCCGAGGTTGCGGCCCCGACGCTGCCTCCCTCCTTCCCACAGCAAGTCCCACCCCCTGAAGTGGTGGTTGCCTCCAAGGATGGGGCTGGGAAGGGGTCGGGCGTGCCAGCCGGCCAGGCCTCGCCTCCGCCCAAGCCAAGGGATAAGGGGAAGCAAGTCCAGGATCCGTCCGAGGTTGTGCCAGAGCGAACCGAGGCGGAGGGCCAGACTAAAGAGACCTTGCCCAGGCCAGTGAAGGAGCCCCCGTTGAAGATCAAGGGATAGGCAGCCCCTCCCCCTTCGCCGTCTTGCGCAGACTCTTCCTTTCGTTTGTTGTTTTTATGTAGACTTTAATCATTTTTCCTTGTAATTTCCTTTCTTTAACTCCATTTCGAACAGTATTTAGCGAACCTCGTTGACTTGGTTTGATGGCATAATTAAATATTTGGTGAATTGTGTTTACTATTTGTGTGATTTAATTTCTTGCGCTTGATTGCTGACACAAATGGGCTAATGTACAAAAAGCTTATTTACACAGTTTTACAATTGCTGGAAAGATCAACTAGTATCTTACCGAAAACTGAACTGCGTGTTAAATTTTCCTAAGGCAGAAGGTCCGAGAACCTGGCTTAGCCCAGGTTGATGTTAACATTCAATAAGAATGAATGGCATGTTAAATTTTTCCCAAGGTAGAAGGTCAGAGGACCTGGCCTAGCCTAGGTTGACATTAACATTTAAAATGAATAAATTGTGTGTTAAATTTTCCCAAGGCAGAAGGTCTGAGGACCTGGCTTAGCCTAGGTTGACATTAACATCCAACCTAAATAAATTGTATGTTAAATTTTCCCAAGGCAGAAGGTCCAAGGACCTGGCTTAGCCTAGGTTGACGTTAACATCCAAACTAAATAAATTGTATGTTAAATTTTCCCAAGGTAGAAGGTCCGAGGACCTGGCTTAGCCCTAGTTGACATTAACATTTAAACTAAATAAATTGTATGTTAAATTTTCCCAAGGCAGAAGGTCCGAGGACCTGGCTTAGCCCCAGTTGACACTAACATTTAAACTAAATAAATTGTATGTTAAATTTTCCTAAGGTAGAAGGTCCGAGGGCCTGGCTTAGCCTCAGTTGACATTAACATCCAAACTAAATAAATTGTATGTTAAATTTTCCCAAGGCAGAAGGTCCGAGGACCTGGCTTAGCCCCAGTTGACATTAACATTTAAACTAAATAAATTGTATGTTAAATTTTCCCAAGGTAGAAGGTCCGAGGACCTGGCTTAACCCCAGTTGACATTAACATTTAAACTAAATAAATTATATGTTAAATTTTCCCAAGGCAGAAGGTCCGAGGACCTGGCTTAGCCTAGGTTGACATTAAATCCAAACTAAATAAATTGTATGTTAAATTTTTCCAAGGCAGAAGGTCCGAGGACCTGGCTTAGCCCCAGTTGACATTAACATTTAAACTAAATAAATTGTATGTTAAATTTTCCCAAGGCAGAAGGTCCGAGGACCTGGCTTAGCCCCAGTTGACATTAACATTTAAACTAAATAAATTGTATGTTAAATTTTCCCAAGGCAGAAGGTCCGAGGACTTGGCTTAGCCTAGGTTGACATTAACATCCAAACTAAATAAATTGTATGTTAAATTTTCCCAAGGCAGAAGGTCTAAGGACCTGGCTTAGCCCCAGTTGACATTAACATTTAAAATAAATAAATTGTATGTTAAATTTTCCCAAGGCAGAAGGTTCGAAGACCTGGCTTAGCCCCAGTTGACATTAACATTTAAATTAAATAAATTGTATGTTAAATTTTCCCAAGGCAGAAGGTCCGAGGACCTAGCTTAGCCTAGGTTGACATTAACATCCAAACTAAATAAATTGTATGTTAAATTTTTCCAAGGCAGAAGGTTCGAGGACCTGGCTTAGCCCCAGTTGACATTAACATTTAAACTAAATAAATTGTATGTTAAATTTTCCCAAGGCAGAAGGTCCGAGGACCTGGCTTAGCCTAGGTTAACATTAACATCCAAACTAAATAAATTGTATGTTAAATTTTCTCAAGGCAGAAGGTCCGAGGACCTGGCTTAGCCCCAGTTGACATTAACATTTAAACTAAATAAATTGTATGTTAAATTTTCCCAAGGCAGAAGGTCCGAGGACCTAACTTAGCCTAGGTTGACATTAACATCCAAACTAAATAAATTGTATGTTAAATTTTCCCAAGGCAGAAGGTCCGAGGACCTAGCTTAGCCTAGGTTGACATTAACATCCAAACTAAATAAATTGTATGTTAAATTTTCCCAAGGCAGAAGGTCTGAGGACCTGGCTTAGCCCCAGTTAACATTAACATTTAAAATAAATAAATTGTATGTTAAATTTTCTCAAGGCAGAAGGTCCGAGGACCTGGCTTAACCTAGGTTAACATTAACATCCAAACTAAATAAATTGTATGTTAAATTTTTCCAAGGCAGAAGGTCCGAGGACCTGGCTTAGCCCCAGTTGACATTAACATTTAAACCAAATAAATTGTATGTTAAATTTTCCCAAGGCAGAAGGTCCGAGGACCTGGCTTAGCCTAGGTTGACATTAACATCCAAACTAAATAAATTGTATGTTAAATTTTCCCAAGGCAGAAGGTCCGAGGACCTGGCTTAGCCCCAGTTGACATTAATATTTAAACTAAATAAATTGTATGTTAAATTTTCCCAAGGCAGAAGGTCCGAAGACCTGGCTTAGCCTAGGTTTACATTAACATCCAAACTAAATAAATTGTATGTTAAATTTTCCCAAGGCAGAAGGTCCGAGGACCTAGCTTAGCCCCAGTTGACATTAACATTTAAACTAAATAAATTGTATGTTAAATTTTCCCAAGGCAGAAGGTCCGAGGACCTAGCTTAGCCTAGGTTTACACTAACATCCAAACTAAATAAATTGTATGTTAAATTTTCCCAAGGCAGATGGTCCGAAGACCTGGCTTAGCCCCAGTTGACATTAACATTTAATGCAAATGAGCTGTATGTTGAACTTCATAACATTGACAATTAATATAATACAACGGCATCCGACTACATGGCGGGCACACCTCACACTAGTAGTAATACCTTCGAAGGTTATTTACCTTCCATGGTCGTTTTACACGTTTGTTCTCTAGGTCGGCTAGATAATACGACCCTATGCCGGCCACTGAAGTGATACGGTAGGGTCCCTGTAACACCCCAACCTAATTACATAATTAAATTTATGAGTTTATATGCCTTTTATCATCTTAATTAATTTAAGTGCATAAATTTTTGATATTGTGATATTATAAAACATATATGCTCTTTTAAATGTTGTAGAGAGAATTTTATAAAGATAAGGATATGTATATGTGTGTGTGTATATATATATATATACAAAGTTATTTTGTCTTTGGGCCCTTCTTGAAATATAAGAACATAGGGGGTGAAAAGTGCAAATGCCAAAATCTTGGAAAGGTTGGACTTGGTCTTCTTTTTCTCCTTTGCATTTAAACGTATCCAACAAAGTCTTCACCACTTATCCTCTTGGCTGCTTCAGACAGAAAGTCCAGCATCTTTTTCTTCTTTCTCTCTTCCTTTTCTTTGCTTCTTTGTTCCTCTTCTTTCTTTGCTTTCACACGGCTAGAGCTCTTTCTCCCTCTCTCACTAAAACATCATATATCTCACTCTAAAGAAGGAATTAAGAGCCTAATACTTAAGTTTCAGCTTCAAAGTTGGGGGTAAGTGATCAAAACCTCATTTGATTTAAGAGTATTTTGATAGTTTAATTTTTTTCCTTCTTTATGTTCTAATCTGATTTTAGAAGATGAAATTGTGTTTCTGTTTTAGTAAGTTTTAAGATGGATGGTTTCATGGTCTATTGAATGCTTTATAACTTAGTTTAATGTATATAGTATTGGTGTAAAAATACCCAAATGAAATGAAGATCAATTGCATTTAATTGATGATTTTGTAAGAACATGCCCTGAAGCTGTCACTGTGACAGATTTGGGGTTTACACAAAGAAAATTATGTATTAAATCATTTGCTGTGATCTAGGATGCTAGGAGTAGTTTTTGTGAATCCTAAGACATATATGGTTGTTATGGAATTGGTTTCACTGATTTTGGACTAATACAAATATAGTGGTTTAATTTCTAAGTTGCATGATTTTCTGTCAGGACAGATTTGAGTACGTTGCATGGTACGATTTTTAATAAATCATGGTTTTATTCTTTGATCCTGAAATTTATACGGTATATACTAGACATACAGGGGAGTAGCTCTGTAAATTTTCATGACGTTTGGATGTGTTTAGATAGCCCGTTTGTATTTTACAAATGAGGAAATTTCTGCTGAAAGGAGCAGTAAACAGAGAAGGACAACTTTAACTTTGTGGATTTAATTTTGAAGTTATGTTTAATGTTTTGAGCTATAATTTAATGTGCTTATCTTTTGGTATGTTTAGATCATAGAGGAATTTTTATGTCTTGGTTTCGCTGTGTTTTGGTATGCATTTGTGTTTGATGATTGTACCTTGTTCTTGGGGTAGCTCTATGTGATGGGAATTAAGATTTTTATTAAGTTTGAGAGTTAGGTTGTGTTTGAGGTTTAAGTTTATATATTTAGGAAGAGTAGTTAGTAATAAGTCTTGGTTTTTCTTTTAGGTGACGAGAACGAGATCACGGACACTTGAGCTCCTCTGGTACAAATCTCTCGCGTCTTCTGTTTTCAGGTAAGGGTTATGTGACATGTGCGTTTGATAAGTATAAAAACTTGTTTAGAAAACTATTATGTATGAAAACCTTTTAATTAGAGATATTGCATATAAGCATGATTTATGTAAGCATATGTTCGTGAGTTGTTTCAATCTTATATACATGATAATTTTAGCATATTGATGCTATCATCTATATCACGAACATAATATTTAAGAATGAAGTGGATATGCTATTATTATGAACTATCATGTAAAATGAGAAATTTCAGTATGATGTATAAGTATGAAAGTTTTATTTTGGGTTATGTCCTCTGGTAATCTGAACTCGGCCAGTAGGGGTTAATTACTAGCTTTCCATGGAAAATGTTATCTGTTTGGCCATTTAAAGTAGAGGAAATGGGGCTGCCCGTAACTCTAGGCCATTTAAAGTAGAGGAAATAGGGTTGCCCGTAACTCTAATCTGAACAAGGCCTTCTCCCCAATGTGTACGGACAGCGGGGAGGAATAAAACCTTGAGGGGATGTGCCATCAGGCCTCCCAAAGAGGACAATATCATACACGCGGGAGCACCCAAATGTGATGAGGCCTTCTCTGTACAGACTTATTAGATATGGACTAACCAATATGTTATGAATGGCTACATTACGTTATTGATTATAAGATAATGATTTTAAAGATGAAGTTACTGAATTATGTTTATGTTTCTTATTATGTCCGTATATAAATATATGAAGTATTTTCATCTAAGAGCTCATAAGTTAGTTCAAGAGCAATACGAATAGTATGAAGTCTATTTTATCAAAGCTGGCATATCCATAAAATGTTTGATTTACATGCATTCTTATCAAAGGCCCATGGAGCTTAAAAACCTTACTGGGCTTCGCAGCTCACCCTATTATATTTCAGTGCACAGGTTCTTCCTGGAAGCAGCGAGAGTGTTAGAGGTGGCAAGATTCTATGATTCTCGTTTCTTAGATTGTGTAGTTTTTGTTGTATAGTAGTGTAGCTCTTTTGGTGTATAGGAGGAATCAAGATATACTTGATCCTTGAGCACAGATGTAATTCGGAACTTTAGTCTGTTTTAAACCCCAGTTGTATGTCTTTGGGGTTAGGTTTGTAAATAAGAGTTTTGCTAAACGTTTAGCTATGTAATATTACAGGAATACCTTAAGTTTCCAGCAAGTGGTAATCTTGCAAAGTTCAAATGAATGAATTTTCAAGGTTTCATTATTTTTGTATATTATGGCATTTATGCAAGAAAATAAGCAGGTATACAGGAAATAATTCTGGTTAAGCACCTTCAGTTTAGGTTGGTTTGTGTTAGTATCGAGGTAAACTTGATATTAACATGCCGGTCATGCTCTAAATGCTAAGTACAGGTTTAGGTCGTGACAGTTGTGGTATCAGAGCATAGGTTATGACTCTATAGACTTTTAGATAGATGTAAGTGTCTTTAGAAGTCAGAAAGGGTAGCATGGGTAGATTAGTAAATGCATATCTCTTCGGAGACATTTAAATTTTTGTTTTGTGAATTTTGTTGTGTTCCATGTTTGTATAATTTCATGCCTAATTTACTGCACATATATGTTTTGCTTGTTATAATGTTCATAATTATGAATATGTTTAAAAAGAAAATGGTATCCTAGCATGTATGATCTCGTTTCTTAATAGGATGCAAGCTTCAGATATAAGTAATGTGTGCAACCAAGTGTTGGAGGAGATTGCCCAAAGGGCAGCTAATATTCATCCTTCAGCCGGAGTTAGTCAAGGTTCTACCCAAGAGGCTTTTCTAAAGCAAAGGCCTCCTTCTTTTAGTGGCACTACAAATCCATTAGAAGCAGAAAGTTGGGTTTTTAAGATGGAAAAGATTTTTAAATTCCTTGGATGCACAGATTCTCAGAAGGTGAATTATGCTGCGTACATGTTTGAAGGTCCTGCTGAAATATGGTGGAAGTCAGCAGAGAGACTTCTATTAGAAGGAAAAGGTGATAATGCCCAGATTAGTTGGGCAGAGTTTGTGAAGAAATTTTATGATCAATATTTTACAGAACGCTTCAGAGATAAGCAAGCTAGAGATTTTGGTACACTTGTTCAAGGGAGTATGGGGGTGGCTCAATATGAAGCAAAGTTTACAGAGTTGTCTCGTTTTGCTCCCCATCTTGTTTCGACTGAAGCTTTAAGGGTGAAGAAATTTCGTGATGGGCTAGAATTCAAAATTCGACAGCGTTTGACCACTTCACGAGTCGAAGACTACAAGACTTTGGTTACACTTGCTGAAGCTGTAGAAGAAGACCTTCAAGAATGTGCTAAAATAAAAGCAGCATTGGAGCAGAATAAAGGTAAGACAGTGAAGTTTAATCAGCCCTGGAAAGGAAAATCCTCCCTTAACTCTTCCAAGAAGAATACCACTAAGTACCCACCAAAAGAAAAATGTTCACATTGTGGAAAGCCTCATTTCGGGGAATGCCGTGCTGCCAACAATACATGTTTTCGTTGTGGGAAACCTGGTCATTTTATTAGGGATTGTCCAAATAATTCTAACAAAGGGAACTCCACTGTTGCAAGTGGACAAAAGAGGCCTATGGTCCAGGGAAGAGTTTTTGCCCTCACGGAACAAGATGCACAAGCGGCATCGGATGTGGTATCAGGTACTCTCGATATTTGCTCTAAAGCTGCCCATGTTTTATTTGATTCCGGCTCTTCACACTCTTTTATATCCCCTACTTTTGCTAGTAAATTACACATGAGGCTTGAGTTGTTGGATTGTGAACTATGGGTGTCTACTCCTTCGGGTGTAGTGTTATGTGCTCAATGGGTGTATCAAAGTTGCCTTATTAATATCGCTGGTAGGGATCTAGTTGTAGATTTAATATTGTTACATATGCATGACTTTGATGCCATTTTGGGTATGGACTGGTTGTCAACTTACCATGCAGTTGTTGAATGTTTTGAGAAACGTGTAATCTTTCATATACCTGGCCAATCTGAATTTTATTTTGAGGGAGATAGAAAGGCTAAACCATTGAGTATAATTTCTGCTCTTCAAGCTAGAAATATGCTTAAAAAGGGTTGTAGTGGCTTTTTGGCATATATGATTAACTCTGAAGCTACTAATGGGAAGTTAGAAGATATTCCTATTGTACAGGAATTTCCTGATGTTTTTCCAGAAGAGTTACCTGGCCTACCTCCAGATAGAGAGATTGAATTCTCTATTGAACTTTTGCCTGGTACTGGTCCTATATCTAAGGCTCCTTATAGAATGGCCCCAGCTGAACTTAGAGAGTTAAAATTGCAATTACAAGATCTGCTGGATAAGGGTTTTGTTAGGCCAAGTGTTTCGCCATGGGGTGCACCAGTTCTGTTTGTTAAAAAGAAGGATGGAAGTTTGAGACTTTGTATTGATTACCGGGAATTGAATAAGGTAACAGTGAAGAACAAGTATCCCCTTCCCCGAATAGATGATTTATTCGATCAATTACAAGGAGCATCATTCTTCTCAAAAATTGATTTGCGTTCTGGCTATCATCAATTGAAGGTGAAAAAGGATGATATATTGAAAACTGCCTTTCGAACCCGATACAGTCATTATGAATTTCTTGTGATGCCTTTTGGATTGACAAATGCACCGACTGCTTTTATCGATTTAATGAATAGAGTATTTCAGCCTTACTTAGATCAGTTTGTGGTGATATTCATTGATGACATTTTAATATACTCTAAGAGTCAGGAAGATCATGAGAAGCATTTGCGGATTATACTACAGACTTTAAAGGATAAGCATCTTTATGCCAAACTAAAGAAGTGTGAATTTTGGCTGGCACAAATTGTTGGGATATTTGTCCTTAAATCCTATTGTATGATGCTATGTATTTTATTATGTAAGACATTATGTATGACTTAATGTTTTGGTTAATAAAGTTGTATTATTATTTGAAAATAATGGTAACATGAATATTGGGACATTATCATATAGTCCATGAGATGCAATAGTATGTGATTTATGTGATTTAGTCACAGAAGATATAAATCACAAGTTCTTTGTAAACTCAGAATTATAGTTCGTAGTCGGTGATGAAATTGGGCATTTCATCTGCGAAGGCTATAACATATCAACTAAGATGATTTGTCTTGATCATGGAAATGGAGATTTCTAGTTGATATGTTGATATGTTTTAAGAGTTAAGACATATTGAACTGGACCGGTGTGAGATTTATTATTCTCCTAAAGACTGTCAATAGAATAATAAACTCACGACTTATATTTGCATGAACTCTTAATCCTGAGAGGATAATGGACCTGATCATGAAGTGTAGGTTGCTTTGATATATCAGGAGTGAGATCTATGGTTAAGGTCAAAATCTCAGTATGTTGGGCAGCCACATTTAGTGTTGATGGAACATATATTCTCAAGATGGAATTCATAGTCTCTTAACGGAGATATAAAATATTCCCTTGAGATAAGTTTAATGTGTTTGTTATTCAAAGAGTTGGGCCTAACCACTTTAGTAAGGAGTTACTAAAGTATATATTTATGGAATTGGATTTCATAAATATATGATGAATAACTTAAAGAATTAAACCGGGTACTCAAGGAATTAAGATGTAGTAATAAACAAAGTGGCAGTCTCCTTTCATGACTTTGTGTTACTATGAATATTTTATGAAGGGGTTGCATGTATAATAAAGTCTTGGGATATAATTTATTAATAAGGCCTAGAGTGCAACTATATTTATATAGTGGTATTAAATATAGTTAATGGTAACTTTGGACTTGTCAAGAGTTGACAGAAAAGCCCAAGGCCCATTGGAGCTAGTGTCTTATTGGTCCCTTTTGGTCCCACTCCAAGCCACATACTTAAGCCCAATTGGAAAGGCCCAAAAGGCCAGCCCAATTAGATAATCAGTTAGATACAAAGGGAGAAACATACAGAATTTTTCTGTAGAGAATTTGTAGAGATTTTCATAGAAAAGAGAGAGTGTGAGACACACTTTCATATTCTCCCTTTGGAACTGATTGAGAGACCACACATCTTGGGCGTTAGTGGAATTGGAGTGAAGATTGAAAGTATTCCCAAGAGCCTCTCATCTTCAAGTTTTGAAATTCACCGCTCCAAGGTACACTCTCTTGTTCTCTAATTCTGAAACTTAAATAGCCCATATTAACTTGTATGTATGAAGTAGATCCGTTTACATTACATCATTACATTATATTTTCTTCCGCTGCGCATGTATGATTCCATCAATTGGTATCAGAGCGGTCTTCATTACATATCTGTTTAACATGTTTTTGAGTTTTGGAATTAGTGATAATGATTTCATGATTGTTAGAAAATAGTTTTCTGCATGGTTGTTGAAATCATTGTTTTTGATGAAAACTGTTTTTTTGATGTTATGATGTTGTTTAATTTTTAGTTTAAGTATGTTAAACTGAATTTTAAGGCTATAACATCAATGATATTCAGTTTAGATATCAATTCATGTTCATAATGATCGTATGAAAGTAGTTTTGTACATGAAAACGTTGAAAAACTGTTTTTAGAAAATTCTGGAAAATTCAAAATTCGCGAAGCTCGATCGATCGAGAATCTGTCGAGAATCTATCGAGCAAACAGAAAGTTTCTCGATCGATCGAGGATCTATCGAGGATCTGTCGAGCTTCGCGGAGCTTTTCTGGATCGATCGAGAATCTGTCGAGGATCGATCGAGAACTGTTTATCCAGAATTTTTTCTAAGTGTTTTTCCATATATAAAAGATCAAGGCTATGTGTAATTATATTATGCATGTTTTATATGTAAAAACCTTTATTTTAAAATATCTAGTGGGAGAGAGATACAAGGGTTGGATCTCACAGCCTCCATTGTCGGTTTATTGTAGTGTGATTAAGCACCTCGCTTTGGCGTATATGCCTTACTCCCTTCGGAGGGTGTTTAATTCACGGTACTACAGGTTAAACTTCTTTATGATGAATAATATGTGTTTTTTAGATAAAGAACGACCACGCTTCCGTGGAGTTACTTTATGACTCACATATAATTCAGTCAATGGTGTATACTAGACTAAGTTTAATGTTAATCTCCCTTCGGAGCTATGTCATTATTACTTAGAGGCTAAAGTAGAAACGGCATGTTATTAGTGTTTGATAAGAGTTATCATGATAGCACTAATAATGAGAATAGTTCTCAATCAATCATAGTGTTTATAATTTACTTGCTACCAAGGAATTTTAAACATGGGATTGAGTTGTCGTTGCATATATTATTTTATGGTTTTATTAAGGTTCCATATTATATGCTTATATGCTAAATAGATAATGTCCAATTTACTTATAATATTCATGTTTATTATTTTCAGATTTGAACATGGCATCATTTAGCCCACTTGTTTCTATTCTTAATCAAAACAAACTGACTGGATCCAACTATGTTGACTGGAAAAGAAACTTGGACATTGTTTTAACTGCTGAAGAGCACAAATATGTGCTTACTAAACCATGTCCTAGCTTTCCTTCATTAGATGCTCCTCTTGAGGAAAAACAACGATATGATCGTTGGCAGAAATCTAATGAAATGGCCAAGTGCTATATCCTAGCGTCCATCTCAAATGTTCTACAGCATCAAATGCAGGATGTAGAACTAGCTTCGGACATTATGCTAAGTCTGAAGGAGATGTTTGGTGAGCAAGGCCGTTCAGCAAGGCAAGAAACCATGAGGCAAATTTACAATACCAAGATGGCTGAAGGTAGTTCAGTGAGGGAGCATTGTCTTACAATGATCTCTAATCTGAATACATTGGAAGTTTTAGGTGCCGACATTGATGGAGAGTCCCAAGTGGACATGATACTCCAGTCACTACCGGAATCATTCAAGGAATTCAGACTGAATTATAATATGAACAAAAAGGTTTATTCTTTGTCTGAATTAATGAATGAGTTAGTGGCGGCGGAAGGCATCCTAGGTACTTCTAGTGTTGAAGCCAATGTTGGTGAAGCTTCTACTTCACAACCTAAGCCGAAAGGCAAGGGTAAAAAGAAGAAGAAGGACTTCACTAAGAAAGAGGGTAAGCAAATTGCCTTAGGGGTTGCCGATAAAGGAAAGAAGCTTAAAGGAAAGTGTTTCCATTGTGGTGAGAAAGGACATTGGAAGAGGAATTGTCCAAAGTTTAAAGCTGCCAAGAACAAGGGTATGAAAACTTCCTTTCTACTTGAAATATGTTTGGTACAGAATCCCACTGATTCCTGGTGTGTGGATTCAGGTTGTACTAATCATATCTGCAATTCTTTGCAGGGGTTTCAGGAGACCAGAAAGTTGAGTGAAGGAGAATTATTTCTAACTTTGGCTGATGGGAGCAGAATTCCGGTTGTAGCTGTTGGTGTTGTTCATTTGTGCTTTGAGTCTAGGGTTTTAATATTGCAAGACTGTCTGTTTGTACCTAATGTGCGTAGGAATTTAATTTCTGCAACTTATTTGGGTAAACATGGATATTGTGTTATCCTAAAAGACAATGTTGTAATAAAGAAGGATAAAATGTTTATCTGTTCTGGCAATATTGTGGATGGTCTTTATATTTTAACTCCTATTAAGCATGAACTACATAATTCTGAATTAGATACTAACTCACATGTAAAATCATTAAAGAGAAAGTTTCCTTCAAATGATGCATATCTTTGGCACTTGCGTTTAGGTCATATTAATTCAAACAGAATTCAAAGGCTGATCAAAGATGGACTCTTAGAGCCCATGGACTTTGATGGATTTCCAGTTTGTGAATCTTGTTTGGAAGGTAAAATGACCAAACGACCTTTTAATGCAAAAGGTAGAAGAGCACAAGAGTTGCTTGAATTAGTTCATACTGATGTATGTGGTCCTATGTCAACCCAAGCAAAAGGAGGTTATGAGTATTTCATCACCTTTACGGATGATTACTCAAGATATGGTTATGTGTACCTAATGAGATGGAAGTCCGAAGCCTTTGACAAGTTCAAAGAGTTTAGGGCTGAAGTTGAGAATCAATTAGGCAAACGCATAAAGGCCATTCGATCTGATCGAGGTGGCGAATACCTTCTTGGGATTTTCAAGGATTACCTAATTCAAAATGGGATTATATCTCAATTGACTGCACCTGGAACACCTCAACAAAATGGTGTAGCGGAGAGAAGGAATAGGACTCTTTTAGAAATGGTTAGGTCCATGATGAGTTATTCAACTTTACCAATTTCTTTTTGGGGATATGCCTTAGATACAGCAATACATCTTTTGAATTTAGTTCCATCAAAATCTGTCCCCAGAACACCCATGGAATTGTGGAGTGGGCGTAAGCCTAGTATGAGGTATCTCCACATTTGGGGTTGTCCAGCACATGTGCTAAAGGGGAAGCCTGATAAGTTGGAACCAAAATCGGAAGTATGTTTGCTAGTTGGTTATCCAAAAGAAACTAGGGGTTATTTATTCTATAGTCGAAATGATAATAAAGTTTTTGTTAGTACAAATGCTAAATTTTTGGAAAATGACTATATGAATAATTTTACTCCTAGAAGTAGAGTTGTATTAGCTGAAATGAATGAGTCTGTAAATCAACAACCATTGGATAAAGCTAAGGAAAAAGTGGTTGTATTAGATACACCACATGATACTACTCATGAAATGTCTAGTACACAAGTGCTTCGTCGTAGTGGGAGAATTGTTCGGCCTCCTGTGAGATTTATAGGTTTAGGAGAAACTTATGAGGCTATCTCAGGAGAGGCTGAATCGGATCCCTACACTTATGAGGAGGTAATGAATGACATAGATGCACATCATTGGGTCCAAGCTATGAAATCTGAATTAGATTCTATGTATTCCAATCAAGTTTGGAGTCTTGTAGAGGCGCCTAACGGCATTAAACCTGTTGGTTGCAAATGGGTTTACAAGAGGAAGAGAGGGATAGATGGGAAGGTTGAAACCTTCAAAGCAAGGCAAGTAGCTAAAGGGTATACACAAAAAGAAGGCATCGATTATGATGAGACCTTTTCGCCAGTAGCCATGCTTAAATCTATCAGGATTCTCTTATCCATTGCTGCTCATTATGATTATGAGATTTGGCAAATGGATGTCAAGACTGCATTTCTAAATGGCAATCTTGAAGAAGAAATCTATATGTTGCAACCAGAAGGTTTCATAGCAAAGAACCAAGAGCATATGGTATGCAAGTTGAATAGGTCCATTTATGGACTTAAGCAAGCATCTAGGTCATGGAACATCAGATTTGATCAGGCAATCAAATCATTTGGTTTTGAGCAAAATCTTGATGAACCATGTGTGTACAAGAGACATCAAGACAAAGTAGTAATGTTCCTAGTGCTTTATGTTAATGACATTCTACTCATTGGAAACGATGTTGGAGTGATGTCATCGGTTAAAGTTTGGTTGTCAAGCCAATTTGATATGAAGGACTTGGGCGAAGCTAACTATATTCTAGGGATCAAGCTTTGGCGAGATCGAAAGAATAGGATGTTAGGTTTGTCACAAGCTGGATATATAGATAAGGTTCTAGAACGGTTTAGCATGCAAAACTCCAAGAAATGATTACTTCCTTTTAGACATGGAGTTCCTCTGTCTGATGACCAAAGGTCTAAGACTCAAGAGGAAGAAAACATGATGAGACAAGTTCCTTATGCTTCTGCTGTAGGAAGTCTCATGTATGCCATGCTTTGTACTAGACCGGATATTTGTTATTCAGTTGGCATGGTCAGCCGATATCAATCAAATCCAGGACCTAAACATTGGCAAGCTGTAAAGCATATTCTCAAGTATCTTCGGAGAACGAGAAATTATATGCTTGTTTACCGTTGTGAGGATTTGATTCCCATTGGCTATACAGATTCAGATTTTCAGTCGAATCTAGATTTCAGAAAATCCACGTCGGGTTGTGTTTTCACCTTGGGAGGTGGAGCCATTAGTTGGAGGAGTGTTAAGCAATCTTGTATTGCAGACTCCACCATGGAAGCCGAATATGTTGCCGCTTGTGAGGCAGCAAAGGAGGCTGTTTGGCTCAAGAAATTCCTTTGTGATCTTGGTGTGATAAGAATTGAGCAAGTTCCTATTACATTGTTTTGTGACAATAGTGGAGCGGTTGCACAATCCAAAGATCCAAGGAATCACAAGAAAGGAAAACACATAGAAAGAAAGTACCACATCATTCGAGACATTGTTGCTCGTGGAGATGTGATTGTAGCAAAGATTGATGGTGCAAAGAATCTAGCGGATCCCTTCACCAAAGCCTTGCCTCAAAGGACTTTCGAGTCACATTTGGAGGAGATGGGAGTTAGATTAGTGCACAATAGTCTTTAGGCCAAGTGGGAGATTGTTGGGATATTTGTCCTTAAATCCTATTGTATGATGCTATGTATTTTATTATGTAAGACATTATGTATGACTTAATGTTTTGGTTAATAAAGTTGTATTATTATTTGAAAATAATGGTAACATGAATATTGGGACATTATCATATAGTCCATGAGATGCAATAGTATGTGATTTATGTGATTTAGTCACAGAAGATATAAATCACAAGTTCTTTGTAAACTCAGAATTATAGTTCGTAGTCGGTGATGAAATTGGGCATTTCATCTGCGAAGGCTATAACATATCAACTAAGATGATTTGTCTTGATCATGGAAATGGAGATTTCTAGTTGATATGTTGATATTTTTTAAGAGTTAAGACATATTGAACTGGACCGGTGTGAGATTTATTATTCTCCTAAAGACTGTCAATAGAATAATAAACTCACGACTTATATTTGCATGAACTCTTAATCCTGAGAGGATAATGGACCTGATCATGAAGTGTAGGTTGCTTTGATATATCAGGAGTGAGATCTATGGTTAAGGTCAAAATCTCAGTATGTTGGGCAGCCACATTTAGTGTTGATGGAACATATATTCTCAAGATGGAATTCATAGTCTCTTAACGGAGATATAAAATATTCCCTTGAGATAAGTTTAATGTGTTTGTTATTCAAAGAGTTGGGCCTAACCACTTTAGTAAGGAGTTACTAAAGTATATATTTATGGAATTGGATTTCATAAATATATGATGAATAACTTAAAGAATTAAACCGGGTACTCAAGGAATTAAGATGTAGTAATAAACAAAGTGGCAGTCTCCTTTTATGACTTTGTGTTACTATGAATATTTTATGAAGGGGTTGCATGTATAATAAAGTCTTGGGATATAATTTATTAATAAGGCCTAGAGTGCAACTATATTTATATAGTGGTATTAAATATAGTTAATGGTAACTTTGGACTTGTCAAGAGTTGACAGAAAAGCCCAAGACCCATTGGAGCTAGTGTCTTATTGGTCCCTTTTGGTCCCACTCCAAGCCACATACTTAAGCCCAATTGGAAAGGCCCAAAAGGCCAGCCCAATTAGATAATCAGTTAGATACAAAGGGAGAAACATACAGAATTTTTCTGTAGAGAATTTGTAGAGATTTTCATAGAGAAAAAGAGAGAGTGTGAGACACACTTTCATATTCTCCCTTTGGAACTGATTGAGAGACCACACATCTTGGGCGTTAGTGGAATTGGAGTGAAGATTGAAAGTATTCCCAAGAGCCTCTCATCTTCAAGTTTTGAAATTCACCGCTCCAAGGTACACTCTCTTGTTCTCTAATTCTGAAACTTAAATAGCCCATGTTAACTTGTATGTATGAAGTAGATCCGTTTACATTACATCATTACATTATATTTTCTTCCGCTGCGCATGTATGATTCCATCACAAATTTCTTTCTTAGGACATGTGATATCAAAGGATGGAATTTCAGTTGATCCAAAGAAGATTGAAGCTATAGTGAATTGGGAAAGACCAAAGACTGTCTCAGAGGTTCGTAGTTTCTTGGGCTTGGCTGGTTATTATCGGAGATTTATAGAAGGTTTCTCCAAGATTTCCGGGCCTCTAACCAATTTAACCAGGAAAACAGTGAAGTTTGAATGGACTGATAAATGTGAGCATTGTTTTAAGGAGTTAAAACAAAAACTAGTTACAGCTCCAGTACTTACCTTACCTTCAAGTTCAAGAGGTTTTGTGATATACAGTGATGCTTCTAAGAAAGGTTTGGGATGTGTTCTCATGCAACAAGGTAAGGTTATAGCTTATGCATCTAGACAACTAAAGCCATATGAACAAAATTATCCTACCCATGATTTGGAATTAGCAGCAGTAGTCTTTGCTCTTAAAATTTGGAGACACCATTTGTATGGTGAACCTTGTATGATATACACAGATCACAAGAGTCTCAAATATTTGTTTACACAAAAAGAGTTGAATCTTAGGCAAAGAAGATGGTTGGAATTGATAAATGACTATGATTGCTCCATTGAATATCATCCTGGCAAAGCAAATGTGGTGGCAGATGCTTTGAGTAGAAAATCTTCTGGACAATTAGCTTGCATGCTAACTACTCAAAAACAAATTTTGGCAGATTTACAACGGATGGGGATTGAGTTTGTAATCAGAGGTTCAAGTACATGTTTTTCTACTTTGGTTGTGAAGCCTACCTTATTGGAGAAAATTAAGGCCTCTCAATTTAGTGATCCAGAATTAGCTAAGATCCGTGATAGAGCATCCAATGGCAATATACCCGGTTTTCTCATTAGTAAGGATGGTGTCCTAATGCATGGTTCTAGATTGTGTGTTCCAGCAGATAATGAGTTGAAAAGACAGATTATGGAAGAAGCTCATTGTACTCCCTATACCGTACATCCTGGTAGTACCAAAATGTATCGTGACTTGAGAGGAAATTTTTGGTGGAATGGTATGAAGAAAGACATCGCTGAATTTGTAAGTCGTTGCTTGACTTGTCAACAAATAAAAGCTGAACATCAACGACCTGGAGGACTATTGCAGCCTCTCCCTATTCTCGAGTGGAAGTGGGAGCATATTACTATGGATTTTGTTGTTGGACTCCCAAAATCACTTCAAGGTTATGATTCTGTTTGGGTGATTGTAGATCGAGTAACCAAGTCTGCTCATTTTCTTCGTGTTAAGGTTAACTATTCCTTAAATAAGCTTGCTGAGTTGTACATACAAGAAATTGTGAGGTTACATGGGGTTCCTGCATCTATTGTGTCTGATAGAGATCCTAAGTTTACTTCACATTTTTGGAAGAGCTTACAGACAGCTATGGGTACTAAACTAGCATTTAGCACAGCTTACCATCCTCAGACTGATGGGCAATCTGAACGTACTATTCAGACCTTTGAGGACATGTTGCGGGCTTGTGTTTTGGATTTTGGAGGCAGATGGGATAGTCATTTACCATTAATTGAGTTTGCCTACAACAACAGCTATCATTCTAGCATTGAGATGGCTCCTTTTGAGTCTTTATATGGACGGCGATGCCGATCACCAATCTGTTGGGATGAAGTTGGAGAAAGGAAGTTGATGGGACCCGAGATTGTGCAGATTACAGTTGATAAAATTCGGTTGATTCGAGAACGACTAAAGGCCACTCAGAGTAGGCAGAAAAGCTATGCAGATAAGAAACGGCGAGACATTGAATTTGATGTAGGAGATCATGTTTTTATCAAAGTTTCTCCATTGAAAGGAGTGTTGAGATTTGGGAAAACAAATAAGCTAAGTCCTAGATTTGTTGGACCCTTTGAGATACTTGAAAGAATTGGATCAGCTGCTTATCGAGTTGCCTTACCTCCGGCATTATCCAAGATACACAATGTATTTCATATCTCTAATCTTAGGAAATATGTCCCTGATTCAAAGCATGTGATAGAGTATGAACCACTTCAAATCCAAGAGAATTTGTCATATGAAGAGATCCCAATTAAGATTTTAGATCGTAAGGAGCAAGTTCTTCGCACCAAGACAATTCCTATAGTCAAGGTGTTATGGAGAAACCACTCTACAGAAGAGGCAACATGGGAGGCGGAGGAGGAAATGAGGCAAAAGTATCCGAATCTCTTTGTCGATGGTATGTGTATAATTTTCGAGGACGAAAATTTTTAAGGAGGGAAGGATGTAACACCCCAACCTAATTACATAATTAAATTTATGAGTTTATATGCCTTTTATCATCTTAATTAATTTAAGTGCATAAATTTTTGATATTGTGATATTATAAAACATATATGCTCTTTTAAATGTTGTAGAGAGAATTTTATAAAGATAAGGATATGTATATGTGTGTGTGTATATATATATATATACAAAGTTATTTTGTCTTTGGGCCTTTCTTGAAATATAAGAACATAGGGGGTGAAAAGTGCAAATGCCAAAATCTTGGAAAGGTTGGACTTGGTCTTCTTTTTCTCCTTTGCATTTAAACGTATCCAACAAAGTCTTCACCACTTATCCTCTTGGCTGCTTCAGACAGAAAGTCCAGCATCTTTTTCTTCTTTCTCTCTTCCTTTTCTTTGCTTCTTTGTTCCTCTTCTTTCTTTGCTTTCACACGGCTAGAGCTCTTTCTCCCTCTCTCACTAAAACATCATATATCTCACTCTAAAGAAGGAATTAAGAGCCTAATACTTAAGTTTCAGCTTCAAAGTTGGGGGTAAGTGATCAAAACCTCATTTGATTTAAGAGTATTTTGATAGTTTAATTGTTTTCCTTCTTTATGTTCTAATCTGATTTTAGAAGATGAAATTGTGTTTCTGTTTTAGTAAGTTTTAAGATGGATGGTTTCATGGTCTATTGAATGCTTTATAACTTAGTTTAATGTATATAGTATTGGTATAAAAATACCCAAATGAAATGAAGATCAATTGCATTTAATTGATGATTTTGTAAGAACATGCCCTGAAGCTGTCACTGTGACAGATTTGGGGTTTACACAAAGAAAATTATGTATTAAATCATTTGCTGTGATCTAGGATGCTAGGAGTAGTTTTTGTGAATCCTAAGACATATATGGTTGTTATGGAATTGGTTTCACTGATTTTGGACTAATACAAAAATAGTGGTTTAATTTCTAAGTTGCATGATTTTCTGTCAGGACAGATTTGAGTACGTTGCATGGTACGATTTTTAATAAATCATGGTTTTATTCTTTGACCCTGAAATTTATACGGTATATACTAGACATACAGGGGAGTAGCTCTGTAAATTTTCATGACGTTTGGATGTGTTTAGATATCCCGTTTGTATTTTACAAATGAGGAAATTTCTGCTGAAAGGAGCAGTAAACAGAGAAGGACAACTTTAACTTTGTGGATTTAATTTTGAAGTTATGTTTAATGTTTTGAGCTATAATTTAATGTGCTTATCTTTTGGTATGTTTAGATCATAGAGGAATTTTTATGTCTTGGTTTCGCTGTGTTTTGGTATGCATTTGTGTTTGATGATTGTACCTTGTTCTTGGGGTAGCTCTATGTGATGGGAATTAAGATTTTTATTAAGTTTGAGAGTTAGGTTGTGTTTGAGGTTTAAGTTTGTATATTTAGGAAGAGTAGTTAGTAATAAGTCTTGGTTTTTCTTTTAGGTGACGAGAACGAGATCACGGACACTTGAGCTCCTCTGGTACAAATCTCTCGCGTCTTCTGTTTTCAAGTAAGGGTTATGTGACATGTGCGTTTGATAAGTATAAAAACTTGTTTAGAAAACTATTATGTATGAAAACCTTTTAATTAGAGATATTGCATATAAGCATGATTTATGTAAGCATATGTTCGTGAGTTGTTTCAATCTTATATACATGATAATTTTAGCATATTGATGCTATCATCTATATCACGAACATAATATTTAAGAATGAAGTGGATATGCTATTATTATGAACTATCATGTAAAATGAGAAATTTCAGTATGATGTATAAGTATGAAAGTTTTATTTTGGGTTATGTCCTCTGGTAATCTGAACTCGGCCAGTAGGGGTTAATTACTGGCTTTCCATGGAAAATGTTATCTGTTTGGCCATTTAAAGTAGAGGAAATGGGGCTGCCCGTAACTCTAGGCCATTTAAAGTAGAGGAAATGGGGTTGCCCGTAACTCTAATCTGAACAAGGCCTTCTCCCCAATGTGTACAGACGGCGGGGAGGAATAAAACCTTGAGGGGATGTGCCATCAGGCCTCCCAAAGAGGACAATATCATACACGCGGGAGCACCCAAATGTGATGAGGCCTTCTCTGTACAGACTTATTAGATATGGACTAACCAATATGTTATGAATGGCTACATTACGTTATTGATTATAAGATAATGATTTTAAAGATGAAGTTACTGAATTATGTTTATGTTTCTTATTATGTCCGTATATAAATATATGAAGTATTTTCATCTAAGAGCTCATAAGTTAGTTCAAGAGCAATACGAATAGTATGAAGTCTATTTTATCAAAGCTGGCATATCCATAAAATGTTTGATTTACATGTATTCTTATCAAAGGCCCATAGAGCTTAAAAACCTTACTGGGCTTCATAACTCACCTTATTATATTTCAGTGCACAGGTTCTTCCTAGAAATAGCGAGAGTATTAGAGGTGGCAAGATTCTATGATTCTCGTTTCTTAGATTGTGTAGTTTTTGTTGTATAGTAGTGTAGCTCTTTTGGTGTATAGGAGGAATCAAGATATACTTGATCCTTGAGCACAGATGTAATTCAGAACTTTAGTCTGTTTTAAACCCCAGTTGTATGTCTTTGGGGTTAGGTTTGTAAATAAGAGTTTTGCTAAACGTTTAGCTATGTAATATTACAGGAATACCTTAAGTTTCCAGCAAGTGGTAATCTTGCAAAGTTCAAATGAATGAATTTTCAAGGTTTCATTATTTTTGTATATTATGGCATTTATGCAAGAAAATAAGCAGGTATACAGGAAATAATTCTGGTTAAGCACCTTCAGTTTAGGTTGGTTCGTGTTAGTATCGAGGTAAACTTGATATTAACATGCCGGTCATGCTCTAAATGCTAAGTACAGGTTTAGGTCGTGACAGTCCCTCCCAGTTTGGCCCCAATTTTCCCCATGATGGGTCCCTAGCAGTTTCGACGACTTTTTTCAAAACTAGGTCCCCCGGAGCGAGAGGCCTGGATCGTACGCGGGAGTCGTACCCCCGCTTGAGCTTCTGCTGGTAACAAGCTAGCCTGACCATAGCGCTTTCCCGCCTTTCCTCCACCAAGTCCAGCCCCTTCAGCAGCATGTCCTTATTGGCGTTTGAGGCGAAAGTCTGCGCCCTCATCGTCGGGAACCCCATCTCCACTAGGATCATGGCCTCGGCGCCATATGTTATCGCGAAAGGGGTCTCGCCCGTGGATCTTCGCGGCGTGGTTCGGTAAGTCCACAGCACGTGTGGTACCTCATCCACCCACCTGCCCTTCGCATCATCAAGTCTCTTCTTGAGCCCATTGACTATCGATTTGTTGATCGCTTCGGCTTGCCCGTTCCCCTACGGATAGGCTAGGGTGGAATACCTGTATGCCGAAGTCCCCACAATACTCCCTGAAGGCTTTGCTGTCGAACTGCAGTCCATTGTCCGAGATGAGAGTACGTGGGATCCCAAATCTGGTGATGATGTTCTTCCAGACGAATCTCTTCGCGTCCACGTCCCGGATGTTGGAGAGCGCCTCGGCCTCTACCCATTTGGTAAAGTAGTCTGTCCCGACGAGCAGTCATCGCTTGTTGCCTACCACCCTCGGAAACGGTCCCACTATGTCCAATCCCCACTGTGCAAACGGCCAAGGGCTGGCCAACGGATTAAGCACACCCCCAAGCTGATGGATATTAGGCGCAAACCTCTAACATTGGTTGCATTTCCTCGCATACTCCTGCGATTCTCTTTGCATGTTCGGCCACCAGTACCCCTACGTGAGGGCCCTGTGAGCTAATGACCTACCGCCCGTGTGGCTACCACAAATTCCCTCATGCAACTCCTCCAAGAGTTGCTCCGTCCCTTCCGGGTGTACACACAGTAGGTATGGCCCCGAAAACGAGCGTTTATAGAGCTTCTCGTCCTCGGATAACTAAAACTGAGAAGCCTTCCTGCGGATCTTGTCGGCCTCAATCTTGTCCTCCGGCAGTGTGTCGTGTTTAAGGAAAGACACTATGGGGTCCATCCAACTGGGCTCTGTTCCGACTTGTTGGACCCGAATGGCCTAACAACCTGGACTGGCTGGCCTGAGTAGATCCTCTATGAGAATGACCTAAGGAAGGCCCTGTGCTGAGGAGGTTGCCAGGGTGGCCAGCAAATCTGCGTGGGTGTTTCGGCTTCTGGAGATGTGCGATAGTGCGAAGGATTCGAACTTGGCCTACAGGATCTTGGCGCGAGCTAAATACTCTCGCATTCTCGGTCCCTGGCCTCCAACTTCCCTTCCACTTGGCCGACCACCAGCTGCGAGTCTGAGAATGCCCGCATGGCCTTTCCCCCCATCTTCCGAACCATGTCCATCCCCACCAGTAAGGCTTCGTACTCGGCCTCATTATTGGTAGTCGGGAATGCTATCCTCAGAGATTTTTCGATCACGACCCCATCCGGAGATATCAAGACTATCCCAGCACCTGAACCTCTCTGGTTGGAGGCTCTGTCTACATAAACTTCCCACTTCGGAGGCTTTTCGCACGAGACTAGGCCAACTCGCTTTCCCCCCAAGCCACATCCCCCTAAGCCTTCCTCCAGGGATGGCTCAGTGAACTCCGCCACCAGGTCGGCCAGGACTTGCCCCTTCACAGCTGCACGAGGTAGGTACTTAATGTCAAAGGCCCCCAAGAAGGTTCCCCACTTGGCAATTCTGCTGAAATATTCGGCACTCCGTAGCACGGACTTGAGCAGGAGTTGGGTCAGGAAGACGACCGTGTGAGACTGGAAATAGTGTGAGAGCCGTTGCGTCGCGTGTACTATGGCCAGAACCGCCTTCTCCAATGGCAAATAACGGATCTCGGCCTCCTGCAGGGACTTGCTCACGTAATAGACCGATCTCTGTATACCATCATTGTCTCGTATCAGAACCAGGCTTACTGCATGGTTGGCCACCGCCAGGTATGCAAAGAGGACCTCATCCGGATCGGGGCGGGACATAACTGGTGGCCGAGATAGGTATTCCTTCAGCTGCTGGAAGGCCAAGGAGCATTCCTCGGTCCATTCAAATCCCTTCCATTTGTTTAACAGCTGGAAGAAGGGTCGGCACCTGTCCGCAGATCGGGAGATGAACCTACTGAGGGCTGCTGTCATTCCGGCCAGCTTTTGGACCTCCTTCGGGTTTCGAGGCGGTTGCAGGTTACAGATTGCGGAGATCTGTTCAGGGTTGGCCTCAATACCCCTGTGAGTAAGCATGTAGCCTAGGAATTTACCAGATCCTACCCCGAAGGAGCATTTGGAGGCATTCAGTCGCAACTTATGTTTCCGCAAAGTTTGGAACGTGCTATCCAGGTCGGCCACATGGTCCGATATGGCCTTGCTCTTCACAACCACGTCGTCCACATATACCTCGACAGTTTTTCCCAATTGTGCCTCGAACATCCGAGTCATCATCCTCTGATAGGTAGCCCCTGCGTTTTTCAGACTGAAGGGCATCACCTTATAATGGTAATTGCCGGTAGGGGTCACGAAAGCGGTTTTCTCCTAGTCCTCTGAAGCCAAAGGTATCTGGTGGTACCCCTGAAAGGCGTCCAGGAAACTCATGCGAGGGTGGCCGACCGTCGCATCTACCAGTTGATCTATGCGTGGCATCAGGAAAGGGTCCTTGTGACAGGCTTTGTTAAGGTTCGTGAAGTCCACGCACACTCTCCACTTCCCGCTTTTCTTCTTCACCACGACTGTGTGCGCTAACCATTCAGGATAGAATACTTCCTTGATAGCCCCAGCCCTCTTGAGCTTGATGACTTCCTCCTTGACGGCCTCAGAGTGCTCCGTGGAAGAGCGCCGAGGAGGTTGCTTCTTCGGTACTGCCGCCGGGTTAACGTTTAAGTGGTGACATATGAAGTTTGGGTCAATTCCAGGCATCTTATGCTCGTCCCATGCAAACACATCGAGGTTCCCTCTCAAGAACGCGACCAACTCTTCCCTTTCTTCGGTCGGCAGCTGAGCCCCAATCTAGAAGAACCTCTCTGGGTCGTTGTCTACGAGGACCTTGTCTAACTCCTCCCACGCGGGCTCCTCTGCCACTGTCCCATGAGGTCGGAGCAGCCAGAGTCGAGGGTTCGGGGTCCGGTCTACACAAAACTACGGCAGTCAGGCACTGTCTCGCTGCAGACTGGCTCCCAATAATTTCCTCGACCTGTCCACCAAAAAGGAACTTCACCTTGGCGTGGAGGGTGGAAGAGACAGCCCCTAGGGTGTGCAGCCATGGTCTCCCCACGATGGCCGTGTAAGGGGAGTAGGCGTCCACCACGATGAAGTCCACTTCCACCACTGCCGGGCTTGACTGCACAGGCAACCTAACCTGCCCTTTGGGGATCACTACCTTTCCCTCGAAGCTTATCAGCGGCGAGTCGTAGGCCGAGAGGTTCTCTTCCCTCAGGTTCAGGCCCTTGTACAGGTCAGGGTACATAATGTCCGCGCCACTTCCTTGGTCCACCATTAGCCTCTTCACGTCGTAACCTCCAATCCTTAGCATTATGACCAGCGCGTCGTCGTGGGGTTGGATGGTCCGCCTCCGAGAAGGCCAGTGTGGGCGGCTCATTGCCCTTAATCTTCTTCGGCTCGGAGGTAGAGCCCCCAGCATGGGCTCGCGCCACATTCATCACCCTAGAAGGGCGCGAGCCAGTCTTTCTGGGAGCAGCGAGAATGACGTTGATGGTTCCCAGAGAAGGCCTTGGGGTATGGTGGCCCTGGCCTGTCAGCCTAAGGTGCTCTCTCCACCCCTCGTGGTCGTGCACGAACTGTCTTAACTTTCCCTCCTTCGCCAGCTGTTCTAGGTAGTACCGTAGGCTCTTGCAGTTCTCAATCGTATGGTCGTGCTCTTGATGGTACTGGTAGTGGAGGTTCTGGTTCCGCTTCGCGGGATCACCTATCATCTTGCTGGGCCACCTAAAATAGGGCTCGTGACGGATTTTCTCAAACACCCACTGTATGGGTTTGCGAAACACAACGCCGACCACTTGCGTCGGAGTTCGATGAGGTTGCCCGACGAAGTCTCTCCTCTGCCTGCTGTTGCTGTATCCGTCCGACCTGAAATCCCTCCTTTCCTGAGGGATAACCTTTGCCCTGGCCTTCGCTTGTAATTGATCCTCCTCTACCTGTGTGTACTTATCAATACGGTCCATGAGGCGACGCACGCTCTTGACAGGTCTCCTGGTCAATGATTTCCTCAGGTCATGCTCATTTGGAAGGCCGACCTTAAAGGTACTTATGGCAACCTCGTCGAAGTCCCCATCGATCTCGTTGTACATCTCCCAATATCTGTCGATATATGCCCTAGGGGTCTCTCCCTCTCTCATGGCCATGGACAACAGTGAATCTAGACGCCGAGGGATCCTGCTGCATGTGATGAACCACGAGCCGAATGCCCTGGTGAGCTCCGCGAAGGAGTTGACGGAGCCTGCCTTTAGGCCGTTGAACCATCTCATTGCGACGGGTCCCAGGCTGGAAGGGAAGACCTTGCACATCAGGGTCTCATTCTTCGAGTGCACCGCCATCCTCTGGCTGAAGTGGCTCACATGTTCCACTGGGTCCGTTCTCCCGTTGTAAATTGTGAAGGTTGGCTGAGTGAACTGCCTTGGAAGTTTTCCCTTCTCAATTCTCCGAGTGAAAGGTGACTTGAAAATCTGGTGAAGCGCCTTGCTCAGTGCATTTTTGGCCAGGCCTCTAGAGGACGCCCTCTTATCCTTAGGCTGGCGATGGTGTTCGTCCTCCTGGGAAGAGGACTCGCAAGGGGGGGTTCTCGACCTGGAACTGTCGGAGCTACTACTAGCATCCGCTGAGGACTGGTCTGAAGGGGATGGTGTGCGCCTTCGTTTCTCCCTGCGCAGCTTCTTTCTTAGATGGTCAACCTCCCTTTGCAGGGTCTCGATGCTTTTTCGCGGGAGGCTCTACTTCCATCGCGTGCATGGCTCCTCCCGCGCGTATGTTCAGTGCCCACACTGGCTTCGCGCTCTCCCTCTCGCTCTAACCGTGCAAATTGGTCCTCGCGCTGGGACCCCCTGGACTCCGCATGACGTGAACCTGAACCTTCCATGACACTCCCAGTCCCTTTTGTCGAGGCTCCCCACAGACGGCGCCAATTGTAAGGACACAAAGTCGGCTTTGAGCCCAAATGTGTAGTTGGGCCGGCCCAAGTGGCCTTTACAATAGAATTTGTAAAGAATGGGCTTAAAGCCTTGATTGCTTGGGGCTTCAGGAGGCTATAGGGCGAGGACTAAGTCCACTTCTTACAGGTAGCGGGCCGATGGGTGGACTATTTCCCTCGTCGGACGTGAGCCGAGGAGCTTCTGACCTTCTGTTCTTTAGGAGGGGAGAGAGAGTGTGTGTGTCTTCCTCTTTCCTAGGAGAAAATCCGGATCAATTTCTAGTGGTTCCTCCTTCTCTATTTATACTCCCCATCCCTGGTTCTCACCTGTCTTTTCCCTGAAAACGCTCCCCTATGCTCATAAAGCTGTCCCCTGTCTCCTCAGGAGTCATTTCCCCATTAATGCGGCCAGGCGGGTAGGTGGGAGGCCTTTAATGCGGTGGCAGCAGCTTTATGCAGGGCATGTCTTCCCTGTCTCCCACCTCGGCGTCTCGCTAAGGCTGGGGATAACTCGCCGAGCTCTAGGAGCTCTCCCCCGGGCGTCTTGCTACCCTGTTCTGTCCTTGACATTACGTCCGAGGTTGGACCTTCTCCTCGGATCCTCATCCAATAGGCTGGCGGCCTGGTCGGCGGGCTTTCGGGCCCCAGTTCTAGGAGGCCCTATTCCCAACTCATGGTCCCTCCAGCGGAGTGCACGTCCTCGAACCAGGCCCCAGGCCCATATGGTGTTTTGACGCTGATGATGCGAAGAAAATTAGTAGGCTGGATGCTTCGGGTTCGATAGGGCTAACGATTGCCTTGGTAGCTTGAAAAAGAAAGAGAAGTGATCAAAGGTGACCGGGGTTGCCGGCCAATAACCCTCCGATGACAAAGTCAGTTTTTCTCTCAAGTATTTTCAAGTTCCAATTTTTTTGGAATGATTTTCACGTACCTTTTCTTGGTCTGAGCCAACGTTTATATAGTGTCTTAAGAGCGGTTATTGGATTTGTAACATCCCTTTGATTTGAGGAGGTTTGTATTTGAATATAACTTCCTCAACCGTTTAGGAGTTACCCTTTTTGTGCGCAACGGTCACTGGAGGTTACTCGTACAATGAGGAGATGTTTTAGACTTTCATAAATTTCTAAGTGTTCACGTGTCGTCCATAACTTCTCGTCCTAAGGTCTTCAAGGCAGCTTACTTCGTCTTGATCAGGCCAAGACAGCTTACCTCGTCTTGATCACGCTGAGACAGCTTACCTCGTCTTGAGCACGTCGAGACAGCTTACCTCGTCTTGAGCACGTCGAGACAGCTTACCTCGTCTTGAGCACGCTGCCCGTTCTGGACGATCTCCATGGACAATTGGAGTTGTATTTTATCATACCACATCAGTTGCCCCCTTGTCCAGGGTCGTCTAGGCCTTATATTTACTAACGCCGTTGTTTGGACAGGTGTCCCTATGCCAGCTGTTATAGGTGCCACGTGTCATGATTTAATTGGAGATCAATCATGTCAGCTCGTTTTTCGAGGGACGTGCCATTTGTCACTTTCTGGCTGGCCGCGTCGCTTCGTGTACTGGGGTCAATGCCTATAAATAGTTGAATTCCTCCGCTGCCCTCCTCATTCTCTCAAATTTTCTTCTTCGACCTTCCTCGTCTTAGCGCCTCGTCTAGAAGTTTCCTGTGTCAGTTAGTCTCCCCTCGTCTAGTTCCAGGTATTTTCTTCAATCTTTGTGCTTAGAATTTAAGCTTCTTCCTTAAAAATGTCTGAGGTAATCCTTTCCTCGTCTAGCGATAGCATTGCCAAAGCTATAGACGAGTACTAGGACCCAAGTAGCTTTAGTGGCTCTAGTGATAGTTCTAGGAGTAGTTTTAGCAGTAGTGAGGGTAATACGACGGATGAGTATACGTCCGGCGTCCCTGGAGTCCCATTAGAGTTTTGCAAGAACAGCTTAGGACGAGGGTTAAGTCAGGGTCTAGGGCTGGCATAAGTGCTCCCTCGTCCTCTGCTCAAGACGAGGAGGAGGAGGTCGTTTATACTTGTGCTATAGGGGTTGGTTCTAAGACGGACGAGAAAAAATTGGACCTACTTAAGGCTAGGTACCAAATCCCTGATAGTTTAAACCCTAGGCTACCCGTCCGTGGGGAGTGGTGTTGTCAACCCCGTTTTGGCGTGGGTATTTACGAGGCTTACCTCCTAGGAGGTTTGAGGTTGCCTCTAAATGCCTTCGCTAGGGAGTTGCTTTCTAGGTTAGGTATAGGTATATGCCAACTTAACCCCAATGCATGGCGTCTAATAGTAGCTATGCAAGTTTTGTGGAGGGAGGTGTTTGAGGGGAACCGTCCTCTTTCTGTGGACGAGTTCCTCTATTGCTATAAACCCTCCGAAATTAACTAGTCCCTTGGCTTTTATCAATTTACAGCCAAAGGGACAGATTGTAGATTAATTAAGTCACTAGTCACATCAGACAGAAACTGGAAGACGGAGTTTTTCTTCGTCTCTGGTTGCTGGGCTGGTCGCCCTAGTGAAATAGCCCAAGATCCATTTCCTCCCTATACAGGAGACATAGGGAACCTTCGTCCTGAAGGTATGCATTTCTCGTTATGTTTGTTCTACTCGTCCTTGTTAATGGTCGTCTAACGTGTTTTTGTGTGTTTTGTTTTGAAGGTGTTAGACGACCTCACTTGGACAGGCTCCAATTGGAACGAGTCCAAAAAGCTCGTCTCTACAGTGACAGGACCTTCCACTTTTTGGTTACCCTGAGGCGTCTTACCACCTGGGGTCTAGGTCTTGACCCTTCGGACGAAGCAATTGCTCACGAAGTTACTGTGAGAAGACGTAAGTCGTCCTCACCCTCGTCTCTTCTTCTCTTTTTTTATTTTTTATTTTATTTTTTATTTTTGTTCACTGACGTCTTTACTTGCAGGAATGGCTACAATGAAACAAAATAAAGGCAAGGAAGCGATGGACGAGGAGACTAGGCCTGGGGTGAAATCCAACCCTCGTCCAGCTTCTGGCGAGAAGAGGAAGAGCCTCTCTCTTGGCGTTGACTTGGGAAACCTCCCAAGTAGGCGCAAGGAGAAGAAGGCTAGGCTCAAGTCGTCCAAGCCTCAAGACGTCCAAGCCAAGGAACGTGGCTCCCTCGTCCCTCCTAGCCCTCCTGTTCAAGTTTTGGACGTTGAACCAGAGCTCTCTCCGCCCATCCCGTCCACAGTCCCGACCTCATCTCAAACTTCCATCCAAGTTCCTCACAATCTTCTTGAGGACGAGGACTTGGCTTGGGAGAAATTTGAGAAGGCCGTGACGGACGAGGACATAACGGCATGCTACAACATGTCGTTGAAGGATTTTGAGCGTTCCAGCGTTCATGACCTTTTCAAGGTATGTAACTTTTATGCATTTGTCTCGTCTTGCAATTAGTTAATGAATGCTTTCTAATGAAGTTTTGTACTATGCAGGCAATGTCCAAGTTCATTGCAGCGTCCAGGCAAGCAACTGAACTGGACAAGACGAGGGTGCTGCTGGAGAGGACGGTCCAGAAAGGAAGGGACGAGTCCAAGAGGTGGGCAGAGGTGGCGGCTAAGTCCAAAGACGAGGCTAAGAACTTGAAAAAACGCATTGCTGAGCTGGAGAATGAAGTCCAGCAGAAGGACGACCGTCTTTCCTTCCTTTAGAGGAGGCATGACGAGTTAGAGATTATTCTAGAGAAAGCTAAAGGAGACCCCGTCGCTGAGTTTAAGGCGTCCAAAGAATTCACCGATTCAATGGATGCCAACTACGCGGCTGGCTTCGAAGATTTTAGAATGGACGCCTTAGAGAAATTCCCAGAAGTGAACTTCAGCTCTATAAAGCTCAACCTTGGTGGGGCGTCCACGAGTTCTCTTGTCCAGACCAGCTCGGAGGACATCAACGTGGACGATGACGCTACCACCCTGCCACCTCAAGACGAGCCAAATGCCAACCCCCCATCCGTCTAAGATTTTTTGTTGTTTTTGATGTAATTTAATCCTTGCCCTTTCCCTTTTTTTTTTTTTTTTTTTATTGAAATGTATTGGAGTACAATTAACTCGTCTAGAGTGTTATAGACGAGTTTATTAACAATTGCCTTTAAGGCTTAATTTATAAGGGTTTTTGGACGGTGGTCGTCTACCCTTTTCTAAAACTTCAATGAATATTTATCTTTATCCACATTTTGTTAATGTATGGACGTGCTTCCCTTTATTTTTATTGTGATTGAAACTTGCATATTTCTTAAGTATTAAAGGGTCGTCCATACATTTTGCTTATGGATGTTGTTCTATCCTCTTGTTCTTCTATAGACGAGTTAGTGACCACCTTTTGTTCATAGGTCTAACCTATTTGACTCGTCCATTGGTTTCGGCCTAGTTGCCTCGTCCATAGCTTATTTTTGCTTCGTCCATAAGCCTTTCTTTGGCCTTTTATCAAGGACGTTTTCCAGCGTTTGACCTGTCCTAGAGCATCTTGGTCAGATGCTCGTCCATGGACTTGTAATTTTTGTGCCTTGGCTTATTTTACGCTTTTATCCTCGTCTTGAGGAAAGCTTGTGAATGTTACATCCCTGCGTCCAAGGATTTTTCATTCGTCTTAAGGTTTCCCCCCTTCATGAGTTTTACCACGGGAGTTAGATTTTACGCATAAAATACATTCAAAATCCAAACCATATTATATAAGCATTGTTCACAAACATAGCACCTGCTTGGAAGCTAGTGCATTATGAAAATACTTAAAATACACAACCTTGTCTTTAACAAACTTGTCTGTAAACGGTGCAAAAGTTTAAGAACTAAGCACCTTTATTCTTAGTACACACCATAGCAGTAGTAAGAACACTGGTAGATATTAAACATAGTAGTAGGGTCAGTAGTAAGAACACTAGTAGATATTAAACATAGTAGTAGGGTCGTCCATGATAGAAACCTCGACTTTGATTAACCTCGTCCAAGCTCATTGATAGTACCTTCTCAGGTGCTCCACATTCCAAGGATGCTCCAGCTTTCGTTCGTCCAAAGCTTCTAAGTAATACGACCCTTGCCTCTTGCAGTTTACTACCCTGTATGGTCCTTCCCAATTGGGTTCCAATTTTCCATGAGCTGGGTTCCTAGTTGCCAGGGATACTCTCTTGAGAACAAGGTCCCCTATGCTAAATCGCCTGGGTTTCACCATGGCATCATGCTGTCTGGCCATAAGGTTCTTGTACCTTGCTGTCCTCTACTCCGCATCCATCCTTACCTCATCAATAAGGTCAAGGTCAAGACGAAGCAGTTCTTCATTTTCCTTCTCCTGGTACTTCATCACTCGATGGTTAGCCATATGAACTTCCGCTGGTATGACCGCTTCACTTCCATAAGCTAACTTGAAAGGGGTTTCTCCTGTTGGGGTTCTTACAGTGGTTCTGTAGGCCCAAAGAACGCCTGGTAACTTGTCTGGCTATATCCCCTTTGCCCCCTCTAGCCGAGTCTTGATGATTTTCAGCAAGGATCGGTTAGCTACCTCTGCTTGTCCATTTGCCTGTGGGTGGGAGGGTAAGGAATAATGGTTTCTGATTCCAAAATGCTCGCAGAAGTCTCTGAATGGTGTGTTGTCAAATTGTCGTCCATTGTCCGACACTAACACCCTGGGTACTCCAAACCTACACAGGATATTCTTCCAAACAAAATTCTTAACATTTTGCTGTGTAATCTTTGCAAGAGGTTCAGCCTCTACCCACTTAGTAAAATAGTCAATCTCTACTACCAGAAACTTCATTTGTCTGGTTCCCGGGGGAAAAAGACCTAGGATATCCAGTCCCCATTGTGCAAAGGGCCACGGGGAAATCATCGGGGTCTGATACTCCGACGGTTGCCTAGGGACATTGCTGTAGCGCTGGCATTGGTCGCACACCTTGACATAAGCCTTGGCATCTGCCTGAACCGTGGGCCAATAGTAGCCGGCACGAATGACCTTATGGACGAGGGACCTTGCCCCCGGGTGATTTCCACATGCTCCTTCATGAACCTCCCTCAAAACATAATTTGCTTCGTCTGGAGCTAGGCACCTCAGGTAGGGTTGAGATAAGCCTCGCTTGTAAAGTACTTCATTTATAAGGACGTACTTTGCAGCCCTAACCCTAAGTTTCCTAGCTTCATTCTTGTCTTCTGGAAGCTTCCCATCTTGTAGATAGAGTACAATTGGACTCATCCAATTTTCTTCTCCTCCAATTTGCTGTATTTTCGGGAGGTCTATGCTCGGCATGTATTGGACTTTGCCACACTCGTCCATGACTCCACCTGCCGACGCTGCTCGCGCCAGCGCATCTGCTTCCATGTTTTCTTCCCTCGGGAGTTGAACAAAATTCACTTCTGAAAACTTTTGCACAAGCCTCCTCACTTTGCTGAGGTATTTCTTCATTTATTCTTCCTTGGCATCACACATTCCATTCACCTAGTTGATGACTAGCTGAGAATCTCCTCTGACTATTACTGACTCTACTCCCAAGGACTTAGCCAATTCCAGCCCTTTGAGAAGTGCTTCATATTCAGCTTCATTGTTGGTTGTTTGGTACTGTAGGCGGGCTGCATACTCCAACTTATCACCCTCTAGGGACTGAAGTATGACTCCAATCCCTCCTGCATACATCGTAGATGATCCATCCACGTTGATAACCCACCTTCTTGTTCGTTCGTCCTTGACCAGCTTGTCTTGGCTTGGAGTGAACTCCGCAATGAAGTCCGCCAGCTCCTGCGCCTTGACTGCATTTCTTGGTTGATACTGACATCAAATTCACTAAGTTCCACCGCCCATTGGACTAGCCGTCCTGCAGCTTCCAACTTGCTCATCGCTTTCTTCAGGGGATGATCCGTCAAGACAATAATGATGTGAGCTTGAAAGTAGTGTCTCAGCTTCCTTAAAGCCGTGACCAAGGCAAAGGCTAACTTTTCCATCATTGGATACCGTCCCTCCGCTCCTCTAAGTGCCCGACTAGTATAGTATACCGGTTTCTGCACTCGTTCTTCTTCCCTGACCAGCGCGGAACTTATGGCATGTGGGGATACCGCTAAATACAAATACAGCTTTTCGCCAGGTACGGATGGACTCAGCAACGGTGCCTTTGTGAGGTAAGTCTTCAAATCTTGGAAAGCCCTTTGACACTCGTCCGTCCAATCGAACGCTTTCCTGAGGACTTTAAAGAACGGTAAACACTTGTCAGTAGCTTTCGACACAAATCTATTGAGGGCAGCAACTCGTCCAGTCAGGGACTGTACTTCTTTGATGTTTTTCGGTGGTTCCATGTTGAGTATCGCTTGGATCTTATCTGGATTTGCTTCAATGCCTCTATGTGAAACCATGAAACCTAAGAACTTCCCTGATGAAACCCCAAAGGCACACTTACTTGGATTAAGTTTCATGTTGTACCGTCGTAATGTGTCGAAGGTCTCTTGAAAGTCGTCCAAGTGTTTTCCCTCGTCCAAGCTTTTCACCAGCATATCATCAACATAGACCTCTACATTTCTACCAATTTGAGGACGAAACATTTGGTTCACCAGCCTCTAGTAAGTTGCCCCTGCATTCTTTAGACCGAAAGGCATTACCTTGTAGCAAAACAAGCCTTGGCTGGTGACAAATGAAGTCTTCTCTTGGTCTGCCTCGTCCATCTTTATTTGGTTGTAGCCTGAAAAGGCGTCCATGAAGCTTAGCAATCTGTGACCAGCCGTCGAGTTTACCAGCTGATCAATGCGTGGGAGCGGATAACTGTCCTTCGGGCAAGCTTTGTTTAAGTCAGTAAAGTCTACACACATTCGCCACTTACCATTAGCCTTCTTTACCATGACTACATTCGCCAACCAGTCCGGGTAGTAAACTTCCCTAATGAACTTCGCCGCAATCAACTTCTGTACTTCTTCTTTGATGGCGTTGTCTCGCTCAGGAGCAAATACCCTCTTCTTCTAACGTATAGATTTGGACGAGTGACTTACATTCAGACGATGAGTAATAACACTTGGATCAATCCCAGGCATGTCTTCATGATTCCATGCGAAAACATCAAGGCTTCTCTTCAAAAACTGGACCAGCGTATTCTTCGCCTCTTCTTCCATGCTTGCCCCTATTCTAGTAAACTTCTCAGCTCTACTATCGTCTAAGGGGACATCTTCTAACACCTCAACAGGCTCCGCTGTGATTCTTCCAGCACCCTCGTCTATGCTCATCGTCTGTAAATGCTCGTCCATAGCCAACATAGCTAGGTAGCATTCTCTGGCAGCTAACTGATCTCCTTGCACTTGACCCACGCCATGTTCAGTTGGGAACTTGACGGACAAATGGTAGGTAGAGGTTACCGCCTTCCAGCTATTGAAAGTAAGTCTTCCGATAATAGCATTATATGATGATGAACAATCAACTACGAGGAAGTTTACCTCTCTGGTTATCTGCTGCGGGTATGTTCCAATCACTACGGGCAGTGTGACGGTGCCTACTGGTTGCACTTTCATTCCTCCAAATCCTACCATGGGAGAACTCACTGGGCGAAGCTGATCTCGTCCTAGCCTCATTTGTTGGAATGCAGGGTAATAAAGAATGTCCGCCGAGCTTCCATTATCTACCAATACCCTTCTGGTCGTATAGTCGGCAATGAGTAAGGTAATGACAATCGCATCATCGTGGGGGTGATGAATTCTTCCAGCATCCTCGTCCGTGAACGTGATGGCTTGCTCGTCAGCTTCCCTCGTCCATGGAGATCGTCCTGACAGCTGGACGTTCTGAACCACCTTCAGGTACGTCTTTCTGGATTTGGATGACTGCACTGCTGAGGTTCCTCCTATGATTACTCTTATTTCCCCTAAGGGAGGTCGTGAGGACTCTTCCACCTTGGCCTTCAGCTTCTCGTCCCTGTGGTCTCGTCCAAGGAAATTTTTCAACTTTTCCTGCCTGATGAGGTTTTCTACCTGCTGCTTCAAATCAAAACACTCATCCGTGTCATGCCCATGGTCCCTGTGGAAGCGACAATACTTGTTCCTATTGCGCTTGTTAGGATCTCCCTTCATTTTTTCTGGCCACTTTAAGGACGGTTCGTCCTTGATTTGCATAAGGACTTGCTCTAGCAGGACATTCAAGGGGGTGTACTGTTGACTTTTTGAGGATGTACTTGCCTTTTTACCTTCCCTATCCCTTTTATCGCCTACCTGGGCCTTCTTTGGACGAGGAGCTTGATCTGAATGTCGTTGGTGACCAACCTCCGAACGTTCTGACCTTTTCCTCTTCTTGGCTATTATTGCATCCTCGGCGTTCATGAAATTCTGGGTTGAATGGACGAGTTCTGCCATAGTCTGAGGTTCCTGCTCGTACAATTTATGAATGAACAAGTCAGAATTGACTCTATTATGAAAAGCGGCTAACAGCAACTTGTCGTCCATTTCATCCACCGTCAAGGCCTCCTTGTTGAAACGGGTAATAAAGGATCTCAAACTTTCATTCTCCCCTTGCTCAATTGTTAACAAACTAGAAGAAGAACGCTTGTGGCGTTGTCCTCCAATGAAGTTATTAACGAACATTTTACTCAACTCTTCAAATGATCCAACAGAGTTTGGGGGTATTTTGCTGAACCACACCCTCGTTGGCCCCTTCAATGTGGTAGGGAACGCTCTGCACATAATCTCATCTGGAACTCCCTGAAGATGCATGATTGTCTTAAAGGTAGCAATGTGGTCACATGGATCGCGGTTTCCATCGTACGAGTCCAAGAAAGGCATCTTGAATTTAGGGGGTAAGGGATGACTGTTGATGGAAGCCGTGAAAGGGGAATCCGTGCGGTGAACTAAGTCTTCCACGGGGTTCGTCTGCCTCATATTCTCCTTCATTTCCTCCATGGCTTTTCTCATCTGATCCATTTTTTTCTCCAAATGTGGCACCCTTCTTGAAGTAGTACCCCTTGTCTGATCCTCAGACTCAGCATTTTCTCCTCTACCTTCCTGACCCTGGGGTCGTCCTTCTGCATGTCCTTCATGTTGCTGCCTCCTCATGTTGATCTCCCGGTTCAACTCCTGATTTTGGCGGGTCAGTTCCGCCATAGCAGCAGCCATGGACTGCATTTGTTAAAGGGACGACGGTTGTGCGACAGGCGCTGACTGGCGGTCGCGGTAGGGATTACTGGAAGCATCCCTACTCTCCTGGTGGCCTGGGCTGGTAGCCCTTGATCTTGTCCGAACCATTCAGCCTTTTGTCTAGGAACAAAGAGTGATCGAAAGAATGAAACCAAAACGAATATTATTATCGTTTCCCACAGACGGTGCCAACTGATGATGCGAAGAAAATTAGTAGGCTGGATGCTTCGAGTTCGATAGGGCTAACGATTGCCTTGGTAGCCTGAAAAAGAAAGAGAAGTGATCAAAGGTGACCGGAGTTGCCGGCCAATAACCCTCTGATGACAAAGTCAGTTTTTCTCTCAAGTATTTTCAAGTTCCAATTTTTTTGGAATGATTTTCACGTACCTTTTCTTGGTCTGAGCCAACGTTTATATAGTGTCTTAAGAGCGGTTATTGGATTTGTAACATCCCCTTGATTTGAGAAGGTTTGTATTTGAATATAACTTCCTCAACCGTTTAGGAGTTACCCTTTTTGTGCGCAACGGTCACTGGAGGTTACTCGTACAATGAGGAGATGTTTTAGACTTTCATAAATTTCTAAGTGTTCACGTGTCGTCCATAACTTCTCGTCCTAAGGTCTTCAAGGCAGCTTACTTTGTCTTGATCAGGCCAAGACAGCTTACCTCGTCTTGATCACGCTGAGACAGCTTACCTCGTCTTGAGCACGTCGAGATAGCTTACCTCGTCTTGAGCACGTCGAGACAGCTTACCTCGTCTTGAGCACGCTGCCCGTTCTGGACCATCTCCATGGACAATTGGAGTTGTATTTTATCATACCACATCAGACGCCTTTACCCCCCACAATATTTATAGCTATCTCAAAATATAATCGCTCAGACTAATTGATTCTAGGTTTCACCAATTTAAATTGTAAACAACTCCTTGGGATGTTGCTTAGAAGTCTTATCTTTGATATTTTTATTTTTCCTTAGATTGCAATAAGGACAAAAGGGCATGTACTTTTTCATTTTCTTAAATTGTATCATAGGACCAAAGTGTTGTAATATTTTTCTTGGAATTGATGTACTGTTAGGTCCTAATAGTTTAGAACAATTGGCAAAGCGTGAACATAAATTTGTCTAGATCATCAGTCTATAGGTATGATTAGATAATGCTCAAGGTGTTGCAAGTCAGAATCAAGGTTTTGAAAACCGGACCGTTCATTGAACCGTAAAAGGGGGAGGTTCAAGGTTTTTGAGGTTGAACCGGGGTTGAACCGGGGTCGAACAGTGATGATGTTATAATTAATTAATAATTAATTAAAGCCAAAATATAGATATTAAATTTATAAAACTAGCAAAATTGACTAATACATCTATATATGTGAGGAAAATTTAATGATTTTCAAGCATAAATTTAATAATTAAATAAGAAAGTTAATAAAATAAAATAATAACTATGAAAACATTAAAATTTATGATTAATTTTTGAAGTAAAGTTGAATATCTTTGAAGGATTTTAATTATAATTTTTTTTATTCCTTGTAAGAGATGGATAATTTAATTAAGTAGAATAAAATTGTGTTAAGTTGTTTTTATAAAAAAAATAATAATAATAATTGTTAAGGGGTTGGACCTCACGATTCTTACACCGGTTCGTGCAGTCCAACCCCGGTTTTAGGGGTTCACGGAATTAACTAAAAATATGGTTCTTTAAGCTTAAAAAACCGGTTTTCATCCTGGTCCTCGGTTTTCACAGTCCGACCTCCCGATTCGGTCCGGTTCTGAAAACAGTGGTTAGAATACAAGAATAAGGAAGCTACATATTCAGGAAATTTGAAACATGCCAAGTTCAACCAATCGAGACTGTGGTTTGACCAATCGAGATTGTGGTTCGATCGATCGAGACACAGATCAGCTAAATTTAATTTTGGCCTAATAGCTCATTAAGCCCATTAAGTGATTAAGGTTTCAAATCTAATTCTCCTAGTATATAAAGGACTTTAATGCACGTTTTAAAAGGGCTTTTTAGAGAGAGAAGAGTGCATCTTGTGCGTCCAATTGTAGATCTAGGGTTTTTGTACCCAAAACTCTCTAAAATCTTCTACCGAAAATATTCTTTGAAGAAACTCAAGATTCAATGTTGTTGAAGTTGCTGTCTTCAAGATCAACTACTGCTAATGGTTTAAAGCTTTGAGTGGGATCTCAAAGTCACAAACGAGGGTGTTTATGTGTGACAAATTCAGATAGAAGAGTTTGCAGATTTGGAGTTATGTGTAGTCATGTGAATAATTACTACAAGAGGTAGCTTTAAATTTAGGGAAAAATTTATTGTAAAACTTTCATTCTATTTAGTGAATTTGTTGCCTTGAGGATAGTTTAGGTTAAATTATCTCTAGGTTTTTTTACCTTGAAACTGTTGGTTCATTGATTTTCCTGAGTCATCATATTACTTGCCTGCTTTACTTTTTCGCACTAAGTAATATGATTGCTTGTGTTTAACCTAGATCTAAACAATAAATTTAAGTAACAACTTGGTTAATTAATTTGGTTAAATAATCTGAGTGTTCAGGGGTCTAAACGAACTAACATGTACTATTCTATAATTCAATAAAATTTCAAGGTTTTGCTTAATTTTCTTTATCTTAAATTAAATTGAGTGACAGTTCCATGTAAATCCCTTAATCCAGGAGGATTGAGCTACCATTTTAAGACTTGCAATAAGAAATACTAAATATCTCCTAGTATATATATATATATATATATATATATATATATTAGAATTTTGTTTTTCTCCCTTTTATTTCTTAGAATGATGTCCAAAAATTTTGGAGCACCTAATTGTTCCCCTAAATTAGTAGTCTCTCATCCCAAAAACACTAGATAATTACAAAAAGAAACCCTTTAAGAAAGTTCCCAAGATGTTGCTTAGAATTTTGTTTTCTTGCCTTCGAAGTTACGTCACCTTAACAAATATATGTACGTCTAGGCCGTTATTTAAACAATTTTTGAAGTTCTATGTTTTAAGTTATGTCACAATAGTAGCATATGCATATGCAAGTATATTTTTTGCGAAATTCAGACCCTAGTTGTGTCAAATTAATTAACTCAATTTACCTGTTATACTTGCAAGTTTTGTTTTGATTATTCACAATTCACAACACAAACCAACATCACAAATAAATAAATGTGGAAAGTAAAGAAAATATGTGATATGATTATGCGCGAACCCTAACAGGAAAAACTTTTCAGGGATTACCACAAACTCTCAAGGAAACAAAAAGACGACATAGAAGTGAAGTTTTCTAGCAAAATGAACCATAATTTTGCAACTACACTAAGAAATACTTACTAATGTGACTACACACAAATCCAAATCCTTGGACACTTCTATGTGGTTTTTGTTCACATGGAATGCCTTGCTTGTGACTTCAAGAACCTTATTGAAGATTCTCACACAACAATTCTTTGTGATTTGTGTGCAACAATATTACATTGAACATTGTTCTTTATATCTTCTTTGGTTGATTGTATGAGAAAATTGGGCTACAAAAACTCTAGGCACACAATACACAGCTCCTAGAACCTCCATTTGGTTGTCAATATGCCTTAATTGAATTATAAACCCTTGAATCTTGATTGATTGACATTTGCCGAGTATATGTCGAGACTAACCTCAATTGATTGAAAGATTTTGAGCAAGTGTTGGGAACCAAGGTTTTCAGACTTGGACTGGACCGAATGGTCTGACTTGGGTAACCCTGAACTAGATAGAAATCCGATTATTTAAGTAAGATTTACGGTTCTATAGTTTTAAGCTATTTTAAACATAAAAATATTCAAATAAGTGGATGCGATAGATTGAACTAGGGATCAAGTCTGCTAATAAGAACAAATATATGCGAAGGATCGAACTAGGGATCAAGTCTGCTAATAAGAATATATTGCCGTATTAACCACTAGGCTATGCCCCTTTGTTGTGGCATCCTTGGGTTTAATATTTTATTTATGTTCAGTTTAGATTATAGTTTTTTAATTTATTTTATTTTCCCCTCTCAATCTATTATTATTTGATAATTTTATTAGAAGTTCAAGAACTAAACTTTTTACATGTGAATATACAATGTATTAATTTATGTTGAAAATGATTTATTTTAGATCATTTTTTTTTATTTGAAAGATTACTAAAGACCATTTTTTTACACTTATTTATGCTTTATTATTTTCTATTAATATTATAAAAATGGTAAAAATTCAATTGAAAGTTTAATTTTTTAAAACAATTTTCTAGTAAAATTTTGTTATTGTTTGTCATTTTAATACATTTATTTATATTTTTTATTATTAAATTAATTATGACATCATCACGGTTCGACCTCGGTTGAACCTTGGTCGAACCTTAAAAACCTTAAACTTCTCCCTTTTCTGGTTCATTAAATATTCCGGGTTTGAAAACCATGTTGGGAACTAAAAAATGTTCACTCTTCATGAGCCATTTTTGGCATAAATCTTTGACATCATATACTTTTGAAAAGTCATTCTAGATTTAATTTTTATTCACGGTTTTCCAACTTATAAACTATGAACCTAACAAAATTTATGTTGCCAAAAGCCTTTTAGCACAACTGGTACATTTTAATGTTTCCAATGTAGATATCCAATGTTCTAATCTCTCCACTTCAACTATCAATTTATAAAATATAAAAAATTATTGATTGCATTATTAAAACAAACTAGTCACTAACACGTGCGATGTGTGGAAAATAGCTATTGGATCAGTTTAAGGAAAAAAAAAAAGTAATGTTGTTTTATTTATTATTTATTTATGAGAATAAATAAGAGACATAATTTTGCGTTTCTAGTTTAGTTTGTGTTGTATATATAATATTGGCAAAAACCACATTTTCGTCCCTACATTTTCACCCGATTCTCATTTTGGTCCCTAACTTTTATTTTCACCACTTTTAGTCCTTATTCTGGAAAACGCATCTCGTTTTCGTCCCTACCGTTACATCAGAAACGGAAAATGCACACGTGGCAAACGAAGTGCACTGTTGAGCTGACGTGGCCATTAAAATAATAATAAAAAATGCCACGTCAGCATCTAAATTAAAAAAATTAATTTATTAATTTTAACTAAATAAAAAAAATTAAAAACAGAATTAAAAATTAAAAATCACATGAATGAAGATCTACAAAACAAGAAAAAAGGCACATCAAAACAAGAAAAACAAGAACAAAACAAAACAAGAACACAAACCCAGATAAGGATCCCAAACCCAGAAATTATAAAAAAAAAAAAAAAAAAAAAAAAAAAAAAAACCAATCAACAAAGCCCCTGAAGAAGAAAGAAAAAAAAATAGTAAAATCGAAGAGAGAGAGAGAGATGGCTTGGAGCGCAACAATGATCGAAGCTTTATTGGGACTGGGGACCCAGATGTACTCCAACGCTCTCCAAAAAATCCCTTACATGCGCCGTAAGTCTCTCCATTCCTCTTCCTTTTCATTTCCAATACAAAAAAAACAAACACAAACCCATAAAAAACCAATTTTGATGGAAATGGTTTTTACTTGTAGATCCATGGGAGCACGTGCTTGGTATGGGTCTCGGAGTTGTGTTCGTGAATCAGCTCGTGAAATGGGACGCTCAGCTCGCAGAAGACCTCGATAAGATGCTTGAAAAGGCCAAAGCCGCCAACGAGCGCCGTTACTTTGGTATTACTATGTTTTCCTTTTGGCAAATCTGAATTCACTTTCATGTTTGTGCTTAGCTCTTTGCAAATGGGTATATTGATTTTCATAGAATTTAAGTCCCTTTTGTTTTTTTTTTCCTCAGCTATTTCCAAATGGGTATTTTCTTATATCTCACAATTCAATTCCCTTTTTGTTGTTACTACCATTAAGCAGCATCAATTAGAGGTGTACCAATCAAACCGTAAGTTTGATTTTTTTTTTTTTTTTAAATTTCTGGGTTTGGGATCCTTATCTGGGTTTGTGTTCTTGTTTTTCTTGTTTTGATGTGCCTTTTTTCTTGTTTTGTAGATCTTCATTCATGTGATTTTTAATTTTTAATTCTGTTTTTAATTTTTTTTATTTAGTTAAAATTAATAAATTAATTTTTTTAATTTAGATGCTGACGTGGCATTTTTCATTATTATTTTAATTGCCACGTCAGCTCAACAGTGCACTCCATTTGCCACGTGTGCATTTTCTGTTTTTGATGTAACGGTAGGGACGAAAACGAGACGCGTTTTCCAGAATAGGGACTAAAAGTGGTGGAAATAAAAGTTAGGGACCAAAATGAGCATTGGGTGAAAATGTAGGGACGAAAATATGGTTTTCGCCTATAATATTATATATATATTGAAGGTGTTTTCAAAAAAATATATATTAAAGGTGTCTATATTGACAAAAAAAGTGGCTATTTAATGAAAATGTGTCTATTGGCTAAAAATGTGCTTATTGAACGAAAAAAATGTCTATTAATCGAAAAGGCACCTATTGAACAAAAATGTACTTATTGACCAAAAATGTGCTTATTGAATGAAAATGTACATATTGAATGAAAAGGTACCTATTGATTGAAAAGTGCTTATTGAATAAAAATGTGTTTATTGACAAAAAATGTGTCTATTAACCAAAAGTGTGCCTATTGAATGAAAAATGTTCCTATTGAAGGGTCATAATTCTTTGGGTATAAATACTGAATCATATTCATTTGGTAACTTCTTCTTAACTTCTTCTCTTTCATCTTTCTTAGAAATACAAGAAACGTATGCATTTTCTCTAAAATTGTTATTTGTAAATCGGTTTTTTTTTTTTTTTTTTTAAATAGTGAAAAAGGTCTAGGAATCAATAAAATCCGTAAAATATTGTCTAAAAAATTAGACCACTCTTTTGGTTTTCAAACTTCTATATTCCTTCAATTGCGCATAAATTTAAACTATTAATTCTAGCAATTACTTTCAGTAATCATTTCTTCCATCTCCTTGTGTTCATTTTCTTCAATTTGGAAACAAACTGAAAAGAAATCTAAGCCATTGAGGATATGCAAAGGAACCAAGGAGGCCTCCGACCAAAATAAAATTCATCAGATTTGAACTCAAATCTTTTCTTCGTTACTCTACCATCATACATTACTGAAATCATTGTCCATTATTTCATTTTGTTAATATCTGAAGAGGACATGCGAAATGTGGCAACCACTCAATACAAAAACCCAACAAGTATGTTATGGTTTCCGCTTTTTTATTATTCAATACAATATTACAAAGTCAACCATTATACAAATGTCTCAAATCTACTAATGCTACGTAAATAAAATAAATTTCTTTTTATTTTAATATATATATCTTATGTGAAATGGTGAGTAGATATTGAAATTTAATGGGCAAAATGAAAAGAGACAACTGTTTGGAGTTTTTAAATGTATATGTAGCATAAATTTCAATTTCCATGTGGCGCAATAAGGAGTGATCAACAAAAACTGAAACGTGTCGGCTTTATATTATATATAGATATAGATTAATTTATGTAGTTATATGGTGCAATAAGAAGCGGTTAACAAAGAGTCAAAAGATACTTATTGACTGAAAATGTGTCTATTGTTCGAAAAAGGTACTTATTGAATGAAAATGTGTTTATTAACAAAAAAGGTGCAAAAAATGAAAAGTCACTACTGTTCATGTTTTTAAATGTATAAGTGGCATAAATTTATGTAGCCACGTGGCACAATGAAGCATGGTCAACAAAAAGTCAAATGTTTCGGCTATTAGTTATTACTAGTCGCAGACCTGCACGTTGCGCGTAATAATTTTTTAGATAAAATACTATTTTACTTCCTAGACTTTATAAAGAGTTTAAAAAAAAAAAAAAAGTTTTATCATATTTTTCACAATCTTGTCCATAACATTTTTTACCATTATCATATATTTATTGGTTGATGATTTGTATAAAATAGACATTAAATTAAAAAGGTAGAACTATTCAATAATTTTTTTTAAGTCATGGTGTATGAAGATTATGATTTTTATATATATATATATATATATATATATAATTTCCCTAGTTAGAATTTAATTAGTTTTAAGTTACTATTTTGTATTATTATATTTAATTGTTGATTTTATTACACTATAAAGTTTTTAATGTTCTCTGTATATCCATCTCTATTTTATTTCTTACTCCTCTTTACCACATTTTTATTTTCCAAATAATAGTTATTAATTGACGTTTGATTTCATTTCTTTTTATCTTCCTTTATTTATTCTTTATTACTTTGTATGTTCTCTTGCTAGTTGTAAATTTTATGTTATCAATAAGAAATAGATATCATGGATGGCTTAAATAGTTATAGATGTAGTTACGTTAGTGGTATGTCAAAGGGTTTTTTTTTGTTTTTTTTTTTTTTTTTTTTTTCGCTTTTAAATATTCAAGGAAATATGAAAGACATTTCTCTAGTTTGGTTTCAATCAATTAAGATATCCATAATATATTACCGGAAGTAATAATGAGCCTTAAATTTTTTTAATGTATAAAGTGGTAAGGTTAGTGGTATGTCAAAGGTTTTATAAAAGAAATTTAGGAAATGTAAAAGGCCTTTTTTTGAAAAAAGAAATTGTGACTTTTTGAATTGTACAAATATGATTGTTTTAATCACCTTGTTTATAGATTTCATTATTAAGTTATAAACATCTAAATTAAAGTAGATGAATATATAAATGCAAAAGTATATGTAAAGTTACAACTGCACAAGATAAATATGTATATATATATATATATATATATATATATATTTTTCATGAATTATTATTTCATTGTTTACTTATAAATATCTAAATTAAAATTTTATTTTGGAAAAAAATCTAAATTAAAATAGATGAATGTGTAAAACATTTTTAGTAGATTGTAATATAAAATTTTTTTTTCTCAATATTTTATGTAACTTTTCTCGTAAGATCAATATTATTGGCATCCTTTAAAGATGATACATAATATTTCTGAGAAGAAGAAGAAGAAGAAAAAGAGACTATGCGAACACATAATATAAAATTATTAAGTTTGCGTGATATAAAATGTGGAAAAAAAAATTAATGTATCTATGATAAAAGTTTTTATCTAAATGATATATAGTAGTTCATATTTTTTTAGACTTAATTCAAAAAGTTCATTCTCAATAGCCTTTTTAAGTCTACAAATTGCTCAATCTATGGGCCTAGTCACATTCAAAAGGTGCTATCTAAATTATAAATTATATGACCCTTTATCACACAAATATATTGATTCCCCCAACGTGTGGTAAACGAAGACAAGTTTGTGTTTAGTCATTTTCTTGATTTGTGCCATATAATTTAACAGTATGGAGAGTGTGACTTGATTTAAATGTTGAATAAAATAAGATGAGAGGAAAAAAGATTAAAAATAAACTATATAGAAATAAATATCAAATTATCCTAGTCATTCTATGTAATTTAATAGCATTATATTATTATATACTATATGCATAATGTTGTAGGATAATATTTAATCAAAGAAAATATAAAAGATAACAACTTAAAACACAAAAATAATTGCGTCAACCCAAAGTAGAATTCTAATTAACATAAAAATTCATCAACCTAAAGAATTGTTACAATGAAAATAAAAAATCAAACAAAACATGAAAAAATTGAGAGAGAGAGAGAGAGAGAGAGAGAGAGAGAGAGAGAGAGAGAAGTAACATTTTTTGTGTGAGAAAACTATGCATAGAATGAAAAGGAAAATGTCAAATTTATAGTAAGATGTTGAGAATAAGAAGGGTCAAAATAAAGGAAGACAAAAAGTCAGAGAAAGAATGATATTAAGGTAGAAAGTAGTGGAGAGATGAAGAAGTAAATGGGAGGGAGAGTTTTGGAAAATTAATAATAAAAATAATGGTTAAAAGATATATTAATTTTTAAATAATGAAGTTTTTAAGTCACTTTAAATGAGAAAATGTTTTAAAAATATATATATATATATATATATAACAAAAATTCGAAACAAAAAATGATGACGTAGCTGCTGATGTGGCTCAATGTGAGCGTAGCAACATTAAATACTACGCTTCAGCTTTTTGTAATATATAGACTAATATGTAACCCGTGCATACACATAGAAACATTTGAACAATATTGATAAAAAGAAAAGAAAAAAAAAACACTAAAGAATTTTATCAATTATCTCTATGTCCTTATCAACTTCAAAAAATCTTGGAAAAAATGCTGTTGGAGTGATTTCATTATAACTGTTAGGTTCTAAAACTTTAGGAACTAAATGTATTAAAATTTCAATTTGTAATATGTTGACAAATCATGATCAAAACATAAAGTCTAGGTATAAGATTGCTCAAAGTATATTTATTTGTAATATTGGAATTGAGGGATTGTAGAATTTATTGGACTAAATCTGCAAGGCTCGATCGATTAAAAATTAGACTCGCTCAATTGAACCACGTGTAAATTGTTTTTTTTTTTTTTTTTTTTTTTGTTGCAAAAATTCCAATTCAGCTCAAGTTCAGTTTGACATGTAGGGTTTTATGTTTTACTCCAAGTATAAAAAGAAAAACCCTAGCTACGTTTTAGAAGTTTTGTTTTTGCTGTGTGTTGGATATCTAGTGAAATCTAGAGGTCTTTACCTTCATACACACTTAGGATTATTAAAATCAAAATTCATGTCAAGAACTTGGTGATCGCTTCAGTTGTTGCATAAAGAACTTAAAGAAAATCTGAAACCTTTGAGTGGAGTCTTAAAATCACACATAGGAGAACTTGTGGTTGCTATAGATCAAAGAAAGAAATAGTTCGTGGACTCAGAACTATTACATGGTCGTGGTAGTAAGTTTTCTACATGAAATAGCAATTACAAACTTCAATTCTTTCTTAGTAGATTTGTTTTTTTTACCTTGAGGATGACTAGGTTAAATCTTCTCCAGGTTTTTTACCGATTAGGTTTTCTTGGGTCATCAGATCTATGTGTTCTTTACAATCCGCATTATATTTATTTACACATATTTGTTTAATCTAATTTTAATCAATAAACTTATTAATAAACTTGGTTTAATATTAGGTTAAACATATTATGTTAAAGGGTCTAAAAATTTACAATAACACATCTTCGTCTTTTTACACATTTATCTCTATATCCTCATCATTCAATATGGAAATTTTCACACCTCAGCATAATCACCTAAATGTACAACTTGCCCTCAATATGAAAGATTTAAATAATAATAAATAAAAAACAAAAACAAACAAACAAAAAATAGTGTCAAGGTTTTCTTGAGGGAGAGAGAGAAAGAGAGAGAAAGAGAGAAAGATATTACATAAATCACAATCTAGTCTTGGATTTTGACATGATTTTTTATTTGAACCCGTATGTGTTACAGTGGCTAAAAATCTCAATGAATCTTCAACAAAAAATTTGTTTACAATCACAAACAAATTGAAGTAACCCCACATAGTTATGAAAATTTCACCTTTAGAGCATTGGGGCCAAGGTCAAAGAAATTGATTGTATCATCTTTAAAGAGGTCCACAACACCACTTGCCTTTCTGAAATTACAAAACGCATATATCAAGTTTCATATGCTTTTAACTATGGCATTTATGAGATCAAGAACAGAGGACATTCTGTTGATGACAAATTAATACAAACCTTTGACTTTGATTAAAATTTTGGATGACAATTTTCTATTAAATTGAATAGAGACAAACTATTCACGTATAATGACTTAAACAATTGCGCATAAGCTATACATCACGTGGCTAGATTTAGAAGATTCATTTTGAGTGACACTTCCAGTGGCTAGAAGATGCATTAGAAAACATGTACTGTACTTTCTGTCAGACATTTTATTGGATATTTTGCATTCAAATAGGCTTCATAACAACATTCTTATACATGGGTAGGAGCTGTTAGTTAACAATTCAACCACCAATACCTTTAGTTAATTTTTTATGAACACATGGAAGAAGAACAATTGAAAGTGAAACCACATGACAAATCCAATTGAAACTTCTTGTTTTGTTGCTGATGCTGCAACTAATGATAATGGTTTTAGATATTATGATGTTTTATTGTTCTAAAATGCTCTAAAACTCGCATGAAATAAAATAGATTTGCGATGCAATCCTCCACTCTATCTACCATTCTAGTTATTCAAAACAATTCCATTAAAATTTTATGAATAGGAATAAAATGGATAGTCCATCAATTAATGCAATTCAAAACACACGCTAATATCTCAGTGACTCAAGTGTGCCCTATTTCTGGTAGTTTCAATATTATGACACCAATAATTTGAGTCACCGACCACCCTTTTACCACTGCAGTGCCAAATCCCACACACAAATATTATATTATGTCAATATAAACAAAACTAAAGCATTGAAGTTGCAAAGATCGTTAATTGACACAAACCCACCACTATTTCAAATAAGGGAATGAAAACTAAATGAGAAAATGAAAGAGATATGAACCTTAGTGACAATAATATTGAAAAAAATAAAAAATCCATCCATGCTTTTGAAGGATAAAATGTTATGCATAATGGTCAGAAGCAGAACTGATTTAGTGATTGTGAAAGTTTTGCAGATTTTTGACAGATTCGCCAATAAATTGTAAATCACTCCTTGGAAGTTGATTGTATCAGTGGCATGTGTACTCGGTCCTATGCTACAACAATATGTAAAGAGAAGGCCAATAATATTTGATTGAAAATTTTCATCTTTTTCAATAGTTTTGACAAAGATTCATAGATTGAATAGTGAAATATTTTTTAGACATCCTTCAAGAAGGTTTTGTAATGGCCAACTATCATATATTTTATACATAAGTAGGCTAGAAAGAAAAAAAAATTAGAGGAAAGTAGCAAATCTTGGTGGTGGCGTTGATAAAAGGCAAAGATTGGGGGGTGGACTATAGCGTGCGATTGAGAGAGAATGAGCAGTGATCAATCTGATAGTCTGTATGAATTTTAAGCAATCTAACAATAAGAATCCAATTTTCAGGCAACATTCAAGAAACATTAATAGAAGAGACCATTATGTTCAAACTCTAATCATTAAAAAATCAGACCTACTATCGATGTCCCTTAAACTTTTAAATTGATAGTCTCAAAGACCATTACGATTCAATTAATCTTCTTTTTACTATATAAACCTATCTCAACATCAATACAGATCTCAATTTCTAACATATTAATCATAAAGAATTCAAACACATAGCTCAGTTTCCACTAAACAAATTCAAATTTATTAAAGTTTCTCTTTCATGAGACAACTAATGATAACCAAAGCAACAATAAATTAAATTTTCCGGTAGTTAGAAGCACCAACAACAAACAGGCAAAAAAATTTCAAAGTTTCAATTCCATACTCTTATTCAAAAGAATTATAAGAATTGTAGAAACATCATAATTGCTTTGACTCTAATTATCTCTTTGTAATAGATTCTTCCACAATCTGAGAAGCTTTAATCTCTATTTTATGCAAAGAAAAAAAGTGACTCAAGTGAGCAGCATCATAGCCTCATACAATTCTCCTTTTTCTAGTACATGAATGCAAAGTCAAAGCACGGAGAATGTGAGTCCAAAGTGAGTGATTTTCCTTCACAATAAGATACAATTAAGGACCAAAATGGGTTATGTATGAACTCCATGTGCCAATCCAGGAATATGTCCTGTCATGCTTGTTTCCTAATGATATTGAGTTGAGAAGATATTTTCTGAGTATGTTCACTCAAAATTAATAAAAGTTTCTGCAATGACATTTGTGGCTTCATTAGAATAATCATTATTGATCTCCATCACATGAAATAGTATCTACACAGGGATAGAGTAGAAGCACTGCCACTCAAGTAAGCAATGTCTCCCCATGTCACCTAAACTATCAACAGGAAAACCTGTCTGTCTCGGCCTGATTGTATCCATCAAGTAATACAAACCAAATTGTTGTAAAATAACCACTTTTTTTGTATCTTTTTTGTGCTACACAGTTCAAACTTCAAATCTAAAAGTTAACCTGATGAAGAATCAAATATGTTGTTTACTACTGAGAAGTAAGACTTCCCACTGGTTTATGAGAAAGATCAACTCAGAGAGCAACAAACCAGAGGGTATACATAATGTTAAAATTGAGCTTAATGCATCTACTATTGATTAACCTTCCATGATGCTTGAAGTGACAAAGCTTGATTATGTGATAAGCAAGAACTATTCCAAAGCCAAATACTCATCTAAACTAAAATTTAATCAAATCTAGAATACAAAACAGACACAGGAATACCCCCAATATCAGCATAAACTTCAAAACCACAAAATTATCCAACACATAAAATTCAATGGAAACCAACACTAAAAAAACCCATTCTCGGCTTCTTTTTGTTTTTCTCATCATTTAACCTTAATCAAAACCAATAACGCAAATGCCTAAATTAAAGACCATCAATCCAATAACCCAAAAACCTAACACTCAACCCAAAATAAGAAAATTAAATCATATTTAACACCAATTTTTCATGTCTAAAAATACTTGCACTGTAGTGGTTCAGACAGTATATGGGTGGAGGCCAGGTTGAAGGTGGGGTGATGGTTTGACATAGTGGTCTTTGGTTTTAAGAAAGATAGGGAGCATTTGAAATTTGAATGCGTAAAGGTTTGCATAATACTTATAAGAGGAGTCAGGTAATAGGTCTGGAAAAAAAATTAAGAGGAGTCGGGTAATAGGTCTGGAAAAAAAAAAAAAAAAAAAAAAAAAAAAAAAAACTGATTTAAAAAATAGGAAAAAAAATGTAGACGCGGAAATTTGTGGAGCTTAGCAAAAAAGTTGGGATTTCGAATGGTGTTATTTGGTAGGTTTCAATTTTAAGTATTAAGTTTCAATTTTGAGTGAGACTTTTTGTCAGACATGTGGAGTACATATTCTAAATGGGAATGGGAATGAAAAGAATGTTTTACAGCATGAATACAACCAAAAAATTCACCTAAATTAACCACACTACATTTGAACATTGACAGAATTGAAGAAAAAACTTCAAAATAATCTATAACGAAATTGAACAAACGTTAGTTAAAGTTGAAAAAGCAATCCCTTGGACTTTTCCCCGTATAGCAGCAACTTTAAAGAACTCAGGAAAGCAGACACATATTTTGTATTTGATTGTAACCCATGACTTTAATCAAAGAAATTTTATGTAACAATGATCATAGAGTTAGATATGACTGAAGCCAAATTCTTTAATCTTTACAAGTTCGAACTTTCACAACAGTTCACAACCGGGTATATCAATAGTTATAAAAGATGTTGTCTCACTAGAGAATCATCCAGAATGTCATTGTTATACACACAAACTGCTATTTAGCAATCCCTTCGCCAAAGTTTAAAGGATCAAATCTAGGCAAAGTAGAAAGCAAACATTGAATCTTTCGTTGGAGAGAAAAACAAAATGGAGAAGATTCTAGGAAGGATGGTAACTTGGCAAATTTGTCTCTCTCTCACACTCGCTAGTAGGATTTACTAACTGAGACCCAGCATCAAACACCTATCAACCATGAATAAACCCTACTTCACCTATATTGGAACTCAAATAATAATTAACAGAAACTAAACACCAATTCAATAATTAAAAAGAAAACACAAATAGAAAAAAAAAAAAGACCTCTCTTTTCATGAATTACGATTCTCCTCCTCGGTCAGTTGCCAAGAAACGCCGAATCGCTTGGCACGGTGGATCTTCTTCTGAATATTGGAAGCCGGATCCACATCAACAACATCCCCTGCTACAGGCAGTGGCTACAGTGCTCTTTGAATGCTCGCCGTGCTTCGCATCGTAATTGACGGTAGTTACAGAAGGTTGATCGGAAGCCTCATCGGTTGGTTCTTCCTCTTCTTCTTCGAGGCGATTTGGTGGGCGTGACAGCAGCAGTAGTAGTGTCGTCGTTGAGGTTGAGTTGGTCTGATGAATCAATGGCCATTGTGTGAGAGAATCGAAGATTGCGTGAGAATGGCACCTCTAATCGCTTACTTCTTTCTCATCTAAGTTTTGGATTTTGATTTTGGGGGAAGGAGATGGTTTTGATTTTTGGGTTTTTGAGAAGAGAGAGGAATTATGGGTTTTAATTTTAGTTTTTAGAAGAGAATTGGGTTTTGTTTTGCGGTAAACAGTGTTTTGACGGGTGCCGGTTGCGGTGGTTTAAGTCTGGCAGGGGCTAGCAATGGCTGGCTCGACAAATCTCCACTGTGTCGCAAACTTTTTTTTTTTTTCCTCCTTCTCTTTCTCTGTATCGCAGTATCACTAGGTTTTCTTCTTTGTTGCAACGTTTTTTATTTTTTATTTTTTTATTACTTTAACCATTTTTTTTTAAATATATACGCAATCACTGTCAAACGGTGTTAAAAGCTTGTAAAGCAATATAATGTATTGCTTGTTTAAGTTAAGAGGGATGTTACGTTCATAATATTTTTACAATAAATTACAGGTAGTTAGTTGTTATTAGTTTAAATTTGAACCAAACACTAAGATTACTTTTTTGCCCCAATAATAACAATCAGTAATAACTTGCCACCTAAAATTTGTTGTAAAAATGTTGTGAAAATATTGTGGATATATAATTTCTCTTAAGTTAAACATGTCCGAATTTTAGATAGGCACTTTTCCTACATGGCATTACTTCCTTGATTATAGGAATCAACTTTCTCTCAGCTTCTGCTATTATGTATAATATATGATATGATATAGATATAGATATAGATATATTAATTGTAATATTTATGAAAGCTCAATAGTAAGCTACTAGAGCTAATAAAGACCCCTAAATTTAAATTATGACTAAATTGCTTTTAATCTACTCTACTATATACGGAATTAGAGTAATTACTATTGAATTAACCCAGGCTACTTGCTAGTGCATGGACATACATAATTAAAAATTAAGTATAAAAACACAAGGAGTAAGGGAAGAGATATGCAAACATAGGATAACACGACGATGTGTTGTTAAAAGGGAAAACCGAAGTACTTGGTGTAAAAACCTCTATGCGCTTCAAGTCGAATCAATCCACTAGTGCATAAGTTGGAGTACAATGATTACAAAACAGATTCTTCAAGCCTAGTCTATCCTATGTACTTAGACCCTCTGAGTTCCAGCTACTAACGAACTTTAACGAGCCTTGTCTTCATTAGCTTTTCGGGTTTCGCAATTGGCACAAATTGCATCCACAATAGAATGGCTTTACCCAATGCTTCCCAAGAGCTCCAAAACAACTCACAACACTTAGAATGAGTAAGAAATGTGTTTGGGCTAAGAACCTTTTAATGGATATGGAATTAGAGAGGCAAGACTAGTATGAGGAAAACTAAGAGAAATGTGTAGAGGATTGTAGTTAAGAAAACTCTATCTCTCCAATGGATTTCTAGGGATTTCTCTCTAAACCTCTCCTTATAATTTCATGGGTAATGTGGGCTTTTATATTGTAGGCAAAGAAATGAAGAAGGCACACAAAATAGGCTAGTAGTGCATCTTGCAAATTAGGTCGTGAGTTGCCTAAGTCGTGAGCCACTCGCGAGATGCCATCCACACTTGAACCTTTGAACTTCCAAAATGTGCTCCTTACATGAACTTTCACGAGTTGCGTAACTCACAAGCTAGTCGTGAGTTACACTATTCTTCACAGTTCTTCACCAATTTCTCACACTGAACCTGTTAGGATATAAAAGTTTAGAACAATTGGCAAACTGTGAGCACAAACTTGTCTATAAATAGATCTTAGTGTCTATAGAGTTTCTTAGACAATGTTCAAGGTGTTACAAGTTAGAACACAAGAATATACAAGCTGTAGAAAGAAGAATTCAAATTTAATGAAATCCGATCTATCGAAAATTAGATCCAACTGATAGAAAATTGCAACCATGAAATTTCTGCAGAATTTTATTTCAACCTAAACTCTACTTAATCTTTTTGGGCTTCAAGTGAAACACTTCTAGTATGTAAAGAGAAACCTTAACTATGTTTTCAGAGCTTTTTGAGAGACTTTGAAGGTGCTCTTATGAGATCTAAAAGGTACCGTGCCTTCCTCTTTCAAAGTCACTACTGGAAATCATTCTCATATCATTAGATTTGGTATACCTGAAGTTGCTGCAACAAAATCAACAATTGTTGATGATCTAAACCTTCAAGGGTGGTCTTGGAGTCAAAAACTGAAGAGTTTGTGTTGCTAAACTTTTGAATGAGATCTCAAAGTCACAAGCAAGAGTGCTTGTGTTGGTATAAATCTGAGAAGAGAAGGAGTCTGTGAATTCTGAGCTTGTACGTGGTCATGTCAGTAAGTTACTACATGAGGTAGTAATAGATTTAGGGTTAAATCTGATTCTAAAAAGTTTGATTCTCTTATAATAGATTTCTTTTACATTAAAGATAGTTAAGTCAAATCATTCCTAGGTTTTTGCTTTGAAACAGTTCGTTTCATCGGTTTTCCTAAGTCATCATATTGTGGTGTTATTTAAATTTCCGCCTTTGTACAAGATATGATATATTCTTGTTTTGACCTAGATCTGAATAAAAAACCTAATAATCAACTTGGTTAATTAATTAGGTTAGATAATTTGGTTTAAGGGGTCTAAACAAACAAATAGAACCCATTACATTGAATCCCACAAACATACAAGGAAATAATTGAAGAATTACAATCAAATTTGACATGGAATTAACGCCAGCAAAACATAATTGAAAATAAAAAATTTACACGATATATTATACGAATTTAGAAGATTAACGATTGTTCTTATGTAGTAGTTAGGGCTATCCACAAGTTGGGCTGAATTAAGTTTGGGCTTAACTAGTAACCAACCCAACCTAATTGAGTGAAGAATAAACTCGACGTTGACTACCACTAACCACGAGTCAAGTTGGCTTTGGCTCAGGTGGATGATGGTCAATTTTAGGCAAAATCAACAAAGCAACAACAGGCAAAATTAACAAAGCATGAGATTTCGATGGATCTCATCTAATTTGCTCTAGATCTTGGTGAGATCTTGATGGATATAAAAGAGAGAGAGGAAGAATGAGGGTTAGAAGGAATGTCGGTTTGGCTTCTGTCAGATTTCAATACCCAAAACCACCACTCGACCCGCACCTCTCAATTTCTAATGTTGGATACCCACTGTTGATCACTAGCTACTCAGATTGAGTTGGTTTTAGTTCGGGTGGTGACAATTCTGGCGGTTCCATTGGGTTGTCGGTTGGTATGGACAATCCTAGTAGTAGCATATAATAAACCATTATTTAAACAAAGTTATTGATTACATTATTTAAACAAATTTAGAAGAGTAACGTTAGCGCTTACGTCATACTAACATATGTCGGTGTGTTTATGCCAATTAAAAACTAAATAAATAATGTTAAGGACATATTTTATGTAATTGGCTAATCCTTTGACAAAACGCACTTTACTTGTAGTTGGGTAGATCTAGGATGTATTTAATACTTCAAGAAACATGTTGTTTAAGCCAAGTATTAAAGTCATGAAGATTGGACCAAAAAACAAGTGAAGAAGGGTTGTTCATTAAAGTTGGACAGATTCTCAACAACTCTAGACAGATAGTTATCTATCGAGATTTAATGAATCTCGACAACTCTCGACATATTCTATCTATCGAGGTCTCGACAGCTGCTTGATAGATACTATCTATTGAGAATTACGAAATCAAAATTTTTAGATCTGATTTTTAGCCCATACTGACTTGTATGTGTAGGGTTTTTTTTCTCATAACCCTAGACATATATAAGGCTTATTTTAAAGGTTGTCACATATGAGAATAGAAGGAGAACACATGTAAAAGGTGACCGATACCTTATTCGCTCTAAAAGAAGCTATTGCGTCTTTTGCGCCTTAGAGTTTTGTAACCAAGTGCTTCTTAATTTTTATTGTTGATGAAGTGAAGAACTTTGCAGCCAATATTCTTCTTCCTCAAGTTGGTGAGTGAGTTATGTATTGGGATCCGTGCAAAGAAGTTAGTCACGTACTAGGATTCGTGCATCAAAGGGTGACATTCATATAGTGAAGAGTTTAGAGGTTCTGAAGCGGTAGAAGATTTCTACTGTAAGTTCATCTACGAGGATTGTAGAGTCTAGGGACAAAGGTTTTGTACTAGATCTAAAACTTCTTTTTACTATAGCGAATTGCTTTCCCTCAGGTTTTTTTACTGTAAAACTAGTTTGTTTCATTGGTTTTCTAGGTCATCATATCGTGTCTTATTTAATTTTCTGCTGTGCATGATATTGATATGATATTGATGTTTGTTTGTTTAACAAGTTTTATTCATAATAAATTTTATTAACAACTTAGGTTTAAAACTTGTTAATTCTATCAAACGGGGTCTAAATTCCCCAACAAATAAAAATCTTCTTTCTAACTTCCCTTTAGTATTCAATTATTTCATATTCTTGTACAGCTGCCTAAGTCAAACAATGGTGAATAAGTCATTTATTATATAATAAAAGTTGAGCTTAGAAGTCGTGGTTATGCCAAATGGTTTAACTAAATTGCAATTATTTTTTTAAAGTTGTGGTTCACCAAATTACAACAATATTTTGGATAAAAACAATGTTTAAGACAAAGACAATAACATATTTAGTCTTATCAATTTTTTTGATAAAATAACAATAAGTGTTTTAACAAAATATGCAACTTTCATCTAAGTTTTTGTTGATAGAGACAACAACTTTTTTGTGATTATCTATTTGTTTGAATAAAGTAACAATAAGCGTTTTAACAAAACATGCAACATGCATCTAACTTTCAATTGATAGAGACGATAACTTGTTTTTTAAATAAAGTAACAATAAGTTGTTAGGATTAGTGCCTTTAAATCCTATTATATGATGCTATGCATGATATTGTGTATGATATTATGTATGACATGATGTATGACTTAATATTATGATTGATAAATTTGTTTTATTATAATCTAAAATAATGGTAACATAAATATGAGACATTATCATATAGTCCATAAGATGCATAGTATGTGATTTATGTGAATAGTCACAAAAGATATAAATCACAAGTTTTTTGTAAATTCAGAATTATAGTTCATAGTCGGTGATGAAATTGGGCAGTTCATCTGCGAAGACTATAACGTATCAACTAAGATAATTTGTTTTGATCATAGAAATGGAGATTTCTATTTGACATGTTGATATGTTTTAAGAGTTAAGACATATTGAACTGGACTGCTGTAAGATTTATTATTCTCCTAATGACTATCAAATGAATAATAAACTCACGACTCTATTTACATGAACTCTTAATCCTGAGAGAATAATTGATTTAATCATGAGGTGTAGGTTACTTTGATATATTAGGAGTGAGATCTAATTTCATGGTCAAAACCTCAGTATGTTGGACAGTTACATTTAGTGTTGATAAAACATATATTCTCAAGATGAAATTCATAGTCTCTTAACGTAGATAAAAAATATTCCTTGGAGATAAGTTTAATGGATCAGTTATTCAGAGAGTTGGGCCTAACCACTTTGGTAAGAAGTTACTAAAGTATATATTTATGAAATTGGATTTCATAAATATATGTTAAATAATTTTAAAGGATTAAACCGGGTACTTAAGGAAAAGATGTAGTAATTTACAAAGTGGCAGTCTACATTCATGACTTTATATTAGTACGAATATTTTATGAAAGGGTTGCATGTATAATAAAGTCTTGGGATATAATTTATAAATAAGGCCTAGAGTGCAACTATATTTATAGAGCGGTATTAAATATAGTTAATGGTAACTTTGGACTTGTCAGGAGTTGACAGAAAAGCCCAAGACCCATTGGAGCTAGTGTCTTATTGGTCCCTTTTGGTCTTACTCCAAGCCACATACTAAAACTCAATTGGAAAGGCCCAAAAAGCCTAGCCCAATTAGATAATCAGTTATAAAGAGAGAGAACCATACGTAATTTTAATATATGAAAAAGAGAGACATCATTGTGAAATGGTGTGTATGTGAGTGTTGGAAACTCTCTCATTCTCCCTTGAACAAAAACTGATTAAGAGACCACACATCTTGGATGTTAGTGGAATTGGAGTGAAGATTAAAAGTGTTCTCAAGAACTTATGATCTTTGGTTTTGAAATTCACCACATCAAGGTACACTCTCTTATACTTGAATTCTATAATTTGTATCGTACATGTTAACAATTACGAATGAAATAAATCCGTTATTTATTTTTTTTTTTTCTGTTTTGTATGTTCTGTATGTGATACAAACATGTAATTTTCCATCAAATGGTATCAGAGCAGTCTTCAATTCAAATCTGTATAACATGTTTTATGAGTTTTGGAATTTGAGATAATAGTTTCATGATGTTAGAAGATTGTATATGTATTTAATTTTCTGCATGGTTGATAAAACTATGATTTGATAAAAACTAATATTGATGTTATGATGTTGTTTAATTTTGAATTTAAGTATGTTAAATTGATCTTTAAGGCTATAGCATCAATGAAATTTAGTTTTGATAACAAATCCCATCTATTATGTTAATATGGTGGTTGTTTGTTCATGGAAAATCGTTGAAAATTGTTCAGATGTTTCCTTTAGAAAACTGAAAACACGGGTTTTTCGAGGGTAAGCTTTACTTGCGAAATAGTCGCGCAACAGTCACGAAAGCTTCTGTCTGAATTTTGTGTTTTCACAAAATATTTCTCGCATAAGCTTTACTCGCGAAACAGTCACGAAAGTTTTTGTCTGATTTTTGTGTTTTCATTTTTTTTGCCATAATTCATTTTCGCGGGAAGGGCTTAGTCACGATATACTCACGAAAATTTCACTGAAGGGATTTTTGAACTTTTTCTAAGTGTTTTCATATATATAAAGTGCAAGGCTGTGTGTAATTAGATTATGCAAGTTTTATACTTAGAAAACCTTTAATTTAAAACATCTAGTGGAAGAGAGATACAAGAGTTGGATCTCATGGCCTCCATTGTCGGTTTATAGTATTGTGATTAAGCACCTCGCCTTGGTGTATATGCCTTGCTCCCTTCGGAGGGTCTTTAATTCATGATACTACAAATTAAAATTCTTAATGATAGATAATATGTGTTTTTACATTAAGAACGACTATGCTACCGTGGAGTTACTTAATGACTCACATAGAATTCAATCAATGGTGTACACTAGACTAAGTTTAACATTAACCTCCCTTTGGAGCTATGTCATTATTACTTAGAGGCTAAATGAAATACGACATATTATTAGTGTTTGATAAGAGTTATCATGATAGCACTAATAATGAGAATAGTTCTCAATCAATCATAGTGTTTATAATTTACTTGCTTCCAAGGAATTTTAAGCATGGGATTGGGTTGTTGTTGCATATATTATTTATGGTTTTATTAAGGTTCTATATTATATGCTTATATGCTAAATTGATAATGTCCAGTTTACTTATTATATCCATGTTTATTATTTTCAGATTTGAAAATGGTATCATTTAGCCCATTTGTTACTATTCATAATCAAAACAAACTAACTGGATCTAATTATGTTGACTAGAAAAGAAACTTGGACATTGTTCTTACAGCTGAAGAGCATAAATACGTGCTTACTCAACCATGTCCTAGTTTTCCTTCATTAGATGCTCCTCTTGAGAAAAAACAACGATATGATCATTGGCAAAAATTTAATGAAATGGCCAAGTGCTATATTCTAGCATTCATCTTAAATGTTCTACGGCATCAAATGCAGGATGTAGAACTAGCTTCGGACATTAGGCTAGTTTAAAGAAGATGTTTGGTGAGCAAGTCCGTTCAGTAAGGATAGAAACCATAAGACAAATTTATAATACCAAAATGGCTGAAAGTAGTTCAGTGAGAGAGCATTGTCTTACAATGATCTCTAATCTGAATACATTGGAAGTTTTAGGTGCTGACATTAATGGAGAATCCCAAGTGGATATGATACTCCAGTCACTACCAGAATCATTCAAGGAATTCAGGCTTAATTATAACATGAACAAAAAGATTTATTCTTTGTCTAAATTAATGAATGAGTTAGTGGCAGCGGAAGGCATCCTTGGTACTTATAGTGTTAAAGCCAATGTGGGTGAAACTTCTATTTCTCAACCTAAGTCGAAAGGCAAGGGTAAGAAGAAGAAGAAGAAGAAGAAGAAGAAGAAGAAAGACTTCATTAAGTAAGAGAGTAAACAAATTGCCTTAGGGGTTGCTGACAAAGGAAAGAAAACCAAAGGAAAATATTTCCATTGTGGTGAGAAAGGACATTGGAAGAGGAATTGTCCAAAGTTCAAAGCTGCCAAGAATAAGGGTATAAAAAGTTCCTTTCTTCTTGAAATATGTTTGGTACAGAATCCTACGGATTTCTGGTGTGTGGATTTAGGTTGTACTAATCATATCTGCAATTCTTTGCAGGAGTTTTAAGAGACCAGAAAGCTGAATGAAGGGGAATTGTTTCTTACTTTGGTTGATGGGAGTAGGATTTCGGTTGTAGCTGTTGGAGTTGTTAATTTATGCTTTGAGTCTAGGGTTTTAATATTGGAAGACTGTCTATTCGTACCTAATGTTCGTAGGAATTTAATTTCTGCAACTTATTTAGGTAAACATGGATATTGTGTTATCTTAAAGAACAGTGTTGTAATAAAAAAGGATAAAGTGTTTATCTGTTCTGGCAATATTGTGGATGGTTTTTATATTTTAACTCCTAATAAACATAAATTATACAATTCTGAATTAGATAATGACTCTCATGTAAAATCATTAAAGAGAAAGTTTCCTTCTACAAGTGATACATATCTTTGATACTTGCGTTTGAGTCATATTAAATTTAAATAGGATTCAAAGACTAATCAAAGATGGACTTTTACAACCCATGGACTTTGATGAATATCTTGTTTGTGAATCTTGTTTGGAAGGTAAAATGATCAAATGATCTTTTAATGCAAAAGGTAAAAGAGCCCAAGAGTTGCTTGAATTAGTTCATACAGATGTATGTGGTCCTAGGTCAACCCAAGCAAAAGGAGGCTATCAGTACTTCATCACTTTTACGAATGATTATTCACGATATGGTTATGTGTACCTAATGAGACGGAAGTCTAAAGCCTTTGAAGAGTTCAAAGAGTTTAGGGCTGAAGTTGAGAATCAATTGAGTAAACGCATAAAGGCCATTCGGTCTGCTCGAGGTGGCGAATACCTTCTTGGGGATTTCAAGGATTACCTAATTCAGAATGGGATTGTATCTCAATTGATTGCACCTGGAACTCCTCAATAAAATGGTGTAGCGGAGAGAAAGAATAAGACTTTTTTGGAAATGGTTAGGTCCATGATGAGTTACTCAACTTTACCAATTTCTTTTTGGGGGTATGCCTTAGATACAGCAATATATCTTTTGAATTTAGTTTCATCAAAATCTATTCCTAAAACACCCATTGAATTGTGGAGTGGGCGTAAGCCTAGTATGAGATATCTCCACATTTGGGGTTGTCCAACACATATGCTAAAGGGGAAGCCTGATAAGTTGGAACCAAAATCAAAAGTATGTTTGCTTGTGGGTTATCCAAAAGAAACTAGGGGTTATTTATTCTATAGTCGAAATGATAACAAAGTATTTGTTAGTACCCATGCCAAATTTTTGGAAAATGACTATATGAATTGAAAGTTCAAAAAGCGTGTAAATCACCTTTAAACGTTTAGACCCCCAAATTACAAATTATCAATTCAAGCTTATAAACAAACAATATACGTGCGGAAAATGTAAATAAGCTAAAACAAAATTGATAACATAATCTAATCCAAATAAAATCACATCCACAACACAAATTAAATGGCAAAGATTAAGGGAAGAGAGATGAAAATATAGGGACAACACAACGATGTGTTATTGAAGAGGAAACCGAAGCTCTCGGTGTAAAACCTCTCCACCGCCCTCCAAGCGGTCAATAATCCACTAAAGAATGTAGTTGGAATACATGGACAACAGAAGACCCTCCAAGCCTAATATACTCAGTGTACCTAAGCCCTCCAAGCTCCTACTCTAACGAGGTTGCGCCGAACCTATTTCTTCTTTAGCTTACCGGATTCCACTATAGCCCATAGCATCAACCAATATGAAATTGGTCCCTTCTTAACCGCTTTCCAAAGTACCAAACAGCCTTCTCACAGATATGGGTATGGTGAGAAAAGGTTTTGGTAATGTACCTCTCAAGGATGTAACAATGGAGAGGAAAGGAGTAGAGGAATTTGGAAAGTCTCTATGTGAAGATTATGGATGAGTCAATCTTGTTTTTATTTAGGGTTTCTCTCTCAAAATTCTTTCTAGAAGCTCTCTACATTTCTTGGGTATAAGGGGTATTTATAGTGGAGTGAGAAAGGAATGCGAAGAGTTAGGTTTTTCCAAACAAGGTTGGCTGGCGACTTAGCCTCGCGACTTGACTTAGTCGCAAGTTCAAGCTGTGAGCAAATAGAATGGCCAGACTGGACTTTTTGTCCTGTAGTGCTATAGCTGGCGTGACTGTTCATCTTCTCAGCATGCTTCACTCGTGTGCATCATCTAGTGGCTTGTAAGCCACAAGCCAGCCGCGAGATCCAGCCGCGAGTCCCTACTTCATTGCACAGTCTTAAGCATTTTTTCACACTTTTTCACACACTACTCTTACAAGAATCCCACCTAAATACAGGGTTTCTAACTGCTGAATTACAAGCAAATTGGCATCGAGTAAAGCCAACAAAATGGTTGATAAATTTCAACCTTACAATCTCCCCCTTTGGCTATTCCGTGACAAAACCCTAAAGCAAACTCTAGACTTAACATGTGAGTTGGGAACAGTTGAACAAAACTCACTCACACCTAACTCTAGAATCTATGTAGCTCTTGAATCATAAGAACAAGTGTCTCCTGAAACACAACAACATAATATGATCATTGCATGCAAAAAAAACTTATAATGCATATGAGACAAGCACATTGCGATTAAGCACAATGGAGTAAAGTAATAAACCAAAGCTTGACTAAACAGGCAATCACTATAAAATAGTGACCACAATATTAATTCACACTTGGAATGAACATCCGGACATGCAAGTTATTAAGCTTAAAAGCAAAGAATCATTTGCATGTCCAACACTCAACCAATGCACAATACGTGAAGTATACGCATCTAGGAACAAGATTCTACTAGGGCACAAGAGTGATGTACTAAAAGCAGTGCATAGCAAAACATCAAGTACATAAGCTACAAAATATAGGTACAAACACATAAAGGCTGCCTAAGCATGGTACAAACCATAAAAAGACTACAAATTATGGAAAATAAACCCTAAAAGCTTACAAAAGCAACATGGGTACAGATCACAATACAGTGAAACAACTTAAATATATAAATATGATCCAAAGACAATACTAAACATATAAGTTAAAAACAAATCAGCCAAAAGTATGTGTGTGGGTGTATAAATCAGTATTCCTTCTCTATAGTCCTTTCGAGCTCACACAACTCCCCCTTTCATTATGCACACTTCCCATTCTTGTATTACTCTCCCCCTTACTGTATGCTATCTCTCCCCCTTTCAGCTCCCCCTATCAGCATCATCTCCCCCTTTTTGTCATGGCATAGCTAGTCCTTATCGTCCTCTAGCTTCTTTTGAATTTGATCTAATTGGGTTTAGAGAGAAGTGAACTTCGTATCACAATGAAGGGTGTGATGGTGCAGAAGAGAGACTAGTCCTGCTTATGTCATGGACAGATGTCAAAAGGTTGTCTAACTTCTCATCATAGGAGGAGGAACTGGTGCGAGAACCATCATGAGATGTTGATGTATCTGTCTTGATTCCCTTCTGATTATGTCCAATGCTAGCATTGAGTGTACGAATGTTGATTGGACTAGGCTTCGTGTAGGGAGACTCATCTGCTAATGGATAAATGCCTTTGAGTTTTAATATCCTTGAAACGAGGCAACAAAAAGGAATGCATGTCCTTGAGTCAGTTCTTGCAGCAGTTTTTCACAGAATATGAATGATATGAGCGCAAATGTCGATCTCTTCATCAGTAATCAGATCATGTAAGAACAGGGCCCTCCCGTGATTCATGTAGCCGGTGCTGGATAGAGGATACAAATTGTTGAACATAATTATTGTAAGCACCCTTAGTTCTGGGGATAGGGAGGAAACACTCATTGAGTTCCCAGAGTGTGAGAATTCCAAGTTTCTTCCAAGAGCATCTCGAAGTAAATCTTCCTCTGGATTCAACTCATCATACACCGGTGGCTTGGTGAATATTGGCCGGTTGATGTTTAGAATTTCTGCTAGTTAAGTGGGAGTTACAGAGAAAATCTTTCCTATAACCCAACATTTGAGTTCCTCACCCTCAATAATGGCATTAACATAGAACTGTTTCACCAAATTTTTGTTTGCATCATCAAGATCGGAGAGAAGAAAATTCCAATCCTTGGTGGCAAACCATTCAGGGATTTTGGTGTCCTGAAGAGACAGTTGGTCAAAAACTTGTTCAATCAATGGAGTGACATCTATAAAACAGTTCTCATAGGTCTGAAAAGCCGCATAAGATATGAACTTGTGTTAATCATACAGTCCCGTTGTGAATCGGGTCCTTTTTAACTTTGGAGAGAGATCATCAACATTAATTGCAGGCTCTTTCCCTTTACTGCTGCTTCCTTTCACAGCTGCTTTTTTCAATGGAGACATTTTTATGCTGCATCATGTTTCAGCAAAGAGCAACATAGACCACACAAGACAACAAACTCTATTAGCTCAGAGTCAGTTTCAAAAATAGGAATATTGAGGAAAAACCCTAAAAACATGAGATTTGGGTCACAATCATGTCAAAGAATGTGTGAGAACTACAAAAAGAATTACAGCCAAAGACAATGTGAGACAACACATATCCAACACAATCCATACGACAATCTATTCAGATCAACAAATACTCATATGCACGAATTCATGGCACAAATATCCACAAGAATACACAATCCAAGAAGACTTGGTCAAGAAAAGTGAAATACAATGAGAGAGAAACGGAAACCAGACATTTTCTTGAAGATTAGTGAACAAGTGAGGAAGAATGTGGAGAGATTGTGTGAGAACACAGTGATCTTCAAAGAAGGGAAGACGAAAAGTCATGAGATGAAATGGAAAATGAAAAGCTGTTGAAACCATTTCTGGAAAAAAAGACTTCAGTATGCAAAACACGCATTTTTCGTGACTAAATCAAGTCGCATGCAAGTCGCCAGTTCCAGTTGCTAGATCACGAAAGAAACAAATTTTAAAAAATTTGATTAAGTGTTTTTCGCGATTGGAAGTTCTACCCGCGAAGTAAGCTGCGAAAATTTCTGTGTACCCCTCGTGACTAGACCTACCACCCACGAACAAGTTGCCAATTTGAGCCATGAAAAACATAAAGATCCAAATTTTGAAAAATATTCTAAGTATTTTTTGCGACTGGGACATTTACCCTCCAGTGAATCGCGAGAAATTTCTGTATGGGCTCGCGACTTGGGCATGCGACTGGACCAACCTGCGACTGGACCAACTCGCGACTGAGTCGCCAAAACAGGGCAACATTATTTCTGAAAGCTTGACCTTTTTCAAAGAACAAAATACTTTCCCAACATAACTTAAAAACTCAAAAATCTTTATGTGTTTAATTAACAAAGATTGAGCATGTAAAAACACATTTATCTCAATTATAGAAGTATGCATATATGACCTCCCACAAAACTTGATAGCATAAGAATGAAGCTTTTCATTTGGCTCCATTTACAACAAATCAGTTGATCTTTTTGAATCAGTACATTTTATTGTGAGATCGATGCCAGAAATTTTGATATTTTAATTGATGAGATAGCCTTTGGCTTTTGGGCACCATACATTTTATAAGGTCGCTTTCCCTTTTTCCTAATCAAATACTAGTATGTGCGACAGGCTTTTGCAGCTCAATATCTCTTTTCATTTGGAGATTTTTACTTAGTGAGCTCTTTTAGGCAAAAACAGTAAATAAAAGAGTGGGAAGATATATAGGCACAAGTCTATGCATGTCTCAAGATTAACAAAACCATTCACTAATCAGTCATGACAAATTTGAAGATCTATTTACAATAGTCATATAGATGTCAAGATTTTTCCCACAATAAAATGAGTGCATAGGGAACAAGCTATACTTGTAGATGCACAAGGCGATTAGTACGAAGGTACAAGGAAAAACATGTTTTGAGACAAAAATCAACAAAGGCGATACAACTTTTAGGATTTTCTACTTTTTATGTGTTTTTGGATTTTTGACAAAAACAAGAAAAGATTGATCAACAGCAAGGTAAAACATTTAAAGAAAGTAGCAAACAAACAGAGCATGCTATACAAGTAGCCAACAAAAGAGTGTGTGTTATAAAAAAAAGAGAGGAAGAACACACAATACTCAAGAGTTTCAAGGAATAGTACCAACACCAATGGACTTACGGAGTGATTTAAATTGTGGACCATTGAGAGGTTTGGTGAAGATGTCAGCCTTTTAATTGTCAGTGTGTATGAACTCAAGACTCATAACTTTATCTTCCACCAAATCTTAGATGAAATGGTAGCATATCTCTATGTGTTTTGACTTTGAATGTTGAATTGGTTTCTTAGAGAGATTTATGGCATTGGTGTTATCACAGAAAACACACATTATATCTTGAGGAATCCCATAGTCATGAAGTAGCTTCTTCATCCAAAGGAGTTGTGTGCAACAACTTCCAACGGCTATGTATTTAGCTTTAGCCGTAGAAAGAGACACAAAGTTTTGTTTCTTGCTCATCCAAGAGATAAGGTTGTTACCAAGGTAGAAGTAGCCTCCCGAAGTACTCTTTCGATCATCCACACTTCCAGCCCAGTTTGCATCTGAATAGCTGGCAAGACAAGCATTCGAGTCCTTTGAATACCATAACCCATAATCTGGAGTTCCATTGATATATCGTATGATTCGCTTCACAGCAGTTAGATGAGATTCCTTTGGAGCAGTTTGATATCTAGCACAAACACCAACGCTAAATGCAATATCTGGTCTACTAGCTAAAGATAGAGTAAGCTTCCAATGATACTCCTATACAAGGTTGGACTCACTTCTACTCCTGAAGAATCAACATTCAGCTTCGTGGATGAACTCATGGGAGTGAAGGCGTGCTTTTTGGAGTCTAGTCCAAACTTCTTGACAATATTTCTAGCATACTTTTCTTGAGAGATGAATATGCATTCCTTCTTTTGTTTGACTTGAAGGCCTAAGAAAAATGTAAGCTCCCCCACCATACTTATCTCAAATTCTTTTTTCATCTCCTCAGAGAATTCTATAGCCCGATCATCAATGGTAGCTCTAAACACTATGTCATCAACATATACTTGAGCCACTAGAAGATAATCTTCATCATTTTTGACAAATAATGTCCAGTCGGCATACCCCCTTTTACATCCTTTATCTAGGAGGTAATGGGTAAATCGATCATACCAAGCTCTAGGAGCTTGTTTTAAGCCATACAAGGCTTTTTTCAATCTCAATACATGATAAGGGAAGTGAGGATCCTCAAAACCTTTGGGTTGTTCAACAAACACTTCTTCATTCAGGTATCCATTTAGAAATGCACATTTTACATCCATTTGATAGAGTTTAAAGTTCATAGTACATGCAATTGACATAAGAATGCGAATAGACTCAAGTCTTGCCACAAGAGTGAAAGATTCATCAAAGTCTACTCCTTCTACTTGAGAGTATCCTTGAGCCACTAACGAAGATTTATTCCGTATAATCTCTCCATCTTCATCTGTCTTATTTTTGAAGATCCATTTGGTGCCGATGACATGAACATTTTCAGGCCTTGAAGCAAGTTCCCATACATCATTTCTCATAAATTGATTCAGTTCTTCATGCATTGAGTCAACCCAATTTTCATCTTGGAGAGCTTCTTCTACCCTTTTTGGCTCAAATTTGGCAAGATAGCAATGGTATGTAACATGATTGGCCAGAAGTATGTTTCCTTTTCTAAGGTGAAGACCTTCATCTAAAGATCCAATGATGTTGCTATCCAGATGGTTCTTAATTACTCTTGATGATGGCTTCTTTGATGTGTGGAATTCATCATTCTGGGAGATGAAAGGTTGAACTTTCGAAGGAGTGAGAGGACTTGATGGTCTTGACATTGATATTGTTTCCATTCTTGAATTCATGGGAGTTGATTCCTTTTCTGGTGTAGGTGCTTCAACTTCTATATCAAGAGCTTCAACCTCAACAGTGGGTTTATTAGTGCTTGGTCCTTCTCCATCATCAACCATCCCTACGTTTGTTATGGGATCATCAATTTTTACATTGATGGACTCCATTGCCGTCTTGGTTTTCTTGTTGAAAACTCTACATGCTCGGCTAGTAGTAGAATACCCAAGGAAAATGCCTTCATCATTTTTTGCATCCAATTTTCCAATATTCTCTCAATCATTTAGAATGTAGCACTTGCTTCCAAACACTCGGAAGTACTTCACTTTCGGCTTCTTTCCATTCCAAATTTCATAAGTGGTCTTCTTTGTTCCCACTCGGAAGAATATTCTATTACCAATGTGGAATGAAGTATTCACAGTTTCTCCCCAAAATTTTTAAGGAATTTGCTTGTTTAGTAGCATAACTCTTGCCATTTCTTGAATCACCCAATTCTTCCTTTCAACCACCCCATTTTGTTGAGGAGTTTTGGGGGTTGAAAATTTCTTCTTTGATACCATTTTTCTCACAAAAGGACTCAAATTTTGAATTCTTAAACACCTTGCCATGATCACTCCTTATTTTGACAATAGGAACCCCTTTCTCATTTTGTAGTCTCTTGCAAAGAATTTCCAATTTTTCACATGCTTATGATTTTTCTCTAAGAAATTCAACCTAAGTGTATCTTGAGAAACCATCAACAATGACCATAATGTACCTCTTTTCCCCTAAACTCTCAGTTCTTGTAGGCCCCATTAGGTCAACGTGAAGTAGCTTTAAATAATGTGAGGTAGTGATCACATTCACCTTGTGATGACTTGCCTTTGTTTGCTTTCTCATTTGGCATGCACCACAAATGGTCTTCTCCACCTTTCCAAACTTTGGAAGTCCCTCAACCGCTTCTAGTTTAGATACTTTAGCTACTTGTTTAAAATTTGCATGCCCAAATCTGTGATGCCAAAGTTCCAACATGTCCACACGTGCATTTTTGCATAGGTGTCATAGGAACTACTCCATAGCAATTATCGGTAGTCCTATTTCCCTCCAAGACTTGAATCCCTTTTTCATCAATGATTATGCACCCCTTCTTTGAGAATTGAACAAAGAAGTCCTCATCACATATTTGAGTGATGCTTATGAGATTCACCTTCAGCCCTTCAATGTATAAGACATCTTTCAACAAAGGTAATCCCGGTATCTCAACAATCCCTTTGCCAAGAACTTGAGCATGACTCCCATCTCCAAATGTCACATAGTCACCAACCTTCTCTTTGAGTGATTTAAAAAATGATTTATCTCTTGTCATATGGCGAGAACAACCACTATCAAGATACCATAAACATGAATTGAATACCTTCAAAGAGGTGTGCACAAATAAGCAAGCATGGGATAAGCATTCTTGTCCCTAAAACAGAAATTCATCTTCATTTTTCATGCTTTTGTTCGATTGAATTTTCTTTTTCAGATTATCAACCTTCTCACACTATATTCTATTTCTTCTTTTGTACTTCTTAATCAAAGAGTTAGACTCACATAGACTATTGTGTAAGATGAGATTCTTATTTTCAAAATATTTCAGCATGTGAACAAACATCCTAGCATGTTTCTTTGCTTTTAACAACTCTAAGATTTCATTGTTGGAACACCCTTCAATCATACATATAGAGTCATTATCACAAATATTGAAACCACAATTCAGCATAGCCTTTTCCATAACAAAGAGGGGTCTAGGATCGTACTTAGGTAATTAAACCACTTCAAGTACACCCGCTCTGATACCAATTGAAATTTCAAAAAGCGTGTAAAACACCTTTGAACGTTTAGACCCCCAAATTACAAATTACCAATTCAAGCTTATAAACAAACAATGTACGTGTGGAAAATGTAAATAAGCTAAAACAGAATTGATAACATAATCTAAACCAAATAAAATCACATCCACAACACAAATTAAATGGCAAAGATTAAGGGAAGAGAGATGCAAACATAAGGACAACACAACGATGTGTTATCAAAGAGGAAACCAAAGCCTTCAGCGTAAAACCTCTCTGCCGCCCTCCAAGCAGTCAATAATCTACTAAAGAATGTAATTTGGATACATGGACAATAGAAGACCCTTCAAGCCTAATATACTCAGTGTACCTAAGCCCTCCAAGCTTCTACTCCAACGAGGTTGAGCTGAACTTATTTCTTATTTAGCTTACTAGATTCCGCTACAGCCCATAGCATTAACCAATATGAAATTGGTCCCTTCTTAACTACTTCCCAAAGCACCAAACAGCCTTCTCACAGATATGGGTATGGTGAGAAAAGGTTTTGGTAATGTATCTCTCAGAGATGTAACAATAGAGAGGAAGAGAGTAGAGGAATTTGGAGAGTCTCTATGTGAAGATTGTAGATGAGTCAATCTTGTTTTCTCTAGGGTTTCTCTCTAGAAGCTCTCTACATTTTGTGGGTATAAGGGGTATTTATACTGGAGTGAGAATGGAATGCAAAGAGTCAGGTTTTTCCAAATAGGGCTGGCTGGCGACTTGGCCTCTCGACTTGACTGAGTCGCGAGTTTAAGCCGCGAGCAAACATAATGGCCAGGCTGTACTTTTTGTCTTGTAGTGCTACAGTTGGCGTGACTGTTCATCTTCTCAGTATGCTTCACTTGTGTGCATCATCTGGCGGCTTGCAAGCCGCAAGCCACTTGAGAGATTTAGCCGCGAGTCCTTGCTTCACTGCACAGTCTTGAGTATATCTTCACACTTTCTCACACACTACCCTTACAAGAATCCCACCTAAATACAGGGTTTCTAAGTGCTAAATTACAAGCAAATTGGCATGGAATAAAGCCAACAAAATGTTTGATAAATTTCAACCTTACATTAATAATTTCACTCCTAGAAGTAGAGTTGTATTGGTTGAAATGAATGAATTTGTAAATCAACAACTATTGGATAAAACTAGGGATGATGTGGCTGTATTGGATACACCATAAGATACTACTCATGAGATGTCTAGTATATAGATGCCTCATCGTAAGTGGGAGAATTGTTTGTCCTCCTATAAGATTTATAGGTTTTGGAGAAACTTGTGAAGTTATCTCAAAAGAGGCTGAATCGGATCTCTACACTTATGAAGAGGTAATAAATGATATAGATGCACATCATTGGGTTAATGCTATGAAATCTGAATTAGATTTCATGTATTCCAATCAAGCTTGGGATCTTGTAGAGGTGCCTAACGGCATTAAACCTGTTAGTTGCAAATGGGTTTACAAGAGAAAGAGAGGGATAGATGAAAATGTTGAAACCTTTAAAGCAAGGCTAGTGGCGAAATGGTATACACAAAAAGAAGGTATTGATTATGATGAAACTTTTTTGTCAGTAGCCATGCTTAAATCTATCAGAATTCCCCTATCCATTGCTGCTTATTATGATTATGAGATTTGGCAAATGGATGTCAAGATTGCATTTCTTAATGAAAATCTTGAAGAAGAAATCTATATAGCAAAGAACTAAAAGGATATGGTATGCAAGTTAAAAAGATTCATTTATGGACTTAAGCAAGTATCTAGGTCATGGAACATCAGATTTGATCAAGTAATCAAATCATTTGATTTTAAACAAAATCTTGATGAACCATGTGTGTACAAAAAACATCAAGATAAAGTAATAATGTTCCTAGTGCTTTATGTTGATGATATTTTACTCGTTGAAAATGATGTGGGGGTAATGTCATCAGTAAAGGTTTGGTTGTTTAGCCAATTTGATATGAAGGACTTGGGTGAGGTTAACTTTATTCTAGGGATCAAGCTTTGGCGAGATCACAAATTAAGATGTTAGGCTTATTACAAGCTGAATATATAGATAAGGTTCTAGAACGGTTTAACATGCAAAACTCCAAGAAAGGAAGTAATCCTTTCGAACATGGAGTTCCTCTGTTTGATGACCAAAGGCCTAAGACTCAAGAGGAAGAAAACATGATGAGATAAGTTCTTTATGCTTTTGCAGTAGGAAGTCTCATATATGTCATGCTTTGTACTAGACCGGATATTTGTTATTCAGTTGGCATGGTTAGCTGATATCAATCAAATCCAGGACTAAAACATTGGCAAGCTGTAAAGTATATTCTCAAGTATCTTAGGAGAACGAGAGATTATATGCTTGTTTACCAGTGTGAGGATTTGATTCCCGTTGGCTATACAAATTCAAAATTTTAATCAAATTTAGATTTCAAAAAGTCCACATCAGATTGTGTGTTCACCTAGGGAGCTAGAGCCATAAGTTGGAGGAGTGTTAAGTAATCTTGTATTGTAGATTCCGCCTTGGAAGCCGAATATGTTGTTGCTTGTGAGGCAGCAAAGGAAGCTGTTTGGCTCAAGAAATTCTTTTCTGATCTTGGTTTTGTGAGAATGGAACAAGTTCCTATTACATTGTTTTGCGACAATAGTGGAGTGGTTGCATAATCCAAAGATCCAAGAAATCACAAGAAAGGAAGGCACATTGAGAGGAAATACCACATCATTCGAGACAATGTTGCTCGTGCAGATGTAGTGGTAGCAAAGATTGAAAGTGCAAATAATCTAGCAGATTCCTTTACCAAAACCTTGCCTCAAAGGATTTTCGAGTCACATTTGGAAGGAATGAGAGTTAGATTAGTGCACAATAGTCTTTAAGGCAAGTAAAAGATTGTTAGGATTAGTGCCCTTAAATCCTATTGTATGATGCTATGTATGATATTATGTATGACATGATGTATGACTTAATATTGTGATTAATAAATTTGTTTTATTATAATCTAAAATAATGGTAACATGAATATGAGACATTATCATATAGTCCATGAGATGCATAGTATGTGATTTATGTGATTTAGTCATAGAAGATATAAATCATAAGTTATTTGTAAACTCAGAATTGTAGTTTATAGTTGGTGATGAAATTGAGCATTTCAACTGTGAAGACTATAACGCATCAAATAAGATGATTTGTCTTGATTATGGAAATGGAGATTTCTAGTTGATATGTTGATATGTTTTAAGAGTTAAGACGTATTGAACTAGACCGTTGTGAGATTTATTATTCTCCTAACGACTGTCAAATGAATAATAAACTTATGACTTCTATTTACATGAACTCTTAATTCTGAGAGGATAATAGACCTGATCATGAGGTATATGTTGTTTTGATATATCAAGAGTGAGATCTAATTTCATGGTGAAAACCTTAGTATTTTGGGTAGTCACATTTAGTGTTGATGAAACATATATTCTCAAGATGGAATTCATAGTCTCTTAACAGAGATATAAAATATTCTCCAGAGATATAAATATTCTCTTGAGATAAATTTAATGGATTAGTTATTCAGAGAGTTAGGCCTAACCACTTTAGTAAGAAGTTACTAAAGTATATATTTATAAAATTAGATTTTGAAAAATATATGTTGAATAATTTTAAAGGATTAAATCGGATACTAAAAAAAAAAAGATGTAGTAATTTACAAAGTGGTAATTTACAAAGTGGTAATCTACATTCATGACTTTGTATTACTACGAATATTTTATGAAGGGGTTGCATGTATAATAAAATCTTGGGATATAATTTATAAATAAGGCCTAGAGTACAACTATATTTATATAGTGGTATTAAACATAGTTAATGGTAACTTTGGATTTGTCAAGAGTTAACAGAAAAGCCCAAGACCCATTGGAGCTAGTGTCTTATTGGTTCCTTTTAGTCCCACTCCAAGCCATATACTAAAATCCAATTAGAAATGCCCAAAAAGCCCAGCCCAATTGGAAAGGTCCAAAAATCCTAACCCAATTAGATAATCTGTTATAAGGAGAGAAACATACAGAATCTTAATATATGAAAAGGAGACATCATTGTGAAATGGTGTGTATGTGAGTGTTGGACACTCTCTCATTCTTCCTTGAACAAAAACTAATTGAGATACCACACATCTTGGACGTTAGTGGAATTGGAGTGAAGATTAAAAGTGTTCTCAAGAACTTAAAATCTTTGGTTTTGAAATTCACTGCATCAAGGTACACTTTCTTATTCTTGAATTCTGAAATTTGCATAGTACATGTTAACAATTACGAATGAAGTAGATCCGTTATTTTTTTTTTCTGCTGCGTATGTTTTGTATGCGATACAAACATGTAATTTTCCATCATAAGTGTCTTAATAAAATATGCAACATGCAACCTGCATCTAACTTTTAGTTGATAGAGACAACAACTTATTTGTTCTAATTTGTGCTTTAAAAAAACATATAACATGTATCTAACTTTTAGGAATTTAAATCCTACTCCAACTACAAATCTAATATCAAAATTTCAAAAATTTACCTATAAATATCTCTCTCTCTCTCTCTCTCTCTCTCTCTCTCTATATATATATTCACCAATGATCTTTCCATAGAATATTCTCTCTTGCACCCCACATTCTTGTTTATTATTTTTTTGAGTTGCAACTTACTTGCATATGTATTTGTTTTGGAAGGATATAGAAGTTGAATAGATTCATAGGAGTTGATAAATTTATATGATATCCTCTCTCTTTCTATTTGGAACATTTTTTTTCCTAATAAAAAACTACTCTCATTAATTATTAAATATTTTTTTATTAATTGTTAGGATATATTTCCTCAAATTAAGTGATAAAATTAACAATAGTTTAATTTATGTAAATTTTTGTCATTTAAATTTTAACTAATTTAAATTCTATTCAAACTAAAAGTCAATTATAATTTTTTTAACTTCCTTCACTAGAAAAAAATAATAAATGCATAAATTATAAACTGAAATCTAGAATCCCACACAACTCCCCATGCTTTTTGATCCTCAAGTTGTAGCCTACGTTTTTTTAGTTGTTTTAAAAAAATTATTTTATTAATTTTTAGGATATATTTCATGGAATCAAGGGATAAGATTTAATTATAATTAAATTTAACTAAAAATTTATCATCTAAATTTCAAAAATTTAAATCCTACTCCAACTAAAAATCTATTATCAAGATTTCAAAACTTATATATATATATATATATATATATATTCAACAATTAATGGTCTTTCCATAGAATCCTTCTTATGCTCCATGTTTTATTTATTTTTTATTTATTTTATAGTTTTTAAATTCTCAACTTTTGAACTATTTTGTGTGTTTTAGGTTTTGGCTATTTCATGTATTTATTTTGTAAGTGTTTTGATTTTTTCAATTGACTATCATTACAAAAATTTTGGTTCAAAACATGACTTTCTTATGCTGTAGTGCAATATGATTTCAAATTATTTTTACTTATTGATTGTTAAGACTTTATCAATGTTTATTTATTTTTATATTTTAAAATTATGCTTGTGATTTGTGTTAATTTCTTAGAATGCGGAATTCCTCCCACATATTTTTAAATCACATAATTTAAGGTTCTTGTGAACTTTTTAATGACTAAATTTCTTCGAAATTCTAACTGAACTCAATTTAGAATTTCTCTTATATCCTTTTAGATCATAGATAACATTGGGCTAAATTAGATCTTCATCAGTTCAAATTCTTATGTAATTCTATCTTTACTTAATTTCTTTTTCATTTTTATTTTAAAAGTTCAGAAATTGGGATTATTTTTTATTAATGAATTGAGATTTTGGCTTAGTTTTTTTCAAATGTTTTAGTTGTTAAATTTATTATTTTTTTCATGTGTAATATTAATATATGTGTTCTTAAGGAATTATAAAAAAATAGTTAAAATTTTTTTATTGATCATTTTAGTTAGAGCTATTATATATATAGACAAATATACAAAATTAAGAATTCTTTTTAATAATAATCATTCATTTGGGTAGAAACTAGTTCTAAAATTATGTAATAATAACTAATTTTGTGATTATTTTTTGAAAGTATATATAAAAAAAATTCATGACTAAAGCGTAAAACGAACGAGACTTTCATTAGTAAAATGTAATTTATTCGTTATCTCACATTTCCTCGTCATCAAAAATCGTGCGCATATACTATTTTAAAGAACTTTAACAAAACGAATAAATGTCCAAAATTTTAAATTCGAGAAAGAAAGGAACCAAACCAGTTGTGTTTAGTGGGTGTCGGGTTGCATCTATGCCGTCCCACTCATAGTTTCCAAATGCTGGAAATAATCTAATACTATTTTTCCTAAGTTCTAACACCTTAATAAACCATGCAACCTCCAAAGTCCCAACCATAAAAAAACAGAGTATTCTCTCTCAATCCCCTTCTCTTCAAAACATAATTGAATTATATATTTGTCCATATGGAACAAAAATCCCACATAGCTCTTCTACCAAGTCCAAGGATGGGGCATCTCATCCCTCTTGTTGAGTTTGCCAAACTACTTGTTCTTCATCACGACTTCCACATCACATGCATCATTCCCACAACAGGGTCTCCATCCAAAGCCATGAAAGAAGTCCTTCAAGCCCTCCCTACTAGCATAGACCACGTCTTTCTTCCTCCAGTGAGCTTGGAGGATCTCGAAGGAGCACAGCCTGGACTACAAATCACTCTCACCATGACTCGTTCACTGTGCCATCTCTTCATAATGTATTAACTACACTAGTTGCAACTACTCAGCTAGTTGCTTTAGTGGTTGATCCTTTTGGGATTATGCTCTTGATGTTGCCAAGGAACTCAATGTCTCACCCTACATTTTCTACCCAACAAATGCTATGTTTTTGTCTTTGATTTTGCATTTGCCAAAGCTGGATGAGACAGTTTCGTGCGAGTAGAGAGACCTACCAGAACCATTGAAATTTCCAGGGTGCATACCTATTCACGGTCGAGATCTTATATACCCGATTCAAGATCGAACAAGTGAGGTGTACAAATTGTTTCTTCTTCTCAGAGCAAAACAGATGCAATTAGCTGAAGGTATAATTGTTAATACCTTCATGGAGTTGGATGGAAATGCTATAATAGCTCTGAAAGAAGAAGAAGCTAAAAATCTTTCACTTTATTCTATAGGACCCATCATTCAAAGTGGTTCGCACAATCAGGTTGAAGGGTCATACTCTTTAAGATGGTTGAACAATTAACCAAGTGGCTCTGTCCTATTTGTTTGTTTTGGGAGTGGTGGAACCCGCTCATATGACCAAATAAATGAGTAAGCTTAAGGATCGGAATTGAGTAAGCAACAGTTCTTATGGGTGGTAAGAAGCCCAAATAATGAGTTGGCTAATGCTGCATACCTTGCTGACCAAACCCTTGACAACAACCCTCTTGCTTTCTTACCAAAAGGATTTATGGAGAGGACCAAATAACAAGGTCTAGTAGTGCCCTCTTGGGCACCGCAAGCCCAAGTCCTTAGCCACAATTCAACCGGTGGGTTCTTAAGTCACTATGGTTGGAATTCAACCTTAGAGAGTATCATGAGCTATGAAGCACGGGTGCATTTCCGAATTCGGGTGCGGGTGCGGGACTCGACAATTTTTGAAAAAGTAGGGTGCGGGTGCGGGTGCGGCGATTAAAAAATTATTAAAAATATTTTTATTTATATTTTCTATATATTACTAAGTATATTTTTTTTATATAATTGTAAATATATTTAAATTTAAGAAGAATAGGGAATAATAACTAAAATTATGCTTATAAACTAGAATATATATATATATATATACATATATATTTTATTCTCTTTAGTCATCCCATTCTAAAACCGGCCCCACCTACCAATTATCTTATTCATTTCTCTATCTTCTCTAAACAAAACAAAATAAACACGTGTTAATAACAATAAAACGTTTATGCACAATAGAGTATTTATAATTAACACAAATGAATGATAATAGCAAGTATACTTACATAATACTAACTACTAACTAACTCCAAGCAAAGAGTAGCACATCACTCATCATCATCCAACACAACGGTGCTTGGATCCTCCTCCATAGGCATTGGGCAAACCGATGCAATTTCTACAATCCCATTCAAAATAAAATAATTCTTAAGCATGAGCAAATAAATATTGACTACCATGACAACAAATCTACAAAACCTGTAGGATTTTGGGATCAAAACCAGCCAACTTAATCTTACGTATTCACTTATCTTCCCTTTTCTCTTTTAAGTCCTATTTCTACCAAATCCCAATATCCCACGTCCCAATTCCCAAATGCCATCCCAGCCATGTATTCAAAATTTTCTTGAAGTTCCCTTCTTCTCAAAACAGTCAAGACTCTCTTCTTCCTAATGACTATCAGCTCCAAAGAGTGCCTCTACTTGTGCTGCAGAACTCTGTTCAATAAACAGTGTGGCTTTGAGTTTAGACCCAGCAAGAAAGATGAAATAGGTAGGTTTAAAAAGGGAAGGAAGCAAATATCGGCCGGTTTCGGCTGATTTCGGCCAGAATCGGCGTGAATAGGGCAAAATCGGAGCCAAATCGGCCGGAATCAGCTCGAATCGGCGCATGTCGGCGTGAATTGGTGAGTGTCGGCTCGAGTCGGCGCGAATCAAAAAAAGAAAAAAAAGGGCGAATCGGCGCGTCGGAGGAGTGTCGCCGTGTCGCCACGAGTCCGGTGCGGGTGCGGCGGCCTTGGAGCCGCACCCATGCTTCCTAGATCATGAGGGGCATACCAATAATTGCATGGCCGCTTTTTGCAGAACAAAGAATGAATGCAGTATTACTAACTGAGGATCTAAAAGTTGCACTAAGACCAAAAGCTAACGAGAAAGGCCTAGTGGATCAAGGAGAAATCGAATAAGTTTTAACAGGTCTAGTGGTTGGAGAAGAAGGTAAGAAAGTTCATAACCGTATGAAAGATTTAAAGATTGCTGCTGAGAGAGCAGTTAGCCCAAATGGGTCTCCTATAAAGGCACTTGCTGATTTAGCATCCCATTGGACAAAGCGACCTGAGTTTTTGAACATGAAACATTTCTTTCTTGATTTTCTACTTGGGTTCTTCTTTTTCCAGCGTTTGAGAGAGATCACTAAACAGTTCCTTCTCTCTAGCTGCCTCTTTCAAACCTTCATGTTTTTGAGTTCAGTGTTTGGTATCCAAATTGGGATTTTGATTTTTAATCCTTTTCCTCTCTATTGGTTGAAGTTGTTAGAGTTTGTATGTGAGCATATGCTACAAGTCATTTTTGTATATATTAGAAGTTATGACTACAAGTAGTTTGTCTGTATAGTTGAGTTAGTTAGAGTATGATGAAAGCTGTTAGTTACTTTGATTTTCTGAATTACTTTTCCCGTCTTTGCCCTTCATATATATGAGGCAAAGCTTGATTATTGTACATAACACACTTAATATACATATAGAGATGATTTTCTCTCATCCATTGAAGAATAGTCTTCACCCTTGATAAGACTTCATGTGTGTGTATGGATTTCAATATGGTATCAGAGCTAAACTAATTCAAAGAGTCTTCAATTTGGTATTCTCTGAGCATCTTAGTTCGATTTCAATCTGTTTTCATTTTTGATAAGCCAAGAATGTATTTATCCCTTGTGATAAATTAATTGATTAATTAGTCAAGTTTATTAATTAATCAAATTAACATGCAAACGCGTGGTAGCACAAACAAATCACCAATTAGCTAAAGTATGTAGCGGAAAATAAATTGACACGGTGATTTGTTTACAAATGGAAAAAACCTCTGAGGTAAAAATCTCATCGGGTGATTTTAAGGTTACCACTTCCGAGAATTCACTATTATCACAACAAGTGGTTACAAGTAAAGGACTCCTAGTATCTTATACCAATCTACAGTTGAACCCTTACCTCAATACCCAATTGGACTTGTTCTATAGTGACAGTCTCTTCTTTTAATGCACGACTCCCAATATGTGACTAACCAATTGCGCGGATCCCAATACGCGACTTCAATCATCAACTAGAGAAGATTATTGGCTGCAAAATTCTTTAATTCATTACACGATGAAGATCGAGAAGCTCCTTGGTCACAAAACTCTACGGTGCACAAACATAGCAGCTTCTTCACAAGAAAGATGAACTAGGGCAAATTTTGTCTCTGGTCACAATTTGCATGAACAAACTTTGCTTAACACTTGTGCAACTTGTGTTACTTTTGACGGCCCTTAAAATAATCCTTTTATATATCTAGGGTTGTGAGAAAAGAAAGCTCAAACATACAATCACGGATTGGATGAAAAACAAACCAGAAAATCTAAGTTTCATAAACCTTGATAGACACTCTAGCTGTTGAGCCTTGGGCTTAAATAGCTCTTTTAAACCTCGATCGATGCTAGCTATCGAGCTAGCTGTCGAGTTTTAATGAACAACACTTTTCACAGTTGAATCTTGGACAGACTTGCATGGCTTCAAGACTTGGACTTGAAACAAGGTTTCTTGAAATATGAAACACATCCTAGATCTATCTAATTATAAGTAAAGTGCGTTTTGTCAAAGGATTAACCAATTACATAAAATAGTGATATATATTCCTAACATTGAATCACATATGTCCTAACATTGAATCACATATGTCCTAACAATCACCCCCTTTGGCAATCAGTAACAAACCACAACAAACAAATGAACATATGAGAGAAGTCATAAATCACTAAACTCATACTCACTTGTTAAGTACAATAAAATATATCCTAACACAAACTTTTGAAAAACTTTGCAAGAAAAGAGTTTATGGCAAGGAAGACTTTGAAAACCTGTATTTCTGGAACACTTAAACAAAACTCATCAACGTATCTTTGTGTGAAGTAGAAATAAAAGATTGCATACAATATATAAGAAGCATGTGCATAAAGAGAGAAAAGAAACAACACATGGAGAGATAGGTGAAAGAACTGTAATAACAACCTCACAATGTATATATATCAACAAGTACAAGGTTTGCTATCACAATATGATCACAAGATCCAAGGTACATGAACAATGTATCTAAAAATAGAGAGAAAGAAAAAGGTACATGAAATCTTCACTACATCCCTCAAAATCAACATTCCACTTCACAAAAATCTCCTATACTAACCCTCCCCCTATAAGTATAACTACTCTCATATCCAAAACTACTCTCCCTTTTTGTCATGAGTGACAAAGTGTAAGAGTATCAAGTAGACATCTTGTCAGCACTAGAAGCTAGCATCGCCATCATCCTCATCATCGGAAGCAGTAGTATCAACAACATCATCCTCATCCTTAGAAGCCTCTAGAGTAGGTGGAAGAGACGCAACGAAGCCACCTATGATTGCTTACTGTGGTGCAATACGACTAACACGGGTGGTCACCTGACATAACTCATCACTAATAGTGTCAAGGCGAGCATCCATACGCTGAAGCTGCACCATGATGTCCTCGAGAGTCACACCACTCATAGAAGAAGAGGGAGCGGATGTAAATGGAGCTGAAGGAGCTAGAGGAACAGTTGATCCGAACCGCCTCGAACGTAGCTGTACCTCACTCTGTTTAACGGTAGCAGCGTCTATGGAACATATAATATGGAAGTGGTCGGACACGGGAAAGGGAACAAAGAAATGGCGTAAAATCTTCATGATAGCAAAAGGGAAGATGAGCTTATCACGGGTCGCCGTATCCTTACATACATCTATTATAGAAAGCATGAAGTGAAAAGGAAAATCTATACTAAGATGCTCAAGAAGGGAAAGCAAAAACCGAGCACGGGGCTCTGTGATAGAGTTATAGTGAGATAGGGGATGAAGAACAAGAGTCATAACCATGTTCAAATACCAAGGGCCTTTAGCAAAGCTTGAATAGTAAGTGAACTGATGCTCACCCTAGTCAGAAGGACGCTTACAAAAAGCTGATATAAGCTCGTCTTTAGACACAATCTTAAGACGCTCACAACCAGGGTTGTCAAGATGCCTAGGGACATGGAGCACGTCAGATACAATTCTTATTTGTTCTTCTGTTGATTAAGATCTTTGTAATTAAGATCTTTAATTTATGGAGAATCAATTCTTATTTGTTCTTTTATTGATTTCTGGTTTAGGATTGTGAATCTTGATCTCAATTGCATCAGTTCTTGGTTTTCTTTAACACTTGCTGTGTAATTGCATTAAGTATGGCTGATAGTGCTTCTAGTGCTTCTGTCCCACTATCCTACCATGGGAAAATGCCTCTAGTCCCTATTTCTTGTCTAATAGCGATAACCTTGGCGTGTCACTTGTTGTTCAACATCTCACTGAGAAGAATTACAACACTTGGAGAGAGTAGTTCTCATTTCTTTAGATGCTAAGACCAAGATAAGCTTTATTGATGGTTCTATACCAAAGCCTTAATTAGTTGATCATCCATGCTATGTAACTTGGTGCAAATGTAGCAACACAGTTTTGGCTTGGTTGTTCAATTCTATCTCTAAAGATCTGCAACATAGTGTAGCGTATTTCAAGACAGAAAGGGAGGTTTGGCTTGACTTGCAGTATATGTACTCATAAGGTAACGATCCTTGCATTTTTTAGTTAAGAAAGGAAGTTTGCTCTCTGGCTCAAGATGAATTGACCATCAATGCTTATTATACCAAGTTCAAGGGACTGTAGGATGAGCTTTCAAACCATAGGACCTGTTCTTGTGGCCATCATGATAGGCAAAAAATGTATTGACCCTTTATGATAAATTAATCAATTAATTAGCTAAGTGAATTAATTAAGTCAATTTAACATGCAACATGCATGGTAGCACAAACAAATCACCAAATAACTAAATGCAGCGGAAATTAAATTTAACATGGGTGATTTGTTTATGAATGGGAAAAACCACCGAGGCAAGACCCCACTAGGTGAATTTAAGGTTACCACTCTCGAGAATCCACTATTATTAAAATAAACGTTTACAAATAAAGGAATCCCAATATCTTATACCAACCTATAGTTGAACCCTTACCCTAATACCCAATTGGACTTGTTTTGTAGTGACAATATCTTCTTTTCAATACACGACTTTTAGTACGTACCACTCTCGAGAATCTACTATTATCAAAATAAGCGGTTACAAATAAAGGAATCCCAATACCTTATACCAACCTACAGTTGAACCCTTACCCTAATACCCAATTGGACTTGTTCTGTAGTGACAATCTCTTCTTTTCAATACACGACTTTTAGTACGTACCACTCTCGAGAATCTACTATTATCAAAATAAGCGGTTACAAATAAAGGAATCCCAATACCTTATACCAACCTACAGTTGAACCCTTACCCTAATACCCAATTAGACTTGTTTTGTAGTGACAATCACTTCTTTTCAATACCCTAAACATATAGTGACAATCTCTTGAGAAAGATGTTGGCTACAAAGTTCTTCAGTTCATCAACACGATGAAGATCACAAAGCTCATTGGTCACAAAACCCAACGGCATACAAACGTAGTAGCTTCTTCAAGAGAAAGATGAACTAAGGCAAATTTTGTCTCCGGTCACAATTTGCATGAACAAAATTTTGCTTTACACTCGCGTAGTTGTGACGGCCCTTTAAATAATCCTTATATATGTTTAGGGTTATGAGAAAAGAAAGCCTAAACATGTACTCACGGATTGGAATGAAATCAGAACTGAAAATCTGATTTTCATAAATCTTGATAGATACCTTATCTATCGAGCAACTGTCAAGAATCAGGCTAAAGCTGTCTTTTAAACCTCGATAGATTCTTTCTGTCGAGCTTTAAAATCCAACACTTCTCTTGATTCTTGGATAGATTTGCGTGGCTTTAACACTTGAACTTGAAATCTTGTTCCTTGAAGTATTAAATACATCCTAGATCTACCCAATTATAAGTAAAGTGCATTTTGTTAAAGGATTAGCCAATTCTATATTGACATATGTTCCTAACATGATTCACATATGTCTTAACACATCAGATAGAAGATTGTTCCATGTCTTTCTTGATGGGTCTTAATGATACCTACGTGGCAACAAGAGGTCAGATTTTACTAATGGATCCCATTCCTTCATTAAGCAAAGTCTTCTCTCTTTTGCTCCAAGATGAGAAGCAAAGGAAGGTTGGGAAGAAAATTAACACCGAGTTTCAGCTTTGGCTATCAAAAATAGTGGATCTTCTGCTAAAAAGTCCAATAAGGGTAAGTCTAGCAGACCTCAATGCACTCATTGTGGGATTTTGGGACATGTAGTTGACACATATTATAAGTTGCATGGTTATCCACCTAGCTATAAGTTTAGGGACAAAGGCCAACAAGGTGGGAGTCTTCCTTTTGCCAATAATGTTGTTGCTACTTACAGCAATACTGAAGAAAGTGTAAGTCTCACTCGAGCATAATATCTACAGTTTCTTGGCTTGCTTAATTCTCAAAATCATTTTGGTACTCAAACACCACAAGATCCCATTTCTGAAGCACATCAAGTTGCTATTGTCATCACTTAACCTTCTATGGATTTTCAAGGGCATGAGATGTCAGGTATCAGGTCTTCAATCTAATTTCCAAAGTTGCCTTACCATTCCTTGGAATATTCTATTTTTTCTTCACAAATTGATGCTTCACATCTTTGATCCACTAATTAGATTCTTGATAGTGGTGCCACTAATCATATGGTGCATCCACTTTAAATTTTCACTTCCATCACTCTTCCCTAAATGGTTCAAGGTATTTTCAGTCCATTGTGGATAATTTTAGTAGATGTACCCGGGTCTTCTTAATGCCACACAAGTTTGATGCTTCTAGTTTACTTCAGTCCTTTTACAATCTGGTAGTAAATCAATTTAATACAACCATCAAAGTAATTAGGTCTAAAAATGGACCAGAATTTTCTATGCATTCCTTTTATGCTTTTAAGGGCATTGTCCACTAGTTGTCTTGTGTTGAAACTCTCAACAAAATTCCATTGTTGAGAGAAAACATCAACACCTTTTAAGTGTGGCTAGGGCATTAAGATTTTAAGCTAATCTACCCCTAAAATTTTGGGGGGATTGCATTCCCACTACAACTTACCTCATTAACAAAATTCCAAGTCCTTTATTAAAATATATTACACCTTGTGAAAAATTACTAGGTCATCCACCTACCTACTCACATCTTAAGGTGTTTGGTTGCCTTTGCTATGCTTCCACCCTAGTTAGGAATAGAACTAAGTTTGATCCTAGAGCTAAGGGCTGCATCTTTCTTGGTTATCCACATGGCACTAAAGGGTATAAGTTGTATGATTTGAGCACTAAAACTTGCTTCTTATCCAGAGATGTTGTTTTCAAGGAAACCATTTTCCCTTTCAAATCCTGGATTTCCAAGTCTGTTGCTTCCATTCTGGTCAGTCACTCAATGTTTCCTCCTCAAACCTATGTTTTAGATCAGTTACCACCTCATTCCACTGTCTTTGCAGAATTTTCTCCTTCCCTTACTTTGTCAGACATAGCAATGCCACCTAATGAATTTCTTGACCTTGTTTATCCTAAATCTAATCCAAATTTGGCTACTGAATACACTGAACTCATACAATCTGATTCATCACTAGATCCTATTCTTCCTGCTATAGTTCCTCTTAGACATTTGTCTCGGATACATAAGCCTTCTATTTACCTAAGAGACAATCATTGTAACCTTTTAACTACACCAGTAATGGCCTCAACCTCACTCTCTCCATCAAATGACTCCTTTGCTTCTAGTCTAGGTATTCTATATCCTCTTTTCTCTAGTCTTTCTTATGCTAATCTCTCGACTCTACATAAAGCCTTTTCCATTTCTTTTACCATTCACAAAGAACCTGATACCTATGCTCAGGCTCTTTTAGATCCAAGATGGCAAGGTGCTATGCAAGCTGAAATTGATGCTTTACAGGCTAATCATACTTGGGTGATGACGCCTCTCCCCCCTAACAAACTTTCCATAGGCTACATATGGGTTTTTAAGATCAAACTCAAGCCAGATGGGACTGTTGAGAGATACAAGTCAAGATTAATGGCTAAAGGGTATATCCAAACAAAAGGGATTGATTTTTATGAAACATTTTCACCTGTTGTAAAATTCACTACAGTCAGAACTCTACTTGTAGAGCTACTATTTAAGGTTGGCATCTCACTCAGTTGGATGTCAACAATGCCTTTCTTCATGGTGACTTAAAGGAGGAAGTCCAAATGGTTCCACCTCCTGGTTTTGGAAACAAGGGGGAGGTATGCAAGCTTATAAAGTCTTTATATGGGCTTAAATAAGCTAGTAGGCAGTGGTTTGCCAAACTCTCATCCACAATTATTGATCATGGTTTTGTTCAGTCAAAATCATATTATTCAGTGTTTACTAGAATTCAAAAGGGTTCTATCATCATTCTTTTAATCTATGTTGATGATATTTTGATAGCTAGCAATGGTGTGGATGTTGTGAATGCATTTAAATAGTTACTAGACAGAAACTTTAAGCTAAAGTACCTTGGTACCTTGACGTACTTCTTAGGGTTGGAAGTGGCAAGAACTACGAAAGGGTTGTCTTTATGCCAAAGGAAGTTCATCCTGGAGTTGCTGTCAAATACAGGTCTGTTGGCTTGCAAGCCTTTAAATGTTCCCATGGAAAAATCTGTCAGATTAAGTAGTACAAGTGGAGATGATGTACCAAACCCTGCTTTGTATAGAAGAATGGTAGGGAAACTTTTGTATTTGACATTAACAAGACTAGATATCATCTATTTTGTCCATAAGCTAATTTATGAAAGCTCCTTAAATGTCTCATTTTCAAGTAGCTTACAAGATACCCAATTATTTAAAGAAAACTCCAGGACAAAGTGTTTTCTTATTTGCAGAATCTGAGTTGCAGCTGAAGTGAATTGTGATGCAGTTTCGGCAGTCTGTGTGGATACCAGAAGGTCCATTTTTGGTTTCTATGTGTTCTTAGGAAAGTCCTTGATATCCTGGAAATGCAAGACACAGTTGGTTGTCTCAAGATCTTTTGCTGAATTAGAATACAGAGCCATGGCTACTGTGACCAGTGAGATAGTTTGGTTGATTGCTTTACTTAATACCTTTGGTTACATACATAAACAACCAGCTTCTCTTTATTGTGATTGCAAAGCAGCTCTATAGATTGCTACCAGTCCTGTATTTCATGAGAGAACCAAACATATTGAAATTGATTGTCACTTCATTAGAGAGAAAATCCAAGATGGTTAAGGCAGTTCCCGATGAGCAAAAGTAGTTTTTTGTTGATTTGGTTTGGGCGCAAAAAGTGGTCAATATCACTTTGGTTGTTATTCTTTCTTATTTTTGCAAACCCCTTATGAGTTTGTATGAAAATAAAATCTTAAATTTAATAGGCTTTTTTTGGATCAAATATCTTCCATTTAATTTGTGTTGTTTTTAGTCCAACTTGTATGTATTACTGTGTTATTTATTCATATACACTATAAAGTTTATAACTTTGTGTTATTTAAGATGTAATGTCTTAATGGACATGCATACTAAGTGTTTGAGGGAATGATTAAACATATATACTTGTAATTAGCGTGCTCTGTTTCTATTTTGTTAAAACTTAAAATTTTGCGGTCATTGTATGGTATAGAATTTTTTAATTTTCATTCAAGTAATATAGACCTTGAAAGAGACAGTGAATCTCATCTTTTGTTGTCATTTTAAACTGGGCCCTGTCTAATCTATAGGATGTTTTTGGTCTCCAAGTCAAGAATGGTTTTGGCTATTGAACATAATAAATGTGATTTATATTTCAATATAAATATGTTGCTATAATTTATTGTCTCTTTGGGAGAGTTAGTAGGTTTTTTTTTTTTTTTTTTTTTTTTTTTTTTTTTTTTTTTAAGTTTTGATGGGTCACGATAATTTTTGAATTGTAAATTTAGATTTCTTTCATTTCTGTATTTTATGTCTTACCACCTGCCTTTGTTCTATTTCATAGTCAAGGTCACCGAATTAGTCCCCCCCTCTTCTGAAACTATGAATGATTGAATGCTAAACATAGTTGATAGAATATGATTGTTATCGAGTCATATCCAAAATTATTACATGTATTTGATTGACTTATGTTATCATCATGTATAAGAAACCGTGCAAACACATAATTTTTTTTTTTTTTTTGGTTAAAGAAAAAAGGGGGGATTTATGGTTATATTACACCCTCGGGCAGGGCGCCGATCTGACATAGGCTCCGGCCGTTCCAACCAAACCGTGTGGGAGTCACCTCACATTTGTGAGTACACCTCACCACTAAGGATACCCACCAACAAGAGCCTGCGGCCAGTGGGATTCGAACCTGAGCTTCCTAGGCTCTAAGCTGAACCCATGACCACTTAGCCAAGCCCCCGTTGGCTTGCAAACACATAATTTATATCTACACGAATATATCTGTCTACCAGAGATAATCTAGTTTATTAGTTATTAAAATCTATAGATCTTTTAAATTTACATAAACTTCATGAGAGCATTAAAATGATGCATACAAAAAAGGTGCAAACTTTTTACGTTTGCCAACACTAGTCTATGATCAAATAATTCTCATCTATACTGCTGTTGTGCTTATATTTTCGAGTTCAAATTATTTTTTTTTTCAAAAAATTATAAAATTGGATGAAAAATATGATTAGATTCAAGTTCAGAGGATATTTCTGATGCTCATCGCCCTAAAATGAGCCAGGTATTTGGCATATTGCAATACTAAAGATATCATTCTTAATTAAATGTCAAGTAGATATTATATTCAAAGGACAAGTTTTCTTTAATATAGGAGTACGAGCTACTCCTTTTATTTTTTATTTATTTTTTAGGAATAATTACACTTTACCCACCTATGGTTTGCCTCTAATTTGACTTGCCTATCTGTGGTTTTATTTTTGACACTTTACACATCTGTGATTCCCTCCATTACTTCTTTGTTACCCACCTCCAGTGCAAACGTTACTCTAACACATAAACTCATCAAAAACAGAACCTAAAATAGATCAAACACACTCACTCCCAGAACAAACTCTCATCCAATGTGCTCACCAAACTAATATCACAATGCAGTGTGCTTGAGATAATGGACTAAGAACCACCTGGGTTTTGATCGTGCTAGCAAACCGAGGAAGATGGAGACACTGTGTTCATTTGTTCAGCTGTTGCAGGTAGATCCTTTTAATTTTTGAAACCTAGGGTTTTAAAATTCTTTTTTCGAAATTGGGTTTTTGCTTGCTTTGTCTTCATCAACTGGCAATGGGTCTACAACTAGTGGTTTCTACCATGCCTTAGATTGCCATTTATGTTCCCATGAGAATTGTGACCCACGAACAAGTTGAAAAGCTGGCAACTATGGAAGAAGATTCCTCGGTTGTAGTCAATTTAATGTAAGAAACAATTTCATTGGTGTATTTCATTTCATTTTAATTGAATTGAATTATTAGTTGTGATTAATTGTGAACTATGAGATTAACTGTTGTAATTGTAATGATTAGGTTAGTCCCAAATATGGCTTTTTTCAGTGGGTGGATAAAAAAACTTGTAGGAGTGAAACAGCCCCACTTGTTCGTGAAAGGATAAGTATGCTAGAGAATGAACTGCAACTTGAAAGAAAGATCTAACTAGAGGGAAAGAGAAGCTCATGAGCTTTATATAGAAGCTAGGGAGGAACTTAAGAGGATTAGGGAGAGTGAGAGATTATACAAGCTGGCACTAGTTTTGTCATGGTTATTTTTCATTTTTGTGATGTTGTTGTTGTGTTTTGCCTTAATGAACAACAACGTAAGGGTGAGGACCCTTAATCTGCCATGATGCTTAGGCGGTTGTTGAAATGTGGTTGGGTAATTGAATTAAGTCCTTGATTATTGTATCCATCTCTTGAAATACAAAGTGTTGTTTTTGTGCAAATGTGCTGTAGTTTATTTATTTATTGTTTTTACTTCCTGCCCATAAATGGATCCATATATATTGATTTTGGTTCTATGCTACACCTACCCATAAATGGACCTATGGTCATGACATACAAATGATTTGCTATGTCAATACATATACCTATGTAAATCCACCAAAAGCAAAGACAAGCACATGACATCAAAATACTTTATCTTGTTTCAATGCACATTAACATTAATAAAATCCTGATAATGTCATAAGCTTCCAAAAGTGAAGATAGTCATTGTGACTTTAAGTCACATGCAGACAGATTTACAACCAAAACCCAACTACTAGTCCACCACACATCAGACATACACATCTTCCAACAAAAATTGACAATATTGTTTTTGACACTTGACCAATTTAAATATTAGTTACATTAAGTGTGAGAACTATAACAAAAAAAAGTGGTTGAAACTTTAACATCTTCCATCTTCATTTACTACTTTTAGTACTCTTGTCAGCGGCCTTCTTGCCCTTTCCACCAATTGGTTGAAACTTTGTTGGCCTTGATACACCAAACTTTTTGCCTTTAAAACCCCTAGCAGCAGCCCCACCACTTCCTTGTCTTGCCAAAATCCAGCAGTTAGTAAGATAGTTAACAATAGCAAGTAAGAGGAAAACAATAAACAAAATAGAAGAAAGTACAGGTGCCTGAGATGGTAAAGAATCACATGTCTCTCTAGGGGTATGAAAGGTTGGTTGTGAGGATGAAGAGAACCAGTTGGCCCTAGATGCAGTTGGAGGTTGAGTTGTTGCCTTAGATCTATTATTTGGTGCAGGTTGAGATGCAGTTTGACCAAAAGCTTTGTATGCAAGCACAAATCTAGTACTTGGTGGTTGAGATGTAGTTTGAGGTGTTGCAGTCTACTTTGTTGTTGTAGATTTACTACCTTATGCCTACAAATAGGGTTGTACTAGTTACATATACATGAAATATATGAGGAAATGACTATCGTTCAAAGCATGGAAATACTTATAGCTTTTGATTTAGCAAGTCTAGCTCTTCTCTGCCATGGAGTTTCACCAGTGATGCTTGCTTTGCACCTTCTTGCATTATGTCCTTCTTTTTGGCACTTCCCACACTTGATTGTAATGTTCATCCTAGAAAGTCTATAAGGGTTCTTTGGCTTTTCAGGATCTCTTTTTCTTTGCTTTGGTGGTCTGCTAGGTAGTTTATACACATGAGGAGCAACAGGAGCAGGTTAGTTAGTCTCAACCCACTCAGACTAGACAGGCATTGGCTCTATTATTTCTTTGTAAGCTTCAACAAATGTCTCTTTCAAGTAACAAGGATGCATATAGTCCTCCACCTTCGCCAGGTTCTTAACAATAGCAGAGATCCCATGTTTGCAAGGAAGTCCTATCCTACAGCTACTTGCTTTCCTAACCAAGTCAACCACATGTCTCTCATGACCATTATCAACCTCATACATGAACTTGCCTGATGGAGTAGCACTGAAAGGTATATATTCATGTTTTAACTTCTCTAATTTATCTTAAATATTAGGACACACCTTTCCAGTGTATTTTGCTATACCTTTCATCTTTTTGTATTGTTTGGTCATGAGCCTAACTCTGTTCCACTCTAGCATTGCTAAAATTGGCTTATCCCCAGCTTTTAAGATCATGGCATTAAAAGACTCACTCAAGTTATTAGCTAAACAATCACACAAAGCTCTACTACTAAAGTGAGACTTAGACCATTGTGCAGGGTTAATGTTAGCATGATACTCCCATGCCTTGGCATACAAATCCTTCAATTTCTACATTCTCAAAGTCCCTGATTGTTATGGCTCCAGCATATCTCCACAGTGCATCCTTCAACTCCAATTGCTTATGATCCACTTTAAAATTATTATAGATATGCTTCACACAATACCTATGCTCACAAGTTTGGAATAGCATCTCGATTACAGGTATAAGGCCCTAATTCATATACAAAATAGATCAAGTAAATATGTTGGTTAAACATGTTGAAATTGATAGGCCAACAATGTATTGACCCTTTGTAATGAATTAACTAATTAATCAGCCAAGTGAATTAATTAGGTTCAATTACATGCAATGAGCATGGTAGCACAAACAAATCACCAATTAACTAAATATGCAGCGGAAATTAAATGACACGGTAATTTGTTTTCTAAATGGGGAAAAGCTACATGACAAAAAATCCTACCGGATGATTTTAAGGTCACCATTCCCGAGAATCCACTATTATCGAAACAAGCAATTACAAGTAAAAGAATCTCAGTACCTTATACCAACCTACAGTTGAACCTTTACCCAATACCCAATTGGACTTGTTTAGTAGTGATAATCTCTCCTTATATTGCACGGGTTTTAGTATGTGACTAATTAAAAGATGCGTGGATCCAGTATGCGACTTGATCACCAACTTGAGAAGGAGATTGGCTGCAAACTTCTTCTGTTTTTCAACACATGAAGATCCCGAAGTTGCTCAATTACAAAACCCTATGGTGTACAAACACATCAGCTTCTTCAAGAACTAAGGCAAACTAGGTTTTCGGTTACACTTGAGGAATTATGCTCTTGTGCAATTGTCCTTTTGGCTATGCAACCTAAAACGGCCTTTAAAAGAATTCTTATATAAGTTTAGGCTTGTGAGAAAAGAAAGCCTAAACACATACTCACGAATTGGATGAAAAATAGTCTAGAAAAACTGAGTTTCATAAACCTCGATAGATAACCATCTATTGAGCTAGCTGTCGAGCCATAAGCTTTAGCATCTTTTAAACCTCGATAGATACTAGCTGTCGAGCTAGTTGTCAAGCTAGTTGTCGAGCTTTGAAATCTAGCACTTCGTTACTTGGTTTTTGGACAAACTTGCATGGCTTCAATACTTGGACTTGAGCTCTTGTTCCTTGAAGTATTAAACACATCCTAGACCTATCCAAATATAAGTAAGGTGGGTTTTGTCAAAAGATTAGCTAATACATAAAATGTTGGCATATGTTCCTAATATCCAATCACATATGTCCTAATAGAAATGAACTGAGGCATGTATTATTAAACTTTAAATATGTGGGTTAAATATGTTAGTACAATTGTAGGTCATACCTTTTGTCTATAGTGGTAAAGACCAGATTAAGTTGATTTGGATTCCCAATGTCTTCTGAAAACTGTGGCAGAAACCATACTCATGAATCTTTGTTCCCTTGCTCAACAACAGAAAATGTAATTGGGAAAATGTTATAATTTGCATCTCTTGCTATGGAAGAAAGTATTTGCCCCCCAAATCTCCCTTTTAGGTGGCACCCATCTAAACCAATGATTGGTCTATAAACTTCCAAAAAACCAACTTTTTGTGCATTATACCTGATATACATTCTCTTAAATTTGGGCTGTACATTTTCGTCTTCCATTTCAGTTTGCAAAATAACCCTACTTCCTTTATCATTCAATCTTATCATCTCTGCATAATCCTAAAGCTTCCCATATTGTAGCTGTTCATCCCCAGTAATCAAGTCAGTAGCTTTCCTTTTTGCCCTATACACCTGACTATAACTTATGTCAACTTCAAGTGTTTGCTTCATATGATGTTGAACACCAACCACTTTCTAATTGGGATTTTTGTCAAACTCTTGCATAAACTTCTTTGCAAGATAACTTGCAATCACTTGGCCGTGTTTGAAGGATTTAGGGCAAGTGCACTTTGGATTGAATCTTTTTATTTGGAATGTCAACTCCCCAAATATTTGAGATGCATAACACCTCTATCCACATTCATTTATGCAATAAACTGATATCTTCTTCTTCTTCTCATTCAGCTTGAACTTGATATTTACGGCCTTGTTTATAGTATATTCTCTCAATACCTCCCTAAATACCTTAGAGTTTGGAAACTTCATTCCTTTCTTTAACACTGGTTTTCTCATGCCAGTTTGGACATTAAACTCAGATTCTTTTGCAGCAGTTGGTGCTGGCTGATCATCATTAAACCCTACTAGACTTTCTAGGTCATCTTCAAAAGGTGGGCCAATCCATTCACTCTTTTCAAGAGGTGGGTCATTGTCAGCCGGAGTAGTTCTATGTGGGGCTGCATTGACATTATCTCCTTCAGAGGACCTATGTGGGGCTGTTGCACTGCCACTATCTCCATCATGTGTAGATGGCCCATCATCTACATTTCCAAATACATCATCATCAAAATCTAGTCACTCAAACCCTTCCTCCAACCAATCAAAATCTTGTCTACAACCTCCTTCGGCATCCACGTTACCTCCTTCATGCATCTTATGCACATCATCATCATTATGACCCACCTCATGCACATCATCATCATTCTAAGGTGCCTCATGCACATCGTCATCATTCTAAGGTGCCTCATGCACATCGTCATCATTTGCTACTTCCTCATTAGCAAATGGTTGTTTAACTATAACTGGCTCCTCACCACCCTCAGCGTATAGTGTTATTTGTAAGCCATGCAACATGAATCTCGCACATATAAACTACGTCATCATCTCCATTTATAAGTCTTAACCCTTGCTCCAAATTACCTCCAGGAATAAGATAATGAAATTTAATTGTACTAAATGCCCCCAAAATCACAACAAATATCTTGTATTTCAAATTAACTAAGTTTATCTGGGTCAACCTCATCAATAAAAGTACTACCTCCTAAATATACCAAATCTGGGTTCCGCACAAATTGGCCACCATGATGAATCTCAAAATTGAATATCAAGTCAGCCATTTGCATATAAAATACAACAAAATAAAGTATGAGATGGGCTTGCATGTGGAAAAGTATAAGCTTTTATAGATTATTGCTTTATTAGGCATTTAAATTTCTCTTTCAATTTCCCTAACTATATACCAGCAAATGAGATGGGCATGATGAATGTAATTAAATATATACCAGCAATTAGGTATGTATCATGTGGTCCACACAAAGCACAACACAGAAACAAACAATATTATTAAAAGTTTTTGTTCTAGTTTTGGGAGACAATTCCATGGAAAAGGAAAGCAGAAAAGCAATAATCAATACTATTGCAAAATCATGAAAAGCAATAATCAATGGAGCCCCACATTGATGAAGGAAGCCTAATCCTATGGTCTAGCAACTCCACATTGAAGAATATAAGCAAAAACTCAATTTTGAAAAAAGAATTTTAAAATTTCAATTTCCCTAACTATATACCAGCAAATGAGATGGGCTTAATGAATGTAATTAACTATAGAAACCACTAGTTGTAGACCCATTACCTATTGATGAAGACATAGCAAGTAAAAACCCAATTTCGAAAAGAGAATTTTAAAACCCTAGGTTTCAAAAATTAAAAGGATCTACCTGCAATCAACAAGAAACTGTGTGTCCTTCCTCGGTTTGCTTGCACGATCAAAACCCAGGTGGTTCTCAGTCCTTTATCTCAAGCACATTGCATTGTGATCTTAGTTTGGGGAGCACGTTGGATGAGAGTGTGTTTTGCGAGTGAGTGTGTTTGATCCTTTTTAGGTTCTGTTTTTGATGAGTCTATGTGTTAGAGTAACGTCTGCACTAGAGGTAGGTAATAGAGAAGTAATGGAGGGAATCATAAATGGGTAAAGTGTCAAAAATGAAACTACAGGTAGGCAAGTCAAATTAGAGGCAAATCACAGGTGGATAAAGTGTGTGTAAAATGTAAAAATCACATTTAATGTGATATTACAATTCGACTAACCCATGGCTTCAATTGCTCTCTTCTTCTTCATTTCATTTTTTTTTTAATTTTTTTTTTTTAAATATCAATGTGAAAATGGATCCACCAAATGGGAGAAAAAAATGGTAACATCGAATGTGACAAAAGTAAGTAAGATGTGATGGTAGTACTGCCTAATGCGATAATGAAATCATCAAATGTGAGAATAAATAAAGGAACTATCGAATGTGATAAAAGTACAGTCACATATGATGTTGGTACTGCACAATGTGAGGGTGAAACCGTCAAATGTGAGAAAAAAAGAATCACCAAATGTCACAAAAGAACTATCAATGTTATATTGGTACTGCTGAATGTGATAATGGAACTGTCAAATGTGAAAAAAGAAATAAGAGAATTTCTAAATGTGACAAAAGAACAGTTACATGTGATATTTGTACTGCACAATGGGAGGATGAAACTGTCAAATGTGAGAGAAAAAAAAAGGAAACCACCAAATGTGACAAAAGTACTATCAAATGTGATGTTAGAATTGCACAATATGAAGATAAAGCCGTCAAATATGAGAAAAAAATAAGGGAACCATCAAATGTGACAAAAAAACAATCACATGTAATGTTAGAACTGTACAATGTGAAGATGGAACTGTCCAATGTGATGTTTTGGTAACCTGGTTAGTTGCCTACTAATGGGTACCATATCTCCCTTTTTTTGGGGGGTACCGTAGAGTTACCCTATAATTCGATAAAATTCAAAGTTTTGGTTAATTTTTCTTATCTTAAATTAAAGAGAAGTGTTATGTTCATAATATTTTCACAATACTTTCACACTTTTACAACAAATCATAAGTGAATTCATGACTTAAATTACTTTTTTTGCCATCCATAACAACTAATAATAACTTACCACTTAAAATTTATTGTAAAAGTGTTGTAAAACATAGCATTTCTCTAAATTAAATTGTGTGAAAATTCCATGTAAATCCCTTAATTTAGGAGGATTGGGCTACCATTTTAAGACTTGAAATAAGAAATACTAAATATCTCATACTAATATATATTAGATTTCTTCCCCATTTATTTCTAAGAATGATGTCCAAAAATTTTGGAGCACCTAATTGTTCCCTTAAATGAGTAGTCTCTCATTCCAAATACACAGATAATTACAAGAAGAAACCCATTAAGATTAGTCCCGAGATGTTGACTTGAAGTTTTTCTTACATTTAAAGTTACGTCACACTAGCAAATACATGTATGTCTAGGCTATTATTTAAACGAATTTTGAAGTTATACGTTTTTAGTTATGTCACGTTAGTTGCATATGAAAATATATTTGTTGGGAAATTAAAACTTTAGTTGTGTCAAATTAATTAAGTCAACTTAATTAATTTACCAGTTGTACTTGCAAGGTTTTTTTTTTTTTTTAATGATTATTCACAACATAAACCAATATCATAAAACAGATAAATATGGAAAATAAAGCAAACAAGAGATATGATTACGTGCAAACTCTAATTGGAATAACTATTTGAGGTTCACCACCAACTCTCAAGAAAATAGATCCACTATATGTAGAATTGAAGTTTTACAACATTTATCATAATTTCGCAACTACATTAACTAGTACTTACTAATGCTACTAGGCCAAAATGGGGTTTTACTAATTTCTCACAAATTTTCCAGCAAAATGTCTCATGTCTGAAACTATTTGGGATATGCCATTGTTTTGAAACTCAATTTTTAGAAAATCGAGTTTCAAATGTAAAACTCGATTTTTGGACAATTGAGTTATAGTGAAATTGAACTTAGAAAAAAAAAAAAAAATTGGAACTTGAGCTCCATTCAAAGAACTTGAGTTCCATTTGAATATTTTCAAGGAACTCGAGTTCCACAATATATATATATATATATATATTTTTTTTTTTTTTAATTTTCAGTTTGCTATAACTTGATTGTCAAAAAATCGAGTTTTAAATTGAAACTCAAATTTTAGAAAATTGAGTTTCAAAACAATGGACTTCCTCTAAATAGTTAAAAATCGAGTTTCAAAATAAGAGCATTTCTCTAAATAGTTTCAGACAGGGGGCGTTTTGCTGAAAAGTTTTAGCGAAATGGGCAAATGCCCATTTTGGCCAATATTACTACATACATATCCAAATCCTTTGACACTTCTACCGTGCATTCTATTCATATAGAACGTCCCATCAGTGACTTCAAGAACCTCATTAAAGATTCTCACAGCAACAATTCTCAATGATTTATACGCAACAACTTTAAGTTGATCATTGGTCTTTAGAGCTTCTACTTTGGTTGACGATATGAGAGAACGTGGCTAAAATACGCAGCTCTCAAAACCTCCATTTGGTTGTTCTTATAATTCCTTTTATACTCTAGCAATTAAGCACGAAATAGTAGAGATTGGATGACACAATGAGCCCTAATTGAATTATAGACATGTGATTCCTGATTGATTGACATTTGTTGAGTATGTGTTGAAATTTTAATAACTTCAGCCTTCCTAAGCCACTTAGGGCAGAAATCTTAGACATCACCAAACTGTTGAAAATTCATTCTAGATTTAATTTTAGTTCATAGTTTGCCAACTTATAAACTATGGACCTAGCAATATTTATGCTATAAAAAGTTTTTTAGCTCATCTGGTACTTCTAATGTTTTTGTTGGGTTTAGACCCCTCTAAAAACACTTTATTTAACCAATTTTAAAGCCAAGTTTATTATTAGATTTGTTATTGATACTTTAGGTTAAACGCATTATCATCAATATCATGCAAGTGCAAAAATTTAAAAGAAATATGATATGATGACCTAGGAAACCAATGAAATAAAACAGTTTCACATTAAACCTTGGGGAGGGGGGGGGGGGAGACTTGAATTTGTTAATCCCGAGGTGAAAAAATTCACTATTAGATAGAGATCTACAATCAGAATAACGTAAATTTAACTATACTTATTGAACTGGATACTGAATCTCACAGACATCTTTGATAGTAATCTTCTACAATGTGAACCTCCAATCCACAACTCTAAGTCCACCCTTGTGGGTTTTCTCTAATGTAGACCTCTACTATATGATTTCAAGATCACACTTGAAGCTTTAGATCCAACACTCTTGATGACTAGTATGAGGTTACTACTTTCACAAGACTAAATCTTGAGTTTGTTCAAAGAATATCACTAGTAGAAGATTTGAGAGTTTCGGGTACAAAAATCCTAGATATAGAATATGAAGCACATAAGATAATTTTTTTCTCATCTAAAAGCTCTCCAGGGTTAGCTTATACTGTCCTTTAAATATCGTAAACAAATCATAAATTGAGCTTGGAACAAGCAAGTTATGAACATTTTCATGTTTGTTGATTTTTTATGATTCCGTGATTTTTGCCAAGTTGAACACTAATCGAATAGTTTCGATAAGTTGCACACCAATTTTTTAAAAAAAAGAAAAAGAAAAAGCAATTCACATCTTTCTTCATCTTGAACTTGTGTCTTTGTCTTGGACTTTGGAAGTACACAATTTAACTCAACAAGACTTACAATTTGTTATGGTTTGCCAACACTACAAACTTAAATCCTAATAGTTTCCAATCAGTGGGGGCTCTAAAAATTTTTTTCAGGGTGTTTCTCAAAAAGTATAAATTACACAATCTAATAAAAAGAAAATTTTATATATTGACAACAACAACAATAAAAGAAACGCGCAAATACATAAAGTTTTACAACATAAAACTTGTGGAGTTCAGTTGTGATTATTGTTAGTGTTGCTGAACATGGATGGATGGCGATGGCTAGGGAGAGTAAGTGAGTCTTATTTCCTTTTAACCTTTAGGTTTGATTTGGTTTTAGTTTAGATTGTTTAATGACTTTTGAATATGCGAGAAAGTAAGGCATTGAGGATTTTTTTTAAAATATTTGTTGAATTAAAAACGTAATCGCGTTGGTGTTGGAGTAGTGATAGTCTTAGTGAGAGATGAGATTGATCTTGTACTGGGCTTTTCTATTGGTATTTGATTTGGGCCTTGTCAGTGGTTTTATCATAATTTTTCTTTTCCAGATTTTTGTTCAAGTTTTTTTTTTTTTTTTTTTTTTTGGGGGGGGGGGGGGGGGTTCCACGGTCTTATAAACCAATATAGTGAAAGAATTGGAAAAGGGACTGGTTATTGGTTTTTTGATCGAATCGATAGTTGAATCGGTAACGTCATAAATAATATTATTAATAAAATTTTAAATTATATAAATAAAAATATAATAAGTTTATTAGTAATAATATGATAGCAAAATGTAAAAACATAATATTTAGTGACACTTTTCGTGTAAATTTAATGAAATTTCCTTAAAAAGTTAATTATATATATATAATGAATTAATTGATGTTATATAAAAATTAAGTAACTTTTTGAGTTTATTCACTTAATTAACTAACACTACTATTTTTTTCTAATCAAAATTATGGGAAAAACAGAAAAGAAAAGTAGTTGTACAATGAAAAAAGCTAAATTTACATGACTTTGACTAACTAGTTGTAAATATATCTATTATAATATTTTTGAGAAAAAGTAGTTGCACAATGACAATGTGTCAAGTAAAGCAAAAACTAAAAGTAAAGCCATAGTATAGGATTAAAAGAATATAAAAGCATGTGGTTCTTTTTGCTTGAAATACCTTAATATATTGTTAAGTTGCTCAAATTGTGGACCAAAATTTAATTTTATTAACATAAAATATTCAGGATGTTCCCAAATTTTTTTTTAAAGGTAGATAAATATAAAATTTTAAATTATTATGTATAATTTGTTTTTTCAGGTCAGGGTGGTCCTGGGACCACCTTGACCATAAGGTGGCACCACCCCTGTTTCCAATTGAGATATCTAATGTACAAATCTTACCACCTGACTATCAATTTATTAAAAAAAAAATATTAAAAAATTATGCCATTAATTAAACAAATGTATTGATTGCAATATTTAAACAATTTTAGAAGATTAACGTTTCTACTTTAGTAGCAGCATATAATAAGCCATTATTTAAACAAATTTATCGATTGCACTATTTAAATTTTTTAAATAGTGCTAGAGTGATGTGGAAGTCTTGATGATGAAGAAGTAGCTTGGCAAACTCAACAAGAGGGATGAGATGCCCCATCCCTGGACTTGGTAGAAGAGCTATGTGGGGATTTTGTTCCATATGGACAAATATATAATTCAATTATGTTTTAAAGAGATGGGAATTGAAAGAGAATACCAATTGCGACTTGGGAGCTTGCGTGGTTTATATAGGGGTTAAGACTTTAGACTCTGTTTATAAATGAAAATTATAAATTATTTCACTATTCAGTTTATTGTTGTTATTATTCATGGGCCTCACTGCACTTTTTGACACTATTTATTCATAAGTCCATTGTATTTTACCTTTATCTGTAATAATAAGTTTTCAGTTTCAACAAAATAAATGGTATCCAAACAGAAGAGACGTAACCCTCGCCCACTAAAAGACTAAACCCAACAGGTTAGCTTCATTTCTATCTCTAGTTGAAAATTTTGGACATATATTCTTTTCTCTCATCCAAAAACGTTTGCACTTACGTCATGTTAACACACTAGCATGTGTTAATCCAAAAACGTTTAACACATGCTAGTGTGTTAACATGACATAAGTGCAAACGTTTTTGGATGAGAGAAAAGAATATATGTCCAAAATTTTAAACTAGAGATAGAAAAGAACCTAACTTGTTGGATTTAGTGGGTGAGGGTTACGCCTCTTCTGTTTAAATACCACTTCTTTTGTTAAAATTAAAAATTTATTATTGTAAATAAAATTAAAAAATAGCTGAAATAGTATAGTAGACCTATAAATAGTATAAAAAAGTACAGTAAGGCATATGAATAATAACAATAATAAATTAAATAGTTAAATAATTTATAATTTCTATCTGTATCCAAACAGAGACTAAGTCCTAAGTCCTAACGCCTATATGAACCACGCAAGCTCCCAAGTCGCAATTGGTATTCTCTTTCACTTCCCATCTCTTCAAAACATAGTTGAATTATATATTTATCCATATGGAACAAAATCCCCACATAGCCCTTCTACCAAGTCCAGGGATGGGGCATCTCATCCCTCTTGTTGAGTTAGCCAAGCTACTTCTTCATCATCACGACTTCCACATCACATGCATCATTCCCACAACAGGGTCTCCATCCAAAGCCGTGAAAGAAGTCCTTCAAGCTCTCCCTACTAGCATGGACCATGTCTTTCTTCCTCCAGTGAGCTCGGAGGACCTCAAAGGAGCAAAGCCTGGACAACAAATTATTCTAACCATGACTCGTTCACTGCCATCTCTTCGTGATGTGTTAACTTCACTAGTTGCAACTACTCGGTTAGTTGCTTTAGTGGTTGATCCTTTTGGGACTGATGCTCTTGATGTTGCTAAGGAGCTCAATGTCTCGCCCTACATTTTCTACCCAACAAATGCTATGGTTTTGTCGTTGGTTTTGAATTTGCCAAAGTTAGATGAGACAGTTTCATGCGAGTATAGAGACCTACCTGAACCAGTGAAACTTCCGGGGTGCATACCTATTCACGGTCGAGATCTTATAGACCCGATTCAAGATCGAACAAGTGAGTGGTACAAAATGTTTCTTCGCATAACAAAACAGATGCGATTAGCTGACGGTATTGTTATTAATACCTTCATGGAGTTAGATGGAAATGCTATAACAGCTTTGGAAGAAGAAACTAAAAATCTTTCACTTTATACAATTGGACCCATCATCCAAAGTGGTTCAAGAAATCCGGTTGAAGGGTCAGACTGTTTAAGGTGGTTGAACAATCAACCAAGTGGCTCTGTCCTATTTGTTTGTTTTGGAAGTGGTGGAACCCTCTCGTATGACCAAATGAATGAGCTAGCTTTAGGATTGGAATTGAGTAAGCAAAAGTTCTTATGGGTGGTGAGAAGCCCAAATAATGAATTGGCTAATGCTGCATACCTTGCTGACCAAACCCTCGACAACAACCCTCTTGCTTTCTTACCAAATGGTTTTATAGAGAGGACCAAAGAACAAGGTCTAGTGGTGCCCTCTTGGGCACCACAAGCCCAAGTCCTTGGCCACAATTCAACAGGTGGGTTCTTAAGTCACTGTGGTTGGAATTCAACCTTAGAGAGTATCATGCAAGGCATACCAATAATTGCATGGCCGCTTTTCGCAGAACAAAGAATGAATGCAATATTACTAACTGAAGTTCTCAAAGTTGCACTGAGACCAAAAGCTAATGAGGAAGGCCTAGTAGATCAAGAAGAAATCGCAAAAGTTATAAAAGGTCTCATGGTTGGAGAAGAAGGGAAGAAAGTTCAAAACCATATGAAAAATTTAAAAATTGCTGCTGAGAAAGCACTTAGCCCAAATGGGTCTTCTACAAAGGCACTCGCTAATTTAACATCCCAATGGACAAATCAACCTGACTTTTAGAACATGAAACATTGCTTTCTTAATTTTATGCTTTATTCATCATTTCTTTTCTGCTTTATTCCTCTCTTGTTTTTCATTATTCACTAGTTGTCTATTGAGTCTATTATATATCACTTTGCTTTTTCTGATAACAAGTCTCACTTTGCTATTATTTTTTAACTGTATCATGTCTTTATTATATCGTTTATTTCATAGTGCTCATTTTCTATTTTTTAACTATATCCTGTCACTATCCTAATTCCTAAGATGGGCGCTCTCTTTGGTTCCGGACTGGAGGTGTGATGCTGTCTCAGTGGAAACTGATTCTCAAGTTGTGGCCAATCTCATTTCGAATTCATCAGTGCCTCCCCCTTGGAGAATCTGGTTTCTTTGCTCTGATTTGAGGTCCTTTTTGTCTAGTTATAGTAATGTTGCTATTAGTTGGTTGCCTAGGATATGTAATGAGGCAGCCCACATTTTAGCCAAGTGGTCTTTATTTTGCAAGTTTTATGACTCTTTTGATGTTAGCTTTAGCCTGGACTGTTTCTCGTCTGTTGTGTTGAGAGAGTCCAGTGGCTTGGTGTAGTTTGTTTCTCTCTTAATAAAAATTTCTGATTATCAAAAAAAATACTACACAAAAACTACATAAAATTTCGACAGTTGTCAGCAAAGGATCTACCGCATTTAGCCCACTTAACTACAGAACGAAAGGATCTAGCCACCTAGTAGCCTCCACTAATGCCCTCAACCATTTTTCCACGCATTATCCCCAATTCCTCATAACATATATAAATCACTCTACAAACAATCTAGAAATAATAAGCATTGAGACTTAGATTTTTGGGATGTTGGTTAGAAGTCTTTGTCTTTTTGAATTTCATTTTTCCTTAGATTGCTATTAGGAAAAAAGGGCTGCACTTTTTCATTTTCATAGATTGTATTAGGACAAAGATTTGTTAAAAGCTTTGTTATAGCCATTAACAATAATTCCTAATAAAAAATTTAACATGACTACATATATTAAAAATTTAACCGCTAAATTTCAAGTTATTTAAGTTCTTAATACAAATATCAAATTTTGTGTCAATCATATACTATTTAATATTCGATTTGAAAACATAATTTTTTTATATATAATTTTAAATTGTAAAAACTTGAAATTTAATCATGAAATTAATGCCATAGTTATTAATTTTTAATTTTCTAAAAAATTCACAAATATGGGCCTAATAATGTTTATGTTACGGATTTTGACATGGTTTATGTTATAAAGTTATTTTCTATGGACCTGATGATAATATTTATGTTATTAAGAGTTATCTAATTCAACTGGTAGCTTTTAATATTCCCAATGAAAGACGTCAAGGAATTAGATCTCTCAGAGCATGCATAGTTGATTCCGAAGATTTTGAACACAAGTGGCAGGTTGTTTTAATTATTCTCAATCTTCCTCTTATGAAGATTTAGCTTAGTTGGCAAGACATTCGATTGAGCTCTGTGAGATGTTATAATCCGTGTGGAGCTATGACTTTAGTTGGGTAAATGTCCCTGCAATTTAGTTTCATTCCATTGTTGATCTAATGATGTGGGTTCGTGATAGACCACAGACTTCGGAGTTATTTGCGATCGCTGCTTGGTCCGTTTGGAATTATAGGTATAAGAGCACGGTTAACGAATCGGTGGTACCTCAAAATGAGATTGCTGCTTTAGGCAGAAAGTATCTTTCAAACTCCAAACAATCTAACCTGGTACATGCGAAGTCGACTTGCTATGTCAAGAAGTAATGGATTCTGCTCTCCGGTGACTCCTGCAAAACAAATTTCAATAGGGCAATATTTGAGCTAGAAAGCATTGATGCGGCTGCAAGGTCGCCACACCGGAGTCCGACGTGGGGTGCGGTGGGCAGCGCCGATGCCTGTGCGTCGGTGCCGCGTTGGAATTTATTTTTTTCCGTTTCCGGATTCTCGCAGATTCGGCTCCGACACGTGCCAATTCGGGCCGAATCGGATCGTATCAGCCGAATATCAATGTGTTTCAGCCGGAAAAAGGAAACCGGCGGGTGAAAAAAAAAAACTTAAACCGAAAATACCAGTGGATATTGATGATGTTGTCGTCATGATTTCACCGGCCTTAACTTCTTTCTTCTTCATCTTCTTCATTGCTTCTTCGTCTTTCAGTTCTTATTCCTATTGTTTTCGCCGGAGCCTGCCCTTCTTCCTTTGTTGAATGCCTTTGTTAACCACATCTCTTTATTTTGTTTTTTGTGCCTCTCTGACCGTGAGCCACATCTTTCTTTCTTTTCTTTTATTTTTTATTTGGATTTTTTTTACTTGGCTTTAGGCACACAATACTTTATCATATTTGAAATTTTTTTTTTTTTTTAGAATTGAAAAAGTTTTGACAATTTTTTCAATTTTTGAAAATTTTTTTCTAAAAATAAATGAATTAGAACACACATTAACCAGACTCTTTTTATTTGATTGGAAAGCTACCGAACGGTACGTCTTCCTTTGTCAAATCATAAATGCATTGTTAACAACTTTTCTATATTTTGTTCTATTGTGCCTTTCTAACCGGTGAGCCACATCTTCCATTTTTTTTTTTTTTTTAATGGAAAGCTACACTTATTTTAATCCCTATCACATATATTTTTTATTTTATTTTTAGGTTGACCAAAAAAGTGAGCCATTGACCCATAACTTTTTTATTTATTTATTAAAAGTTTTATCTATTTTAATACCTCTGTTAATAATTTAAGTGTAAAAATTTTGTGTACTTATTACTATTTATTTATTTATTTATTACTATTAGTATTATTATTATTATTATTATTATATGAGTTTCTATTATTATTATTATATAAAAAAAGCATATTTAGCAATATATAAAATATATAAATAAAAAAAATTTTAATAATTTTTTAATTACCGCACCCCGCTGCACCCACACTCTATTTTTCAAAAATTGCTGAATCCCGCATCTGCACCCGTATTCGCACCCAAATCTGAAAACGCACCCGTGCTTTATAGTATTTGAGGAATTTGATGAAGGTGTAGAAGAACAATAGCGGTGATGTTATAGCCTCTTTGTTTGAAAGGATTCCAAAACCATCTCTAGTGGTTACTCTGGAGTTGTTATCAGCAAGAAGAGCAGTGCAGTTTGTCTAAGAGAATGGCTTCCATGAGTCCACCTCTGAAGGTGATTTGAAAATCATTATAAACTCTGTGGGGCACGTTGATATGCTCCACTTTTATTTTCTTCACTCATATTTGTAGGTAAAGCAATGCAATAGCACATACTCTAGCTCAGAAAGTAAGGTCTTTTTTCCTTTTTTTTTTTTTATTTGGAAGGAGTTTGTTTATCTAAACATAAATAATGTTGTTTTTACTAATTTACCAGCTATTCAATAAAACTTCTGATGGTCTATCTCTAAAATAAAGAGAAAGAAAAGAAAAAGAATTTAATCTGTTTGGCAAAGATTATTTTTGTCAATATTCACTGATTCTATTGTAATTTTTTGTACTATTTATGAATCTCATTTTACTTATTGAGTTTATTTTTATATTTATCTAGTACTAAATGTTTCCAATCCCAACTATTAATTTATAAAATAAAAAATATTTATGGCATTATTTAAACAAATATATTCATTTGATTATATATTTAAACAAATTTAGAAGATTGAGATTAGGGATGGCAATGGGGCGGGGCGGGGTTGAATCTTATACAGATTTTCTTTCCCTGCCCCCCGCCTCGCCCCACATGACGGGGAAAATTTCTTGCCCTATCCCCGCCACTTAAGGCCCAGCGAAGACCCTCGAAGCCTCGCCCTACACAGTAAAAATTTATTTCTTGTTAATTTTCCTTACAACTATTACCATTTTTTCAAACAAAATGACATATTTCAATATTAAAAATATACTTGAAATTATAAATAAATTTATCCTATCAAATCAAACTAATTTTTAGCAAAAACTAAATAATATTATCTAAATATTTAACAAGACAATGTCACAAAAATTTATGTCACAATAAAATAATCCAAACTCCTAATAAGATGATGATATTGGTACCTTACTTCCAACTTTACTAGAAAGAAAAAAGAGGTAAAACCACGTTAGGTAGAATAAAATAAGATGATGATATTTTTATTTAAATAGTAGGGTTTTAGAGTATGAAAAAATTACAACTTAACCCTTATTAACGAGGGGGAGGGCGGGCGGGACGGGGCGGATTTAAAAAGTGTAAACCCATCCCCGCCCCGCCCCGCCCCATGGTGCGGGTCTAAAATCTGGCCCCATCCCCGCCCCATCACCTTTGCGGGGCGGAAAAAACCCGTACAGGGTGAAGCGGGGAGGGGCAAGTCAAGCAGAGCGGGGAAAAATTGTCATCCCTAATTGAGATTTGTACTTTAACATATACTTTTTTTTACACAAATTTGGATGAGTAATGCTTGTAGTTACGTCACACTAACGCACGCAATTACGTTTATGTGCCAATTAAAACATATATATATATATATATATATATATATATCTTCTTTTGAACTTATCCCTCTCCAATTATTTAATTTTCACAGTCAACTAAAGTCAAACAATCAAACTATCATACGCGAATAGGCAGCCGACAACCCCATTCAGCAAATGAATTTTGACAAAAAATAAATAAATGACCCAAGACTTTGAATTAGTGAGAGACCCTGCGCAAAAGAATTAATGAGAGAAAGAACCAACCAAGTCCAAACACGTGTCCCATCAATAAAAAAGGTCCAAACACGTGTTTGAATTTTTTTTTTTTTTTGGTTAAGGTGTTTGGACTTGTATAAACCATGCAACCTCCCCAAAATGCCAATAAAAAAACCATAGTATACTCTTTCAAAGGCCATCACTTCAAAATCCATATGGAACAAAAACCACACATAGCTATTCTACCAAGTCCAGGAATGGGGCATCTCATCCCTCTTGTTGAGTTTGCCAAGCAACTTCTTCTTCACCACGACTTCCACATCACATGCATCATTCCAACAATTGGGTCCCCATCCAAAGCCATGAAAGAAGTCCTTCAAGCCCTCCCAAATAGCATCGACCATGTCTTTCTTCCTCCGGTGAGCTTGGAGGAACTCGAAGGAGTAAAGCCTGGAATTGAAATTATTCTCACCATGACTCGTTCACTACCACCTCTTCGTGATGTGTTAACGTCACTGGTTGCTACTACTCGGTTAGTTGCTTTAGTGGTTGATCTTTTTGGGACGGATGCTCTTGATGTTGCTAAGGAACTCAATGTATTACCCTACATTTTCTATCCAACAAATGCTATGGTTGTGTCGTTGGTTTTGCATTTGCCAAAGTTGGATGAGACAGTTTCATGCGAGTATAGAGACCTACCTGAACCAGTGAAACTTCCGGGGTGCGCACCTATTCACGGTCGAGATCTTCTAGACCCGATTCAAGATCGAACAAGTGAGTGGTACAAAATATTTCTTCGCATAGCAAAACAGATGCGATTAGCTGAGGGTATTGTTATTAATACCTTCATGGAGTTGGATGGAAATGTTATAAAAGCTTTGGAAGATGAAGAAGATAAGAGTCTCACCCTTTATACAATTGGACCCATCATTCAAAGTGGTTCAACCAATCAGGTTGAAGGGTCAGACTGTTTAAGGTGGTTGGACAATCAACCACGTGGCTCAGTCCTATTTGTTTGTTTTGGGAGCGTTGGGACCCTCGCATATGACCAAATGCAAGAGCTAGCTCTAGGATTGGAATTGAGTAAGCAAAAGTTCTTGTGGGTGGTGAGAAGCCCAAATAGTGAATTGGCTAATGCTGCACACCTTGCAGACCAGACCCTCGACAACAACCCTCTTGCTGTCTTACCAAAAGGTTTTATAGAGAGGACCAAAGAACAAGGTCTAGTGGTGCCCTTTTGGGCACCACAAGCCCAAGTCCTTGGCCACAATTCCACAGGTGGGTTCTTAAGTCACTGTGGTTGGAATTCAACCTTGGAGAGTATCATGCACGGCATTCCAATAATTGCATGGCCGCTTTATGCAGAACAAAGAATGAATGCAATATTACTAACTGAAGTTCTCAAAGTTGCACTGAGACCAAAAGCTAACGAGAAAGGCCTAGTGGATCAAGGAGAAATCGCAAAAGTTATAAAAGGTCTCATGGTTGGAGAAGAAGGGAAGAAAATTCATAACCATATGAAAAATTTAAAAATTGCTGCTGAGAAAGCACTTAGCCCAAATGGGTCTTCTACAAAGGCACTCGCTGATTTAACATCCCAATGGACAAATCAACCTGACTTTTAGAGCATGAAACATTTCTGTCTTAATTTTATACCTTATTCATCATTGCTTTACTGCTTTATTCCCCTCTTGTTTTTCGTTATTCACTAGTTGTCTATTGGCTCTATTGAGTCTATTATATATCACTTTGCTTCTTTTGATAACAAGTTTCAATTTGCGATGTATTTTTTAACCGTATCATGTCTTTATTATATCGCTTATTTCGTAGTGCTCATTTTCTATTTTTTAACTATATCATGTCACTATCCTAATTCCTAAGCTTATTCTCGGCTACTCCTCATCAAGTTACTACACAAAAACTACATAAAACTTTCGACAGTTGTCAGCAAGGGAACTACCGCATTTAGCCCACTTAACTGCAGAACAAGAGGCTCTAGCCACCTAGCAGCCTCCACTAATGCCCTCAAACCATTTTTCCACGCATTATTACCAATTCCTCATATCATATATAAATCACTCTACAAACAATCTAGAAATAATAAGCATTGAGACATAGATTTTTGGGATGTTGGTTAGAAGTCTTGTCTTTTCAATTTTCATTTTTCCTTAGATTGATATTAGGGAAAAAGGGTTGCACTTTTTCATTTTCATAGATTGTATTAGGACAAAGATTAGTTGAAAACTTTCTTGGAGTCATTAACTATAATTTCTAATAAAAAATTTAACATGACTACATATATTGAAAATTTAACTACTAAATTTCAAATTATTTATATTCTTAACACAAATATCAAATTTCGTGTCAATCATATATTATTTAATATTCAATCTGAAGACATTTTTTTATATATATAATTTTAGAATATAAAAACTTGGAATTTAAACATGTAATGAATGTCATAGTTATTAATATTTAATTATTTAGAAATTTGACAAATATGGGCCTAACAATGTTTTTGTTACTTATTTTAACATGGTTTATGCTATAAAGTTATTTTTTATGGACCTAATAATATTTATGTTACTAAGAGTTTTTTAGTTCGATTGGTACCTTTTAATGTTTCTAATGAAGACATCAAAGAATTAGATCTCTCAGAGCATGCATTGTTGATTCCAAAGATTTTGAACACAAGTGGCTGGTTGTATTATCCTCAATCTTCCTCTCATGAAGATTCAGCTTAGTTGGTAAAACATTCAATTGAGCTCTGTGAGATGTTATAATTCGTGTGGAGCTATGACTTTAGTTGGGTAAATGTTCCAGCAATTTAGTTTCATTCCATTGTTGATCTAATGATGTGGTCCGTGATAGACCACAGAATTTGGAGTTATTTGCGATCGCTGCTTGGTCCGTTTGGAATTATAGGTACAAGAGCAGGGTTAACAAATCTGTGGTACCTCAAAATGAGATTGCTGCTTTAGGTAGAAAGTACCTTTCAAACATCAAACAATCTACCTGGTACATGCGAAGTCGACTTGCTATGTCAAGAAGTAATGGATTCTGCTCTCTGGTGACTCCTTCAAAACAAATTTCGATAGGGCAATATTTGAGGAATTTGATGAAGGTGTAGAGGAGCAATAGCGGTGATGTTATAGCCTCTTTGTTTGAAAGGATTCCAAAACCATCTCTAGTGGTTACTCTAGAGTTGTTATCAGCAAGAAGAGCAGTGCAGTTTGTCTAAGAGAATGGTTCCCATGACTTCACCTCTGAAGGTGATTCGAAAATTGTTATAAACTCTTTGGGACACGTTGGTATGCTCCACTTTTAGTTTCTTCAGTCATATTTGTAGGTAAAGCAATGCAATAGCACGTCCTCTAGCTCATAAAGTAAGTTCTTTTTTCCGTTTGTTTATTTGGAAGGAGTTTGTTCATCTAAACATATAATGTTGTTTTTGCTAATTTACCGGCTATTGAATACGGTCTATCTCCAAAATAAAGAAAAAGAAAAAGAATTTAATCTGTTTGGCAAAGATTATTTTTGTAAATTTATTTTACTATTTAATTTATTTTTGCTATTATTCACAAATTTAACTGTAATTTTTTGTGCTATTTATGAGTTTCACTTTACTATTTTAACTAACTTTTACATTTATCTATAATAATAAATCTCTCCAATCCTAACAATTAATTTATAAATTAAAAATATATTTATGGCATTATTTAAACAAATATATTCATGTGATTATATATTTAAACAAATTTAGAAGATTACGGTTTGTACTTGAACATATACTTTTTTTACACAAATTTGGATGAGTAATGCTTGTAGTTACGTCACACTAACGCACGCAATTATGTTTATGTGCCAATTAATATATATATAAATATATATATATATATATATATATATCTTCTTTTGAACTTATCCCTCTAGTTTCCTATTATTTCATTTTCAGTCAACTAAAGTTAAACAATCAAATTATCATACGCGTATAGTCAGCCAACAACCCCATTAAGCAAATGAATTTTGACAAAAAATAAATAAATTACCAAGACTTTGAATTAGTGAGAGAAAGATCCAACCAAGTCCAAGCACCTAATATCTCAAAAAAAAAAAAAAAAGGTCCAAGGACCTATATAAATTATGCAACCTCCCCAAAATACCAATAAAAAAATAAACGTAGTATACTCTTTCAAAGGCCATCACTTCAAAATCCAAATGAAACAAAAACCACACATAGCTATTCTACCAAGTCCAGGAATGGGGCATCTCATTCCTCTTGTTGAGTTTGCCAAGCTACTTCTTCTTCACCACGACTTCCACATCACATGCATCATTCCAACAATTGGGTCTCCATCCAAAGCCATGAAAGAAGTCCTTCAAGCCCTCCCAAATAGCATCGACCATGTCTTTCTTCCTCCGGTGAGCTTGGAGGAACTCGAAGGAGTAAAGCCTGGAGTTCAAATTACTCTCACCATGACTCGTTCACTACCACCTCTTCGTGATGTGTTAACGTCACTGGTTGCAACTACTCGGTTAGTTGCTTTAGTGGTTGATCTTTTTGGGACGGATGCTCTTGATGTTGCTAAGGAACTCAATGTCTCACCCTACATTTTCTATCCAACAAATGATATGGTTGTGTCGTTGGTTTTGCATTTGCCAAAGTTGGATGAGACAGTTTCATGCGAGTATAGAGACCTACCTGAACCAGTGAAACTTCCGGGGTGCGTACCTATTCACGGTCGAGATCTTCTAGACCCGATTCAAGATCGAACAACTGAGTTGTACAAATTGTTTCTTCGCAGCGCAAAAAGGGTGCGATTAGTTGAGGGTATTATTGTTAATACCTTCATGGAATTGGATGGAAATGTTATAAAAGCTTTGGAAGATGAAGAAGATAAGAGTCTCACCCTTTATACAATTGGACCCATCATTCAAAGTGGTTCAACCAATCAGGTTGAAGGGTCAGACTGTTTAAGATGGTTGGACAATCAACCACGTGGCTCAGTCCTATTTGTTTGTTTTGGGAGCGGTGGGACCCTCGCATATGACCAAATGCAAGAGCTAGCTTTAGGATTGGAATTGAGTAAGCAAAAGTTCTTATGGGTGGTAAGAAGCCCAAATAATGAATCGGCTCAAGCTGCTTATTTTAGTGACCAAACCCTTGACAACAACCCTCTTTCTTTCTTACCAGAAGGGTTTAAAGAGAGGACTAAAGGACAAGGCCTAGTGGTGCCCTCTTGGGCACCACAAGCACAAGTCCTTAGCCACGGTTCCACGGGTGGGTTCTTAAGTCATTGTGGTTGGAATTCGACCCTAGAGAGTATCATGCAAGGTATACCATTAATTGCGTGGCCACTTTTCGCAGAACAAAGAATGAATGCGGTATTATTAACTGATGATCTACAAGTGGCACTGAGACCAAAAGCCAACGAAAAAAACCTAGTGGATCGAGAGGAAATCGCAAAAGTAATAAAGAGTCTTATGGTCGGAGAAGAAGGGAAGAAAATTCGTAACCGTATGAGAGACTTGAAGATTGCTGCTGAGAAAGCACTTAGCCCAAATGGGTCTTCCACAATGGCACTAGCTGATTTAGCATCACATTGGACAAATCAACCTAACTCTTAGGACATGAAACACTTCTTTTTTAGTTTTCAACTTTCATCATCGTCGCTTTTCTGCTTTTGTCGTCTATTGTTTGCCATTATTTATTAGTTGTCTATTCTGTATTTTTTTGACACTTTTTTCCTCTATTGTTTGCCATTGTTCATTAGTTGTCTATTCTGTATCACTTTTGACACTATGATACCTACAAACTATATAAAAAGGCCAATAACTCTAGCTACAATACATTTTGTTTATTCAACCTTTGCCTTTTGTAACAAGCCAAAAAGGCGAGTTTCGTGAGAATGACAAATTTTTAACGTTAAAAAAAAAATTATGCCTACAACATTTTCATAGTGAATCTTAAGTAACGTGTAAGTTATTATTTATTATTATGGGTGAAAAAAATAATTTTAGTGATGAGTTTAAATTAGAATCATTACTAACTGATAATCGAAAATTTGTTGTAAAAGTATTGTAAAAATATTATAGACATAATACTATTACCATAACTAAAAATAAAGGTATTGTAAAAAAAGAAAAAAAAAAAAAAACAAGTACTACATCCACAACATTTTAATAACCAATCTTAAGTGGTAAAATGTTATTCTAATTTAAACATACCAATGAAATTACTTTTTTTTCTTATGAATAACAACCCATAACAATATATTACTTATGATTTGTAATGAAATTGTTGAAAACATAGCATTTCTCTTGAGAAAATGTTAAGAATCTTGTTATTTTAATATTTTTACAATTGTTGAGGTGTCAATTTTTTACAATTCAAAGTAAAATATAACAAAGTTATAAAGGTATTATGAAAATGCTTTGCCATTCTTTGTGTTTCTAGAAATTGTTTTATTAGTCAATTTTTTGAGCCAAAATTCATTGTTTCATGTACATTTTTCATAGGTTAAACTTTTTCTTTTTTTTTTTTTTCTTTTTGCACCATTTTAAGTAAAAACACAATTTTACACACACACACACACAAAATTAAATAAAACAAAACAAAAACTTAGGATTAAAATACTTTTCATCCTTTATGTTTGGGGTAATTCTCAATTCCTTCTTAAACTTTAAAATCAAGCAATTTTACCCTTAACATTTTGAAAAATAACAAATATGTCATATTGCTATTCTCTCAATTAAATCCTAATGAAAGCTTATACTTCTTAAAATATTCCATTGTGTAGTGTCTAAAATAATTCTACTAAATTTTAACATCTCAAAAATTTTCTTCACGTATTTTGGTTTTAGATAATAGTAATGCTTAGAAAGTTGGAATGGTAATATAAGATATTTTATTTCCTTGCCTTTTGTTATCTCCCCCCACTCCCCCCTTTTCTTGCCTAAAATGGGTGTTCATTAAAAACTAATTAAGCTAAAGATTGCACCAACTCTAGTATGGTTGAAAGTATTTGATGAAGAGTTTCAATTGTAACATATGACATCATTCATTGCAAAAATTTAAATATTGTAACAAGGTTTTAAAAAAACTCAATTGCATATTGTCGGGGAAATGATGATATTTTTTGTTGTTCATAGAAGTTTTTAATGAGAGGATATTGTCATTATCAAATAGGTATTAAAATTCTTATACGAATGAGATTAATTTTGTATGACATACATTTTTTATGTATATAATTTCATTCTTTATCAATTTAAATTTTATCTTAATTTTTTTACTTAAGAGATAATGCGTGCCTTTCACGTGAAACCCACACTAGTATTGTTTCACTGCTTCATATCTTCATTATAATGTCTATTTCGTAGTGCTCATTTCCTAATTTCTATGTGACCACACATTATAATACATCTTAATTTTAAAGTACTAGATTGGAGAAGGTGGGGCTCCCCCAATCAGAAACATTAACCTGTACGTCAGTATATACGTAACTTTTTTTGACTCAAACAATTATTGACACAACTTGATTAATTATTTAATACAGACTAATACTCATCTATTTTATTGATCTAATTTTATAATGATTTAAGATATTCAATAGGTTAATATAATTTAAAATATTTTATAGGATAAGTTGCATCAAAATCTCTTAAACTGTAGTAAACACCACTACCAAAACTTCTGCAAAATTGGCAGGCCCTCACCCTCTGATATCTTTATTAATATTAAAGGAATTTGTTTTTTCAAAAATTTATTCTTAAATTTATTAACTTTTGTGTTTTTAACAATTAAATCCTTCCTTCAGTTAGGGTTTTAAGCCCTGGTATTAGTAACAAAGTTAATCAATTCTTAGCCATGTAATTAATTAGATTAATTATGTTTTACATCTAAATTGAATAACATCACACAAGCATGGATCACATAGAAACACCAAATGATGACCTAGGAGAACTAATAAAACAAAAAGTTTTACAATAAAAACTTGTGAGGATTTAATTGTCAATTCTCCTGGAAAAAATCCAGTAGAATAGAATAGAAGTTTAAACAAAAGATTTAATCATAAATCAAAAAGTACCTCATGTAGTGCTTACTAATGTGTTTACATCAACTCATCTATTCCAGATTTGTTGCACACGAAATCCTTGTCGTAACTCTGAGATTACCTCTGAAAAATTTTACCCAGTAACTTGATAGTAAATTAGATGCAACAACTACACTTCATCACCAAATCCTTTGCTTGAACATAGGTCATTGGTTGATACTACAAGAGAGCTTGTAAAATTCTAAGTCTGTAGAGAATACACTGCTCTCGGAAAGCATGCTCTATACTTTCTTATATAGTAGACCTCAAGATGCAAGTTCCCTAGATCATAGGGTTGAGAGAAACTGCTGAGAATCCAATATATACGAGTTCGACTTGTCGAGTTGGTGTCGAGAATCTATGTAGTAGAAGTTCAGATTCTGCCACCATCAAAAGGAAAATTCTAACAACTCTGACTTATACTCCCAACTATTTCCTTTCCCCACAAAACGTTTTGCCACGTACTCTAAACCCGCTCTCAACACATAAAACTTATATACAATTTCTTAAGTGATATATCTTAGATCCTCTAACTAAATTCAAATACAATGTTGCATTAAAATTAATTGTCCTTGAAAAACATCATTCTGTGTGTATTTAATTGGTCAATGTATATCATATGTCTGAATTCAATTAAAGTTTTCGAATATTACCAGATACGCATTATTAGACCAAGTTCGTGATCAAGCAATTTAATTAAAAGCAAAAAGGATTGAAAAAGAAGGATCCAAAAATGTGGATCTTAGAGGTATATTCATTGCAAAGTCAAATGGAAACTACCAACGTCCCTTATCATATTTACTAAATGGCTTTTGCATCCTTTTGCAAAAAATTTTCATTAACTAATACACAAATATACAAAAAAGAACCACATTAACGAATGCATTAAATAAAAGGAAATGTCTTTTACATTCCCCCATTTACACATAATGTACACAATTTCAATAACAAATACATTAAATAAAAGGAATTGTCTTTTACATGCACATTTACACATATGTACACAATTTGAATGCAAAAGTGAATTGCGTGTACGGTGTGTGCAATTGGGTGTATTTAATAGACATTGCCCTTAAATAAAAAACCAAAATTTCGTAATTGGGTTTATATAATAGACGTTACCCTTCAAATAAAAAACCAAAATTTTAAGCTATTGATAGAAAGAACCTGATCCAGTTGGGTTTAGTGGGGTGGGGTTGCATCTATATATATATATATGGCATCCCATAGATAGATTATAGATAATCGATATATAATACTAAAAATTGTTGGGTTTAGTGGGGTGGGGTTGCATCTTATAATACTAAAAATTATAGAAAACATGTACACACTTTCCATCCTCCCATTCATAAAGACGCTATATATACAATGTAACCTTACAAGTCCCAACCATAAAAATCTTACTATTCTCTCTGAAAACCCATTTATCCAAGACTTCAAAGCATTATAAATATTTTACATATGGAACAAAAACCCCACATAGCTATTTTTCCAAGTCCAGGGATGGGACATCTCATCCCTCTTGTAGAGCTTGCAAAGCTACTTGCTATCCATCACAACTTCCACATCACTTGTATCATTTCCGTACTTGGGTCTCCATCCAAAGCCATGAAAGAGGTCCTTCAAGCCTTGCCCACCAGCATAGACCACGTCTTTCTTCCTCCAGTGAGCTCTGAGGACCTCGAAGGCTTACTACCTGAAGTCCAAACTATTCTCACCTTGACCCGTTCATTGCCACCTCTTCGTGATGTGTTAAAGTCTACTCGATTTGCCGCTTTTATCGTTGACACTTTTGGCATGGATGCACTAGGCGTTGCTAAGGAATTCAACATCTCACCCTACATCTTCTTCTTGTCAAATGCTTTTGCGTTGTCGTTAGTTTTGAATTTGCCAAAGCTAGATGAGACAATTTCAGGCGAGTATAGAGACCAACCAGAACCATTGAAACTTCCAGGGTGCATACCTATTCACGGAAGAGATCTTGCAGAACCGGTTCAAGATCGAACAAGTGACTGGTATAAAATGTTTCTTCGCAGCACAAAACGGATGCGATTAGCCGAGGGTATTATGTTTAATACTTTCATGGAAATGGAAGAAAATGCAATAAAAGCATTGTTAGATGAAGAATCTAAAAGTCTCACACTTTATCCAATTGGACCCATCATTCAAACTGGTTCAAGCATTCAAGTTAAAGGGTCAGACTGCTTAGGATGGTTGGACAATCAGCCACATTGCTCTGTCCTATTTGTTTGTTTTGGGAGTGGTGGGACCCTCTCTTATGAACAAACCAATGAGCTAGCCTTTGGATTGGAATTGAGTGAGCAAAAGTTCTTATGGGTTGTAAGAACTCCAAATAATGAATCCGCTGATGCTACATACCAAAGTGACCAAACCCTTGAAAACAACCCACTTACTTCCTTACCAAAAGGGTTTGTAGAGAGAACCAAAGGCCAAGGTCTAGTGGTTCCCTCATGGGCACCACAAGTCCAAGTCCTTAGCCACAGTTCCACGGGTGGGTTTTTAAGTCACTGTGGTTGGAATTCGACCCTAGAAAGTATCATGCAAGGCATACCATTAATTGCATGGCCGCTTTTCGCAGAGCAAAGAATGAATGCAGTGCTACTAGCTGAGGATCTAAAAGTGCCACTTAGACCAAAAGCTAATGAGAAAGGCCTAGTGGACCGAGAGGAAATTGCGAAAGTTGTAAAGGGTCTCATGGTTGGAGATAAGGGGAAGAAAGTTCATAGCCGTATGAAAGATCTAAAGGATGCTGCTGAGAAAGCACTAAGTGCAGATGGTTCTTCAACAAAGGCACTCACTGATTTAGCATCACATTGGACAAATCAAGCTCGCTTTTAGGACATGATAGTTTTGTTTGGTTTAAATTTCTACTTTTATTCCTTGTTGCTCTTCTGTCTTTGTTCCTCATATGTCATTAAAATATTGATTTCTATGCTTTGGTACTATTCATAAATCATAATATCACCTCCAAATTCTCATAAGAAAATGATAATAAAAAGCCGGTCCTAACCAATCGATCAATATATATATATATATATATGAGATAGGTTCAAGTTACACCTGGTGTAACTCTAAAGAGTTACACCTTTTTTAAACCATTGGATTTAAGTAGATCCAACAGTAAAAAAAAGACCCTCATTAATGCTAATATTTTGATTAAGATTTCATTAATTATCCCTCTTTTATTATATTTTATATTTATCTCTAAATCCAAAAGAAGTGTTATATTTGACTCTCTCCCTCTTCTTTTCTCTCTCTATCTCTTTCTCCTCTATCGTTGTTCCACCTCCATGGATAGATTGCCAGTAGAAGAAGGGAAAAAAAAAAAATTGCGGAACACTAGAAGGGTTAGGAATATTATGGGGGATGGGAGTTTCTGTAATGGGGGTTCATGTAGAATCACAGTGAGTAAGAGAGGGATCAGCAGGGGCAGGAAAAGCTTGAAGGGTTGGCGATGGATTTTCAGGCATAATCCAAGCTGGGGAAGTGCAAGGAAGAAGCGTGAACATCTTGTGTTTAAAACGTAGCATATGATGATTACATAGACTTGTGCAGAGCAGAGCAAATCTCAACTTATTAATCGGGTTTTTTTTTTTTTTTTTTTGTTTGTCTTGTTGTCTTCTGTTGTAATTTATTTTATTTATCAAGTAAATGCTAAAGACAAGTAGATCAAATTCATTCTAATTCTGATGAAATTTCTTATTTCTATAATAGAGTTAAATCTGTTCTTGCTGCTATCCCCATGTATACAACACCATCACTTTATCTTTCAAAGTCAGTCGGCTCCAAGATTGATCGTACAAAAACTTTTAATGTTGTAAAACCTAACAATTCTCATTCCTTTTCCCCTGAAACAAGATTTGCAAACGTGTACCATAGAATTCTCCAATTTACATATAGTAACATGCATGTTCTCAATGGTCACAACCTGCGATATTGATAAAAACAAGTGAGTGTTCCTTTCAATTTTATTGTTCCTCTATTTTTTTTTTTTTTCCTGCAGCAACCTATTCGCAGAGGTGGAACAATGGTGGAGGAGAAAGAGACAGTGAAAGAAACGTAGAGAGAGAGAGAGAGAGAGAGAGAGAGAGAGAGAGAGAGAGTTAGATGTAACACTTTTTTGGGTTTAAAGATAGGTATAAAATATAATAAATTAGGGATAATTAATGAGATCTTAATCAAAATATTAACATTAATGAGAGTCTTTTTTTACCGTTGGATCTATTTAAATCCAATAGTTTAAAAAGGGTGTAACTCTATAGAGTTACACAAAGTGTAATTTGAACCTCTCTCTCTCTCTCTCTCTCTCTCTCTCTCTCTCTCTCTCTCTATATATATATATATATATATATATATATATATAAAAGCAGAGATTTAATATTGGAGCGCATGGGATTCTATAGAGGAGTCCAAATCTTTTGTCTCACTTTTTCTACTCTACTCTATACTCTACCAATAAAAACTTGTCACGTGTTCACCTAATTAATTAAATACTATCATTATTGACTTATTAATGCTACCGTTATTAATTAATGATAGTATTTAATTAATTATGTAAATACGTGACAACTTTTTATTCATTCAAACAGCCCCTTAGACTCCACGGACTCTCTACAAAGTGGCACATCCTTTGCAATAGTCTTTCTATTTTGCAAAAATCTTTTTATTGACTTTTCTCTTACCTTCTCTCAACTCTTCATCTCCCCCTTCAAATCCAATTGGCTTACATTAAATTGTCACTAACTTGAAATTAATAAACAATTACTCACGATCAATTCTTTTTCTCAATATTTTGGACTTTCCAAGTTAATTCATCGTTCAAAAAAAAAAAAAAAAAATCACTATTACTAAATTTACTACTATCTTTCCCACTTTATTCTCTTCCTAACCTTCAGTTGTCCCTTGAAATTTTCAAGAAACCTTCAGTTTTCTAAAATAGTCAAGAAGAACGCACGAACTAAATTATCTATATGCATGTCACCAGCATCAACTTTTGTTTATTGGTACGATTCCTCTTTATGGTAGTCCCTTTCAGATGTCATATCTAAGAATCAACTCTTATGAGTGACTAGGGAAGTCGCGGGCTTTCATTGTTTTCTTAATTCATCTTTTTAATTAGTCTATTGTATAGGTAGCAATCGGTTATGAAGAGTGATTATAAATACTGGGTTAGTGGGTTTGGTTTGAGGGGCACCACAAACAATATAAGGGGCGAAAAAAAAATAACCAAAAAGAAAATAGAAAACAAAAAGAAACTGATTTGGCAGATTTGTTCAAAAGATAAAAAATGGCAATTGCGTCACCTCCCACGTGATTAGGTAGAAATCATGTGGACTTGCTTTTCAGGTCATTGCACTGCGGGAGAAGGGGACATCACTGGAGTCACCCTCTAGGCCTCTACTTTGCGGAAGGTGCTAGAAAATAATCGTTGTGGGGCGAAAGTTGTTTATCAAAGGCGGAAAAAGTGGCGTTGTAGAGGTTAATGGATTGCTTTAATTTGTTTTATTCAAGTAACTATTCAATATTAATCGTGCAAAGGAATCTTTATCTAAGAGCTGCTTTTTTTTTTTTTCCCCCAACTTACAAAAACTATTTTTGCTTATTTTAAGCAAAGACGGACCCAGGTGGGGCCCGACTCCCGGATCTTTTTTTTTTTTTTTTTAAATAATTCTATATTTTATTTGTGTAGTTGGCTCCTCTCTCTTAGATTCTCTTATTTTATTTGGCTAGTCCCTAATAGAAATGAATAATAGGATGAAATTACCCTTTAACTTTAACTCTTGTGATTTTATTTTACTGTTATATAGATCTCCATATGGAACAAAGTCTCACCGAAGAAGAAACTGAGTTGGTTCTAAGTAGTAATGGAAGCCGTGAAAGTAAAATTAATGCATGGATTTATTATTTTTAAAGCTTTTTTTTTTTTTGCCTACTGTGTGAACGTTAAGGACTTAATGTCAAACGTATTTTGTATAGATACTATTGTTTTAGTTGTGGGCACAATTTGACGTGTTTTGATATTTGTGTTTGTTGTTCACAAGTAGAGGGATATTGCTCCATTAGATGTGAATGGCGATGTTGGGGTCTCTGACAAAGATTGTGAGGTACATATCTTTGATATCAAGGTTTCTGATTTCCTTTTATATCAAGTTGTAATAGTTAGTTTCTTTGAAAGCACACAACCTTAGTTTTGTTTGTAGAAAAACAAATTATGCAAGAGGAGTGCCATATGCAATTAGTATTTTCCTAAGTCTAACAATTTCTTTCTTCTTCTTCTTCTTCTTCTTTTTTTTTTTTTCCCTATTTTGTTTAGTGACATTTGGTGCTGCTACTAAAAGTGAGTTGTTACTTCCTTTTTTTGTTTTATTGAAGTTATTTGTAATTTGTGGAGACAAAGATAGATGTTACGTTACAAACACCACCTAAACTTTTTTTTTTTTTTGGTAGTAGCTAATGGAAAATTGTTTTGATGTAGCATGTAACTTCAATTTTTTTTCGCTCAAGGATAATTGGTGGTGCCCCTATTTAACTTCAAGTGAGTTTTGTTTTATTGAAGTCATCTACAATTTGTAGTGTTGTGGATAAATGTTATGTTAAATGAAAAATTCTATTGATGAAGCATGTAATTAATTAACAAATGTCATTGGTATAATTTTAATCGAAAATCCGATTGCAATTTTTTTTTTTAGTGGATAAAAATATGTTCATGTTATTACTTTAACATATGTTATGTATTCTACATAACATTCTCATATAGCTTATAACATTATCCGCGCATTGCACGGACCTCTACATAACGTTCTCATATAATAGCTTATAACATTATCCGGCATTGCACGGACCTCCACTAGTTTTATATAATTGGAATACTTGACCCTTCTGAGAATGTTAGGAAGGCCTGACTAGTTGACTAGTCATACTTAACCTTTTAATTTTTCTCGAAATTTCATTTTCCCAACTTTTTTTTTTTTTTTTAAAGAAGAAAGTTGTAACTTTTATTAAGTAAGAGTAGCCAAATCAATTAAGATTATAGTATTAAGATATGAAGGAACATTCTCCATTCACACCAAATAATCACTAACATGTTTAACAAGGTTATTAGTAACACTATTAATTTCATGTCTCCAAGTATAACTTGATTAATTATTTGAAGACCAGAGGATAGATGTTTATGTTAGGGACATATTTTATGTAATTGGCTAATCCTTTGACAAAATGCACTTTACTTGTAATTGGATAGATCTAAGATGGGTTTAGTACTTCAAGAACATGTTGTTCAAGCCAAATATTAAAGCCATGAAGATTGGACCAAGAAACAAGTGAAGAAAAGTTGTTCATTAAAGCTCGACAGATAACAGAAACAGTATCTATTGTGATTTAAGAACGACACTCGATAGAAGCTAAATCTATCAAGAACTATGAAATCAAAATTTCTAGATCTAATTTTTGGCCCTAATTGACATGTATGTGTAGGGTTTCTTTTCTAGATCACTGCCATTGAAGAAGTGAAGGAAATTGATCAAATTTCTTTGACTAAGCTTGTAGGGAACCTTCAAACCTATGAGATGAGATTAGGTTTAATGGGAAAAGGTAGAAAGAGTAGAAACTTGCCTCTTAAGGGTATAGAGGAAGAGATTGATGACTCTGAAAATGAAGATGAAAGTGATGATGAAGATGAAGATGATGATGAGGATGAGGACTTAACCTTCATAGCTAATGAGATTATCAAGCTTCTCCAATATAGGAAAAAGGATGAGAACAAAGCCCCTAGGAAATCTGAATCCTCTAGGAATGGCAAGAATGAAAACCCCTCATCTAGTGCCCGTAGAGCAAAGTTTTTGGCCATATGAGGGTAGAGTGCCCAAACTATTTTATGAAGGAAAAGACAAAGAATTCAAAAGGTAAAGTGTTGGTTGCTACCTTGAGTAATTCTGAGAGTGATCTTTCTGCTGAGTATGAGGATGAATGTGGTCATTATATGGCTTTTGCTGCCACAACCGATAAGGTGATTGTCACGCCCCAAACCCCAAAGGGTTCAAAGAATGAGAAAGACGTCTCAAGTACCTGTAGATTTTTCCTTTTGACAATTCAAACTATAGGAGATCTTTATTTTCCTTTCTTTTCCACAGGATAAGAATATATAACCATACTAAAATCTCCACATTACAAGTCAGAGCTCTATAACACATTTACAAACAATAACTAAAATCATGTGCCTTCACATAATACATGAATATATTACAAAACTCTATTTAAATTACACAAAGTCACAACCTTATCAAGAATAAGGACCTTAACATTGAGTCTAGGCCTACCACGCCAAAGGCTAACAAACCTCAAGCGACCCACCTCCTATAGAATTAATTAAGGTCTCGTTGAATATAGCAAGATCGAATCACCAATCATTTACAGCAAAAGTTTCCAAATAACATAGCACTCTAATCATCACCAAAGAAATAAGCTCCATACCCAAGGTATAGCTGATAAATCTGAAAAACTGTTAATGAGAGGGATGAGCTAACGCCCAGTAAGTAGCATAATTAATAAGGGTGGGGGAAATGCAAGTTTCATCTTCAATAATAATAATAATAATATGACAAGAATGATTAAATAATGAAATACAAAGCTTATCAAAGTAAATACCTTGAAACTATATACTATGATCTGTGAGCACTAACAATATAATTTCCAAAACCATAAAATCTAACATACGGTAATTTATCACAAATATACCATACTACCACATAGACCGGTCAGGGGATCCACCCATTCATAACTGGCATGATATTGTCCTCTCACCCATACCCTCAAAATTTTTCTCTCCCCCCATGGGCAGCAGAGAGAGCGCGTCAAATAGGACCTCTCTTGCATGTGGTCTCTTGGCCTTATAGGCAGCAGCCTCACCCACACACAATCAAGGAACCTCTTCCCCCCCATGGGCAGCAGGGAAGAACGCGTCATCCAAAGTGAAAAGGCACTAACTTGGATTTGATTTTGTTGTCACAAAGACTACGAAAACCAAATCGGGTAATCACCGGGAAATCACACATGGCATGGTGTTAAAACCACATAAAGCTCACATGTTACATTACTTTCAAATACATAGTTTATATCTAGGTAATTTCAGGAAAACCTTAAATAATCTAACTTTCACAAGGTTTGTAAGATTTTCAACTTCAATCTTGTCAAAAAAATTTTATATCAATTTTCCAATAACAAGATAAGATAAGCATCTTTAGATTTTCTAATAAACCATAGAATTCATAATTTCCTTATCAAAAATTAAATAAAAGATGCTCATATTTTCTATGTCGACAATTCATGCTTTTTTCCAAATGCAATATCAAATGTGATGCATTTTCATATATATAATCATATATATATATATTAAGGTTACGGCACAATAACTTTTAGGAAAATATAGTTTCCATAGGTAGTTACCAAAAGTGTGTCTAACCCAAAAACAACATTTATGCAATGTGATTATTTTCCAAAAATTCCATTAAAAAGCTACTTACTTCGCAATCACAAAAGCCTAATACTCCAAGCTCTAAGGAGATTAGCTAGAACCTAAACAATATCAAGTAAACCTATCATAATAAGTATGTAGCTTGAAATTGTATCTAGCAATAATTTAGGAATTGCCAAATAAACACTTGATTAGGCAAGCCTAGTATTTAACCTTATCAATATTAACATATTCCACTTCCAAAGTTTCTCAACAAATTGATTCACAAGGCATAAACTCCAATTTATAAAGTTAACCCATTTAATATCATCTCCAACATTATGACTAGCTTCCATAAAATTTATAGTATATCATTAAGAGACCCATGAAAGCAAAAATCAAAATATCCTCCAAGACAAGAAATTTAGAACTTCAACTAACTCCAAATAAACCCAATGGCAATGGAAAAATTAAATTTACCAACCATCACATGTTATAACTTAAAACCCCTAAATTTTCCACCATATATAAACATTAAGTAGCCATTTTTAGCATAAATTATATACCCACTCATCAAATAATTCCACCAATACAAAACCCATACATAAAAACACATTAATATCACTTCCAATGCTCATAAATCACATGGGTATCATTATTCAAACTTAGATAAAAATAACCTCAAGCAAAAGTGTAAAACCCACCAAAAAGATTAGAAAATTTTACCTTACATAAAATAATGAAGATGCTTAGGGGTTCCTAAGTATTTTTCCGGTGATCTTGCCAAAAAAATATGAGCATTTAAATTTCTTTGTGTATGTTTATCTTTAGAATAAATAGATAATGACTTTGGGAATTTAGCATATTACTTAAGTGGTTTATAAATATTCAGGTCTCGATACTGTATAAGCTATTATCTATACCTTTAAAAGTAAGGTTTTTTAAAGGATTTTTTTTTTTTTTTTGGCCCTCCTTAAAGCTTCTCTATTAGGTTACCCAAGTTAATTAATTATGTCAAATCACCAAATAATCTAGATTGCAGCGAAAAGTAAATTTGACATGGTGATTTGTTGACTAATGGGAAGAACTTTCACAAGGCAAAAACTCTACTGGATGATTTTCAGGTCACCTCTCCCAAGAATCACTAATCAAAATCAAGAGATTACAAATCCCCAATTGGTCTCACTTTTGTAGAGAATTCTTCCCTTTGCACGAATTCCAACACATGACTAACTCCCAGCAACTTGATGCTTGTTGTTGGATGCAAAGTTCTTCAATATACTTGAAGAGAATGAAGCACTTAGTTACATTACCCTAAGGTGCATAAGAACGCATTAGCTTCACAATAAGTGTATAGATTCTCTATGTGAGTCTCTATGTATGATGACGACTATAGAATAATAATTTTATATAATCTAGTAGTTTAGAGAACGAAACCATAGATAACCAAGTCATCATAGGCTGAAAATCAAATCCTAAATTTCTGGATCTGCGCAACTCTATGGATCGAGTAGTATCACGAGGTACCGAGGTTCATTAAATCTCAATAGCTGCTTGTATCGAGGTTGGGTTGAGTTTCACAATTTTCAACTTTTCACACTTGTTTCTTTGAGCAGTCTTCATATCTTTAATGATACCATTTGTCTTGTTTATAAAAAATACTTTATTATATTTTGGAATCCACTTAAAACTACTCAAATACAAGTATAATGCATTTTGCCAAAGGATATGCCAACTATTGAAAATTATGACCCTAACATTCTCAATGGATATATCTAGACTTAGTTAGAAAACCACAAATATGATAAACCATATATAAATTTACTTCAAAATTTGATACACAATTAAAATGAACATGTACGTTTTTGTTCAACTTCTTATTTATTTCTTGCTTTTTATGACGTCTAGTTTTACAAAGAATAAATGAGATTCTAGAACGATGTTTTGGTTTAGTTTTTGAAAACCCTTCATTTTGTAGTGTCTTCAACTTTTAGTCCATTTTTGTAATAGCCTTTCCATGCATTTAGAATCCTTTATACAAATGCATCTTTCATTTATTAACTAAATTACTTTTAGATGTAGGGTAGATTAATGATCATTCCTTAATTGTATTTCTTGCTTGACTATATATCATGGTCATTGTACCTTCAAGAAAAAAAATGTGATTTTTATCAAATTATCATATTCATTGCACCAGTTAGCGACCGGTTGAATTATAGACCTGTGATTCTTGATCAAATGACGTGTGTCGAGACTAACCTCAATCGATTGACGTATGCTGAGTTAAGCGTCGAGAACTCAGAAGCTTTAATCTTCTTGACACTATTTGGGCATAAATATTAGGCTTCAAATACTCTTAGAAACTCTAAACTTGATTTTTGTTCAAAATTAGCCAACCTATAAGCAATGGATCTAACAATATTTATGGTATCAAGAATCTTGTAGGTTGTACCACCTAATGTTTTCAATTAAGACATCCAAGGTTCGAATCTCTTCATCCCCAATAATTAAATTATTTAAGGAAAAAAAAAACAATATTGATGCCATTATTTCAAAAAAAAATTATTGATTGCATTATTTAAACAAATTTAGAAAGTTGTTGTTTGTAGTTACGTCACATTAGTAGCATATAATAAGCCATTATTCTAACAAATTTGTTGATTGCATTATAAAGTTTGTAGTTATGCCACACTAATGCATGCAAGCAGTGTTATTAAACCCAACTCAGCATGGCTGGTTGGACTAGTAACCCAGTGACCTAACACATAGACCAGTCCAGGTCATCAATTAGATTGGATGTGTACAAGACTCGATAAAAACCAGTAAAACCTTGCGGATTCTAAGAGAATTGTGTGACCTAATTGGGTTTTAATCACCGAGTTGGGTTTGTGAATGGTGTAAAATTATATTAATAGGTCAATCTCATTGATTTCTTTACTATTTAATATGAAAATTTAAATAAGAGAAAACTTATATTAATAAATAAATAATGCTCTTTCAGTTTCATGAAGCTAGTTAGCACGTTAGTATAAGTATATTAGTATATATTCTATAATTTATTGCTTAAAACTTCTTTTCTCATCTTTTATTTACTTTTTTGGGCTTCATTTTTTTTTATTGTTTTAAGTTGAAGTCTTTAACCTTTTTTTTTTCTCTTCTTTTGTTTTATATATATATATATATATATTAAAAGCTTTTTATTTGACCTTGCGATTCGACTAATGATCCACTAGTTGAACTAGTAACCAAGTGACCCGGCTTCATGGACAAAGGAAGACTTTGACCATTGGGGGCAATGCCCCCCCCCCCCCCCCCCCCTTATAATTTATATGTAAAAAAAATATTAGTATATATATGTATAAATTTTTGCAATTTTGTTCTATAAAATTAAAATTTTTAAGAGTAATACTATAGCCACAAACTTTTCTACAGCATTTTTACAAATTGCTGAGGTAGTAAATTCCTATTAGTTTGCATCTAAGCTCATTTGTAACTTCAACTTTTTCCTCATTTTAATGGGCATAAAGATATTTATAAACCTAAACTCTGAAACAAAATATACAAGTTCAAAAAAATTAGCCCAACAATAAAAATTACCAATAATAGCTTAAAAACAATTAAGCTCAATAAACTAATTTGATCCAAAACAAACAACTTAGCCCTTTAAAATTTATTAAACAAAAACAATTTGTCATTATCCAGTAGCAAAAGTAGGGGTGTTCACGGGTCGGTCCGGGTCGAGTTTGTGCCCAACCCAAGACCGACCCGATAGAATCGAGTTGAACAAATCTTAACCCGCTACTGACTGGCGAGGAAGTAGGATTGGCGCAATCAGTTTTGCACTGGAAGTACGGTTGGTTCAGTCAAAACCATCCACGGTGAAAAATCTTGCCACAATCGTTGATTTCAGGCAAAAAAACGTCAAATCCGCGGAGATCTAACCGGATCTGGTGAGATCTCGCTAGATCCGGTGAGATTTCACTAGATTTGGACAAAATATCACTCGATCTACTTGAAAAGTTGTTGAAATATGAAAATTTGTTGCCAAAATCTGAAAATTTGAAGTCAAAATCTAGAAATTTGAGGCCAAAATCTGGAAAAAATCGCCGGATTTTGGAAAAAGTCCCCAGAATTTGGAAATTTTTTCTAGAAATTCTTAATAATCGGTCGGATCGGGTTTTTTCGGGTTTTGGAGAGGAAAACTGAGACCAACCCGCTATCGAGGGCTTCTAGAACAAAAGTTTCACCGCTGATTGGTGACTTGATTGGGTCGGGCTATTTTCGGGTTGGATCAAGTCGGATCCTTCAGGTGGGTCGGGTCGCCGGATTGGATGGACACCCCTAAGCAAAAGCACATGTAAAAAACACAAATAAATAAATAATTAATTATAAAAAAAAACCCGTAGTGGGTAAGCAACAGAGCTAGAGGCTAGAAAGCTACTAGTATCAAACCTGCCCCCCTAATTTCAAGGTCTGGCTTTGTTGCTACATGACTAATGTTATATAATTTATTGCTTAAAACTTCTTCTCTTATTTTACACACACACACACACACACAAGTATTATTTCTGTGCGATGCCCGATTTGATGAAAATTCATATATAAGCTAATTTTTTTAAATAACTAAAACTAAAATTATCAAATAAATACTAATAATAAATTATAAAATAAGTAAAAAATTTCAATTAAAAAATTGCTTTTAGTTTTAATTATTTAGAGTTTGGACTTTATCAGTGTTTATCTAGTTTGAAAATTCTCTTTGTACTTTGTGTTAATTTCTTAATAAGAGATAAGGAATGAGTTTGATCATTTTTATTTGGGTTATGTTTGATTTATGCTCTAGCTAGCATAAATAATAATAAACAAAATAGTTCTACAATACAAATGTTTTTTTCTTAGTGATAGTCTAATTATTAAAAAAAAAAATATTCACAAATTAAATATAATAACCAAAACCCAAAATCAAAACATACACAAAAGAGTTCAAAAGTTGAGAATAAAAGAATATTAAAAACTTAAATGGGTGTCTATTGTTTTGATTCTTTATAGTAAAGTTCCTTGAGCATCAAATTTTGCACACAAATTCAAAAGAAAATAACAAGTAAGATAAATTCATTTGACTAAAATATAAACGTATGTTGCATCTTGGATTTTGATAATAGACTATTGGTTGGAGTATAATTAAATTATTGCCAATTTTTCTCCCTTAATCAAGAGTGAAAGCTCAATAGTGTAACACACTATAACTTGTTTAGACCTCCAATTCTTAATTACAGCTTGATTAATTTTAATCTAAACACAATTAATGCAAAATATACGTAATTAGCAAATTAATTAATTGAAGCACTCAACAATTGCATGGATGAACATACAAGTGCAAGGAAAATATGTAAAGGGCAGTAGGGAAAAGAGATTCAAACCCAAGATAACATAGGGATATGTTATCGAAAAGGAAAACCGAAGAACTCGGTGTAAAAACTTCTCTATTGCCATCCAAGCTGAAAAAATCTTGTTGGGAAATTTAGACCCCAGTTGATAGAATTAAAAAGTTTTAAACCCAAGTTGTTAATTGTATTTATTAGGAATAAACATTATTTAAACAAACTAACGTTAATATCATGCACAACGGAAAAGTAAATAAGACAAGAGATGATGACCTAGGAAAATCAATAAAAGAAACTAATTTCATAGTAAAAAAACCTAAGGGAAACCTTCCCAAAAAAAATTCACTATAGTCAAGAGAAGTTTCAGATTTAGTTCAAAACCTTTATCTCTAGATTCTACAATCCTTGTAGATGAACTTACAGTAGAAGTCTTCCACCACATCAGAATCTCTGAACTTTTTAATATATGAACGCCACTTATGATGTACAGATTCCAGTACGTGACTAACTCTTTTTCACGAATCCCAGTACATGACTAATTCAGCAACTTGAAGAAGATGTTGTTGGCTGCAAAGTTCTTCACTTCATCAACAATGACGATAAAAAAACACTTGGTTACAAAGCACTTGGTTACAAAGCACTTGGTTACAAAACCCTAAGGCGTAAAGACGCAGTAACTTCTTGCAGAGAGAATAAGACATTTAGTCATTTTTTCATATGTTCTCTATGTGCATAACCACTGTGACGACCTTTAAAATAAGCCTTATATATGTCTAAAGTTTTGAGAAAAGAAATCCTACACAAATATTTCAGCATGTGCCGAAAATTAGATCTAGAAATTATTTCATAGATCTCGATAGATTCAGCTTCTGTCGAGCTTCCTTCATTAAGTCTCAATAGATTTTCTGTCGAGGTATTCGTCTAGCTTTAATGAATAGCTTTTCTTCACTTTTTTCCTGGTTCAATCTTCATGGATACAATACTTCACTTGAACAATATGTTTCTTGAAGTCTTTAGTCATCCTAGATCTACCCAAACACAAGTAAATTGCATTTTGTCAAAAGATTAGCCAATTACATCAAATATGACCCTAACAAATCTACCAATGAATAAGTTGGAGTGCAAGGATATCAAGAAGACACTCCAAGCCTAATTTACCTAAAGTACTTAGGCTCTCCAAGCTCCAGCTACCAACGGACTTCTTGGAATCTCATCTTCATTAGCTTCTCGAATCCTGCAATACCACCTAATTGCACCACCAAGCCTTACCGGCTTATTGTGGCAAAGATCCAATGCTTGCAAGCTCTAAAACACTTTCTACACCATGAATATGTGTGAATTTTGCTTGGGCATAGATCTCTTCTTAAGGTATAATAATGGGAGAGGGGAGGAGAAGAGACTACAATGATTTCTCTTTTGATGATGAGTAGCTCTCAATAACAAGGTGGGTGTTGTAGAAACCTCTCTCTATCGTTTTCTTCTAAATAGTTTGTTAGGGATATCACACAAAGTAAAAATGGAAGAACAAGGTTAACACAAAAGACAAACAGAAAATAGATAACCTAGAGGCACTATATCGTTTTCCTTAGACAATATTTTCCTCCCACACTATTGTTGCTGAAGGGTCATTTCAAAATTTTTTTTAGGATACAATCAAGATGTTGGGTTCTACAGATAGCAATTTTGGAGAATGACCACAAGATTTCAAGTAAATATAAGCCTTTATTTATATCTATAGGGTTATATTTCATCAAAAGACACGTATGGAGAGTTAAAATGTTTCATAAAACCATTGATAAGGCTTGAAACCTCTTTAACCTTTTTGAACAGTCATTAGAAAATTTTGCAGAAAATCTTATTTCACGATTTTCAATCAGTTGAAAATTACTTTCGATCGATCAAGTGCTCTTTTTGATCGGTTGAAAAGGAATTAAACATCGATTGAGACATCCATTAACTTTGGATTTTTTTCTTTACCATTTTCAATCAATCAAGCCAAAACTTCGAAATTACTGATTTTCAAATTTTCACTTAAAAAATTCTAGAACATGAATTTTTTACTTTATGAAACCCTATTCTCCAAACTCAAACATCATTATTACAACCTATCCTTGTATACACCTATATATACAACATAGTCATCTTACGATTTCGTGGGTAATGTGAGCTTATATAGTGTGGGTAAAGAAGTGAGGAAGGCATACTTTGAAAACATCAAGGAAGATTGTTTCACAGGTCCTTTTCGAGTTGGTTCGGCTGCGAAATGACTCGTGAAAATCCTCTTGGCGCTTGACTATTTAACTTCCAACATGAACTTCTTACGTGACCTTTCGCGGGTTGTCTACTCGTGAGTCAGTCGCGAACTTTACTATGATTCACAAATCTTCACCAAACTTTCACACTTAGCCCGTACATTAAATCTCACATGCATATAGGGAAATAATTGACTAAATACAATCAAATTTAACACAGAATTAAAGCCTACAAAATATAGTTGAAAATCACAACTTTACAATGTGTTGTAGCTTAATATCCTAATAAAATATTAAGTTTATAAGATGCAACTCAAGGAAAAAAACAAAAACAAAAGAGTGAGTTGTGTGGGATTTAAGTTTATAAAATTTTAATGGTAGTATTTTAGTTTTATTTAAACTAAACATTTATTAAATGTTATCTCTTAATTTTGAGGAAATATATTATAAAAAATAATATGAAATTAATTTACTTTTCATAATAAACTTTTAGTTGGAGTAGAAGTCAAAAGGTTTTTTTTTTTTTTTTTTTTTTTTTTGTGAAAAAAGTGGGTTGTTATTTGGGATTTAAGTTTAGAAATTTTTGATAATAAAATTTTAATTTGAATAGAATTTAAATTTGTTGAATTTTAAATGTATAAAATTAATTTACTAATTATTTGTTCTTAAAATATTGATTATAGACTTTTAGTTGGAGTAGAATTCAAGTGAGAGGTCTTTTTTTTTTTTTTTGGGCATAATATCTTGCTTACAAATTCAGAAGCAAAGACAAGAAGTAAGATGAATTTATTAGATTAAAACATAAACATAAGTAACATGTTGGGAAAAAAAGTGAAAAAAATACAACAATGTGGGGTGTACTATGTGAGATTTAATTATAGGAATGAATTAATTGGTTAAGAGAGATTATATCAAAAAGCCATTGTCTACTACATGGATATGAGTTTATAAAATTTTGATGGGATAGACTTTTAGTTTTATTTAAATTAAGAAGTTGTTCAATATTATCCCTTAATCTAAGGAAATATATCATAACAAATTATATAAGATTAATTTACGATTAATGATAGACTTTTATTTGGAGTAGAATTCAAACAGGGGGATTTTTTGGCATAATATCCTGCACACAAATTCTGAAGTAAAGAGTAATAAGTAAGAGGAATTGAGAGTTTTTTATTTATTTTATTTATTTATTTTTTTTTTAGGGAGAGGATTAAGAGTTTACGCAAATAGAAGTCGTGAGATTCATTATTCATTTGACAGTTGTTAGGAGAATAATACATCTCATAACGATCCAGTTAAATATGTCTTAACTGTTAAAACATAGCAACATATCAACTAGAAGTCTCTACTTCCATGATTAAGACAAATTATCTTAATTGATATGTTATAGTCTTCGCAAATGAAATGCTTAATTTCATCACCAATTACGAACCAAAATTTTAAGTTTACGAAGAACTTGTAATCTATATCTTTTATGACTAAATCACATACTATGTATCTTATGGACTATATGATAATGTCTAAATATTCATGTTACCATTATTTTTAAATAATAATAAAACAAATTTATTAATCATAACATAATGCTATACATAATGTCATATATAGCATCATACAATAGGATTTAAGGGCACACGTCCTAACACATCTCACCCTACATCTTCTTCCTATCAAATGCTTTTACGTTGTCATTGATTTTGCATTTGCCAAAGCTAGATGAGACAATTTCGGGCGAGTATAGCGACCAACCAGAACCATTGAAACTTCCAGGGCGCATACCTATTCACGGTAGAGATCTTGCAGAACCGGTTCAAAGTCGAACAAGTGATTTGTATAATATATTTCTTTGCAGAACAAAACTGATGCGATTGGCCGAGGGTATTATGTTTAATACTTTCATGGAATTGGAAGGAAGTGCTATAAAAGCATTGTTAGATGAAGAAGCTAAAAATCTCCTACTTCATCCAATTGGACCCATCATTCAAATTGGTTAAAGCAATCATGTTGAAGGGTCAGACTGCTTAAGATGGTTGGACAATCAGCCTCATGGCTCGGTCCTATGTTTTGGGAGTGGTGGCACCCTTTCATATGAACAAACCAATTAGCTAGCCTATGGATTGGAATTGAGTGAGCAAAAGTTCTTATGGGTTGTAAGAACTCCAAATAATGAATCCGCTGATGCTGCATACCTTAGTGACCAAACCTATGAAAACAACCCACTTCCTTACCAAAAGGGTTTGTAGAGAGAACCAAACTAGTGGTTCCCTCATGGGCACCACAAATCCAAGTCCTTAGCCACAGTTCCACAGGTGGGTTCTTAAATCACTGTGGTTGGAATTCGACCCTAGAAAGTATCATAGAGGGTATACCATTAATTGCATGGCCGCCGCTTTTCGCAGAACAAAAAATGAATGTAGTGCTACTAGCTGAGGATCTAAAAGTTGCACTTGGACCAAAACTTAATGAGAAATGCCTAGTGGACCGGGAGGAAATTGCAAAAGTTGTAAAGGGTCTCATGGTTGGAGAAGAAGGGAAGAACGTTCATAGCCGTATGAAAGATCTAGAGAATGCTTCTAAGAAAGTACTAACTGCAAATGGGTCTTCGACAAAGGCACTCACTGATTTAGCATCACAGGACATGATAGCTTTGTTTGGTTTAAATTTCCTACTTTTATTCCTTGATGCTCTTCTGACTTTATTCCTCGTTTGTCATTGAAATTTTAATTTCTATGCGTTTTGTACTATATTCATAAATCATTATATGATCTCCAAATTCTCATAAAAAAAATATAAATAAAAAGCCGGTTCTAATTTTATATAATTAAATATTTGACCCTACTGAGAATGTGATGCTGGCCTGACTAGCTGACTAGCTCCAAACGGAAATATGAATTAGTCACTTTAAAAAATTTTAATTTTGCTCCAAATAGAATTTTCCCAAATCTTTTTTTAAGAACAAAGTTGCAACTTTTATTAAGCAAGAGCAGCTAAATCAATTGAGATCACAGTACTAAGATGTGGAAGAACAGCTTCCATCCTTGCATACTGAATAATTACAAACATGTCTAACAAAGTTATAAATAACACTATCAATTCTTTGTGTCCTAGTATGACTTGATTAATTATTTGAATATCTGAGGATAAATGTTTAAATAAATGAAAATATATGACTTGACTCGCATCCACATGCGTGCGATATGATATTTATTTAAACCAAATTAACTAATTGCTAACTCATATAACGCATGAAATAATTAATATATATATATATTTAATTGTTGGAATTTGGCCTTATTGTTTCAATTCTTGAAACACTACCTCCGTAGTTATTCATTTTATAACAACCAAAAAAGGAAACCATAGTCACAATATGGAGATTCTAGCATTTTACCCTTATTTTTCAAAATATTTGGCAATATGCTCCTGTTTCCAAACTATTTAGGTTTATGCCCCTGTTTCAAAACTCGTTGGTAGAAAATCGAGTATGGAGCAATCAAACTAAAAAAAAAAAAAAAAAAAAAAATTGCATGGAACTCGAGTTCCATACCTATAGCGGTATTCAATAACATCTATAGCGGCGTTTCCATGCAATTTTTTTTAAAGTTTGATCAGCCCAAAACCTATAAAGGCATTCCATAACACCTATAGCGGCATTTTCAATCAAATTCGAGTTCCTCGAACTCGAGTTTCATGCAATTTTTTTTTTTTTTTTTTTTTTTTTTTTTTTTTTTTTTTTTTTTTTTTTTTTTTTTAAGTTTGATTAGCTCAAAACCTATAGCTGCGTTCGGTAACACCTATAGCGGCGTTTTCATGCAATGTTTTTTTTTGTTTGATTAGCCCAAAACCTATAGCGACGTTCAGCAACACCTTTAGCAGCGTTTTCAATGGAACTCGAGTTTCATGCAATTTTTTTTTTTTTTTTTTAAGTTTGATCGGGCATAACTCGATTTTAAACCAATCGAGTTCTTCATTGAAACTCAATTTTGAGAAAATCAAGTTTCAAAACAGGAGCATAAATTTAAATAGTTTCAAAATAGGGGCATATGGCCAAATTTTTTTTAAAATGAGGGTAAAATGCTAGAATCCTCGTCACAATATAGCAAATACACAATAAAATATCTAACATATGTATGTGTCCAGCCAACATCTTTTCAGAATAAATAATCGTGTCCACCACATTGCATTTTCATACTCATGTCCAATGATCTTTATATGGATAAGATCAATGGAAAAAAAAAAAAAAAAAAATCCTTCACCGTTGCATAACAAAAAAAAGATAAAAAGAGCATCACATAAAAAAAATAAAAAAAGCAAGCCATCATGGCAACATCACACGCTAACAAAAGGCTAACCAAAAGTAAAGTTGCTATAAGGGCATTTGACATAACAATTTTGACCTAGTGAAAAATGGGTATTTGTCCCTAATTTACAAACAATGCTGCAAAATGCCCTTATTTTGAAATTATTTAGTAAAGTGTACATGTTTTTTAAGTTTGATTTTAACAAAATCGAGTTATAAGTGGTACTTGATATTAACAATGTTGAGTTCTATGCATATTTTGCTACTTAAAGTTTTTTGAAATTTTAAGTAGAATTTCACATTATTAATGTCGAGTTACATCTAAAAATATACATAAAACTTAATTTTGAGAATATCAAATTTTACACAAAACTGGATTTTGTTAAAATTGAGTTTAAAAAACTTGGACATTTTGCTAAGTGGTTTGAAAATATGAGTATTTTGCTCTGTAGTTTATAAATTTCAGACAAATACCCATTTTCCCCTTTTGACCCAAGTATTCTCCTAGAGTCCCAAGTTAATACTACGCTTGCTCAAAATCTAACCCACCAAGTTGTCTAACCCACCAATTCTATGACTTTACGTTAATCATTAGTCTTGGTATCTTCTTATTTGGTTGATGGTACGAGAGAAATGAAAACTCTAGGCACAAAATACACAGCCTTTAAAACCTCCTTTTCGTCGTCCCTTATAATTCCTTTTATACTCTAGCAATTAGGACATAAAATAGTAGAAATTGGATGCCACAATGGGTCTTAATCTGTATATACTATAAAACTGAAGTCCCTAATTTTTTGTTGACCTCATTGGAACTTATCACGTAAGATTTGAAATTCCCACAATTTTTGACATTACTAATTTTTATTTTTATTTTAAAAACAAAAAACAATTCGACTCTTTTTTGTTTCAAACCATTCAACTCTTTTTAAACACAATTTGCTCTCTCCCTCTTTCCTTAGCCTTCCAAGTCCCAACCTCAATCTCTCTCCATTGTTTCCCCCTACCCTCTCTAATCTCTGCAACTCTGCCCTTATAGTTATGAAAGCTCTGTTTTATTTAAAATAGAAAACAACAAATACATTAGGAAGAGAGAGAAATTTGAGGGGGTTGATAGCGTTGGAGCAGTAGTAGGTTTCGATAATTCCTATTATTGATGCATTGGAATTTTATGTTCACGTGCTGTCTATACATGTATTTTTATTGCTTTGCTCTATTAGAAAATGTTGCAAAGTTAATATATATCATCAGTTTTGGCTGTTTAAACTGTTTTCCTTTTAAATTGTAGCCTCTTTATTTTTTGCTTTGTACCAGTTTCTTTTAGCAAGAATAGTTACTCAACCAAGTAAGGGAGAAGAGGTAATTAGTCAGGAAGCCAAGTTGTAAGATTTTCTTAAAGAAATTTATAACTTTGAGAAATCAGCAATGGACTCTTCAAAACCCTTGCGCTATCAGCCTTCGACATTCATTGGCTTCAATCTGCTAATTAAAATAGAATTTTGTCCAATATAGATTCACCAGTTCTCTCGCTTTTGTCTCTATAATTCCTCCCCCCTCCCCCGCTCTCTCACGTTTTTGTTGGGGTAATGTTTGAAAGAACCAAAAATATTGGTATCTTTTGTGAAGATAGCGAACCCCATCACAGCATTACCAAAAGTGTTTGTCAAACACTTTTTTAATGGCTTGGTAAAATTTCTGTGTTTGTAATCACAGCATTACCAAAATTTCTGTGATTCTTTAGTGATGGCTTGGTAAAATTTTTAATTTTGTTTTATGAAAATCCTCTATTTTCGTTTGGATCATTTATTGCTTCTTTTCATGCCAATACAGCATGATATTTGCAAGCATTTAAATTTCTTTGTCTATGGTTGTCTTTAGAATAAATAGATAATGACTTTGGGAATTTAGTTTATGACTTATATGGTTTATAAATGTTGAGGTCTTGAAGCTTATTTCATCATAATTTACAACAAATCAATTGATATTGTATAACCTATTATTCATATCTTTAAAAGTAAGAGCTCTTAAAGGATTTTTTTTTTTTTTTTTTTTTTTTTTGCCTTTATTTAAAGCTTCTTTGTTAAGTTACAGCTTGATCCCTAGTTAATTAATTTAATTACTTAAATTGATTAATTAGGTCAATTCACATACAAAATCGTGGAGGCGTGAACAAATCACCAAATAATCAAGAGTGTAGCAAAAAGTAAATTTGATATGGTGATTTGTTGACTATGGGGAAAACTTTCACTGGGCAAAAACTCTACTGGGTAATTTTAAAGTCACTTTTCCCAAGAATCACTAATCAAAATTAAGAGATTACAAATCCTCAATTAGACTTGATTTTGTAGAGACTTCTTTCTTTTGTATGGATCCCAATACATGATTAACTCCCAGCAACTTGAAACTTTCTTTTGGATGCAAAGTTCTTCAACATACTTGAAGAGAATGAAACACTTTGTCACAAAACCCTAAGGTACATAAGAACGCAATAGCTTTACAATAAGTGTATAGATTCTCTATGCGAGTCTTTGTGTGTGATGACGACTATATAAAATAATCTTTTATATTAGGTAGTAGTTTAGAGAATGAAACCCTTGATAGTCAAGTCATCATGGACTGAAAATCATATCTAAAATTTTTGGATCTACGTAGCTCTATAGATTGAGTAGTATTGAGAGATATTGAGGGCCATTAAATCCCGATAGAAACTTGTATCGAGCTTGTGTTGAGGTTAACAATTTTCAACTTTTCACACTTGTTTCTTTGTATTAAGGACATATTTTTTGTAGTTGGCTAATCCTTTGACAAAACGCACTTTACTTGTATTTGGATAGATCTAGGATGCGATTAATACTTCAAAGAACATGTTGTTCAAGTCTAATATTAAAGCCATGAAGATTGGACCAAGAAACAAGTGAAGAAAAAATGTGTACTAAAGCCGGACACCTATTGGACACCTGCTGGACAGATAGCTATCTATCGAGGTATCTATCGAGGTTTAATGAGGCTCGACAGCTGCCCGATCGATCGAGGTATCTATCGAGGTTACGGGAATTCAGATTTCCAGATCTGATTTTTGGGCCAGGCTTTTGTATTTGTATAGGGTTTCTTTTCTCACAACCTTAGGCATATATAAGGCTTATTTTAGAGGCTGTCACATAAGAGAATACAGGGAGAACATATGCAAAAGGTGATCGAAGCCTTATTCTCTCTGATAGAAGCTATTGCGTCTTTGCGCCTTAGGGTTTTGTAACCAAGTGCTTCTTGATCTTCATTGTTGATGAAGTGAAGAACTTTGCAGCCAACATTCTTCTTCCTCAAGTTGGTGAGTGAGTCACATACCGTGATTCGTGCAAAGGAGTTAGTCACGTATTAGGATTCGTGCATCAAAGGGTGGCATTCATATATTGAAGAGTTCAGAGGTTCTGAAGCAATAAAAGGTTTCTGCTGTGAGTTCATCTACGGGGATCGTAGAGTCTAGGGACAAAGGTTTTGTACTAGATCTGAAACTTCTCTTTACTATAGTGAATTGCTTTTCAGGAAGGTTTCCCCCCAGGTTTTTTATTGTGAAACTGGTTGGTTTCATTGGTTTTCCTAGGTCATCATATCTTGTCTTATTTATTTTTCCGCTGCATTTAGTTTTGACATGATATTGATGTTTGTTTGTTTTAACAAGTTTTGTGCATAATAAACCTAATTAATAACTTGGGTTTAAAATTTGTTAATTCTATCAACCGGGGTCTAAATTTCCCAACAAGTGGTATCAGAGCAGGTACACTCTGATTGGATTAATTTCCTGAGTGTGATCCTTGACCCCTGTCGTCATGGAATTTTTTGGTGAGTTATTAAAAGTCTTGAGCTTTTTAACTCAATTATTGAAGAATTCTAATTCTTCCATGTCCTTTAGCAGTCATACTAGGACACGTGCCTTTTCATCTTCACGGCCAAAAACTCGTGCTGTGTGGGTGCGAAAGGAGACTAAGACTTAAGTGTCTTTTCTATTTGTCCTCTGCTTTAATTCTTTCTATCTATAGTAGGACTCTCTTTGCTTGATTTCTTATCTGCTTTCGAAATCATGCTTTCATGCATCTGCAATTCTTTTCTTGCTTTCATGCATATGCATCATTCTTTCATGCTTTCATGAGGTTTGTCTGTTTTTGTTTGGTTGTTTAGTTTTTATTTTGTTTTTTTTTTTCAAAATAAATAAAAAAATGAAAAATTGAAAAATACAAAAACAGTGTGTTTGTGTATATTGGTTTTTGTAAACCTTAAAATGGCCATTGAAACAGAGTTTTCTAAACTTTGTATCACTTATAACTTAGATGAGCATTCTTCTGCACAACTAAGCAAGTAAGCTTTGTAGCTCTTTGTTTGTGATGAGTAAGGTTAAGTGATTTCTTTTACTTAACACTCGTATTACTCTTTTTGACGGGTAGGACTAGAAAATCCTAAGAGAAAGGCATAAATAACCATCTCACCACTATTACCCGCCAATCATGATATGACATCTGTATGCTTCGGCATAGCAAAAGTGCAATGTCAATGACATCTGTATGCTTTGGCATAGCAAAAGTACAATGTCAAAAGCTTAACATAATTGAGTATTTCTTTTCTTTTCTTTCTCTTATATGCCCATGCATGATTTGCTTACTAAAAGAAAATATGCAAAGAAACAAAAGCAAAAAGATTAAAAATGCTTCAAAATATGGTTGCAAGCGTGTTTTCTATGAGATGTGAGAGTTATAGGATGTACTTCGAAGGTGATAGTCTCCAACAAACAGTTATGATTGCGTGTGAGTTAAAGAGATTTTCTCATATCTCAAATCGTCATAACTTTGAGACACTAATGCAATCTTGCGATGTTTTTCACACACAACACGCAATATTTTTTTGCTACTTTTGATACATGTGCAGGTACAATGTGATTTGGCCATCACAAGGTTTACATGCATTGATGTATGCTCACTAAATTGTCTTAACTTGTTTTTAAAATAAATATTGGTTAGACTTGTTTAGTGTGTGTGTGTGTGTGTGTGTGTTCTGATCAAAATGCATGACATTTTTCTTGTTGAGAGATATTTTTGAGAGGTTAATATGTCGTTTGGATCTTTGGTTGAGTTGCATACTTAATTGCATTCACATCTGTGTTTTTCTTTTCTTGAAAAACTGTTTTTGAGCCATCTCGACACATCCTTGACACCTCTCGATACCTGGCTTATCTATCAAGATCTTCAGTTGCATGTTATCGCAATCTCGACACCTCTTGATAGCTAGGTGGATCGATCAAGAAAGATTCTATCTCCTCGATAGCTTCTCGATAGCTGTTCGATCCATCGAGGTCTGCTCGATAGCTCCTCGATACCTCTCGATCGATCGAGATTCTCTGAATGCATTGTTTTTCACATGTTTTGCATGTTTCTCTTATCTTGTCATCCATAGCATCTTGTTTCATTACATTCATGCATTTTTATGGATTCTTTATGCCCCCTTGATCATCCTTGATCATCTTTATGTTTCTCGGGTAAAGCTTTATAGCTTCTTGTACCCTCTGTCAATCATGACAAAAAGGGAGAGATATTGGAGAATTTGTGGTTTCTTTCTTTAAGATTCTACAAGTTAGGGGGAGAAATACATGCCTTTGTAAGGGGGAGTTGTGTTTCATCTTGTTAGGGGGAGTGTTTACCTCCTTGTTTATGTACCTAGGTCTTGTGACCATTTTTACATACAACATGGTATTTATCAAGTGGTATATATATGATGATGTATGTTTTCGTCACCTATCTCTACATGTGTTGTTTCTTTTCTGTCTTTATACACATGTTTGTTTTACTTGTATGCAATCTATTATTTCTGCTTCACACAAAGATGCCTTGATGTGTTTTGTTTAAAGTGTTTCAGAAATACAGGTTGTCAAAGTCCTCCATGCCATGAACTCTCTTCTTGCAAAGTTTTTCAAGAGTTTGTGTTAGGGTAGATTTTATTGTATTCAACAAGTGAGTATGAGTTGAGTGATTTATGACTTCTCTCATATGTTCATTTATTTGTTGTGGTTTTGTTACGGAATGCCAAAGGGGGAGATTGTTAAGGACATATTTTTTGTAGTTGGCTAATCCTTTGACAAAACGCACTTTACTTGTATTTGGATAGATCTAGGATGTGATTAATACTTCAAAGAACATATTGTTCAAGTCTAATATTAAAGCCATGAAGATTGGACCAAGAAACAAGTGAAGAAAAAATGTGTACTAAAGCTAGACACCTGCTGGACACCTGCTGGACACCTCTGGACACCTACTGGACACCTGTGGATAGCTGCTGGACAGATAGCTATCTATCGAGGTATCTATCGAGGTTTAATGAGGCTCGACAGCTACCCGATCGATCGAGGTATCTATCGAGGTTACAGGAATTCAGATTTCCAGATCTGATTTTTGGGCCAGGCTTTTGTATTTGTATAGGGTTTCTTTTCTCACAACCCTAGGCATATATAAGGCTTATTTTAGAGGCCGTCACATAACAAGGAGAACATATGCAAAAAGTGACCGAAGCCTTATTCTCTCTGATAGAAGCTACTGCGTCTTTGCGCCTTAGGGTTTTGTAACCAAGTGCTTCTTGATCTTCATTGTTGATGAAGTGAAGAACTTTGCAGCCAACATTCTTCTTCCTCAAGTTGGTGAGTGAGTCACATGCTGTAATTCGTGCAAAGGAGTTAGTCACGTATTGGGATTCGTGCATCAAAGGGTAGCGTTCATATATTGAAGAATTTAGAGGTTCTAAAGCAATAGAAGGTTTCTGCTGTGAGTTCATCTACAGAGATTGTAGAGTCTAGGGACAAAGGTTTTATATTAGATCTGAAACTTCTCTTTACTATAGTGAATTGCTTTTCGAGAAGGTTACCCCCCAGGTTTTTTACTGTGAAACTGGTTGGTTTCATTGGTTTTCCTAGGTCATCATATCTTGTCTTATTTATTTTTCCGCTGCACTTAGTTTTGACATGATATTGATGTTTGTTTGTTTTAACAAGTTTTATGCATAATAAATCTAATTAACAACTTGGGTTTTGACAGGCCACAAACACGTTGACCCCTTGTGATAACTTAGATTAATTAATTAGCCTAGTTATTAATTAATCAAATTAACATGCAATATTACGTGGTAGCACAAACAAATCACCAAACTAAGTAATGCAGTGGAAATTAAATAACACGGTGATTTGTTTACGAATGGGGAAAATCTTACGGCAAAAACCCCATCGGGTGATTTAAGGTCACCACTCCCGAAACTCCACTATTATCACAACAAGCAGTTACAAGCAAGGAATCCTAAGTACCTTACCAACCTACAGTTGAACTCTTACCCCAATACCCAATTGGACTTGTTTTGTAGTGACAGTTTCTCCTTTCAATGCACGGCTCCCAAGTACGTAACTAACCAGATGCGCGGATCCTAGTACACGACTTCGAACACCAACTAGAGAGAGAGTTGTTGGCTGCAAAGTTCTTCAAATCATCAGAGATAAACTAGGACACGAACTTTGTCTTTCAGATCACAAATTGCATGAACAAGGAGTTCTTAATGAATGTGCCACTTGCGTCATATTGACTGCCCTTAAAATAATCCTTTTATATGTCTAGGGTTAGGAGAAAAGAAGTCCCAAAGACACATTCACTGATTGGACTTGAAACAAAACTGAAAATCTGTTTTTTTTAATTCTCGACAGATAGAGGTGTCGAGGATCTGTCGAGAAGCTGTCGAGACTCGGGGCAAAATAGCTTCTTAAAGCTCGATAGATGCATGTGTCGAGGTAGGTGTCGAGCTTTAGTAACTTGCACTTCCTTGCTTGTTTCTTGGACAGACTTTGATGGCTTCAACACTGGATCTTGAAACACTGCTTCTTGAGGTGTTAAACACATCTTAGATCTACCCAATTACAAATAAAGTGCGTTTTGTCTAAGGATAAGCCAATTACATAAAATAGCGATATATGGTAACAACCACTTGAACTACATATGTCCTAACAATCTCCCCCTTTGGCAATCCGTGACAAAACCACAATAGACAAATGAAGATATGAGAGAAGTCATAAATCACTTAATTCATACTCACTTGTTACATACAGTAAAATCTATCCTAACACAAAATCTTGAAAAACTTTGCAAGAAGAGAGTTTATGGCAAGTAGACTTTGACAACCTGTATTTCTGAAACACTTATAAACAAAACACATCAAGGCATCTTTGTGTGAAACAAAAATAATAGATTGCATACAAGTAAAAAAACATGTGTATAAAGACAGAAAAGAAACAACACATGTAAAGGTAGATGAAAGAAAACATACATCATTATATATATCAAGAAAAGAAGTACAATGTATGTCAATACATGATCAATGTATCTCTAAAAAGATGGAAAAGAAGAAAAAAATACATATGATCATCTCACTACATCCCTCAATCCGCATCCACACTTCCCCTAACAAAAATGTCCTATCCTATGCTAACACTCCCCCTAAGCATGACTACTCTCATACCAAAACTACTCCCCCTTTTTATCACGAGTGACAAAGGGTAGAGTGTCATGTAGACATCTCAGCAGAAGAGCTCGCATCTCCATCATCATCATCTGTAGAAGCATCATCGTCATCACCATCATCGTCATCGCCATCATCATCAGCCTCAGTCTCAGTCGACATATGAGGTGGCGAAGGAGAAGCCTCTGGAGAAAAGCCGCCCATGGTCGCCTGTCGCCTGGCGATGCGACCAACACGAACGTTCACCTGATACAACTCTGTGGAGAGTGTATCGAGACGAGCATCCATGCGCTGAAGCTGCGCCATGATATCTCCTAATGTGACGTCGCTCGAAGAGGAAGGAGCAGACGCTCGAGTTGATCTAGAGGTGGTCGGACGGGAGGAAGGAGTGGCACCGTTGGACAGTCTCGATTTAAACTGTGCCTCGCTACATTTTACGGTAGCGGCGTCTATGGCAGACATGACATGGTAAGGATCGGACGAAGGGAATGGGACGGAAAAACGGCGAAGAATCCTCGTGATAGCGGAAGGGAAAATGAGCTTATCACGGGTGGCCGTATCTCTATAGACATCTATGATGGAAAAGATAAAGTGTGAAGAAAAGTCTATAGAGAGATCCTCTAGGAGGGACAACAAAAACCGAGCACGAGGCTCTGTGATAGAGTTGTAGTGAGAAAGAGGGTGCAACACAAAAGTCATCACCATGTTAAGGAAACGAGGACCTTTAGCAAAAGGTCGACATGGTGTGTACATATGATCTCCCCAAGAGGAAGGACGCTCACAGAACGCCGAGATCATCTCGTCTTTGGACACAGTCCATAGACGCTCACAGCTAGGGTAATCAGGATGATCCACCCTAGGGACATGAAGAACCTTAGAGACTAACTTTAGGGTGACAGCAAAGTGCGTACCTCGAACGCTAGAGTAGAAAATAGGTACTGAAGAATCGATCCCGTGGATGTTGGAGTAAAACTCCTGTATCAACACGAGTGGACAAGTGACCAGGACGTCACACAGTGACTCCCAAGCCCGACTGTATATGACATCGGGAAGGTCGGTGTCGGCAAAGTCTGCCAGGACAACGTGGCGTTCCGAATGAACACCTCGTTTAGAAAAGTTCTCCGAGAAGTCCTTATGGGCTTTCTCATCACGGAACCGGATAGTATCTGAGGAAGACGATCCCTTAGAACACAGAGGGTTCTGGGATGGAATGAACTTACGTTTAGGTGCCATAGACACTACTAACGTAAACATAGAGAGGGGGAAGAAGAAGAGACAAGCAGAAAAGTTTCAAACAGTTCAATATTGGAAGATAAATATTGAAAAGAAAGAACGTATGCATGGAAAATGCATGAACATGTGACATGCAACATACAAACATCATGGGCTCAGCCCAATCCAAACCTAACAGCACACAGCAAATAGGCACACATCTAAATGCATGAAAATACCATTAGAATGCTAATGTGATGCAATGCATGTGGATTTGAAGGTCAAATCTCTAAAAACAACTCATCAATTTCATGAAAACCTTAAAAATTTTGAAAAATCCCAAAATTTTTCAAAAACACAAAACCTAGGGTTTTAGAAAACATGAAATGCATGAAAATGAGGGATAATACGCTTACCAAGTGATGAAGATCGAGAAGAACACTTGAGAAAGCCTTTGAAAGAGGTTTGGAGGGAAAGAGAAGTGTTTTGAGAGAGAAAATGGTTCTGTCGAGTGCGAGAGATCGAGCGAAGTGAGAAAGAAATTGCGAAGAACCTTCTTATAGACCTTCAGTAATTCTCGACAGATTCAGGTATCGAGAGGTATCGAGAGGTATCGAGACTGCTATCGAGAGATTACACTTAGATAGATGCAGCTATCGAGGTCATGTGTCGAGAAGGAAGAATCAACCAAGAAGGAACCTCGATCGATCAAGAAGCTATCGAGAAGCTATCGAGCAGACAGAAAGTTTCTCGATCGATCCACCTGGTGTTGAGACATGTGTCGAGACTGCGATAAGAAAGAGTCTAAGAAGCTCGACCGACAGCTATGTGTCGAGAGGTATCGAGGAGGTGTTGAGATGCCTTTGAAAACAGTTTTTCAAAAGAAGAAAAACAACACAGACATGAATGCAATCATGTATGCAACTCAACCAAAGGTCCAAGCAACACATTAAGCTCTCTAAATCATCTCTCAACAAGAATTTTGATGCACATGTATCTCAAAACACACACACACACACTAAACAAGTCTAACCAATTTCATATTTCAAAAACAAGTCAAGACAGTTTAGTGAGCATACATTAACGCATGTAAACCTTGTGATGGCCAAATCACATTGTACCTGCACATGTATCAAGAATAGCAAAGAGTATTGCGTGTTTTGTATGAAAACATCGCAAGATTGCATAAGTGTCTCAATGTTATGACGATTTGAGATATGAGAAAATCACTTTAACTCACACACAATCATAACTATTTGATGGGGACTATCACCTTCGAGGTACATCCTATAACTCCCACATCTCCTAGAAAACATGCTTGCAACCATATTTTAAAGCATTTTTGATCTTTTTGCTTTTTATATCTTTGCATATTTTCTTTTAACAAGCATATCATGCATGGGCATACAAGAGAAAGAAAAGAAATACCCAATTATGTTAAGCTTTTGACATTGCACTTTTGCTATGTCGAAGCATACAGATGTCATATTATGATCGGCGAGTAACAGTGGTGAGATGGTTATTTATGCCTTTCTCTTAGGATTTTCTAGTTCAACCCGTCAAAAAGAGTGATATGAGTGTTAAGAAAAAGAGATCACTCAACCTTACTCATCACAAACAAAGAGCTACAAAGCTCACTTGCTTAGTTGTGCAGAAAAATGCTCATTTAAGCTACACGTGATACAAAGTTTAGAAAACTTTGTTTCAATGGCCATTTCAAAAGTTCACATGAACCAATGCACACAAACACACATTGTTTTTGTATTTTTCTGATTTTTTCATTTTTTTTTATTTTGAAAAAATAAAAAAATAAATAAATAACCAAACAAAAACAGAAAAACAACATGAATGCATGAGAGAAAGATGCATATGCATGAGAGCATGATAGAAAGGTGCAGATGCATGAAAGCATGATTCTAAAAGCAGATAAGAAATCAAGCAAAGAGAGTCCTACTTTAGATAGAAAGAATTAAAGCAGAGGACAAACAGAATAGACAATTAAGTTTTAGGCTCCTTTCTCACCCACACAGCACGAGTCTTTGGCCGTGAAGATGAAAAGACACGTGTCCTAGTATGACTACTAAAGGACATAGAAGAATTAAAATTGTCCTGAAATTGAGTTAAAAAGCTCAAGACTTTTAATAACTCTCCAAACAAAAGTGTAGGTCCCTGAGAGGAAACCTGTGACCGTTTGGACAATTGCTTATGAGAATACAACTTAAAGCAATTAGGATGAGTGTGTCCAGAAACACCACAATGGTGACAAACATGAGCAGTTTTAGAACTACTCGGCTTCCTAGAAGGAGGTCTAACCTTAGAGGTTGACAGAGGCCTCAGCTTAGGACAATTTGGCCTAATATGACCAACAATGTGACAATGATGACAAGTGGGGACAAAAACAGATTTATCATTCAACCTAGGAGAAGTTTTAGACATAGGTTTAGAAATATCAGCGTTAGCATCAGTTTGTTTACCTTTGTCTATTCTAGCAATATTAGCCTTCAACTCTTCATTATTCCTTTTGAATGGAGGAATATAAAAATCCTTTTCTTTTGAGTTAGGCTTAACAACAAGTTTGGTACTAGTTAATTTTTCAACTTCAGTTTTAAATTCAACTAGTTGCTCTTCCAAACTCTTAATTTTGTCCACCTGATATGAAATTTGATTTTTAAAATTCTCATTCAAATTAGTGGCTTCATCCAATTTTGCAATCAAATCATCTTTTTCAAGCTCGACCTTTTTAAATTTAGTTTTTAATTTTGTAGAACACTCAAGAGATTTCATACAAAAATTATAAAGCTTGCAATAGGCATCATGAATATCATCATCATCATTCAACACATGATCATGCAAATTAAAACAATCAAGAGTTTCCATGACAACAAGAGTCAATGGATCACACATCAAAGATTAAACCCTAATCAGAGTGTGCCTGCTCTGATACTACTTGACAGGCCACAAACACGTTGACCCCTTGTGATAACTTAGATTAATTAATTAGCCCAGTTATTAATTAATCAAATTAACATGCAATATCACATGGTAGCACAAACAAATCACCAAACTAAGTAATGCAGCGGAAATTAAATAACATGGTGATTTGTTTATGAATGGGGAAAACCTTACGGCAAAAACCCCACCGGGTGATTTAAGGTCACCACTCCCGAAACTCCACTATTATCACAACAAGCAGTTATAAGCAAGCAATCCTAAGTACCTTACCAACCTACAGTTGAACTCTTACCCCAATACCCAATTGGACTTGTTCTGTAGTGACAGTTTCTCCTTTCAATGCACGGCTCCCAAGTACGTGATTAACCAGATGTGCGGATCCCAGTACGCGACTTCAAACACCAACTAGAGAGAGAGTTGTTGGCTGCAAAGTTCTTCAAATCATCAGAGATGAACTAGGGCACAAACTTTGTCTTTCAGATCACAAATTGCATGAACAAGGAGTTCTTAATGAATGTGCAACTTGCGTCATATTGACGGCCCTTAAAATAATCCTTTTATATGTCTAGGGTTAGGAGAAAAGAAGTCCCAAAGACACATTCACGGATTGGACTTGAAACAGAATTGAAAATCTATTTTCTTTAATTCTCGATAGATAGAGGTGTCGAAGATATGTCGAGAAGCTATCGAGGCTCGGGGCAAAACAGCTTCTTAAAGCTCGATAGATGCATGTGTCGAGGTAGGTGTTGAGCTTTAGTAACTTGCACTTCCTTGCTTGTTTCTTGGACAGACTTTGATGGCTTCAACACTGGATCTTGAAATACTGTTTCTTGAGGTGTTAAACACATCCTAAATCTACCCAATTACAAGTAAAGTACGTTTTGTCTAAGGATAAGCCAATTACATAAAATAGCGACATATGGTAACAACCACTTGAACTACATATGTCCTAACAGGTTCAAAACTTGTTAATTTTATCAACCGGGGTCTAAATTTCCCAACACTTTGTGCAATGTTCATATCTTTAATAATACCACTTGGCTTGTTTATGAAATATACTTTATTATATTTTATAATCCACTTAAAACTACCCATATACAAGTAAAGTTCATTTTTCCAAAGAACATGCCAACTACTGAAAAATATAACCCTAACATCTGAACGGGTATCACTAGGACTTAGTAAGAAAACCATAAATATGATAAACCATATGTAAATTTACTTCCAAATTTGATTCATAATCAAAATGAATTTGTATGTTTTTGTTCTACCTCTTATTTACTTCTTGCTTTTTCCGACGTCTAGATTTTCAAAAAAAAAAAAAAAAAAGAAAAGAAAAATTTCTAGAATGATGTTTGGATTTGGTTTTGAAAATCCTTCATTTTGTAGTCTCTTCAACTTTTGGTCCATTTTTATAATAGCCTTCTCATTCGTTTAGATATGAAAATGTAGTATTAGAATTAGTTGGAATAGAATTTTAATAATAGAGTATTAGTTGGTATAGAATTTAAAATTCTAATACTTAAATGATAAATTTTTACCTAAATTAAATTATTGTAGAATAATGATACACAAAAAATCAATAGGCTGAATGCTCCGGGCTTCAATGGGCTTAAGGTTGTCTAGAGGGCCTGAAAAGAAAGAAACACAAGATCAAAGGTGATCAGGGTAAACTGGCCAAGAACCTTAGATGCTTAAGTTAGTTTTCTTTCTAGAACTCAAAAATTCCAACTTTTGAAGTGGTGGCTATCATTTGATGTGGATGAGTCCTTATATAGTGAGCTTTGGAGTGATTACTTGTTTAGTAACTTCCTCAATGTGGATGGAAGTTAGAAGGTTTGGACTTAACTTCCACAACTGTTATAGAAATTACAGGTTCATTCTTATCTTCTGCAACTACTATTGGAGTTAGAAGATTCAGACTTATTTTCTACAACTGCAATTAAAAGTTAAGAACTTAATAGGAAGTTAGAGTGATAAATAAGGATTTTGCTCATACTTCATAATAGTAGAACGTGGTTTGGATTATAAGCTTTTGGATATAAATTTATCCTGAAAATTTCTAAGTGCTGGGAGGTCGTCCAAGTGCTTTTGTGCAAGACGACCTTCTTTTCTTTGGACGACCTTCTGATGTTGGACGACCTATTTATACTGGGACATTCTTTTTGGTCTTGGATGACACTATGGAAAAACTAAAAATAGTCCAATTTTTGGTTCACCATCAATTGCCCCTTTGTCCAAGGGTCATCTTAAACACTATAGCAGAACTCCGATTCACCTTTATGTTTGACACATGTCAATATTTTAATGGTCATTTGGTGTGCCACATGTCGACCTTATATACATATATTTTTGTAGCTTCAAATCATGCCACGTGTCACAATCTTACTGGTTGACTTGTTGCATCGATTCATTTTTTTGAGGTATATGCCACGTGTCAACTCTTGGTTGGTCCACGTCGCTTTTTTGACCCATCTCTGAGGCCTTTAAATGTGCACATTCTCGCTCCTACCCTTTCACTTTTATAATATTTTCTCTTTTGCCATCTCTTCCAAGAGCTTCGTCTAGTCATCCTCATCTATAGTCTCTCGTTAGGTACTTCCTTCCCTTCTTCATTAGGTTTTCATCTTTAAGAAATTCTGTATATTTTTATAAATATGTCTATGTCTAGTGGTAGTATAGAGAGAGCAATAGACGAGTATCAGGACGTGTCTTCTGGTAGTAGTGGCAACTACAAGAGTAGTAGTGAGAGCAAGGAAGTGAATCTCGTACCGTACTGGCCGGTATGGCAAAAAAATAGCATATTGGTCACCAAGACAGTATAGTTAACCCTCCATATTGTACCGGATTTTATTCCGGCCTGTTTTAGCATGTACCGAACTTTTCTGACTGCTTCACTTGATAGGCCGCCCCTTGTGATGGATTAATTAATTAGTTAGCCAAGTTTAATTAATTAACCAATTTAACATGCAAACGCGTGGTAGCACAAACAAATCACCAATAAACTAACATGCAGCGAAAAATAAATTTGACACAGTGATTTGTTTACGAATGGGGAAAACCTACACGGCGAAAACCTACACGGCGAAAACCCCATCGGATGATTTTAAGGTCACCACTCCTGAGAATCCACTATTATCATAACAAGCGGTTACAAGTAAAGGAATCTTAGTACCTTATACCAACTTACAGTTGAATCCTTACCCTAATACTCAATTGGATTTGTTCTGTAGTGACAATCTCTCCTTTTCAATGCACGGCTCTCAGTACATGACTAACCAATTGCGCGGATCCCAGTACGTGAATTCAATCACCAACTTGAGAAAGATGTTGGTTGCAAAGTTCTTCAGTTCATCCTCACAATGAAGAACAAGAAGATGATTGGTTACAAAACCCTACGGTGCAAAGACACAACAACTTCTTCACAAAGAGATGAACTAGAGCAAACTTGAACAAAGACATTGCTCAATGCTTGTGCAACTTGTGTCTATGTTTACGGCCCTTAAAATAATCCTTTTATATGTCTAGGGTTGTGAGAAAAGAAGGCCCAAATACATGTCCACGGATTAGAATCAAAACAGTACTGAAAAACTGTTTTCCTTAAATCTCGACAGCTAGAGGTGTCGAGATACTGTCCAGCAGCTGTCGAGCCACGGGGTTGGAACAGTTTTTTAAAGCTCGATAGATGTAGCTGCTGAGCTTTAATGAAGAGCAATTCTCAACTTGTTTCTTGGACAGTCTTGCATTACTTTAACACTTGATCTTGAAATAAGATTTCTTGAAGCATTAAACTCATCCTAGATTTACCCAAATACAAATAAAGTATGTTTTGTCAAAGGATTAGCCAATTACATAAAAGAATGACATATGTTCATATTAACTGAACCACATATGTCCTAACACAGCTATTTTGGTTGATAAATGTAAACTGGACCGGTACACATCTCACCTCATTTCTTCTCTCTCATCTCTCACTATTGTGTTCTATGTCTTGCTCGTTGACCATGGTTGTTTCTTCTTGGTCGGCCTTTGCTGTGTCTTCTTGGTTGACCACTGCTGCTGTTTCTTCATTAGCTGCAGATCATCTTCTTCATGATATGCTAGTGCTACTGTTGCTTCTTCTTCTTTTTCTTTTATCAAGCTTTAACTTTTAAACTTTTGTTTCGTTTTTTCCTAATAAGGAACTTTTGTTTCCTAACCTTTTCTTGGTTCCAGCACCTTTGAATGACATTTCTTACTTTTTTATGTCACTTTGCTTCTTTTGTTTGCTTGTGTTAGCCAAATAAGATGGGTAGGTCATAGGCTTAAATAATAACTAGGTGTGAAAAGATTTTTTTAGTACAATTTTTATTTTTTAACTCATCTTTTTGTGGTTCTAGAGTGTACACAAGTATGTGTAATATTTTATTCGTTAATGCATGTTCATTTTGGTGAGGTTTTTAAATTATATTTATTATTATTTTTTATTTGTTAGATTACAAAAAAACTAAATATGATTAATACAGTATGAAGAAGTAATTAAGGATTTATTCACATTAAAAAAAAGTAAATAGGATTTATATTTTTAAAAACTTTTAGTAATTTATTATGATCTTCTAATTAAATATATATGCTATATAGCGGTAATTCCGAAACGGTATACTAGTATTGACTGGTACTGAAATATATTGTTTCTTTAGCTAAACCGGAATTGTCTCCGGTACAAAATTGACTCCCTCGAGTGAGAGTAGTAGTAGTGGTGACAGTAGTTCCAAAGATGAGCACTATTCCTCCGGGGTCCCTGGTTTTCCTTTAAAGGAATTCCAAGAAATGCAACGTAGGATGGCTTCTGGGGCTAAGGCTAGCTTGTCCAGAAGAAGTAAATCACCAAGTCCTCCTCAAGACAAATAGGAGGACGAAAATGTTATTTATAGCTGTGCACTTGAGGTGGGGTCCACCCTAGATTCAAGTAAGTTGGCAACCTTTGTAAGTAGATACCAGATTCCTGATGATTTTAGGCCTCATCTTCCTGAAAGTGGAGAATGGTGTTGTTCTCCTATTTCTGGTCTTGGCGCATGTACTTCCTACCTGTTAGCAGGTCTTAGGTTTCCTCTCAATTATTTCTGTAGAAGTCTCTTCCATAGGTTGGGTATTGGACCAAACCAGCTCAATCCTAATGGATGAAGGACAATAGTATCCATGCAAGTGTTGTGGTGTGAGGTTTTTGAGGGGAACTATCCAATCACAGTGGGCAAGTTCTTATATTGCTATAAACCCTCATAAATTAAGTAGTCTGCTAGTTTTTACCAGTTTTCATCTAGGGGCCCTCAATTTAGTTTGATTAAGGGTCGTAGTTCTTCTGATAGGATATGGAAGAAGGAATTTTTCTTTATTTTTGGAGATTGGGTTGGGGACTCAATTGATGTAAATAATGCCCATTTTCCTCCTTCTACCAGTGTCTTAGGTCGTCTTTGTCCTGAGGGTATATCCTTATTTCCTTTCCTTTGTTTGTTTTGCTTAGTCTTTTCCTCTTCTAATTCTGTTTTATTTTTGTGCATCTATTATTCGTCCACATTTGGACAAGTTTCATTTGGACTGTATTGACAAAGCCTGTGCTCATCCAGAGAGGTCTTTCCACAGCCTAGTAAATTCGCATCGTCTTGCTATCTGGGGACTTGGTCCAGAGCCTACTGAAAAATCTCATCCACAAATTGACCACTCGTCGAAGTAAGTGTCGTCTATCTTCATTTCACCATTATTTTTTTTAATGATCCTTTACCTTTCCTTATGACAACGTTAGCCACCAAGAAAGAAAACAAAGGAAAAGATGTGGCAAGTGGCACTAAAGAAGATAAGGATGTTCAGATTCAGGACAATCCAACTCCCCTGTTCATCCAGAAGCCTATCGTCTAAAAGCCTGCTATCCAGAAGCCTGTCGTCTAGACTTCTGCTGGGAAGAGGAAGGGCATATCGAGCAATGTTGTCCTTGGAGATCTCCCAAGTCGTTGAGGTTAGAAGAAACCAAATTTTGACAAGACTCCTCATCCAAGGCTTCGAAGCCTCAAGATGCAACGATACCCCTAGACGACACGATAGTGAACATGGTCCTGCTTAAACTTCTCCTTCAATTGTCTAGATGGAAACTCCTCCCCCTGCAGCCAAAGGTCCTTAGAGAGTTCATCCTTCAGTTTCAACCCTTCGTCCTCCTAACTTGGTATTGGACGAAGGCTATGATTGGAAGACGTTCAAAGGAATCGTCACTGACAAAGAAGTAAGTGCATGTTATGACATGTCAGTGAAGGACTTTGAACGTTCTACCATCTATGACCTCTTCAAGGTATGCAATTTTTTTGTCATTCTCATTTTATTTTCTAAGAAATTTATGAAAAAATTTCTAACTCTCTTTTGTCCATTCATTTTTTAGGCCATGGCAAAGTTTTATACTGTATCCAACCAAGCCAAGGAACTTTGTGACAAGGCTAATGTTGCTAAGGCCAAGAACAAGGAGTTGAAGGACAAGCTTCTATTAAAGAAGGGAGAAGTAATCAGGCAGGCTGAGGAGGTCACTCGTCTTCTGGGGATTCAGAAGAAGTTAAAGAATGAGGTGGAAAAGCTCAAGGTAGACTCTGTTGAGAAGGAGACCCGTATTGGCCATCTTTAAGGAGAAAGCCATTGCAACTTTCTTGAAGTCAAAAGACTTTATTGATTGTCTAGACCGACATTATGTTGCTGGCTTTGAGGATTTCCGCTCCGATGCCAAGGAAGCCTTCCCTAAATTAAATTTTGACTCCTTCATGATCTCCATTGTAGCAAAGAGTTCCCTACTTCAGACGAGCTTCGAAGACGTCAACATTGTGGACAACACTTCAACAAAGCCTGTTAAGGACGCTGCCGAGGCTAGCAAGGACGATCCCAAGTCTGGGGGCAATGCCCCTAGTGGTTTATCCCTACAATTTTATTTTTCTTTAAGAAAAATTTATTTATTTCTGTTTGTTGGAGATGCTCGTTGTTTTGGGCTTTATTTTAAAATTTATTTAAGTACAATTTATTCGTCCAAGTTTATGGACGTGCAACAGATACAATGACCTTCATTGGCTTTGAACAACATGAGGGCTTTTGGACGATGCTCGTGTACCCTTCTTTACCTTTTTATGAATGAATATTTACTTCCATTTTCTTTCTTCACTTGTTGTTCAACATGTTATATGTTTTTTGTATGAACGAATTTCCTTTTTTTACATCATTCATGTTACATCTTATGGTTTTAAGTGTGGTCTGTCCACTCATGAAGGCATTTAGCTCATCCATGTTAGAATAATTTGCTCATGTTCAACACTCACCATTAATTAAATTTCACAAGTATAACTCGTCTATGAATGGTATTTCCTTTGCTAACTTTATTCGTCCATAAATTTGACTTATAGCTTGCATTATCCCTCGTCCATAAGTTAGATGATCTTTTATTCGTCTTTGTGCAAGACGTTTCTAGCATTTGGCTAGTTAAATGTATCCAAGAATTTTGAATAATTTTGTGTGCACACTCTACCTCGTCCATTAGTTACACAAATTTGCCTTAGTTTTATTTTTCATTGCTTTATCTATATTTAAAGAAAGCTTATAGACGTTACATCCCTACGTCCAGAGATTTTACTCATCTTGGGCCTTTAGCCTTCTTATGGATTAGTTTAAATGAAAACAACATGAGAATTGGAAATTCACACAACATTATATACATTAGAAATCCAAACTGTATATACACAACATAAACATCATCCACAAGCATGGCACATGCTTAGAAGCTAGTGCCTTGAAGGAATTGAAAATACTTATGTACAAACAGACTAAGTTCATGACTTTGTCTATCATAAATTCATCCATAGACAATGCACAAGTTGGAAGCTAATGCACTTTTAGGGAGTTACAATACTAAAAACATGTAGTACTAGACATAGACACAAATAAATATGAGGAAAGTAACACATAACTTCAACTTCGTCATGATGATGCTTGTCTAGGATGATGCTCATCTAGGATGATACTTGTCCAAACTGACTCTTTACTAATAGTATCTTCTGAGATACTTAATGTTCCAGGGATGCTCTAACCTCCGTCCATTTTGGGATTCCAAATAGTATGATCCTTGCCTTTTGCAATTGATAACCCTGTTGGGTCCTTCCCAATTTGGCACCGGTTTTTCATGGGCCAGGTTTCTAGTTGCCAAGAAGACCCTTTTTAGCACGAGGTCCCCAATGTTGAAGCACCTAGATTTCACCATTGTATCATATTGTCTAGCTATGAGATTTTTATACCTTGCTGTCTTTTACTTTACACCTATTCTTACCTTGTCAATTAGATTGAGGTTAAGAAGAAGTAGTTCTTTATTTTCCTCGTTCTGATACTTCATCACCTTGTGGTTAGCCATATGCACCTCTGCAGGTATGACTACTTCACTTCCATAGGCCAATTTGAAAGGAGTTTCCCCTGTGGGGGTTCTCACAGTCGTCATGTAAGTACATAAAAAACCTAAATAGCTCGTCTGGCCATACTCTCTTTGCTCCCTCAAGCCGAGTCTTGATGATCTTCAACAAGGATCAGTTTGCTTCTTCGGCTTGTCCATTTGCTTGTGGGTGGAAGGGTGAGGAATAATGATTTTTGATTCCAAGTTGCTCACAGAAGTCTCTGAAGGGTTTGTTATCGAACTGTCGTCTATTGTCTGACACTAATACCCTAGCTACCCCAAATTGACATACAATACTATTCCAGACGAAGTTTTTAACATCCTGTTATGTGATTTTTGCTAAGGGTTCAACTTCCACCCACTTAGTGAAGTAATCGATCCCCATTACCAAACACTTCATCTTCTTGGTTCCTATTGGAAAGGGACCTAAAATGTCCAATACCCATGACGCAAAGGACTATGGGGCCATCATCGGGGTGAGGTACTCCGATGGTTGTCTAGGGACATTGCTAAAACGTTAACATTGATCACACACCTTTACATAAGCCTTAGCATCTGCTTGAATGGTCGGCCAATAATATCCTGCACAGACGACCTTGTGGACGAGTGCTCTTGCCCCTAAATGTTTTCCGTATGCTCCTTCATGAACTTCTCTCAATTAGTAGTTTGATTTGTCTAGAGCTAAACACCTTAAGTAAGGCTAGGAGAAGCCTCTTTTTTGGAACGAGTGATGAAGGACCAGAAACTTTCATTATGCATTTGACCTCTAATAAAGTTATTGAAAAATAACTTACTCAACTCTTCAAAAGAAACAACGGTGTTTAGAGGTATCTCGCTGAACCACACTCATCCTGGCCCCTTAAGGGTGGTTGGGAAGGCCCTACACATTATCTCATCTAGAACCCCTTGAAGGTGCATTGTGGTCTTGAAGGTGGCAATGTGATCACATGGGTCACGTGTTCCGTCATATGAATCCAACGAAGGCATCTTGAACTTGGAAGGCAGGGAATGACTATTAACGGGAGCTATGAAAGGAGAATCAGTTCAATGAACCAAGTCATCTACAGGATTCATCCTTCTTATATTTTCCCTCATCTTTGCCATGGCTTTCCTCATTTGATCCATCTCCTTTTCTAATTTTGGCAACCTATGCGAAGCGGTACCCCTTAAGTGATTCTTGGGCTCCACATTTTCTTCTTCTCTAACTTCTTGACTCTTAACTTGTCTTTCCACACACCGTTCACGATGTTGCCTTCTTTAGTTGATCTCCCGAGTTAACTTTTGATTCTGATGGGTTAGCTCTGCCATGGCGGTTGCCATAGACTGCATTTGTTGTACGAAGGGTGGTTGCATAACAGGTGCTGACAGATGAGCGCGGTTGGGGTGACTAGAAGCGTTTCCACTCTCCTAGTGGCCATTGACCTTGTCCAAACCATACAACCTTTTGTCTAAGAAAGATAAATTGCAAAATACAAATTTAACCCTTCCCACAAACGGCGTCAACTGATGATACACAGAAAATTAGTAGGTTGAATGCTTCGGGTTTCAATAAGCTTGAGGTTGTTTAGAAGTCCTGAAGCGAAAGAAACACAAAATCAAAGGTGATGGGGGTGAACCGGCCAAGAACCCTCCGATGCTTAAATTAGTTTTCTCTCTAGAACTCAAGAATTCCAACTTTAGGAGTGGTGGAAACTTACTTTCATTTGATGTGGATAAGTTCTTACATAGTAGGCTTTGGAGTGGTTACTTGTTTAGTAACTTCCTCAACGTGGATGGAAGTTAGAAAGTTCAGACTTAACTTCCACAACTGCTATAGAGGTTAGAATGTTCAATACTATCTTCTACGACTGCTATAGGAGTTACAAGGTTTAGACTTATCTTCTACAACTGCCATTAAAAGTTAAGAACTTAGTAGGCAGTTAGAGTGATGAATAAGGATTTTGCTCATACTTCATAATAGTAGAACATGGTCTGAATTATAAGCTTTTGGATATAAATTTATCCTGAAAATTTCTAAGTGTTGGAAGGTCGCCTAGGTGCTTTCGTGCTAGACGACCTTCTTTTCTTTAGATGACCTTCTGATGTTGGACGACCTCTTTATACAGGGACATCTTTTCTGGACTTGGATGACGGTATGGACGAACTGGAGATAGTCTAATTTTTTATTCACCATCATAGAATATTATCCCTTAGTTAAGAGCCTTGTATCTTAATATCCCAATAAAATATTAAGTCAATAAGATGCAACTTGAGGAAAAATTAAAGAAAAAGAAAAAAGAACGTGAGTTGTGTGAGATTTAAATTAAATAGTTTTTGAATATTAACCCTTAATTTGAGGAAATATATCATAATAAATAATATAAACTTAATTTACTGTTAATTATAGACTTTTATTTGTAGTAGAATTCAAACTAGGGTTTTTTTTTTGGTTTTGGTATAATATCCTGCACGCAAATTCAAAAGCAAAGAACAATAAGTAAGATGAATTGATTAAATTCAAACATAAGTGTAAGTTACACATTGGGAAAAAAAACTAAAAAAAATACTACGTGGGGTGTGTTGTGTTTAATTTAATTATAGAGATGACTTTATTGGTTAAGAGAGATTATATTGAAAAGCCATTTATATATATATATATATAATAGATTATTAGTTGGAGTAGAATTAAATTTCTAATATTTAAATGATAAAATTTTATCTAAATTAAATTATTGTTAAATTTTATCCCTTAGTGAATCAATTTCGTTTTCTGGTTTGCAATCCCGCATGAGAGCAAGGAGATGAACCACTGAGTGGGTCTAATTTGAAAGCATTAAGATCAGCCCCCTACCAAAGGTGGAGTCTTCGTCCAACCCAACAAGTTCAAGAGTCTTCGCCTAGGTCCAACCAAGTCAGAAGGAGCATCCCTCATGTTAGGATATGTGCCCTTAAATCCTATTGTATGATGCTATGTATGACATTATGTATGACTTAATGTTGTGTTTAATAAAGTTGTTTATTTTATCTAAAATAATGGTAACGTGAATATTTTGACATTATCATATAGTCCATGAGATGCATAGTATGTGATTTAGTCACAGAAGATATAAATCACAAGTCCTTTGTAAACTCAGAATTTATAGTTCGTAGTCGGTGATGAAATTGGGCATTTCATTTGCGAAGACTATAACGTATCAACTAAGATGATTTGTCTTGATCATGGAAGTGGTGACTTCTAGTTGATATGTTGATATGTTTTAAGAGCTAAGACATATTGAACTGGACCGCTGTGAGATTTATTATTCTCCTAACGACTGTCAAATGAATAATAAATCTCACGACTTCTATTTGCATAAACTCTTAATCCTGAGAGAATAATGGACTTGATCATGAGGTGTAGGTTGCTTTGATATATCAGGAGTGAGATCTAATGTGACGGTCAAAACCTCAGTATGTTGGGCAGCCACATTTAGTGTTGATGGAACATATATTCTCAAGATGGAATTCATAGTCTCTTAATGGAGATACAAAATATTCCCTTGAGATAAGTTCAATGGGTTTGGTTATTCAGAGAGTTAGGCCTAACCACTTTGGTAAGAAATTACTAAAGTATATATTTATGAAATTGGATTTCATAAATATATGATGAATAACTTTAAAGGATTAAACCGGGTACTCAAGGATAAGATGTAGTAATTTACAAAGTGGCAGTCTATATTTATGACTTTGTATTACTACGAATATTTTATGAAGGGGTTGCGTGTAAAATAAAGTCTTGGGATATAATTTATTAATAAGGCTTAGAGTGCAATTATATTTATATAGTGGTATTAAATATAATTAATGGTAACTTTGGACTTGTCAAGAGTTGACGAAAAAGGCCAAGGCCCATTGGAGCTAGTGTCTTATTGGTCCCTTTTGGTCCCATTCTAAGCCACACATTAAAGCCCAATTGTAAAGGCCCAATAGGCTGGCCCAATTAGATAATCAGTTAATTATAAAGGGAGAAACATACAGAATTTTTTAATGTGATTTTTATCGTAGAGAAAAGAAAGAGTGTGAGACACACTTCAATTCTCTCTTTGGAAACTGATTGAGAGACCACACATCTTGGGCGTAAAGTGGAATTGGAGTGAAGATTAAAAGTTTTTCCAAGTGCTTCTAATCTTTGTTTTGAAATACTTCACACCAAGGTACGCTATCTTGTTCTTAAATTCTGAAATTTACATAGTGCACGTTGTCAATCATGAATGAAATAGATTCTTGTTTGTTGCTTCCGCTGTGTGTTTTGTATGAAATACAAAACCAGATTTTTATCCAACACCTCATTCCTTTTATTGAACATAATGATGTAAATCGAGCTTCGATGAGTTCTAATATGGAATGTAAATTTTATCCGCTTATGCATTAAGGGAAGTCACCTTTAGCCTTGAGCTCTCATCAAAGCCGCCCTTAACGCCAATCTCTAAAGGGGCTTGAGTGCTCCGCTTGTATAAATCCCTTCAGAGATTGGAGTGAGCCATGAGTTTATTTCAAGTATTTAAGACTCTTGTGGCAACACATGATAGGTGAATGACATGATTTTCAAGGAGTTACACAACAGCCATGTGATGATGCAAGAGTCTTGTAGCTTTATATCCTAATAAAATATTAAGTTAATAAGATGCAACTTGAGGAAAAATATCAAAAACAAAAACGTGTGTTGTGTGGGATTTAAATTTATAAAATTTAATGATAGAGTTTCTATTTTATTTAAATTAAACAGTTGTTAAATGTTAACCCTTAATTTGAAGAATATATCATAACAAATAATATAAAATTAATTTACAGTTGATAATGGACTTTTATTTGGAGTAGAAGTCAAAAATTGTTTTTTAAACAAAGAAAACAAAGGCTACTGTCTGGATTTAAGTTTAGAATTTTTTATAATAGATTTTTAGTTTGGATAAAATTTAAATTTGTTCAAATATTCAAGTTTAGAAATTTTGGATAATAGACTTTTAGTTTGAATCAAATTTAAATTTTTTTCAAGTTTAAATGTATAAAATAATTTAATAATTAGTTTTTTTAATATATTGATAATAGACTTTTAGTTGGAATAAAATTCAAACTATGAGTTTTTTTTTTTTTTTTTTAAGAAAGAAAATGTGGGTCGTTGTTTGTTATTTAAGTTTAGAATTTTTTTATAATATATTTTTAGTTGAATAGAATTTAAATTTGTTAAAATGAAAATGATAAAGTTTTACCTAAATTAAAAATTTGTTAAATATTATTCCTTAATTTGAGGAAATATATACTACCAAATAATATGAAATTAGTTGACTAATTAGAGAGAGTAGCCATTTGGCACAATCATGGTTTCTAAGTCCAACTTTTAGTATATAGTATAGTATGGTATACGATACTGATGCGGGAACACAGCAGCGACAAGAAGCAGAACATGTCTACTTCTAGAAAATAAGAAACAAAACACATTTGCTTATGAAAATAACCTCGAATCCACATCTACTTCTAGAAAAAAAAAGAAACAAAATATGTTTTCTTTTGAAAAAAAATAGAATGATAAAAGGGTACTTGAATCCACAAGGAAAAATGGTCTGAAATCCAGTAAAAAACAGAAAGCATTTTTAACCTCTTTCTGTCTTTTTGCCCATTTAGCCAATTTTCTACGTTCCCATATTTGGTCTTAAGCTTCTCTTGGTTGGAGGGACCATAAAAGCATTGTTAATAGCCTTAAATTTCCTAAACCCTACCCCCCTCACGTTTTTGTGGGAAAATTTTATTTCCCACTTGTTTACATCCTTTATTTTACATACATATTCATAATTGACAGGATAACAATCACATTTTAATACATAAAGATAGATGTGAAAAATGATATGTATACAAGTGGATGTGAGAAAATCAAAACCTTATTTTTATATATTCTCACCTTTCGGACAACTTAAAGATTAATTTAAATATAGGCTTGCAAAAAAATGTTAAGGATATTTATCCATCTCTTCACTAAATTAAAAACAATTTCCATTATGTTATTAACTCCCTTGATTAAGAAACTTGATATCTAATTTATGTTTGCGTATAATTTAATATTTCGTATTTATCTTATGAAAGTTATGATATAAAAAATACATTTGAAACATAAATTTCAATATTTATTTTGGCTATTTTAGTCATTTTTTCTCCTTTATTAAATTAATATATTTATTTATCTTTTTTAAAAATTTTAAATTAATTATGATGTCATCACGATTCAACCTTGGTCCGACCTTCAAAACCTTAAATCCCTCCCTTTAACGGTTCATTGAATGGTCAAGTACTGAAAACTATGCTTAAAATTGCAACTAATTTTCTAAGGATTGTATTGGTAGCTTAAAGCATATAGTTCTTGAGCTACTAATTCAACTAAAGTTCCCCTACTAGTCCAAGATAGATATTTGTTACTCCACCCATTTAATGTAGATTACATCTTCTTATTTGAAATGCTAAGTCTTTTGTTTTCTTGACTTTCACGTTTTTGAAGAAATAATTTAGTATTTTAAGCATATTTGGATTCTTCTTTCTTTTGATAGTGTTCTTGAATAATTCAAAGTCCAACCAATTAATTAAAACTAGCCCCATATGATATACGGGATAGTTAGCAAATGTTAAATTTCTTCACTTTGTTCTTGATCATCAAAAAAAAATCTTCACTTTGTTCAATGTTACAATGAGTTAAAAAACAAATGAAAATCAATAATTCTAGTTTCAAAGGACCAAATGGATCGAAGTGGACCAAATAAGACCAAATAGGACCAAAGTGAGCAGAATGGATAGAATAAGACTGAATGGATTGAAGTGTACATAATGGACCAAAGTGGACCGAATAAGACCAATGTGAGCCGAAAAGGACTAAATTCAATTGACTAGAACAAAAGTTGAATTTCTAGTTTGATTTCATGGGCTCCATGCATATTTGGCATGTGAAAATTGGATGAATGGTGTGTTTCTTCTTCTATATGTCTCGTTGATGTTCCACGGTGGGTTTCCCACAACTTGAGAGTTGAGACTACAACTACAATGTTGTTTAATTTTTCTAAGAGTATTCTTGCTTTTTATATAGATGTATGGGTCAAGATTAGCTTAATTCTTTTAATTTTATATGATTTTTAGGAGAGTAAATCTACTACACATCCTTTACTGTGAAGGAATTTGTGTTGAATATGAACATGCTTCTGAAGCAAGTCAAAGACTTGCACGCCACTCTAAGAAAAACAATTCCTAATGGGTGTAAATACAAGATATGTATTGGGTATTAAAAGGAATGGTTGACATTTGATTAGTTTTTGTCAAATAAAAGAATTAAAAAAAATGTATCAAATAAATAAAATTTAAAAAAAGTTTATGTGAAAAATTGTGAGGCTACCAAAGTTAACGTGGCATAATATGAAAGAGTCAAAAAAAAAAAAAAATCAAATGTTTTTGGCTATATATATACATACACACACACACACATATATATATATATATATATATAGACACACATAAATGCATTATATAACTAGATAAATTATACTATTTAAATTAAATTAAAAAAGACAAGATTATCTGCATAGAATTATTATGTGTCTGCATGTCTCCAATACTTAGAATTAAAAAAAAAAAAAAAAAAAAAAAACCTATCGGATTTATAATCTTTCAATAAAATTTTACTTAATCTTTTATGGGACCAACTAAAACTGATTTAAGATATTCCTATGCATGCATACCAATGATAGTTAGTCTATGATTTTTGGTGTATTCAACCTCTGAAAATTCTCAAATAAAAATTTTGAAAAATCACCACCAATAAAATTTGTATTAGTTCATTGCAATGTGATCCCAAACTGCATTTGCAAATATGAGATTATGATGTTAAAGAGTACTAGCATCATCACTCGCGCTTTGCACGTGCGAAGATGCTCTTTTATTATTTTGAGTTTAATGTAATTTTTTAATTTGAATTTATCTATTATTAGTGAAGTTACATAGAAATGAATTTTTAAGAAATTAAAATTTAGGATTTGAAATAGAGTAATCTACTAGGTTTAGTGTATGCTATTTATTAGGAAAAACAATTATCAAACATGTTTTTTTTTTCTTTTTTAATTTTTTTGAATTACAATTTTAACCATGTTTTTTATTTTCTAAGAATAAGGATTATCTAATTAACTTAGAGATATTTTAGACATTTTTTAAAAGCATAACTAACTTTCTAGATCCTCTAAATATATAGAGATAAACTTACATTAAGCATGTCCCCCCGCCCACCCCCCCAAGATTTGGATTTCTTAGCTCCATGCGTGAACCTCCGTAAAGCGATGGTCGTGCAATGTAGTTTCACTCGAGTTAGTATCTAACGATGGTCGTGCAAACTAACGAGGATAGACAACTATGCCAATTTCAAATAGTCATGTCTCACTGACCTCCACCCTCCCTTAGTAGAAAGTTCAAAAATAGAACTCAAACCTTAAAAAGAAACCTCAGACGAGGAAACATAACATTAGGTCCTGAGCCAAATAAACGATGAATATGTACGGTTATTAAGAGAACTTTACTTTACAGTAGACATAACCACAATCTTTGTCCCGAGCCAAACAAACTACAAATATGTAGAACTTTTCATCAAACTATAAATAAATATGTAGAGCTACTTTGCAGTAGACATAACCATAATTTCTGCTTCTACAATCAAGGTATCTTCAACAAGAAACCCCTTGGATGCATCCTCGAGATCTTTTCGTGACAAAAGTCGCGGAAAACCCCAGTCGATACATGAGGCAGAGAACCAGTGTTTGGCTGTGAGGGGAAAAAAAATATTAAGAAAGCTTATAATAGAGGGAAGCAAATAAAAGAGAACAAAATGCACATACTTCTCTCAAGAATAAACGAAGAAAATGACAAATATAATTCATCAACCTCTTGCTTCTGCATGTTTATTGTTAATTTGGTCCCTTATCCGCAGCTTAAAATCCACAAAATTTTTTTGCTCAGGTGCAACACAATCTATTGAGTGGAGGAAAACGGAAATCCCTTTGGGTGCTTCATTATGATGTCCATTTTGATAAATCAGTATTTTCCTGGATTCAATAAAAAGAGTTAAAAAATAATAGTTAATAAGTTTAGCATTTAGCAATGGTAGCTTTCCCTTTTATAACAATAAAATTTTAACTTCTAATAATAAAAATACCATTTTAATTCTCCAACAACGTATACTTGAGAAGCATATAATTCTTTATCTTTTTTCGAAAAGTTTTCAATCTTCCAAGTCATAATTCGATTAGGAGGTTCTTTTATCATGGTAAGACACTCTCGTTTTGCACTACGTTCATGAACAAAAACCTCCACACCAAATACGCAACAATCATTGACAAGGTATCCATTTGAAATAACATTGAAAGAATCAAGAGGGAGAAATTTGTCGAAACCCCATTCAGTCTTTATGTCATGGAATCTTCTAATTGCCCCTTCAACATCTACAAATTAAATATATGGCCATCAATTAGTCTTGTACCAAAACAAATTTCGTAATATTTTTTTTTACAACCGTGGTAGTTTATGTGAAAGTGATATTATACTTAACTAATCTATCACCCTCAACACGTTATGAAAAAATTTACGAAAATTGTTGATTTGGTAGAATTTTTTGCATAGCAAGTACACGTACATGTTTATGCATGTGTATAAATTATTAGAGAGCAAACCTTGAATGGTCAAGAACTTGTCCCGTATCTGATCATACACAAACAATTTGAAGCTGGCATTAACCTCCCATCCGAGAGGAGATTTTTCTGTATCAACAATTGACAAATAAATGGAGATGTGACCAGTCCCATTCATTTTCTCATTTCCTTTTGGATAGAGAGACAACCTCCTACAAAAGAAGATATGGTAGATAATGAGGCTCAAATTCATATTTTAAAGAACATAGAATATTGAGGCATTAGAACCCACCATTTGTGGCCCCCAACTTCAAAAACACCAGAGTCATACTTTTCAACCCCAGTCTCACACAGTAAAGAGTATGACTGTATTTTTAGTAAGTAATGAGCTGGCCGAAAATGTCTTGCTATTCTTTTGATTGCTGCAATACATTAGGATTATTTAGACACAATTCTATTAAATATTGGGCGGCCAAAGTATGATTTTTTTCTATTAATTTAAGAATGAGAATTATACAAAAATTCACGAATAAATTAATACATAAAAAATAAAATTGGTGGTTTATTCAGTGTTAAAAATAAATTATAATAAAATAATTGATACGTTTTTTGCGTCTTAACGCATTTCAACTCAATCATCAATCAAAACCTAACTTGATATCCCATTTGGTCCTAACATTCATTTATGATTGAATTTGTATTAAATTTTGCAGCAATGTCTCTCAACTCTAAATTCAATTCCTACCCACTGCCGCACACTTTTGGTGCGATGGTCACCCCGCAAGTATAAGTGCTTGTGAGATGTGGGGGGCAAGGGCCGGGATTCAAGTTTTTAGGAGGGAGCTTCACACACATATACACTTAGATTAGGCTAGAATAGAATACTATCCTGTATAAAAAAAATAAAAAATAAAAAAATTCAATTACTACCCTAAATTATCCAATTTGAATAAAATTATGATGTTATATCCTATTTAACACCTAATTCCAAACCCCCAAAATCAAAGAGAGAGAATACCTTAAGAACTAAAAAAAAAAAAAAATGAATTGTTAAATGACATAGACAGAAAGATATAATTTTAAGAAAATACAAAACCAGACAATTTGACACGAAAATAGCTCTTTTAATTCAACTTTGCCGAAACTTTTTAAGATTATTATTTTTTACTCACCATATTTACAGAATGAAAAAAAAAATGATTTTAAGAGAATGTTTTGTTTCTAATTTTTCTAAGCCATATCAGCACCCAAACATACAGACATCTTATAAGTGAAATTAGTAAACTAACTAGTAAAACCAGGAAAATAAAAATAAAATTAACTCTTCTGAAAGTTTAAATATCTTTCTAATCACGAAAATAAAATTATTAAAAAGATTTTTCAAAAAAATTATTTTGCACGAAATGAATTCAAAAGAGAGAACATGAATGGATGGGAGCATCTCAAGGTACTGCTGGTTCGTGGATCAGTTGACAACACTTCTTAAGGTGGTTAACATTTTCGTTATAATAGCAAGACTTTATTTTAGGTAATTATTAATTAATTTTTTTTTTTTTTGTTTGTTTTGGGGGTGAGCCAATGTTGTGGATTAGTTATTTATTTCCATTTTTTTATATCTTCGGATTAAACTTAATTCTTGAGAGGGACTTAGGAGTAACTTTTGGAGACTAAACTTTAATTTTAATTACCTATACTATTGAAAAAACTAGGCATACAATATGAAAATAAAAAATAAAAAAATTAGAGGTTGGGTGCCATGGCCCTTCTTGGTCTTACTGGGGTTCTGTCCAAGATTTTTTATCTCTTTCTATAATCATCCAACTTGAAATCACAATGAATCCATCCAATACTGTGATAAAACTTAAAATTTAAAAGTACCATATTTGTGAGCTACACAATTCCAAAATCATTTATAAATCCAAAGTTGAACCATTTTCCATTAATAAATGGGTCTTAACTTTACTCTTAGATCTACAAAAGAAAAACTTATATTTTTAAAGATAATAATAATAATAATAATAATAATAATAATAATAATAATAATAATAACAATAGCATATAGGATTTAAGATTGTTGCAAATGAAATCTTACAGATTTTCCGGTTTCAATTATTTTTTGGACTCTAGTTTCAAATTAAATATCAAACTTTAAAATTATGTCAATTTAAAATCTAAACTTTTTAGGTTTGATCATACAATTTGATTGAGGGTATAAATTCATACAATTTTAAAAGTATAAAATTCACTTTGAAATTAATTAGACTTAGGGTTTAATATATCAATCTTTATATATAAAAATATATATATATATATATATATATATAAAATTTAATTCCTCAACTGGAATTTTGGCACATCATACTTTCTTTAAGTGGTAGATTATATAGTTTTATATACAAACAAGATCATAATAAATGGTTACAAATATTTACCATAATTACCTAAATTTCACATCTAGAAAAATAAATAAAAAAGAGAAAAAATTATATTAAGTTAAACTCTTCCATCATGGCTGGTTACGGACTACTGTTAATGTATAACTGCACTATAACACTATGGGTCCGTTTGGTTGGAGAGGTGAAAAAGTGGGAGGATAAAAAATGGTAAAATGATTGAAAAGTGGAAGGATAGAAAATATTTTAATTTCCCTCATTTTTGTTTGGTTGGGAGTGGAAAAATGGAGGGATGAAAAAAAGTAAAATTGTATAAATTTACGCACATACCTTATTAAAAAAATGATGCACAATTAAAACTAAAAAAGTGATAAACAACTAAAAAAAAAAAAAATCAATCGCCTAAATTTATTAAAAAATAAAAATCATGTCCATAAAAAAAATCACATCTAGGAAAAAAAAAAAAAAAAAAAAAATCCACAAAAGAAAGCAAGAAAAAAAAAAAAAAAAAAAAAATACTGGACAAGCCTGGCCAATAAATCAAAAGGGAGAAGAAGAACAGGCAGGCAACGCAAGAAAAAGAAAAAGGAAAAAAATAAAATAAAAATAAAAAGAGAAAAGAGGAAGAGGCAGGCAACGTATAGGGGGGGAAAAAGAAAAAAATAATGCCCATGTGCAAAAAGAAAAAGAAAAAAAGGTGTGAAGAAAAACAACGTGGATGAAGCCCATGTGCAATTGCACATGGGCATTTTTGGACTGCACATGGGCATTTTCGTCCAAAAATGATGCCCAAAGTATATGAATTTCCTTATTTTTACTCTACAGTTGTACTCAACCGTAGAAAATTAAGCTTTTATTTATATTTTTTAATAACTGTGGATATAAATATGTTGAATAAACTCGATTTTGTTGTAGTGTTCTCTCCATTTTGAAAAGAAATTTTTTTTGTGAGCCCAGAGAAAAAACACATGAGCTACATCATTTATTTTCCTTCCTTTCCACCCAACCAAATACATTCAAAAATTTTTTTTTTCCCATTTTCTCTCTAAAGTTTTCCATTCACCCTACTTCACCTCCAAACAAATGCACTCTATCTGATTATATCCTTTCATTAGTGATGCCGGCGAAGCAAAAGATTGAAGGAAAATTATAGTTCTTCTAATTGCTTTTTCTTTAAGAGGAGAAGTTAGGATTTAAGTATAATAATAAAAAAAATAAAAGGATCATGAACTATACAATCGTTTCATGGATTTCGGTTGGGGTTTCGGAAGGGTTCTTTCTTCCATTCAGGCCCTATGCCATCAAAGAGCTCCAACGTAAAGTAGGCAAGAAAATATGACAATATATATGTTTGCCTTTATATTGAAATAAAATAAATAAAATACAAAAAAAAAAAAAAAAAGTGTCAAATAAACATTCAAGAACGAAAAAGAACATACCGAATTCGCCGGACTTGTTTTCCATGAATTTGGGTTTTGGTTTGTCAAAATCCTCTTTATTTAAAGCTATTGATAATATGCACTATTTATAGAGGAATGTCAATAGGCTTGCGTGCTCCACGACAATACCATACCACTTTCCACACGGAACAGTACGTGTGATTGGTTGGAAGGAAAGAATAGAGAAGGGTCGAGATGCAAGATAAAAGAAGGATCTAAGCTTAATTTGATTGGAGAGGGGAGAAGAATTGGAGAATTGGGTTTTCTTTTAGGATGCATAAAGAAACTTTTTTTTTTTTTTTTGAACAACGATGCATAAAGAAACTATGATAGTACGATGTTTGATCAAAGTTGATTCTAGTGGGTTTCGCAACCTCTTTTTTTAGTCGAGATACCTTTTTTTTTTTAAGTCAAGTTACTTGTTTAAATCCACTTTTTAAGTGCAAGTTGAAAATAACATAAATCAAATTGACTATTATCAAAATATATAGGCCAAATAGATAATGACTCCAAAATGATATTTTAGCCCCCCCCCCCCCCCCCTCCCGCGCATGCGCGCGCACACACACAAACACAAGGTGTCAATTTCTAGCTTTTGTGTTAAAACTCTTAGGATTTGAGTTTGTTGTATTGGCAGATCATGACAAATTGTAAGTCTTTTTTGATTGGTATTTGAAAACTCAAATAGTGTAAAATATTTTAGCTTGTTTAGACCCCCAATTTTAAAAACACGACTTGATTGGTTTTACTCTAATTTATCTAAATACAGAATAAGAGTAAATTATACGCAATAACCAGAACTACTTTCTAAGCCATAACCACACGCAAGCAAAAATAAATATAAAATTTAAAGAGTAAGGAAAGAGAGAAGCAAACACAAGATAACACCAAAACGTGTTATCAAAGAGAAGACCGAAGAACTCAGGGAAAACCTCTCCACAACCCTCCAAGTCGAAATTGATCCACTATTGAATAAATTGAAGTACCAGAATATCAAAAAGACCCTCAAAGCCTAATCTACTCAATATACTTAAGCTCTCCAATATCGCCCGATTGCATCTGCCGAGCCTCTTTATCTTCATTTTGCAAATCCCAAATGCTTCCCAAGCTCAAAAATACTCTCTAAACTTTGAATAGGTGTGGGTTGTGTTTGGGTACAAATCTCCTTTCAATGTATAACTATGGGAGAAGGGAAGGAGAAGAGACTACAAGGATTTCTCTATTGAGGATGAGTAGCTCTCTTTAACAAGTGTGGGTGTGTTGTAGAAACCATTCTAGGGTTTTCTTCTTAATAGTCTCCTTACAATTTTATGGGTAATGAGGGTATATATAGTAGGGTAGAGAAAAGTAAATGTCACTCTTAAAATTCTTTAGGCAGAGAGTTTCGTGAGTCACTGGTGACTTGGCTTGAGTTGTGAAGTGACTCACGAAATACAGCCTATCACTTGACTCTTCAGCTTCCAACATGTGCTTCTCATGTAAATTTTGCAAGTGGCACCACTTGCGAGCCAAGTTGCAAGATCAACTTCTTGAGCAATCTTTACCAACTTAATACTAAACCCATTACAAATAAATCTTACAAAATAAAAGAAAATAAATTAATGCAATAACAACACTTTTTGTCATGGAATAAGCCGACATAAATGTTATGTGAAAAACCATAATTTAGCAATCTCTCCCTTTGGCTATTTCTATGACAAAAACACCCTATAACAGACTTTAGACTATGCCTGTTTAGATTCCGCCTGCAGTCGACAAAACCGGCCTACACCGATCCGATCTGCACCCTACAAAGCTTTGCCGAAGGATCATGGCGTAATGGTCGGAGGCGATTTCAAAGAACTGATGACAGCCAGTGTGGCAAACGATTGTGGATTTTACATTCTGATGAGTAATCGAACTGACCGCCATATATATGTATGTTGTTAGGACATATGTAGTTCAAGTCTGTGAACATATGTCGCTATTTTATGTAATTGGCTTATCCTTAGACAAAACGCACTTTACTTGTAATTGGGTAGATTTAGGATGAGTTTAACACTTCAAGAAACAGTGGTTCAAGGTTAAGTGTTGAAGCCGTCAAAGTCTGTCCAAGAAACAAGCAAGGAAGTGCAGGTTTTTAAAGCTCGACACATACCTCGACAGATGCATTTATCGAGCTTTAAATAAGCTGTTTTGCCAAAGTCTCGACAGCTTCTCGACACCTCTCGACACCTCTATCTGTTGAAAATTAAAGAAAACAGATTTCCAAGTCTGTCTCAAGTCTAATCCGTGAGTGTGTTTTTGGGACTTCTTTTCTCCTAACCCTAGACATATAAAAGGATTATTTTAAGGGCCGTCAAGTAAGGAAGCAGAATATACAAGTTGCACATTCTTTGAGAACTTGTTGTTCATGCAATTTGTGATTAGAAAGACAAAGTTCATGCCCTAGTTCATCTCTGATGATTTGAAGAACTTTGTAGCCAACTCTCTCTCTCTCTAGTTGGTATTTGAAGTTGCGTACTGGGATCCGCGCATCTGGTTAGTCACGTACTTGGGAGCCGTGCATTGAAAGGAGAAACTGTCACTACAGAACAAGTCCAATTGGGTATTGGGGTAAGAGTTCAACTGTAGGTTGGTGAGGTGCTGGGATTCCTTACTTGTAACTGCTTGTTGTGATAATAGTGGAGTTTCGGGAGTGGTGACCTTAAATCACCCGGTGGGGTTTTTGCCGTAAGAGTTTTCCCCATTCGTGAACAAATCAACGTGTTATTTATTTTTCCGTTGCTTAACTTAGTTTGGTGATTTGTTTGTGCTGCCACGTGATATTGCATGTTAATTTGATTAATTAAAAACTAGGTTAATTAATTAATCTAAGTTATCGCAAGGGGTCAACGCATTTGTGGCCTGGCAAGTGGTATCAGAGCAAGCACACTCTGATTAGGGTTTAATCTTTTGTGTGTGATTCATTTGACCCCTGCTGTCATGGATAGAGGACAATCTCTTATTATACCTCCTTTATTTGATGGCACTAACTATGCATACTGGAAAGTACGCATGAGAGCTTTCTTGCAGTCTTTAGATGAAAAAGTGTGGCAAGCTGTGGAGATAGGTTGGATCAAGCCTACAGAAGCGCCGGCCGACTGGGATGATGCTAAGATCAAGGCGGCAAACTTCAATAGCCGAGCATTGAATGCCCTATTCAGTGCAGTCACCAATGAGGAGTTCAAGAAAATTTCCTCAACTGAAACTGCTAAGGAAGTATGGACCATCCTCCAGACAACCTATGAGGGCACCAAGGCTGTCAAAGATTCAAAGCTGCAAAGACTCACCACACGTTTTGAAGAAATTAAGATGGAAGAGGATGAGTCGTTTGATGAGTTCTATGCTAAGCTCAAGGACATAGTAAACTCAGCCTTTAATCTTGGGGAAACCATCCCTGAACCCAAGATAGTAAGGAAGGTGCTCAGATCGCTGCCCGAGAGATTCCATGCTAAGATCACGGCGATCGAAGAGTCGAAGGATATTGACAGAATTCCTTTGACTGAGCTGGTTGGAAACTTGCAAACCTATGAGTTAGGGCTGACTAGGTTAGGCAAGTCAAGCAAGGGCAAGAGTTTGGCACTAAAGGCCAAGAGCAGTGATACGGATGACTCATCAGATGATGAAGATTCTAAGATGAAGTCCTACATCACAAGGCAATTCAAGAAGTTTATGAAGAATGCCAACGAAAAGGGCTTCAACAAAGACCGTATACAATCCAGTTCTTCACAATTCAAGAATTCAGATAAAGGGAAGAAGGATGTCAAGGATGGCGGTCAGTACACTGTTCCCCCTGGACCAAAATGCTTCGGGTGTCAAGGCTTCGGACACATGAAACAAGAGTGTCCTACGTACCTCAAGAGCATAGGGAAGAGCAAGGCACTTGCTGTTACCTTAAGCGACACAGAGCCCGAGGACGATTCCGAAGATGAAGACGACGGAATCTTGAATGCCTTCACTGCCACTGTTAATCCTACTGATGGGGTTATTGAAAAAGTGTATGAAGAAGAAGAATTGGTGGATTCCAAGTGTGAAATTATGGATGATCAAGATGATATCCATACCGCCTATGAGAAGCTATACAAGCTTTCTGAGAAGCATGAGAAACTCTATAGGCTGGCCACCAAGAAGCTCAGTGATGTGGAACTCAACCGTGAGGAGCTGTCCACAAAGGTTGATGAAGCAAATCAGACGATTGGAGCACTGAGGTTTGAGAACAATTTCTTGGTTGAAAGGACCAAGAAGCTTGAAGCGGAGTTGTTTCAAGTCAGAGCACAACTGGAGAGGACGTCAAGTGCTAAACTGGACGAGATGCTAAGTGCTCAGAGATATTCTTCAGATCATACTGGATTGGGGTATGAATTCTCTCTCTCTAATACTCCTACTTCTAGTACTACTGTGTTTGTTCCACCTGCTAATAACATTGAAAATGAAGAAAAGAATGTTAAAACTGAACTAGCTAGTGAGAACGTAGAGAAGGGCAAGTCCATCCTAGGAGCACCCCCCTAAAATTGAGAAAAGGGAATCTAGAAATCCTAGGACTAAGAAGACTAACACTCAAAAGGCCAAACAGAAGAAACCACATCTCTGTTATCATTGTGGTGTTGCCGGTTACACAAGACCTAATTGCTACAAGTGGCGTGCCACTCAACAGAGCAATGGCACAATAGCATCTGGGAGCCAGAATTAGCTTCAGTCTTCTCTCGCTCCAATTGGAGACATTCTTAAAGCCCTCATGTTCCTTTCGAACTTGAACGGGCTAAACTCTTCTCCCTCATCACCGGTTCAAGAGTTGACCAAAAGGAAAGGTTCTTCCAAGGTGTGGAAAGCAAAGGGATCTAAGTGATTTCAGTCACTTCTTCTTCTCTCTTCTTTTTGTGTGTTGCATTACTTGTGTGTTTCTTTACTGTTTTGAGTCAGTCTAGTTTTATGCATTGTTTTGCTTTACATGTTTTTGTTTGTGTGTTTTCAGTTTTGTGTTTTATTTTTGCTTCTCTAATAAAAATAAAAATAAATTAAAAATTTGAAAAATACAAAAACAGTGTGAGTTAGTGTGCATTAGTTCATGTGAACTTTTGATATGGCCATTGAAACAGAGTTTTCTAAACTTTGTACCACTTATAGCTTAGATGAGCATTCTTCTGCACAACTAAGCAAGTGAGCTTTGTAGCTCTTTGTTTGTGATGAATAAGGTTAAGTGATCTCTTCTTCTTAACACTCATATCACTCTTTTTGACGGGTTGAACTAGAAAATCCTAAGAGAAAGGCATAAATAACCATCTCACCACTGTTACTCGCCAATCATAATATGACATCTGTATGCTTCGGCATAGCAAAAGTGCAATGTCAATGACACCTGTATGCTTCGGCATAGCAAAAGTGCAGTGTCAAAAGCTTAACATAATTGTGTATTTCTTTTCTTTCTCTTGTATGCCCATGCATGATATGCTTGTTAAAAAGAAAATATGCAAAGATATAGAAAACAAAAAGATCAAAAATGCTTTAAAATATGGTTGCAAGCGTGTTTTCTAGGAGATGTAGGAGTTATAGGATGTACCTCGAAGGTGATAGTCCCCATCAAACGGTTATGATTGTGTGTGAGTTAAAGTGATTTTCTCATATCTCAAATCGTCATAACATTGAGACACTTATGCAATCTTGCGATGTTCTCACACACGACACGCAACACTCTTTGCTATTCTTGATACATGTGCAGGTACAATGTGATTTGGCCATCACAAGGTTTACATGTTTTAATGTATACTCACTAAACTGTCTGGACGTGTTTTTGAAATATAAAATTGGTAAGACTTGTTTAGTGTGTGTGTGCGTGTGCGTGTTTTGAGATACATGTACATCAATTTTCTTGTTGAGAGATGATTTTGAGAGCTTAATGTGTTGATTGGATCCTTGGTTGAGTTGCATACATGATTGCATTCATGTCTATGTTTTTCCTCTTTTGAAAAACTGTTTTTAAAGGCATCTCGACATCTCCTCGATACCTCTCGACACATAGGCTATCTGTCGAGATCCTTAGACTCTTTCTTATCGCAGTCTCGACAGATACCTCGACACTTGCTGGATCGATCGAGAAACTTTCTGTCTGCTCGATAGCTTCTCGATAGCTGCTGGATCGATCGAGGTTACTTCTTGTTTGTTTCTTCTTCCTCGATACCTGATCTCGATAGCTTCATCTGTCCATGTGTATTTCTCGACACATGACCTCGACAGCAGTCTCGACACCTCCCGATAGCATCATCTGTCGAGAATTACTGAGAGGCTATATATTGAGCGTTCGCGATTTTTCTTCTCACTTGCTCGATCTCTCTCGCTCAAAACCTCTGTTCTCTCTCTCAAAATCTCTCATTTTCCCTCCAAACCTCTTCCCAAGGCGTTTTTAAGTGTTCTTTGCGATCTTCAACTCTTGGTAAGCGTCTTATCCCTCATATTCATGCATTTCATTGTTTTAAAACCCTAGGTTTTGTGTTATTGAAAATTTTTGGGAGTTTTCAAAATTGTTGGGGTTTTCATGAAATTCTTGGTTTGGTTTGATAGTTTTGATCTTCAAAATCACATGCATTGCATCACATTCACATTCACATTCTAATTGTATTTTCATGCATTTAGATGTGTGCCTATCGATTGTGTGCTGTTAGGTTTGGATTGGGCTGAGCCCATGATGGTTTTATGTTGCATGTCACATGTTCATGCATTCTCCATGCATACGTTCTTTCTTTTCAATATTATTCTGCCAATATTGAACTGTTTAAAACTTTTCTGTGTGTCTCTTTCTCTTTCCCCCTCTCTATGGTTGCGTTAGTAGTGTCTATGGCACCTAAACGTAAGTCCATTCCGTCCCAGAACCCTCTGTGTTCTAAAGGACAGTCTTCCTCTGACTCTACCCCTCTTTCTGTCCGGTTCCGTGATGAGAAAGCCCATAAGGACTTCTCGGAGAACTTTTCTAAACGCGGTGTTCATTCGGAACGCCACGTTGTCCTGGCAGACTTTGCCGACACCGACCTTCCCGATGTCATTCACTCTCGGGGATGGGAGTCACTGTGTGACGTCCCGGTCACATCTCCTCTCGTGTTGATACAGGAATTTTACTCCAACATCCACGAGATAGATTCTTCAGTACCTCTTTTCTACTCTTGCGTCCGAGGTACGCGCTTTTGTGTCACCCCAGAGTTAGTCTCTGAGGTTCTTCATGTGAGCGTCCGTCCAAAGACGAGATGATCTCGGCGTTCTGTGAGCGTCCGTCCTCTTGGGGAGATCATATGTACACACCGTGTCGACCTTTTGCTAAAGGTCCTCGCTTTCTTAACATGGTGATGACTTTTGTTTTGCACCCACTTTCTCACTATAACTCTATCACAGAGCCTCGCGCTCGATTTTTGCTGTCCCTCTTAGAGGATCTTTCTATAGACTTTCCTTCACACTTTATCTTTTCCATCGTAGATGTCTATAGAGATACGGCCACCCGTGATAAGCTCATTTTCCCTTCCGCTATCACGAGGATCCTGAGCCGTTTTTCCATCCCTTTCCCCTCGTCCGATCCTTACCACGTCATGTCTGCCATAGACGCCGCTACCGTAAAACGTAGCGAGGCACAGTTCCGATCGCGACAGACAGATGGTGCCACTCCTTCCACTCGTCCGGCCACCTCTAGATCAGCTCGTGCGTCTGCTTCTTCCTCCTCGAGCGACGTCATGTTAGGAGACATCATGGCGCAGCTACAGCGCATGGATGCTCGCCTAGATACACTCTCCACGGAGTTGTATTAGGTGAACGTCCGTGTTGGTCGCATTGCCAGGCGACAGGCGACCATGGACGGCTTTGCTCCAGAGGCTTCTCCTCCGCCACCTCATGTGTCGACTGAGACCGAGGCTGATGATGATGGCGATGATGATGATGCTTCCGACGATGATGATGATGGAGATGCGAGCTCTTCGGATGAGATGTCTACTTGACACTCTACCCTTTGTCACCCATGACAAAAAGGGGGAGTAGTTTTGTATGAGAGTAGTCATACTTAGAGGGAGTGTTAGCATAGGACATTTTTGTTAGGGGGAGTGTGGTTTGAGGGATGTAGTGAGGTGATCATATGTATTTTTTTTTCTCATCTGTTTAGAGATACTTTGATCATGTATTGACATACATTGTATTTATTCTCTTCTTATTTATGATGATGTATGTTTTTCTTTCACCTACCTTTCATGTGTTGTTTCTTTTCTATCTTTATACACATGTTTCTTTACTTGTACGCAATCTATTATTTCTGTTTCACACAAAGATGCCTTGATGTGTTTTGTTTATAAGTGTTTCAGAAATACAGGTTGTCAAAGTCTTCTTGCCATAAACTCTCTTCTTGCAAAGTTTTTCAAGAGTTTGTGTTAGGATAGATTTTACTGTATGTAACAAGTGAATATGAGTTGAGTGATTTATGACTTCTCTCATATCTTCATTTGTATGTTGTGGTTTTGTCACGGATTGCCAAAGGGGGAGATTGCTAGGACATATGTAATTCAAGTCTGTGAACATATGTCGCTATTTTATGTAATTGGCTTATCCTTAGACAAAACGCACTTTACTTGTAATTGGGTAGATTTAGGATGAGTTTAACACTTCACGAAACAGTGGTTCAAGGTTAAGTGTTGAAGCCGTCAAAGTCTGTCCAAGAAACAAGCAAGGAAGTGCAGGTTTTTAAAGCTCGACACATACCTCGACAGATGCATCTATCGAGCTTTAAAGAAGCTGTTTTGCCCGAGCCTCGACAGCTTCTCGACACCTCTCGACACCTCTATCTGTCGAGAATTAAAGAAAATAGATTTCCAAGTCTGTTTCAAGTCTAATCCGTGAGTGTGTCTTTGAGACTTCTTTTCTCCTAACCCTAGACATATAAAAGGATTATTTTAAGGGCCGTCAAGTAAGGAAGCAGAAGATACAAGTTGCACATTCTTTGAGAACTTGTTGTTCATGCAATTTGTGATCAGAAAGACAAAGTTCGTGCCCTAGTTCATCTCTGATGATTTGAAGAACTTTGCAGCCAACTCTCTCTCTCTCTAGTTGGTATTTGAAGTCGCGTACTGGGATCCGCGCATCTGGTTAGTCACGTACTTGGGAGCCGTGCATTGAAAGGAGAAACTGTCACTACAGAACAAGTCCAATTGGGTATTGGGGTAAGAGTTCAACTGTAGGTTGGTGAGGTACTGGGATTCCTTACTTGTAGCTGCTTGTTGTGATAATAGTGGAGTTTCGGAAGTGGTGACCTTAAATCACCCGGTGTGGTTTTTGCCGTAAGGGTTTTCCCCATTCGTGAACAAATCACCGTGTTATTTATTTTTTCACTGCTTAACTTAGTTTGGTGATTTGTTTGTACTGCCACGTGATATTGCATGTTAATTTGATTAATTAAAAACTGGGCTAATTAATTAATCTAAGTTATCACAAGGGGTCAACGCATTTGTGGCCTGGCATATGTATGTATGTGTTAGGTTCTAAGAATTTAGGAACTAAATGTATTAGAACTTCACTTTGTATATGTTGTCAAACCATGATCAAAACAATGAGTCTAGATTTAAGCTTGCTCAAAGTTTATTTTTTATAATTTAAATCGAGCTAAATGCAGAAACTTACTATGAAAAATTGCAAAGCTCGATCAATCGAAAGTAAGGCTCGATTGATTGAGAGTCATATCTATAGAATTTGAATTAAGCCTAAACAGTAGTTAAAGCCTATTAAGGATTAGGGATTCAAATCTACTTGTTCTTGTATGTAAAGGAAACCCTGAGCACATTTTTATAAGGCTTTCCAGAGAGAGAAGAGTGTGCATCTTTTGTAGATCTAGGGTTTTGTACCCAAAAGCTCTCTAAAGTTGTTGTTAAGTTGTGTGATGAATCTTTTGTGAGATGAACTTATGGTTGTGGCAGATCAAAAAAAGAAGTAGTCCGTGGACTCGGAACTATCACGTGGTCGTGGTAGTAAGTTTTCTACTCAAGGTAGCAATAGGATGTTAGTGGGCTAAGTTCTAATGTAAAACCTTCAATTCTTTCATAGTGGATCTGTTTTTATCTTGAGGATAGTTAGGTTAAATCCTCCCTAGGTTTTTTACCGGTTTAGTTTTCCTAGGTCATTATTTCGTTGTGTGATTTACTTGTTTGCTGCTTTGCATGATATGATTGTTTTGTTTTAACTCAGATCTAAATAATAAGCCTAAGTATTCACTTGGTTAATTAATTAGGTTAAACAATCTTGTGTTAAGGGTTCTAAAATTTAATAAGTGGTACCAGAGAGGGTTAGCTCTTGATTTAGGTTATTATACCTAGAGTTGATCCTTAGTCCCTGTTATCATAGATAATTTTAAGTGTCTTACTGTTCTTGATTGTGATGTTTTGGATAAAAAGTACACTATTGTTTCAATTAATCTTTTTAAGGCTTGTGAAAGGAATTTGCAGGATTTCAATCTTTCTTAAAAGATTGGTGTAATCCCTCAAATACACTATGCTTCTCATGGATTTCAACCTACAAAGCCAAAGACTCGTACTATATGAGTGAGAAAAGACTTGCTAAGGTGAGTGTTGTTTATTTGTCCCTGATTTAATTCTTTCAATTGTTTATGGACATGTTTTGTTTCTATTTTTGGTTGTTTTGTCTTTTAGGTTGTTTTTATTTAAAAAAAAAATTCAAAAACAATAAAAATTTTCAAAAGGACAAAATCATTTTATTTAGTGTCTAGTTTTATTTTTCTTGAGGATTATATGAATTATGATCTCTCTCTCTCTCTCTCTCTCTCTCTCTCTCTCTCTCTCTCTCTATTTAGAACATACTCGACATTGTGGAGAAATTTGAATAGTATGTATTGCTCAAGTAAGAACATGATTATTTTGAGATAAATATGATTTTGTATGACTATGTACTAGTTTGTATATGAACTCATGGATTAATTAAAAAATTGATATTTCTTGTTTGTGTACCCTCTATAACTTATTTTAGCACTATCATGCATTGTTTTTGCATTTTATTCATCAAGCATATTGTGTGCCTTTTATTTTTGGTCATAAAATATTTTTTGAAAATCCAAAAAGATTTTGTTTTTGTTTTGTATTACACATCATAAATGTGTAGTTGAGGTTGGCCTATGAAATTTGCACTTCATGACTATGTACCTTATGTAGCTTGAATGAGCTTATTTTTATGCTCTTCACTAGTTTGTGCTATGCAGTGCCTATTTGTTTGAGTGTTTATAGTGGTTAGTCAAATGCTCCTGATTTTGAAATCATATTCTTTTTATTGTAAGGACTAAAAAATACTAAGAGAAGTGCATAAATAACTATCTCACTACTATTTACTAGTCAATCATGAACATCTTAGTGCATCTAAAAAGATTATGTGCTCAAGAAAGTGTAGCACATTCATAAAAAGAAAATAAGGTGTAGCCTTAAAAGAAAAAGAAAAAGAATAAAATAAGGCCAAAAAAAAAACGTGATTTCAAGCTTGTTTTCTAGGAGATGTGGGAGTTATATGATGTAACTCTTTAGGTGATAGTCACTTTCAAATTTATGTGATGAATAATGTAGAAATTTTGGTTGATTACTATCTACATATCACCTTATATGTATTTCATACTCTTACTAGTTGCACACACATCACAGGTAAGTCTTTGCTAAATCTTGTACATGAGATTGTGTGCAAACTGGTGTGTGGCCATCCAAGATTATACTAGTTGTGATGTTTGATGCAAAATTTGGTTATGGGTTGGTTCATTTTGTGAGTTGAGAGTTATGTAAACTTTGCTTTGAAAACTTAAATTGAAGACAGTGGGTTTTTGAAAAAATCTGAAATCATTCACATGCATTTCATTTCATGAAATCCTATTTTAAAAGTGTTTCTACAAAAGCAATTCAGGTTTTCAAAATATTCAAGTTTTCAAGTCTTGACCGATCAAATCATATATTTGATCGATCGAAAATGTTTAGGTTTTACAGCAAAACTCTCTGCCTGATTCGATTGATACTTGATCGATACTTAAACGATTGAAACTGAAAAAAATTCTAGTTTTTAAGTTTTTGACCAATCTGTCTTTTCATGCATCATTTATGCTTAGGATACACATGCATAGCATTGTTTTTTGTATCCATCTTGTAGTTTTGCAATCATATCTCTCTTTGTTTACACACATAACATGCATACACTTTGCTAAATTGGGTACTCAACTTGATTTAAAAATTGATTAATTAATTTTTGAGTCCTTTGTATATTTTTGTATATGCTATTTTTATGTGTAAATTGTAGAAAATATTTTTCTTAAGAAATATGATGGATAATCAATGTGCAAATATGAGTCACATAGTGTCAAGTTTGCTTTTATTGAAAGAGAGAATATATTTTTTCATGTGTATCCTCAACTTAGCTTTTAAGTTTGGTTTGTGTATTTTTTTTCTCCCACCTTCTAAATTTTCCCCAAAACTGTTTTTTCCAAAACATGTTTTGTTTTTTCCTATTTTTATAGGGGGAGAAAAGTTTTTTTTAACCTTTGTTGTTCTTAGAGGGAGCTGTTGCTCTTCATAGGGGGAGTTGCCTCTATTGTCTATAGAGCTTGAATTTTGTGGTTCCTTAGTTCTCTTTTTTCTCTCATGTTTAATGTCAATCTACTCTTTGTTTGAGTTGTCTTTGTTAATATGTGACAAAAAGTGGGAGAAATAAAATGAAATTTGGGGGAATCCTGTTTAAAAAGATTTTTAAAATTTTTTCTTTAGGGGGAGATAAAATTGTTTTTGAAAGGTAGAGAAAATAAATTTTTTGATGTATCTATCTTAGGGGGAGAGCTAGTTTGCATATTTGTTATTTGCTTTAGTTTATTTATTTTGGTTTACTTGTATTTTCCACACATGCATTTATGGTTTGTTTAGTGTTTCAAGAATTTACAAGTTAATTCATTCGAAACTGCTGTCTACTCTTGCAACAGATAGGTAGTAATTAGTTTGAATGGTATTTTAGGCAACAAAGTGTGTAATTGGGCTATTTTTTACTTTGAGCATTTTATTCCGTGAAATGTGTTTTGTCACAGAATGACAAAGGGAGAGATTGTTAGGTTCTAAGAATTTAGGAACTAAATGTATTAGAACTTCACTTTGTATATGTTGGTAAACCATGATCAAAACAATGAGTCTAAGTTTAGGCTTGCTCAAAGTTTATCTGTTATAGTTTGAATCGAGCTGAATGTAGAAACTTACTATGAAAAATTGCAAAGCTCGATCGATTAAAAGTAAGGCTCGATCAATTGAGAGTCGTATCTGTAGAATTTGAATTAAACCCAAACAGCAATTCAAGCCCATTAAGGATTAGGGTTTCAGATTTACTTTTTATAGTATATAAAGGAAACCCCAAGAACATTTTTATAAGGCCTTTTAGAGAGAGAAGAGTGTGCAGCTTTTGTAGATCTAGGGTTTTGTACCCAAAAGCTCTCTAAAATTGTTGTTGAATTATGTGATGAATCGTTTGTGAGATGAACTTGTGGTTGTTATAGATCAAAGGAAGAAGTAGTCTGTGAACTTGGAGCTGTTACGTGGTCATGATAGTAAGTTTTCTACTTGTGGTAGCAATAGGGTATTAGTGATCTAAGTTCTGTTGTAAAAACTTCAATTCTGTCATAGTGGATTTGTTTTTACCTTGAGGATAGCTAAGTTAAATCCTTCCTAGGTTTTTAACTGGTTTAGTTTTCCTAAGTCATCATATCATTGTGTGATTTACTTTTCCACTGCTTTGCATGATATGATTATTTTGTTTTAACCTAGATCTTAATAATAAATCAAAGTATTCACTTGGTTAATTAATTAGGTTAAACAATCTTTTGTTAAGGGGTCTAAAAATGCACAGTATGTATAATATTTAACATATACATATATAATTTATAATCAAGTTTCAATTTTAAGAAATTTCCAGAAAGTGAAAGATAGTACCTGTGCAATGTGATTGAGAAGGGAGGCATGATAACAGAAACTTTGGACATAATATTAATTTTAATTTCAACTTAAAAGACATCGTTTTAGTTGGAGTTTAGGTTAAATTCTGAAATTTTTGGTTTAGATCAATTGATCCTCTTTCTATCGTTTGTCTCTTCCCCCCCCCCCTATCTCTCACTCCCTCGCCGCCACTGCTGTTTGTAGTTCCCTACCATTGCCGTCGACTGCAACTTGATTCCACTGTTTTCCAAGTTTCCCTCTCTTCTCTCTACTCTCTATCATGGTCATATCTAGAAATTTTTAGAGAATGTTTTGTAGCTCAATTGTCAATACCTCGTTACTATGCTTTCCACAGGTATGTAGAGTTATATAATGCTTAAGACCTAGGCTACTTTTCTAGTTATCTTCTCCTTGCTATGGTTTCTAGAAAGATTGTAAATTTGTTTGAGAATTTTGTATGGGTATTAAAGAAATATTTTGAACACGTTTTTTTGTTAATATTTGAGTATTTTGAATCTCTGTGTGGGTTTTTTGATGATTTTGATGTGATTTGTTTGTTTGTTTGTTTTTTTTTTTTTTTGGTACTGAACTTACCGCACTGCACTGCTATTGTGAACCGAACCTAGTGTAGACCAATTACTACCATCCACATGTGAGGTACGGTGAAGCATGAGGGGAAACCGTACCTTATAGGTGTGGTGTAAAAATTCCCCCCATAACAGCCGCACTGCATGGTGTACAGGTCTACTCTAGACTTAAACGTAAGTTTAAGAACAATGGCAAAACCTACTCACACCTAAATCAAAAACATGTGATAAACTTGAAACAAAATACCTATATCCTGAAACACTTGCACAAAACACATTAGACCCTCAAGGTCAAGAAAGTAATAAAAGACAAGTTTAATGAAACAAGTAAATTGCAATCAAGTAAACATGATATGAATCATATAAGAGGGACTTAATCAAACACCAAACAGTCATATGGAAATGACTACAATGATCACATAGCAAAGCAAATGATCATCCGAACATGCAATCAATAAAGCACATTAGTATAAGGGTGTATGCATGTCCAACACATAAACACAATGCGATGAGAACAACAATGTGTAGAAAATAAAATTAACTCAAAGCCCCAAAAAGAAAAACAAGAAAACAAACAAAAAAAAGTATTCTCATTTAAAAAATGTCTTTTTCCCTGGGTATATGCATCTCTCCTATAGAATTCCTCTCCCTAAGAATGTGCACAAGAGTCATATAGAAATGACGATACTCTCTAGTATACTCTCCGCCTTTTTGACACAAATAGACAAAGTGGTTAAGAAGAATGAAAGAAAGATATGAAGATATGAACAAGAATAACGATTCATGAGGGGTACAAGATGAATGAGAGATAAAGCTCAAACAAAAGACAAAAAACCTTAAAAAATGCTACAAAGTATAAGTAAACATGACATGTTGAGGATGAGGAAACAAGATATAGACCAAGGCATGATGTAGGTAGCAAAGGTGTGTGCAAAAGGTGGCTATGTGCAATGCATGAACAAAGCATAAGAAACGCACAAGTGGAGCAAGGTGTGTAAATACACAACCAATAAACCAAACATGTTTAGTGAGGAAACATGAAAAATCTTAAAGTTTGGTACTCATAGGAGTTCAAATGAGTGAGAAAATGCCTAAAGGCATTTTATCAAACACTTAGCATGCATACAATAGCCCTATATGAAAAACAATTAATGAAAATATGAAAATATGCCTTAAATAGATGTTCAAAATGCCTCATGGGGCCAACACAATCATCAACAAACAAAATGGGACTAAGCTCAATCAACAAAATTTAAAAATTTTGCAAGAAAGTAAGTTTTCCCAACCCAACACAACAATAAACCCCAACCCTAGGTTTTAAGTAATCTAAGACATAATCAAGGAATTGATAGATTAAAAGTGATGGAAAATACCTTTGAGAAGTCTTAGAATAGAAATCCAAAAAGGTTTCGATGAGTGTTGGAAGAAATTTTGAGTTTTGAAGGGTAGGAGTCACGGTGTGCAAAAAGACATGTATTTTGAAAACTGAATTTTGGAGCCCTTTAAAAATTGTCTTTTTCCGCATTTCGTGAGTTAGTGACTTGCAAACTAGTCAAGAAACCACTCACAAAATGTGCCGATGAATAGGGCAGAATTTCATAGATCAAGTCTAAGTTGCGAACCACTCGCAAGGTAGTCGCGAGACTCTCTACCTAATATTTTTAAGAAATTGAAATTCCTTAAAAATCTTGCAACTTGGAACCATTCACTAAATGGCTAAACACAACTTTTCAACACAAAGAATTTAACATTTTGAGAAAAACTTTCAAAAACAAAGTGACAAAAATCAATTCCAGAAACAAATAAAATACTCAAAAATATTTTTGGGTTTTATCATCAAGCGATTAAGCATACACACATCACATTTAAACACGTATAATCACACAAATGAAATAGATATTCATTGAACATTAGACTTGTGTGTTGTGTGTGGGTATCACGTATGAATTAGTCCAAAGTCTAGTATAAAACTTCAATAATCAATTCAATCAAGTCATACACAAATGGCACTAAGTCAAGTGACCTATCTCACTAGTAGAAATGAACATATATGACTCTTCACCAAAGTGTTTCCAATGATTGGAAACTTTTCATTTGGCTTCCTTTTCTCATACTTTTTGATCAATACAACTCAATTTTTGTGCAACGATGCCATGAAATTTTTTATAATTCTTTGAAGAAAAAGCCTTTGGCTTCAGTATCATACATTTTGTATACATTTTTGCTTCACCTTTTCCTAGTCTAACTAGTTTTCGAAGCAAAGCTTTTTCAGTTCTTTCTCCTTTTAGAGATTGACGTTTAAAGAGCTTTTTGACATAAAAATAAATAAATAAATGTGAGGAGATATATAGGATCAAGTCTACACATGTATCAAGATCAATCAAGACTATTGGCTAGACATTCATAACAAGCTTGAAGATCTATTTACAACAATAAAACATAGATTTCTAGATATCACTCATATTCAACATGTGCATACATAATAAACTAGGCTCGTAAATACATTACGCCATTAGTACGAAGGTATAGGCCAAACTCACATGTGATATGACACAACATAAGCAATCAAACTTTTTGAGATTTTTTTACTTTTTATGAGTTTTTGGATTTTTAACTCACACAAAACAAAAGCAATAAAGTAATATCAACAATGAAAACAATGCATATAAAAAGATGCAAGATGCAGAAATGCATGATAATGAAGCATCTAATGCATGGAGAGTTCTACAAACATTGAAAGAAAAGATCAAGGACTAAAAGAGTATAAGCTCAACCAAGGAACCCTACCTCATCCAAACGGAATGATTGTTTGGAATGAGTATCTCATGAGAAGTGAGACGAGAGTAAGAAGAATGAGAACCAGAGATGCACATAGACAAGGAGATAAAAGCATTAACCATATGTTTCAACAACTTACCACTTTCAATAAAATCCAGTTTAGTTGGCGGCAAAACACAACTTCCAAGAAGCTCAAGTTTTTAATTCTTTTAAGAGCTTGAAACTTAGAGCAATGAGGTCTTAGATGACCAAAGGCACCACAATGGTGACAAAAAATGTGTTTAGGTCCACTCAGCTTTTTAGGTAGGGATCTAGCAATATAGTTTTGTTCTCTCTTCAATATGGAACATTAAGGTCTTATCTGACCGATCACACCGCAATGGTGGTAAGTAGGAACAAACTTAGATCCATACAAATTTTTAGGATGAGACCTAAATGAAGGCTTTAGCATAAGAGCTTTCTCTTCACTTTTTGATTTCTTTTTTGTGGAGGAATGTACACCGATTTGTCTATAGAGGTAGAACTCACAAAAGGCACAAAATCAGGCAACATAACATGATTGCAACAAAGACTTTCTTCCTTTTTAGCAATAGGCTCATCAATCAAACACTTGGCATGCATCTTAAGAGATTTATTTTCACATTAAGATCGTCAACAAGTTTGTTAGACGAAGCAAGTTTAGCATCCAAGTTTACATTCAAACTCTTTCATCCTTTCAAAAGAATTTTCAACAAGTTTCTTATATTTCTCAACTAATTTATTGGATTTATTAAACTTAGCAATCAAATCATCATTTTTACCAATGAACTTACTCAAAACCTCATGAAATTTCTTTGACTTTTTCTTCAAGAATTTGACATTTGGAATTTTAACAACACCCAGAGAGTCATGTAACATGTCATCACAAACAAGAGGATAAACACTCATCAAGGAATTTTTACAAACATGTGGCATGTTACAATCAACATCATCCAAAACATGCAATGAAGCACACAAAACACTATCCATGGGTATAACCACAAAGAGTCAAGGATCACATTTAGGTATTTAAATCAAAACAAGTGTACTCGCACTGATACCAATTGAAAGCTCAAACAGTGTAAACACTATAGCTTGGTTAGACCCCCAATTTCAAAAACATAGCTTGATTGCTTTTGCTCTAACTTAGTTAAGTGCGAAATAAGAGTAAATTATTCTCAACAACCAGAAGTACTCTCTAAGCCATAACCACAAGCAAGCAACAATAAACATAAAGTTTAAAGAGTAAGGGAAGAGGGATACAAATACAAGATAATACCAAGATATGTTATCAAAGAGGAAACTGAGAAACTCGGCAAAAACCTCTTAGCGACCCTCCAAGTTGAAATCGATCCACTGGTGAATAAGTTGGAGGACAAGGATATCAAAAAGACCCTACAAGCCTACAAATCTTCTCTCAAGGTATAACAATGGGAGAAGGGAAGGAGAAGAGACTACAAGGATTTCTTTATTGAGAATGAGTAGCTCTCTCTAACAAGGGTGAGTATGTTGTAAAAACCTCTCTAGGTTTTTCTTCTAAATAGCCTCTTTATGATTTTGTGGGTAATGAGGGTATATATAGTAAGGTAAAGAAAAGGAAATGTCACACTTAAAATCTCCAAGTAGAGAGTTTTGCGGGTCACTTGCAACTTGGCCTAAGTCGCGAAATGACTTGCGAAATATAGTCTGACACTTGACTCTTCAACTTCTAACATATACTTCTCATGTGACTTTTGTGGATTGCACCACTCGGGAGCCAAGTCACGAGTTCAACTTTTTAAGCAATCTTTAGCAACTTAAATCTAAAACCATTACAAATAAATCCCACAAAATACAAGGAAATAATTAATGCAATTACAACACCTTTTGTCATGGAATAAGCCAACATAAATGTTATGTGAAAAACCATAGCTCAACAGTGTTCAACTTGTCAAAACAATTCAATTGGTGTTCGACCTATTGAAAATCATAAGATCAATAAAAATCAGCAAACTTAAAAAGACATTATAACTTGTCCGATTCAACCTAAATTCGTGATCTATTTGTTGCGGTATTTAAAGGACATAAGATGCTAACCCTAGAGAGCTTTTAGAGTAGAGAAAAAGTGTCCCATGCGCCTCATATTCTGTATCTGAGGTTTCTGTACCTAGAACACTCTTAGATCTTCTATTGATGATATTCTTTAAAGAAACTCATGATCTGAAGTTGTAGAAGTTGCTACCTCATACCAGTCTTTAATAGTGCTAGATCTAAACATTCAAGTGTGTGTTGAAGTTGCAAAGTGGAGGCCTACGTTGGTGAAAGCCTTCAAGGGTAGTCTTGGAGTCGTGAATTAGAGGTTCACGGTGCAGTAAATTATTATTGAAGACATCTTTGGGATTCTGAGCTTGGTTCGGTAATTGTAGTTAGATTTACAATGAATAGGGTTATTCTAATTGTATATCTCTATCTAATAGTGAATCTATTCACCTCGAGGCTGATAAGGTCAAGTCCTCCAAGGTTTTTCCTATGAAACAATTTGTTTTATTAATTTTTTAAGTCATCATATCGTCTCTTATTTAAATATCCACACTTCATGATATTTATGAATATATGTTTAACCTAAGGCTTCCATAATTAACCTAGTTATCAAGATGGCCTTAAAATTGGTTAAATAAATTGATAGGGTCTAAACCCAACAAAAACCATTTACTGTACATCACTAAATAAAAATAGATTCATTTCACTCATTCAAGCAAAAATTGAAAATTGAAAGTTGCTTATCTTTATAGATTATTTGAACATGGTGTGAGTCTATTATGACTTCGATCAAACCATCTTTTGTCATAAATTTTCTATTCGTAAATTTTTCTTACTTTACACTTCAAAAGTTTAATATGCAACTCAAAAGAAGACACTGTTCAAGGGATATCTTTAATATTAACATTCAATAGATTGATTGAAAGATGATTTTCGATAGACATTCAACAATAGCTTCCTTAATCGAAAATTGTGAAACCAGAATCTGACACGTTTTGATTAATTAAGTTAGTTGCTGCCTTGTCTTTTCCTATCCTATATGCAAATTGTGCGTGCCAAATTCCTAACTAATGGGCCAATCGAGCTATTGGGCTTACAATTTATTTATTAATGTGGGTTTATGGATTTCCTACAGTGGGTAATCCCTCCGGACAAATCAAAGCCCATCCAGATAGGTTACTTCCCTTGCCGAGCACACTTATTGCTAAGTTTCCTCACTCGATTTCTCTCATCTCTAGTCTTTACCCTCTATTGTCCAACCCCTTTTTCTCCTTCTTTCCTCTTATTTATAGCATTTTCATAGTGAGTCAATGATGATTATTTTCTAACACCACTCGTGTGGGTGGGGCCTGTTTTGATTATTCTTGACAACAGTGGCCCCACTTTGGGAGTAGGAGCTTGGACGTTGGAACTAGAGTTAGACATTGGATGGTGCTCGGCAACGATATTTCCCAAGGCACTACCGGTGTACCAAGGTTTAATCAAGCAATGGCAGTACTAAGACCATGGTTAGTTCAGATCGTCTTACCGTGCACTAAATTCTTGAACGATGGGTTAGTGTTCTTGGGCCGTACGAAATTGGCCACAAGGGATAATGGGCCCAAGGCTAGATACTGTTCATGGGTCACTTGGATTTAGAAGGAAGGGCCTCTAGCCAGATACCGTACACAAATTATAAAATGCTTATTACCGCAACTTCATTAAGAAGTTTAGAGACCGTTACCATGCGTCAAGGACAGAGAAAATCTAAACCTAGTTTCGATCAACTTGTGATTTAAAAGTCTGTATTCAACAACAATGTTGTAATATTGATGATCAAGAGCCTAGCTAGCTAGTCCTGTTATTGTGGAATTCAAATCTTTCGAGGTAGTTCTTGGATTCCATCAGAGTGTTTGATTGCAGTCACTAATGAGGCTCATAAGTGAAGAAAAACATTTAGAATTGTTCAGAAGGTTTGGAGCTGGTGTAGGATTACGTCAATAAGTTTATCTACCACGAGTAAAGTCTAGGGTAATGGATATAAAGTAGATTGTATAATTTCTCTTTATATAGTGGATTTCTTTATCAGAGATTTTAACCACATTGTGTTTTTCTTTTGGAGTCTTCTCCACTAGTTGTTCGCTTCATCGCCAAATCTGGTATTATTACAGTCTACCTGTCTAGAAGACATTGGTCCACAAGTATCTCCATGTATGAAATTATCTATATATATATAAAGCCGAAACCTCTAAAACTCTCACAATTTTTCATATCAGCACAATATTTAAATAAAATTATTATTTTTAGTTTAAATTTAACCAGGAGTGAAACTCTATCTTTCTAATAAGTTTAACTTAAACTCAAACTCATCGTTATCATTTTTATTAAAAAAATTATTTTTGCATAATCAAAACTTAACAATGAGTGAAAATTTATCTCTTTAACAAGTCCAACTTAAACTCAAACTCAAACGTTGATAATCTATATAAAAACTATAAAACCGAAGCCTCTGAAGCTTTCACGATTTTCCACGTTAGCACAATATTTAAATAAAATATATATAAAACCAAAGCCTCTGAAACTCTCACAATTTTCACATCAGCATAATATTTAAATAAAATTATCATTTTTTAAATAAAATTATTTTTTTAGTTTAAATTTAACCAGGAGTGAAATTCTATCTCTCTAATAAGTCCAACTTCAACATAAACTCAAACTCTTCATTATCATTTTTTTAAAAAAATTATTTTGTTTAATCAAAACTTAACAAGGAGTGAAACTCTATCTGTCTAACAAGTTCAACTTAAACTCAAACATTGATAATCTATATAAAAATTATAAAACCGAAGCCTCTAAAGCTCTCACAATTTTCTACGTCAAAACAATATTTAAATAAAATTATCATTTTATTTAAATAAAATTATTTTTTTAGTTTATATTTAGCCAGGAGTGAAACTCTATTTCTCTAATAAGTCCAACTTAAACTCAAACTCATCATTATCATTTTTTAAAAAATAAAATTATTTTTGTTTAATCAAAACTTAACAATAAGTGAAACTCTATCTCTTTAACAAGTCCAACTTAAACTTAAACTCAAACGTTGATAATCTATATAAAAACAAAGATCATGATATGACTCAAAAAAAAAAAAAAAAAACATTGAAAAAAAAAGAGACTCACATTGATAATCGTGGGTTTGGTTTTTGGGTTGAAATTTCTACTAATTATCATTTTTATTGTACATGGCAGATAAATCATCTTTATTTTTTATTTTTGAAGAAAAATCAAAGATGTAACCTATATCTTCCAGCCTAGGGAACGATAAATTTTTATTTGATATATTGTATGTAAATCATCTTAATATACAATATATCAAATAAAAATTTGTCGTTCCCTAGGCTGGAAGATTTTTTTATTTTTTATTATTTGATATATTGTACATGGCAGATAGATTTTTATTTGGTTCTAAAGTAGAATTTGGGAATTCTAAAAGTCCTGAGGTTTTTGGTACTTATGTATCAGTAAGTTGATCTTAATTCTTCACCTTAAATGCTTTTTATTTAGGTTCATGTCATTTTTTGTTTCCTTATTAAAAGCTATATTTTTGGTTGATTAATTATTTATTTAGATTAATTTCAATTAATTATTTTTTTTTTTTTAGAATGTCTATTACTCATTGTTATATATATATATATTTTCAGAATCAATAGCTTTTCTTCTATAGTACATTAATAAAAAAACACAGTCCAATTATGGCTTAATTAACACTTGGTTATGAAGCTAGAATTATTAAATATATCATAAAGCTTCACCCTTTTTGTTCTAGCAAAACATAAATTGGTAACGTAGTACAAATACATGAATCAATAAACTAAGTCTTGCAAGAAATTGTAATATATACATAAACATTAATTCTAATAAAACATAGAATGTCGGTTTTGAATTATAGAGCATTAACTGAAAAAACACTCTTTAGTGTTCTGAGTATTTGGCAAATTACAATGAATAGCGCATGATTTATATATCATGAAAAGTAAAATTAGCCTTAAAACGCCACTTAAGACCTTTTTGTGGGTTTGCAGACACGCTATTTATGTCCTGAAAATAGCTTTAGAGCTCTTAAAGCTCTCTTTTTTTGCATCTAAAACATATAGAGTGAAAATTTTTCTACCAAAACAAACTGACCCTCAGGGGGAAAAAAAGATTTGACATACTATCAATTAGATAATTACCATCAGCAAAATAGACCCATAACTAAAAAAGCAGCAGATTTTTTTATTGATGAAAAATCATAGCCTATTGGCATGAAGTATTAACTATTTAAAAAAAATAAAAAAAATTTGACCATTACAGAAATAATCCAAAACACAAATAAAACTTAGACCAATTTATCAAAACACAAATTGATAAAACAATATTGATCCTCAAACTTGAATCCTTTGACTTCAAAACCATATATACAAAGATTAAAAAAAAAAAAAGAAAAAAAGAAAAGAAAGAAAGAATCCAAAGAGTTAAAAGAGCAATATAAATGAGATGGAGAAAAATGAACAAATACCCAAAAAGGTGAGCAGAAGATCGGCGACGGAATGGCTATGTCGGCAAAGGAATGATGAAATCGATGAAGGAATGGGGAAATCGGCGACGAAATGGTGAAATTGGTGACAAAATGGGGAAATCGGCGATGGAATGGTGATATCGGCAATGGTTTGGTGAGTGCTTATCGGCGTCAGTTGGGTTTCTTCGTATCGGCGTCGGGTGGGTTTCTCTGTGTCGGCGTCGCTTGGGTTCTGATATTTGGGAGCTGAAGGTTGAAATAAAATAGGGAAGGGGCATATATATATAGGTAGGTTTTTAGTGATGAATTATTTTTGTCGCTAATAGCTAATTTTTTGTCGCAAAAGGTATAAGGGTTTAATGTTTTTAGTGACGAATATAACTTTCATCACTAAAGAACCCAGATGGCATGTATATAGGCAAATCTTTAGCGATGAACGTAAATTTTGTCACTAAAGAACCCAGAGGGCATATATATAGGGAGGTCTTTAGCGATGAACGTAAATTTCATCACTAAAGAACCCAAATTTTCTTAAGATTATTAGCGACCAAATTAATATTTTGTTGCTATAGAATACTTTTATTGACAAATTGTGATTTCGTCATTAAATAATGGAATGAAAAACTATGAATATTTTTAGTGACGATTATTTTCCATCGCTACTTCTTCCTTATAGCGACGAAAGGATTTTCGTCACTAATACTATCTATAGAAATACCTACAGTGACGAAATATTTTATCACTAAAAATTTCAACTTTTGGTGACAAAATATTTCGTCGCTATAGATTAATTAAGTTTGCGCCAGGGTTTCCTTTGCTGGCGCCCATTTTTCAGATCACAATAAGGACGGAAATTATTTTTCGTCGCTAAATGTTATAATTTTTTTCATTATTAGTGACAAAATTCATATTTCATTGCTAAAGCTGTATTTTTAGCGACGAAAAATATTTCCTCACTAACTTTCGTCACTAAAGATACATTTTGTTGTAGTAATGTCACACTAAATCAAACCTTCCTAGCTTATTGGGGAAAAAAGGAAAGTGGGGCTTCCTTCCTTAATCGGAGAAGGTCAAACTTGGGGTTAGCTACTGGGTTTTGCCTACACTATATATAGCTTCATAAGATGTAACCTTTTTGATTCAAAGCTCGAGAGCATGTTTTCATTCCCGGGATAATATGTTAAAATTAAAACAGAAAGAAATTACAAGTCTCATATTTTAATTAACTCTTTGAAGTTATATTTGTAATTGCATGTCAATTTACTACACAAAATCCAATTGAAAATAAATTTTGTGCTATCATAGCATGAAATTTTAAACATGTATATTTTTATTTTATTTTATTATAAATGTACTGTTATTCTCTAAATACATTTGTTTTTCTTAATCTACTTTAAGGAATTGAATTAAATGTCTAAACTTTATGTATTTATCTAGATTAATCTCTTACTTCGATTGTTGATAACTATGAATTACTTATTTTAATTATTCAATTTAATGATATAAAACATATAGTTGTCATCTATTGAAACCATGGAGAATTCTGAGTGTGATAATGAATCCAAATCGAATTTTAAACAAACTTGTATTGAAAAATGAAGAAATCATTCAACAGTTTCAAAATACAAAAAAAAAAAAAAAAAAAAAAAAAAAAAAAAAAAAAAAAAAAGTCAAGTGTTTTTGAGTAAATTAAACTAGGTTTGAAAATCCCTCAAAAAAAAAAAAAAAAAAAAAAAAAAAAAAAAAAAAAACTATGTTTGAAAAATTAAATTTTAGTTTACATTTATATTATATTTTGTATGACATTTACCATTATTTACAATTGTTTCTTTATTTTATTATAGACAGGACTAAGATTTTTTTGGTTAATTTTAAAAAAAAAATTCCTTTTAATTTTGCATCTCTTAAATTGAAATTTTGACTCTGTTACTACCTAGGATGATATTTTAAAATTAAAACAAAAAGAAATTACAAGTCTCATATATCAATTAACTCTTTGAAGTTATATTTGTAATTGCAAGTCAATTTACTACACGGAAAACAAAAATCCAATTGAAAATAAATGTCATGCTACTATACCAAGAACTTTTAAACATATACCCTTTTTTTTATTTTATTGTTATTGTTATTATTATTATTATTATTATTATTATTATTATTATTATTATTATTATTATTATTATTATTATTATTTTGGTTTTTGTGGATTAGTTAACATATACTCCAATACCTTTTTCGGCTGGTTAAGATCAAGTGTAGTATGTTCTTATCAATTTGAAAATATGTACTATTAAATCTATATATATACAAAAAACCATGCAACCTCTCAAACATAAAAATCATCGTCTCTCTTTCAAACGCCTTCTCTTCAAAACGATTCATTAACTTACATATTGACAATGGAACAAATGCCTCACATAGCTATTCTACCAAGTCCAGGTATGGGGCATCTCATCCCTTTTGTTGAGCTTGCCAAGCTACTTGTTCTTCACCATGGCTTCCACGTCACATGTATCATTCCGATTAGGTTCTAAAAGTTTAGAACAATTTGCAAATCGTGAACACAAACTTGTCCAGTTATAGATCCTAGAGTCTATAGGTATTATTAGATAATGCTCAAGGTGATTCAAGTCAAAATTTAAGAATATAAAAGCTACAAAAAGAAGAATTTAGAATCTGTCTGGTTCAACCGATCGAAAGACAGGAACAACTGATTGAGAGTCGTATTTGTAGAATTTTAATTAAGCCCAAATAACAGTTCAAGCCCAAAAATAATTAGGGTTTCAGATCTACTTCTTCTATTATATAAAGGAAACCCTAAGTACATTTTTATAGGGCTTTTTAGAGAGATTAGAGTGCATCTTGTGCCTCTTTTATATATCTAGGGTTTTGTACCCAAAAGCTCTGTAAAGTGTTCTACTAGTGTTATTCCTTGAAGAATCTCAAGATCTGGTGTTGCATAAGTTGCTGTATACGAGATCAAAGTCTAAGGAGATCCAAAACTTTGAGTGGAGTCTCAAAGTATCAAGTGTGGGTGATTGTGTTGCAAAGGCCTAGGAAAGAAGTTGTCCACGAACTCGAAGCTATCATGGGGTTGTGGTAGTAAGTTTTCTACTCGATGTAGCAATAGAATGTTAATGGTCTAACTTCTATTGTACAAACTTCAATTCTTTCATAGTGAATTTACTTTTTACCTTGAGGATAGCTAGGTTAAATCGTTTCTAGGTTTTTTATCGGTTTGGTTTTCTTGGGTCATCATATCGTTGTGTTATTTACTTTTACGCTGCTTTACATGATATGATTTTATTATTTTAACCTAGAACTAAATAATAAACTTAAGTATTCACTTGATTAATTAGGTTAAACAGTCTAGTTCATAGGGATCTAAAACCTAACAAATGGTATTAAAGCGGTTAGCTCTTGATTTAGGTTATTATATATAGAGTTGATCATTGATCCCTGTTATTGTGAATAATTTTAAGTGTCTTACTATTTTTTATTGTGATGATTTGAATAAAAATAACACTATTGTTTCAGTTTATCTTTTCGTGGCTTGTGAAAGGAATTTGTAGGATTTAAGTCTTTCTTAGAAAATTGGTGTAATCCCTCAAATACACTCTGCCTCTCATGGATCTTCACCTACAAAGCTGAAGACTTATGCTATATGGGTGAGAAAAGACTTGCTAAGGTGATGTTGTTTACTTGTCCCTGATTTAATTCTTTCAATTGTTTGTGGACATGTTTTTTTTTTTTTTTTGATAAGCCAAAAATGTATTGACCCCTTATGATGAATTAATTGATTAATTACCTAAGTTTATTAATTAATCAAATTGTTAGGACATATGTGTTTCATTTTGTTTTGAACATATGTCATTATTTTATATAATTGGCTTACCCTTTGATAAAACGCACTCAGCTTGTATTTGGATAGTTCTAGGATGATTTTAATACTTCAAGAAACAAGGTTTCAATATCAAGTGTTAAAGCCATGCAAGTTGTCTAAGATTCAAGTTGAGAAGTGCCAGTTATTAAAGCTCGATATCTGGCTCGACAGTTGCATCTATCGAGCTTTAAGAAGCTGTTCAGCCCCAAGGCTCGACAATTGCTCAACGACACCTCGACACCTCTAGCTGTCGAGATTTAAGAAAAACAAATTCTGAGTTTCGTTTTTGATTCTAATCCGTAGATGTGTCTTTGGGACTTCTTTTCTTCTAACCCTAGACATATAAAAGGATTATTTTAAAGGCAGTCAAAGTGTACACAAGTTGCACAAGCATTGAGAAACCCTTGTTCAAGCAATTTGTGACCTGAAACAAAGTTTTTGCCTTAGTTCATCTCTTTTGTGAAGAAGTTGCTGTGTAATGTGCATCGTAGAGTTTTGTAACCAAACATCTTCTTGATCTTCATCATGTGGATGAATTGAAGAACTTTGCAGCCAACAACTTTCTCTAGTTGGTGATTGAAGTCGCGTACTGGGATCCGTGCAATTGGTTAGTCACGTACTTGGGAGCCGTGCATCAAAAAGAGAAATTGTCACTACAGAACAAATCCAATTGGATATTGGGGTAAGGGTTCAAGTGTAGGTTGGTAAGGTACTTGGGATTCCTTTACTTGTAACCGCTTATTGTGATAATACTAGAATTTCAGGAGTGGTGACCTTAAAATCACCCAGTGGAATTTTTGCCGTATAGGTTTTCCCCATTCGTAAACAAATTACTGTGTCATTTAATTTCCGCTGCATACTTTAGTTTATTGGTGATTTATTTGTGCTACCATCCAATTTACATGTTAATTTGATTAATTAATAACTTGGATAATTAATCAACTTAATTTATCACAAGGGGTCAACGCGTTTGTGGCCTATCAAGTGGTATCAGAGCAGGTACACTTTAATTAGGGTTTAATCCTTGTGTGTGATCCATTGACCTCTGTTTGTCATGGATAGAGGAAAATATCTTATTATACCTCCACTGTTTGATTGTACTAATTATGCATACTGGAAAGTACGCATGAGAGCTTTCTTCCAGTCACTAGATGAAAAGCTGTGGCAAGCTGTGGAGATAGGCTGGACCAAGCCTACAGAAGTACCAGCCGATTAGGATGATGCCAAGATCAAGGTGGCTAATTTCAACAGCAAGCATTGAATGCCCTATTCAGTGCGGTCACTAATGAGGATTTCAAGAAGATTTCCTCCACTGAAACTGCTAAGGAAGCATGGACCATTATCCAGACAACCTATGAGGGAACAAAGGCTGTCAAGGATTCGAAGCTACAGAGGCTCACTACAAGCTTCGAAGAAATTAAGATAGAGGCTGATGAGTCATTCGATGAGTTCTATGCCAAGCTCAAAGACATAGTAAACTCAGCTTTCAATCTTGGGGAAACCATTCCTGAATCCAAGATCGTAAGAAAAGTGCTTAGATCTCTGCCCGAGAGATTCCGTGCCAAGATCAGGGTGATAGAGGAATCAAAGGATATTGACAAGATTCCTCTGATTAAGCTGGTTGGTAATTTGCAAACCTACGAGCAAGGGTTGACAAGAATTGGCAAGTCAAGTAAAGGCAAGAGCATGGCACTGAAGGCCAAAAGTAGTGAGACAGATGAGTCATCAGACGATGAAGATTCTAAGATGAAGTCCTACATCACCAGGAAATTCAAAAAATTCATGAAAAATGCCAATGGAAAAGGCTTCGACAAGGACCGTAAGCAATCAAGTTCTTCTTAGTTCAAGAGCCTAGATAAAGGAAAGAAGGATACTAGGGATGGCGGTCAGTACACTGTTCCTGCTGGGCCTGAGTGCTTCGAGTGTCAAGGCTTCGGTCACATGAAACAAGATTGTCCCACATATCTCAAGAGCATTGGGAAGAGCAAGGCATTTGCTGCTACCTTGAGCGACACTGAGCCTGAGGATGATTCCAACAGTGATGATGATGAAATTTTGAATGCCTTTACTGCCACTGTCAATCCTAGTGAAGGGATTATTGAAGATGTAGTTGAAGAAAAAGAATTGGTGGATGCTAAGTTTGAAACGATGGATGATCAAGATGATATCCATACCGCCTATAAGAAACTGTATAAGCTATCTGAGAAGCATGAGAAACTCTATAGGCTGGCCACCAAGAAGCTCAGTGATGTGGAACTTAACCGTGAGGAGTTTCCACTAAGTTTGATGAAGAAAATCAGACTATTGGGGCACTGAGATTTGAGAACAATTTCCTAACTGAGAAGACCAAGAAGCTTTAAGCAGAACTGTTTCAAGTTAGAGCTCAATTGGAGAGGACATCAAGTGTGAAGCTGGATGAAATGCTCAACAATCAGAAACCTGCTTTTGATCGAACAGGTTTGGGGTATGATCTATTTTCTTCTAATATTGCTTCTGCTAGTACTACTGTTTTTGTTCCTCCTGCTAATAACATTAAAATTGAGAACAATGATGTTAAAGCTGAATTAGCTAATGAGAACCTAGACAAGGGTAAGTCCGTCTTAGGAGCACCCCTTAAGCTTGAGAAGAAGAAAATTAAAAACCCTATGACTAAGAAGGCTAACTCTCAAAAGCCTAAACAAAAGAAGCAGTATCTCTGTCATCATTGTGGTATTGCCGATCATACTCAACCAAATTCCTATAAGTGGTTAGCCACTCAATAGAGCAATGGCATGATAGTATCTGGGAACCAGAATCAGCTTCAAACCTCTATTTCTCCTCTTAGAGATCTTCTCAAAGCCATCATGTTCCTTTCGAGCTTGAACAGTTTCAATCATTCCCCCTCATCACCAGTTCAAGGGTTTGCAAAAAGGAAAGGTTCTTCCAAAGTGTGAAAGGAAAAGGGTTCCAAGTGATTTATTCATGTTTTCTCTCTCTCCCCTTCTTGTTCTTGTTTTTATATTACTTGTGTGTGTTGCTTTACTGTTTTGAGTCAGTCTAGTTTTATGCCTTGTTTTGCTTTGTTTAACATGTTTTTATTTGTCTGTTTTCGGTTTTCGTTTTATTTTGCTTTTCAGATAAAAAAAAATTTAAAATACAAAAACAGTGTGTGTTTGTGTACTTTGGTTGTTGTGAACCTTAAAATGGCCATTGAAACAGAGTTCTCTAAACTTTGAATCTCTTGTAGCTTAGATGAGCATCCTTATGCACAACTAAGCAAGTGAGTTTTGTGGCTCTTTGTTTGTGATGAGTAAGACTAAGTGATCTCTTGTACTTAACATTCGTATCACTCTTTTTGATGGGTAGGACTAGAAAATCCTAAGAGAAAGGCATAAATAATCATCTCACCACTGTTACCCACCAATCATGATATGACATCTGTATGCTTCGGCATAGCAAAAGTACAATATCAACAAGCTTAACATAACTGGGTATTTCTTTTCTCTCTTATATGCCCATGCATGATATGCTTAATAAAAGAAAAATATGCAAAGGACTATAAAACGTAAAAAGAACAAAATGCTTTAAAATTTGATTGCAAGCATATTTTCTAAGAGATGTGGGAGTTATAGGATGTATCTCGAAGGTGATAGTCCCCATCAAACAGTTATGATTGTGTGTAAGTTAAAGAGATTTTCTCATATCTCAAATCGTCATAACTTTGAGACACTTATGCAATCTTGTAATATTTTTCATACAAAACACGCAATATTCTTTGTTATTTTTGATACATGTGCAGGTATAATGTGATTTGGCCATCACAAGATTTACATATGTTGATGTATGCTCACTAAATTGTCTTGACTTATTTTTGAAATATAAAATTGGTTAGACTTGTTTAGTGTGTGTGTGTGTGTTTTGGGATCCATGCGCTTAAAATTGTTGTTGAGAGATGATTTTGAGAGCTTAATATATTGATTGGATCATTGGTTGAGTTGCATGTATGATTACATTCATATCTGTGTTTTTCTCTTCTCGAAAAACTACTTTTAAAAGCTGGCTCGACTCCTCCTCGACACCTTCTCGATACCTGGCTGTCTGTCGAGCTTCTTAGCTTTTTCTTATCATAATCTCTACAACTTCTCGACACCTGGTGGATCGATCGAGAAAACTTCTGGCTTCTCGACACCTTCTCACTAGCTGGTGGATCGATCGAGATTCTTTTTAGTGTGTGATCCTTATTCCTCTACACCTTCTTAATAGCTGTATCTGTTAACGTTGTATCTCTCGACAACTACCTCGACAGATGGCTTGACACCTCTCGACACTTGTATTTGTCGAGAATTATTGAACCTTTGTTTCAAGGTTCTGCACGATTCGTTTCTCATTTCTCTCGATCTCTATTTCAATAGCTCAGATCTTTTCTCCTCCCAAATCTCTCTCTATTACTCCAAACTTCTACCCAAGGTTTCTTCAAGCTTGTTCAAGTTTCTTTCCTCTCTTGGTAAGCTTCTAATCTCTCATATTTCATGCAATTCATGTCTTGAAACTTAGTTTTGGGGTTTTTGAAAAATTTTGGGGTTTTTCAAAATTGATAAGTTATTGTTGCAATTTTTGGGATGGCTTTTGTAGATTGGATCTCAAAAACTCCATGCATTGCATCGCATTAGCATTCTAACAATATACTCATGCATCTAGATGTGTGCAAACTGTATGTGTGCTGTTAGGTTTGGATTGGGCTTAACCCATGATACTTTTCATGTTGCTTGTCACATGTTCATGCATTTTTCATGCATACGTTCTCTCCCTTCAATATACTTGTTATATTTAAATTGTTTTGGGACTTTTCTGAGTGTTTCTTTCTTTCCCCCTCTCTTTCTGTTTATGTTAGTAGTGTCTATGACACCAAAACGTAAGTCCATTCCGTCCTAGAACCCTCTTCGTTCTAGGGCTTCTTCATCCTCTGATCCTACTCCTTCCTCCATTCGGTTCCGTGATGAGAATGCCCCGAAAGGACTTCTAGGAGAACTTTTCTAAACGAGGTGTTCATTCAAAACGCCAAGTTGTTTTGGCAGACTTTGACGACACTAACCTACTCGATGTCATTCACAGTCGGGGTTGGGAGTCACTATGTGACGTCCCGGCCACTTGTCCTTCCATGCTGATATAGGAGTTTTACTCCAACATGCATGGAATTGATTTTTTAGTACCTCTCTTTTGCACTCATGTTCGAGATGCGCGCATAGTAGTCACATCGGAGTTGGTTTCCGATGTGCTTCATGTTCCAAGGGTTGCGCATCCTGACTACCCCGGTTGTGAGCGTCTATGGACTATGTCCAAAGACAAGATGATTTTTTCTTTCTGTGAGCACCCTTTTGATTAGGGTGAGCGTTAGTTTACACCATGTCGGCCTTTTGCTAAAGGTCCTCGTTTCATGAACATGGTAATAACTTTTGTTCTGCACCCACTCTTTCACTACAACTCCATCACAGAGCCTCGTGCTCGATTTTTATTATCTCTTCTTGAGCATCTCACTATAGACTTTCCTTCACACTTCATTTTCTCTATCATAGATGTCTATAGGGATACGGCTACCCGTGATAAGCTCATCTTTCCTTCTGCTATCACGAGGATTTTACGCCATTTCTCCATCCCTTTTCTCGTGTCCGACCTTTTTCATGTCATGGTTACCATAGATGCCACTACCATAAAATGTAGTGAGGCGCATTTTAGGTCGCGACAGACAATTTCAGCAGCTCCTTCCTCCTATCTAGCTCCATCTAGATCTGCTCGAGCCACATCTGCTCCCTCCTCTTCCTCGAGCGATGTGTCACTAGGAGATATCATGGCACAGCTTCAGCACATGGATGCTCGCCTCAATACGCTCTCTACAGAGTTGTATTAGGTGAATGCTCGTGTTGGTCGCATTGCTCGGCGACAGGCGACTATGGGCAGTTTTGCTCCTAAGGCTTTTCTTTCACTACCTCATGTGGCTTCTGAGTCTGAGGATGATGATAGTGATGACGATGATGCTTTAGATGGTGATGATGGAGATGCTAGCTCTACCGCTGAGATGTCTACTTGACACTCTACCCTTTTGTCACTCGTGACAAAAATGGGGAGTAGGTTTTGATTATGAGAGTAGTTATACTTAGGGGGAGATTAGGTTTTGATTATGAGAGTAGTCATATTTAGGGGGAGAGCATGTACGTGACATTTTTTATAGGGGGGTGTTGTTGTTTTGAGGGATGTAGTAAGGACTACATGTATCTTTTCTTTTCTTTCTTGTTGGAGATACATTGTTCTTGTACCTAGGTCTTGTGACCATTTTTTACATACATGATGTTTATGAAGTAGTATCTATACATGTTGTTGTATGTTTCTTTCACCTATCTTTTCATGTGTTGTTTCTTTTCTTTCTTTATACACATGCTTCTTATATTTGTATGCAATCTATTATTTCTGTTTCACACAGAGATGCCTTGATGTGTTTTGTTTAAAGTGTTTCAGAAATATAGGTTGTCAAAGTCTACTTGCCATGAACTCTCTTCTTGCAAAGTTTTTCAAGAGTTTGTGTTAGGATAGATTTTATTGTATTTAACAAGTGAATATGAGTTGAGTGATTTATTACTTCTCTCATATATTCATTTGTTTATTGTGGTTTTGTCACGGATTGCCAAAGGGGAAAATTGTTAGGACATATGTGTTTCATTTTGTTTTGAACATATGTTATTCTTTTACGTAATTAGCTTATCCTTTGACAAAATGCACTCAGCTTGTATTTGGGTAGCTCTAGGATGATTTTAATACTTTAAGAAATAAGGTTTCAGGATCAAGCGCTAAAGCCATGCAAGTTGTCCAAGATTCAAGTTGAGAAGTGCCAGTTATTAAAGATAGACACTTGGCTCGACAGCTGCATCTATCGAGCTTTAAGAAGTTGTTCAGCCCGAGGCTCGACAGCTGCTCGACAGCACCTCGACACCTCTAGCTGTCGAGATTTAAGAAAAACAGATTCTGAGGTCTGTTTTTTATTCTAATCCGTAAATATGTCTTTGGGACTTCTTTTCTTCTAACCCTAGACATATAAAAGGATTATTTTAAGGGCCGTCAAAGTGTACACAAGTTGCACAAGCATTGAGAAACCCTTGTTCAATCAATTTGTGACCTGAGACAAAGTTCTTGCTTTAGTTCATCTCTCTTGTGAAGAAGTTGCTGTATAATGTGTACCATAGGGTTTTGTAACCAAGCATCTTCTTGAACTTCATCTTGTGGATGAATTGAAAAACTTTGCAGCCAACAACTTTCTCTAGTTGGTGATTGAAGTCGTGTATTGGGATTCGTGCAATTTGTTAGTCACGTGCTTGGGAACCGTGCATCAAAAGGAGAAATTGTCACTACATAACAAGTCCAATTGGGTATTGGGGTAAGAGTTCAACTGTAGATTGGTAAGGTACTTGGGATTCCTTTACTTGTAACCACTTGTTGTGACAATAGTGAAATTTCGGGAGTGGTGACCTTAAAATCACTCGGTGGGGGTTTTGTCATGTAGGTTTTCCCCATTTATAAATAAATCACTGTGTCATTTAATTTCCGCCGCATACTTTAATTTATTGGTGATTTGTTTGTGCTATCACGCAATTTGCATGTTAATTTGATTAATTAATAACTTGGCTAATTAATCAACTTAATTTATCACAAGGGGTCAATGCGTTTATGGTCTATCACAAATTAACATGCAATGTATGTGGAAGCACAAAAAAATCACCAACTAAAAATAAAATGCGGCTAAAAATAAAGTTGACACGGTAATTTCTTTACAAATGGGGAAAACCTCTGAGGCAAAAATCCCACTGGGTGATTTTAAGGTCACCACTTTCGAAAATTCACTATTATCACAATAAGCTGTTACAAGTAAAAGAATCTTAATATTTTATACCAATTTACAGTTGAACTCTTACCCCAATACCCAATTGGACTTTTTCTGTAGTGACAATCTCTTCTTTTAATGCACAGCTCGCAATACGTGACTAACCAATAGATAAGCGAATCTTAGTACACGACTTGATCACCAACTTGAAAAAGATGTTGGCTGCAAAGTTTTTCAATTCATCATATGATAAAGATCATGAAGTTACTTGGTCATAAAAACCTACAGTGTACAAACGCAGCAGCTTCTTTAAGAGAAAGAGAACTAGGGCAAATTAGGTTTCTGGTTTCAATTTGCATGAATAACTTTTTTCTTCACACTTGTGCAACTGTTCTCATTGTGACGACACTTAAAATAATCCTTATATATGTTTAAGGTTGTGAGAAAAGAAAGCTTAAACACATAATCATGGATTGGCATAAAATCAGAACTGAAGATCTGTTTTCCATAATTCTCGATAGATACCATATCTATCAAGTAGCTGTTGAGCTTTGTGCTTAGACAGCTTTTTAAATCTTGATAGATACTAACTATCGAGTTTTAAAAACCAACACTTCATCACTTGATTCTCGGACATACTTGCATGGCTTTAACACTTGAACTTGAAACCTTGTTCCTTGAAGTATTAAACACATCTTAGATCTACCTAAATACAAGTAAAATGCGTTTTGTCAAAAGATTAGCCAATACATGATAACATATGTTCCTAACATGAATCACATATATCCTAAAAATCTCCCCCTTTGGCAATCCATGATAAAACCACAATAAACAGATGAACATATGAGAGAAGTCATAAATCACTCAACTGATACTCACTTGTTGGATACAATAAAATCTATCCTAACACAAACTCTTAAAAAACTTTGCAAGAAGAGAGTTCATGGCAAGGAAAACTTTGATAACCTATATTTCAGAAATACTTTAAACAAAACTCATCAATGCATCTTAGTGTGAAACGGAAATAAAAGATTGCATACAATATATAAGTAGCATGCGCATAAAGGGAAAAAAGAAACAGCACATGAAAAGATAGGTGAATGAACTATAATAACAACCTCATCATATATATATCATCAAAAGTACAAGGTTTGCTATCACAAAGTGGTCACAAGACCAAAAGTACATGAACAAGTCCTCACTACATATTTCAAAATATAGACACTCCCCCTTACAAGAATCTCCTAAGTACTAACTCTCCCCCTATGCATATGACTACTCTCATATCCAAAACTTCTCCCCCCTTTTCGTCACAAGTAACAAAGGGTAAGTAACTTAAGCAGCCATCTCAGTATCACTGGAAGAGCTAGCACCATTGTCCTCATCAACATTATCACTATCGGAGCCATCGTCACTCTCCTCCTCTAAAGCTGGTGGAGATAGAGAAGAGTAAGCAGCGAAACCACCCATGGCAGCCTGTCATCGTGTAATACAACCAATACGGGTGTTCACCTGACACAACTCATCACTGAAAGTGTCAAGGCGAGCATCCATGCGCACAAGCTATGCCATGATGTCCTCAAGAGTCACCCCACCCACTGAAGAAGGAGCGGAGAGGGATGGAGCTGAAAAAGCCGAAGGAATCATCAGAAGTACAAGGTTTACTATCACAAAGTGGTCATAAGACCAAAGGCACATGAGCAAGTCCTCACTACATACCTCAAAATATAGACACTCCCTCTTACAAGAATCTCCTAAGTACTAACTCTCCCTTTATGTATATAACTACTTTCATATCCAAAACTTCTCCCCCTTTTTTGTCACAAGTAACAAAGGGAAAGTAACTCAAGCAGCCATCTCAGTATCACTGGAAGAGCTAGCACCATTGTCCTCATTAACATTATCACTATCGGAGCCATCGTCACTCTCATCCTCTAAAGCTGGTGGAGATGGAGAAGAGTAAGCAGCGAAACCACCCATGGCAGCCTGTCATCGTGCAATACGACCAATACGGGTGTTCACCTAACATAACTCATCACTGAAAGTGTCAAGGCGAGCATCCATGCACACAAGCTGTGCCATGATGTCCTCAAGAGTCACCCCACCCACCGAAGAAGAAGGAGCGGAGAGGGATGGAGCTGAAAAAGCCAAAGGAATCGCTGTCTCAATCCTCCTAGATAGAAGCTACGCCTCGCTCCGATTATTGGTAGCAGTGTCTATGGCACACATGACAGAAAAGTGGTTCGACTCAGGATAGGATACAAAAATGGCGAATAATCATTGTGATAGCCGAAGGAAAAATAAGCTTATCACAGGTCACTGCATCCCTATAGACATCTATGAGGGATAGAATAAAGTGAGAGGGAAAGTCAATAGAAATGTGCTCCAAGAAGGATAACAAAAATCAAGTACGAGGCTCTATGATAGGGTTATAATGAGGCAGAAAATGTAGAAAAAAATTCATCACCATATTAAGAAACCTCGGACTTTTAGCAAAAGCAGAGCAATGGGTGTTCTGACTATCACTCCAAGAAAAAGGTCTCTCACAAAACAAAGACATGATCTTGTCTTTATACACGGTCTTAAGACGATCATAGCCGAGGTAGTTAGGATGCACTATCCTTAGGACGTGGAGCACCTCGGATACAATATCCAGAGTGACCATAATGCGCGTACCTCGAACGCGAGTGAAGAAATGAGGTATTGAATAATTGAATCTGTGCATGTTGGAGTAGAACTCCTGTATGATCACGGAAGGACAAGAGACCAAGACGCCATATAATGACTCCCAATCCCCATTGTGAATGATAGTGGGTAGGTCATTATTTGAGAAGTCTGATAAAATGACTTGGCATTTCGAATGAATGCCTCATTTAGAAAAGTTTTCCAAAAATTCCTTATGGGCTTTATCATCAAAACCTGAAGTGGGAGGGGGTGGAATCAGAAGAAGATGCCTTGGAACAAAGAAGGTTTTGGGATAGAGTAGATTTTCATTTAGGTGCCATAGAGCAACTAACTGAGAGAGAGAGAGAGAGAGAGAGAGAGAGAGAGAGAGAGAGAGAGAGAGAGAGAGAGAGAGAGAGAGAGAGTGAGAAAGAGACATAGAAAAGCACTAACACAGATCAATATAAGAATATAAAGAAATGAGCGTATGTATGTATGAAAAATGCATGAACATATGGCATGCAAATTTAAAAGCATCATGGGCTCAGCCCAATCTAAACCTACCAGAACACAAGTTTGCAACAAAGTAAACGCACATCTAAAATGCATGAAACATTGTTATAATGCAAGTGTGATGCAATGTATGATGATTTAAAATCATTTAAACAAGACCCATCCCAAAAATTTCACAAAACTTCATCAATTTTGAAAAACCCAAAAATTTTTCAAAAAAACCCAAAAAGTTAAGTCAAATTCATGAAATACATGAAGAATGAAGGATTTAGGACTCTTACCAGTGAAGAAACACTTAATATAGGCCAAAAATCAACTGGGAATGAAGTTTAGAGTGAGAGAGAGGTGTTTAGGAAGGTAAAACTATCAAGCATCTATCAAGGAGACAGAAACTTTCTTGATGGATAGAGGAACTATAGAGAAGTTATCGAGATTGTGATAAAAAAAAAAGCTGAAGAGCTTGATAGATAGCTTAGTAGTAAGAAATACATGAAGAATGAAGGATTTAGGACTCTTACCAGTGAAGAAACACTTAATCTAGGCCAAAAATCAACTGGGAATGAAGTTTACAGTGAGAGAGAGGTGTTTAGGAAGGTGAAACTATCAAGCATCTATCAAGGAAATAAAAACTTTCTTGATGGATCGAAGAGCTATAGAGAAGCTATCGAGATTGCGATAAAAAGAAGCTGAAGAGCTTGATAGATAGCCTAGCTGTCGAGAGGTATCGAGAAGTTGTCGAAAGGTATCGAGAAGTTATCGAGATTGCTTAAAAATAGTTTTTCAAGGAAGAAAAAAACACAGATATGAATGCAATCAAGCATGCTACTCAACCAAAGATCCATACAATAATTTTAGCTCTCAAAACATCTCTCAATCAAGAAAAATGTCATGCATTTAGATTCGAAACACACACACACACACACACACACATAACATGTCTAACCTATTTTATATTTCAAAAATAAGTCAAGACAGTTTAGTGGGCATACATTAGCATATGTAGATATTGTGATGGCCAAATTACATTGTACTTGCACATGTATCAAAAGTAGCAAAGAATATTGCATGTTGTGTGTGAAAAGCATCGCAAGATTGCATAAGTGTCTACATGTTATGATGATTTGAGATATGAGTAAATCAATTTAACTCACACACGATCATAACTGCTTGATGGGGACTATCATCTTCAAGGTACGTCCTATAACTCCCACATCTTCTAGAACACATGGTTGCAATCATATTTTCAAGCATTTTGATTCTTTTTGCTCTAATTTTTCTTTGCATAATTTTTTTTAAACATATCATGCATGGGCATATAAAAAAGAGAAAAGAAATACCCAATTATATTAATCTTTTGACATTGCACTTTTGCTATGTCAAAGCATACCGATATCATTCTACGATTGGTGGGCAACAGTGATGAGATGGTTATTTATGCCTTTCTCTTAGGATTTTTTAGTCATTCTTGTCAAAAAGAGTGATATGAGTGTTAAGTACAAGAGATAACTTAATCTTACTCATCACAAACATAAGCCACAAAGCTCACTTACTTAGTTGTGCAAATAGATGCTCATCTAAGCTATAAGACATACAAAGTTTAGAAAACTTTCCTTCATTGACCATTCAAGGTACACATTGTTTTTATATTTTTCTAATTTTTCATTTTTTTTTTTTTTTTTGCTTTTATGGAGGAAAACAAAATTAAACAAAACTGAAAACAAATGGACAAAACATGTTAAGCAAAGCAATGCATAAAAACTAGACTGACTCAAAATAATAAAGCAAAACACTCTAGAAATGCATGCAAACACACAAAGAGAGAGAGAGAGAGAGAGAGAGAGAGAGAGAGAGAGAGAGAGAAGTGACTAAATCACTTGGAGCCTTTTTCCTTCCACACCTTGGAAGAACCTTTCCTTTTAGTGAATCCTTGAGCCGGTGGAGAAGGGGAAGTATTGCAACCGTTCAAGTTCGAAAAGAATATGAGGGTTTTGAGGAGATCTCTAAGAAAAGCAAGAGAGGAAGGGAACTAACTCAAGTTTCCTGATAAGACCATATTGTTGCTCTATTGAGTGGCTTGTCACTTGTAGTAATTAGGTTGAATATGTCCAGCTACTCCACAATGATGACAAAGATGCTGCTTCTTCTGATTAGACTTTTGAGCATTAATTTTCTTAGCCCTAGTGTTTTTGGTTTCTTTCTTAGCAAGTTTAAGGGGTGCTCCTAAGATAGATTTACCCTTGTCTATGTTCTCACTAGCTATCATAGTTTTAACATCATTGTTCTCAGATTCAACATTATGAGCAAGAGAAACAAAAACAGTATTACTAGAAGAAGCAATATTAGGAGAGAAGAAATCATACCGTAAACTTGTTCGGTCAAAAGAAAATTTCTGAAGGCTAAGCATATCATCAAGCTTTACACTTGAAGTCCTCTCCAACTAAGCTCTGACTTGAAACAGCTCTGCTTCAAGCTTCTTGATTTTCTCAGCCAAGAAATTATTTTCAAATCTCAGTGCTCCTATAGTCTGATTGGCTTCATCAAACTTTGTGGAGAGTTCTTCTCGATCAAGCTCCACATAACAAGGCTTCTTGGTGGCCAACCTATATAGCTTCTCATGCTTTTCTGAGACCTTGTATAACTTTGCATAGGCAGTGTGGATGTCATCTTGTTCAACCATCTTTTCAAACTTTGATTCCATCAAGTCTTCTTCTTTATCCACATCTTCTAAAATCCCATCAGTAGGATTGACAGTGGTGGTAAAGGCATTTAGGATTCCGTCATCTTCATTTTTGGAATCATCCTCGGGTTCGGTGTTGCTCAAAGTTGCAGCAAGTGCCTTGCTTTTCCTAATGGACTTAAGATAAGTAGGGCACTCTTGTTTCATGTGACAGAAGTCTTGACACTCGAAACACTTAGGTCCTGAGGGAACAGTGTACTAACCACCATCTCTAGCATCATTCTTCCCTTTGTCTTGGCTTTTAGATTGAGAAAAACTCAACTGCCTACGGTCCTTGTCGAAGCCCTTTGCATTGGCATATTCTTCATGAACTTCTTGAATTACCTCGTGATGTTGAACTTCATTTTAGAATCTTCATCATCGGAAAACTCATCCGTGTCATTACTCTTGGCCTTCAATGCCATGCTTTTTCCCACTAGATTTCCCTATCCTTGTCAAATCCAATTCATAGGTTTGCAAATTGCCAACCAACTCTATAAAAGGAACTTTGTCAATGTTCTTTGATTCCTCAATAGCGGTGATCTTGGCATGAAATCTCTCTTGTAGAGATCTGAGCACCTTTCTCACAATTTTGGGTTCGAGAATGGTTTCCCCATGATTAAAGGTTGAGTTTACTATGTCCATGAGCTTGGCATAGAACTCATCAAATAACTCATCCTCTTCCATCTTAATCTCTTCAAAGCTTGTAGTGAGCCTTTGAAGATTTGAATCCTTGACAGCCTTTGTTCCCTCATAGGTTGTCTAGAGGATGGTCCATGCTTCCTTTGCAGTTTTAGTGGAGGATATCTTCTTGACTCCTCATTTGTGACCACACTGAATAAGGCATTCAATGCCCTGCTGTTAAAATTTGCCGCCTTGATCTTAGCATCATCCCAATCGGCTGGTGCTTCCTTTGGCTTGGTCCAGCCTATCTCCACAGCTTGCCACACTTTCTTATCTAAAGACTGCAAGAAAACTTTCATGCATATTTTTCAATATGCATTGTTAGTACCATAAAATAAAGGAGGTATAATAAGAGACTATCCTCTATCCATGACAACAGGGATCAATGGATCACACAGCAAAGATTAAAACCTAATCAGAGTGTGCCTGCTTTGATACCACTTGATAGGCCAAAAATGTATTGACCCCTTGTGATGAATTAATTGATTAATTACCCAAGTTTATTAATTAATCAAATTAACATATAACGTATGCTGCAGCACAAACAAATCACCAACTAAAAATAAAATGCAGGGAAAAATAAAGTTGATACGGTGATTTGTTTACGAATAGGGAAAAACTCTAAGGCAAAAACCCCACTGGGTGATTTTAAGGTTATCACTCTCGAGAATTCACTATTATCACAACAAGCGGTTACAAGTAAAGGAATCTAAATAACTTGCAGTTGAACCCTTATCCTAATACTCAATTGGATTAGTTCTATAGTGACAATCTCTCTTTTTAATGCACGGCTCCCAATACATGACTAACCAATAGATGTGTAAATCCCAATACGTGACTTGATCACCAATTTGAGAAGGATGTTGGTTGTAAAGTTCTTCAGTTCATCACATGATGAAGATCACAAAGTTGCTTGGTCACAAAACCCTATGGTGTACAAACACAGCAACTTCTTCAAGAGAAAGAAGAACTAGGGAAAACTAGGTTTCTGGTCACAATTTGCATGAATAACTCTTTTTTTCACACTTATGCAACTATGCTCATTGTGAAGGCCCTTAAAATAATCCTTATATATGTTTAGGGTTGTGAGAAAAGAAAACCCAAACATATAGTCACGGATTGACATGAAATTAGAACTGAAAATCTGTTTTTCATAATTCTCAATAGATACCCTATTTGTCAAGCAGTTGCCGAGTTTCGTGCTTAGACAGCTTTTTAAATCTCGATAGATACTAGCTGTCGAGCTTTAAAAACTAGAATTTCATTACTTGATTCTTGGACAAACTTGCATGGCTTTAACACTTGAACTTGAAACCTTGTTCCTTAAAGTATTAAACACATCCTAAATCTATCCAAATACAAGTAAAGTGCGTTTTGTCAAAAAATTAGCCAATACATGATAACATATGTTCCTAACATGAATCACATATGTCCTAACAGTTTTTGTTTCTGGTTGTTTTGTTTTTTTTTTTTTAAGGTTATTTTTTATTAAAAAAAATCCAAAAACATTGAAAATTTGAAGACAAATTTTTTTTTTTTTTTTTTTTTTTTTTTTTTTTTTGTGTCTAGTTTTATTTTGCTTTAGTATGACATGAATTATGATATCTCTCTCTTGATTTAGAACATGCTTGACATTGGAGAGAAACTTGAATATTATGTATAGCTCAACTAAGTACATGCTTATTTTTAGATAAATATTATTTTGTATGAGTATGTACTAGTTTGTACATGTATCCATGGGTTAATTAAAAGATTGATATTTCTTGTTTGTATACCCTCTATAGCTTAGTTTAGCACTGTCATACATTGTTTTTGCATTTTATTCATTAAGCATAATGTGTGTTTTTTTACTTTTGGTCATAAAATATTTTTTGAAAATCCAAAACGATTTTGTTTTTTTTTTTTTTTTTTTTTTTTGTTTTTTTTTTTTTTTTGTATTACATATCATAGATGTGTAGTTGAGGTTGGCCTATGAAATTTACACTTCATGACTATGTACCTTGTTTAGCTTAGATGAGCTTATTTTTATGCACTTTGATAGTTTGTGCTATGCAGTGCCTATTTGTGTGAGTGTTTATAGTGGTTGTTCAAATGATTTTGATTTTGAAGTCACATTCTTTTGATTGTAAGGACTAAAAAATCTCAAGAGAAAGACATAAATAACAATTTTACCACTGTTTACTAGCCAATCATGAACACCTTAGTGCGTCTAAAAAGTTTTTGTGATTGAGAAAATGTAGCACTTGCACATAAAAAATCATAAGGTGTTGCCTTTAAAAGAAATTGAAAAAGAAAATATGCAAAAAATAAATAAAATAAAACAAAATATGATAAGGCAAAAAAAAAAAAAAAATGCATGATTGCAAGCTTGTTTTATAGGAGATGTGAGAGTTATATGATATAACTCCTTAGGTGATAGTCACTTTCAAATTTATGTGATGAATAATGTAGAAATTCTGGTTGATTACTATCTACTTATCACCTTATATGTATTTTATGCTCTTACTAGTTGCACACCATCACAAGTAATTCTTTGCTAAGCTTTGTACATGAGATTGTGTGTAAACTAGTGTGGCCATCCAAGATTATACACTTTGTGATGTTTGATGCAAATTTCTTTAAGGGTTGGTTTAAATTTTGAAAAGAAAAATCTAAAACTTTGTTTTTGAAAACTTAAGTTGAAGATTATGTGTTTTGAAAAACTTTTGGAATCATTTACATGCATTTCATGTCATGAAAAATCTTTTGAAAAATGATTTTGCAAAAAAATTTCTGGTTTTTCAAAAAAAATTTGTTTTTCAAAGTCTCGATTGATCAAATGTGTTTTTGAATCAGTTGAATTTGATTTTTAAAATTTTCGATCGATTGAATCTGTTTTTCGATCAATCGAAATTTTTCATGTTTTTGAAGTTTGCTCTCGGGCTACTTCGATTGATGTTCAATCGATGGTTGATCAATCGAAACTAGAAAATTTTCAGTTTTTAGATTTTTGACCAAATTTTTTCATGCATCATTTGTTTTAGGATTCACATGCATTGCATTATTTTCTGTATCCATCTTGTAGTTTTGTAATCACATCTCTCTTTGTTTTCACTCATAACATGCATATACTTTGCTAAATTGAGCACTCAACTTGACTTAAAAATTGATTGATTAATTTTTGAGTTATATACGTTTTAGTATATGTTATTTTTATGTGTGAATTGCAGAAAATATTTTTCTAAAGAGATATGATGGATAATAATGTGCAAATATTTTCTTTACTTGATTTGAGTTCAAACACCATTTGTTTATGGGTCACATAGTGTCAAGTTTGCTTTTATTGAAAGAGAGAATATTTGTGTTTATGTGTAACCTAAAGTTTTTTTGTTTGGTTTGTGTATTTTTTTCCCCCACCTCCTCAATTTTCCTCTAAACCGTTTTTCCCAAAACTTGTTTTATTTTTCCTATATTTATAAGGGGAGAAACTTGTTTTTAACCTTTGTTGTTTATAGGGGGAGCTGTCTCTATTCTTCATAGAGCTAGATTCATTCGTTTTCTTGATTCTCTATTTTCTCTTGACTTTTATTGTATATGTTTTCTGTTTACTCTTTGTTTGAGTTGTCCTTGTTAATACGTGAAAAAAAAAAGGGAGAAATAGATGAATTGTGGGTATCTTGTTTGTTTTGTTTAGGGGGAGTTGAAATTGTTTTTGAAAGGGGGAGAATATAAAAAACTTTTTGAATTATCTAACTTAGAGGGAGAGTTAGGATTTACTTTTGTTTTTATATTGTGTTTCATATTATTGTTTATATGTCTTTCTTTCCACACATGTGTTGATGTGTTCTTTTGAGTGTTTTAGGAAAGATAGGTACATTTTGATCAAGACCTTCTACCTATTCTTGCACCTTTTATATTAGGAGTCTTAAATTCGGATTTTTGTTGTATTTGGGCATTTTTATTGTATTTTGTTGTTCTTGTATTTGAGCATTTCATATTGTATGTAATTTTTGTCACGAATTGCCAAAGGGGGGGATTTTTAGGTTCTAAAAGTTTAGAACAATTGATAAGTCATGAACACAAACTTGTCTAGATATAGATCCTAGAGTCTATAGGTATTATTGGACAATGCTGAAGGTGATTCAAATCAAGATTCAAGAATATACAAGCTGAAAAAAGAAGAATTTAAAATTTTCTTGGTTCAACCGATCGAGAGACAAGCTCGACCGATCGAAAGTCTTATCTACAGAATTTTAATTAAGCCCAAACAGCAGTTCAAGCCCAAAAATTATTAGGGTTTCAAATCTACTTCTTCTAGTAAATAAAGAAAACCCCAAGCATGTTTTTATAGGGTTTTTAGAGCGATTAGAGTGCATCTTGTGCCTTTTCTGTAGATCTAGGGTTTTATACCCAAAAACTCTCTAAAGTCTTCTACCAATGTAATTCCTTGGAGAAGCTCAAGATCCGGTATTGTAGAAGTTGTTGCATACAAGATCAACGTCTAAGGAGATCCAAAACCTTTGAGTGGAGTCTCAAAGTTGCAAGTGTGAGTGCTTGTGTGGCAAAGGCCTAGGAAAGAAGTAATCCATGGACTCGGAGCTATCTTGGGGTCATGGTTGTAAGTTTTCTACTCGAGGTAGTAATAGAATGTTAGTGGTTTAAGTTCTAGTATACAAATTTCAATTCTTTCATAATGAATTTGCTTTCTATCTTGAGGATAGCTAGGTTAAATCCTCTCTAGGTTTTTTACCGGTTTGGTTTTCTTGGGTAATCATATCGTTGTATTATTTACTTTTTCGCTGCATTACATTATATGACTTTATTGTTTTAACCTAGATTTGAATAATAAATCTAAGTATTCACTTGGTTAATTAATTAGGTTAAACAAACTAGTTTATTGGGATCTAAAACCTAACAATTCCCACATTTGGCTCTCCATTAAACGCCATGAAAGAAGTCCTCGAAGCCTTGCCCACAAGCATAGACCATGTCTGTCTTCCTCCAATGAGCTTGGATAACCTCAAAGGTGTAAACCCTGGAAGCCAAATTATTCTCACCATGAAACGTTCACTCCCATCTCTTCGTGATGTGTTTAAGTCACTAGTTGCAACAGCTCGGTTGGCTGCTTTTGTGGTTGATCTATTTGGGACTGAGGCACTAGATGTTGCTAAGGAACTCAACATCTCACCTTACATTTTCTTCCCCATAAATGCTATGGTTTTGTCTTTGCTTTTGCATTTGCCAAAGCTTGACGAGACAGTTTCATGCGAGTATAAAGACCTATCAGAGCCATTGAAACTTCCGGGGTGCATACCTATTCACGGTAGAGATCCTATGGAACCTGCTCAAGATCGAACAAGTGAGTAATACAAAGAGATTCTTCGCATCGGAAAACAACTATGATTAACTGAGGGTATTATGCTAATTAATACCTTCATGGAATTGGAAGGAAGTACTATAAAAGCTTTGGAAGAAGAAGTAGGAAAAATCTCACTTTATCTAGTTGGACCCATCATGCAAATTGGTTCAAGTAATCAGGTTGATGGGTCAGATTGTTTAAGATGGTTGGACAATCAGCCAAGTGAGTCTGTCCTATTTGTTTGTTTTGGTAGTGGTGGAACTCTCTCTTATGACCAAATGACTGACCTAGCTTTAGGATTAGAATTGAGTGATCAAAAGTTCTTATGGGTGGTAAGAAGTCCAAATAAATCAGCAAATGCTGCGTACCTTAATGACCAAAGCCCTGACAAGAGCCCTCTTGCTTTCTTACCAAAAGGGTTTGTAGAGAGGACCAGAGGGCAGCCTCTGATGGTGCCCTCTTGGGCCCCACAAGCCCAAGTGCTTAGCCACAGCTCCACTGGTGAGTTTTTAAGTCACTGTGGTTGGAATTCCACACTGGAAAGTATCATGCAAGCAATACCATTTATTACATGGCTGCTTTTTGCAAAACAAAAAATGAATGCAGTATTATTAGCTGAGGACCTAAAAGTGGCATTGAGACCTAAAGCTAACGAGAAAGGTTTAGTGGACCGAGAGGAAATTACAAAAGTCGTAAAGGATCTTATGGTTGGAAAAGAGGGCAAGAAAGTTCATAACCATATAAAAGACTTAAAGATTGCTACTGAGAAAGCACTAAGCGTAGATGGGTCTTCTACTAAGGCACTCTCTGCATTAGCATCCCAAAGGAAAAATCAACCTTCCTTTGAGGACACGATACTTTTCTTGCTCAATTTTCTAATTTCTTCCTCTTTGTTTTTCATTTTGTATGGTAATCATTCTCTGTTAGGGCCAGCTCATGGTACGAAGCAAGTAGGCAACCACCTAAGGCTCTTAATAAAAAAATGCTCTCAAATTTTAACCAATAGAAATATTTATATACTAATGGGAGTATCAACTAAGCCCTAAATAGTAGCCAATAAATAAAAAGTAATTTTTTTAACAAAGAAAAAGTAGAAAAAAAAAAATACTTTCATTAGATGTGGCAATGAGTGGTCACTTTTGTCAGTTTTAGAGTGTAGAACTCATTGCTTTCCCACACACAAATGCTGAAAAATTACTCTCTTGATCTCTCTCTTAAAAATGAAAAAAAGAAAAAGAAATTACCAACCTCAATGTTACACAAATTGCTGGAAAGTGATTTTTTTTTTTTCTTAAATTTCTGAGTTGCACTTCATACTGTCTTCTCCATTGAACATTGCAATGAGTCTAGTCCGTCACTTCAGGTTTAACAGTTTTCTAAAACCTTTAGTTCTTGCTTTATTTTCCTTTTTATTTTTTTCTTGAAAGATAGCTCTTAAGTTTTTTATAATTAAAAAAAAATGTTTAAATAAAATTTCACTCTCACTTTCTTTGTTTTTGTCCACGTCAACACTTCTATATAATAATAATAAAAATTGTACAAACAAATTAAATAAATGTATAATTAATTAATAGTAACTATATTTATACTCAGATTTTATTTAGAGATATTAAATATATAATTTTATTAAAATTTTCAATCATAATTTTTTAGTATATAGATGTTTCACTTAATAGATTGTGTTTATTTTAGTTGTATATTCATTGAGTAATACTATGAATTAGTTCTCATTCATAATTTTGCATCTAACAAATGATTTTAAATGAAAAAATAATACCAAAAGTTAACTAAATTTTTTATAACTATTTAAAATTTAAGAATAAACTCTATTTAAAGTAGTCACTTTAGGCCCCTGAATACCTTAAACCAGTCTTTGTTTCTCTCTTTTAGGAATACAAATCTTTTATACTACTTTTTTGTGTTTCACTTTGTGTCCTACCAACTACAAATTGCTATAAATTGATTTTTTTTTTCATTTTAAATATTAGTTATTTTATAAGAAAAGTTAATAAAATACTTAGTAAGTTGTGATGGGTTAAATACAAAAAGTTATACAGAATATTTGTATTCCAGTAGTCTATTACTATATATCACTTTTATCATGTATCGTTATACAAAAAGTTATACAGAATGTTTTATCTGCCTCTTTTTTTTCTTCTTCTGTCACACAAAGCGATTCAAGATAGCCCATACAAAAACTCAACTAGCAAGAGTATGTAAAACTTACGTTATGTTTCTTAGGGGCCCAACCCAATTTTAAACAGTGTTAGGGGTTCAATTGAAGAACTCATCGATTAATCATCTCTGTTGCTACTCAATTATGGTTGTTGTTCAAAGATACTCTTACCGCGAAGTTTATCGCCATCGTTTCCAAACCCTCAATTCCCTCAATTGACGTTGCCCCCAAAATTCGAGAGCCATATATATCGGTAAACCGTGATGGTTTCTCTCAATAAAAGAAACACAAGCTTTGCCATTCTTTCCAACTGCATCAAAATTATATTTAACACAATTTAAGGCTATGAATGAGTTGGCCTTTATTAAATAATGAGCATTCAAGTTTGACTCAATAATGAATGTAAAATGTTCAAATTTAGCTCGAACTCCATCCAAGCCTATAAATGATGCTTGAGCTCGAGCTCATCTAAAGTTTGAATTCAGCTTAATTCATTAATCAAGTCAAGCTCAAGCTATATAATAAGTTCAAACTCGTGTATAATATCGAGCTTTGGAGCTTAAAATCTAAAACAAATATATTATCAAATCCGATCCATATCAAACTTATTGTCAAACCTATTTGATTTTAACAGGTATTCCCAACTCTTAATTACTTAAAATCTTAGTAAGATGTGGCTTTAATTTTCAAACTCAAATTATGATTATTACGAATTGGAAAAACTTTAATTTTCAAACTCAAATTATGCTTCAAATAAAAACACGAATAAGATCTTTAATTATTGTTGCCAGGGACTTTCTTTGGTACATAACCAAAAGGCGCATAAGAGTTACAGTAAGATCTCTTTCTTTTGTTTTTCAAACTCACTAGTTCAATAGTTGGAGATTAGGGTTTCAATAAGAAAACCTTATGAAGTATTAGGGTTAGGATTTTCTTTCTTTACCACTTTATTTAAATAGTAGTTTAATGGGTATTTTAAATAGACTCTCATATTCTAATTAGGTTTACACAAACCCATAAATAAATAGCCAATTAAAATAAAACATTTTAGGCTATATTCTAAAAACCATCAACTTGATAGATCGAGATAGGTATCAAGGTTCATTAAATCTCAAAAAATCAAAAGTGTTGAGCTAGATATTAAGATCCCAATTTTCAGCTTTTCACCACTTGTTTCTTTGAGCAGTATGTCTTCAATACTACCACTTGAAAAAATATTTCAAAGTACTTCATGGTAATCTTAAATCTACTTAAATCTTCCCAAGTACATGTAAAGTGCATTGTATTATAGGATATGCTAATTACATAAAAATATTACCCCAGCAATCTTTCCCTTTAGAAATCTCTGACAAAACTACAAGAGTACATAAATGTCCTAAAATACATTCTACTCAAGAATACACAGAAAATAAGTCTACTCTAATACTTGAACCCTTGAAGATATTAACATTGCGCAGATTTATCTCACCATATAAGAGTATGGAGCTATCATGGGTCTTCCCAACTTTTATGGCAACATTCTTTTGTTATCTCAACCTGCCTTCATTAACACGAAAGCTAACATCCTAGTAATCTCTATAAGCCTTGCACAATCTTGGAAAAATATTTCTGACTGTACTTAGACTTTGATACTATGAAGAAAATAAAAATCTGTTTTTATCCCTACAAGATCTGAATGCTCTTGTATTAATTGAAAAATATGATTTAGACCGCAAACAACTTATGCAAAAAGTTAGTTCCTCAAATTATGATTCAGTCAAAACAAACAACACACAAGAATCTCAATCAAGTTGTGATTTCTAACTATATTATGTTGGCTTCAATTCCGTGCCAAATTTTATTGTAATTTATTCAATCATTTTTCCTGTATGTATTTGGGATTAATTGTAAGGGATGAGTGTGAGAGATTAGTGAAGAATCAAGCTTCAAAAGTTGATCAAGTGGTTTTTGTGACTAGCTCGTGACTATCTCACAAGAAGCAACCCGCGAAAAGAGCCACATGTAGAGCACATGATTGGAAGATGAAAAGTCATGCCAGGCTGAATTTTTTACGACTGTCTCACAGGTAAGGCCAACCCGCAAGGGACCTATAAAACTCTCTGTTTCGCAAAAAGTTGTGTTTTGCTTTACCATGTCTTTACCCACACTATATATACCCTTATTGCCCACAAATTATAAGGATTGCTTTTCAGAGAGAAAACCCTAGAAAATGCACTTGAGAGTTAGAGATTGTTACACCCACAATCATCTACACATTTCCTTATGGTTTTCCTTATACTCCTACTTCTCCATCTCTAGATCTTTGAGAGGTTGCTAGCTCAAACACTTAACACACTTATACTGAGTGTAAAGTGAGATTTTGGTGCTGCTGGGAAGTATTAGATAGAGCCATTCATTAGTGGATACAATCGGGCGTATTGCGGGATCTGAAAAACTAAAGAAAACAAGGCTCCAAGAATTCAGTTGGTAGCAGGAGCATGGGGGGCTCAAGTACATGTGGTAGACTAAGCTTGGAGGGACTTTTGTTATTCATGTACTCCAATTTTATTCTCTAGTGGATCGATTTTGACTTGGAGGATCGCGGAGAGGTTTTTCACTAAGTTCTTCGGTTTCCTCTTTGATAACACATCTTGGTGTTATCTTGTGTTTGCATGTCTCTTCCCTATCCTTTAAGCTTTTACTTTATTGTTAATGATGGATGAATATGGCTTAGGATAGTGTTATCAGTTCATTGCACTCACTCTTGTTTGCACTTACCCCTTGTCTAAGTTTAAAAAGTTCTGCATTAAGGGTCTGAATCCCAGTAGCCAACCTACAAAGCTCTTACCCCAATACCCAATTGGACTTTAGTGACAATTTCTTGTGCACGAATCCAAGTACGTGACTAACTCCACAGCAACCCTTTGATTGTTGTAGTTGATTTGCAGCAGCTTCACATAGAAACACCAATAAGATCTCATTAGCATCTCCTTTTAAATAGGAGCTTAATGGGCTCTCCTATTCCAAATAGGTTTACACAAACCTTGGGTTTTCCTAGTCCAATAAGAATTATACAAACCCATAAACACAAGAATTATACAAACCCATAAACAATTAGCCTTTTAGAATAAAAACGTTGCTGGCTATAATGTTATTGAATCTCGAAGGGGTCTGAACAAGCTCTTATGTTTTAGCACAAATCCAAGGTTTCAATTGGTATTAGAGCGGGTACACTTGTCGGATTGCATTATCCTAGTATGATCCTAAACCCCAAGTGAGATGGATAGATCTCAATCCCTTAATGCACCTTCCTATTTTAATAGGAGTAATTATGCTCTTGGAAAGTACATATGCGTGATTTTTTGTGTGCTATTGATGAGATGGTGTAGGATTTAGTTGAGAATGGATATGTAAGACCCACTACTGCCAAATCCGAATGGGATAAGGCTACTCTTGCTTTAGCAAACGCCAATAGCAAAGTGATTAATACTATTTTTTGTGGTGTTTCTACTGATGAGTTTCACTACATTTCGCATGTGAAGACCACTAAAGAGGCGTGGACCATTCTTGAGACAACCTACGAAAGTACCAAGAAGGTTAAGGACACTAAACTTCAAATGCTCACTACTCAATTCGAGGAAGTAAAGATGAGCGACGATGAGTCGTTCGATTCTTTTTATGGGAGACTCAACGAGATAGTGATTGCCAAGCTTAATCTTGGAGAGAAGATTGAAGATGCCAAGGTGGTGAGGAAGATCTTGAGATCCTTACTCGAAAGCTTCCGAGCTAAGGTCACAGCCATAGAGGAGAGTAAAGATTTCGATGAAATAAAGATTCAAGAACTCATTGGATCTCTCCAAACTTATAAGCTCGGACTGCCCTTTCATAAGTCTAGCAAATCACTTGCTCTTAAAACTATAAATGAGAGAATGGGTGATTCCTTTGATAAAGATGATGTAAAGAAGGAGGTGGCATTTCTAGCAAAGAACTTCTGGAAATTTCTCAAGATGAAGAAAAATAGGAAGTCGTTTGGCAAAGGAAAGTTTTCATCCTCCAAAAATGACAAGAGGGAATTTAAGAAGAAGGATAGGAAAGACTTGTCATCAACTTAAGGAATCGTGTGCTATGAATGCAACGGTCATGGACACCTAAAGAAAGAATATCCAAACTATTTGAGAGGAAAGGGTATAGTACTTGCCACTACTCTTAATGACTCGGAAAGATTAAACTCCGATGCGGAAGGAGAATGTGACAGTGATGGAAACTATTCAGCCTTCATGGCAATTACCACCGTTGATTCTAGAGATGAGTTGAGCGACTTGGTTGATGAGCTTGGTGTACATTCTGAAGGTGAAGAAGTTGAGGATTTGGAAGATGAGGATGTGTGCCTCAATGAAGGTGAGAAAAACCTTCAAGAAGTGTATAATGTGTTGCTTGAAGATTGTGGCAAATATGCCAAAGTCGTAGAGAACTTTTTAAATTTAGCTTTTAATTTTGTAGAACACTCAAGAGATTCATACAAAAATTATAAGATTTGCAATTAGTTAAAAATATGAAGAAGATTGAGGAAGAGCATAAGTCCACTCTTGTTCAACTCAAAGATGCAAAACATGAAGTTGAAGGGTTGAAGGAAGAATTGTTAAATGCCTATTCGAAAATCAAGTTCCTTAAACTTGAAATCATTCAAGCAAATGTCAAAATGGAGCACATTTCCATTAAGAAACTTAACAACGTGCTTTCTTCTCAAAAACCTTTAAAAGATAAGACCGGTGTAGGCTATATTGGTGAAGGAAGCTCAAGCAGCGAACCCAAGATGGAAATGAGGTTCATGTTGATAAAAATTTAGAGACGCCCAAAGTTGAGACCCCTGTTGTTGCAAAGCGAACCGTTGGTACAGAACCAAATGAAAAAGGGAAGTCATTACCCAAAGGTCAAAAGGGATCTCAAGTGAAAAACTTTTGTCATCATTATGGCATGTAAGGGCACACAAGACCAAACTGTTTTAAGCTCCAATCTCTTAAGAGGGCTAACTCTCTATGTGGCCAAGATAACTCAAGAAAAATGCCAAAAGGGAAACCAAGCTAAAGGAAAAAATGAAGGACAACTCATTGGAGATGTTATGGAGATGTTGAAAAACATTTCATCATGCCTTGCTAGCTTCACCCCAAGGTTTGAGAGTTATGTCGGTCGTACCCCTCCTTCTAAGGATCTCACCTAAAACACTCGTACAATGTGGGTGAAGAAGGGTACTCATGCATCGTACAATGTGGGTGAAGAAGGGTACTCATGCATGATCATGCACTTTGCCCATGCATTAATACTTCCAAAGTATTAGGATTATAGTTTCATGCATCATGACATATGCAATCTTCTTGTGTCATTACTTCCATTTTAAGCATGTTTCTTTTATAGATCTTTGTTTGTTTTTTCTTTCTTTTTGTTGGTCTTAATTTATTGCTTTGTTTTTTATTGTGTTGAAAAATTCAAAAACCCATAAAAATTGAAAAAAAAAAATCTCAAAAGTTTGATCGTTTTTGTTATGTTTATCACATGTTGAGTTTGGCCTGATATCTCTATGCTAATGGCGTAGTACATTTAAGAGCTTAGCTTGTTATGTATGCACATTTTTTAAGTGTGAGCGACATCTAGAATTCTACGTTTGATTGTTATAAAGAGATCTTCAAGCTTGTCATAAATGATTGATCAATAGTCTTGTTTGACTTTGATACATGCGTAGGCTTGTGTTTATATATCTCCTCACATTTTCTTTTTCTTTTTCAAAGAGCTCTACAAATGTCAATCTTTAAAAAGAGAGAGCTAAAAAGCCTTATTTCAGAAACTAGTTTGACTAGGAAAAGGTGGAGCAAATATGTATTAAAATGTATGGTGCCAAAGATAAAGGCTTATTTGTCAAAAATATCAAAAGTTCATGGCATCGCTTCTTAAATTTTGAGTTGTATTTGATCAAAAGTATGAAACATGGAAGCCAAATGAAAAGCTTTCCATCAAATTTAAACACTTTGGTGAGGGGTCATATATGTTCATTTCTACAAGTAAGATAGGTCACTTGACTTCATACTAGTTGTATATGACTTGATTGAACTGATCATTGAAGCTTCATACTAGACTATGGACTAGTTCATACTTGATTCACACACACAACACACAAGTTTAATGTTCAATGAATGCCTATTTCAGTTGTGTGATTGCATGTGTTCAAATGTAATATGTGTATGCTCAATCGCTTGATGATCAAACCTAAAAAGATTTTTGAGTATTTTATATGTTTTTCAAAGTGCTTTATGTACCTTTTTGTTTTAAGAGTTTTTCCAAACAGTCTATTTTGTTGTTGTTGAAAAACTCCATTCAGAGCCACTTTCATGTAAGTCACGAGTAAGAACTTACTCGTGAAAATGAAGAAGCCATTTACAGTTTTCCAGAATTTTTACACAGAGAGTTTCACAACTCCCTCACGATTCTTTCACGAGAAGAAGTTTCCTGCAAAATCTGTCTTGTGCTTTAAAGGTCATTTTACGAATAACTTACCCACTAAATGAGCATATTTTCAATTTTTAAAAGGCAAACAGTGACAGTTTTTCAAATCTATCTATTTGGCTCCTCCATGCCTCTCTCAACCCAAAACACCTTTTCACTTAAAATCTCACCCAAATATCAAGAACAATTATCCCTAAGACTCATTTAAGGTATGTTTCAACACTTTTTCATTCTTGAATTCTTAGATTAAGTCTTAGATTTTAGGATTTCTAGGGTTGGGAAAAACTTATTTTCTTGAATTTTTTTTTTAATTTTCTTGATTGGGCTATGTTCCTTTGTGTTTTTGTTGGCCCCAAGTGGCATTCTAACATGTATTTAGACAAGATTTCAACATGTACATGCATTGTTTTACATGTTAGTGGTGTGTATGCACTCTAAGTGTTTGATAAAATGCCTAAATGGCATTTTCTCATTGTTTTGGACTCCGATTAGTACTAAACTTTGGGGTTTACTATGTTTTTACATTCTTTACATGTTTCAAACATTGGTTGGGTGTTTCACACACTTTGCCCCATGAATGCCTTGTCATGCATTGTTCATGCCTCTCACATGCACTCCACAAGCACACTTGATGCACACTTGATGCACACACTTGATCACTTGACATGTTTTGCAATTTTAAACATGATCTTGTGACTTTAAACATGGTCTTGTGACTTTATTTTATAGTTTGTGCAATTTTAGGACATTGGGTTCCTTTTTTTGGACTAACTTGTGTCTAATCAAGTTTGTTTCCATGTTTGTGTTTGTTGTTGTTTGTTTGTGTGGTTTTTTATTTTGTAGATGTATCGTCATTCCTCTCATGGTAAAGATCAAGTGATTGAACAAACATCATCTCCTGTATCAAAGGGGACCTGTCATTCGTCCGATGATTTTGACAACAAGAGATTCAAGACTCTCTTAGACTTTCAATCTTTCTCCAACAACTTCAAGGGTGCACCTACTATGGTGGAAAGGGTTGTAAGATTTGACAACCTGGGATCCATCTTTATCCCTAAGATATTTATGAATAAGGATTGGGCAAACGTTTTTGGCAACTTTAAGGATCCCGTTGATGAATTAGTCAAAGGATTTTACTCGAACGCTTGGTTCACCGGAGTTGAATTGAAGTGCTGAGTTCGGGAAAAGGATTTTACCATTACTCCGGAGTATCTAGCGAAGATTTTTCACATTAATCATTTAGAGAATGTGGACATTTCACTGTATGATGATAGACTAGCTCCAATGACAGAGATTCATGACATTCTAGGAGATGATCATAAAGTCTCTTCCAAATGCACTTCCATTGGTACTGTAAGATTTGGACCTGAGTTAGAGACTCTCACATTGATCATGTTTTTCAACCTATACCCTCTGTCCAACACTAGTTTTATCAATCTCGATAAAGCACAATTTTTGTGTGATCTGATCAAAGGAGCTCAAATTGACTTTTGTGCTCACATATTTTAAACCATGGGGAAAACAACAGGGCAATCAGCAGCAAGAATATGTCTTCCCTTCTGCAGTCTTGTCATGAAGACCATGGTCCTTAAAGGTGTTCATCCACCAAAAGAAGGAACTATCTTGCTTTGTTAATGACCATTACCATTGATTTCACTTCAAATGAGTAAGAGTCACTCCTCTACTGAAAGGGCAAAGCAAAGTCCCTCCAAGACTCCAAAAAGTGACTCCTCCCATTATGCCACTCCTTCCATACAATAATCAGCTACTCCTACTATCCCCAGGCAACCTGGAACTGCATTTCCTCACATTCTTGAGCCTCAGTCTATTAGCACTCAGTCGGGACCATCTAGTTCTCATTCTGATAAGTTGACAACCTTGGTTAAGGGATTGGATGAGCATATTTTTGGTCTTGCTAATGTCATATACTCTACCAACAATTAGGTTTAGATTAGTCTAGCCACCATTAAGACATAGTTGGATGAGATTCAGCGCAAGCTAGAAGAGAGCCTTTAGCTATTCATTGCAAAAAGGGGGAAAGCACTAATTATATATCTTTAACTATAGTATATAGTAAAGGGGATAGCATCACATGAAAGGAGGTGTGCATATTGAAAGGGAGAGATTAATGGGCTCAAAAGGAGGAAGCTAGCCTACAGCCACTCACACTTTTGGATAGTCTAACCATGTTGTTTGGCTAGTCTAGTTTATTTACGCTTTTATAGCTTTTGGATATTTACAGTGCTTTCATTTAAAGCTTTCAAGTACTTTAGTTTAAAACTCAGTTTTTCTTCAGTACAATTTTTGTATCTTGGTTTTTATAGCCATTTTAATGCTTATTGTTTTCTATTGCTTATAGCTTTAGTTTCTTTAATGCACCATGTGTTTGTTGGACATGCAATTGATTTTGGCATTGCTCGTAATTGCACTACGTGTCCGGATGATCATTTACATGATAAATGTTCATTGTGGTCATTTTCTAAAGATTGCTCATGTTTGATCAAGTTAAGATTTATAGCTTACATTTCTTTTGGTATCTTGATCGCATTTTACTTGTACTTTATACGTGCCTTGTGTTCTACTTGTCTCGCACTTAATGATGTTTATTTGTTATGTGCAAGTGTTTCAAGATACAGGTGTATATGGTTCAAGTGCTTCACAGCATTTAGATTTTGGTGTGAGTGAGTTTTGTCTATGTTACCAAACTCACGTTTGAGTCTAGATTTTGTTTAGGTATTTTGTCATGGAATAGCCAAAGAAGGAGATTGTAAAGTTGTGATTTCATACTATATTGTGTTGGCTTTAATTCCATGCCAAATTTGATTGTAATTTCATCAATCATTTTCCCTGTATGTACATGGGATTAATTGTAAGAGATGAGTGTGAGAGATCAGTGAAGAATTAAGCTTTAAAAGTTTATCAAGTGGTTTTTGCTACTGGCTCACAACTGTCTCATGAGAAGCAACCGAAAAAAGAGCCACATGTAGAGCACATGATTAGAAGATAAAGATGTTAGGCTGTGTGCTCTTAAATCTTATTGTATGATACTATGTATGACATTATGTTGTGATTAATAAAGTTATTTTAATATTATCTAAAACAATGATAACATGAATATTTGGACATTATCATATAGTCCATGAAATGCATAGTATGTGATTTAGTCACAGAAGATATAGATCATAAGTTCTTTGTAAACTCAAAATTTTGACTCATAGTCGGTGATGAAATTAGGCATTTTATCTGCAAAAACTATAACATATCAACTAAGATGATTTGTCTTGATCATGGAAGTGGAGACTTCTAATTGATGTATTGATATGTTTTAAGAGATAAGACATATTGAACTAGATCACTGTGAGATTTATTATCCTTCTAACGACTGTCAAATAAATAATAAATCTCACGACTTTTATTTGCATGAACTCTTAATACTGAGAGAATAATGGACCTGATCATGAGGTGTAGGTTTCTTTGATATATCAGGAGTGAGATCTAAAAGTCACGATCAAAACGTTAGTATGTTGGGCAATCACATTTAGTGTTGATGGAACATATATTCTCAAGATGAAATTCATAACTCTTAAAAGAAATACAAAATATTCCCTTGAGATAAGTTTAATGGGTTTGGTTATTTAGATTGTTAGGCCTAACCACTTTAGTAAGGAGTTACTAAAGTATATATTTATGAAATTGAATTTCATAAATATATGATGAATAACTTAAACGATTAAATCGGGTTCTCAAGAATTAAGGATGTAGTAATCTTCAAAGTGGCAGTTTATTTTCATAACTTTGTATTACTACAAATATTTTATAAAGAGGTTGCATGTACAATAAAGTCTTGAGATATAATTTATAAAGAAGACTTAGAGTGCAATTATATTTATATAGTGGTATTAAATATAATTAATGGTAATTTTGGACTTGTCAAGAGTTAACAGAAAAGCCCAAGACCCATTGGAGCTAGAGTTTTATTTGTTCCATTTTGGTCCCACACCAAGCCACACACTAAAGCCCAATTAGAAAGGCTCAAAAGACTAGCCCAATTAGATAATCAGTTAGATATAAAGAGAGAAACATACAGAATTTTAGACGAAGACATCATTGTGAAATAGTGTGTATGTGTGAGCAAAAGCCACTCGATTATTCTCCCTTGGAAACTGATTGAGAGACTACACTTCTTAAGCGTAAAGTGGAATTGGAGTGAAGATTAAAAATGTTTCCAAGTACTTTTAATATATTTTTTTTTAATTTCACCACACTAAGGTAGGTTTTCTTGTTCTTGAATTCTGAAATTTACATAGTACATGTTATCAATCATGAATGAAGTAGATCCATTTATATTCCGCTACGTGTATTTGTATGAGATACGAATCTGTTATTCCATGTGTTTTTCCACCAGTTGGTATCAAAGCCAAGTTTTCAATCCCATGTTTGTATAACGTGTTGAGTGAGTTTTAGAATCAAAGAAAACTATTTTCATAGTTTTGAAAATTCTGTAGTCATTTTTTTTTTTTTTTTGCATATTTTAGTTTTGAAACTATTGTTTGATAAAACTGATTTTGATGTTATGATGGTGTTTAAGTTAGATTTTAACCATGTAAAATTGAATTTTAACACTTTAACATCAATGAAATTCAAGTTTTATTCTCAATCTCACCATATTTGATCACTAAGAATGTGTTTTGTTCATTGGAAACATAAAAAACGGTTAAAAGAAAGATACTAAAAAAGTTAGTTACACGATTTTAGACTAATTGAACAGCAATCGAGTACCAATCGATTTTTTTCAACTGATCTAAGTAGCAATCGAATTGGGCAAAAGCTATTTCTTCATTTTTTTGACTGATCAAAATAACAATCAAGTACCAATTGAATTTTTTCGACTGATCTAAATACCAATTGAGTTGGACATAAATTTTTCTTCATATTTTCGATCAATTGAGAATTGTTTTAGATCAATCGAATGCTCTTTTTCAACTGATCGAATAGCAATCGAGAATCAATCGAATTGAGCTAAAATTCGTGAATGCACTATTTTTTGAATTTTCACTAAGTGTTTTCACACTTTAAAAGTGCAAGGCTATGTGTGATGAGATTACGCTTGTTTCTAATTAAAAACCTTTAATTTAAAATATTTAGTGGGAGAGAGATAAAAGGGTTGGATCTCACGGCTGGATCTCACGGCCTCCATTATTAGTTCATAGTAGTGTGGGGTAAGCACCTCGTTTTGGCATATATGCCTCACAATCCCAAAGGAGGGTGTTTACTTCATAGTACTACAAGATTGAACTTACCCATTTAAAGTAGTGTGGACAAGCACCTCGTCTTGGCATATATGCCTCGCGATCCCAAAGGAGGGTGTTTTGTTCCAAGGTACAACAAGTTTAAACACTATAAAGGTAGATAAAATGTGGCTACACATGATTCTAGATAATGTTGTGCACTAAACTAAGTGTAATGTTAACCTCCCAAAAGAGCTATGTCATTATTACTTAGAGGTTAAAGATAATGCGATATATTATTAGTGTTTGATAAGAGTTATCATGATAGCACTAATAATGAGAATATTTCTCAATCAATCATAGTGTTTATAATATACTTGCTACCAAGGAATTATAGACATGGGATTGTGTTGTCGTTGCATATTTTATATTATGGTTTTATTAATGTCCTACACTATATGTTTATATGCTAAACTGATAATGTCTAGTTTATTTATTATATTCATATTTGTTATTTTCAGATTTAAAATCATGGCATCATTTAGCCCACTTGTTGCTTTTCTTAATCAAAACAAACTGACTAGATCCAACTATGTTAATTGGAAAAGAAATTTGGACATTGTTCTTACTACTGAAGAGCAAAAATATGTGCTTACTCAACCATGTCCTAACTTTCCATCATTAGATGCTCCTCTTGAGAAAAAACAGCGATATAATCATTGGCAGAAACCTAATGAGATGGCTAAGTGTTATATCCTGACATCTATTTCAAATATTCTACAACATCAAATGTAGGATGTAGAACTAGCTATGAACATAATGCTAAGTTTGAATAAGATGTTTGATGAGCAAGACCGTTCTTTAAGGCAAGAAACTATGAGACAGAATTATAATACCAAAATGGCTGAAGGTACTTCAGTAAGGGAGCATTGTCTTAGAATGATCTCTACTCTAAATACATTGGAAGTTTTAAGTGAGGGATCATTGTCTTAGGATAATTTCTAATCTGAATACGTTGGAAGTTTTAAGTGTCGATATTGATGGAGAATCCGAAGTGGATATGATACTCTAGTCAATACCAGAATCATTCAAGGAATTCAGACTTAACTATAATATGAACAAAAAGGTTTATTCATTGTCTAAATTGATGAATGAGTTGGTAGTGGCGAAAAGCATCTGTGATGCTTCTAGTGTTGATGTCAATATGGCTGAAGCTTCTAGTTCTCAACCTAAGTCGAAAGGCAAGAGTAAAAAGAAGAAGAAGAGGAAGGAGTTCTCAACCTAAGTCAAAAGGCAAGAGTAAAGAGAAGAAGAAGAGAAAGGACTTTACCAAGCAAGATGGTGAACAAGTCGCCTTAAGAGTTGCCAACAAAGGAAAAAAAACCAAAGGAAAGTGTTTACATTGTAGTGAGAAAGGATATTGGAAGAGAAATTGTCCAATATTTAAGGTTGCCAAAAATTAGGGTATGACAAGTACATTCCTTCTTGAAACATGTTTAGTACAGAATCCCACAGATTCCTAGTATGTGGATTCAGGTTGTACTAATCATATTTGCAATTCTTTGCAAGGGTTCCAAGAGACTGGAAAGTTGAATGAAGGGGAAATGTTTCTTACCTCGGCTGATGGGAGCAGGATTCCAGTTATAGCTATTGAAGTGTTTAATTTATGTTTTGAATATAAAGTTTTAATATTGGAAGACTGTCTGTATGTACTTAATATTCATAGAAATTTAATTTCTGCAACTTATTTAGGTAAACATGGATATTATGGTATCTTGAAAGACAATGTTGTAATAAAGAAGGATAAAATGTTTATCTGTTCTGGCAATATTGTAGATAGTCTTTATATTTTGACTCCAGATAAACATGAATTATATAATTCTAAATTAGATAATAATTTTCATGTAAAATTATTAGAGAGAAAGTTTTCTTCTACTAATGACGCATATCTTTGGCACTTGCGTTTGGGTCAAATTAATTCAAACAAAATTCAAAGACTGATGAAAGATAGACTCTTAGAGCCCATGGACTTTAATGGATTTCCAGTTTGTGAATCTTGTTAAGAAGGTAAAATGACCAATTGACCTCTTAATGTAAAAGGTAGAAGAGCCCAAGAACTGCTTGAATTAGTTCATACGGATGTATGCAGTCCTATATCAACCCAAGCAAAAGGTGGTTATGAGTACTTCATCACTTTTACTGATGATTACTTAAGATATGGTTATGTGTACCTAATGAGATGGGAGTCCGAAGCCTTTGAAAAGTTCAAAGAGTTTAGGGTTGAAGTTGAGAATTAATTAGGTTAACACATAAAGGCCATTCGATTTGATCGAGGTGGCAAATACCTTATTGGTGATTTCAAGGACTACTTAATTCAAAATGGGATTGTATCCCAATTAACTGCACCTGAAACTCCCCAACAGAATGGTGTAGCAGAAAGAAGGAATAGAACTCTTTTTGAAATGGTTAAATCCATGATAAGTTACTCAACTTTACCAGTTTCTTTTTGGGGATATGCACTAAAAAATATAATGAATATTTTGAATTTAGTTCCATCAAAATCTGTTCCCAACACACCTAACGAATTGTGGAGTAGACGCAAGCCTAGTATGAGATACCTCTACATTTGGGGATGTTCGGCACATGTGTTGAAAGGGAAGTCTACAAAGTTGGAAGCAAAAACAGAAGTATGCATGTTTTTAGGGTATTCAAAGGAAACTAAGAGTTATTTATTCTATAATCATAAAGATAACAAAGTGTTTGTTAACACCAATGCCAAGTTTTTGGAGGATGATAATGTGAATAATTTTAATCCTAGAAGTAAAGTTGTCTTGGCTAAAATAGATGAACATGTAATTGAACAACCAATGTATGAAACTAGGGATGATGTGGATGTATTAGATACACCATAAGACATTACTCATGAGATGACTAGTACACAGATGCCTCATCATAGTGGGAGAATTGTTTGGCCTCCTATAAGATTTATAGGTTTGGGAGAAACTTATGAAGCTATCTCAGAAAAGGTTGAATTGGATTCCTACACTTATGAAGAGGCAATTAATGATATAGATGCACATCATTGGGTCCAAGTTATGAAATCTGAAATAGATTCTATGTATTCCAATCAAGTTTGGGATCTTATAAAGGCGTCTAACGAAATTAAACGTATTGAATGCAAATGGATTTACAAGGGAAGAGAGGGATAGATGGAAATGTTGAAACCTTTAAAGTAAGACTAGTGGCAAAAGGGTATACAGAATAAGAAGGTATTGACTATAATGAAACTTTTTCACCAATAGCCATACTTAAATCTATCAGAATTCTCTTATCCATTGCTGCTCATTATGATTATAAGATTTGGTAAATGAATGTCAAGACTGCATTTCTTAATGGCAATCTTGAAAAAGAAATCTATATGACGCAATTAGAAAGTTTCATAACAAAGAACCAAAAGCATATGATATGCAAGTTGAAAAGATTCATTTAAGGACTTAAGCAAGCATCTAGATCATGGAACATCAGATTTGATCCAGCAATCAAGTCATTTGGTTTTGAACAAAATCTTGATGAACCATGTGTGTGCAAAAAATATAAAGATAAGGTAGTAATGTTTCTAATGCTTTATGTTGATAATATTCTACTCATTGGAAATGATATAGGGGTAATGTCATCAGTAAAGATTTGGTTGTCAAGTCAATTTGATATGAAGGACTTAGGTGAAGCTAACCTTATTCTGGGGATCAAGCTTTGGCTAGATTGCAAGAATAAGACGTTAGGTTTATCACAAGCTGGGTATATAGATAAGGTTCTAGAACAGTTTAGCATACAAAACTCCAAGAAATGATTACTTCCTTTTAGACATGAAGTTTCTTTGTCTGATGACCAAAGGCCTAAGACTCTTAAGAAAGAAAATATGATGGGAAAAGTTCCTTATGCTTCTGCAGTGGAAAGTCACATGTATGCCATGCTATGTACTAAATCGGATATGTGTTATTCAGTTGGCATGGTTAGCCGGTATCAATCAAATCTAGGACTTAAACATTAGCAAGCTACAAAGCATATTCTCAAGTATCTACGGAGAATGAAAGATTATATGCTTGTTTATCATAGTGAGGATTTGATTCCCATTAGTTATACAGATTCAGATTTTCAATCAAATCTTGATTTCAAAAAGTCCACTTCAGGCTGTGTGTCCACCTTGGGAGGTGAAGCCATAAGTTGGAGGAGTGTTAAGCAACCATGTATTGCCGACTCCACTATGGAAGCTGAATATGTTGTTGCTTGTGAAGCAGCAAAGGAAACTGTTTGACTCAATAAATTCCTTTCTAAACTTGGTGTTGTAAGAATGAAACAAGTTCCTATCACATTGTTTTACGACAATAGTGGAGTAGTTACACAATCCAAGGATCCAAGGAATCACAAGAAAGGAAACACATAGAAAGAAAGTTCCACATTATTCGAGACATTGTTGCTCGAGGAGATGTGGTAGTAGCAAAGATTAATAGTGCAAACAATCTAGCAGATTCCTTTACCAAAGTCTTGCCGCAAAGGACTTTTGAGTCACATTTGGAAGGAATAGGAGTTAGATTAGTGCAAAATAGTTTTTAGGACAAGTGAGAGATTGTTAGAATGTGTGTCCTTAAATCCTATTGTATGATGCTATGTATGACATTATGTTGTGATTAATAAAATTGTTTTATTATTATCTAAAATAATGGTAACATGAATATTTAGATATTATCATATAGTCCATGAGATGCATAGTATGCGATTTATGTGATTTAGTCACAGAAGGTATAGATCACAAGTTCTTTGTAAACTCAGAATTTTGGTTCATAATCGATGATGAAATTGGGCATTTCATCTGCGAAGACTATAACATATCAACTAAGATGATTTGTCTTGATCATGGAAGTGGAGACTTCTAGTTGATGTGTTGATATGCTTTAAGAATTAAGATATATTGAACTAGACCGCTGTAAGATTTATTATTCTCCCAATGACTGTCAAATGAATAATAAATCTCACGATTTCTATTTTCACGAACTCTTAATCTTGAGAGAATAATGGACTTGATCATGAGGTGTAAGTTACTTTGATATATTAGGAGTGTGATCTAAAAGCCACGATCAAAACTTTAGTATGTTGAGCAAACACATTTTGTGTTGATAGAACATATATTCTCAAAATGGAATTCATAATCTCTTAACGGAGATACAAAATATTCCATTGAAATAATTTTAATGAGTTTGGTTATTCAGAATGTTAAGTCTGACAGGCCACAAATACGTTGACCCCTTGTGATAACTTCGATTAATTAAATTAGCCCAGTTATTAATTAATGAGATTGACATGCAATATCACGTGGTAGCACAAACAAATCACCAAACTAAGTAATGCAGCGAAAATTAAATGACACGGTGATTTGTTTACGAATGGGGAAAACCTTACAGCAAAAACCCCACCGGGTGATTTAAGGTCACCACTCCCGAAACTCCACTATTATCACAACAAGCAGTTACAAGCAAGGAATCCTAGTACCTTACCAACCTACAGTTGAACTCTTACCCCAATACCCAATTGGACTTGTTCTGTAGTGACAGTTTCCCCTTTCAATGCACGGCTCCCAAGTACGTGACTAACCAATTTGATGCGCAGATCCTAGTATGCGGCTTACTCCTTTGCATGAATCCCAATACGTGACTAACTCCACAGTAACCCTTTGATTGTTGTAGTTGATTTGTAGCAGCTTCACATAGAAACACCAATAAGATCTTCAATGTTGGTGCAAGAGACTTTGCTTGGTTACAAAACCCTAAGGCGTACAAGAAACGCAGCAAGAACTTTTTCTTCTGTAGGAGGAGGCTAAGGTTTCAAAAAGAAAACCTTATGAAGCTCTCTAGGGTTAGGTTTTTCTTTTTCCACCTCCTTTTAAATAGGAGCTTAATGGGCTCTCCTATTCCAAATAGGTTTACACAAACCTTGGGTTTTCCTAGTCCAATAAGAATTATACAAACCCATAAACAATTAGCCTTTTAGAATAAAAACATTGCTGGCTATAATCTGAAACCCGTAAGCTCGATCGATCGGGACATCTGTCGAGCTTTAATGAATCTCGACAGATCGAGATTCTGTCGAGGAGGTATCGAGACCTGCAGTTTGCACTTTTCTTGAGCAGTTCTTGAGTAATCTTCATGTCTTCAATTTAACCACTTGTAATGATCATCTTGAACCTACTTAGATTTACCCAAATACAAGTAAAATGCGTTTTGTCAAAGGATATGCCAATTACATAAAAATATGTCCCAACAAGGTCTAACCACTTTAGTAAGAAGTTACTAAAGTATATATTTATAAAATTGGATTTCATAAATATAAGATGAATAACTTAAAGGATTAAGCTGGGTACTCAAGAATTAAGGATGTAGTAATCTATAAAGCGGTAGTCTATTTTCATGATTTTGTACTACTACGAATATTTTACGAAGGGCTTGCATGTACAATAAAGTCTTAGGATATAATTTATAAATAAGGTCTAGAGTGCAATTATATTTATATAGTGGTATTAAATATAATTAATGGTAATTTTGGATTTGTCAAGAGTTGACAGAAAAGCCCAAAACCCATTGGAGTTAGAGTCTTATTTGTTTCATTTTGGTCCCACTCCAAGTTACACACTAAAGCCCAATTGAAAAGGCCCAAAAGGCCAGCTCAATTAGATAATCAATTAGATACAAAGAGAGAAACATACAAAATTTTAGAAAAAGACATCATTATGAAATGGTATGTATGTCTGAGTCAAAGCTACTTGATTATTCTCCCTTGGAAACATATTAAGAGATCACACTTCTTGGGCGTAAAGTGGAATTGAAGTGAAGATTAAAAGTGTTCTCAAGTATTTCTGATCTTTTGTTTTGAATTTCACCACACTAAGGTACGCTCTCTTGTTCTTGAATTTTGAAATTTACATAGTACATGTTATCAATTATGAATGAAGTAGATCTGTTCATATTCCGCTGCGTGTATTTGTATGAGAAATAAATATGTTATTCCATGTGTTTTTCCAAGAGAAGTGTCATGCCAAGCTAAATTTTTTGCAATTGTCTCACGGGTAAGGCCAATCCACAAAAGACCCACGAATCTCTTCATTTGGCAAAAAGTTGTGTTTTGCTTTACCAAGTCTTTACCCACACTATATATACCCTTATTACCCATAAATTTTAAGGAGTGCTTTTTATAGAGAAAACCCTAGAAAATTCACCTGAGAGTTAGAGATTATTATACCCATAATTATCTACACATTTCCTTGTGGTTTTCCTCATACTCATACCTCACCATCTCTAGATCTTTGAGAGGTTGCTAATTAATCCAAACACTTAACACACTCATACTAAGTGTAAAGTGAGATTCTAGTGCTACTGGGAAGCATTGGAAGGAGTCATTTATTAGCGGGTGCAAAGGGGCGTATTGCGGGATCTAGAAAGTTAGAGAAGACAAGGCTCCAAGAAGTCATTTGGTAGCAGAAGCTTGAAGGGCTCAAGTACATAGGGTAGACTAGGCTTATAGGATCTTTTGTTATTCGTGTACTCCAACTTTATTCTCTAGTAGATCGATTTCAACTTAGAGGGTTGCGGAGAAGTTTTTCCCCGAGTTCTTCAGTTTCCTCTTCGATAACACGTCTTAGTATTATCTTGTGTTTGTTTTTCTCTCCCCTATCTTTTAAGCTTTTACTTTATTGTTAATGATGGATTAATATGGCTTAGGATAGTGTTATCAGTTCATTGCGCTCATTTACTCTTGTTCAACACTTAGTCTAAGTTAGAATAAAAGCAATTTAGCCGTAATTTTTATTTGGGTATCTGAACAAGCTCTTGTGTTTTAGCACAAATCCGAGCTTTCAACTTATAAGTCACCAAATCTATTGAGAGGATTTTCTAACTATTTAGGCTCAAGATGGTTTGCTCTCAACGTATATAGTTTTCATATGACAACCTCTCTTCTCTCAATACCTGCAATATGGGTCGGTTTTATATTAGAAAAGTATAATTTTTCTATTTTATTTTTATTTTAATATATTCTAACGGTAATTAAAACTTTTGAGGACCTAATTGTTTTTTTCATATTTGAGTAGTCAATCAATAATCACATTTACCAATTAATTATAGGAAGAAATTCCTTCAAGATGACCTCGAAATGCTAATTAAGGGTATTTTTTTTTCCTAGATTTGCTATTGAAGTTAGGTCACACTAACACATTTGATGTATGTTTATAGGTGAAAATGGGCAAATGCCAATTTCGCGCAAAAAAAAAAAGGGCAAATGCCTCATTTCTTAAACTAATTAGGGAAATATCCCTTTTTTGAAACTCGATTTTCTCAAAATCGTGTTTCAAAAAAAAAAATTTCTTGAGCTCTATAGCAACATTTTAAGGAGCCTATAATGACCTTTTTAGGACCTATAGCGGCGTTTTGTAACTCGAGCTTTATGAACTCGAGTTCCATGCAAGTTTTTTTATTTTTTTTATTTTTTTTATTTTACCTATAACTTGAGTTTATGGAGTCCGAGTTACAAAACGCCGCTATAGGTCATAAAAACGTACTATAGGTTCCTTAAAACGTCGCTATAGGGCTTAATTAGATTTTGAGAAAATCGAGTTTCAAAAGAGGGGCATTTCCCTAATTTGTTTGGAAAATGAGGAATATTGATGTTTTTTTTTTTTGCTCAAAAAGGGCATTTTCCCATTTTGGCCTATGTTTATATTAGGCGGCGGTGTTACATTTATCCTAGGGGTTCAAATGAACCCCCTGAAAACCTTCACCTTAAATTAGTTTTAAACACATTTGAAATAAGCTTAAGTATGATCATTTTAGTGCTATATTTACAATATTTTTACAATAAATTTTACAATAAAGGCTAAGTATCAAGTTTTAACTGATTTTAATCTACACAATTAATATTACTTTTTTATCTGCCATTAACAACTTGCCAATTAGATTTTGTTGTGAAATTTTTGTGACAGTGTTGTACAAGCATTACTACTCTTAAAATATTTAATCTATCTATCTATATATATATATATATATGTAATTATCATTTTACTTAAATGAAATTATTTTTGTTTAGTCTAAACTTAACAAGAAGTGAAATTCTATCTCTCTAACAAGTCCAACTTAAACTCAAACTCATCATTTTTTTTTTAAACAAAATTATTTTTGTTTACTCCAAACTTAACAATGAGTAAAATTCTATCTTTTTAACAAGTCCAACTTAAACTCAAACTCAAACTCAAACGTTGATATTATTATTATTATTGTTGTTGTTATCTCTCTACTTTACTAATGTAATATTTTATAATATGGTGCAAACTTATAGTCATGAATTATTCTTTTGAATGTAACCCAATTTATTTTTTAGTCACATATTTTTTGTTTTTTTTTTTAATAATTTCTAAACTATGAATCATTTAATTCTTTAATATTTTTTAGTCTTTCAAAAGTTGTAATGTCTGAATTTTAAAGTTATTATTTGTCGTATCTGAAATTGTCGGACAAATTTTTTGTAAGTCATTGCACGTTCAAGCAATGAGTTCTTCATCAAATTGTAACACAAACTGAAGTCATATAAGAGCAAATCATGTAATAGTGTAGTTTCTTAATCAATTTAAGATTTATAAAATTATTTTAGTTTATCTCACAAATAGGTAGGTTCCGGTGCATAACACGGGTTAACGATTTTTTTTTTTTTTTTTTTTGGAGAAATAAAAGAAAAAATTTTAAATGTTGATTTTATTATTTAAACAAAGTTCAAAGACTAATGTTTTGTAATTACGTCATTCTAACGCATGCAATTACGTTTATGCCAACTATTCGTAACTTATTAGTCACACAATGGTAGATAAAATCTAATTTGTTGATTTTCTCTCATTTCCCCTCCATCGAATAATCATACACATGTATTGACCAAAACGTTACATAAACCATCCAACCTTTACGAGTCCCAACCATAAAAATCGTTCTATATTCTCTTTCAAAAGCCATCTTTGCATTGTAGTCTTGTTATTGTCCATATGGAACAAAAACCGCACATAGCTCTTCTACCAAGTCCAGGGATGGGACATCTCATCCCTTTTGTAGAGCTTTCCAAGCTACTTCTTCTTCACCACGACTTCCACATCACATGTATCATTCCCGTACTTGGGTCTCCATCCAAAGCCATGAAAGCAGTCCTTCAAGCCCTCCCTACTAGCATAGATCACATCTTTCTTCCTCCAGTGATATTGGAGGAGGAGGAGATCAAAAGCCTAAAGCCTGAAGTCCAAGCTATTCTCACCTTAACTCGTTCACTGCCACCTCTTCGTGATGTATTAAAGTCTACTCGATTTTCTGCTTTTGTAGTCGATCATTTTGGGATTGATGCACTAGATGTTGCTAAGGAACTCAACATCTCACCCTACATTTTCTTCTCCTCAAATGCTTTTGCGTTGTCTCTGGTTTTTCATTTGCCAAAGCTGGACGAGACAGTTTCATGCGAGTATAGGGACCTACCAGAACCAGTAAAACTTCCGGGGTGCATACCTGTTCACGGTCGAGATCTTATAGAACCGGTGCAAGATCGAACAAGTGAGTTGTACAGAATGTTTCTTACCAACACAAAACGGTACCGATTAGCTGAAGGTATTATCGTTAATACCTTCATTGAATTGGAAGGAACTGCTATAAAAGCACTCTTAGAGGAAGAAGCTAAAAATCTCCCACTTTTTCCAATTGGACCGATCCAAAGTGGTTCAAGCAATCAGGTTGACAAGTCAGATTCAGACTGTTTAAGATGGTTGGACAATCAACCACATGGCTCTGTCTTATTTGTTTGTTTTGGGAGTGGTGGAACCCTCTCATATGAACAAACCCCAAATAATGGAATTGAGTGGCCAAAAGTTCATATGGGTTGTAAGAGCCCCAAATAATGGATCCGCTGATGCCACATACCTTAGTGAGCAAACTCTCGACAACAACCCTCTTGCTTTCTTACCAAAAGGGTTCGTAGTGAGGACTAAAGGGCAGGGTCTAGTGGTGCCCTTTTGGGCTCCACAAGCCCAAGTGCTTAGCCATGGCTCCACCGGTGGGTTCTTAACTCATTGTGGTTGGAATTCGATCCTAGAAAGTATCATGCAAGGCATACCATTAATTGCATGGCCACTTTTTGCAGAACAAAAAATGAATGCAGCATTATTAGCTGAGGATCTAAAAGTGGCACTGAGACCAAAAACTAACAAAAATGGTCTAATTGATCGAGAGGAAATTGCAAAAGTTGTAAAGGGTCTCATGGTCGGAGAAGAAGAAAAGAAAGTTCGTAATCGTATGAAAGATATAAAGATCGTTGCTGAGAGAGCACTAAGTGCAGATGGTTCTTCTACAAAGGCACTCTCTGAATTAGCATCCCATTGGAAAAATCATCCTGACTTTTAGACTTAGTACATGATACTTTTCTTGCTTTTCAACTCTATTATTCAATTGTTTTTCTTTATGTTGTCGTTCTTAATTTCTTATTTTGTCACTTTATGATGTATTGCATATTTATATAGGCCTTTATAAGTATAGCGTTTGATTTTTGGAGGTGGTATTAAATTTCTCTTTGGCTCTAATTTATATGTGAAATGACAAAATTTGACACTTACGGGAACGTGGGACTTTTGACTTGTCTGGCTAGCTCCAAAAGCAAAGACAAACTAGTACTGTGGTACGTAAGCATCAACCTAACATTCTTCTTCTTCTTTAACAACAACCAAAAAAAAAAACATTTGTGTAACATGATTAATCATATAGACACTAAAAGATTGATGTTTTGATGTGTACCAAAACGAAATTCTTTGACCAAACGTATGTAATTTATATTAGTAAGCGTTAAAGCACATAAAACCTACTTTCTTCAAAGGCAAATACGCTCGAAGGACAAGATGCCTGGGGATACAACTAAAACAAGGATATCTAAAAGCCGATTTTCCTAAGGTATAGTGTGGACTGCAACAATATTAGAATTTGGAAATACAATTCAACGTATATATTAGAAAAGATTTGCTATTTTGTATACTTAATTTTGTAGCTATCATTATGAGTTTTAGTTAGCTTAACTGGTAAAATTTTAGATAATTGAATAAGAGATATAGATATAAGGTTTAATTTCCACCTAAACCAAATGTTGATTAGTGTCTTGATTTGATAATAAAAACTTATCATCAGAAGTGGAAGCTATTTTGTAGAAAAAAACTGTGTTTTTTTTTTTTATATATATATATATATAATTTTTATTTTGAAAATCTAATTTATAAGTAGATAAAGTAATTTAAAAATTAACAGGAGATGAAACTTTTTTTTAGTGGTCCTATTTTATAGAAAAAAACTGTAATTTTTTTAATTTTATATATATAATTTTTATTTTAAAAATATAATTCATAAGTGGATAAAGTAATTTGAAAATTAATAGTAAAGTAGCCTGATTTTTTAGGCAATTTTTTAGTGAGAGTTAGAGTTGTATTTTTACCAGATTGTTCTGTAGTTTTATTTTTACTTAACCATAAGGGTATAGAAGTACTTTTAAATTAAAAAATGAGGAATCCAAATAGAAAAAACCCCTTAAAGAATATATATATATATATATATATATATATATATTGTAGCTATCATTTAACTAAAAATTAATAACAAAGATATTTGAGAGAGTCAACCCATTATTCTTAATTTTCTTAACAAAAAATGGTGGCCCAACTAAACTAGAGAGGCTTATTAAGCCTTAACCACTCAAACAGAAGCCCATGAGCCCAAAAACAAGGCCATTTGTCCAAAGAAATGAATTAATATGAGCAAGTCCAATGCTCCGTTCATCCAGGTGGCCCATCTAAATATACCTAAGAAGAACCATGAAAACCTAGATCGAGCTCTCTTCCTAGCTTTGGTCAAGTCTGGTGTGAAAGCCTCTTGAATTCGGTTTACTGTTAAAAGAGGCTAACAATAATGTTCAGTCTTTCATGAATCTTGTTCCAACACAGGAACTTCCATAACTTCTAATGATTATCCTTCCGTTTGGTTCATCCAAATATCTCATTTAGTAGTAAACTTTCCTAACTTGTTGCACTCCCATATAATCTGGTCTATAGTTGACCTACTTGAAAGATGAATTTTTCTAATCTCTGACATAGATTTTTTGTCAAAGAAGAAATGTAGCATCATGATGTCCCATTGACATGTTTCTTAGTACCTATTAGGTCACTACAAGTGGATATTGTCTCATGTCCTCTATGTGTTGCTTCCCACCCCCTTCCAAACCCATGAATCATTTTTATCACTTCACCCTCTCGCCCCAACAGAAATTGTTCTATTCTTTGTATTCTTTATACTTGTGCAAAATGCAATGTATATAGTTAGAGAATATTGTAGACAAGTGATAGCATTTGCTTGTAGCTTTGAAAGTCTACATAGCGAAAAAGTAAGCCTTTTAATAGAAATTTGTCTCTATATGAATGGTAAAATTTGCGGAAGACCATTTTGTAAGAAATACACATACAGTCTTTTTAGAGTCCGTTTAATTAGAGGAGTGAAAAAGTGGAAGGGTAGAAAATGAGAAAGGATAAAAAAAAAATTTAGTTTTTTCTCATAATGTTTGATTTGGGGGTGAAATAGTGGAGAGATAGAAAATGTAGTTTATATAAATTTACTTTCATACCTCTACTAGATTTAAAAAAAAAAAAAAAAAGTAACAAATTAGAAGAAAAAAAAAAGGATAAAGCAAAACAAATTAAGCAAACGTAACTTAAATTAATCATTTAGGCACTAAAAGATTGATATGTGCCAAAACGAAATTCTTTGAAAAAACGTAAGTAATTCATATTAATAAGCATTAAAGCACAGACAACCTTCTTTCTTCAAAGGCAACTAAGCTTGAAGGAAAAGATGCCGATTTGGCTAAAATGTGGACTGCAACAATATTAGAGTTGGAAATAAAATTCAATCGTACGTCTTGGAAAAGATCTGCTAATTCTAGACACTTCATTTTTTTTTTTTTTTTTTTTTTTGAGAAACCAGCCCATAAGGCTACTTAATTAAAAAATGAAAAATCCGACAAATAACAGTTATACAGATCTGGAGGAACAGACTCCAACCAAACCTCCACTGGATGAGACAACTTTGCTCTCTTAGCCAAGGCATTAGCTAACGCGTTACCTTGCCTATACACATGAGAGAAAGAACAGCTCTGAAATGAACTAGCTAACATCAAAATGTCATGAATAATATGACCACAAGACGAATGTAAAAAACGGCTATTACTAATAGCTAGAATGGAAGATTCTGAGTCTCCCTCAAAGACAACCTTGCGCAGACCAAGGTCCCTAACGAACAAAGCTGCACGCCTAGCTGCCAAGGTTTCAAGAGTGAAAATAGAGTCAGGAATGGGGATTTGCTCTGCCATAGCTGCAACCACCTCGCCATGCTTGTTCCGCACAGCCACGCCAATACCCGCTGTTCTTAAATCCTCAAATATTGCCCCGTCAAAGTTTGCCTTCACAAATCCCACATCAGGAGGCTTCCAACGGGGTCTCTGTGCACGCACCTTCTTACTAGGACAGCGCCTGACCTGCTGAAACTCCTGGAGATGACGACGCGCCGCACCACCAACCTTATTCAACGGCCAGACCACCTTTCCAATCCTCAATTTATTTCTTCTATTCCATAGAGTCCAGCAAACCATAGCAAAAACTTCAGAATGCAGCGGGGAATAAAACACTAGCTCAACCAAATCTCTAAACGACCTGGCCTTGGAGAATTCAAAAGGCAAAGACGGAAAACACGACTCCCACACTAAACGAATAGTCTCACACGACCAAAGAGCATGTAAAGCAGTTTCGTCACCTACCTGACAGTTACTACAGACCGAGGAGGGAACAATTTTCCGTTTATAAAGATTTAACATGGTTCGGATGGATTCTGTACAAGCCCGCCACAGAAAATATTTCACCTTGTTCGGAATATTTAGCTTCCACAGGCTGGTCCAAAACTTCTTCTGTTCAGTTGTATCTGAAGATGAAGCCAGCTCACTATCATGCGACTCACATAACAGATGATAACCTGACCGAACCTGATACATTCCATTCCGAGATGAAGGCCAAAACAGAAAGTCCTTCTGAGCAAAGTGGCAAACTGGGATAGTTTTAATCAGCTGTGCTTCATGAGGTAAGAAAATCGAGTCCACCAAATATGTGTTCCACCACCGAGAGTCATGGTCAAGTAGTTGGTCCACCGTTGCTTCTTCTGACAGAATAGAAACAGGGGAAAGAATTTTACCCGAATTTGTACCAGGGAGCCAAGAATCTTTAAAAATCCTTACCGAGGACCCATCGCCTATCCTCCAACGAGCACCTAACAAAATTACTTTGCGAGCTTTGAGAATACTCCTCCAAGCATACGACCCCGAACCCGCCTTGGCATCAAAGACGGAGCCCGAAGGGAAATATTTTGCCTTGAACACCCTATAAAATAAGGACTCCGTATCATGGACCAATCTCCAAACCTGCTTAGCTAACATGGCTTCATTAAACTTACCCAACTCTCGAAAACCAAGGCCTCCTTTTGATTTTGGTAGACATAAAATATCCCACTTTTTCCAATGTATTTTTCGACGATCACCCCGTTGACCCCACCAAAATTTTCTTATCATCGCTTCAATATCGTTACATAGCCCAGTAGGAAGTTTAAAACAACTCATAGCAAAAGTGGGGATAGCTTGCACAACCGCTTTCAATAACACCTCCCTACCTGCTTGAGAGAGTAATTTCTCCTTCCACCCCTGAAGTTTCCCCCAAATTCTCTCTTTAATATAATTTAGGCTGGCCCTCTTACTTTTCCCCACGACAGCCGGAAGCCCCAAGTAGCGTTCATATTCCTTAATCTCAGGAACACCAAGCAGGTTTTTAATAGCATTTTTTGACAAGAGAGAAATAGACTGTCCAAAGAATAACGTAGTCTTGCCCAGATTTATCTTTTGCCCTGAAGCCAATTCATACTTCTGTAATATATTTTGGATAGTCTGAACTTCTCTAAGCTCAGCTCTACAAAACAAAAGAGTATCATCTGCAAAAAATAAATGAGATATCCGAGGACCATTACGACACAGGGAAAAGCCTCTAATATCACCCGCTGCCACAGCTTGTTGGATTAATCCATTAAGACCTTTAAACACCAAAAGGAATAAATAAGGAGATAAAGGATCACCCTGTCTAAGACCCCTGGTAGGTGTAATATCACCATGAGGCTCCCCATTAACAAGGATGGAGTAAGAAACGGAACTAATGCAACTGTAAATCAACTGAATCCACCTATCCTCAAACCCCATCATCTCCATAAGCCTACACAAAAATTTCCATTCTACACGGTCTAAGCCTTGCTCATATCAAGCTTCATAGCCATATAACCCGACTTTCCCACCTTCTTATGCTTCATGTGATGGAGAGTCTCGAAAGCCACAAGAATATTATCAGAAATTGCCTTATCAGACTAGAAGGCACTTTGAGAATCAGAAATAATATCTGGCAACAATTTCTTTAACCTATTTGCCACAACCTTAGACACAAGCTTATACATAATATTACATAAAGCAATAGGGCGAAACTTAGAGACATGTTGAGGGCATTTTACTTTAGGAATTAAAGTAATATAAGTATGGTTAAAAGATGGACAAATGGTACCTGAATTAAGTCATGACAAAACAGCTTTCGCCACATCCCCACCAATCTTGTCCCAGTAATGTTGGTAAAAAATAGGAGGCAACCCATCAGGACCAGGAGCTTTTTGTAGTCATCCTTTAACCTAAAATTAGTAACAAAGACATTGGAGAATGTTTCTAAAAAAAAAAAAGATATTGAAGAATGTCAGCCCATTATTCTTTTCTTCATAAAAAAAGGTTGGCTCAACTAAAGTAGAGAGGCCTATTAAGCCTTTTCTGCTCAAACAGAAGCCCATGAGCCCGAAAACTGGGCCATCTGCCCAAGATGTAAGCCCACAACCAAACAATTATAGTAATCTGAGGATTCTGAGAAAGTCCAATGCTCAGGTCATCATGGTGGCCCATCTAAGGATTCCTTGGAAGAACCATGCATGAAAACCCAAACCAAGCTCTCTTCCTCTTTGGTCAAGTCTATATATGAATGGTAAAATTTGCAGGTGTCAGTATAGTTTTTTTAGGCTCCGTTTGAAAGTTTATAATGGAATGTACTTGAGTAAAGGAAAAGAATGAAAAAGAATAGAATAGAATTAAGTAACCTTGATTAGATGTTTTAAAATAGAAAAAATGGAAAGAAATGAAAATGAATGAAATGTAAGTAATCTTGTTTGGGAGTAACATAGAGGGAATATAATATAATCATTTTATGACAATATTACTATTAGACCCTTATTTTAAAATAAAAGGTTGAATATATAGGGGTATTTTGGGAGTTTTAGTAAAAATTCATCAAATCTAATTTTATTTCCTCTCATTCTTACCTATTCCATTTCCTCCCACTTAAACTCCTAAACAAGGAAATGAACTTTACATTCCCTTCATTAAAACTCCCAAACAAGATAAAGGAAGAATGTTCTAAAATTATTCTTTTCATTCCATTTCATTCCTTCCTCCCAAACTAGGCCTTAAACTCCCAAACAAGGGAATGAAAGAATATTCTAAAATGATTCTTTTTATTCATTTCCATTCTATTCTATTTCCTCCTCTCAAACGAGGCCTTAAGTTATGTTTAGTTAAAGGAGTGGAAAAGGAAGAGGAAAAAAAAAAAGAGGAAAGGACAGAAAAGTTTCTAGCTTTCTCTCATGGTGTATGGTTTTAAGGTGAAAAAGTAGAATAACAGAAAATGCAATTTGTATAAATTTACTTTTATACCCATACTAGATAAAAAAAAAAAAAGACAAATTAAAAGAAAATAAAAAGGATAAAGCAAAAAATCAAAACAGATGAAACACAACCAAAAAATAATAAATAAATATAAAAAATCAAGCGAATGAAAAGTATAGAATTGAAATGGAAAATACACTAAAGAATCAAATTTAAAATTATAAAAGAAAAAGAAAAAAGAACAGTTAAGTAACAAAAACGAACATAAAGAAAAAATAAAGCAAAGGAAAAAAAAAAAAAAAAAGATTGCCAAGTATAGAAAAGCGCAAAAAACTAAAGAATGAAATTTATATTTTTTTAAAAAAGGAGCAGCCGAGTAAAACAAAAAAAAAAAAAAAAGTCAAACCAAGAAAACGTAGCACATTTTAGCATCTGTTTTCTTTTTAATTTAGAGAGAAAACATTTTGATAAGCAGGAGAAAAAACATCTAAACTTTGCTGATTTTTTTTTCCTCTCCTCCTTTCAACCAAATACACTAAAAATATTTTCTCTCCGCTTTTCTCTTATTTCTTTTCTATTCTCCCTATTCCACCTCCAACCAAATAAACCTTTAGATTCTAGAAGATTACCATTCTTTTGTATTCATGCATCTTTGTTTTGTACATAAGGAGATGCATTTCATTTGTACATCTCAATGAGTAATAAGATATCGTCTTCCTTTCAATTTCCCTTTTTATTTGTGTATGTGCTTGTTACTAGTATCAGAGGCTCAGAGCCCCTTCCAACTTGTATGTATGCTAAACTAGTATTACTTTTGTGATTTCTGTAAATAAGTGTGAAGTATCTAGATTCTAGCATCATATCCACTACTAAAGAGTTCGCAAGGTAAGCCTGTGCTATATATATATATATATATATATATATATATAATATGTTTTTAAAAAGTCTTTTATATTCTTGAATATCATTATTGTGTATTAATGTAACATTATAACTATTGGACATAGTGGCAGAGCCAAGATATTAGGTTAGGGGTGGCAAGATCAGAAAAGAGTAAAATTAATTTGAAAAAGTATTAATTGATATTAATAACAAAATAAATGGACAACTATAAGCAAATGCAATTGTCATACACATTTAAAATTTGGGTTTGTTAAAAAAACCTTGGGTTTGAGACTGAAAAATGCTAGTGAGGAAAGAAAAAATTGTTAGAAGTAAAAGAGGTGCTATGAGTAGTTCTAAACCATAAATTATTTCACAACTTTTTTTGTCAAAACTCTGACATAGTAGACTGTGAGTAATTAATAAATACTAACACAAAATCACAATTTTTTTTTTCAACAATCACACTTTGCCACGCAACAATTGTAGCAAAAAGTTGTGAAAAATTTTGTGGTCGTCAACTTTTTTGAGGTGCTATAATGACTGGTGAGTGAAAGTAGGTTTTTTTTTTTTTTTTGGTTAAACTCTATTCAGCAAAATAGTGGTGGGGAAGTAGGTTGTACAAGTGGTTTTATTTTATTATAATATTATTATAGAGTGGAACCCATTATTTTTTTTTTTAAAGAGTTGCAGTGGCCCCAAATGTGAAATGGTTTTCCTATGATGAACTAATACACAGTACAATTACAATATGTATTTAAAAAAGCTGATTGTCCTTATGTATGCAAATAAGACCATGTATTACATTATTACATGTAGTAATATTACTTGAGAATTCTTAGGGCATCAGGGGGGCACTACACCACCCCCCCCCCCCCCCCCCCCTCTCTCTCACTCGCCCCCTTCCCTACTCACCTAATTGTAAAACCCGCAAACTTGTATTTTCTTCTTAGCTCATATCTCATTTTATCCTGTTTAAGCTGGAGTTAGGCTAGTGTTTGTCATTAGGGAACTTGGTTTTAGGTATAATGAAGCATATAGATGGTCTTTTACTTTCCCATATATGTCTTAAGTGTTGGGTCTCAAACAATATTATCACCAATATGAATAATTTAAAATAACAATCACACACAAAAATACAAATATTTATAAAAACTCTTTTCTCCTTGAAGAAAAAAGTAACGGGACAAACTCTGAATAATTTCACTATTCTCAAATTAATTACAATAACTCTTGATTATGTTTCACGGCTAAAGAAAAATCTATCTTATTTTTCTTTGCTCTTACACACACTTTCTTAAAGGCTCTACATTTGGCTCTCTTCTTTCTATTTTCTTATCCACACACAGTTCTTTCTTGGCTATCTTTTTTTTTATCTATGCGGCTCTTTCTGAGCAACTCTCTTCTTTCTCTTGTGCAGCTTCCTCTTTCTATGTCTCTTTTTATATGTGGTGCACACAAAATCACATATAAACCTTTTTTTTAATAACCGTAGCCGAAAACCCGTAGTATATACACCTATCCTAATTCAAGTTGAATTAGGATTACTTATACCTAATGGCCACGTGAATAAAAAATACAAGCCCATGTGTGGGCTTAACTTTATGTGGGTTGTACATGTGCACGTGGTGCACCCAAGATTAAGAACTAGCACACAGAGCTTCTTTTCACCATAAAAGAAACGTGATAGCCTTAAAATTTTCTGAGCCATAGTCCCCTCACATTTTTATGGAAGAATACTCTTTCACACTCATTTATATCCATTAGCTCACTCACATTTTAACACGTAAACGTGAATATGAAGAAAAAATATATGAAAGAGTGATCTATTTGAGAGAATCAAAACCCCATTTTTATTCTTGCCTTTCTGATTCCTTTCTTCTCACAATTGAATTTTTTTTTTCAAAGGATTGTATTGGCTTCTTAAAGGTGGACAATAGTGGTTGAGTCACTAATTTAATTAAGCACATAGTGGCTGAGCCACTAGTTTAATTAAAGTTGCGTACTATAGTCAAGGATATAAATTTTTTTCTCCACCCATTTAAATTAGATTACATCTTCTCTTTTAAAATGCTAAAGTATTTTGTTTTCTTGACTTTGAAGCTTTTTCAGAGATAGTTTAGGCTTGGCTTTTAAACATATCTGGATTCTTCTTTTGATAGTGTTCTTCAATAATCTAAAATTCCAACTGATTAATTAAATAAATGCTTTATTTAACTTGAAAATTTTATTATATAAAAAACAAATGCATAGTTTAGATGATTAGTTAACTTATTAATTAAAATAAATTTATTATTTAATCTTCATATTTCCCTATAATATTGACTACCTCAAATTAACTCAATTTTCCTAGAATTCCTAGGTATTCTCCATGGGCGGCGTTATGTTGAGTTCAGGGGGTTTGAACCCCCTGAGCTAGAATGTATTTTTATAATATATAATATTTTTTATATTTTATTTTTGATTTGTCTTCCTAAAATGAAAATTTTAACACCTTGATCTTAAATTTTTTTAAGTTAAGTTGAAATAAGGTTAAATATGATCTTCTTAGCAATCTCTTGGTCTTTTTAAACACACAAAAACAGTCCAACAATAAAAGTAAAAATTTGTTTATCTTAAACCTAAAAAAAAAGCCTATTTAGATCTTAAGTACACATTTGTTTAGTTTACAATTTAAATCATACATTGATACTACAATAAACATATAATTGTCATAAACTAATAGATATATATATATATATATATATATATTGAGATAGATTCAACTTATGGTGTCTGCTCCTAATGATAGCTCTTTATTATCAAATCAAAACATCAATCGGTTTTTTATGTAAGCGGTGATTGAACCCTAGATCTTTTATTCAACAATCAAAAATTTTACCAGTTAAGCTAACTAGAACTCACATAGATAAAAGTATTTTAATTAGTGATAATTAAAGTTCACTTAATAAAAATAATTAATATGTTCATTGTATTAAGAAAAAATATGTCAAATGAACTATAGTTTATTTTTTATTCTTTTGCTAGTACATACTATAGACAAATTTGTAATAAGAAATCTTCACAAATTGCAAGATTCATTTCTAGCCCAAAATAAATCTTCTTGTTGACCCCCCTAAGAAAAAAATCCTAGAGCTACCACTGGTATTCTCATACAATTCTCATCTACCTCCATTAAAAACCTAGGTTTCTACATAAATGCATTATTTAAATAATTAATTATGCACGTTTCTCATAATCTATATATATATATATATATATATATATATAACCGAATACTCTAAAGCTCCCACAATGTTCCATGTCAGCACAATATTTAAAAAATAAAATTAAAAGCAATCATGCGCACGTGAACCCAACACAATATAAAAAAAATAAAAAATAACAAATTTAATACACTTATACGCAGGAAACCCCAAAACTAAAAACCCTAGCCGCATATCCATCTCCTTTGTCTCCACTCCCATCTGAAACAAAATCTTCCCCAGCAACTGTAAGCGATCAAGGCTGGATTTGGAGAAAAACAATGCAACTTTTTGCTACAAATTGCATAAATCTAAACAATATTCTATCTTATAGATGATCTTTACTCTTTGTAGTCACTAATCTACCTTTAAGAAAACTGATAAGGGATGCCCTGAAGGAGTTCATTGGTCTCTCTAGTTTTTTTATTATTGGGAACAAGAGTGGGGTATTTTGTGCTGCTGTAACTCCTGATCTCTAGCAACAAATCCTTTTTGCTCTGCAATTCAAAGCAGGAAACCTCCCAATCATATTTTTTGAAAAACCTCTTTATCACTAGAAAGCTTAGCTCAAAGGATTGCAATCCACTAACCGAGAAGATCATTGCTAGGCTTAACTCTTGGATTGCAATCCTTTTTCATAGGCAAACTACACAATCAACTGGAATTGCACCAGTTAGAGTTTTTACCGCAAATTCTATGCACGTGTCCCTCCATAAATCACCCAAATCCATATTGAGAGGTGATACTGGCTATTGTTTGATACCTGCGATAATTTTGTGCCTTTGGGACTGTTAATGCCTATTCCAGTAATAGTTGTTATAGAAAATTGGATGCATGGATCTGACCATAGATCCATGGAAGGCAAGTCAATTGGAATATCTGGCTCCTCATTGTCTTGGTTCACCTTTTCAACAATTCCAACATGTTACAAAGCCAGCCTTAAGCTAACCATGCTGTTGTGATTGCTAATGAGCCATACCACCAAGAGAAGAAGGAGGTGTATTAGCTCTCTGCCTCTCCATTTTTTCTCATTTCTCACCATCACATCTCTCGAATCAAGGTAAGAATCCCCTCGCTCCTTAATTTGCTTTAATATTATTTTTTATATATTGATCTTTCTCTCCTCTTCAATTGTTCATAGAATTTTGTTAGTTTGTGGCTGCGGGTTTCTTTGGCTGCGTGGTTGGCCTTTGGTTTGCCACCAATAAATAGGGGTTTTCATAAAATTTCTAATTGTGCTTATGGGGCATTGTTTCTATTGCTTTTTAGTATTGCTTTTTGGTGTTTTGGCTGCTTTTAGTTCAAGTGAATTCCATGAGGTGAATTTCATGTAAGATGTAGTTGATATTTTCAATAGAAATTGGATGTGCAAATTTTTTTTTTTTTTTTTGAGAAACAATTGGATGTGCAGTTGACCTCAAGCAGTTGCATACCTATAAATCAGACAATGATGAATTATCATAGCCAATGAGTGAGATGTAATGAATTCTCTGACCACTGGCATTATTGTTAAGTTTTTCTTCTTTTTTGTGAAAATTCATAGATGCAAATATTTGAATAATAAATGTTATTAACTTTCATAGTTTACTTATCAAAAAAAGAAAAGAAGCTTCATGGTGAGATGAAGGAGTTTAGTGGTTCAATTGATACTTTAGTAGAATATATTTTATTCTGCGACAAACAACCAATTTTTTAATTTTTTTTTTTTTTTTGTGAAAGCACAGTTAATTGGAAGAAATTAGATCTTTCATGTTTAATTCAAGCAGTGTCATATGGATATTTGATTTGCCTAGAATTAAGAAGCATGAAAAGGATGGAAATGCAAAGAAATTTTAATTACTTTATCTTATTTGATTGTTGCTAAATTAGAATTTGCTTCATGCTGGAAAATTTACAACCTGAAGAAGTTTTTGAGTATCTTAGTTGTACAAGAAAGGATTTGACCTTTGATCTGATCGAGTTCAAGAAAGATTGTATTTATTTGGATACAACACTTGAGGAGGAAAAGGTTAGTAAAGCAAAGTTAAAATTTTATATTCATCCCTTCTTTTTATTTTGCCATTATTGCTTGCTCAGTCTCCCTCATTGATTAGTTCTTATATTCCTTTATCTTGCTCTAGGAAAAGAAAATAGTAAAGCTTTTGGGTTTTATGTGGATTCCTTAAAAATTATGACTCTATGGCTTACTTTTTCTTGATGTAACTAATGCTGAATATTGTAGTCCTCAATTTTTTTATGCACAAGTCATTAGTCAAAGTTGATTCTTTAGTCAAATTTTTTAAAAAATTTTTATGAATATACCTAATTTGTGCTGAGTAAAAATTCATATTATCGTGACTTCTTTGGCATTTGGATCTTTCTAATAATGACAACAATATTAACAACTAATGCTTAGCCCCAAAGTCAATGGAATTATAGTTTTATGTACCGTCAAGTTCTTCTCCGTAGATGAAAAGGTAGTTTTATTTATATCGTTGATGGTTACATGGTTTGTTTCTGGTGCTAAAAGTTCTTAATTCAATTCCATAATTTTGGGCATGGTTAGTTTTACTTTATGATTTTTAATACTTGGGCTGAATGCCATATAATGTGCTTATTTGTGCATCACATAGATAATAAACGAAAAGTAAATATTGGGGCCCCATCACGTGCTTGTACCATTTGCATGCATATTTCAAAGATGAATTTTTGTGTCTTAGACCCAAATTTGATGTCAATAAGATCTTAGAAACACAAAATTAATTTGCATTCATATTTTGGAGATGCATTTTTGTGTCTTAGATCTTCCTAACTTAATATCGCTAAGATTTTAAAAGCATATTGTTAGGTTCTAAGACTTTATGAACTAATGTATTAGAACTTCAATTTGTATATGTTGGAAAACCATGATTAAAACATTTAGTCTAGGTTTAGACTTGCTCAAAGTTTGGTTTAATGTAAGTTTGGAATCGAGTAATTGTAGGCAATTACTGTTCTATTTTTGCAAGGCTTGATCGATCAAAGAATAGACTCGATCGATTGAAAATCGTGGATTAGGAATTTTCTGTAGATTTTTAAGTCGGCCCAAATAGCAGTTCAAGCCCATTAAGGATTAGGGTTTCAAATATACTTCTCCCACTATATAAAGGAAACCCTAAGCATGTTTTTATAGGCTTCTAGGAGAGAGAAAAGTGTGCCTCTTTTTATGTTTAGAGTTTTGTACCTAAAGCTTTCTAGAGTCTTTTTTTTTGTGTTGTGTGTATGAATCTCTTGTGAGATCTAGAGGTGTTTTGTCTTCATACATACTTAGGATTATCAATATTGAGATTTATGTCTAGAACTTGATGATCATTCAGTTGCTGCATTAAGAGCTTAAAGATATACAAGCAGGAGTGCTTGTGCCTGCTCAGAATTCAAGAAAGAAATAGTTTGTGGACTCGAATCTGTCACGTGGTCATGGTAGTAGGTTTCCTACTCAAGGTAGCAATAGGATGTTAGTGGTCTAAGTCACTATTGTGTGAAATTCAATTATTTCATAGTGGGTTCAATTTTACCTTGAGGATAGTTAGGTTAAATCATCTCCAAGTTTTTTACCGGTTTGGTTTTCCTGTGTTATCATATCGTTGTGTTATTTATTTTTCCGCACTATGTTCAATGATATGATTTATATGTGTTAACCTAGATCTGCATAATTTACCTAAGTTAATCACTTGGCTAAATAACTAGGTTAAACTGGTTATGTTTAAAGGGTATAAAAACGTACAAGTGGTATCAGAGCGGGTTAGCTCTAGTGTTTAGATCTTTTGATCTAAGAGTTGATTCTTGATCCCTATTATCATGGATAATTTGAAGTGTCTTTCTTCTCATGCTTGTGATGATTTGAATAAAAAGGAAATTATTGTTTCTATGGATCTTTTTGATGCTTTTGAAACTCTTTGTAAGGAATTATCTAAATCTTTGAAAGTTGCTAAGAAATTCAAGGAATAGTTAAAAATTTGCTAATCTTGAAAAAGAGGAATTGGTTATTAGATTAGATGAATCTAATAAAAAGAATGAATTTTTAAGAAATCAAATTTCCTCTCAAGATGAGAAGATGAAAAACTTGGAACAAGAGTTAGTTGAATCTAAAGCTGAAATTGAAAATTTAACTAGTACCAAGCTTGCTGTTGATAACAGAAGTGTTTCTATTTCTCTTGAGCCTAAAGCTGAAAAAGTTTATATCCCTCCTTTCAAGAGGAATAATAAAGAAAAGACTTATTTTGTTAGATTAGACAAAGATAAAAGTTCTGATGTAGACACTGAAGTTTCTAAACCTATATCTAAACCTACTGTTAGAGAGCATAATAAATCTGTTTTTGTGCCCACTTATCACCTTTTAGTGTTGTTGGTCATATTAAACCAAATTGTTCTTTGTTGAGGCAAAAACCAAAATATGAGATTAGAGTTGTTGTTAGGAATACTAATGTTCCTATATTTGTTCATGTTTGTCACTTATGTGGCATCTCCAGTCATATTTGTCCTAATTGTCATAAATTGAAATTTAAACATTCTGTATTTCAAACTAGGATATGTAATGATATTTCTCCTGCCATAAGTCCATATAAATTGTTTAATATTCTTTTGAAAAATTTAAGCTTGTTGGCTTGTGAAAGGAATTTGCAAAATTTCAATCTTTCTCAGAAAATTAGTGTAATCCTTCAAATACACTCTGTTTCACATGGATTTTCACCTACAAAGCCAAAGACTCGTGCTATATGGGTGAGAAAAGATTCTCTAAGGTGAGTGTTGTTTACTTGTCCTTAATTTAATTCTTTCAATTAATTGTGGACATGTTTTCTTTTAGTCTTTGGTTTTATTTTCTTAGGTTGTTTTGATTATTCAAAAACCCAAAAGCATTGAAAAATTTCAAAAAGATGAAAGTATTTTATTTTGAGTCTTGCTTTATTTTTCCTGAGAATTAAATGAATTATGATATCTCTCTCTTGATTTAGACATGCTTGACATTGTGGAAAAACTTGAATAGTATGTGTTATATAAGTGCTAAGCTATTTTTTATTTTGTGTGAGTATGTACTAGTTAGTACATGTACTCGATGGTTAATTAAGAAATTGATATTTCTTATTTGTGTACCTTCTATAGCTTAGTTAAGCACTGTCATGCATTGCATTTGCATTTTTAATTATTTAGCGTTATGTGTTCTTTTAGTTTTGGTCATAAATTTTTTTTAAACCAAAATTTTTTTTTTTTTGTGTTTTGTGTTACATATCATGGATTTGTAATCAAGGTTGGCAATATTATCTTTACATAACTTTTTTATGTACTTTGTTTAGCTTGGATAAACTTATTTATTGCACTTTACTAGTTTGAGCTATGTAGTGCATGTTGTGTGAGAGATGTTTATAGTTTTTGATCACTTTGTCTTAATCTTGAAGTCTCATGCCTTTGATTGTTGGACTTGATCTTAATGATAAAGTCATAAATAACCATCTTATCATTGTTTACTAACCAATCATGAACACTTTAGTACATATCGTAAGATTTTGTGCTCGAGAAAGTGTAGCACATGCACAAAAAGAACATAAGGTGTAGCCTCAATTTAAATGATAAAATTGGTGTGTACATTATCCCGGCTAATTCTTAATAAGTTTTTGATCAAATAAAATTGATGTGTACATTATGAGGCAAATAAAAAAACTTACATGATTGCGAGCTTTTATTCTAGGAGATGTGGGAGTTACATGATGTAACTCTTTAAAGGATAGTCTTTCTTAAATTTATGTGATAGATTTTATAGAAATTGTGATTGATTACTATCTACTTATCACCTCACTTGTATCTCAAGCTTTTACTAGTTGCACGCACTTCACAAGTTATTCTTTGCAAAACTTGGTATATGTTATTATGTGTGATCTTGTTGTGGCCATCCAAGATTATGTTTTCTATGGTATTTGATGAAAAATATGTTTAATGGTTGGTAAAAATTATGTTTTTGACGATTCAAAACTTTGTTTTGAAGTTCTGGGTTGAAAACTCATGTTTTTGAAAAAATTTTAAACTCATTCTCATGCATTTCATCTATGAATAACTTGGTTTGAGTGGTTTCTACAAAATCTTTTGCTGTTTTTCAAAAATTTTTTTTTCCAAAATTTCGATCAATCGAACCTACTTTTCGATCAATTGAAAATTTCTAGATTTTTCAAGTCTATGTTCTGCATGACTCGACTGGTATTTGATCGATGCTCGACTAGTTGAAATTGGAAAATTTTCAGTTTTCAAGTTTTTGACCAATTTTTTTTTTTTTTTTTTGCATCATTTATATTTAAGATTCACATGCATTACATTTTTTTTGTATCCATTTTACAGTTTTGTAATCATATCTCTCATTGTATTCACACATAGCATGCATACACTTTGCTAAATTGAATTCTCAACTTGTTTTAAAGAATTGATTGATAAATTTTTGAGTCCTTTGTACATTTTAGTATATGCTATCTTTTTGTGAGCTGCAGAAAATATTTTTCTTAAGGGATATGATGGATAATCAATGCATATATATTTTCTCTACTCATGCAATTGTTTATGGGTCACATAGTGTTAAGTTTGCATATATTGAAAGAGAGAATATTTTTCTTCAATTGAATCCTCATTTTTTTTAGTTTGGTTTGTGTTTTTTTATCCCCACCTCCTATATTTTCCCCAAAACTGTTTTTCCGAAACCTTGTTTTGTTTTTCCTATTTTTATAGGGGGAGAAGCTTGTTTTTAAACTTTGTTGTTCATAAGGGGAGTTGTCTCTATTTTCTATAGAGTTGAATTGTTTTGTGTTCCCTTAATTCTCTATTCTCTATTGCATATATTTTCTATCTACCTTCTAATTGGGTTGTCTTTGTCAATACGTGACAAAAAGGGGGAGAAATAGATGAAATGTCTTTGGGAATCTTGTTTGCTTTGTTTAGGAGAAGTTGACTTTGTTTTTGAAAGGGGGAGAATATAAAAACTTTTTGATGTGTCTAATTTAGGGGAAGAGTTAATTTACTTTTGTTTTTATATTGTGTTTCATATTGGTTTACTTGTATTTTTCACACATGCGTTTATGCGTTTTTTGAGTGTTTTAGAAATATACAGGTTGATTCAGTCGTGCTACTGTCTATACTAGCAACTAATGGATAGTGGTTAGGTTAAATTGTTTTTGGGCATTTTGTAATGGGTTGTTTTGTAACTTTGAGCATTTTTGTTTTGGTATGTGTTTTGTCACGGATTGCCAAATGGGGAGATTGTTAGGTTCTAAGACTTTAGGAACTAATGTATTGAACTTCAATTTATATATGTTGGCAAACCATAATCAAAACATTTAGTCTATTTTTAAACTTGCTCAAAGTTTAGTTTAATGTAAGTTTGGAATCGAGTAAGTGCAAGAAATTACTTTTCTATTTCTGCTAGGCTCAATTGATCGAGAATTGTGGATCAGGAATTTTCTGCAGATTTTTTAGTCGGCCCAAACAGCAATTCAAGCCCATTAAGGATTAGGGTTTTAAATCTACTTCTCCCACTATATAAAGGAAACCCTAAGCATGTTTTTATAGGTTTCTTGAAAAGAGAAGAGTGTGCCTCTTTTTTATGTTTAGGGTTTTGTACCCAAAGCTCTCTAGAGTCTTTTTGTTTATGCTGTGTGTATGAATCTCTTGTGAGATCTAGAGGTGTTTTGCCTTCATACATACTTAGGGTTATCAAGATCGAGATTTATGTCTAGAACTTGATGATTATTTAATTGTTGCATTAAGTGCTTAAAGATATACAAGCGGGAGTGCTTATGCTTGCTGGGAATTCAAGAAAGAAGTAGTTTGTGGACTCGGAGCTATCACGTGGTCGTCGTGGTAAGTTTCCTACTCGAGATAGCAATAGGATATTTGTGGTGTAAGTCATTATTGTGTAAATTTCAATTCTTTCATAATGAATTCAGTTTTACCTTGAAAATAGTTAGGTTAAATCCTCCCTAGGCTTTTTTCTGGTTTGGTTTTCCTACGTTATCATATCGTTGTGTTATTTATTTTTCCGCACTATGTTCAATGATATGATTTGTGTTAACCTAGATCTCCATAATTTACCTAATTTAATCACTTGGCTAAATAACTAGGTTAAACTAGTTGTGTTTAAGGGTCTAAAAACGTACACATATCATTTAGTTTGAATCTCTATATATGTATTTATGTGTATGTGTGTGTGAGTCACAGTACTATAGACAAAGAAAGTGTGTGTAGGAATTTCCACTTTGGGTGGAGGATCAATTGGAGCATTTAATTTTGATGATGAGCAATCATAGGAGAAATTGAATGCTTCAAATGGAAGCACCAAAACCTTGGGGAGAACATAGAGAACTTACCTCAATGAGTTGCAATGTATTGCACACGAGGACGAAGATGTGAGAAAGTTTCAAGTTATCTACTCAGTAAATGATTCAAATATGTGATTATCTTTGGAAGATGATTTTATGTTTTCTAATTGTTTAATTTGTGTTAATTTACAAGATAAAAATGTACTACTATCATCTTATGTTCAAAATGTAATACCAGCTTTTTAATTATTTGTTCATGAATAATCTATAAACACAGATGTTCTAACTTTGTATTAATTAGCTCGAACCACATTACATGCTCGTGTGTTTCAGATATGTACTATTTCTTAGTAGCAATTTTATGGATGCTAAAAACATGTTCTATAAGCTTGAATTTACATGTTTCTTAGTAAAAACTACTCAAATAAGAGATAAATCCTAAACTCATACATTGCACGAGTTAGCAATTAGTCAGAATTAAAAAACCGAAAGAATTTAATTTTCCAATAAATGAATTCAAGATATTCCTATGCATGCATACCTATGATAAGGTCATGAAATAGCCAATTAAATTTGATCATTAATAAAATAATGATCTAGACACCATGCATTTAGAAAACAAAAAGAGACTAATTTTATTGAAATTGCACTATGACTACTCAAAATATGGAATTCATGATCAAGGTCGATCTTGAAATTTTCAAATGTAAATCTATTATTTTTAAGAAGAAGAAGAAATAAAGGGGTTGAAAATGGGGTGTCTATAGCCTATAGGTGCCGATTTTCTTTCTTCTTTTCTTTTTTTTCTTTTTTTTTTTTTTTTAGGAAAAATTAAGACGGAATCTGAAACCGAATTTCTACGAAAACCAAGACTAAAACCGACCGAATCCTTTTGTAAACCAGACCAAACTAGGAATTTTGACTAGTTTGGTTTTTCGATTTACTCTAACAGCCCTTGTAAAGAGGCTTGAATCTTGATGCTAGAACTAGGGATAAGCTTGCAATGGGATTTAATCATCAAAGTAGCAGGAGCCAGGAAAAAGAAACCTAGGAGGACTGCCTTTGCATATGAAGCAACAAATCTTCAAGGGAGAATGATGTTCTTGAGTAGTGCCAGTGGTGGAGCATTTACAACTACTGCAGCAACTCAAGAAGCTCTAGTGGAGGCTGTTGTCAAAGCTTGAGGACTTGGGTTCTGCAGAATTTTATTCATGTGTTGAAGTAAAAGAACAGTTCAAGTTTGTAACTTAAAATGCACCCCTAGTTGGCAAGAAAAAACTATGATTTTTGACATATTAAGCTTACAGCAATAGGGTTTGTGTTGCAAAGCCCTTTTTGTTCCCAGGGCTATCCCAGGTACAGTATGCAGCACAGCTAAATTTGCAACTAGAGTCCATTCACCCAGCAATTGTGTAGTCTTTGTTATCTTTCTCTTTTATTGGTATAAAAAAATAAATAAAAAAAAGAGGGAGCAGCTTGCAAGTGAAGCTCCATGAGCATTTGATCCAAGTGGTTGCAAAGTTTTAGGTTTCTTCTAAGCACGTGTTTCATTTTTGTTAGGTTAAAATAAATTGACCCCAGTTAATTAATTCAATTACCCAAGTTAATTAATTATGTCAAATTACATGCAAATCATAAAGACACTAACAAATCACCAAATAACTAACATGCAGAAGAAAATAAATAATTCGATAATTTGTTGACGAATAAGGAAACCTCTTGCAAGGCAAATGTCACACTAAATGAATTTAAGGTTACCACTTCCAAAAATCTACTAATTAGTAATCATGCAGTTACAAGTATAATGAATCTTACCACTACCTTAGCATATCCCAAAATACCAACTTATAGTTGAATTTTCGCTTTAATACCCAATTGCACAAATCTCCAATAATCAGTGACTATCTCCTTTGCACAGATCACAATACATGACTAACTCCAATAACTTGATCGATTGTTGTTGATTGCAAAGTTCTTGACTCCATAAACGATGAAAATCAGCAAACACTTGGTTACAAAACACTAAGGATACAAATGTAGTAGCTTCACAAAAAGCATATGAGTTCTAGATCTTTGTTTCTATACTTCATGACTTTTAAAATAAGCCTTATATATGACTAGGGTTGTAGAGAGAGAAACCCTAATCATTCAAGTCATCATAAGCTAAAATTCAAATTTAAGAATTTTGAATTCATAGTTCATGATAGATCGAGCTTGTGTTGAGCTTCTCCATTAATCCTTGATAGCAGCTAGTTTCAAGCTTTAATGAAGTAGTTTTTCTTCACTTGTTTCTTGGATAAAACTTCATGTTTTTAATGATACCACATGATATGTTTGAACAACATATTTCTTGATACATTAAATCCAACTTAGATTTACCTAATTATAAGTAAACAACATTTTGTCAAAGAATTAACCAATTACATTAAAAATTGACCCTAACAACTTTAACTATAAGGGTTTAAAGCTATCTTGGGACTTCGATCGCAACTTTTGTCATATGAATCATTCTTTTGATATCTCAACCTGCCTTCATTAACACTCAGGCTAACATACTAGGAATCTGTATTTACCTTTCACAATCTTGGAAAAAGATTTCTAAGTGTACATATGCTCTGATACTATTGTCAAAATTCTATTTTGACAGCTACAAGATCAAAATGCTCTTACATTAGTTGAAAAATACGATTTAGACTTATGCTAAAGATTAGCTGCTCAAATTATGATTCAGTCAAAACAAATGGCACACACAAGAATCTCAATTATAGTTATAACTTAAAAGTTACCAAGTCTAGGGAGATGATTTTCCCACTATTTAAGCTCAAGAAAGTAGATAGCTTTGATATGATAATTATTATTGTCAATATCATACTATACGCAATATGTATCGTATACAAAAAGTTTTGTATCATTAAGATGTATTGGAGGTGTTCATGAATTGTACGATACATAAGTTTGTATTTATGATTTGTATCATATCATAAAATCGTACAATACATAAACATATGGGTTTAAAATAGGATTTTTTTTGGGTTAAAATTTGTACAGTTTTAACAAGTTGTTAAACTTGTTTTAGCACAAAATTAATTGGCAACTTGATTGAGTGCGATAAAATAACATTTTTAGGAGTTTTTTTTTTTTTTTTTTATATAATATTGTTATAAGTCTAATGAGCTAGAATGCCAAGAAAAAATATAAAGAGAAAAATTATTAAAGTAAAAAGAACAATAAGAGGTAGTTAATGTTGATCACAACAAAGAACATGTTAATGAAGAAATTATTTTGCAAGATGATAAACATTTTGATAACATTAATTTAGCTGGAGTTAATTAGGCAAGATGGTAAATATATGATGAAAATAAATTATTATTTTGCCTCATAAGTTATTGACAGGCCACAAACGCGTTGACCCCTTGTGATAACTTAGATTAATTAATTAGCCCAGTTTTTAATTAATCAAATTAACATGCAATATCACGTGGCAGCACAAACAAATCACCAAACTAAGTTATGCAGCGGAAAATAAAGAACACGGTGATTTGTTCACGAATGGGGAAAATCCTTACGGCAAAAACCCCACCGGGTGATTTAAGGTCACCACTCCCGAAACTCCACTATTATCACAACAAGCAGTTACAAGTAAGGAATCCCAGTACCTCACCAACCTACAGTTGATCTCTTACCCCAATACCCAATTGGACTTGTTCTGTAGTGACAGTTTCTCCTTTTGATGCACGGCTCCCAAGTACGTGACTAACCAAATTGATGCGCGGATCCCAGTACGCGGCTTACTCCTTTGCACGAATCCCAATACGTGACTAACTCCACAGCAACCCTTTGATTGTTGTAGTTGATTTGTAGCAGCTTCACATAGAAACACCAATAAGATCTTCAATGTTAGTGCAAGAGACTTTGCTTGGTTACAAAACCCTAAGGCGTACAAGAAACGCAGCAAGAACTCTTTCTTCTGTAGGAGGAGGCTAGGGTTTCAAAAAGAAAACCTTATGAAGCTCTCTAGGGTTAGGTTTTCCTTTTTCCACCTCCTTTTAAATAGGAGCTTAATGGGCTCTCCTATTGCAAATAGGTTTACACAAACCTTGGGTTTTCCTAGTCCAATAAGAATTATACAAACCCATAAACAAATAGCCTTTTAGAATAAAAACATTGCTGGCTATAATCTGAAACCCGTAAGCTCGATCGATCGGGACATCTGTCAAGCTTTAATGAATCTCGACAGATTGAGCTTCTGTCGAGGAGGTATCGAGACCTACAGTTTGCACTTTTTCTTGAGCAGTTCTTGAGTAATCTTCATGTCTTCAATTTAACCACTTGTAATGATCATCTTGAACCTACTTAGATTTACCCAAATACAAGTGAAGTGCGTTTTGTCAAAGGATATGCCAATTACATAAAAATATGTCCCCAACAGTTATATATTATCATTTTTAAATTTAATTAATTTGAATGTGTATGTTATAAACATATGTTATTTTGATTTATGTATTAACCTTGTTATATATTATTAAATAAATTGATAATTATATATATATATATATATATATAATTTTTATTAGGTGTTTATGTATCTTACAATACATATTACGATACGTACATAATACTGATAATCAAAAATCAATTCAGATATGATTGACGATTTAACAACTATGGTGACAACCTCTCTCCTCTCAATATCAAAAATATGGGTTAGTTTTATATTAGAAAATATAAGCTTTTGTTTTATTTTTTTCTAACATTATCCAAAATTTTTCAAGGACTTAATTATTTTTTATAGATGCGACTAGTCACTAATCTCAAATGCACGAAATAATTACAAGATGCAAGCCCATGAGAACAATGACCCCAAAATGTTGATTAAAAGTAATTTTCTCCCTAGACTTACTAATGAAGTTACATCACACTTATAAAACATTGGTGTAAGATTATATGCCATTATTTAAACAATTTTTTGGAGTTTTACGTTCGTAGTTACCTTACACTAGCATATGCAAGTATGTTAAGGCCATTATTTAATTTAAAAAATTTATAATAACCAAAAAAAAAAAAAAAACAAAGACTTGTTGATTTTATTAGAACACTAGTTAGGCTGCACGTACAATGCCTTGCCCTTTGAGTGAGAAAATTTCAGACTTTTTTTTTTTTTTTTTGAAGTAGTATATATGAAATTATGTAATTAAATTTAAAATAGCTATTTAACATATGACTATGTGGTTGGAGAAAAAGAGAGGAAAGTTCATAATCGTATGAAACATATAAAGATCACTGCTGAGAAAGCACTAAGTGCAGATTGTTCTTCTACAAAGGCACTCTCTAAATTAGCATCTTAATGGAAAAATCATCCTGCCTTTTAGTACATAATACTTTTCTTGCATTTCAACTTTATTCTTCAATATTTATTCTTTAAGTTGTTTGTTCTTAATTTCTTATTTTGTAACTTTATTGCATGTTCCATGCCTTTATAATTATATTGTTTGTTTTTTTAGAGATGGTATTAAATTTCTCTTTGGTTCTTAATTTATATATGAAACTAGTCGTTAACTCATGTAATGCATGAGATAGTTAAATTTAAAATCACATCTATTTATAATAACAGAAATAAAACAAATGTGTGATTGCTTTTTAAACATGCACTTCTAAATTCTAATTAACATGGAATATGAGCTTAAAGGAAATCAAGTTTCAATAAGAGCCTAATTAGACCGACAAGAATAAAGTAAAAGAAAAAAAGAGTAGAATATAATAATAATAAAGACAGAATTTTTTTTTTAAAGAAAATTCAAGGCAATAGGACAACATTATGCAAAATCTACATTCAGTTTTGCATCAACAAATCTATACAACTTCATATTACATATAACTTAACCACATTTCTCTATTATAAATTATTACATATAAATTGACCTCATTGCATGAATATATTCTACAGTTAAATGTATTTTGGAGATCAATCACCTAACAATCTTCACCAAGCATCCTCCAAGAGTCTCATCTCTTTTCTTTAAACTTGCATATGAATAATTTTAAGTAAAAAAGTTTCTACCACTGATTTCAAGTAAATAAAAACCACATTTGCCCAAAATCTAAGCATCCTTTTTTACTTTTTGGAGAAGAAAAATCTAAGCAACCTAACTCACCCTACATCTAATTTAAGGTACTACTTTTGGAGTGTATATGTCGGTTTTGCCTTTTGTAGTTGCATACTCTTACTATGCAAAACCAAAAAAAAAAGATCCTAGAATTTCTTATGTTTCAACATCTTATAGCATTGCAAATCATCATACACCATCTAGCATGAGATGTTAATTCAATGAACCAATGTGAAAAAGAGTTGGAAGTCATTGTCTGGGAAACTACCTGAAGCCATCTTGTTCATATATTCATTGCTTGCAAGTCTACAAAATAAAAAAATAAATTTTGTTTTCTTTGCTCTATTTATAGAACTACAATTCAACCAAGCAGAAGAACAAAGACAAAGGCAAACACAAAACTCAAACAATATGATCCATACAGGCTAAGAACTACAATAATTCTTTACATTGAAATGGTAAAGGTTGAGCATGAGAAAATCAATTCCTAGCTCTAAATAATTATAGATATAAACATTTTCAGAACTCTGTTTTAAAAGAATTCAGCTAGAAGAAATTACAGAAGGCTACACGTATAATTCTGTTATGTTTGGTGGCTTGAATAGTGCACGTGAGAGTGCATAGTCCTTGCCTTGGAAGGATTGCATAGTCCTTGCCTTGGAAGGATTTGTAAACCAAGTCCTAGTACTAATAGGACTGTTTTGCCGACAAAGTAAGCAATTCTACTTCTAGGTGGAGTTGTATTTCACTCAATGACAAAAGGCCCACATCTCTATATATATACACTAGTTATGCGGCTATTGGAGGAGTAAGTAAGGAGTGCCGCAATATTAGAATAGGTATTCTCTGGTATTTAGTATAGAGTTCTAAGGCGTGACTTTGTTATAGAGATTTTCAGGTTTCTCTAATCACGTGCTTCTGGTGATTAAGAGCTCTTTGGGTGTATTTGGGACTTGGGATTTGTGAGAGTGTTTTGGGTACTACTTTTGTAATCTCTTCCTTTTGTTAGTGAAACTTTCTCCTTGACACCGCCCGTGGACGTAGGCCAAAAGCCGAACCACGTAAATCTTTGTGTTCCCGTGTGATTATTTGTTTTGTTGTTCTATTTCTATTTTGCATAAACCTAATGTTATTTGGATACACACACAACAAATAGATATTCATGCTTCTACTATTCTCAACAAATTGGTATTAAATCTTCCGCTTTCATAACAAACTGGTATCAGAGCCTTGGGTTCTTTGTTTCACGTTGAGATTGTTCATCAAATCTATATTGTTGTGGTATTGGTTCACTTCGTTTTTGGGTATGGCGACAAAGGTTTCGTCGGCAGCAAAATTTGAGATTGACAAATTCAATGGGAAGAATGATTTTAGTTTATGGCGTGTGAAGATGCGTGCTTTGTTAGTGCAGCAAGGATTGTGGAAAGCACTAAAGGGCAAAGATGCTTTGCCAGCAACGTTATCAGATGAGGAAAAAGAAGATCTCTTGGAACGGGCACATAGTGCAATTCAATTGTCTCTTGCAGATGAGGTTCTAAGAGAAATTGTAGATGAAGATACAGCTGCGGGATTGTGGCTCAAGTTGGAAAGTCGATACATGACCAAGTCTCTCACAAATCGCTTGTATATGAAGCAACGGTTATACACAATTCGAATGAAAGAAGGTACACCTATTTCTGATCATCTTAATGAATTCAATAGAATTGTTATTGATTTGAAAAATATTGAGTGCAAAGTAGAAGATGAAGATCAAGCCTTAATTTTATTATGCTCATTGCCTCCTTCTTTTGATCACTTTGTTGATACCATGTTATATGGTTCTGGGAGAGATTCTATCTCAATTGATGATGTCAAAGATGCATTAAACTCTAAGGAGTTAAAGAAGAAGGTTTCTGAAAATTGGGGTGATAATCATGCTGACGGTCTTGTTGCTAGAGGTAGACCCAATGACAAAGGGTCTAGTAGCAATAGAGGAAAATCTAGGTCAAAGTCTAGATCTAGAAAAGGGAAGTGTCACTACTGTAAAAAGGATGGACACTGGAAAAATGTGTGCAAGTTACTCAAAGAGAAAAAGGAGAAGGCTTCTAATACTACTAATACAGCTAGTGTTGCAGAAGTTAATTCTGAAGGTGAAGATTTAGTTTTAACAGTATCTACTGGTCGCTCTGGTGACGCTTGGATTCTTGATTCAGCTTGCTCCTATCATATGGCTCCCAAAAGAGATTGGTTTACTACCTATCAGTCAATTAGTGGTGGTGAAGTTCTGATGGGAAATAATATGACCTGTAAGGTTGTGGGGATAGGAACTGTGAGAATTAAGATGTATGATGGTATTGTTAGGACTTTGTCTGACGTCCGTCACGTGCCAGATCTAAAGAAAAATCTTTTGTCTTTGGGTATATTCGATTCTCAAGGATATAAATACACCGGTGAAGGTGGAGTTTTGACTATCAGTAAGGGTGCTCTAGTTTTCATTAAAGGAAAAATAGTGAATGGTCTCTATATGCTACAAGGAAGCACAATAGTAGGTTCTGCAGCAATATCTTCATCCTCAGATTCAGACTCAGATAATACTTATTTATGGCATATGAGATTGGGGCATATGAGTGAGGCAGGCATGTCAATATTAAGCAAACGAGGTTTGTTGAATGGTCAGAAAATTGGAAAGCTGGACTTTTGTGAACATTGTGTTTTTGGAAAGCAGTGCAGGGTCAAGTTCAGTATAGCTAATCACAGGACTAAGGGCACAGTAGATTATATCCATTCCGATCTTTGGGGTCCTTCTCCTGTCTGTTCCAAGGGTGGTTACCGATATTTGTTGACTTTCATTGATGACTATTCAAGGAAGGTTTGGGTGTATTTTTTGAAAAATAAGAGTGATGTTTTTGTCACCTTCAAGCAATGGAAGACGCTTATTGAGAAGCAGACTGGTAAAAAGATTAAGCGTTTTAGGACAGATAATGGTTTGGAATTTTGCTCAGGTGAATTCGATGAGTTTTGCAAAAATGAAGGCATAGTGAGACACCGCACTGTTAGAGGAACACCACAGCAGAATGGGGTTGCAGAACGTATGAACAGAACTCTATTGGAGAGGGCTCGTTGTATGCTCTCAAATTCTGGTTTGTCTATGGACTTTTGGGCTGAGGCAATTAATATGGCTTGCTATTTAGTTAATAGGTCTCCATCAACTGCAATTGAATGTAAGACTCCTTTTGAGGTATGGTCTGGTGCTCCTGCTGATTACTCTAATTTGAGAGTATTTGGTTGCCCTGCTTATGCTCATTTGAATGATGGCAAACTTGAGCCAAGGGCAAAGAAGTGCATATTCTTAGGCTATGCATCAGGGACAAAAGGTTATAGATTGTGGTGTAGAGATTCAAAATCCCCTGGATTAATTATCAGCAGAGATGTGAAATTTGATGAGTCTGCTATTCTTGACCAGAAAAAGGAGAGTAATGGGGCAGTAAAAGACCATGGTGTTAGTAAGCAGGTGGAGCTTGAGATTGAAGCTTTGGATAAAGTGCATAATAGCACTTCAGTTCAGCCTATTCGAGATGAGGTGCATGATTCTACTAATGAAGTGGATGCATCACAGCAGCAACAGCAATATAGTATAGCCACTGGTAGAGAGAGGAGACAGATTAGACCACCACAGAGGTTTGCTGAGGCAGATTTGGTTGCTTATGCTTTGTCTGTGGCTGAGATTATTGAGTATCAAGAACCTTCCAATTATCATGAAGCTGTCTCTAGTGAGAATTCGGCTCAATGGAGTATCGCTATGACCGAGGAGATTGAGTCTCTTCATAAGAATCAGACTTGGGAGCTAGTGAAACCACCTAAAGGCCACAAGATTGTTGGTTGCAAGTGGGTCTTCAAGAAAAAGGAAGGAACTATAGGGGTTGAAGCACCGAGGTTCAAGGCACGATTGGTTGCAAAGGGCTACAGTCAAAGAGAAGGTATAGACTTCAAAGAAGTGTTCTCTCCTGTTGTGAGACATAGCTCTATTCGTGTGATGCTTGCTATGGTTGCATTGTTTGACTTGGAATTAGAACAACTTGATGTCAAGACAGCTTTTTTGCATGGTAAGCTTGAAGAACAAATATATATGCATCAACCAGAAGGTTTTGTGATCCAAGGAAAAGAAGACCATGTTTGTTTATTAAAAAAATCATTATATGGTTTGAAGCAATCTCCAACGCAGTGGTATAAGCGGTTTGATACCTTCATGATTGGGCATGGTTACTTAAGAAGTGACTATGATAGTTGTGTGTATCATAGGAAGCTCTCAGATGGTTCTTTTGTCTACTTGTTGCTATACGTTGATGATATGCTCATTGCAGCTAAGAATCTGATAGAGGTAAACAAGCTAAAAACTTTGCTTAGTGGTGAATTTGAGATGAAAGATTTGGGTGCAGCTAAGAAGATTTTGGGAATGGAGATTCATAGAGATCGACAAGCTGGCAAGTTATTTCTGTCACAAAAGAATTATATTGAGAAAGTACTTGAACGTTTCGATATGCAGCAATCTAAGCCAGTGAGTACTCCATTAGCAGCACATTTTAAGCTTTCAGCGGCTTTGTCACCAAAGTCTAAGGAGGAAAAGGAGTACATGTCTCATGTACCTTATTCTAGTGCAGTGGGTAGCATAATGTATGCTATGGTATGCACTCGTCCAGATATTTCACATGCAGTTAGTGTGGTTAGTAGATATATGGGTAATCCTGGTAAAGAACATTGGCAAGCTGTGAAATGGATTCTTCAATATTTAAGAGGTACTGCAAACATTGGTTTGGTATATGACAGGGCTTCTACTGATAGTGGCAATGTTATTGGATTTGTTGATTCTGATTTTGCTGGTGATTTGGATAAGAGGAAATCTCTGACAGGTTATGTCTTCACATTATCTGGTAGTGTCATCAGTTGGAAAGCAACGTTACAATCAACAGTTGCTTTGTCTACTACAGAGGCAGAGTATATGGCAGCAACAGAGGCAGTGAAGGAAGCTATTTGGTTGAAGGGTTTGGTTGGTGATCTGGGTTTACAACAAGATGATTCTGTTGTATTTTGTGATAATCAGAGTACCATACATTTGACTAAAAATCCGATGTATCATGAGAGATCTAAACACATTGCTGTCAAATATAACTTCATTCGTGAGACTGTATCTGAAGGCATAGTTGCAGTTAGAAAGGTTGCTACAGCAGACAATCCAGCAGATATGATGACCAAGCCAGTTCCTTTGCACAAGTTCAAGCATTGCTTGGACTTGATTGGCATTTGCAGTTTGTGATGGCCCTTAGGGGTTTTTGGTGTTGGCGGTGGAGAAGTTTCATTTGTGGGGCTTGACCAAATTCAAGCCAAGGTGGAGATTTGTTATGTTTGGTGGCTTGAATAGTGCACGTGAGAGTGCATAGTCCTTGCCTTGGAAGGATTGCATAGTCCTTGCCTTGGAAGGATTTGTAAACCAAGTCCTAATACTAATAGGACTGTTTTGCCGACAAAGTAAGCAATTCTACTTCTAGGTGGAGTTGTATTTCACTCAATGACAAAAGGCCCACATCTCTATATATATACACTAGTTATGCGGCTATTGGAGGAGTAAGTAAGGAGTGCCGCAATATTAGAATAGGTATTCTCTGGTATTTAGTATAGAGTTCTAAGGCGTGACTTTGTTATAGAGATTTTCAGGTTTCTCTAGTCACGTGCTTCTGGTGATTAAGAGCTCTTTGGGTGTATTTGGGACTTGGGATTTGTGAGAGTGTTTTGGGTACTACTTTTGTAATCTCTTCCTTTTGTTAGTGAAACTTTCTCCTTGACACCGCCCGTGGACGTAGGCCAAAAGCCGAACCACGTAAATCTTTGTGTTCCCGTGTGATTATTTGTTTTGTTGTTCTATTTCTATTTTGCATAAACCCAATGTTATTTGGATACACACACAACAAATAGATATTCATGCTTCTACTATTCTCAACAAATTGGTATTAAATCTTCCGCTTTCACAACAAATTCCTATGTCAATATTTGTTGTTCAAAGTGTAACTTGATCTAAAATATAACTCGGTTAAATATGATTATAAAGGATGAGCATGGTATTAGAAATTATTTTAAAATAAGTAAGATTGCTGAATTAAGTAATTTCTACTCGACTCAAGATGTACTGGCAATATTTCAAGAACAGAAAAGCTATTGTCATTCATCTCTATGAAGGTTTATAAGATGCAAAGATAAAGTTCTACACAAAACGAATGCAACCCAAACAGGCAAAAACAAAGTCAATTCTAATTCAAGAGTTTTATCCAATAATTTCAAGAATCTATTTTCCACCTTTCTTAGTCTCTTCTCTTTCCTCAACTTCTTCAAGCTACATGATTATTCATCAAATTTGTATCATCAAGTATAACACCAAATTATACCAATTCATCCAAAGATTTACAATATAAAACCAAACACTCTTAATATCAATAAATTTCCTAAAAGTGCTTGAAATCTTACATTTTGCCAATGACCTGTAGGTCTACTAACACTTAAGATGTATTTAAAAAAATTTCTATTCCCTTTTCTTTTATATAAATAAAAAAATCTATTATTTTGACAATGAAGAGAAATCCTTTGATATCTTTGGCTTTGAAAACAAATAAAAAATTTAGAAAAAGAAAATAATCAGAGGAAGCAAAAGTCACAAATTGAAAGCTTAAGGGGAAGAGGGAGAGTGACAAACATAGCAATGTGATTTGCTGATGAAGGGAACAATTTGAATCTCCTTTTACAATTAATGAAAATCATACAACTGTTGTTATACTTGTAGACACCCCATTTTACAACTTGCATTTAACCAACAGGTAGATCTTTAGATTTGTGATACAAAACAAATCTTGATGCTCTAACGATCATAATAGTATGTCATGGGCTTTGATCGAATCACCTAATCAAAAGTTATCATACAAACAATTTTCAATGATCATGGCTTCCTACACGATGGGCCCGATCACGTCCTATTTTAAACACTTAATTTTGATTAGTTCTCACAAGAATTAATTTAAAATTAATTAAATGTGATTTTTTATTGGATTTCATTTTATTTCTTTTTTCTTTTAAGAAATAATAAAAAATATTTCTTTTATGGCATCTTATCTGCTTTTTTTTTTTAATAAAATAAAAAGAAATTGGAGAGAGATATGATCCATGAAAAAATTCAAAAAAAATTCAAAAAAAAGTCCTCAAAAGAACGTTATTATTCTCAACAGTAACTTGAATTGTATTTTTGGCCGGGAAAACGTTGAAATTTGGTTTTCTCTATTTTTGAAAAAGTTGTAGGGAATTGAATTTCCTTTCAAAAGGCACCAATCTTGAATCAATTGGAATTTTGTAAATTTTGTTACAAAATTGATGTAAATTGTTATATATATTAATACAATAGAAGCATTTTTTTTTTTTTATAGTGAAGGTTTTCTTATTTTTTTCATTTAAATTAAATAACTGGCAACTTCATGTAAAACTCTCGATCTAGGGGAGAGTATATATTACAGTGAATTCGACATTTTGATCATCACAATCCCACTTGTTCGCACGGGTTAGGCCTAGTTTGAGAAAAATTTGGCGGACTGGGGTTGCAGTCGCTCACAATACTTAAAACCAAGCATTATACAAACCAAACCAAATTGAATAAAAATCAGGATGAAAGATTACATCCATATCTTTTTAATTTTCTTTCTTTGGAAAATCAAAATAGTAATGCATCAAAACCCAATCATCACCAAGATGATAGAACTTGTAGGCTATACAATTAGTACTACAAATCATATATCCCAAGAGTTTGGACTTTTTTCCACAAAATCAATTATCACAAATAAGATTTTGTCATATTTTCCTATTCAAATCACGGTTTCACACATATTTTATAGTGCGGGCCCAGTCAAGCTATTAGCTAATAACACCTTAACTAATAGTTCATAAGCACTATCTAACACTTCATAAGATCATGAATTTGAAACACAAAATTTATACAATATAAATATATTAAAACTAAATAAAATTCACCAACATTCTACTTTTTCATAATGGAAAACTTATCTGTATCAGCCACTGCAGTTGGCTTTGATGCTCCAACAACCATTATATACCCTCAGGACATCATTCCAAATTTAGAGTTTAGAGCAAATAGCTAATTATTTACAAAGGGTCAGAACAATCTCATAAAATCACACCAATACATTAAAATATATAGATAAAGAAATAAAGAAATAAAAAGACTACATATTATTATTGACCACTCATCTAGCTTGGAAGAATAGCATCAAATCTGTCCACTCCAAACATCCCAAAATTGGATAGAGTGGAAGTCCCTGCAAATAATTCTAACATAACTTAGTGCTATTTGTTCTAAAAAATATTTAAGTATAAATCAACCTCAAATTCTAATGATTGTGGCTGCAGCTTATCAGCCACAGCCTCAATTCTCCCTTTCTCTTTTTTTGTTTTTTTTTTTTTTCTTTTTGTTGGAAATAAAGCACTTTGAAGAAGTCAAAAATATGCAAAATTAAACAAAGCAAGCAAGGAAAAAAATTTAAACCATGCGTAGGAGTACAAAGCAAGCAAGAAAGAAAATTTAACCTATAAACAATATGTACAAAATTTGTTGTATATCAAAGTAAATGACATATTAGTCATTCATGGAGTCACACAAGTAGTTAAGTTGTTTACAATCACAAAATAAATTAATTGTCATATGTAGAGGAAGAATCATGCTCTATAGACTATAATTATAAAATTATATACTAATTTAAGTCATCAAGAATATGCCAATCTGTTTGTTCATATTGAAGAATAATTGTACAAGTATCACTGGAATTTGATAATTTCAATTATTGGGGTCATTGCTCTCTCTTTCGTATTTCAATAATTCAATTAAAACTACATCTACTAACCGTATCTTTTGTGAGAATATAGCTAGTGTTTATAACTCATAAATTAATGTTGTTCTCTCTCTCTCTCTCTCTCTGTTCTTTTTTCTTTTCTTTTCTTTTCTTTTCTTTTATTAAGTTAAGGTAGATTTTCATTTGTGATTGAGGTTTTCTTTTTTAAGTTTGGAAGGAGAGGGAAACAAGGGGAGTAGAGTAGTTTTGGCTTAATCTTCGTCTTCTTTAGTTTTGTTTACAATTGGTTTTCTTTTGAGTGTTTGGGTCTACATATTTATAACCAAATTATTAATTTCATCAAAAATTGATTTTTAACAGCCATGGTATAAGTATATGACAGGCCACAAATGCGTTGACCCCTTGTGATAATTTAGATTAATTAATTAGCCCAGTTTTTAATTAATCAAATTAACATGCAATATCACGTGGTAGCACAAACAAATCACCAAAACTAAGTTATGCAGCGGAAAATAAATAACACGGTGATTTGTTCACGAATGGGGAAAACCCTTACGGCAAAAACCCCACCGGGTGATTTAAGGTCACCACTCCCGAAACTCCACTATTATCACAACAAGCAGTTACAAGTAAGGAATCCCAAGTACCTCACCAACCTACAGTTGAACTCTTACCCCAATACCCAATTGGACTTGTTCTGTAGTGACAGTTTCTCCTTTCAATGCATGGCTCCCAAGTACGTGACTAACCAGATGCGCGGATCCCAGTACGCGACTTCAAATACCAACTATAGAGAAAGAGAGTTGGCTGCAAAGTTCTTCAAATCATCAAGGATGAACTAGGGCACGAACTTTGTCTGTCAGATCACCAATTGCATGAACACCAAGTTCTCAATGAATGTGCAACTTGTATCTTGTGATCTCTTTGTTTGACGGCCCTTAAAATAATCCTTTTATATGTCTAGGGTTAGGAGAAAAGAAGTCCTAAAGACACACTCACGGATTAGACTTGAAACAGACCTGGAAATCTGTTTTCTTTAATTCTCGACAGATAGAGGTGTCGAGAGGTGTCGAGACAGCTGTCGAGGCTCGGGCAAAACAGCTTCTTTAAAGCTTGATAGATGTATCTGTCAAGGTATGTGTCGAGCTTTAAAAACTTGCACTTCCTTGCTTGTTTCTTGGACAGACTTTGACGGCTTCAACACTTAACCTTGAACCACTGTTTCTTGAAGTGTTAAACTCATCCTAAATCTACCCAATTACAAGTAAAGTGCGTTTTGTCTAAGGATAAGCCAATTACATAACATAGCGACATATGTTCACAGACTTGAACTACATATGTCCTAATAATATAAATACTCAGATTTATGATTATATATCAAATTTGAAAGGAATTTCATAACATATATCATGCAACACCAAAAGAACATGTAATTTTAGATTTATATAAATATTACCAAAATTAATTTTTACAACCATAGTTTAGCTATGCTATGTTAACATATAGTTTGTTTTGAATTAACCCATTGCAACACCAAAAGAACACCTACAAAATAGGTTAATTCAAAACAACCCAAAAAGATGATTCAAGGGAAAAACACTTACCGTTTCATCTCATTTAGCAATTAAGTTCCCAACAACTAGGCTCATTGGCACAGAATATTGGCCAACAGTTTTGACAACCTAGAAACTAAAATCCTGCATCTTGACTAAACAATGAGAAACACAGCATGAGAGCCAAGATATATATAAAAATTAAAATTAAAAAACCAAATTATAATGAGACCAAAGATCTAACAACCTTTTTTTTTTTTTTTGGCTAATAGTAGAGAGAGAGACCATCCCTTTAGAACCAAACACAATCCTGAACAATTATAATGAGACCTAAGATCTAAAAAACCTTTTTTTTTTTTCCATTCTCTTTTCAATCAGTTTCTCACCAAACAAAGAACCTGCATTAGATATGATAGGCCAAGAAAGTATTGACCCCTTAGGTCAATTAACCAATCAATTAGCTAGTAAATTAATTATGTCAACTTAACGTGCAATACGTATGGTAGCATAAACAAATCATCAAATAACTAAATATAGCAGAAATTAAATTTGACACAGGTGATTTGTTTACGAATGGGGAAAACAACTGACGCAAAACTCTATCTGGTGAATTTAAGGTCACCACTCCCTAGAATCCACTATTATCAAAACAAGCGGTTACAAGTAAAGGAATCTCAGTACCTTATACCAACCTACAGTTGAACTCTTACCTCAATACACAGATACACAGTTGGACTTGTAATGTAGTGATAATCTCTCATTTCAATGCACGGCTCCCAATACGTGACTAATCAATTGATGCATGGATCTAAGTACGTGACTAACACACTAACTTGAGAATGATGTTGGCTGCAAAGTTCTTCAGTTTATCCACACGATGAAGATCAAAAAGCTCCTTGGTTACAAAACCCTTGGCACAAAGATGCAGTAGCTTCTTCAATGAAAAGATGAATTAGGGCAAATTGTCTCTGGTCACACAATGCACGAATAATCACTTTGCATCAAGTTGCATCTCTTGTGACAGTCCTTAAAATAATCATTAAAAAACCCGACACAAATAACTTGGATATGCGTGAAAAACAAATCTGAAAATCTGATTTTCATAAATCTCGATAGATAGATTATTTGTCGAACTGCTATCGAGCATCGGGCTAAAACTACATTTTAAACCTCGATAGATACAATCTATCAAGCTATCTATCGAGCTTTAATGAACAACACTTCTTTACTTGATTCTTGGACAGATTTGCATGACTTCAATACTTGGACTTGAACTCTTATTCCTTGAAGTATTAAACACATCATAGATCTATCCAATTACAAGTAAAGTGCATTTTGTCAAAGGATTAGCCAATTCTAAATGACATATGTTCATAACAAGTTCCACATATGTCCTAACAAGATAATTAAAAAAAAAAAACAATTAATTTAGACAGTGGACCTTTGGGCTTGCTTGGCACTTTGCTGGCCAACGTTGCTGTAAAGCGTAGTCTTGCTTCTACAAATAGGAAAGAATTTTAACTACCCATGGAATCAAAACGTTGTTTTTGTAATATAGTATAGTCAATTGGCTTTTGAGAACCGGGCTAGATTTTAAGGAAATTCACCCCTTGAAGATATTCCCACATAGATTAGAAGAAGAAGAAAGAAAAACTAATTTCAACCACAAATTTAAGAGTATCTTAATATTAAAAATAAATAAATTAAAAAAAAAAAAAAGAGAAAAAACAATAGTAATTTATGAATAACACACTTGGTTATATCCTCACAAAAGGATAAAATTAGGAGAAAGAGTTTTGATTGAAATTAACAAAACCTACTACAGGCTCCAAACCTATCAATCTATGCTAATAATTCAAAAGAAAAACAATCCCAAATATAACCCTAAATCATATTTAATGAGCAAATTTATAAAACAACACACATTTGCTGGTTGATTCAAATATGTGTAACCAGTTATATTATTGCTAAGGTTTATCAAACTAAATCCTAGAGATCAATAATAATAATAAAAAATTAGCAAATAGAAAAGGCATAACCTTGATTTGATTTCTTAGATGTAGCAACTAGAGAAGGAGTGCTAAAGAAAGAGAAAGTATGAATGGCTGAAACCGTAGCTCGAGAAGGAGAAGTGTGGCTAGTAGGGTTTTGTTCTGAAAAACAAACGTGCGTTATGTAGTAAAAAAAAAAAAAAAAAAAAAAAAAAAAAAAAAAGGTTAAATAGTTAGAAGATTATGAGCTTATAATATATTGAAACCCAAAAAAAAAAAAAAAAAAAAAAAAGTGATTAGTGATTACACAATAAATAAATATAAGAAAAAAAATTCAATTTTTTACGCGTAGACATTTATCATGGATTTGGATGTGAAGACAGTTTTATTTTTATGAGGATCATCGAAAACTACATGTATGAAGTATGAACTCATTAGATACACTACTGACATCAAACCAAAAAATTATGTGACTTGTCTAGCTAGCTCCAATCCAATAGAAAAGAGGAAATCGTACACTGGTACGTAAGCATCAACGTAAGTAGGTAACATTCCTCTTCCTTTTGTTTTTTTTCACAAAAAATCATTTACGTAACTTTGTTAATCATTTAGACACTAAAAGATTGATAACAAAGATATTGGAGAAGGTCAGCCCATTATTATTTTCTTTATAAAAATGGTGGCCCAACTATACTAGAGATGCTCAAACAGAAGCCCATGAGCCCAAAAACAAGGCCAATTGTCCAAGATGTAAGCCCACGACCAAACAAATGATAGCAATCAGCGCAAGAAACCCAATCATACTGGAAGCAAGAAACAACACAAAACCTCAATGGTTTTCTCATTTTTGTGGTGGAGCTGTGCATACACACCCAAATTGTTTTAAGTTGCAAGCTTCAAAGTAAGCAACCAAACAAAAAGTGTATGTACCAAAAGTACAAGATCTTATGACACTTATTCATGAATTGGTAAGGCTCTTAACCTTTATGCCAATACAGGAGCTAAATTTAAGTTTAGCTCATCTAGAAACTCCAATACCAATTTTGCATCTAAGAGAGTGCATATGCAAAAGATTCAGTCTTAGGGTGTCTGTTCCTTGTGCTTAATCTTTCAATCCCTTATGACCAAAATGTTTTTCATTAAGATTTTTCCTTGCATTACATGCATGCATTTCACTCTAGGTTTGTTCATGATGTTTTTTATTTATTTTTTTTAAATTTAAAAAATAGAAAACAATTTTTATTTTTTTTGTATTACACATCTTCAAGTGTGTAATTAAGGTTGGCCGATGAAATATGTATTTCATGACTTTGTACCTTGTTTAGCTATGATAAGCTATTTTTCTGTACTTTACTAGTTTGTGCTATGTAATACTTAAATTGTGTGAGTTGTTTATGGTTTTTAAACACATGCTCTTGATTTGATGTCACATTCTTTTGAATGTAAGGACTAAAAAATTCTAGACGAAAAGCATATATAACCATCGCACCACTATTACTCGCCAATCATGAACACTTGTGTGCAAATTACAAAAGTTGTGCTTGATAAGGTGTAGCACTTGAACAGCAAGATTAAACGAGGTGTTGATTGTAAAAAGAATGTGAAAATCAAAGGAAAAAAAAAAATACTTTTACATGATTGTAAGCTTGTTTTCTAGGAGATGTGGGAGTTATATGATGTAATTCTTTAGGTGATAATTACTTTCAAACTTATGTGATTGATGATGTAGAAACAGTGTTTAATTACTATCTGCATGTCACCTTTTATGTATCTCATACACTTACTATTTTCACACACCACACGCATATCTTTGTTAAACACTATACATGTGATTCTGTGTTAATTAATGTGGCTATCCAAAATTGTGCTTCTTGAAATGTTTAATACTCTTTTTGAGGTTTGTGTATAAATTTTTGAGGAGAAAATTTTTGGATCTTGACTAAAATTGATTTGATTAAAGGGAAAGTATTTTTGAAAACATTTGGAATCATTGACTTGCATTTCATATCATAAAATCTGCTTTAAAAGTGTTTTTGCAAAAATTTCCAATTTTTCAAAATTTTCTAATTGTCTCGATTGATCGCAACTGTTTTCTGTCTGATCAAGAAAATGCAGTTTTTAGGCTAAACTCTCGACCTGACTCGATTCTTGCTCTGATTCTTTTTTTATCAGTCGAACTTGTTTTTAAAACATTTTCAATTCCTAGCTTGATCCCTCCTGACCGATCAAAAATCATTTTCACTAAAAAATATAAGGAATCTGAACACTATTCTTAATTGTTTTTGTTTAAATTACGTTCATTCATGCATTTACATCAAATGTTTCAAAATTTTCAAACCAAAGGATTTTTGGGGATTTATATATATATATATATATATATGTGTGTGTGTGTGTGTGTGTGTGTGTGTGTGTGTGTGTGTTTTTGGTTGTTTTGATCCAAATTTTTGGATGGGCTTTTGTTCATGCATCATTTAAATATGATTCCCTTTCAAAAATTTCATGATTTCTACAAAATTTTGAAATAAGGGTTTATGTGTTCTTGAGAAATTGAGGATCTAAATTGATTGAAATTGGCTTGTGATATTGTTTAATTTGAGTAATTATAACATGTTTTATAGCTATTGTGTTGTGCAATTGACCAATATACGGATTTTTAGAAAATTAGGGTTTAAAAATTGTGGATTTCACTTATTTTTTAATTTTCTTGGTCAATTTTCAAAATTGAGATAAAATTGAATTGGTTTTGTGCATTAGATCATGCATCATATGTGTCTCTATATCATGCATCATATAGATTTTTGAAAATTCTCTCAATATTGTGCTCTAGTTCTATTTAAAGTAGTCTGCCCTTGGTTTTTGTTTCTGTTGTTGGTTTTTCTTTTGCTTTAAATCTTAGATACGGCTCCTAAGGTTGGTAGAAAATTTAAAACCAAAGCCAATAGAACCACAGCATCCTCTTCTGCCCCTACTCTAGTTGATAGGATTGGGTTTCCTATAACTAGTTCTGAGGAAATTTTTGAGACTTTAACCAAGTATAGGTCTATTTGGGGGGATAGACAAATTGTTCTAAATGAATTAGATGATTCAATTCGTAGGAGTCTAGTGTCTTGAAACTGGGTTTCCTTATGTGATGTTTCTTTTCCCCCTCCTATTGCCTTGATTAGAGAATTCTACTCGAATCTCTCTGTTTATTCTGAGGATACAGGTGATCACTATTTGGCTACTTGGATTAGAGGTAAAAAGTTTAAGATAACTAAGCATACAGTTTCTAAAGCTCTTGGTGTACCTCTAGTACATAGACCTACATACCCATACACTAAGTCTCCACCTAAAGATGATGTGATGTCTTTACTCTGTGGGAGATCAATCACTTTGGGATATGAACCTAGGATAAACTCAAGTAAGTTTACTAAGCTTAACTATCTTTTCTTTAGGATAGCTTGTCACAACATCTTCCCTATTTCTCACATTCACACCATACCTTTAGACAAATGTGCTTTTCTTTATGCCTTTATCACAGATGGGTCCATGTGTTTTCCTTTCCTATTCATTCAGACCATTGTTGAGGTTTTTAGGAGTAAATCTAAAGCACACAAGCTGTTCTTTCTAGTGTTTACCTATATGGTGTTGACCTTTCTAGGGTTAGAAGACTTTCTTGCTCTAGAATTAGTTCATATCACTGCCCCTATATGAGCCACATTTTTTAGACAGCGACAGGCTCAGATGAAGAGAACTAAACCAAGAACTAGGACTTCAAAGTGACCAAGTAGGGAAGCTTCTATTGCTGCTTCTACTTCTAGTGATCAGCCTGTTGCTAAGGAGATCAATGTGGATCATATTGCTGTTATGGACCCTACTGGTGATGCTAAGACTGTTGATCCTACAGTTACTCCACATCTCTCACTGTCATGATGGAGACTTTTGTGACCACTCAAACAGCTCATGGACAGCTTATTGATGAGCTACTCACTGAGGTTTTTGCCTTGAGAGCCTCTGATTGTTGATGGTTACCTTTCGTAATAAGTAACAAAAAAGGAGAGTAGATTTAGATATTGTTCTAGTACTTAAGGAGAGAGTTAGAGTGTTTTTGTATTAGGGGGAGTAGTCTAGTTGATGATGTCATGTTTTTTTTTTCTTTTTTTCTTTTTTTTTTAAGTATATGGTACATCAAGGTTCTTGTTTCACAAACATTGATGGTTTATGATTTACTATGACGGTTTATTTGATGATTATTCATTTAATATATCTATATATCTTTCATGTTTTGTGAATTCAAGTTCAGTTTTTAAATTTTGGATTTGTACTGTAATTTTCACACTTGTTTATGGTTTGTTTTGAGTGTTTTAGAAATTTACAGATTAATTCTTTCTCAACTGCTGTCTATTCTAGCAACTAATAGTTAGTGGATTATGATGGAATTGTATTTGGGTAACACTTTGTAAGTTGGGCTAATGAATTGAGCAATTCATATATATGTGTGTTTTGTCACGAATTGCCAAATGGGGAGATTGCTAGGTTCTAGAGGTTTATGATTAAATGTTTAGAGTCTCAATTTGTATATGTTGTCAAACCGAGAACAGAAACATATCTAGAGTAAGTGTTAGACATTGCTCAAAGTATTTCAAGTCAAGTCTCAAGAATATTCAAGCTGAAGGAAAAAAGAGTCATTTTTTGTGAAGCTTGATCAATCAAAAGTTACTACTGGAGGCAGTAATAGATTTGGGGTTAATTTTTTGTAAAAACTTCAATTCTCTTATAGTGGATTTGTTTTATCTTAATAGCTAGATCAAATTCTCCTCAGTTTTTTACCTTGACATGGTTTGTTTCATTGGTTTTCTTAGGTGATCATATCGAAGTGTTTTTTTTTTTTTTTTCCCATTGTTATGCATTGTATGATCTCTCTTTATTTAACCTAGATCTCATAATTAACCTAAGTAATTACTTGGCTAATATATTAGGTTAAACAATCTGCTTTAAGGGGTCTAAACAAACAAACACAGTAGATTTGAGTTAAGTTTTAGATCTCTATAAACTAGATTGTTTAACCTAATTAATTAACCAAGTGAATACTTAGGTTTATTATTCAGATCTAGGTTAAAACAAAACAATCATATCATGTATAGTAATGGAAAAGTAAATAACACAACGAAAACTAAAAAACCTGGGGAAGATTTAACCTAACTATTCTCAAGGTAAAAAGCAAATTCACTATAAAGAATCGTAGTTTACAATAAAGCTTAGACCACTTACATTATATTGCTACCACATGTAGAACTTACTAATACAACCATGTGCAAGCTCCAAATTCACGGTCTCCTTGTTTATTAGGCCTTTGCAACACAAACACCTACACTTGTTATTTTGAGACTCCACTCAAAAGTTTAAGATTTTTTGGAAAGTTCTTTATGTGACAATTGAAGCAACCATCGAGTTCTTGATGTGAATCTTGATCTTGATAACTCTATGTGTGTGTATAAAGGTAAACACCTCTCAGATCTCACGAAGGTTCAACACACAATTCAACAAAGACCTTGGAGAGCTTTTGGATACAAAACCCTGAATCTACAAAAGAGATACACTCTTCTCTCTTTGCAAAGCCCTATAAAAACGTGTTTAGGGTTTCTATTATATACTTAGAAAAGTAGATCTGAAACCCTAATCCTTTTTGGGCTGGAACTGCTGTTTGGGCTTAATTAAAATTTAATAAATACGTGTTTTGATTGGTCGAGCTTGTCTTTCGATCAATCTAACCAAACAGTTTCTGAACTCCTCTTTGTGCAGTTTGTATATTCCTGAATCTTGACTTGCATCACCTTGAGCATTGTGTAATAATACCTATAGACTCTAGGATCTATACCTAGACAAGTTTGTGTTCACAATTTGCCAATTGTTCTAAACTTTTAGAACCTAACAATTTGGATTCCCTTTGTGTTAAATTTTATTTAATTTAAGCTTCTTAATGACCTCTAAAAAAAATTCTTGGAACGGTCTCAGATGTGCCTAGTTTAGTATTGATGAAATATGCATTTTCAGTAATGAAATTTCAAAATAAAGTTTATTAACCAAATGGAAATGAATTTTGAGTGATTATTTAAATAGGTAATTGAAAATATAAAAAGATTATTCAAAATTTTAGTTCATAGTCAATTATAAATGACTTTTTTAAGAGATTTTTTAGCTATAGATTACGAAGAAAAATTCCTTTAGAAATGGCCCTATGATGTTAGTCATCTCTATATGGTATAAAACTGAAATCTTTGACTTTAAGTTGACCTTTCAAAATTTTGACACGTTAGCTTTGCAAGCCTCACAAAATTTACACCTCATTATAATTTATTTTAAGCAATTTTAAACTACCCAATATTTTTTATTTTTGGGGAAAAAGAGATTTGCACTTTTATTAATTAGTTAATGAAACAAACATCAAAGGAAACAAAAACAACAATATCTGGCGGAGCATGCTCCATCCAGACCAATAAAGGAAAAGAACTTCTTGCACTTCTAGCTAAAGAATGGGTCACAAAATTGCTCTATCACCTCTCATGGGAAAAAGAATGAGATCTAAGAGATCCCGTTATAGACATAACGTCTTTAACAATACGATCAAAGGGGGAGAGATTTGCACCTCCCTTGAAAAGAGCCTATATTAGTGGTTCTAAAATCGCCTTCAAAGGTTGACTGATGAAACCTAAGCTCAACTACAAATTGGCAGGCCCTCTTGGCAGCCAAAGTTTCCAGCAATTCCATCGAGACTGGTTAAATTATTATTATTTTTTGACAAAGTTGCTAACATCTACTCCTTATTATTTCAGACCAACACCCCAATCCCCGCTTCATTTGACTCTACAAAAATATGTGAATTTTGACAATTTTGCCATTATATTACATTATCTTTGTATATTCTCCATGCTTGCAAAATTTAAAGGTGATTAAAGATTAATTGTCATGTCATCAATTAATTGTTTAAATTTAAGTTTTTGTAGTTTAAAATAATGCATAAAAGATGAGTTTATAAATCGAATGGTAAAAAACATTTAATTGTCATGAAAATTGGCATGAATGCTTTATATATATATATATATATATATATATATATATATTGACATGAATGTTAAGAATATATAATCAGTGGCGGCTCTAGGAATTTTTCTCAAGATGTTCTTTAAGAAGCATAAATTACACAATCTAATAAAAGAAATTGATCTTGGGCCTTTTCTTGGGGTCGATTGGGCATTTGGGTTTGCTATGTTATAATTTTTTTTTTTTTTTTTTTTTCAGATTTTAGTTCAATTTTTTTTTTTTTTTGGTTTGTTTTTGCTGGAAAGCCCCCAATATATTCTTAAGTAGTAAAAATTATGAGCAAAGTTTAATTTTATTGGTATAAAAAAAAAACTGAGAGTGTTCCCAAATTTTTTTTGAAGGGTAGACAAATATAAAATTTTAAATTATTATATATAAAAAAAAAAAATTCAAGTCAACCATCCTGGCCTTCAAGTATCGCCTCCCCTGTATATAATTCAATGTTAAGATTTTCAAAATATGAATTTTATAACAAGCTATTGGAAGATGTAACATGTAACTTAAACTCAACCATATATATATGTGTGTGTGTGTGTGTGCGCGCGCGCGCCCGAATTATTTAACACATTGAAGTAAGTTTATATGCCATTATTTAAACACTTTTTGGAGTTTTACGCTTGTAGTTCCCTCACACTAGCATATGCAAGTATGTCAAGGCCATTACTTAATTTAAAAATTTGGCGAAACTACAATATTGGTACCTCAAGTTTCAAGCAAGCACAATTGGTCCCTTAAGTTTTAAAACTAAGTTGTATTAGTCATTTTACTAACTGCTGTTAGTGATGTTACTTACGTGGCTAACGGAATAATGACTTAGCATTTTTTTAATAACGTGGCAAGTTTTTAATTAAAAAATTACAAAATAAATTTACATGTAAGAAACAATATTTACAATCCCGAACCAAATTAAAAAAAATATATATATATATATATATATATATATATTTTTTTTTTTTTCTACTCCATACTCACAAAAATTTCAATCAAAAAACGAAGAAACCAAAAATCCATGTTAGGCTATCCACACCAAATAAAAAAAACTAACTGTTTTTTATTTCCTCTTGTTTCACTTATTTTTTTCTCAAATAACAAACAGAGACACGCACCTAAAACAAACCTAATCATTTTCCCCTTGTTTTTCTATTCTATTCCAAATTTTCTCGATTGCCAAACAAGAAATAAAAGGAAACGTAGTTTCAAAGCGTAAGAAAGAAAAACGAAGGAAAAAGAATTACCCACAGGATCGGAGGAACATTTTTCCCAGCGAGATTTACAAATTGAAGTGTCGTATCCAAGAGCCAACAATCCATCAGTAACTATTGAGGACATTTCAGAATCAAGGATCCATCAATTGCCTTTCATTGTGTACAAATAATTCAATATATATATATATATATATATATATATGAAAGTCCCCACCAAACATTGGTGTGTGGGAATTCAGATTCATTGTGCTCTTATAGTGACAACTTTCCTACAATCCTCTTCTTTACTCTTATAGATCTTGTTCTTCTCTACAATCTTCGACGTGTCCGCTAGCAAATTCCTCTTACACACACTCGCACAGGGATTTTTTTAATTTGGTACCGGGTTGTAAATATTGTTTCTTACATGTAAATTTAGTTTGTAATTTTTTAATTAAAAACTTGTCATGTCATTAAAAAAATGCTAAATCGTTATTTCGTTAGCCACGTAAGTAACACTACTAATGGTAGTTAGTAAAAGGACTAATACAACTCAATTTTAAAACTTGAGGGACTAATTGTGCACACAAGATAAACTTGAGGGACCAATATTATAGTTTCGCGTAAAATTTTTATAATAATAAACAAATATTCAATCAGATAATCGTTGATTTTATTATTATTTTTTTCTTAAAGATTAACGTTTGTAGTTACGTCACACTAACGCAAGCAAGTACGCTTATGCCAATTATTCGTCCTTCGAACTTCCCTCTATTCCAATTATTTAATCTTCATAGTTAAGTCAAACAATGATATATAAATTTAATTGATAGATTTTCTCAAATTTCTACAGCATACAATAATCAAACACATGTATTTAACTAAAACCCTATTAACAGATGAGTTTAAATAAACAATAAATAAATGTCCAAAATTTTAAATTAGAGAGAAAAAGAACCTATAATCAGTCGGGTTTAGTGGGTGCATTTGTGGTTGTCTATATATGCCGTCCCACATGTAGTTTTCAGACACTCGAAATAATCTAAATACAAATCCTAAGTTCAAACACTATGCAAACCATTCAACTTCCATGTCTCAACCATAAAAATCATACTATTCTCTCTCAAAAGACATCTCTTCAAAACATTATTGACTTACATATTGTCCAAATGGAACAAAAACCCCACATAGCTATTCTACCAAGTCCAGTAATATGACATCTCATCCCTCTTGTCGAGTTAGCCAAGCTACTTGTTCATCACCACGACTTCAACATCACATGTATCATTCCCGTACTTGGGTCTCCATCCAAAGCCATGAAAGCAGTCCTTCAAGCCCTGCCCACAACCATAGATCATGTCTTTCTTCCTCCTGTGATATTGGAGGAGGAGGAGATCAAAGGCCCAAAGTTTGAAGTCCAAACTATTCTCACCTTAACTCGTTCACTTCCACCTCTTCGCGATGTGCTAAAGTCTACTCGATTTTCAGCTTTTGGGTAGTCGATCCCTTTGGTATTGACGCACTAGATATTACTAAGGAACTGAGCATATCACCCTACATTTTCTTCCCCACAAATGCTTTCGCGTTGTCTTTGATTTTTCATTTGCCAAAGCTGGACGAGACAGTTTCATGCGAGTATAGAGACCTACAAGAACCATTGAAGTTCCGGGGTGCATACCTATTCACGGTCGAGATCTTATAGAACCTTTTCAAGATCGAACGAGTGAGTCGTACAAAATGTTTCTTCGCATCGCAAAACGGTTCCGATTGGCTGAAGGAATTATCGTTAATACCTTCATGGGATTGGAAGGAAGTGCCATAAAAGCTTTGTTAGAGGAAGAAGCTAAAAATCTCCCACTTTATCCAGTTGGACCAATCCAAAGTGGTTCAAGCAATCAGGTTGAAGAATCAGACTGTTTAAGATGGTTGGGCAATCAACCACATGGTTCTGTCTTATTTGTTTGTTTTGGGAGTGGTGGGACTCTCTCATATGATCAAACAAATGAGCTAGCCTTGGGATTGGAATTCAGTGGCCAAAAGTTCTTATGGGTTGTTAGAACCCCAAATAATGAATCAGCTGATGCTGCATACCTTAGTGATCAAACTCTCGACAACAACCCTCTTGCTTTCTTACCAAAAGGGTTCGTAGAGAGGACTGAAGGGCAGGGTCTAGCGGTGCCCTCCTGGGCACCACAAGCCCAAGTGCTTAGCCATGGCTCCACAGGTGGGTTCTTAACTCATTGTGGTTGGAACTCGTTCCTAGAGAGTATCAAGCAAGGCATACCATTAATTGCTTGGCCGCTTTACGCAGAACAAAAAATGAATGCAGTATTATTAGCTGAGGATTTAAAAGTGGCACTGAGACCAAAAACTAACAAAAATGGTCTAATTGATCGAGAAGAAATTGCAAAAGTTGTAAATGGTCTCATGGTTGGAGAAGAAGGAAAGAAAGTTCGTAATCGTATGAAAGATATAAAGATCGCTGCTGAGAAAGCACTAAATGTAGATGGTTCCTCTACAAAGACACTCTCTAAATTAGCATCCAAATGGAAAAACCATACTGGCTTTTAGTACATAAATACTTTTCTTCCATTTCAACTTTATTCTTCAATTGTTTTTCTTTTGTGACTTTATCATGCATTGCATATTTGACTGTTCCATGCCTTTATAATTATATCGTATGTTTTTCTAGAGTTGGTATTAAATTTCTCTTTGGTTCTTAATTTATATATGAGTCTTGTGACTTGTCTAGCTAGCTTCAATCCAATAGAAAAGACGACATCGTACACTGGTGCGCAAGCATCAACGTAACATTCTTCTTCCTCTTTTTTTTACCAAAAAATCATTTACGTAAGCCCACGACCGCTTAAGAAAACTAGAGATGCTTATTAAGCCTTAACCGCTCAAACAGAAGCCGATGAGCCCAAAAACAAGGCCATTTGTCCGAGATGTAAGCCCACGACCAAACAAATGATAGTAATCAGAGCAAGTCCAATGCTCACGATATCAGGGTGCACCATTTAAGGATTCCTAAGAAGAACCAAGAAAACCCAAATAGACCTCTCTTCCTAGCTTTGATCGAGTTTGGTGTGAAAGCTCCCTGAATTCCGTTTAGCTTTTTAAAAGAGGCTGACAATAATTCTCCAAATTAATCTTCTTACCATCTATCAACCGCCTCACACTTAAAAAGGAATCTATATAATATATATAGAGTTAAAGTTGAGATAAAATGTAATTAGATTTTAAATTAGAATTCAATTATATTTTAATCTTGCGCCACGTGTTCCATTTAATCTAAGTTTTTAAATTTTTGTGCCAAGTAAGTTAATTCAGTTTAAAAATTAGTTTTCAAATAGGGTTTAATTCTATGCCACATGTTTTATCTAATCTAAATTTTTAAAATTTTTGTGCCAAATAAGTCAATTTAGTGTAGAAAACGATGAGTCCAATATGAATAAATCATAAAAAAAAATTATAATCATATATCTAATCAATATATTATATATATATATATATATATATATATAAGTAGAAACCTCATGCAAGAGTGCATAAAGAGGTTATGCCAAATGGCACATCTTTTACAATAGTCATTCTATTGACTTTCCTCCCACCTTCTCTCAACTCTTCATCTCCCCCATCAAATCTAATTGGCTAACATTATTGTCACTAGCTTGGAATTAATAACCAATTGCTCACGTTCAATGCTTCTTCTCAATGTTTTGGACTTTCCAAGTTAATTCATTTCACTATTACTAAATTTACTACTATCTTTCTCACTTTATTCTCTTCTTGACCTTCAATTGTCCCTTGGAATTTTCACAGCTAACATTTAGTTTTCTGAAACAGTCAAGAAGGATACTTGAACAAAATGATCTATACATCAACTTTTTATGGTAGTCCCTCTCATATATCATATCTATGAATCAACTCTTAGGAGTGATTAGGAAAGCAGTGGATTTTCATTGTTTTCTTAAGTTAGCTAGTGTTTAAGGTAAGAATCATCTTTTTAATTAATCTATTGTATAGGTAGCAATTGGTTACAAAGAGTGATTATAAATATTGATATTCAGTCTTCGATTTTTAAACTTGAAGATGAAGTTGATAAATAATCAATGGAAACCTTCATTTTGTTAATAGTCTTCCATTACAATACATTTCTCATTGTTCACTGTGCATTATTATGAAGATTGATAGTATTTGAATATAAATTGAGTTAGCTAACTTAGAGCATAAGGTTTGATCTATTTGAAATTTCACTCTTCAAATAGAAAGAAAAAAAAAAAAAAAAAAAAAAACCAGCAATTTTGACTTTCCTCAGATTTTTTAAATGGTGGTTATTTTTTTTCTTTTTTAAAATTGGTTTTTGATTTGTGGTGCTTTTGTAGTTACCATTGGAGAATAATGTAAAAGTAGATCCAATAGTTGTGCAAATTGATAGGCTCAATTTAATTTGGTCCTACAGGATAACTCTGATACGGATGCATATAAGTGTCTGGTCGAGTATTGTTAGTTACTTGCTAACTTGCTCAATGACATGATGTTCTATATGAGATTCACATGATGTTCTACATGTTAAAATTGTTTTCAAGAGATGAATGCACCCTGCTTTGCCCAGTTGAAATGATATAAATGTTGCTCCATTTGCAATATATCAAGAAGTCTATATTACTTCCAAATATTTAGCAAAACAAACATTGAAGATTTCCCTTTATTTTTTTTCAAGGATAATTAATATTTTGGAAGCTCTATGCCAGGTATTCCTAAAATCTATGTGTCAAAAAAAGTGTTGTCGCTTTAGATTGAGAAGGAAGATGAAAGCTATTCTCCTTTGACTTTTATTTTAGTGACATAATTTTTTTCCCTTCATTGTTTTGTTTTGTATTTATATTATATTTTTCTCTTGAGAAATTGGGATTTAAATACATCTCATTTTCCTTAGTTTGTAGGTGGTAATTAAGCAATATGAAATAGGCTATAGAGAAGAAGAGAAGTTTTGCTTCAAATAGTTCATTCATAGACACTCCGAGGTGATACAGGTAAGTGAATAAAAAAGTTCAACATGTACTAAATGCTTTAATTTTTTAATTAAGTTTTAAACCTTTCTTTCAAAACCCATACTCCGATACTTCTCGATTCTTTCTCTCTACATCTCTCATTTTCTCATGTTCTCTTGCATTATTCACCAAGACCTACATAGACTCTAAACCCAGAAAGCCATGAACCTTTTCCAGCTCAGCCCCATGTTTGCTTAGCCTTTCGCTCGCCCAAAGGTTAAATGTTATGTTAATGAAAAATTGTATTGATGCAACACATAATTGATTACTAAATCTCTCTAATATATTGATAAATTCTTTAATTACTGAATGTCTCTGATATATTGAGAAATTCTTATTGAAAATTTAACTACAATATTTTTATGAATTGATAAAATGGTATTACTTAATGTTATTACTTTTAATGTATGTTCAACATTTTACTTAACCTTTTCATATAATAGCTTACAACAATATTTGCGCATCGCGTGAGCTCTCTACTAGTTCTATAAAATTAGAGGAAGAGAGAGTTTGAATGATTTTATATTTATGAACTTTTTTTTGTATGGCTAAAAATAGTTCAAATATATATATATATATATATATATAAATTTAAACCAAAGTTTAGAGAACATTCAATTAGAATCAAAATTGAAAATTTCTTTTGTTAGCTTTCCATACAAAAATTAAATTGTTTAGATTTTTACTATTATTTTTTCTTTGAACTAATGAGCATATTTTTTATACTATTTCTATTGAATATTTTGTAATTGTGAATTGATATCGTATATGTATAGTATCTAATAGTGATTTTCAAAATTATATAGGTAACAGCAATATAATGATAAACTTGGCGTAACCAACATCATATAAATTGTAAGGAAAAACTATTTTAATTCCTCCAGATGTTCTAGCCTAACTGCGTCCTAAATGTTTACATATTAGTGACAATTAATTACTGAAGCTTATAAGGAAGCGAAAATCTCCAAGCCCTCCCCTAAGTCGCTTAGTGAGGGGATAAATTGGTATTAGGTTTCCAACCCTACCATTTCCAGGCAGTAGCACTTGAATTCGCCACCCTTATAAATACCCACACATAGACAGTAATAAAGCACCCATATTTCCAGGCACTTACACTTACATTATTTTATTGAATTTGATAATAAGGGTTTGAGCAATTGAGTTAATGGCATTACATAATAAAATCTAATGGTAAACTATTATATAACGATTTTGAAATATGAAAAACTTGTAATACATTGTAAAATTTTATATATTTGAGTGTTTGTATTATTTTATTTTTTATTTTTTGTGTGTGTCAAAACTCAATATGTTAGGTTCTAAAGATTTAGGATTAAATGTTTAGAGTCTCAATTTGTATATATTAGCAAACTGAGAACAAAAACATATCTAGAATAAGTGTTAGACATTGCTCAAAGTGTTCCAAGTCAAATCTCAAGAATATTCAAGCTGCAAGAAAAACAGTCATTTTCAGTGAAGCTTGTTGATCAAAAGATTAGGCTCGACTGATCAAAAATTGCAAGAAAATAATTTCTGCAGAATTTTAAATCAATCCCAAGCCCGCTAAAACATTTAGGGTTTAAGTCCAACACTCCTAAGTATAAAAGGAAAACTCTAACTACGTTTTGAAGACTCTTGGAAGACTTATGGGTTACTCCTATGAGATCTAAGTGGTTTTGTACCTTCTAATTCTACAGGTGTCTACCGAAACAAGATCTACAATCAAGTGCTGGTGGGATCTAGTTGCTACAAGATCAACAAACTGTGATCTAAAACCTTTGAGTGGGATCTCAAAGTTGCAAATGTGGGAGTTTGTGTTTTGCAAATCCAAGAGAGAAGGGGTCTGTGAATTCGGAGCTTCCATGTGGTTGTGTTAGTAAGTTACTAGTGGAGATGGCAATAGATTTAAGGTTAAATCTTTTGTAAAAATTTCAATTCTTTTATAGTGGATTTGTTCTACTTTGAGGATAGTTAAGTCAAATCCTCTACAAGTTTTTACCTTGAGACGATTCATTTCATTGGTTTTTCTAGATGATCATATCGGTGTGTTCTTTATTTTTCCACTATTGTGCATGATATGATCTCTCTTTGTTTAACCTAGATCTCATAATTAACCTAAGGAATTACTTGGCTAATATATTAAGTTAAACAATCTGCTTTAAGGGGTCTAACAAACAAACAAATGGTATCAGAGCGGGTTAGCTCTAAACTGGGTAGTATACCTTGAGTTGATCCTTGACCCCTGTTATCATGGACCACGACCACTCTCTTGTGATCCCTCCCCATTTTAATGGGAAAAACTATGCTTATTGGAAGGCTAGGATGAAAGCCATTTTGAAATCTTTGGATGAGAGAGTATGGCTCTCTATTGAAAATGGTTTGGAGAGACCAATCACTGCTGTTAGTGAATGGACCACTTCACAAAAAGAAGCAGCATGCTTTAATAGCAAGGCTATAAATGCTATATTTAATGCTATTTCTATGGTAGGCTTTAAAAGGATCTCTAATGTAGCGGTTGCTCATAATGTCTGGAATATTTTGCAAACTGTGCATGAAGGCATTAAGGCAGTAAAGATTAATAAACTACAACAATTGACCTCTAGGTTTGAATGCATTAGGATGTTTGGTGATGAGACTTCCATGCCAAATTGAATGACATAGTGAACTCTGCTTTTAATTTGGGTGAAGTTTATGATCAACCTAAAGTTTTTAGGAAGATTCTTGACTAAGGATTTTAGACCTAAAGTTACTACTATAACTGAAAGTAAGGATGTGAACACTATACTTGTTGATGAACTTGTAGGATCTCCTCGATCCTATAAGTCTGACTTACCCAAAACCAATAAATCTGTTAGGTTAAGATAACTTGGCCCTGGTTAATTAATTCAATTACCCAAGTTGATTAATTAGGTTCAATTGCATGCAAATCATGGAGGCACCAACAAATCACCAAAAATACTAAATGCAGTAGAAAATAAATTAGACAAGGTGAACAAATGGGGAAAACCTCGCAATGCGATTTTAAGGTCATCACTCCCAAAAATCCATTAATCAACAATCAAGCTGTTACAAGTATTAGGAATCTTACCAACTACCCTAGCCTATCCCAAAATACCAACCTACAGTTAAACCTTCACTTTAATACTCAATCGAAATTGATCTTGTAGTAGCCTTCTTTTCCTTGATGCACAAACAAATCACCAACTAAGTTAATATGTAATGGAAAATAAAGTCAACGTAGTGATTTGTTTAAAATGGGAAAAACCTCTAAGGCAAAACCCCATCAGGTGATTTTAAGGTTACCATTCTCGAAAATCTACTATTATCACAACAAGCAATTACAAGTAAATGAATCTCAGTACCTTATACCAACCTACATTTGAGCCTTTATCCTAATACACAATTGGACTTGTTTTGTAGTGACAATCTCTCATTTTCAATGTACGACTCTAGTACATGACTAACTAATAGATGTGCAGATCCCAGTATACGACTTACTCACCAACTTAAGAAAGATATTGGCTGCAAAGTTCTTCAATTCATCAATACAATGAAGATCAAGAAACTTCTTAGTCACAAAACCCAACGACTTACAAATTTAGCAGCTTCTTCAAGAGAAAGATGAACTAGACAAATTCTATCTCTGATCACAATTTGCATGAACAAAACTTTTCTTCACACTTGCGCAACCTTTGACGGCCCTTAAAATAATGCTTATACACGTTTAGGGTTGTGAGAAAAGAAAGCCTAAACATGTACACACGAATTGGAGTGAAATCAAATCAAAAAAACTAATTTTCATAAATCTCAATAAATAGGTTATCTACCAAGCAGCTGTCAAGCATTGGGCTAAACAAGCCTTTTAAACCTTGATAGATGCTATATGTCAAGCTAACTATCGAGTTTTAAAATCCAGCACTTCTTCACTTGTTTCTTGGATAGATTTGATTGGCGTTAACACTTGGACTTGAACTCTTGTTCCTTGAAGTATTAAACACATCTTAGATTTACCAAATTATAAGTAAAGTGTGTTTTGTCAAAGGATTAGTTAATTCTAAATGATATATGTTCCTAACATGATTCACATATGTCCTAACAATCTCCCCCTTTGGCAATCGGTGACAAAACCACAAAAAAAAAAAAAAAATGAAAATATGAGAGAAGTCATAAATTACTCAACTTATACTCGTTGAATACAATAAAATCTATGCTAACACAAACTCTTGAAAAACTTTGCAAGAAGAGAGTTCATGGCAAAAAAGACTTTGGCAACCTATATTTCTAAAACACTTTAAATAAAACTCATCACAGCATCTTAGTGTGAAATAGAAATATAAGATTACATACAAGTAATAAGAAACATGTGCATAAAGAGAGAAAAGAAATAACACATGAAAAGATAGGTGAAATTGTATTAACAACCTCAATATATATATATATATATATATCAATAATGAGTACAAGGTTTGCTATCACAATGTATCTAAAAAGAGAGAAAAGAAAAAGAAAAAAAAAATTTCTCACTACATCCCTCAAAGATAAATACACTAAGCACTCCCCCCAACAAAAATATCTCATATACTAACACTCCTCCTAAGTACATGAGTACTCTCATACCCAAAACTACTTCCCCTTTTTGTCACGAATGATAAAGGTTTAAGTCATTGAGAAGTAGTCATCTCCTCATCACCGAAAAAGCCAGCACCATCATCCTCATCAACATCACCACTGGAGTCACCATCACCGTCCTTGTCCTCAAAAGTCTCTAAAGAAGGAGAGGGAAACTCTACGAAGCCACCAAGGCATGCCTGTCGTCGTGTAATACGATCGACATAGGTGTTCACCTAATACAACCCATCACTGAGAGTTTCAAGGCGAGCATCCATGCACTGAAGTTGTGCCATGATTGCCTCGAGGGTCACACCATTTGTAAAAGAATAGGGAGTAGATGTGGATGGAGTTGTAAAAGCCAGAGGAGTCACCATCTTAGTCCATGGCCACTTCGGTCGAAGCTGGGCCTCACTCCAGCGAATGGTTGCCTCATCTATGACACACATGACAAAGAAGTGGTGATGATCCTCGTGATGGTAGAAGGAAAGACAAGCTTATCACGGGTCGCCATATCCATATAGACATCTATAAGAGAGAGTATGAAGTGAGAGGAAAAATCAATAAAAAGATCCTCTAAGAGGGATAACAAAAAGTGAGCATGATGCTCTGTGATAGAGTTATAGTGAGACAATGGATGGAGAACAAATTTCATCACCATGTTAAGGAATCTCAGACCTTTAGCAAAGGTTAAGCAAAGGGATAACCACCCCAAGAAGAAGACGTCTCATAAAATAGAGACATAAGTTCGTCTTTAGACATAGTCTTAAGATGATCACAGTCGGGGTAGTCAGGATGCGTTACCCTCGATACATGTAGCACCTTGAATATAAGATCCAGAGTTACTATAATGCACGTACCTTGAATGCAAGTGATAAAATGAGGTACAAAATAGTCAAATCCGTGCATATTAGAGTAAAACTTCTGTATGATTAAGGAGGGACAAGTGACCGGGAGGTCACAAAGTGACTTCCAACCCCTATTGTAGATGACAGTGGAAAGGTCAGTATCGGAAAAGTCTGATAGGATGACTTGGCGTTTTGAATGAATACTTCATTGAGAGAAGTTCTCCAAAAAGTCCTTACGACTTTATCATCGCAGAACTTGACATGTGAGGGGGTAGAATTAGAAGTAGATGCCTCAGAACAAAGAGGGTTTCGGGACGGAGTGGGCTTATGCTTAGGTTCCATAGAGCAACTAACCGAAGGAAAGAGAGAGAGAGAGAGAGACAAGCAGAAAAACACCAAACACAATTAATATCAAAATGATAGAACATAGAGGTACTTATGCATGAAGAATGCATGAACACGTGACATGCAACATTAAAAACATCATGGGCTCAGCCAAATCCAAACCAGCAGCACACATCAGTTCAACATAGTAAACACACATCTAAAATACATGAAATATTGTTAAAATGCAAATGAGATGCAATGCATGAACTTTTTAAGATCATTTGAACAAAACACATCCCAAAAATTTTGCAAAAACCTCATTAATTTTTGAAACATCCCAAAATCTTTCAAAAACCTCAAAAGTTAGGTCAAAAAGATGAAATGCATGATTAAATGAGAGAAATAGAATCATACTAGAGAAAGAAAATGATTTTGAGGCCAAACATTGAGTGGGGAAGAGGTTTAGAGAGAGACAATGGTGTTTAGGAAGGTGAGGAGTCAGAAAGAGTCGAAAGACATCAAGAAAAATGAGTGAGAAATCGTGCTAAAGCTTTATATAGAAATCCACGATTCTCGATGGATTGAGGGGTGTCAAGACTTAAATTTTGATAGATAGAGCTATCGAGAAGCTATCGAGAAGCTATCGAGAGGTGTCCATAGCAAAAGAACCTCGATGGATCGAGAAGCTATCGAGAATCAATCGAGCATACAGAAACTTTCTCGATGGATTGAGAAGCTGTCGAGAAACTATCGAGACAAATTCTCGAAAACATTGATGGATCGAAGTTGCAATAACAGCAATCGAGAAAGGAAGCTCAAGAGGTTCGGTAGATAGCCTAGCTGTCGAGAGGTGTTGAATAGCTATCAAGATTGCTCAAAAACAGTTTTTCAAGAAGAGAAAACCACAGATACAAATGCAATCAAGCATTCTACTTAACCAAATATCCAAACAGTATTTTAAACTCTCAAAATCATCTCTTAACATGAAAAATGTCAAGCATATTGATCCAAAACACACACACACACTAAACAAGTCTAAACAGTTTTACATTTCAAAAACAAGTCAAGACAGCTTAATGAGTATATATTAACACATGTATTTCTTGTGATGACCAAATCACATTGTACTTGCACATGTATTAAAAATAACAAAGAATATTACGTGTTATGTGTGAATAATATTGCAAGATTGCACAAGTGTCTACATGTTATGACGATTTGAGATATGAGAAATCACTTTAACTCACACACAATCATAACTACTTGATGGGGATTATCACCTTCGAGGTACATCCTATAACTCTCACATCTCCTGGAAAACACGCTTGCAATCATATATAAAGCATATTGATTCTTTTTGCTTTTATTTTTCTTTGCATTTATTTTTCTTTGCATATTTTTCTTTTTAAGCATATCATGCATGGGCATATAAGAGAGAGAAAAAAGATACCTAATTATGTTAAGCTTTTGATATTGCACTTTTACTATGCTAAAGCATACAGATGTCATTTCATTATTGGCAGTGGCAAAATGGTTATTTATGTCTTTCTCTTAAGATTTTCTAGTCCTATCCATCCAAAAGAGTGATATGAGTGTTAAGTACTAAATATTACTTAATCTTAATCATCACAAATACAAGCTACAAAGCTCACTTACTTAGTTGTGCATAGAGATGCTCATCTAAGTTATAAAAGATACAAAGTTTAGAAAACTTTGTTTCAATGGCCATCCAAGGTACACAAATTCCAATGTACACATACACACACTGTTTTTGTATTTTTCCAATTTTTCAATTTTTATTTTTATTTTTATGAAAAGCAAGCAAAAAAAAAAAAAAAAAAAAAAAAAAAAAAAAAAAACTGAAAACAACAAACAAAAACATGTTAAACAAAGCATAGCATAAAACTAGATGCAAATGCATAAGGAAGGAGGAGGAGAAGAGAAGATCAATCCATGGAGATAACACCGATGTTTTGACGAAGGAACTCAAACCATTTGCTATCAAGAGGTTTGGTGAACAAATCAGCCTTCTGATTATCAATGTGAATGAACTCAAGAATGAGGGTACCATTTTTAACAATTTGACGAATGAAGTGATGTTGAATCTCTATGTGTTTAGTTCAAGAATGTCGAACAGGATTTTTAGAGATATTGATGGCACTAATAATGTCGTAATAGATAGTGAGATGTTCTTGATGAATACCATAATCGAAGAGGAGTTTTTGCATCCATAGAAGTTGGGTGCAATAGCTACCGGCAACGATGTATTCAGCCTTTGCAATGGATAATGAGATGGAATTCTACTTTTTACTCATCTAGGAGACAAGATTATTACCCACATAAAAACAACCTCCTAAAGTACTCTTTCTATCATTAGCATTCCCAACCCAGTTAGCATTAAAATACCCAGCTAAGACACCATTTGTGTCCTTGCTGTACCACATACCAAAATCGGTAGTGGTTATAACATACTTTATGATTTTTTTCAAAGTAATCATATGGGACTCTTTGGGATTAGCCTGATATCTAGCACACACTTCCACACTATAACTAATGTCAGGTATACTAGCAGTAAGGTAAAGAAGACTACCTATCATGCTTCTATAGAGAGACGGATCAACACTTTTTCCCAACAAATTAACAGTGAGTTTAACATTTGGGCTCATAGGGGTTCTAATAGAACTAGCAGATTCCAAACCAAATTTTTTCATAAGATTTCTAGCATATTTAGATTGAGATATGAATATACCTGACTCTTGCTAACAGATCTGCAACCTAAGGAATTGATTCAACTCTCCAATCATGCTCATCTCGAACTCGGCTTGCATGAGTTTGGAGAAACCATGAGCAAGTTCATCCTTTGTTGACCCAAAGAAGATATCATCAACATAGACTTAGGCAATTGTCAACTCACTATCTTCTATTTTAATGAAGAGAGTTTGATTAGCTTTTCCTCTTGTGAACCCATATGACACCAAGTATTGTGTGAGCTGATCATACCAAACTCTAGGGGCTTGCTTTAAACCATAGAGTGCCTTCTTGAGGTACACATGATTCGAAAAGTGGGGATCACTAAATCCTTTTGGTTAAGCCACATAGACATCTTCTTTAAGGAACCCATTTAAGAAATTAGTCTTGACATCCATTTGGTAAAACTTGGACTTCAAATGGCATGCTAGGGCTAGGAGAATCCTGATCGACTCCATACGGGCTACTAGAGCAAATGTCCCATCATAGTCCACTCCTTCCATTTGAAAGTATCCTTGAGCCACAAGACGAGCCTTATTGTGGGTCATGTGACCCTCCTCATCAATCTTATTGCGGAAAATCCACTTTATGCCAATGATGTGCTCACCCTCCAGTCTAAGTTAGAGTCCAAACATCATTTATTTGAAACTAAAGCAGTTCATCATGCATAGCTTCAACATAACGTTCATCCTGAAGAGCTTCCTCAACCTTGGTGGGTTCAACCTGACAAATAACAAAATATGACACAAAGTTAGCAACACATTTCTCAATTGTACGTTTCCTTAGTGTAAGTTCATTCATGTTTCCCACAATAACTTTAGGAGGATGATTCAATGATAATGCCTTAAAATGTATACTTGTTATATATTTATGTGGGTGTTATCTCCTTATTACTATGCTTAATTTGTCTAATTAAGCCATGATATACATCAGTTCCTATTATTTATCTTTACATAATTTCTTGAATAAGATACCATTCATTGTTTGTAATTTTCTACTTTTAGGAAATTATGTGAGAAAGATGAGTTTATAGGAATTTGTGAAAGAATGGAAGCCAAACTAGAACTAAAGTGGAGCTAAAAGACTATGCTTAAATGTCTAAGAAGGTGCAACTAGAGTTGTTGGATCTTCTACCATTATTGGAAGCTTCAAATAAGGAAAGAAATTACAAGGGCATAATTTGAAAAAGGAAAATTTTGATTTGAGCACTGATCAATATTTTGGGCATATATCTCTCCCAAAATTCCAATTGACACAAGGCTGGATGGGTTGGAACTGTGACTTAAATATCTCCAACTTCCCAATCTTAAGTTTTTCAAAATTTTCAATTTTTGAAGGCCGAAATTAACTCACAAATTATTGCTGTAAACCTAGATGGAACTTAAAATAGTAAAAGTTTTATTTTCTTTGGAAACTTAGACATGAGGGTTTTGGAAGGGAGGCTAGTAGAAAAAATTTTGGTAGAGAAAACCTTGTATTTTTTTTTTCTCTAATGGCAGCCTAAACTCTTTGCTAGGGCTAGGGGTTAAGTTTCGTCTATACGGTATGAAAATTTAATGTGATTCTTTCTAAGATTTTATCAACAACGTATTTGATTGTTCAATTAGATTTCTTTTGATGTATTAGTTTTTTTATGCTTTCAATAAGTTCAATCATGTTTTTCCTATTTTTTAGATGAATTTCTAATAGTTTCAAATAGAAATAAGGTTTTAAAGTGAATGGGTTTTTTTGAAAATTTTTCTAACCGCATTATTAATCTAGGTTATCATGTGTTCTTGAATTGCCTTAGTTCAACCGAATCATAAGTTTTTAATTGTATAAGAACAATCAATTATGAAATATATAATTTTTTAGGTCACAAAGAATTTCATATCGATATGGGGAAACACCCTGATGCCCTAGTATTTACATTATTGATCTAAATCAGTTTTTATTATTATTCTTGTTAACAATCACCAAGAAAAAGTATTTTTCTTCTTCACCCAAATTTTTATTTAATTATATTGTTTTTGAATTTACCTTACTTCTTGTGGTTCGACCTCGGTACTCCGAGAATTATATTGCTACGATCTCCTGTACTTGGGAGTAAGCAAGCATTCAACTTAATTCTGGAGGAGGTTCCTTTCTCTTTATGAGATTCAGAATCAGGTGAGGTAGATATGTTTGCTGAACCTTCTACAATACTTGGACTACTGGGAGTACTTGGAGACGTAGGCTCTTGATCAACAAGTTCTTAAACATTCTTGGGCTCGGGAGGAAGAATTTCTTTGGAGATTTCCTCACTAATTTTCTCAAAATCGGACTCCGAAGTATCATTGATAACAACATTTACAGTTTACATCACTTTCCTATTTCTCTTGTTATATACCTGATAAGCTTTACTTGTAGAGGAGTATCCCAAAAATATCCCTTCATCGCTTCAAGAGTCAAATTTTCTCAAATTCTCTTTATTCTTGAGAATGAAACAAGTACTTCCAAAGATTTTGAAATACCTAACATTCGGCTTCCTTCCCTTCCGTAGCTCATAGGGAGTCTTCTTGGGATTGGGTCTGAAATACACCCTGTTAATCATATGAGCTTCTTCCCACAAGTTTCTAGTCACATCCTTGTTGTGCAACATGGCTCTAGCTATCTCCTGAATAACCTTGTTCTTTCTTTCTACTACACCATTATGCTGAGGAGTAATAGGAGCAGAGAATTCTTGAGATATACATGATCTAGGGCAAAAAGACTCCATGTACGAGTTTTTGAATTCTTTACCAGATCACTTTGAATTCGATCAATCTTAAGCTCTTTTATTTTGCAATCTTGTGCATAAGTCTCCAATGTGCTCAGGAGAATCTAACTTGGATCTTAAGAGAATGACCTAAGTGTACCTAGTGAAGTCATCTACTACAAGCATAATGTATCTCTTCCCACCAAGAGACTCTATTCTAGTTGGACCCATGAGATCCAGATGTAGTAGCTCCACAGGTTTAGATGTAACGGATGTCTGAGTACTTGGATGTTTAGCTTTTGTCTGTTTCCCAAGTTGGCATGGTCCACACACAATATTGTTCACTCTATTGAGCTTTGGCATCCCCAACACTGATTCATGCTTAGATACAATTGAAATATGTTTGTAACTAGCATGTCCCATCCTTTGGTGCCATAGATATTCATTTGGAAAATGAATACTATTGCAGAAAATATCAGCATCAGGGACCAAAACCATAACATTTTTTTAGAGTGCAAGCACCACTTATGAGTTTCTATCCAAATTCATCCAACACAAGGCATTTCCTTTTTGAGAACAACACCATAAAGTCTTGATGACATATCTGACTTATGCTCGACAGGTTCACTCTCAGATTTTTTACATATAACACATTTGCAATGTCTTGCAATCTAGGTAGAGAGATGGTTCCCTTTCCTTTAATCTGTGATTTGCTTCTACCACCAAAAGTGACATTACCACCTTTCTTAGACTCGAAAACCTTAAAAAGAGAGCTCTTCAGTCATGTGTCATGAGCATCTATTGTCAAGGTACCACAAACATGTGTTTGTTACCTTGAATGCAGACTTCATCATAAAGCACACCTCATGCTTTAATGATAAATCTATAGGAATGGTGTTCTCTTTCATCTGTCATTTATGGAAGCCTTTAACCTTCACTCTTCTCAGATGAACTCCTCTGCACATTTTCATTCTAAGGCAGTCTAGTTTCTTCTTTTTCATATTAAGATTTTTTCAATCATCATCGTGATAGCTTTCAAATAACTTTTAGACTTGCATTTTCTAAGACACTTAATCAAATAGAGATTATAAAAACAAGATGTATTTAAAATAATTTTCTTTTCTTGCCAATAGCAGCCATGACAACAGTGGTCAATGGATCACACAACAAAGATTAGCCCTAATCAGAGTGTGCCTGCTCTGATACCACTTGATAGGCCAAAAATGTATTGACCCCTTGTGATGAATTAACCAAATAATTAGCCAAGTTAATTAAATAATCCAATTAACATACAAAATACGTGGTAGTTCAAACAAATCACCAACTAAGTTAATATGCAACAGAAAATAAAGTTGACACAGTGATTAGTTTACGAGTGAGGAAAACCTTCAAGGCAAAAACCCTACCAAGTGATTTCAAGGTTACCATTCCCGAGAATCCACTATTATCATAAAAGTAATGACAAGTAAAGGAATCCTAGTTCCTTATACCAACCTACAATTGAACCCTTACCCCAATATATAATTGGACTTGCTCTGTAGTAACAATCTCTCCTTTTCAATGCACGGCTCCTAGTAGGTGACTAACCAATAGATGCTCAGATCCCAGTACACATCTTACTCACCAACTTGTGAAAGATGTTGGCTGCAAAGTTCTTCAGTTCATCAATACGATGAAGATCACAAAGCTCCTTGGTCATAAAACCTAACGGTGTACAAATGCAACAGCTTCTTCAAGAGAAAGATGAACTAGGGAAAATTCTTCCTCTAGTCATAATTTGCATGAACAAAACTTTGCTTCACACTTATGCAACCTTTGATGACCCCTAAAATAATCCTTATATATGTTTAGGGTTGTGAGAAAAGAAAGTCTAAACATGTACACACGAATTGGAGTGAAATCAGGTTTGAAAAACTAATTTTCATAAATCTCAATAGATAGGTTATCTCTCGCACAGCTGTCGAGCATCAGGCTAAACAAGCCTTTTAAACCTTGATAGAAGCTATCTGTCGAGCTTTAAAATCCAGTACTTCTTTACTTGTTTCTTGGACAAATTTACATGGCTTTAACACTTAGACTTGAACTTTTGTTCTTTGAAGTATTAAACACATCCTAGATCTACCCAATTACAAGTAAAGTGCATTTTGTCAAAGGATTAACCAATTCACGTCTCACCTTGGTGAGGTGTGAAACCACCAAAGTGAGATTGGGGGTGAGCGATGCAACCGATCCTAGTGTTCATCTAACACATCTTATTGGACAAATGATCAAGATGACTACGAAAATTAGCACACATGTGCTGAAGCTGCTCCATGATGTCAGTGAGAGAGACATCTATCCCAGCGGGCAAAGAAGGGGCAAATGTAAAGAAGGGTCAAAAGGTAGGGGCAAAAGGGGTTGCATCCGTCGTCTCCACACATGGCCGCTTTGCAGAAAGCTCCATTGCACTCCTCTGGATAGACCTTTTGCTCTTGACACCCATGACATGGAAGAGAGGGGAAGGAGGAATAGAGACATGCATATGTGTGAGGATGCGTGCGATAGCCGAAGGAAAGATGAGCTTATCATGTGTAGCAATGTCTTGATAGCAATCTATAATAGATACTATCATGTGTGAGGAAAAATCTATAGAAAGATCTTCCATGAAAGAAAGGAGGAAAAGAGCATAAGGCTCGATGATAGTGTTATAGTGTGACTGTGGAGTGAGTACAAAGGTCATCACCATATTAAGGACCCATGGACCCTTAACAAACTCAGTTGTGGAGAAATTTAGGGTACCTCCCCACAACATGGCCTTCTTATAAAAGAGTGACGCCAAATTGTCTCTAGAGATGGAAGAGAGACGTTGATGACTAGGGTAATCTGGATGATCCACCCTAGGGACACGTAGTACCTCGGAAATGAGCTCTAAGGTAACTACAATATGTGTACCTCAAAATATCATAGTAAACCTAGGTACAAAGGTATCAATGGTGTGCATGTTGGAGTAAATTTCCTGTATGAACATGTCAAGACACCTCGAGGGTTTTTCACATAGAGAAGGCCATCCCCGAGAGCTAAACGTATCGGGTAGAGAAGTGTCTAGAAAGTTAGAATGAAAAGTTCTCAAAAAAATTCATCTCGTGACTTCTCATCATGGAATCGAACAGAATTAGAAGAAGAGGAAGAGGAACCAAGACATATTGGGTTGTTAAAAGGAACAATTTTTTTTAGGTGTCATGATAAGGAGACTAAACAAGAGAGAGAGAGAGAGAGAGAACCATGGATATAACACCAATGTTTTGGAACAAGAATTCAAAGTGTCTACCATCTAGAGGCTTGGTGAACAAATTAACCTTTTGATCATTAGTGTGAATGAATTCAAGGATGAGACTACCATCTTCAACCAACTCATGAATGAAGTGATGTCGGATCTCAATGTGTAGTTCGAGAATGTTGAAATGGATTTTTTATAGATGTTGATGGCACTGGTATTATCACAATATATAGTGAGATGCTTTTGACCAATACCATAATCAAGAAGGAGTTTTTGTATCTAAACAAATTGGGTAAAATAGCTACCAGTAACAATGTATTCAGCCTCAGCAGTGGAGAGAGAGATGGAGTTTTGTTTCTTGCTCATCCATGAAACAAGGTTATTGCCTAAGTAAAAATACCCACCAGAAGTACTTTTCTGATCATCTGCATTCCCAGCCCAGTTCGCATAAGAATATCCAGCTAATACATTATTAGTATCTTTATCATACCAAACTCCAAAGTTACTGATGGTCTTAACATATTTGATAATACGTTTTCCGCAATAATGTGAGACTTTGGGATTAGCTTGATATCTAGTACACACTCCCACACTGTAGCAAATGTCAAGCCTACTAATAGTAAGGTAAAGGAGACTACTTATCATGCTTATATATAATGAGGGATCAACACTCTTTCTTAACAAGTCAACAGTGAGTTTAATATTTGGACTCATTGGGGTTCTAACAGAGATAGCAGACTCTAAATCAAACTACTTTATAAGATTTTTAGCATATTTAGATTGAGAGATGAAAATACTTGAGTCACTTTGACAAATCTACAATCTAAGGAAGTAGTTTAATTCTCCAATAATGCTCATCTCAAATTCAGTTTGCATCATGCTTAAGAAGGAATGAGCCAAGTTATCTTTTGTAGATCCAAAAATGATGTCATCTACATAAACTTGAGCTACGACCAGTTCTCCATCAACTTTCTTGATGAAAAATGTTTGATTAGCTTGTCCCCCTGTGAATCCATTTGACACCAAATGTTCATTGAGGTAATCATACCACACTCTTGGTGCTTGTTTCAATCCATAAAGTGCCATCTTAAGGTAAAGCACATAATCTAGAAAGTGTGGGTCAATGAACCCTTTGGGCTAAGCTACATAGACTTCCTCCTTGAGTAAACCATTCAGAAAAGCACTCTTCACATCCATTTGGTATAACATGAACTTCATGTGACAAGCCAATGCAAGTAAGACTCCTATGGATTCAATGCTAGCAACAAGAGCAAAAGTTTCATCAAAGTCCACTCCTTCAACTTGAATGTATCCTTGGGCCACAAGTCTAGCTTTGTTTCGAATCACATTTCCTTCCTCATTAGTCTTGTTGCGGAATATCCATTTTGTGCCAACAATGTTCACTCCCTCTGGCCTAGGTACTAGTGTCCAAATATCATTCCTTTGAAATTGATGTAGTTCATAATGCAAGGCTTCAACCTAACTTTCATCTTGAAGAGTATCTTCATCCTTGGTAGGTTCTACCTGATACAAATAACATAAATAAGAAACAAAGTTAGCCACATATTTATTAACTATTCATTTTCTCAAGTTTAGTTCATTCATGTTTCCTATGATCATATTTGGAGGATGATTCAGCTTGATTTTGGATGAAGGATCTCTTTCCAATTGATCTTCAGGCTAAGGAGATGTAGAAGAGTCTTCTGGGACTTGTATAGTACCAGGTGAGGTAGGAGGAGAAGAATCTTGATCACCCACTTTTTGGTCAGTCTCTAAAGGCAAAGGGAGAACCGACTTTGGCATTTTCTTAGCATCTTTTGAAGGCTTTGAAGTTAATGCTTCATCAATCACAACATTAATAGTTTCCATGACCTTTCTAATCCTTTTTTTTAACACCCTATAGGCTTTATTAGTGGAGGAGTACCCAAGAAAGATTCCTTCATCCCTTCAGGTGTCAAACTTTCCCACGTTCTTTTTGTCCTTTAGACTGAAGCAAGTGCTACCAAATATTCTGAAGTATTTCACCTTTTTTTTTTCTTCCTTTCCATAGTTCATAGGGAGTCTTCTTTGTATCTAGTCTGAAGTACACTCAATTGACAACGTGATATGCAGTGTTAACCACCTCTCCCTATAAATATTTTGCCACATCCTTGTTGTATAACATAGGTCTGGCCATTACTTGAATGACTCTATTCTTTCCCTCTACAACACCATTCTGTTGAGGAGTGATAAGTGCTAAAAATTCTTGAGTTATGCTAGCACTTGTGCAGAATGACTTTAATTGAGAATTTTTGAATTCTTTGCCATGATCACTTTGGATTTTATCAACTTTCAATCCTTTTTCATTCTACACCCTTTTACATAACAACTCAATGTGATGAGGAGCTTCAGACTTAGATTGCAACAAGATGACCCAAGTGAATCTGGTAAAGTCGTCGCCCACTACCATGATGTACTTCTTTCCTCCAAGAGATTATGTTCTTGTTGGACCCATGAAATTGACATGAAGAAGATTGAGAGGTCTGGTCGTGACTGTGATTAAGGTGGCATGGTGTTAAGCTTTTGTTTGCTTTCCAAGTTTACATGGTCCACACACAGCATTTGTCACCTTACTGAGCTTAGGCATTCCCAAAACGGCATCATTTTTGGACACACTTGATAGTTGCTTGTAGCTAGCATGCCTCATCCTTTGGTGACATAAGTCTTCATTTGTCATTTGAATGCTGTTGCATACAATCTCAGCATCAGGAACTAAACCATAACAGTTGTCTAGTGTGCAAATTCCACTTTTGAGTTGTTCACCTAACTCATTTAAAACTAGACACTTCCCTTTTGAGAATAACACCATGAAGTCTTAATCACAAATTTGACTAATTCTCAATAAATTCACTCTCAGCGCTTCCACTTATAACACATTTGCAATATTAAGTAATCTTGGTAAAGAGATGATTCCTTTTCCCTTTATCTAGGATTAGCTTCCATCACCAAATGTGACATTGCCACCTTTCTTGGATTCAAATTCTCTGAAGAGAGTGTAGTGTCTAGTTATGTGTCTTAAGCAACCACCATTAAGATACCATATACAGGTGTTCATAACTTTGAAGGTTGAGTGCATCATGAAGCATACTTTGTGCTTATTTGTTAAGTCATCAAGTATGGTCTTTTCTTTGATTTGATATCCACGTGACTTTACCCTTGCCTTTATCTTTCTAAGGCAAATGCCATTGTAAAGAAAAATTTGAGACAGTCTAGTCTTCTTCTACTCATAAATAAACCTTTTTTAATAATCATCAATAAAGCTTTCAAATAACCTTTAGACTTGCATGTTTTAAAACACTAAAGAATATAAAGGTTAGAAATGCAAGAGATATAGGGAGAAAAAGATCTTTTCATGCAATTTGATTTCATGACAATAGGGGTCAATGGATCACACATCAAAGATTAAAACTTATCCAATATGTGCCCGCTTTGATAGCACTTGTTGGGTTAAGATAGCCTGATCTCAGTTAATTAATTCAATTACCCAAATTGACTAATTAGGATCAATTGCAAGCAAATCATGGAGACATCAAAAAATCTCCAAAAATACTAAATGTAGCAGAAAATAAATTAGACAAGGTGATTTGTTGAAAATTTGGAAAAACCTCGAAAGGCAAAAACCCCCACCAAGTGATTTTAAGGTCACCACTCCCAAGAATCTACTAACCAACAATCAAGCGGTTACAAGTATAAGAAATCTTACCAACTACCTTGTCCTATCCCGAAATACCAACCTACAGTTGAACATTCGCTTCAATACCCAACTGGACTTGATCTATAGTAGCCTTCTCTCTCTTAATGCACAAACCTCCAATTTGTGACTAACACTTTGCACGAATCCTAGTACGTAATGAACTCCAAAAACTTAAATTGATATTGTTGGCTGGAAAGTTTTTCACTTCATTAACAATGAAGATCTGGAAGCACTCGGTTACAAAACTCTATCGTGTACAAACGCAGTAGCTTCACACAGAGAAAATAAGTCTCTTGTTCTCTGTATCAGTGTGTGACAGCTCTTAAAATAAGCTTTAAATGTGTCAAAAGTTATGAGAAAAGAAACACTAAAAAATTTCACAAGCCAAGGCTAAATTTCAATCTGGAAAACTGAAAATTGGAAGTCTTGATAAATCGAGCTGCTGTCGAGCTATCTATTGAGCTTCACATTAAGTCTCGATAGCAGGCATTTGTCGAGGTATTTATCGAGACTTAATGAACAGCTTTTCTTCACTTGTTTCTTGGACCAATCATCATGTTTTTCATACTTGACTTGAACAACATATTTCTTGAAGTACAAAACTCATCTTAGATCTACCCAATTACATGTAAAATGCATTTTGTCAATGGATTAGCCAATTACAATAAAATATGACTCTAACAAAATCCAAATCTATGGCTTTTAAATTTGTTGATGATGTAGATGATTGTGGATTTGATAATGAAACCTCTTATACAGAGATAGCTTATCTTTCCAAGAACTTTAGAAACTTTTCGAGGAACAATAATAGAAAGGCAAGAAATCAAGCCAATGATGACACTAAGAATGTGAAGAAGAATGAAACAACCAAAAACAATAATTCTGAAAAATCAAAAGATAAGGTTGTTCAATCCTTTAACAATTCTTTAGGTCAATAGTGTTTCTCATCCCTCTGTTGCTACCTTGATAAGAGAATTCTACTCGGATCACTCTGTTTATTCTGAAGATACAGGTGGTCATTATTTGACTACTTAGATTAGAGGTAAAAAGTTTAAGGTAACTAAGCGTATAGTTTCTGAAGCTCTTGGTGTAACTCTAGTACGTAGAATATACCAATACACTGAGTTAGTTCATATCATTGCCCTTATGGAAGCCACTTTTCTTAGACAGCGACAGGCCCAAATGAAGAGTGCTGAACCAAGCACTTGGATTTCAAACTGACCAAGAGCGGAAGCTTCTACTGCTGCTCATGCTTCTAGTGATCAACCTATTGCTGAGGAGATTCATGTGGATCCTACTGCTGTTATGGATTGTCCTAGTGATGCTGAGATTGTTGATCCTATAGTTACTCCTGATCTCTCACTCCGTGCCATGATGGAGATTTTTATGACCACTCAGGCAACTCATGGACAGCTTATTGATGAGCTACTCACTAAGGTTGCTACCTTGAGAGCTGATTTTGCTAAGTTAGGAGTGCCTTTCGACATTCTCCACCTTCTGATTATTGATGGTTGCCTTTGGCAATACATAACAAAAAGGGATTAGGTTTAGATATTGGGGAGAGTTAGTGTGTTTTTGTATTTTAGGGGGAGTAGTCTAGTTGATGATGTGATGTTTTTTATTTTTGAAGTATATGATGTATCAATGTTCTTATTTACAAACATTGATGGTTTATGATTGACTATGATGGTTTATTTGATGATTATTCATTTGATATATCCATCTATCTTTTATGTTTTGGGAAATCAAGTTCATTTTTAAAATTTTGGATTTATATCGTAATTTCCACACATGTGTTTATGGTTTGTTTTGAGTATTTCAAGAATTTACAGGTTAATTCTTTCTCAATTGCTGTCTATTCTAGCAACTAATAGTTAGTGGATTGTGATGGAATTGTATTTGGGCAACACTTTGTAAGTTGGGCTAATTCTTGAGTTGACCAATGTGTGTTTTGTCACGGATTGACAAACGGTGTGATTGTTAGGTTCTAAAGATTTATGATTAAATGTTTAGAGTTTCAATTTGTATACTTTAGCAAACCGAGAACAAAAACCTGTCTAGAATAAGTGTTAGACATTACTAAAAGTATTTAAAGTCAAGTCTTAAGAATATTCAAGCTGCAGGAAGAAAGAGTCATTTTCTGCGAAGCTCGATCGATCGATCAAAAGTTAATACTGGAGGTAGTAATAGATTTAGGGTTAAATCTTTTGTAAAAACTTCAATTCTCTTATAGTGAATTTGTTTTACCTTGAGGATAGCTAAGTCAAATCCTCCCTAAGTTTTTTCCTTAAAACTGTTCATTTCATTGGTTTTCCTAGGTGATCATATAGCTGTGTTTTCATTTTTCCACTATTGTACATGACATGATCTCTCTTTATTTAACCTAGATCTCATAATTAACCTAAGTAATTACATGGCTAATATATTAAGTTAAACAATCTGCTTTAAGGGGTCTAAACAAAAAAAAAAAAAGACACAGTAGATTTGGATTCCCTTTTTATTAAATTTTATTTAATTTAAGCTTCTTAATGACCCCTGAATGGCCATAATTGCGTATAGTTTAGTATTTACGAAATATGCATTTTTAGCAATGAAATTTCAAAATAAAGTTTATTAACAAGATGGAAATTAAATTTTGAGTGATAATTTAATTAGGTATATTGAAAATCTAAAAAGATTATTGAAAATTATAGTTGATAGTCAATTATAAATGACTTTTATAAGAGATTGTACAACTATAGATTGCGAGGAAAAATCCCTTTAGAAATGGCCCTTTGATGTTAGTCATCTCTATATAGTATAAAACTGAAATCTTTGACTTTTAGTTGACCTTTTAAAATTTTGACACGTTAGCTTTGCAAGTCTCACAAATTTACACCTTATTATAAATTATTTTCTATATATATATATATATATATAAACCTTGTCAAGAGTTGAATTTTGGGAAGCAATTAGATCAACAGTTTTACTCTGAGAAGTTTTGAAATTAATCTTTTCTCTTTGATCGTTCAAATCAATCAAAGGAATCTCAGGTTTTGGAGCAACAGTTTTTTGAACAATTTTTTCTTCAATACGGTCAAGCTGTTGACATATATATATATATATAATATTATAAAGGTGACTTTTAGTTGGGTTAAAGTTACCCCTGATGTAATTTTAAGCAATTTTACACAACCTAATATTTTTTATTTTTTATTTTTGAGGCAAAAGACATTGCACTTTTATTAATTAGTTAATGAAAGAAACATCAAAGGAAACAAAAACAACAATATCTGGCAGAACATCCTTCATCCAGACCAATAACAGAAATGAAAATTTTGGAATCCTAGCTAAAGCATGAGTCACAAATTGCCTAGAGATCCTGTTATAGACATAATGTCTTTAACAATATGACCAAAGGGGAAGATATTTGAACCTCCCTCGAAAAGGGCCTATATTAGTAGTTTGGAATCGCCATCAAAGGTTGAGTGATGAAACCCAGCCTCAACTACAAATTGGCAGACCCTCCTGGTAGCCAAAGTTTCTAGCAATTTCACCAAGATTGGTAAAATTATTATTATTTTTTCTGATAAAGCCGCTAACACCTCCCCCTTATTAATCTAGACCACCACCCCAATCCCCACTTCATTTGAATCTGCAAAAACATATGTGAATTTTTACAAATCCACCATTAGATTACATTTTCTTTGTATATTCTTCATGCTTGCAAAATCTAAAGGTGATCAAAGATTAATATCCATATCATGAATCAATTGTTTAAATTCAAGTTTTTATAGTTTAAAATAATGCATAAAAAATGAGTTTATGGATCAAATGGTGTGATAGGCCAAGAATGTATTGACCCCTTTGGTAAATTAAATTAATTAATTAAGTCAAGTAAATTAATTAGATTTAATTACATGCAATATGCGTTGTAGCACAAACAAATCACCAACTAAGTTAAATACAGGAAAAAATAAATTTGACATAGGTGATTTGTTTACAAATGTGGAAAACCACCGAGGCAAAACCCCACCAGGTGAATTTAAGGCCACCACTCTCGAGAATTCACTATTATCAAAATAAGCGGTTACAAGTAAAGGAATCCCAGTACCTTATACCAACCTATAGTTGAACCCTTACCTCAATACACAATTGGACTTGTAATGTGGTGAAAATATCTCCTTTCAATGCACAGCTCCCAGTACGTGACTAACCAATTAATGCGCGGATCCCATTGCACGGCTTACTTCTTTGCATGAATCTAAGTACGTGACTAACACATCAACTTGAGAAGGATGTTGGCTGCAAAGTTCTTCAATTCATCCACAAATCCTACAACGTACAAACACAACAGCTTCTTTAAGAGAAAGATGAACTAGGGCAAATTGTCTCTAGTTACAATTTGAGTGAATAATCATTTTGCATAAGTTGCATCACCTTAGACGACCCTTAAAATAATCCTTCTATATGTCTAGGGTTATGAGAAAAGAAACCTTATACAAATAGCTTGGATATGCGTGAAAAATTGATCTAGAAATCTGATTTTCGTAAACTTCGATAGATAGGTTATTTGTCAAGCTACTGTCGAGCTTCAGGCAAAAAGCTTCTTTTAAACCTCAATAGATTCAACCTGTCAAGCTATCTATCGACCTTTAAAATACAGTAATTCTTCACTTGTTTCTTGAACAGATTTGCATGGCTTTATCTCTTGACTTGAACACAAAGTTGCTTAATGATTTAAACCATCCTAAATCTACTAAATTACAAGTAAAGTGCATTTTGTCAAAGGATTAGCTAATTCTAAGTGACATATGTAGATAAAAATTTCCATATATGTCCTAACAATCTCCCCCTTTGACAATCCGTGACAAAACCACAACAAAGAAATGAAATATGAGAGAAGTCATAAATCACCTAACTCATACTCACTTGTTGAATACAATAAAATCTAATCCTAACCCAAACTCTTGAAAATTTTGCAAGAAGAGAGTTCATGGCATGATTGATTTTGACAACCTATATTTCTGAAACACTTTAAACAAAACTTATCAAGGCATCTTAGTGTGAAACAGAAATTAAAAGATTGCATATATAAGAATCATGTGTATAAATAGAGAAAAGAAATAACACATGTAGAAATAGGTGAAAATGTAATAACATCCTCATCAAATATATATATATATATATATATATCAACAAAGGATACAAGGTTTGCTATCACAAAGTGGTCACAAGACCAATGGTACAAGAACAAAGTATCTAAAAGATAAAGAAAGAAAAGATACATAAGTCCTCACTACATTCCTAAAAAATGTATGAACACTCCTCCTAACAAAAAGGTCCTATGATAACTCTCCCCCTAGGTACATGACTACTATCATACCCAAAACTACTCCCCCTTTTTGTCACAAATGACAAAGGGCAAGTCACTGTGAAGCAATCATCTCCTCATCACCGGAAGAGCTAACATCCTCATCCTCATCATTACCGGAACCACCATAATCGTCCTTGTCCTCTGAAGCCTGTGGAGATGGAGATGTAAAAGCAGTGAAACGACCCATAATAGCTTGTTGTCGAGCGATATGACCAACACGGGTGTTCACCTGACACAATTCATCACTGAGAGTGTCAAGGCGAGCATCCATGCGCTCAAGCTGAGCCATGATGGCCTCGAGAGTCACACCACCTGCGAAAGAGGAAGCAGTGGAGGTGAATGAAGTAGAACGAGCTGGAGGAGTCACTGCCTCAGTCTGTGGCCGTTTCGGTCGAAGCCGAGCCTCACTTCGTCGAACAGTCCCCGAGTTAATGGCACACACGATAGGGAAGTGATCAGACTCAGGATAGGAGATAGAGGAGTGGTTAATGATTCTCGTGATAGTAGAAGGAAAGATAAGTATATCACAGGTCGTTGTATCCTTACAGACATCAATAAGGGAGATGATGAAATGAAAAGGAAAGTCAATAGAAAGATCCTCTAAGAGGGATAATAGAAAGAGAGCACGAGGCTCAGTAATAGAATTATAGTGAGACAAGGGATAAAGAACAAATGTCATCACCATATTTAGGAACCTTGGACATTTTGCAAAGCCCAAGCATGAGATGTTTTGATGTCCACCCTATGATGAATGTGTCTCAAAGAAGAAAGACAGAAGCTCATCCTTGGACATAATCCTCAGATGTGAACAACTAGGGTAATCGGGATGTGATTCCCTTGGGACGTGTAGCACTTCAGAGACAAGCTCCGAAGTCACTATGATACGAGTAGCTCTAACAAAAGTTGAAAATTGAGGTACCGAAGAATTGAAACTATGCATATTGGAGTAGAACTCTTGTATGATCATGGAGGGATAGCTAACAAGCATCTCACATAGAGACTCCTAACCCCGTCTGTGTATGACATCCAGGAAAGCAGTATTGGAGAAGTCCAATAGGATAATGTGGTGTTCTAAATGAATGTCACGTTTGGAGAAGTTCTCTGAGAAGTCCTTACGGGCTTTCTCATCACAAAACTTGAAATGATGAGGAGTGGAGTCAGAAGACGATGCTCCGAAACGAAGAGGGTTGCGGGATGGAGTAAACTTACGATTTGGTGCCATTGCGCAAACTATCCGAGAGAGAGAGAGAGAGAGAGTGAGAGAGAGAGAGAGAGAGAGAGAGAGAGAGAGAGAGAGAGAGAGAGTGAGTGAGAGAGTGAGAGAGAAGCAAAAAAGCACCAATCACAAAATAGTACCAAAATATGAAAAGAAAAGGTACGTATGTGTGAAAAATGCATGGTCATGTGACTTGCAACACAAATATCATCATGGGTTCACCCAATCCAATCCTAAGAGCACACAAGGTTCCAACATATAAAACACACATATAAATGCATGAAAATACTGTGAAAATGCTAATGGAATGCAATGCATGATCATATATCATCATTTAAGCAAAACCCAACGCAAAAATTTCATAAATATCTCATCAATTTTGATAAACCCTAAAAAATTTCAAAAACCAGTAGGTTAAAATGTATGAAATGCATGAAGAAATAGGGAAAACACGATCATACTAGTGAAAAGAAGATCACACTAGGACGAAAATCAACTGGGTTTGAGGTTTAGAGAGAGAATGAGAAAAATGAAATTTGATTTCACGCTGAAGCTATTTAAAGAAATTGCGTCTCGATGGATTGAAAGGTGTTGAGAATCTGTTGAGTACTAATTCTCGATAAATAAATCTTTCGAGGTGCTGTTGAGAATCTATCAACGGTAAAAGAATCTTAATGGATTGAACAATTGTCAAGAAGCTATAGGCGAGACGGAAACTTTCTCGATGGATTGAGAATCTGTCGAGAGGCTATCGAGACAAATTCTAAAATTGCTCAATGGATTGAAGATGCGATAGGATTTGTCGAGAAAAAGAAGCTCAGGGGTCTCAATGGATAGTTAGCTATCGAGAGGTGTCGAGAAGCTGTCGAGATTGATAAAATAGATTTTTCAAGGAGGAGAAAAACACACAAATGAATGCAATCAAGCAAGCTACTCAACCAAAGATCCAATCAACATGTTAAGTTCTTAAAACAATCTCAACAAGAAGAAAGAAAAGCATTTAGATCCAAAACACACACACACACACACACACACACACACACACACACATACACTAAACAAGTCTAACCAATTTTATGATTCAAAAACAAGTCAAGACAGTTTAGTGAGCATACATTAACAAATATATTCCTTATGATGGCTAAATCATATTGTATCAGCACATGTATCAAAAGTAAGAATTTTTCCGTGTTATGTGTGAAAAACATCGCAAGATAACATAAGTGTCTCACGTTATGATGATTTGAGATATGAGAAAATCAATTTAACTCACACAATTATAACTGTTTAACGGGGACTATCACCATGTACATCTTATAACTCTCATATCTCCTAGAAACACACTTGTAATCATATTTAAAAGCATTTTGATTCTTTTTCTTTTGATTTTCTTTGCATATTTTTTTCTTTAGAGCATATCATGCATGGGCATATATAGAGAGAGAAGAAAAATACCCACTTACGTTAATCTTTTGACATTGCACATTTGCTATGTTGAAGCATATAGATATCATTTCATGACCGGTAGACAATAGTTGTGAGATAGTTATTTGTGCTTTTTTCTTAGGATTTTTTAGTCCTTCCCATCAAAAAGAGTGATATAAGTGTTAAGTGCAAGAGATTACTTTGTTTTACTCATCACAAACACGAGCCACAAAGCTTACTTGCTTAGTTGTGCATTGAGATGCCCATCTAAGCTACAAATGATAGAAAGTTTGGAAAATTTTGTTTCAATGGCCATCCAAGGTACGCAAGTACCAATATATACAAAACACACACTGTTTTTTTATTTTTCATATTTTTCAAAAAAAAATTATTTTATGAAAAGCAAAATAAAGCAAAACTGAAAACAAACAAACAAAAACATGTTAAACAAAGCATAGCATAAAAACTAGACTAACTCAAAAATAAGAAAACAAAACACACAAGTAATGCATAAACAAAAAAGGAAGGGAGAGAGAAAAAGTGACTAAATCACTTTGAGCCTTTTTCCTTCCACACCTTGGAAGAACCTTTCCTTTGTGCGAACCCTTAAACTAGAGGTAAGGGAGAAGAATTGAAACCGTTCAAGTTCGAAAGGAACATGAGGGCCTTGAGAAGATCTCCAAGAGGAGTAAAAGAGGATGGAAACTGATTCTAGTTTCCAGATGAGATCATACTATTACTCTGTTGAGTGGCTAACCATTTGTAGCAATTAGGTCGAATATATCCCGTAACTCTACAATAATGACAGAGATGCTGCTTCTTTTGTTTAAACTTTTGGTTAATACCCTTCCTAGTCCTAAGGTTTTTAGTCTCTTTCTTTTCAAGCTTAGGGGGTGCTCCTAAAATAGATTTACCTTTGTCTATATTCTCAATAGCTAAAACAATTTTAACATCATTGTTTTCAGATTTAATATTATTAACAAGTGGAACAAAAACAATAGTACTATAAAAAACAATATTAGAAGAAGAGAAATCATATCCCAAACTGGATCTATCAGAAGCAAATTTCTGAAAGCTAAGCATCTCATCAAGCTTTGCACTAAAAGTCATTTCCAAACAAGCTTTGACCTAGAACAACTCCTCTTCATGCTTTTTGGTCCTTTAAGCCAAGAAGTTGTTCTCAAACCGTAGTGCTCTGATGGTTTGATTGGCCTCATCAACCTTTGTGGAAAGCTCTTCTCGATCGACTTCCACATCACTCAGCTTCTTAGTGGCCAGCCTATACAGTTTCTCATACTTCTTGGAGATCTTGTACAACTTCGCATAGGGAGCATGGATGTCATCTTGTTCATCAATTTTCTCAAAGTTAGATTCCACGAAGTCCTCTTTTTCATCCACATCTTCAATAATCCCCTCCGTAGGATTTACAGTGGCAGTGAAGGCATTCAAGATTCCCTCATCCTAATTATCTAAATCATCCCTAGGCTCGATGTCACTGAGGGTAGCAGCAAGGACTTTTCTTTTCCCAATGGTCTTGAGATAAGTTGGACATTCTTGTTTCATGTGTCCAAAACCTTGACAACCGAAATGCTTTGGTCTAGAGGGAATAGTGTACTGACTGCCATCCCTAGCATCATTATTTCCTTTATCTTGGCTCTTGAATTGTGAGGAACTAGATTGCCTACGGTCTTTGTCAAAGCCTTTCACATTGGCATTCTTTATGAAATTCTTGAATTGCCATGTGATGTAGGACTTCATCATGGAATCTTCATCATCAGAAGACTCATTGGTGTCACTTCTTTTGGCCTTTAGTGCCATGCTCTTACTCTTGCTTGATTTCCCAATCCTAGACAAACCCAATTTATAGGTTTGCAAGTTGCCAACTAGCTCTGTCAAAGGAATTTGGTCGATGCCCTTTGATTCCTCAATGGCGGTTATCTTGGCATGGAATCTTTCTGGAAGAGACCTTATCACCTTTCTCACAATCTTAGGTTCAAGAATGGTTTTCCCAAGATTAAAGGTAGAGTTCACTATGTCTTTAACTTTGGCATAGAACTCATCAAAAGAATCATCCTCCTCCATTTTAATCTCTTCAAAGCTTGTGGTAAGCCTTTGAAGTTTTGAATCCTTGACAGCCTTAGTCCCTTCTTAGGTTGTCTAGAGGATGGTCCATGCTTCTTTAGTAGTTTCAGTGGATGATATCTTTTTGAACTCCTCATTTGTGACCGCACTAAATAAAGCATTCAATGCTCTGCTGTTGAAGTTTACCACTTTGATCTTAGCATTATCCCAATCAGCCGGCTTTTCCTTAGGCTTGGTCCAGCCTATCTCCATAACTTGCCACACCTTCTCATCTAAAGACTGCACGAAAACTCTCATGCATACTTTCTAGTATGCATAGTTAGTGCCATCAAGTAAAGGAGGTATAATCAAGGATTGTCCTTTATCCATACCACTTGATAGGCTAAGAATGTATTGATCCATTTGGTAAATTAAATCAATTAATTAAGCCAAGTAAATTAATTAGATTCAATTACATGGAATATGCGTGGTAGCATAAACAAATCACCAAATAAGTTAAATGCAGTAGAAAATAAATTTGACACAAGTGGTTTGTTTACGAATGGAGAAAACCACCCAGGCAAAACTTCACCAAGTGAATTTAAGATCACCACTCCGGAGAATCCAGTACCTTATACCAACCAATAGTTGAACCCTTACCTTAATACACAATTGGACTTGTAATGTGGTGAAAATCTTTCCTTTTAATGCACGGCTCTCAATACGTGACTAACAAATCGATGTGTGGATCCCATTACGTAACTTACTCCTTTGTACAAATCCAAGTACATGACTAACACATCAACTTGAGAAGGATGTTGGTTGCAAAGTTCTTCTATTCATCCACACGATGAAGATCAAGAAGCTCATTGGTTACAACACCCTACGGTGTACAAACGCAGCAACTTCTTCAAGAGAAAGATGAACTAGGACAAATTGTCTCCGATTATAATTTGAGTGAATAATAACTTTGCATCAAGTTGCATCACCTTAGATGACTCTTAAAATAATCATTATATATGTCTAGGGTTGTGAGAAAAGAAACCCTACATAAATAGCTTAGATATGCGTGAAAAACAAATCTAGAAATCTAATTTTCATAAATCTCGATAGATAGGTTATTTGTCGAGATTCGGGAAAAAAGCTTATTTTAACCTCGATAGATTCAATCTATCGAGCTATTTGTCGAGTTTTAAAATATAGCAATTCTTCACTTGTTTCTTAAACAGATTTGTGTAGCTTTAACTTTTGACTTGAACATAAAGTTGTTTGAAGATTTAAACCATCATAAATCTACCAAATTACAAGTAAAGTGCGTTGTCAAAGGATTAGCCAATTCTAAGTGACATATGTACATAACAATTTCCACATATGTTCTAACATGGTAAATAGCATTTAATTGACATGAAAATTAGCATGAATGTTAAGAACATATCAAATATGTAATTCAATGGTGGGATTTTCAAAATATGAGTTCTATTACAAGTAATTGGAAGATGTAACATATAAATTAAACCAACCCTCTGTTATATAATATATATATATATATAAGATTAACGTTGATGTTATGTCACAATTGTTAGGTTGTCTGCCCTTAAATTCTATTGTATGATGCTATGTATGACATTATGTATGACTTAATGTTATGATAAATAAAGTTGTTTTATTATTATCTAAAATAATGAAAATATGAATATTGAGACATTATCATATAGTCCATGAGATGCATAATATGTGATTTATGCGAAAAGTTACAAAAGATATAAATCACAAGCTCTTTGTAAACTCATAATTGTAGTTCGTAGTCGGTGATAAAATTGGGCATTTTATCTGCGAAGACTATAACATATTAACTAAGATGATTTGTCTTGATCATGGAAGTGTAGACTTCTAGTTGATGTGTTGATATGTTTCAAAAGTTAAGACATATTGAACTGGACCGCTGTGAAATTTATTATTCTCCTAATGACTGTCAAATGAATAATAAATTTCACAACTTCTATTTACATGAACTCTTAATCCTGAGAGGATAATGGACCTGATCATGAAATGTAGGTTGCTTTGATATATTAGGAGTGAGATCTAAAGTAACAGTCAAAATCTCAGTATGTTGGGCAACCACATTTAGTGTTGATGGAACATATATTCTCAAGATGAAATTCATAATCTTTTAACGAAGACATAAAATATTTCATTGAGATAAGTTTAATGGGTTCAGTTATTCAGAGAGTTAGGCCTAACCACTTTGGTAAGAAATTACTAAAGTATATATTTATGAAATTGGATTTCATAAATATATAATGAATAATTTTAAAGGATTAAATTGAGTACTCAAGGATTAAGATGTAGTAATTTTCAAAATGACAGTCTATATTTATGACTTTATATTACTACGAATATTTTATGAAGGGGTTGCGTGTATAATAAAGTCTTGGGATATAATTTATTAATAAGGCCTAGAGTGCAATTATATTTATATAGTGATATTAAATATAATTAATGGTAACTTTGGACTTGTTAAGAGTTGACAGAAAAGCCCAAGGCCCATTGGAGCTAGTGTCTTATTGGTCTCTTTTGGTCTCATTCCAAGCTACACACTAAAATAATAAGCCATCCTAATTAGATAGTCAGTTAGTTATAAAGGGAGAAACATACAGAAATTTTTAAAAGCGTAAAGAAAAAGAAAAAGAAAGAGAGTGAGATACACTTTCATTCTCCTTTGAAAACTGATTGAAAGACCACATATCTTGGGCGTAAAGTGGAATTGGAGTAAAGATTAAAAGTATTCTCGAGTATTTAAATCTTTGGTTTTGAATTTCACCATACCAAGGTACGCTATCTTGTTCTTAAATTCTGAAAAAATACATGTTTGTATCGCATATAAATTATACGCAATGGAAAATTATCAAATCTACTTTATTTGCAATTGTTAACATGTACTATGCAAATTTCAGAATTCAAAAATAAGATAACGTACCTTGGCACGGTGGAATTCAAAACACATGATCAGAAATACTCGATAACACTTTTAATCTTCACTCCAATTCCACTTTTTACCCAAAAAATGTGGTCTCTCAATCAATTTTCAAAGGAGAATAAAAGAGTGTCTCACATTCACATACACACCATTTTTCATGTTCATAAAAATTATGTATGTTTCTCTTCTTATAACTGATTATCTAATTGGGCTAGTCTTTTGGACCTTTCCAATTAGGCTCTAGTATGGGACCAAAAGGGACTAATAAGATACTAACTAGCCTTGGAATTTTCTGTCAACTCTTGACAAATCCAAAGTTATCATTAACTATATTTAATACCACTATATAAATATAGTTGCACTCTAGGTCTTATTTATAAATTATATCCCAAGACTTTATTATACATGCAACATCTTCATAAAATATTCGTAGTAATATAAAATTATGAAAGTAGACTGCCACTTTGTAAATTACTACATCTTAATACTTGAGTACCTGGTTTAATCCTCTATGTTATTCATCATATATTTATGAAATCCTATTTCATAAATATATATTTTAGTAACTCCTTACTAAAGTAGTTAGACCTAACACTCTGAATAATCAAACCCATTAAACTTATCTCAATGGAATATTTTGTATATCCGTTAAGAGACTATAAATTCCATCTTGAGAATATATGTTCCATCAACACTAAATGTGGTTGTCCAATATACTAAGGTTTTGACCGTTATTTTAGATCTCACTCCTGATATATTAAAACAACCTACATTTCATGATCAGATCCATTATCCTCTCAAGATTAAAAGTTCATGTAAATAGAAGTTGTAATATTCATTATTCATTTGACAGTCGTTAGAAGAATAATAAATCTCATAGCGGTCTAGTTTAATATATTTTAACTCTTAAAATATATTAACATACCAACTAGAAATCTTTATTTCCATGATTATGACAAATCATTTTAATTGATATGTTATAGTCTTTACAAATGAAATGCCCAGTTTTATTACCGACTACGAACTAAAATTCTGAGTTTACAAAGAACTTGTGATTTATATCTTCTGTGACTTTGCATATAAATCACATGCTATGCATCTCATGAACTATATGATAATGACGTATATTCATGTTACTATTATTTTAAATAATAATAAAACAACTTTATTAATCACAATATTAAGCCATACATAATGTTATACATAATGTCATACTTAATATCATACATAGTATTATACGGCACTAATCCTAACAGTTTATATGCCATTATTTAAACACTTTTTGGAGTTTTACGTATGTAGTTACCTCACACTAGCATAAGCAAGTATGTCTAGGCCCTTATTTAATTTAAAATTTTTATAATAATAATCAAATATTTAAACAGATACTTGTTGATTTTATTGTTATTATATTTCTCAAAGATTAACATTTGTAGTTACGCCACAGTAACGCAAGCAAGTACGCTTATGCCAATAATCCCTTCTTCGAACATCACTCTATTCCAATTATTTCATCTTCATAGTCAAGTCAAACTATGGAATATAAATTTAATTTATTGATTTTCTCACAGTTCCCCTACATCCAATAATCACACACATATATTTAACCAAAACCATATTAACAAATGAGTTTACATAAACAATAAATAAATGTCTATTATCCCATCAAAAAAAAAATGTCTATTATTTTAAATTAGAGAGAAAAAGAACCTGTAATCAGTTGGGTTTAGTGGGTGCATGTGCGGTTCTGTCTGTATATGCCGTCCCACATGTAGTTTTCAGATAATCGAAATAATCAAATACAAATACTAAGTTCTAACGCTATATAAACCATCTAACTTTCCAAGTCTCAACCATAAAAACCAGTGTATTCTCTTTCAAAAACCATCTCTTCAAATTATTTGTTGACTTGTATATTGTCCAAATGGAACTAAAACCACACATAGCTCTTCTACCAAGTCCAGGGATGGGACATCTCATCCCTCTTGTCGAGTTTGCCAAACTGTTTGTTCTTCACCATGACTTCCACATCACATGTATCATTCCCGTACTTGGGTCTCCGTCCAAAGCCGTGAAAGCAGTTCTCCAAGCCCTTCCCACCACCATAGATCATGTCTTTCTTCCTCCTGTGACATTGGAGGAGGAGGAGATCAAAGGCCTAAAGTTTGAAGTCCAAACTATTCTCACCTTAACTCGTTCACTTCCACCTCTTCGTGATGTGCTAAAGTCTACTCGATTTTCTGCTTTTGTAGTCGATCCTTTCGGTATTGATGCGCTAGATATTGCTATGGAACTCAAAATCTCACCCTACATTTTCTTCCCCACAAATGCTTTCGTGTTGTCTTTGATTTTTCATTTGCCAAAGCTGGACGAGACAGTTTCATGCGAGTATAGAGACCTTCCAGAACCATTGAAACTTCCGGGGTGCATACCTATTCACGGTCGAGATCTTATAGAACCGGTTCAAGATCGAACGAGTGAGTTGTACAAAATGTTTCTTCGCAACGCAAAACGGTTCCGATTGGCTGAAGGAATTATCGTTAATACCTTCATGGAATTGGAAGGAAGTGCCATAAAAGCTTTGTTAGATGAAGAAGCTAAAAATCTCCCACTTTATCCAATTGGACCAATCCAAAGTGGTTCAAGCAATGTGCAGGTTGACAAGTCAGAGTCAGACTGTTTAAGATGGTTGGACAATCAACCACGTGGTTCTGTCTTATTTGTTTGTTTTGGGAGTGGTGGGACTCTCTCATATGATCAAACAAATGAGCTAGCCTTGGGATTGGAATTGAGTGGCCAAAAGTTCTTATGGGTTGTAAGAACCCCAAATAATGAATCAGCTGATGCTGCATACCTTAGTGATCAAACTCTCGACAACAACCCTCTTGCTTTCTTACCAAAAGGGTTCGTAGAGAGGACTGAAGGGCAGGGTCTAGCGGTGCCCTCTTGGGCACCACAAGCCCAAGTGCTTAGCCATGGCTCCACGGGTGGGTTTTTAACTCATTGTGGTTGGAATTCGACCCTAGAGAGTATCATGCAAGGCATACCATTGATTGCTTGGCCACTTTACGCAGAACAAAAAATGAATGCACCATTATTAGCCGAGGATCTAAAAGTGGCACTGAGACCAAAAACTAACAAAAATGGTCTAATTGATAGAGAGGAAATTGCAAAAGTTGTAAAGGGTCTCATGGTTGGAGAAGAAGGGAAGAAAGTTCATAATCGTATGAAAGATATAAAGATCGCTGCTGAGAAAGCACTAAGTGCAGATGGTTCTTCTACAAAAACACTCTCTGAATTAGCATCCCAATGGAAAAATCATCCTGGCTTTTAGTACATGATACTTTTCTTGCATTTCAACTTTATTCGTCAGTTGTTTTTCTTTTAAGTTGTCTATTCTTAATATATTATTTTGTAACTTCATCATGCATTGCACATTTGACTGTACCATGCCTTTATAATTATATCGTTTGTTTATTAACAGTTGGTATTAAATTTCTGTTTGGTTCTTAATTTATATATGAAATGACAAAATTTGACACTTCCCGGAAGGTGAGACTTGTAACTTGTCTAGCTAGCTCCAATCGAAAAGGCGAAATTGTACACCGATACGTAAGCATCAACCTAACATTCTTCTTCTTTTTTATTTTTTCAACAAAAAAATTTTAGAAATCATTTACATTTACATATATATATATATATATATATATAGGCGAAAAAATCATTTTGGTCTTTATATTTTCACGGGATTCCCACTTTGGTCTTTATTTTTTATTTTCACCGCTTTTAGTCTCTATCTAAAAAAACGTTTTCCATTTTAGTCATTTTTGCCCTAACAGCACTGTCCTACGTGACAAATAGAACTATTAAAATAATCATAAAATTTTTTATTTTGGTGTTAGAAAATATCACGTCAACATCTAAATTAAAAATAATAATTTATTAATTTTAATTAAATAAAAAAATTAAAAAAAGAAATAAAAACAAAAAATTATATTAATTGAGATCAAAGTGTTTCTTAGACAAGAACACAAACCCAGATCTAAAAATACATTCGAAAGCCTACAAAACTGAAAGAATAGCATCGACCTGTCTTGTTTACATTTTTCCATCACTGATCCTTCTGATCTGAAAGAAACTACAAAACAAAACTAAAGCAACTGCTTTGCTTCCTTTGCTCTCTCTTTCCTCCAATGGCAAAGAAGCCAGCCTCATCCATCTTCGACATCCTAAAGCGCTACATCAAGAAGCCATGGGAGTTCACTAGCCCACAATCCCACCCAGAATTCAGACACGCTATTCTCCTTGCCACCCAGTACTACATGGAGAGCCCTACCTCCACCAAGGTCAAGCCATGGGTCCCCACTTCAAACCCAGAGACCATCGCCTACATCAAGTACCACACTTGCGACCAGCATCACTACCACCATCCGATTCGTCGGACTTTGCTTAAGAAAGCTGATGTGGAGAAGATGATGAACGAGACCACCTTCGATGTCAAAGACCTTCCTAAACCGTATCTCACGACCATCTTCTTTTTTTTTTTTTTGTTTGTTTTGTGGGTTTTGGTGATCATGGTTGTTTGTGATTTGGGGTTTTGAGATATGGGTATTTCATGATTTTGTGTTTTGGCGTTTTTGGATGTGAAATTAGGGATTTGGGATTATGGGTTTTTAGGGATTTGCTTTTGTTTTGAGCTTAGAAATTGTTTTGAATGCTTTGATAAGATGATGAATTAGAGTGTGAATAGATTTGGTGATTTGGGTGTTTTGTATTTGGGATTTAGGGTGAGTTTGGTTGGGCTTTTTGAAAAAGTTCATAATGAAAAAGTTGAGTTTTCAAAAAGTCCATAATGAAAAAGTGTTTTTTCAAAAAGCTGAGTGTTTGGTAAAAGCTGTTAAAAAGTGCTTTTTGAAAAATCTGAGTGTTTGGCTAGCACTTATAAAAGTTGCAGTTTGAATAAATTACCAAAAAACATATATAAGGGAGTTTATTTCATACTTAAATCAATATTGTGAAATTATTTTTTTCTCACCAATATTAGCTAATAATAACCTAACACTTAAAATTTATTGTGAAAATATTGTGATAATTTATATTGATTTTAATTTGAACTTACTATTACAATTATTTTTTTCTCTTTCTAAACAAATTATTTTTTTCTCACTAATATTAACTAATAATAATCTACCACTTAAAATTTATTGTGAAAATATTGTGAAAATATTGTAACAGTATTTCTCAATTTTAATTTCTTACTCCTTATTTGATGTTTCTCTTCTTTTATTTTATTTTTTTATTCATCTTTTATTCTTTTTTTATTATTATTTTTTTCATCTTTTTTTTTTTCCTCCACACACACCGACACTTTATTTTTTTTCTTTATCTCTTTCTTTATTCTTTTCCCTGCCTGTGCCCTTCCTTTTCTTCTTCTTATCCTTGTTGCCTCCAGACCCTTCCTTCTTTCTTTATTTCCTTTCTCTTTTCCCTGCCTCAAGGTCTCTGCATCTTTATTTATTTTTTTTTTTTTTTGACAGTTTGAAAGCTAACGATGATGATGAAGAAGATGAAGATGATGAAGAAGATGAAGATGATTGAAACAAAAGGATTTTGGGTGGATTTTGGGATTTTGGGTTTTTTTTTTTTTTTTTCTGTGGATTTTGGGATTTTTTTTTTTTCCTATGGATTTTGGGTTTGATTTTGTTTTGGGTTGATTTTGTTTTGGGTTGATTTTGAGTTGATTTTGGGATGGGTTTGAGAGAACAGACGAGAGAGAGGCGTGAGGAAGAGGCAGAGCAGAGAGATGAGATGAAGGGCAATTTCGTAATTGCGGAAATTCTCCAACGGATCTATCAAAACGCCCAAGCGTTTTAATAATATTCATTCTTTTTTGGAACAAACGCTAACTTTTTATCAAAAGTTGGCTTTTTAGTTTAACCAAACGCACATTTCAGCTCAAATTTTTCAAAAAGCCAACGTTTGGGTCCAAAAAGTGGAACCAAACGGGCACTTAGAGTAATGGGTGGTAACTAGTGTGTGTGAAAACAAATGGAGGCATCACTACTATTAGTATAGGTTTGCATCAAATTTTAGTATGTATATCTTTGCACTAGTGCCAGATGTGTTCTTAGATCTGGGTTTTTTGTTCTTATTGTTCTTGTTAAAACACACTTTGATCTCAACTTATGTAATTTTTTGTTTTTATTTCTTTTTTAAAAATTTTTTATTTAGTTAAAATTAATAAATTAATTTTTTTAATTTAAATGCCAATGTGACATTTTTAAATGCCAAAATAAAATTTTTTATTAATATGTTAATAATTCTGTTTGCCACATAGGTCAATGTTGTTAGAGCATTGATGGAAAGGACTAAAATGGAATGCGTTTTTTTAAACAGAGACTAAAAGTGGTGAAAACAAAAGATAAAAATCAAAGTAAGAATCGCGTAAAAATGTAGAAATCAAAATAAATTTTTCGCCCCATATATATATATATATATATATATATTGATACTAGATAAACATGCATTGATAATAAAAAGTTACTACAAGACAAAGGACCACTAGGCTTCAGATGAGTTCGGATTTAGCTTATAGTGGTGAACAGGGAAGCAAGTCGTAATATTAGCAAATTCCAAAATATTTGAAATTCCTTCCTTAGGTACAAAAAGATGGTGTATAGCTAGTCCTTGCTGTTGAAGCTGGTGCAAGTCTGAAGTGAATGTCTACTCAAGCCAAGATGGTTTGCCTGTTTGACTGCGAATCTGCACAAGTCTCTTATTGTGACAAAGAATTAGCAGTTTAGTGTAGCCCAACTCCTTGGTTTTGATGATAGCCTCTCCCACAACATCCTGGATTGAAAGCTGATGAGGTTTCCTGCCATTGTTTGCACCACCTATTAATAGCACAACTTCATCTATTGTTTTTTTTCTCAAAAGCATATCCAATCCTTCTAGTTTTCATGTTCTTGTAAGCTACTACTTTAATCATGATATGCCATCCCTCGTTGGTGAGCAACTGTTAAGATTGTTGTTTAGATATGTGTTGCTGATCCTAATTGGTTTGGAAAACTTCTTGGTACCTGCAAGTGAGAAACTGAGATGTTAGAATAACTTCTATTGGGTTGGGTAATTGTCCTTGGTGTAGGACCATATTTCGATGGTTTCATATAGACCACAGGATGGTGAATATGGACTGCAAGAAGAACATTCTGTCATTGTCTCTGTTTACAATATGCAGAATACAAGATGCCAACCATTGTGTAACTGAGTTATGTACCAAATCCGAGGTTCTAACTTCCAAATTGAATCCATACCAAATGGCTTTTGCAAAAGGACAGTGTAGGAACAAGTGATTTATGGATTCCTCTTCCTCATTGCACATAAGGCAATTGTTAGGAATTGTTATGCCTCTCTTATTTAGTGCCTCAAACACAGGCAGACCCCATGCAACATTTTCCAAATAAAGGTCAGGATTTTTTAAGGAAGTTGCACTTCCCAAATTAGATTCCACACAGATTGGGGCAAACCATGGATCATTCCTTCTTGCACAAGTGAAGGATGGTGGTTCTGATGGAACAGGTAGGCTTTGCTAACTCTGTACTCTCCAGAAGATTGTCTCCATAAGAGTTTATCTTCAATGCCAATAGTCCTGGGTAGAGGAAGCTTCAAGATTTCATTGCAAGTAGGGGGCTGGTACAGTTTCTTAACCAAATCAGAATTCCATGTTTTTGAGTTTTGATTGATAAGATCTGCCACCGTGCCATCAAGAAGGTTTTTCATTATTAGGGAATGGTTGGAGCATTTAAACTAATTTGGATGAGTGAGAGGGATTTGATGACCATCTTCTATCAACGAACGTCCCTCATGTAAGGAAGCCAATTGTGGTGCAGCAATATTTTTCCTAGTCCAAGAGTGGTTTGGTTTTGGCTTATATTCCTTTAATGGGATCCTAGGAAAATATTTTTCTTTGAAGGATCTGGCTAGTAGGGAGTTGCGAGACTATTGTAACCTCAAATATTGTTTAGAAATCATGGCTTGATTGATCAAGCTAAATTTCTTCAAACCAAGTCCTCCCTACTCCTTGGCTGATATATGGTATACCAGTTGACCAGATGTAGCTTCCTAGTTCCAAGATCATGCCCTCACCAAAAGGATTTGGTTATAGCATCTAATTTATTACAAATTGCTTTAGGATTATGAAACATAAGAAGGTGAATAAAGGCATGGCTTGAAGCACAGAAGATACTAAAGTAGTTCTGCCAGCTTGAGATAGCAATTTGGCTTTCCATCCTTGGAGTTTTCCCTGTACTTTGTCAATAATGTCCTAAAATTGATACCTAGATATTTACTAGGGTTCCGCACAAGGTTCACTTGAAGAGAAAGGGCAAGGGATTCCTTCACATCTTGAGGTATGTATGGGGAGCAAAAGAGGTTAGATTTATCAAAATTGATACATTGACCTGAAATTGAACAATACCAAAGGATTGTGTTCCTGATATTAGAAGGGAATATCTAATCATTTTGGAAGAAGAATAAGGAGTCACAACAAAGAAAAGGTGGGTAAAGGAAACCCCATTCCTTCCTATTATGATTCCTTAAATTTTCTTCTGATTCTCTTCTTTTGTGAGTGCAATGAAAAGGATGTTTGCACAAAACGAGAATAGGTAGGGTGAGATAGGGTCTCCCTAACTAGAGGTATTGAACGGTTGGGTAGGGCTACCATTAATACGCAAGGAATATTGGATAGATGTAACACACTCCATAATCCAAATCACCTATGTGTTGCTGAAGTTCATGGAAAGTAAGACAGCTATAAGAAAATTTCAGTTAATCCTATCATAAGCCTTAGACATATCTATTTTCAAAGCACCAAAGCCTTTCCTTCTACCCTTCTTTTTCCTAAGAATGTGAAAAATCTCATGAGCTAAGAAAATATTGTTTGTAATGTTTGTTGAGGACATATTTTTATGTAATTGGCATATCCTTTGACAAAACGCACTTTACTTGTATTTGGGTAAATCTAAATAGGTTCAAGATGATCATCGAGCAATACAAAAGATGAAATAGGGATACAAGGGTGAAATCAAAACTTCTTACTCACAAGTAGTTATATTGAAGACATGAAGATTACTCAAGAACTGCTCAAGAAAAGTACAAACTACAGGTCTCGATACCTCCTCGACAGAATCTCGATCTGTCGAGATTCATGAAAGCTCGACAGATGTCCCGATCGATCGAGCTTACGGGTTTCAGATTATAGCCAACAACGTTTTTATTCTAAAAGGCTAATTGTTTATGGGTTTGTATAATTCTTATTGGACTAGGAAAACCCAAGGTTTGTGTAAACCTATTTGGAATAGGAGAGCCCATTAAGCTCCTATTTAAAGGAGATGAAAAAAGAAAAACCTAACCCTAGAGAGCTTCATAAGGTTTTCTTTTTGAAACCCTAGCCTCCTCCTACAGAAGAAAGAGTTCTTGCTGCGTTTCTTGTACGCCTTAGGGTTTTGTAACCAAGCAAAGTCTCTTGCACCAACATTGAAGATCTTATTGGTGTTTTTATGTGAAGCTGCTGCAAATCAACTACAACAATCAAAGGGTTGCTGTGGAGTTAGTCACGTACTGGGATTCGTGCAAAGGAGTAAGCCGCGTACTGGGATTCGTGCAAAGGATTAAGCCGCGTACTGGGATCCGCGTATCAAATTGGTTAGTCACGTACTTGGGAGCCGTGCATTGAAAGGAGAAACTGTCACTACAGAACAAGTCCAATTGAGTATTGGGGTAAGAGTTCAACTGTAGGTTGGTGAGGTACTGGGATTCCTTACTTGTAACTGCTTGTTGTGATAATAGTGGAGTTTCGGGAATGGTGACCTTAAATCACCCGGTGGGGTTTTTGCCGTAAGGGTTTTCCCCATTCGTGAACAAATCACCGTGTTATTTATTTTCCGCTGCATAACTTAGTTTCGGTGATTTGTTTGTGCTGCCACGTGATATTGCATGTTAATTTGATTAATTAAAAATTGGACTAATTAATTAATCTAAGTTATCACAAGGGGTCAACGCATTTGTGGCCTGTCAATGTTCCTACCCTAAATAAAGGCATTCTAGTAAGGTGTTATGAGCATATCCATGTTTTGGAAATAATCTTGTAAGTGACATTACAGAGGCTAATGAGCCTAAAATGGGTTATCTCTTTTAGAAATTTGACCATATATATAAGAGTAAAGTAAGTTTGGTTAAGGGATTTAAGAAGAGAACCTAAGTGAAAGAAAGTATGGACATAATTAAGTATCTCTCGCCTTACTATGCTCCAAAATTCTTGATAAAAGAAGGCTGGAATCCCATCTAGTCCAGTAGCTTTATGAGGCCCAAGTTGGAAAACTGCCCATTCAATTTCAGCATCAATCATTGGTCTGTCAAGATTATTTTTCGATCATGTTTAGGGATTTCAAGGTTTTCCAGTTCCTCCATTAGTTCCTAAACAGACTTAGGGCCTGCCTCATTGTACTGGTTTTTGAAGTGTTCCACTATGTAACTCTCAATATCAACCAACTCCTCCAGTTGGTTCCCTTCAGCTTTCCTAAGTTGCAGAATCCTATTCCTAGCTCTCCTTTGCTTAAACACTATTTGAAAGTATCTGGTTTTTCTATCCACCTGAACAATCCAAGTACTTCGAACCTTTTGAGCCCACATAATTTCTTCCTTACTCATCAATTTCTCAATACCTTCTCTGAGTTCTTTTTCCATTTTGATATCATGCATTGTCTTGGTGGAGTCCGGTAATTCCTGAAGCTTATTCTATTTTTCCTTTAGATCCTTATCCACCTTTCTAAAGGCATTTCTGTTCTTGTCAGAAAATTCTTTCTTGACATTAGTGAGCTTCTACTGCAACTTAAAAGCTCTTGAGCCATGAGGGTAGATTCTCCAAGCACTTTGGGCTAGTTCCTTACAATCAGCATGTGTTAACCACATTCTTTCAAATCTGAAAGGCCTTTCCCTAAATGGCTACTGAAGATCAAAATCCTAGGATAATGGGTCCATGATCACATCTTAGAATAGGCAACTTTCTAAGTGCATAATGGGGATTTGAATTGATCCAATCCATAATAGAAAAAAGGCTCTATCTAGCCTTTCCATAACAAATGTTTCATCTCCATGACCATTCATCGAATTTTATTTTTGCCCTTTAGCTTCAAGATCACAAAGACCCAAGTCAAACAGCGTTTGCTTGAATATCTCTGTACCTTCAATTTTCCTGTGACTAAATCCAAATTTATCATCATGGGATAAAACTTGGTTGAAATCACTTATACACAACCAGTTTTTGTGGACTAGGTTCCTAATATTTCTTAATTCAGCCAAACTTCCTCCTTTTGGCATGATTAGGGTGTCCATACACAAATGAAGTAGGTAAAGGGTTACCTTTGTTGTCAAGAAGATTAGCATAGATCAGGTGTTTGGAGCTGTATTGAATGTTGAAGCTTTAGTTAGTCATCCATCCTAGCAGTAGACCACCACTTAAGCCTTCTCTAGGAACCTCCCATCCATTTCTAAAACCACATTTTTCAAAAATTCCACCTCCTTTGTCTTTAGCTAATTTGGTCTCTATTAAGAAAATGATGTCTAGTTTATACTCTCCTGGGCCTTTTTTTGACATTGCAGAATTGCAGAGGGGCTACCCAACCCTTACAGTTCTAGCTTAAGATCTTTATAGTTGCTGGGGAAGCTATTGAAGGCTAGCTTGTCGAAGCCCTGTAGTTATATCAGCATCAATGGAGGTCCCTTGATCAGAAACAACTTGGATTTGGTTCTTTTCTCTATTAAATAAGCCACACAACAGTCTCTATTTAATATTCCCCCCAAACTTCCCAATCTCCTTTCTGATTCTCTTCTTTGAGCTCAATTTTGGTATCTCCCCTGCAAGTGTGTCCCTGATTTCACTACACAAAAAACTAACAGTTGGAATAAATGAAGGTACGTTTGTAGTGGGTAAGGAAGTCATGGGCCAAGAGTAAGGACTTCAAAGGGCTAAGATCCCTTACATTGGGCCCTACACTGTTTAGTTGGGTGTCACCTATTGGGTTGTCTAATTGGTCTGATAGAATAGACCCATTGTTCTTTGTTTGGGGGTTTAGGAGTCTAGGCCCATTACTGGAATCCCCCAATTTAAATCTAAATCTCCCTCTATTTACTCTTTGTACTAACAACTCTATAAATGAATCAGGGGACTCAGATATGCAACCTTTTTCCCAGCCATGGCATTGCATGGCTTCAAGTCTGCTTTCATTTAAACTGTCTAGATTGAACATAATTGATGTAGTATCACTCTCTAAATTTGAAGCTTCAAAGTGGGGATGGGTATTCTGTCTATTTGTAATGAAAGGACCATTACCTTCATTCCAGGTCCATTGAAGGTTTGAGAATTATGGAGGTTGCCATGGTTGTCTAGTTCAAAAGAGAGCATTATTTATTCCATTACCCAAAGGGCCATGCTATGTTGGTAGATAACTGGCATGCAAATTATTGGTGTTTGAATTTGAATTAGTACTAGTATCTTCTAAGGCCAATGAATTTGTTGGGTTGGAGGTACTGTATGTGGTTCAAGGTCATCAACTAGTGTATTGATAAGGTTTGGTTGGGTTGGTTAAGGTTTAGTGTATTAATGGCCAAATGAAGTGTGGGTGTATTAGTGTTTGGATAATGGTTAGATGAAGATAGGGCTGCATGTTGTGAATGTGTGCTAGGAGTGCTAGGATCAAGATGATCAGAGCTAACTGTTAAGGGGGGTGAGAGATTACCTGGTATGGTGTTTGACCTACTTGTCCAAAACGCACCTGAATGATCCATCTGCTCCTTCGATTATGGAAAGCGCAAAGCTCATTTGTGAATTGGGGTTGCAAAGCATCAAACCCCTATTTGACCTGAAGAAGCTCTTGAATTTGATGTCTCTCTTTGAATAGCATCAATTCCGCATCCTCCATGTTATGGGTACACTGACCTCTTGTGTGACCAATGAGTCCACATCTAGTACATAGTTTACGTACCCTCTCATATCAGCATTGAATCCAGTTCCTAGAACCATCATCAAGCCAGAGAATAAACCCAGTGATCACTGGGAGCCAAGGATCAATTCACACCACTCAAACAAATTGGATATTTCTTGGGATTTTATCTTCTCAGTCCACTCTTTCCACTAAGCCCATCAATTGACACATTCTCTCAGTAAGAATTGGTTATTGATACTCCAAAGGCAAACTGTGGAGTTGGACCTAGATCAAAATGAAATTGAGTTGTAGGTTACCAATCACTAGGTTTGGTCTCCAGCATTCTAGAACCAAGTGCTCCATCAACCGCCCATGGTTCTTCTATGCAGATATGCATTAGATCTTCCAGGAACTTGAAATGGAAGATGTAAAAGTAAGATTCTCTTCCTACAATGGAAACTAATCCCCTGATTCTCCATGCAGATTTGATAAGGTGTTGTAGGCGTGGCACAGAGAACTTCCTATAGTCCAGCAAAAATCCAATTGCACAGAAACTCCAGAGGTCTCTTTGGGCTGCTAAACCAGGATCAGGTGTCACAATAGGCCCATATCTTGCAAACGGAACTTCATCTTCATCACTAGGCACAAGATCTGAATCAAGTTCTTCAGCAAACAAATTAGAACTGATATCAGAATCACTACTATCAGTCCACCCATAGTAGCTATATTAGTGTCCATTGGGGTAAAAGGATGGAGAGGAAATCATTGCATGCACAGTGGAAACAGTGCAGTGCAACACTCACTGAACACAGTTGGGAACTCTGGAAGAAACAGAAAGCTAAGAAAAAAGTTCTTGAAAAAGAAAAGGAAGATATGAGGAAGAAGACAGAAAAGAATAGGACAGGAAGGTATATGGAAGAAGGGAATATTTGTGTAGGTATGGTTGAACTGTGGTGAATAATTGGGAACAAAGTTTGACTCAGTGCAAGCAGGGACAAGCCTTAAGCATGCAAAGGAGTATAGAGATACGGGTTGAGATGATGGAAAATGTGCAGGAAATTAAAAGGAATTAAATAGAAAAGACGGCTTTACCTACAAGGACAGACAACCTAGAAAAAAAAGAGTTGACAAGGGTTTGAAAAGGAAAGAAAAGAAAGAGGAGAAGACAATGATAACCTATCTGAGAAAGGAAAACGATGGCGAAGACCCCAGGGGTTGAGAGGCTCACTGTATGGGAGAAGAAAAGCTTTGATTAATCATTTAGACACTAAAAGATTAATGTGTACCAAAACGAAATCTTTGACCAAATATTCTTCTTCTTCTTTTTTTCCTTGAGAAAAGAAGTAGTCCAAATGCTTTGCAAATGTTGCAAGACAACCATATCAAAAACTTATTACTAATTATATAGATGCTGGTATTTTATAAATGTTGTGAAGTAATACCTATAATTGTAATAGTAGACAACAAACATGTAACTTACAGATTTTACATGTTTAAAGTTGAATATCCCATCAAAATAACGCCGCACATTGTGCAGATTAATGACTAGTTTGTGTTAATAATTTAAACATACAACCTTTTTTCCTCAAAGCTACTAAAAGCCAGTTTGCCTAAAGTGTAGACTGCAACAATATTAGAATTGAAAATACAATTCAACGAATATCAGCTAATTCTAGACACTTTATTTTGTAATTATAATATAACCAAAAATTATTAAAGATATAAAGATAATTTTACAACGTAAATATAATGGAGGAGGTCAGCCCTATTATTCTTTTCTTATAGATAAATGGTGGCTCAACTAAACTAGAGGGGTCTATTAAACCAGACATTTTCGAGGAATTGCACTTAAACTCACTACCCCTATAAATACCCCCACACATATACAGTAATGAGGCACCCACATGTTTAGAAGCACTTGGAGAGCCAGCGCTTCGAGAAGTCCCCCCTTTGAAACCTTTTATTGCTTATATAACTAAAGAGAAAAGTATATTTTGTAATTTGGTAAATCACTAGTTAGTTTGATCTCTCTCTTTTGAGATTCATTGGACTTAATCTAGAGTCACGCACGCTAGTGGTCCTATTATGTAGATAAATTGTATTTCTACACAGTTCAATTGAAAACACTATTTGACAGTTTGGATGAATGAAAGTATAATTCTAAAGAAAATTGAAACTTTTGACGATATCAAAATAATACCTTAAGTATTTAAAATGAATTACGACACAAGATTCAAGGCAAAAAATGCATTCTTAAAATTTAGGCTTATATACCTCTGAATTTGAGTGATTAATCAAGATTAGTTCTTAAATTATTTAATTAAAGTTTCATGACAATAATGCACATTGTACAAGATAATTCTATTGGATAATTATTTTATAGATAATTAGTTAATTATTTCCGAAAGATAGATGATTAATTAAAATTTAAAAATCCTTATAATTTCTCAGCATAATTTATTCATTTATGACTTGTTTGGATTGAGGGGAAGAGAGGAGGTGTAGAGTAAGTAGAATGGAATCAGCCCAAAATTAGTCTATTTTCAGTCAACTCTACTATACTTCTCTGCACTCTCATTCTCTTCCCCCTAAATCCAAACGGGCCCTTAATTGTTGAAAATTAGGCTAAAACTCATATTTATCCAAAAAACTTATTGAAGAATGGATCAAAATCAGAAAAAAAATAAATAAATAAATAAAAAATAAGAAAAGGGGGGGGGGGGGAGGCAATTAAGTGCAGATTGGCACATAATTTTGTCATAGGACAAAATTTAGCTACAACCTTACTCAATATTATTTTATTGGTGGTGAATTTTGACAAATCTATCATTAGATTATATATTCTTCGTAGGTCCTCCATACCTACAAAATTTCTAGAAAATTAAAAATCAATAGTTATGTTTCAATAAATAGTTTAAATTGCATGTTTTTGTAGTTTAAAATTATGCATAAAATATAAACATATATATATATATATCATATTGTAAATAATATCCAATTAGTATAAAATTTGACATGTGTATTAGAAGCATAAAGAATATGTAATTTAACAATTATATTTTAAAAATATGCTGTTAATTTGAGTTAAAATGGCCTTGAAAATTCATCCCCTCTAGCATGAATTCTCAACTTCTAATCCAATTTTCCTTCTATGCACTATTATCCTATCACCTTCTGAGATAAATTTGAGTTAAAATAGCCTTGAAAATGACGAAAGTCTAGTACGTTGAGCTCTAACCTCTATAAACAAAAGTGGATAAAAAAAATAAATAAATAAAGCGGAGGTTTTCGTAGCTTCAGTTGGTACTTAAAAACACTAGTAGAGAACTATAGCAAAGTAGGGCTGTAACTTCAACTTTGGATTCCTATTTTCTGAATAGCTATCACAAACCCATGAGATTCCGAGGTTTAACCATTTAAGATCCCCTTTTAACTCACCCAAAATGACACAAAATCTTTTTCATCAAGTTTATAAGAGTACCAACCACACACTGGTCTTTCAACATGTCAACAAAACAAGTAACAAAGTCAAAACATCCTCTTTATCATCGGAGAAAATGGGCTTTTGTCATTATTTTTTAAAATATTTAGCGATATATCCCTCCTTTGTAACTATGCAGCGATATATCTCTATTTTGAAATTCAATTTTCTTTAAATCAAGTTTCAATGTAAAACTCAAGTTCTTTGAAAATTTTCAAGTGTAACTTGAGTTCCATGAACTCGAGGAACTCGAGTCCCATGAACTCGAGTTCATTTTTTTTTTTTTTTTTTTTTTTTTAATTTGATTGTCTATAACTCGATTTTCTACAAATCAAGTTTTACATTGAAACTCGATTTTGAGAAAATTGAGTTTCAAAATAGAGACATGTCGCTATATAGTTTCAAAATATAGACATATCGCTAGATATTTTTAAAAATAAGGGCAAAAACACATTTTCTCCCTTTATCCTGTATTGCATGTTCGACTGTATCATATCATTATAATAAGATCGTATGTTTCATAGTGGTTGTTTTGTGATATCTAACTACGCTGCACTATTTTACTAAAAATAAAAAATAGTGGCCTTAATTAATACTTTTCCCTTTCATATTGTTAGGCATGTTTTAAAAGAATCCAACTTTTAAGTGAATATTGAATGTATTGTCTTTTACATCAAAAGACAAAAATTTCCAAAATAACTCTTCTCAATTTATACTTTAGTGAAATAGGGGTATTGGTTTTTTTAAGTAAAGTAAATAACAAAAAATTCATTGGTTAAAAAAAAACCCCAAAAATAAAATTTTGATACAAAATACAAAAAATGGAAATAGCATTTGCATCTAGCCCATTCCTTGGCCAATAGTTCCTCCAAATGGAAACAGGAAAAAATTATTCTAACAAATTCCCAAAATTACAAAAAAGATAAAAAAAAAAAAAAAAAAAATAAAATTATTCAAAATCATGACTCCCCAAAAAAACCCAACATCTTTGAAATATTTAAAAAAAAAAATTTCCCTCATGCTTCTGGCTTCAATTGTACAACTCTGAATTTCACTCCAGTGAACAAGAGAAACCTGCTCTCAATACATTAGTAAACCATGTTTTGAGTGAGTGGTTTTCAGCACTTACAATTTTATTATTTTATTAAATTAGATAAATAGGGGGTTGAGAAATTGAATTAAATTATTGTGATGTGTGTGTGTGTATGTGTGTATATATATATATAGGTGAAAATAGCCAAATACCACATTTTGGCAAAATTTATAGCAAACTAACACTGGTTCGGAAATATTTAGCAATCTACCACTTTTTTAGTACTCGAGTTTCACAAAATCAAGTTTTAAATAGTAACAAAGTTCAGTGAACCTAAGGTCCTGATGAGTCGCCAGCGTGGCACTACCGACCTAGAATCTGTATAATTAAAAAAATAATAGGGTAATCGATATTACTAAAATCGAGTACTTCTTAATAGTAATCGGGCTTAATGCAGTCAAGTACCTTTTTTTTTTTTTTTTTTCTTTTTCCTTTTTCTTCTTTTTGTTTCGTACAAAACTTTAACTTAAGAAATGCTAACCTGTTTTCCAAGTTAGCAATGCCATGCTGGCGACTCACTAGAAACTCGAGTTCACTGAACTTAAGTACTATCTAGAACTCAATTTTCTGAAACTCGAGTACTAAAAAAATGGTAGATTGCTAAATATTTCTAAAACAGTGCTAGTTTGCCACAAATTTTGCCAAAACATGGTATTTGGCTATTTTCACCTATATATATATACATACATACATATACATATATATATATATATATATATATTAATTGTATTTGATAATACTAGGAATTACTTTATTCACTTCAATTATTTTGTTGGGTAAATTCTATTAATATACTCTGAGGTTTAAACTAACACCAATCAGGTCCAAAACTTTTCAAAACTTACCAATTTGGTCTCTAAAGACAACTTGGTTCCTAAAACAGTTGAGAAAAAATAACTAACTAAATATGGACTAAGTTGACTTTAGGGACCAAATTGGTTAGTTTTGAAAGTTCTTGGACCTGTTTGATATTTACCCAAACCTTAGAGTATGTTAGTGGAATTCACTCTATTTTGTTTTGTTTGGTTGCTTAGCATGGCGGCTATGCATATTTTTTGCACAACCTAATTTAAATTGTGTACACTCTAATCACTAATCATTCTAGCCCAAAACCAAACATCAACACAAATTAGCTCATCTCAAAACTAAAAAATAACACATACCATAGATCTCTCTCTCTCTCTCTCTCTCTCTCTCTCTCTCTCATGATTCTCGACTCATCTCTCTTTTCTATATAACTATCTCTGTATCTCCGACTTTAAAAGTAAAGAATGAGTGTATCTCTCTTTATTCTAAATTTATATTATGTGTATGAGTCTATCTTGATACTGATAGTGTGTGTTATTATTATTATTATTATTATTATTATTATTATTATTATTTGTGTGAATGATGATGTGTGTGAATATGTGTGTATAGTAAAAATATAATATAACTTTATATAATTTAATAATTAGAAAATACAGAAGGTTTCTTACAGCTGTGTATATTATTATCATATTATAATAATTTTTTGTTATCAAGTTAGTGATTCAAGAAAAAAAATAGTAAAGTTAATGATTGCTCAAGTATTTGATTGGTTAAATAAACGCTTAAGTGTATTATTTATATATAAATGAGTGTGACTGTTTGGGTCAAAAATTAATACTGTGCTAGTAGATTGAGTTTTTTTTTTTTATATATATATATATAAATATTTTATAAAAACAATAACAAATAGATAATGAAAATTCATAAAAATAAAAATTTTATAAAAACTTAACAAAATGATCACACTATCCAAATTTACATTAATTAATGACAACTAATAATAAACTATCGTATAACAAAATATGAAAACTCATAGAAGGAAATTGTAAAACTTTATATACTTGCATGTGTTTTTTTTTTTTTTTTTTGTCAATATCTCTATATATTTAGATTCTCTTTTTATTTGATTTTGAGTCATTTATGCTTCTTAATCACCTCCCTTAAATAAAATAAAAAAATCCTGGACTGACCAATATACGTAGAGTTTAGTATTTATGAAATGTGCATTTTCGGCAATGAAGCTTCAAAACAAAGTTTCATAACAAGATGAAAATGATTTTTTTAGTGATTATTTAAATAAGTATATTGAGAAAAAAAATTATTGAAAATTTTAATTCATAGATCAATATTATAAATGAATTTTGTAAGAGATTGTTCCTCTATAGATTACAAGGATCAATTATGATGTTAGTCAATTTTTCTTTTTCCAGATTTATGTTGAAGTTTTTTTTTTTTTTTTTTTTTTTGAGAAACACACACACATATAGGGGAAGAGAGATGAGATAAATGAATACATTCACATGCCAATATCAAAACTGCATACTTTATGTTGAAGCTAGTTATGTCACAATGAGATATGTATGTTTCGTTTGTAAGTCTTTTATTTATTTTTATTTTTTGGGTTAAGATTCTTATGAAATTATTGTAATTGCCCCACAATAGTAGCATAAGGCATAGGTTCAAAGTTAACATTGATGGAGCTATCTTTAAAGAGACTAATAAAGCAGGCATAGGTGTGGTGGTGTGTGACAGTGCTTTGTCGGAGAAAGTGGAAGGTGTGCAAGATGCAATAGTCATCGAGGCATTGGCTATCTGACGGGCTATCAGGTTTGCAATTGAGACTAGTTTTAATTGTGTTATAATTGAGAGCGACTCACTTTCGGTGATTAGAGTTATCCAAGACTCTGCTGAATCTACCTGTGATATTGGACACATCATAGATGACATGAAGCATTTGTCAATGGCCATGGAAAGCTGCGAATTCCATCACACAAAGAGGGAGGCAAACCAAGTTGCCCACACTTTGGCCCGCAAAGCTATTCATTTTGACAGAGATGGCTTGGCCCGAAAGGATTACTCTTTGCGTGTCTGTTGTAATCCGGATGTTGTGTTTGCTTGTTTCTCTTTTGTTTGTTCTATTGATCTGATTCTCCCCAAAAAAAAAAAGTGATATTATACATGAAATTTATTGTTTTTCATTATTTAAACATACTTTGTAGTTCGCGCCTACCAAAAAAAAAATTAAATACTTTGTAGCCTGCTGCATTCACTACTTTTATGCCAATTACCCAAAAAAAAAACAAAAAAACAAAAAAACAAATCCTCAATGCATGCACTGCTTTTATGCCAACGAAGAATGAATAAATAAATATAGTGTAATACTCAACTCCACACCTCTCTTTGGGTTTAGTGAGGGAAAAGTTTTAGGAGCCTTATGAGAAGTAGGAACACAGTGAAATGATATTTTTTATTTTTACATTTATAGTAAATTTTATTATAAATTTAATGCGTGAACCTTATTATAAATGTGATGGGAGGATATAATATTCACCGGGTAGTTGCGTCTATGTTGTCCCACAATAAAAAATTGTAGGATCACTTGAAAAATTTATAATTTTTACTTCACATATTCATGTGGTTGATAAAAATCAAAATAATGAATTTATGTTAAAATAAAATATAACTAATCATAATTTGTTACATAATGAAATTGTTGCATTATGACAATTTATGTGATATTAAAATATTCTCCCACAATTGTTTCCAAAAACTCGAAGTAATCTAATACTATTCCTAAGTCCTAATATCTATATAACCATGCAAACTCACAAGTCATAACCATAAAAATCAAAGTATTCTTTCTCAAAACCCATATCTTCAAAACATTACTATTGATGCATTTTGTCCAAATGGAACAAAAACCTCCCATAGCTATTCTACCTAGTGCAGGGATGGGGCATCTCATCCCTTTTGTTGAGTTTGCCAAGCTACTTGTTCTTCACCACGAATTCCACATCACATGTATCATTCCGGTATTTGGGTCTCCACCCAAAGCCATGAAGGAAGTCCTCGAAGCCTTGCCCACCAGCATGGACCATGTCTTTCTTCCTCCAGTGAGCTCTGATGGCCTTGAAAGATTACATCCTGAAGTCCAAATTGCTGTCACCATGATTCGCTCACTGCCATCTCTTCCTGAAGTGTTAAAGTCGACTCGAGTTACAGCTTTGGTTGTTGATATCTTTGGGATGGATGCACTACATGTTGCTAAGGAACTAAATATCCCACCTTACATTTATTTCCTGGCAAATGCTTTTTCGTTGTCATTACTTTTGCATTTGCCAAAGATAGATGAGACAGTTTCATGCGAGTATAGAGACCTACCTGAACCATTGAAACTCCCAGGGTGCATACCTATTCACAGTAGAGATCTTCCAGACCCAATTCAAGATCGAAAGGGTGAGTTTTACAAAATGTTTCTTCCTAGCGAAAATGGGCTGCGATTAGCTGAGGGTATTATCCTCAATACTTTCATGGAATTGGAAGAAAGTGCTGTAAAAGCATTGTTAGAAGAAGAAGCTAAAAATCTCACACTTTATCCAATTGGACCCATCACTCGAACTGGTTCAAATTCAAGCAATCGGGTTGAAGGGTCAGTCTGCTTAAGACGGTTGGACAATCAGCCACATGGCTGTGTCCAATTTGTTTGTTTTGGGAGTGGTGGAACCCTCTCATATGAACAAATTAATGAGCTGGCCCTTGGATTGGAACTGAGTGGTCATAAGTTCTTATGGTTTTTAAGAAGCCCGAATCATAAATCTAGTGTTGCATACCTTAGTAACCAAACCCATGACAACAACCCACTTGCTTTCTTACCAAAAGGGTTTGTGGACAGTGGCGGCTCCAGGAATGTTTCTCAGGGTGTTCCTGGTAGGACCAAACTTAGGATTTGAACTTAAGGGAGGCCCGAAGCAAAATGGTCAATTTCATGCTAGGGTCATTTAAGTTTAGTTAAGAAGAAAAAAAAATGATATATTTGGGTACCAATCAATCCTAACGTACCTTTTAGAGTTATCACTTTATATTTATTATATTTAATTTGTTTATAAATTAGAACCCCACTTTTTTTTTTTAAGAGCTTTTAAAAAATGTAAATTCATATAATCTATTTTTAAGCCATAAATTCATATATGTAGTGCGTGTTTGACATGACTTAATTTTGTCAGCTTATTTTACTATTTAATTTATTTTTGTTACTATTTATGGGTCTTTTTGTATTTTTTAGTATTATTCATGAATCTCACTATACTATTTCAACTAACTTTTATCTTTACCTACAGTATTTTTAATAAAAAATTTTCAATTTTAACCAAATAAACGATCTCAATTAGACGCCTAACTTAATAATATATTGCACAAGATACATTTTGATTTCTGTCACCACTCATTAATATGAAAAACAAAATAGATAAAAGGTTCAAAAAAGAAAGATGTGGAGAAGTGAATCCCACGTGTAGAGTAGATGGACTTTGGGCAAAAAACAATAGTAAAATCTACATGTGTGTCTGACATTTTTGACCAAAAGTTTAAAAGTAGATATAGGGAAAGTAAAAAACCTCTTGAGAAAACAAAGAGACGGTGGGCTGGTGGAGAAATCGAAGTAGAAGAAAGAAAATAATGGAGGAGGATTTCGGCAAACTGGTCAAATCTAAGCCAAAGAAGAAGAAAAAAATAGAGGAGGATTTTTGTTGTTCAAACAGCAAACAACGTCAACCATAACAATATGACAGTCCAGGCAAGAAGAACTGAAGAAGCATAAAGGATTCAAGTAAAAAAGGACAGCTGTTGGAGGAAGAATAAGAGTTGAGAGAGTGAAACTGAGGGAGAGAAATTTAAATAGGTAAAATTGGGAATTTGTGATTTTTGTTTTGTTATTTTAGATTTGTGGAATGATTATATTATGTATTTTTTTTGTTTAGACCGAAATTTTTTTCTATTTGAAGTTTTTTTTTGTTACGGGTTGTTGGTACTATTGTGATATCTTTGGGCTGATTTGATGAAATTTTGATGATGGGGGCCTAGAGTCTGAAGAGAGGGGAGCCGAAGTTGTATGTGAGTATCTACCTTGAGGGTGTTCCTAATTATTTTTTAAGGGTAGATAAATTAAAAAATTTAAATTATCATATATAATTTTTTTTTTTTTTTTCAAGTCAGGGTGTTCCTGGGAACACCCTGGCTTGAAGTGGCGCCGCCACTGTTTGTGGAGAGGAGTAGAGGACCAAAGGACAAGGTCTTGCAGCGCCCTTTTGGGCACCACAAGTCCAAGTCCTTAGCCACAGCTCCACGGGTGGGTTCTTAACTCATTGCGGTTGGAATTCGATCCTAGAGAGTATGATGCATGGCATACCATTAATTACACGGCCACTTTTTGCAAAACAAAGACTGAATGCAGTTTTATTGGATGAGGATCTAAAAGTGGCACTGAGACCAAAAGCGAGGCCTAATGGACCGAGAGGAAATTGCTAAAGTCATAAAGGGTCTAATGGTCAGAGTGGAGGGCCAGAAAGTTAAGAGCCATATGAAAGGCCTAAAAATTGCTGCTGAGAAAGCGCTTAGTGCAGATGGGTCTTCTGCAGAGGCACTCGCTGAGTTCGCATCCTATTGCTCAAATCAACCTAGCTTTTAGGACATGATATATATATATATATATATATATATAATGCGTGAATATTTGTAATAAACAATACTCATATTTTTGGGTTATTTTTGCTGCACAACTTGAAAATCATGATTTCAAGTCACGTTTTCAGTATTTTTTCTTTTAGCTTGGGTAAAATTATGTTAAATAATTTGTGTAATGAACATTGTGTTTTGTTACTGGTTGTTCTACTTATAGTCCTTGTCGCTTGTCATTGGTTTTTGAGTAGTATTGTTTATTAAACAAGTAGTTTTACACTCAAAAGAAATTGATTGAAAATGTTTTAGTACGTGTGACTTGTCATTGGTTTTTGAGTAGTATTTATTATGCTTGTAGTTTTACACATACTCTCTAAAGGAATTGATTGAAAATTTTTGGAATTAGTGTAAATCTATGTAAAATAGTTTGTGTATGACAAGTTTAGACCATTGCTTTTATTATGTAGTGTTTGACTTTACCATGTCTTTGTTATATCGAAACTATCTTAATGATCTTTTAATTTCTATGTGACTAGTACCTGCTACACATAATACATCTCCAAATAAAATAATATAATCTCACCACCAAATTTTATACATTAAAAAATTGGTCAAAATTTTATATGCTATCAAGCAAGGGATGATAGTTATAAATTGTGTGCAACTAAAATTTCACAAGTTCATAATTATAAAAAAATTGTGTTTCATCTTTCAAAACACAATATCAATTGAAGTGTGTACAATAATGTATAACTTAGCATGTGTAATAAAATTTAATGAAAGCTAAATTAGGCCCTCATAAAATTGTGGGATTGGCCTAGTTAGCTAGTTATCTCCAATAGAAAGATGTACTCATAATGAAAATCTTTTACCAAACATTCATTTACATGTATATGATGTTACTTATTTAAATAAATTAACATGATAAAATATGTTTTAGAGCAAAGAAAGGAAACAGAAAAATAAATGGGGAAAATTGTTATTAGATATTGGGAAAATTTAACGAATATTCTAAAGGCATTGGTTTAGAAACTATTTTTAGAAAAAAAAAAATTATAGGAAAAGAAAAAAGTAACTTTTTTTTTACAATTATTTATTTTTCTCATTAAAGTGGTATCAAAATTTTCTTAAAATAATTCATTAATAAATACCCCAAAAACACCAGTTAACCAAACCGTTAGATATTTTATGAGCAATTTGTTATTAGCAACCATCTTTGGGAACCTCACCTTAAGGCAGTAACAGATGGCACCAGTCATTAAGGCAAGGAAAAAGGTCATAAAAATTTTGATGGATTTTACTAACGTGTGCCCTTAGGGCACACATTAGTAAAAAATTTATGAATTTTTTATGAAAAAATAAAAAATTGATTAATTATTTTGATAATTTTTTCAATTTCTCGCAAAACCTTTCCCAAAATGGAAGGTTAATGTAGAGCATGCATTAATCAGACACAATTTTGATAAGATATGACTCGCCAATCTTCCCAGGACCTATATAGGCTATATCATATTGGAGCTCAAACCATTTTTCTTTTGTTGTTCTTTCTTTGGCCTATTTTCTTTCAATTTGTTAATGTGTAGTTTCCTCCCTCGTGATTAATATTTGGGAGGCTCGAAAGAAAGACTTTGTGACTGTTTCTCTGTTTTTTTAATGAAGTTTTTTATGGTCTATTTCCACCCAAAATTCTTTTAGGACTTTGTCATTATTTTTGTCAAAATTTAATGATATGATCGATTGTTAGTGGTACAATCACTTTTACATAGATCCAATATTTTTTTTCACCACTCAAAATCAATCAACTCACAAAGGTTGTCTCCTAAGACTTTCTCTTTCACTTTCATCGATACTATTGAAAAAAATTTAATTATAATAATGATTTAAGATATTCCATAGGTTAATATAATTTGGATTACTTTTTAGGATAAATTACGTTATTCTCATGCATAAAGTTTAAGTTTAATTAAGTAAACGACACTAACTTGAAAATTTTTTGAAAAAATGACACTATAATTAATAGTTATTAATTCATTTGTAATGAAAAAATGGCTAAAATAGTACAGAACAGTGTACCAATATTCATTCTGTTTCTCAACTCAGCCTATAATTAATAGTTATTAATTCCGAGAGAATATTCATTCTTCTCAACAAAAGAAAAAAAAAAATCAAAATTTTTAACTTTTATTTAAAACTAAGTCCTTCCTCCTTTCAAAACGTCGTTGTAGGTTCTTAAAACATCACTATAGGGCTCTTTAAAACGCCACTATAAGGTTAAACTCGATTTAGATAAAATCGAGTTTTAAAACAAGAGCATGAACTTAAATAGTTTGGAAACAAGGGCATATTGCCAAATTGTTTACTAAATAGGCACAAAAGGCTAGAATCTCCGTCAAAATTATATATACTAAAAAGCAAGCAAGCGGTGATAGTTACACACTATGTGTACGGGGCACACAGGTGAGTTATGTTTTTAAACACAATTTCACAAGTTCATAATTATAACCGAGATTAGGTTTCGTGTTTTCAAAACACAATTTCAACTGTAGTGTATATGATAATGTATAATTTAGCATGTATAATAATAATTAATGAAAGCAAAATTGGACCCTCCCAAAAATGTGGGACTGGCCTAGCTAGCTAGCTAGCTCCAACAGAAAGATGAACTCATAATGAAAATCTTTGACAAAACCTTCACTTACATGCACGTAATGGTACTGATTTAAATAAACATGATAAAATACGTTTTGGAGCGAAGAAAGAGAACAGAAAAATTATTGGGGAAAATTTATTATTAGGTATGGGGAAAAATTAACAGATGCCCTAATGATATTGATTTAAGAACTATTTAAAAAAAAAAAAAACTATGGGAAAAGAAAAAGTAACTTTTTTTTAATTTACAATTATTTATTTTTTTCATAAAAGTAGTATCAAAACTTTCTTAAAATAGTCTATTAATAAATACTCTAAGTGCACCCGTTAACTTGGACCCTTAAATATTTTACAAGCCATCTTTGGGTTAAGTAATGCATTTGAGTTTGGTGAGAAAATGTAATTAATTTAGTGTGTGTATGTTTAATAATTAGTTTGTTTCTCCAAAAATAAAAAATAAAAAATATCCATCTAACCCTACCTTAAGGCAGTAACAGATGGCACCAGCTATTACGGCAAGGCAAAAGGTCATAAAATTTTGATAGGATATAACTTTTCAATTTTCACAGGACCTATATAGCCTATATCATATTGGAGCTCAAACCATTTTCCTTTTGTTGTTCTTTCTCTGGCCCATTTTCTTTCAAATTGTTAATGTGTAGCTTCATCCCTCACAATTTATGTTTAGGACGCTCGGAAGGACTTTGTGGTTGTTTCTCTTTTCTTTTTCTTTTCTTTTTTAAATGAAGTTTAGATTTTTATTTTTAAGGTCCATTTTCATCCTCAATTCTTTTAGGACTACATCATTTGTCACTATTTTTGTCAAAATTTAATGATATGATCAACTATGATTGGTACAATCACTTTCATATATATAGATCCTATATATATTTTTTCTCCGCCACTCAAAATCAATCATATCCCGAAGGTTATCTCCTAAGACTGTCTTTCACTTTCATCAATTAATACAATTGACATAATTTTAATTGTAATAACGATTTAATATATTCAATAGGTTAATATAATTTGGATTATTTTATAGGATAAATTACGTTATTGTCATAAAGTTTAAGTAAACAACACTAACTCGAATTTTCTGAAAAAAATAACACCGTATTTTATAGTTATTAATTCTAACGGAATATTCATTTGTCTCAAAAAAAAATCTATAACTTTTAGTTAGACAATGAAGTCCTTTCTCCTTTCATTTATTTCCCTAATCCAATCATAATGGTCCATTAATGTCTGATTTAGTCTTGGTTGTTGGCAATACCTTCACCTTTTTTCATTCTCCCTCTCTAACAGATGAACTTCTTTACTCTCTCTCTCTCTCTCTCTCTCTCTCTCTCTCTCTCTCTCTCTCTCTCTCTCTCAAAGAAGTCTCCCATAATTCTTTTTCTTGTTCACCAAATTTCACACTCTCTTCAAATTATCCAGACAAATCTTGAAGGGATTCTAATGGGCCATAGCCTAATATTATACCTATGCATTAAATTCAACAAATAATTTTAATCCATCCTAATTAGTATTCTAACTAAGATTACGAAGCTAAATATTTCAAATCATTAGAAAATAAATAAACCACATATAAGAATATTAGGATTTATGTGAAAACCCATTACTTCTTGAACAGAAAAACAATGAGACTAACTCCAAATAAATAAATAAATAATCCACATAAATTCACTATAATAAAATAAATTACAATATACTCTTAAGTTTATATCTAAAACTTGAGTTCACATCAATACAACAGGAAATAAACAAATGCATATCATCTTCAGTTTGGATATTACAACTTTCCATAGACACAACATCCATAACAATCCCAGAAAAATCCCAATTTTTCCTCTCTTTTGTGAATCTCATGACTAAGGAAACTCATTGTTTTCTTTGCTCTCACTTATACGTCGGTTTCTTTCTTTTCTCACTTCACTATTTTAATCTGAACTTCACAAAATCTCCTTGATATATATGTTTTACAAAAACCTTTTTTTTTTTTTTTCTTTTCTTGTGCTACCTCCCAATTTGAGTTTTCTCTCTATTGGTTTTACACACACTACTATAATTCTTCTCCTCTTCCTATACATGAGAACTGTTGGGTCAAAGTCATCAAATCTTTTACAATATTATGTTTATATGAGAATCCTATTCTTATTTGTTAGGTTTAGACTCCTGTCAAAAATAGTAATTAACCAGTTTTAAGGCCGAGTTGATTATTAGATTTATTCTGAAATTCCTATTTAATCAAACAATCATCAATTTGTTTCAATTTTTTTTCCTAGGTAACAGATATGGTGACCTCAGAAAACCATGGAAACAAACTAGTTCTACAGTAAAAAATTGGAAAGACTTAATTTTATCAATCCCAAGATGAGCAAATCCACTATCAAATGGAAGTTTACAGACTAAATAACCATATTCTTCATAAACAACCATAATCCCAAAACCACCCTTGAAAGTTTAGATCTCTAGCATCTTTGATGACTAGTATAAGGCAATAACTTCAACAATACCAGATCTTGATTTTTTGAAACTCTCTCAAAAATAATTTCTTCCGTAGATAACTTAAGAACTTAATAAAACATACATTATTATAGCTTGTTAAATAGCTTCATTATCCAAGTAAAACTTTAACTTTATAATTCACTAGCATCATTATTATACTTGCACCAAACACTTCGAGCACGCACCCCACTGCCAGCACACCAACCTGCCACACTGAATCCTCTGTGGGCCCTAAAACCGATACATGGTACAGAATTGGGCCACCATCCCATGCAATGGAAACTACTGAAACAATGGGTCAACTCTTGAGCCCAAAACGTAAATGTGAGAAAATAGAAACACAAAGCGCCATTTTCATTGACAAAAGACAGAAACGACTAGATGAAAAAACAAAGGCCTTGGAAAAACTCATGGCTAACAACTTGGGATTGGTGGTAGCTGTTATGTAGCACCGCCTGGCGTAATGAGTATGATGGTGAGCTAAAAAATTGAACTCTAATTCGTCCATAAGAGGAGTCCAAAGCAAAAAAGGCATCCCACATAAGAAGGTCGTCCATAGCAGGACGACCATCCACGAGAATGAGGGTCGTCCATCGGGAAGGCTCCTGGATGACCCCGTAACACTTAGGACATGCTATTGTTCTAAGGCATGAGGAAGACCCGGGTTCATTTCTACAATGCCTTATTAAATACTTAACTTCCAATGACAGTTATACAAAAAGGTATAACTCTCATGGCAGTTGTGGAAGTTATTTTTGAACCCCCTGACCTCTTAAAATATAGGAGAAGTTACAAATCTAATAACTGTTTCTGGGGCACACTATATAAACACCCATTCAGACCAAATAAAAGTACGTTTTTACAATTCCCAAAAAAGTTGGAACTCCAGAATTTGAGATAGAAACTAACTTTGGCATTAGAAGGATCTTGGCCGGATCACCCCGGTCACCTTTGATCAATTGTTCCTTTTTTTTTCCCAGGCATTCAAAACAGTCGCTAGCCCTTTGAACCTCGAAGTATCAAGTCTACTGATTTTCTTCGCATCATCAGTTGACAACGTCTATGGGGATATACTCGGTAAATTATTTGTGTTTTGATAATTCGTTTTTCCCCAACAAAAGGCTATATGTTTTGGACAAGATCAAGGGCTACCAGCCAAGGCCACCAAGAGAGTAAGGATGCTTCTAGTAATCCCCACCATGATCGTCAGTCAGCACCTATCATGCAACCGCCATCCATTCAACACATACAGTTCATAGCTGCCACCATGGCGGAATTAACCGATCAGAACTAAGAGTTGACTAGGGAGATTAGTCTAAGAAGGCAACAGCATGAAAGACACACAGAAGGGCAAGCCCAGAGTCAAGAAGGTAGAGGAGAAAATGCAAAACCCGAGAACCAGTCAAGGGGTACTGCTTCAAGAAAGGTAGCGCACTTAGAAAGGGAGATAGACCAAATGAAGAAAGCTATGGAGGAAATGAGAGAGAACATGAGAAGGGCAAACCCCGTAGATGACTTAATTCACCAAACAGACTCTCCTTTCACGACTTCCATCAATAGTCATCCCTTACCCCCAAAGTTCAAGATGCCTTCCTTGGATTCATATGATGGGATGTGTGATCTGTGTGATCATATCGCCACCTTCAATACAACTATGCACATTTAGGGAGTTTCAGACGAGATCATGCGCAGGACATTCCTTACTACCCTTAAGGGGCCAGCGCAAGTGTGGTTTGGCAAGATACCCCCAAACACTGTGGGTTCATTCGAAGAGTTAAGTAAGTTTTTTGTCAACAATTTTATCGAAGGGCAACGCCATAAGCGTTCCTCTTCCAGTCTGTTAACAATAGAACAAGGAAAAAATGAGAGTTTATGGTCCTTCATTACCCGGTTTAACAGAGAAACCTTGACGGTGAATAAGATGGACGACAAATTACTATTAGCCGCCTTCCACAATGAAGTCAACTTTGATTTGTTCATCCATAAGTTTCACGAGTAAGAGCCCGAAACTATGGCTGAACTTGTCCATTCAGCCCAAAATTTTATTAATGCGAAAAATGCGATCATAACTAAGAAGAGGAAGAGAGCAGAGAGTATGGAAGCAGATCTCCCACGTCATCCTGAGCAGGGTCCTTGTCCAAAAAAGCCTCGGGCTGGAGAGAAAAATGACAGGGATAGCAAGAAGGCAAGTTCTTTAGCAAGAAATCAGCAATACACTCCTTTGAATACGCCACTTGAGCAAGTGCTTATGCAAATCAAGGATGACCCGTCCTTGAAGTGGCCAGAAAAAAAAAAATGAAAGGAGATCCCAACAAGCATAGTAGGAGCAAGTATTGCCGCTTCCACAGAGACCATGGGCATGACACGGACGAGTGTTTTGATTTAAAGTAACAGATAGAGAATCTCATCAAGTATGGAAAGTTGAGGAACTTTCTTGGACGAGACCACATGGACGAGACCACAAGGACAAGAATTTGAAGGCAAAGGTGGAGGAGTCGTCACGACCCCACTTGGTGAAATAGGAGTTATTATAGGGGGAACCTTAACAATTCAGTCATCCAAGTCAAGGAAGACATACCTAAAGGTGGTGCAAAATGTCCAATTGTCTAGACGATCTCCAAGGACGAAAGGAGTCGATGAGCAAGCAATTATGTTCACGGACAAGGATGCTGAAAGAGTTCACCACCCACATGACGACGCGATCGTCATTACCCTACTCATTGCTGATTATACAACTAGAAGGGTGTTGGTAGACGACAGCAGCTCAACGAACATCTTGTATTACCCCTCCTTCCAACAAATGAGGCTAGGATGAGATCAGCTCCGTCTAGTGAATTCGCCCTTGGTAGGATTTGGAGAGATGAAAGTGCAACTTGTGGGCGCCATTACATTACTTATGGTAGTCGAAGTGTACCCGCAACAGATAACCAAAGAGGTAAACTTCCTTGTTGTTAATTGTTTATCATCATACAATGCCATCATTAGAAGGCTGATTTTAAATAGTTGGAAGGCGGTGACATCTACCTACAATTTGTCTGTCAAGTTCCCGACTGAGTATGGAGTAGGTCAAGTATAAGGAGATCTCAAGTACAAGGAGATTTCAAGTACAATGAGATCAATTAGCCACCAGAGAATGCTATTTGGCCATGTTGGCTATGGAAGAGCATGTACAGACAATGAACATAGATGAAAGAGGATTATTGTGGAGCCCATAGAAATACTAGAAGATATTCCTTTGCATGAGAACAACCCCGAAAATTTTACTAAAGTCGACGTAAATATGGAAAAGAATACAAAGCAGACCTTGGTCTATTTTTTAAAGAAAAGCCTTGATGTATTCTCATGGACTCACGAGAACATGCCAGGTATTAACCCAAGTGTCATTACCCATTGTCTAAATATGTATCCTTCCTCTAAACCTGTACATCAAAAGAAAGAGTTTTTGCTCTAGGATAAGACAATGCCATCAAAGAAGAAGTCCAGAAGTTGATCATGACAAAATTTATCCAGGAAGTCTATTATCCAGACTGGTTGGCTAATGTGGTTATGGCCAGGAAGTCTATTATCCAGACTGGAGGATGTGCGTGCACTTCACTGATTTAAACAAAACTTACCCCAAGGATAGTTATCCGCTGCCACGCATTGACCAACTGGTGGATTCGATAGCGGGTCATAAACTGTTAAGTTTCATGGACGTCTTTTCAAGATACAATCAGATAAGGATGGACGAGGTGGATCAAGAGAATACTTCCTTTATTACTAGCCAAGGATTATTTTGCTACAAGGTAATGCCTTTTGGGTTAAAGAACGAGGGGACAACTTACTAAAGACTTGTTAACCATATGTTTTGTCCATAAATTGGACAGAATGTAGAGGTTTATGTAGATGACGTGCTGGTAAAGAGTTTGGATGAGGAAAAATGTCTAAAAGACCTTTAAGAAACCTTTGACACACTTAGGCGGCATAACATAAAGTTGAATCCAAGTAAGTGTGTGTTTAGAGTTTCGACAGGGAAGTTTCTGGGGTTCATGGTTTCACATAGAGGAATTGAGGTAAATCTCAATAAAATCCAGGCAATACTAAATATAGAGCCGCCGAAGAATATCATAGAAGTTCAATCTTTCACAAGACGAGTTGCCGCCCTTAACAGGTTCGTCTCGAAAACTACTGACAAGTGTCTACCATTCTATAAGATTTTAGAAAGGTATTTGAGTGGACGAACAAGTATCAGAAGGCCTTCTAAGACCTCAAGGCTTATCTCACAATAGTACCTCTACTAAGCCCATCCGTACCTGGTGAAGAATTATATCTGTACTTGGTGGTGTCCCCACATGTAGTGAGCTCGGCACTGATTAGAGAAGAAGGGGGGATTTAGAAGCCGTTTTATTATACAAGTAGAGTGCTAAGAGGAGTGGAAGGACGATATCCAATGATGGAAAAGCTAGCTCGTCCACGTTATACACAGGAGGGATTGGAGTCATACTAAAGTCCCTAGAGGGAGACAAGTTGGAATACGTGGCCCGTCTACAATACCAAACCATCAACAACAAAGCTGAGTATGAAACTCTCCTTAAAGGACTAGAATTGGCTAAGTCTTTAGGGGCGGAGTCAGTAGTAGTTAAAGGAGACTCTCAATTGGTTATTAATTAAGTGAATGGAATGTGTAAAGCTAAGGAAGATCGAATGAAGAAATATTTCAACAAAGTGAAGCAACTCGTCCAGAAGTTTAAAGAAGCCAGTTTTGTTCAACTCCCGAATGAGGAAAACATGGAAGCGGATGCCTTGGCGAGAGCAGCTTCGACAAAAGGAATTATGGACGAGCATGACAAAATCCAATACATGCCGAACATAGACCTTTTAGAGATACAGCAAATAGGAGAGGGAGAAAATTGGATGAGTCCAATAATAGTCTATCTCAAGGATGGAAGGCTTTTAGAAGACAAGAACGAGGCTAGGAAGTTGAGGGTCAAGGTTGCCAAGTACATCTTCATAGACTAAGTACTATACAAACAAGGCTTCTCTCAGCCCACTTAAGGTGCCTAACTCCGAACGAGTCAAACTATGAACTGAGGGAAGTCCATGAAGGAGCATGTGGGAATCACTTGTGAGCGAGGTCGCTAGTCCATAGGGTCTTCCGTCTAGGCTACTACTAGCCAACTATTCAAGCAGATGCTAAGGTTTATGTCAAGGTGTGTGACCAATATCAGCTCTTTAACAATGTTCCTAGACAGCTTTCGGAATACCAAACCCCAGTGATGGCCTCATGGCCCTTTACGCAATGGGGATTGGATATCTTGAGTCCCTTCCCGCTAGGAACTAGACAGATGAAATATTTGGTAGTAGAGATTGACTACTTTACCAAGTGGGTTGAGATCGAACCTCTCGCAAAAATTACTAAGCAAAATGTTAAGAATTTTGTTTGGAAGAATATTGTATATAGGTTCAGGGTACCTAGAGTACTAGTATCTGATAATGGGTTACAGTTTGACAATGCACCTTTCAAAGATTTTTGTGAGCAATTTGGAATCAGGAATCACTATTCCTCACCTTCTCACCCATAGGCAAATGGACAAGCAAAAGTAGCAAATAGATCCTTGCTGAAAATCATCAAGACTTGGCTCAAGGGGGCAAAAGGGGTATAGACAGATGAGCTGCCAAGTGTTCTTTGGGCCTACAGGACGACTGTGAGGACTCCAACAGGAGAAACCTCTTTTAAGCTAGCCTACAAAAGTGAAGTAGTCAAACCTGCGGAAGTTCATATGGCTAACCATCGAGTGATGAAGTACTAGGAGAAGGAAAATGAAAAACAACTCTGTCTTGACCTCAATCTCATTGACGAGGTAAAGATGGATGCAGAACAAAAGACAACAAGATACAAAAATCTCATGACTAGGTAGCATGATGTAATGGTAAAACCCAAGTGTTTCAACATTGGGGACCTCATCCTTAAAAGGATATCCTTGGCAACCAAGAACCCAGCTCATGGAAAACTAGGACACAATTAGGAATGACCCTATAAGGTAATCAACTGCAAGAGGCAGGGGTCATACTACTTGGAATCTCTAGACGGACGGAAGCTAGAACATCCTTGGAACGTGGAGTATCAAAGAAGGTACTATGAATAAAGGGTAAGCTTGGACGAGAATTACCATGGACGAGCGTTATGGATGAGTTTACAGCTGCAGTCTACATGTTTACTCAGGTTTACTATTATTACGTGTTTTTACGACTGCTATTATGTGGTTTTAAGAAAAAATAAAAATTGCACTAGTTCCTAACTTTCACACCATCTACGAACAAATTTGTTAAGGACGAGGTCATGTACTTGTATTTTGTTAGGAAATTTAGACCCCGGTTGATATAATTAACAAGTTTTAAACCTAAGTTGTTAATTGTATTTATTATGCATAAAACTTGTTAAAACAAACAAACATCAATATCATGTCAAATATAAGTGCAGCGGAAAAGTAAATAAGACAAGATATGATGACCTAGGAAAACTAATGAAACCAACCAGTTTCACAGTAAAAAATCTGGGGGGAAACCTTCCCGAAAAGCAATTCACTATAGTAAAGAGAAGTTTCAGATCTAGTACAAAACCTTTGTCCCTAGACTCTACAATCCCCGTAGATGAACTCATAGCAAAAACCTTCTACTGCTTCAGAACCTCTGAACTCTTCAATATATGAATGCCACCCTTTGATGCACGGATCCTAGTACGTGACTAACTCCTTTGCACGAATCCCAGTACGTGACTCACTCACCAACTTGAGGAAGAAGAATGTTGGCTGCAAAGTTCTTCACTTCATCAACAATGAAGATCAAGAAGCACTTGGTTACAAAACCCTAAGGTGCAAAGACGCAGTAGCTTCTTTCAGAGAGAGTAAGGCTTCGGTCACCTTTTTCATATGTTCTCCTTGTATTCTCTTATATGACGGCCTCTAAAATAAGCCTTATATATGTCTAGGGTTATGAGAAAAGAAACCCTACACAAATACAAAAACATGGGCCGAAAATCATATCTGGAAACACCTAGAAATAGCTTTTTTAAAGAGTTTTTTTCGAGGGAAACCTGTTTTAAACCTCTCCCATCCTCTCTAAAACTCCTCTTTCAATATTTTTACATCAAAACCCAATCAATTTGAATGGTTTTTCATTCTATTAACATCTCTAAGGTAAGTTTAAACTCTTTTCATTGTTTTGGATCATTAAATTATGTTTTGGAGAGTTTTGCGCTCTTGGTTGGGATTTTCATCATAGGAGTTAGGAAAACTTATTTTTTTTGTCAATTTTTTTTATGGAATTGGTTTCTTTTGATGATTTGATTTAGATATTGGTCCCTTGTGGCAAAAAGAACATGTATTAAGGGTAGATTTCATGGTGTTCATGCATTGTTTCACATTGTTGTTCATAGTTTGCACACTAGATGTTTGATAAAAGGCCTCTTAGGCATTTTCTCGCTTGTTTGGACTCCTATGAGTACCAAAGTTCGGGGTTTCTCATGTTTCCTTATTAGGAACATGTTTGGTTCATTGTTTGTGTATTTAACACACCTTGCCCCATATGTACATTTTCCATGCATAGGTCATACATTGTGCATTGCATATAGCCACCTCTTGCACACTCCTTTGCTACCCTTGTCATGCATTGGTCTATACCTTGTTTCTTCATCTTAGCATGTCATGTTTATCTTATGTTTTATAGCATTTTGTTTTGTCTTCTGTTTAAGCTTCATGTCTCATTTATCTTGCACCATTCATGCATCATTCTTCTTGTTCATACCTTCATCTCTTGCCCTCTTTTCTCCTTGACCTCTTTGTCTATTCATGTCAAAAAGGGGGAGAGTATACTCTAGAATAGTATACCGGAGAGTTTTATCATTTCTATATGACTCTTGTGCACATTCTTAGGGGGAGGAATTCTATTTCTTGTGCACATTTGTAGGGGTAAAGATATTCCATAGGGGAGACGCATATACCAAGGGAGAGAAGACATAGTGTCAATACGAAAACTTTGTTTTGTTTTTGTTTCTATATGTTTGTTTTCTTGTTTGCGCTATGGTGCTTTGAGTTATGTTTAGTATCTATACTTTGTTGTTCTCATTGCATTATGTTTGTGTGTGGGACATGCATACATCCTTTTGCTATTGTGTGCATGTTCGAATGATCATTTGCTTTGCTATGTGATCATTGTAGTCATTTCTATATGACTGTTTTGATGTATGATCAAGTTGCTCACATGTTTCACATCATGTTTACTTGATTGCAATTTACTTATTACATTATACTTGTCCTTTTACTACTTGCTTTACCTTGAGGGTCTAATGTGTTTTGTGCAAATGTTTCAGGTTACAAGTATATATGTTCCAAGTTCATCACAGCTCCTATGATTCATGATAGGGGGAAAAAGAGAGAAAAAGCTTTGTGTTATATTAACTATGTTTTTGCTTTGTTCATAGTTCATGATAATGTTTAGCTATTTAAAACAGTACTTTATATTTGTACCTTAGGTTTATAGCTTAGTACCTTTAGTTAATGTTATGCATTTCTTTTAGTACATTACTCTTGTACCCTTATTGAATTTTATATCCTTGATGCAATTACCTTGTGTTGTTGTATCGGTTAAGTACTGGACATGAAAATGATACTTTGCTTTAACCTTATAAGCTTGCATGTCCGGATGTTCATTCCTTGAGTGAATGACCATTGTGGTCACTATTTATAGTGATTGCTCATTTTTTGTCAAGCCATGCTTTACTGCAGTTATTCTTTATTTCTTGATCGCGTTTGGCTTGCTCCATATGCATTTCAAGTTTTCTACTTACAATGATCGTATTATGTTGCTGTTTTCAGGAAATACTTGTCTGTATGGTTCAAGAGCTTCACAGATACTAGAGTTAGGTGTGAGTGAGTTCTGTTCAACTGTTCCCAACTCACATGTTAAGTCTAGAGTTTGTTTTAGGGTTTTGTCACGGAATAGCCAAAGTGGGAGATTGTAAGGTTCAATTTATTCAATCATGTTGCTAGCTTTATTCTGTACCAAATTTGCTTGTAATTCAGCATATAAAAACCTTGTATTTAGGTGGGAATCATGTAAGGGCAGTGTGTGATAGAGTGTGAAAAAAAGCTCAAGAGTGTGAATCTAAGAAGAGCCTCGCGATTAGATCTCGTGACTGGCGAGTCGCCAAAGGTGGCACACGTGTGAAGCATGCAAGGGGAGCTGAAGAGTCACGCCAGCTGTTGCACTATAGGACAAAACCTCCAGCTGGCCAGGCAGTTAGCTCATGACTTAAACTCATGATTCATTCCAGTCGCGAGCTCAAGTCGCCAAAATGCCCTATTTGGCTGTAACTGACTTTTCTCATTCCATACATATCCTACTATAAATACCCTCATACCAATGAAATGTAGAGAGCTTCCAAAGAGAATTTTGAGAGAGAAACTCTAGAGAAAAACAAGATTGACTCATCCACAATCTTCATCCTTTGATTCTCCAAATTCCCCTACTCTTACCCTCTCTATTGTTGCATCCTTGAGAGGGACATTAGCCAAATCCTTATCTCACCATACCCATATCTGTGAGAAGGAATTTTACTAATTGGGAAGCAGTTCTGAAGGGACCAATTCATTTTGGTTTATGCAATGGGCTTATTGTAGGATCCGGTAAGTTAGAGAAGACAAGGTTCGGCGTAACCCTGTCGGAGCAAGAAGCTTTAAGGGCTTAGGTGTACTGGGTAAATTAGGCTTAGAGGGTCTTCTGCTATTCATGTATCCCAACTTTATTCTCTAGTGGATTATTGACTGCTTGGAGGGTAGTGGAGAGGTTTTTCGCTGAAGACTTTGGTTTTCTCTTCGATAACATATCGTTGTGCTGTCTTTGTGTTTGCATCTCTCTTCCCTTAATCTTTACCTTTTAATTACTGCTATGGTTGTGATTAATTTTGGTTTAGATTGGTTTACTAATTCTGTTTTAGCTTATTTTCATATTCCGCACATACATTTTTTGATAATAAGTTTGTGTTGGTAATTTGTAATTTTGGGGGTCTAAACGTTCATAGGTATTTTACACACTATTTGAATGTTCAGATATATATTAAAGGAGCCTATTAAACAAAAAAAGTTTCTATTGACCAAAAATGTGCATACTGAATAAAAATGTGTCTATTGAAGGGTCATAATCCTTTAGATATAAATAGTAGTTTATATGCATTTGGTAACTTATTCTCAGCTTCTTTTCTTTCATCTTTCTTAGAAACACAAGAAACTTTTAGGTTTTCTCCAAAATTGCTATTTATAGAGTCGAATAAACTTGGTTGTATCCAAAGGATAAATTTGTGAGGTAAGTATTGTCTAAGGATAACATTCAATTGTGCATCCAAATCAATCAAATTTTCTATTTGTGTACTAGATCATTTTGTTATTTCTTTATATTACTCTTATAAATTCCCAATAGTATGGGCAGTTGAATTTTTTGTAAGTTTTTTTTTGGTCAAATAGTGAAAAGGTCTAGGAATTAAGCCACACCAACGATAGCAACTATAATACTAAACGATTTCCTTAAACGCCTTACAGGCGTTTTTCTTCTCAGATTTCTCATCTCTCCCTTACGTTTTACTGATACTTTTCTTCTCAATGGCAGTTTTTTATTTTATTATATACATCTTATGTGAAACGGTGAGTAGATAATGAAACTTAAAGGGCAAAAAAAAAGTCTCATTAAAGCTAAGGCAACCACACCAATGATGTTTTTATGAAAAATGAAAATTTTGAAATATTCAAAAAAATTACTTATCTTCCATATATGAGCAATACACTATGTTGTTTTTAGCATATATTGATATAAAAGTATTCTTAATAAATAAAAATAAATTCATTTTAGATGATGAATAATCATTCAATATGCACCAATCTTCAAATTTTTACTTATTGCTACAATATCATCTATATTTAAATGATATTATACAACAACATATATATGATATTATACAACAACAACATATATATGATATTATACAACAACAACATATATTATACAACAACATATATATATTATACAACAACATATATATTATACAACAATAAATTCTCTCTCTCTCTCTCTCTCTCTCTCTCTCTCTCTCTCTCTCTCTCTCTCTCTCTCTCTCTCTCTCTCTCTCTCTCGTTGTAGTCGGATTGCAAGTATCATTGTTTTCGGATCATTGTCATCATCAATGCTAGTGTTGGGGGGTGGGTCATCATCATCCATTCTCGCACTCTCCCTCCCACATCCTCTTCCTCATTTTCTAGGCACCACCTCATAGATCTAAATTGTTGTGATGGTCGTCATGGTTGGGGTGGGTCATCAATGCTATTGTTGTTGGGTTTCATTTTAGGTTTTGATGGAAACAATTTTGGTGGTTGTCGTGGCTAGAGAGGATAGTCAGTGTCAGTTTGGGTTGTTGCTGGGTCAAAGGTGGATTTGGTTTTGAATTTTTGGGGCAGTGGTGGGTTTGGTCATGAGATGATGGTGCTCTGAGTTTAATTACTGTTGTTGGTGTTAGTAGAAAATATATTATTTTAATTGGATGAACTATAAAATTAAGAATGGGATATATGGTGTATTGTTAAAGTGGTTATATAGAAAAGATAAAATGATTGTATGATAATAAAAATGTTTATTTTAACGGCAATTATATTTCATGACCCTAAACTATACCCTAGTTTACATTTACCACCCTGAACTTTTAGAATACACAATTATCATCCTAAACTATAACATGTGTTTCACTTTATACCCTTATGGGCACAGTGATTTCATCCTTAAAGGAAAGGGAAGTACATCTCAGCCGAGTGGACCAGGGCAGAGAAAAGATGGAGTCACCACCTAAATTAGGTCTAGGAACCATTTACATAATGCCCTTACGTGGAAGGATTGATCTTACTACCAGAGTATGGTTTTAGAGTTTAGAAACAAACTTGGGAAGGTGTTAGGCACCTAAAACCGTTGGTTTTCACTCATTGTGTCTTACGTCTTAATCTCATTAAAGGCACATTCAACATTGCATTCTATACTCACACACACTAGCATTCATCTAGTAAGCAACATGGAATCAATTATCTCAAAACCCTAACATACACCTATCATGGCAATTCACATCAAACCTAGCATACATCTATTACATCACATTCAAGGCAATAAACAAATCAAGGCAGAATCAAAGAATTATTGGAGAGCATCATGAACATCAAGAACACAAATATATTTCAAGTTCGCATATCATATTCATCAAATCTAACAAGATCAAATCCCAATAAATTGCATGTACATATGAATGCATGCCTTACCTCACTCACCTTACTACATCACAACACCTACGCATCAATGCATGATCATATTAATGCATGTTCATAGTATATCAAAGGAAGAAATGGAAAGAAACCCTAATCTAGCATGTTAAAGGCAAACAACAATCAAACAGAAAAACATGAACTTAAAAACATAAAGTAGGGTCAAAATATGGGCATATTATGTAAAAGAAATAAAGAAATAGAAGTAGAACAAGTAACAACTTATCACCTAAGATTTGTTGTAAAAATATTGTGGATATAACACTTCTCACAACACCATTATTGCTATCACCTTTCTCTCTAATATCTAGTTGAAAAGAGTAAGGCAATTTTTAAAAAGCCCTAACCCCCACCCTATAGTAATATTTTTTTTTTTATTAATTGGGATATGAAGTCATATCCAAGACCATGGCCAATCACCTCAAAACAATTCTCCCAAAACTTGCCTCTTAATCCCAAAGCGTATTTATGTCAAATTCTCTAATCTCGGACAACATTCTTGTTGATTTTGAAACCCTTCATCACCTAAAAGACAAAGGTCAAGGAGAAACTAGTTTCATGGCCCTAAAACTTGACATGAGTAAAGCTTATGATATGGTTTAGTGGAATTTTTTGGAAAACCTAATGGAAAAATTGGGGTTTGATGACAAATGGATATCTCTCATTAGCACATGCATTAGGTTAGTTTCTTTCTCGATCATGGTTAATGGAGAAACCCATGGTTTATTCCAACCTAATAGAGGTCTCTGACAAGGAGATTCTTTATCACCTTATTTGTTTCTTTTATGAACAAGCTTCAGGTAACAAATTAATCGAGACAAAATGCATATCCAATAGCACATAATGGGTTTTGGAAGGAAATATGAAGCCTCAACGTTCAAAACAAAATTAAGCATTTTCTGTGACGTACTTACTGTGAAGCGGTACCTACAAAGAAGAATCTATTCCATCGAAAAGTGACTCGCAATGATATTTGTGAAAGCTATGGTGGGGAAGTAGAAGACACTATCCATGCCTTATGGGAGTGCCAAGCACATAAAGAAATTTAGTGGGAGCTTGAACTTTGCTGAAGCAATCTGTCCAGTCATTTTTGCTTCAAAGATCTACTCACTGGGATTTGTCATTTTCAAGAATCAAATCTTGCCAAGGTTTTCGCTTATGTTACTTGGGGTATATGGATGAAGAGAAATGCATCAAGATTGGGTAAATATTCCATTCCTTACTCAAAAATCTTTGTGGATGCAACTGAAAGAATGCAGGGGTTTTAGCCAAGTGGTCCTTGTCAAACAACCACTTTGGCTCTTTTGATGTGGGGTTGGGGCCTCCTTGTTTTGTTTCTATCATCAGAGCTGAGGCTCTTTTTGTGTCTGTGTAGTTTTGTTCTTGCTTAATAAAATTTCTGGTTCATCAAAAAAAAAAAGCAGTACAAATTGATCAAACCCCAATAGCACCGATCCTCGGTCCCACCTGTTGGTCCCCACCTCCAAGTCCATTTCTTAAAGTCAATTTCTATGGAGCTCTTTTCCAGGATATTTCATATGCTAGTATCAGTGTTGTAATCAGGGATTCTACAGAAAAAGTTATGGGTTCTTTGTCGCTCTGTCGGAAAGGATTGAATTACCTCCAATAGTGGAAGATGTAGAAGCTCTGGCATGTAGGAGAGCAATTGCTTTTGCGCTAGAGAACGGGCTACATCAAGTTGTGTTCGAAGGGGACTCAGCAACTGTCCTAAACCACATTCAAGCTGGTTCACCTTGCCTAGCATCTTTTGGGAATGTTATAGAGGATTCTATCACCTTGGCTTCGCAACTCTGTAATTGTTCATTCTTCCTTGTTTGCCGAAAGGGTAATGTTGTGGCTAATAAGCTTGCCAAATTGGCTAAGTATATTGTAGTTCCCCAGGTTTTGGTTGGAGGACATCCCTACTGATGTTGACTCTATTGCAAGGTCGTCAAAATCAGAATCTTACGTAGGATCGTTGAAGGTGGGTAGGATCGTAAATCGTAAGATCAAATCGTGAATCGTAAAATCCTACATATTTTCAAATTTAAAACAAAAAACACATTGATAATGACTTTATATGTTGAATAATCATGTCAATTACAAATTCATTCATAAAAAACTTATATTTGCATCATATGATGTAGTTTGCATGTCATACATCGATAAAATCTATACTAACGAAACAAATATATTTAAGTTTCGATCCAATATATCTAAAAAGTTTAATAAATGTTTAATTAGCAACCAAATACCAAAATATTTATCAAAACATATGGAAAATATTTTCTAAGTTCTAAGTTCCAAGTTTGAAATCCAAAATAAGTTAGCAAATGGAAACTAGCTAACCACAATATGAAATCCAAAAGCAAGATGAATATTAAGGTGAAGTGAATATTTAATTATTCATATTCTAAGGTTCTTATAACCACCGTCCTAAATTCCTAATCGCCATAATCCATTTCATCATCTATATAGACATTATAAAAGATAGCAAGATACAATTTCACACTTCACTATTTAAGTTATACCACTCAGCAACAATTAAAGAGCATGCTCAAAAAAATTAATCAATCAATATACAAATACAAGCATAAATGATAAAATTATATATATAAAAATATTTTAGTAATATTGAACACAAATTAGTATATTAATCAACTAAATTTAACAATATTATAGCTTAAAAGGCAGCAAAGCCAATATCAAATTCTTCATTTAGAAATGATGAAACATTCTTTCATTTTGATTACAAGTGAACTAGAAACTAGAAAACATTTGCTTAGATTAACATAAAATTATAAAATAAAAAATCATACCATCACAACATGAAAAAATAAAAAACCTTAAAGCTTCATCAAAACAGAAAAATTTATCCCAAAAAAAAAAAACAAAAAAAATTATGTTTTTGGTAGGATCTATATGTTCCCATACGATGCTATACGATCTATACGATCTTATGTACAATCCTACCATTTTTATGATCCTAGTGTGATCCTAAACATTTTGGTGAAGTGGGATCGTAAAATCCTATGATCCAGATCGCGATTTTGACAACCATGCTCTCTTGTATTGATTGATAGTAGTTGTGCTCTGTACCTAGCTGACTAATCAATTACAAATCATTAATTTGGGCTATTAGCTCTTTCAATTTGTGGCAGATATACTTGTAACCCGTCCACGGTCCACCTATTGGTCACTCATATTTTTCCTAACGGTTACTATGTCGGTTTATTAAGTTTTTAAGTTATCTACAGAAAAAATTATCACTATTAGCAACGCCTTTATTTTCATTGATAATTTGACAGTAACATATTAGAAATGACGCTTTATTTTCATTGAAAATTTGATAGTAACATATTAGAAATGACGCTGTAAAACTTTTCTTAACAAAGCATTTGCAACAACATTAGCAAAAAAAAAAAATGTACATACTAATAATTTATTATAGTTTGGACAAACTATACAACATACAATAATTTGTACATATATATAAATTTCATTTATGATGTGTTTGTCATATGTAAATACATTTCTTAAACTACTTTAAATAATTTACTGTCAGTTTTATCCTAGTTATACCCAAAATGATATGCCCTTAAATATCCACAATGGGCTACTTAAATGACCTTTCATTTCTTTTCCTTTTTTTTCCTATTTCGTTATCCATTTTGTTGTCAAAATTATTACCTAATTGAACTGATGAAATGACGATCACAATTATGTAAAGACTATTAATTTATTGGGTCATTCTCCAGTACTCCCAATATTTTTAGTGGGTACAGTACCCATGCAAATCTCAACCATTAAAACTGTGTTGTTTTAATCTTAACAACTAAATTTATGTTTAGTGAAAATCTATTACCAATAGACCAAGTAAACATATAAAAACCAAAAAAAAAAAAAAAAACAATTGTTCCTCTTCTCCATCCTCCCTCTTTGGCATTCTCTTAAAAAACTCAGATTCCTTCTTCTCAAATGGGTTAAATCTTTTGATTTTTAAGGTAAGGATAGAATAAAACCTTAATTTCTTGGTTGGTTTTTAAGAATTTTTGGGAATTTCGCTCGTAAATTTCATTGTACCACAACGTTGGCAATACTTCTATACTGAAGAGGTACTAATTTGGTTATTTCTTTCCAAGTGGCACAGAAAGTGCTTGTTGAAATGCTTCATAGGAATTTGGTTTTTCTAAACTTCTTGTGGCTTTATGTTTGATGATTAGGGGGTTTGGGGTTTTGTTAGCATGTTACTGAAATTTTTTTTTTTTTTTTGGTTAGCAGAGGAGAAGGCCACACCTTTGTATTTAAGGTGGAAGGCATTTTGTAAAAAATATTAAAAAAAAAAAATTTTCTACTATGTCTTAACTCCTAAGGAGTAGTTGCTATTGCTTTGTTTCTATTTCATATCTTTTCTTTGGTGTACATCATTTTAATTACTCAACACTATTATTTATAGATGTAGAGAGTTGGTCGGTTTAGTTGATTCCTTGAGTAAGTTGAAAAAGAAAAAAGCCGGTTGTAATTTTGTTGCTACTGCATATCTCAAAGTCAAGGTTTGAATTTTGTTTTGAGTAGTTGTTTTCTAGCATTAGAGTTGAAGAGCTTTTGATTTGCATTTTGGCTTGCTATTTTCCTTGTTTTGGGAATAGCATCACAAATTTTTTCTAGTGTCTAAGCTAATAGAATTTTTAGCTGATTTATCCCAAAAAAAAAAAAAAAAAAAAAGGATTAAAGAGATTGCATATCAAAATAACAAAATGTTTTGATACATCCCGTAATTTTCATATTGACAATGTTGAATCTTTCAATGGCATTTCTAGATGGCTAAATAAGGGAAAGCGAACTGCTTTTTGTGATGGTGGTGCTTAGCTTACACAATGACATGGTTTTTTTTTTTGTGAATTTCACAAGGTAAATTGAGTTTTTTCATATTCATTTCTTCATATCATTATATGCTTATTTTATTTCTTGGAAATTTGTTCATATGAAACAAAAAGAGCAAGACCCTTGGCAAATGCTATTGAGAACATTTGTAATGCAACTAGTTATGTCTAGTGCTTAGTCCAGAGAGTTGATACACACATAAATTACAGAAATTGAAAGATACAATTCTAAGGTCTAAGAATTCAAATGGATGATTTGTGTTTAAATTTTAATTAGGCAAGATAGCTAAGAGTGAAAAAGAAAATTAAGAGGAAAATTAAGAGCATTTCTTAACTAGTTAGTGCTTCTCTTTCACTTTCTTACAAAATATACATTTGGCTTTGTGTTCTACTCAGAAACTGCTTGATTATTTCATTGAGTCATTCATGTAACAATACTATTAATTTTGCTAACTTGCAAGTAGACATGTTGATTATTAGCTTTGCACATTCCTTTTATTTAAATTTGTATTGTTGAGTTTTCAAACATTGTAATGTAAAAGCAAATTTATATGGTTTGTTAGTGCATTAGTATTCTTTACTTCTTCTTTTTTCTTTTTCTTTTTTTCTTTATGGGTAAGACATATATTATTAACAAAAAACAAAGTACAAAACCACATAAATCTTTAATAACCCTACACTCTCTGTACAGCACTCTATAGAGACTAGAATTACAATAACTAACGTAAAGCTCCCTGGAAACACACAAATATCAGTGACAGGGTAAGACCCCACTTCTATTAACAGCAAATACACGCAACTCCTATAACATTAGAAAAGAGAACTTCTTTAAAACAAACCATTGATCAACTCCCTACCCAAGCCTTCCCTATTTGCTTTAGTTGACAAGCACAATTACATGCTCTTTCCCTCTCACTATCGGTTTAAAGTAAAAGTCTTAATTGGTCAGATAAAAGAATGACACTCCAATTCTTTCCATTATGACTATATTTTCATGGATTGTGCTCTAATTTTACAAAAACAATAGCCATCTTTCATCTTTGGTTACTCATAATCTTATGGAAAATTTTGTAATTAATAAAAAACTATAGACTTTGTATCTGGTATGATCTACCCAAATTGAATGACTTCCCAAGGCTAACTCAACCATATGGTTGTGTGCTGACTACTTCCTAATATTGCAATTTTGAAGGTATAAGAAGTTTTGTCCATCTGTTTAAAGATTGCTTTGAGAAAATTCTACTAATACATAAGGCCTTTCATTTCTACAAAAGTTTATCACTAATACAATCATCACATAGTGTCCTAATTTTTACTTCATTTTTCCCCTTTTCTTTTGTTTAATTGTCGAATTTATTTTATCTAAGTTAACACATTGCTTCTTCTTCTTCTTTTTTTCTCCTCAGAAAAATACAAAAGTGTGTACTTATAAAAACAAAGTTATTGACAATTAGAGGACATTGAGATCTTGTGTGAGTAGGATAGAGCTATGGGAGTTCGTGCAACATATATGGACGATGCAGTTGAAGTTATGACTGAGGAAGGAGAAAAGTGATGAATTCTCCTATTGCACAACAACAAATCAACATTTGGTATCAATAAGTTATGCAATTGAGCCTTGAAAAAAAAAAAGAGTAGAAAAGATCTACTTTGAAACAATTTTTTAGTTTGAGATTTTGTATGTTGTTAAAAAAACCCATGTATTTTGGGTACTCTCTCTCTCTCTCTCTCTAAAATATTTTAGTTGGCAAGAGTTGGCAAGACTTTTTTTTTTTTTTTAGTTGGCTATGATGGAAGGTATTTAGTCATTATCTTGTCGATTGATCTATCAATGGCTTCTTAGTTTTGAGTTTTGTGTAAAAAAACCATTTTTGGATACTTTATCGTCTCTCTTGAAATAGAACTTTCTAGTTGTTAAGAACTTTGAAACAATTTTTTAGTTTGAGATTTTAACTGTTGAGAAAAAACTCATGCATTAAGGTTCTCTCTTAATGTTGATATAGAACATTTTAGTTGTCAATAGTTGAAAAAAAAAAAAAAATTTAGTTGGCTATGATGATAGATATTTAGTCATCATCTTGTCAATTGGATTATCAATGGCTTTTTCATTTCCTCATGTATTTATTAAAAAATGTTATTAAAATTAAAATGTAGAAGGTTTAAGAAAAATAATAATTGAAAAAAATATTTTACTGATCTTAAATCCAAATCCAAATTCAAATTAAGGTATCTAAATAATGAAATTTCAAATCCTTCATTGTATAAAAAGACCTAAACAAGGAATTTAAAAATCAATAGATTTCAAATCAAGGCTTTTTAAATCCATTAATTTCAAAGTCAATGGGTTTCAAATCAAGCAAATAGAGTGGTTATATAAAATTTTTATTTTCATTTTGGTCTTGAGAATTGAGGTTTCAAGGGGTATTTTGGTCATATTTTAGGTTTTGTGGTTATTTTAGTCATTTTTTAGGTTATATGGTAATTTCGGTCATTTTTTAAGTTCTAGGGTCACGTGGTATTTTTTTTTTTTTTTTTTTTGTCCTAAGGCTATTTTGGTCATTTTTTAAGTTCATGGTTATTTCAATCATTTTTTGGGTATATAGTAATTTTGGTAATTTTTTAAGTTTTAGGGTGATTTTTTCATTTTTTAGATTCTAAGGGTATTTTAGTAATTTTCTTGGTTTCAAGGGGATTATGGTAATTTGGAAGAAAAAAAAAAGAGACAAAAAAACTGTCAAATGTGATCTTGGAACTGCACACAATGATAATAGAACCATCAAATGTAAGAAAAAAAAAAACACTAAATGTGACAAAAGAATTGTCAAATGTGATATTGGAATTACACAATGTAAGGACGGAACCGTCAAATGTGAGAAAAAAAAAAAGTAAGGGAATCTCCAATTGTGGGAAAGGAACTGTCACATGTGATGTTTAGAACTGCACAATGTAAGGATGAAACTGTCAAATGTAAGAAAAAAGTAAGAAAACCACCAAATGTGAGAAAAAACTGTCACAAGTGATGTTGGAACTGCACAATGTGAAGATAGAACCATCAAATGTAAGAAAAAAGTAAGGAGACCACTAAATGTGACAAAAGAACTATCACATGTGATGTTGGAACTGTACAGTGTGAGAATGGAACCATCAAATGTGAGAAAAGAACTGTCACATTTGATGTTGAAACTGCACAATGTAAGGATGAAAACGTCAAATGTTAGAAAAAAGTAAGCACCAAATGTGAAAAAAGAACTATCACATGTGATATTGGAACTACACAAAATGAAGATAAAACCGTCAAATGTAAGGAAAAAAATAAGGGAATCACTAAATGTGACAAAAGAATTGTCACATATGATGTTAGAACTGCACAATGTGACGATGAAACCGTCAAATGTGAAGGGAAAAAAAAAAAGGAACAACCAAATATGAAAAAAGAACTGTCACATGTGAAGTTAGAACTATATAATATGAGGATGAAATCGTCAAATATGAGAAAAAAGTAAGGGGAACCACCAAATGTGACAAAAGAATTGTCACATATGATGTTAGAACTGTACAACGTAAAGATAGAACCATTAAATGTGAGAAAAAAGTAACTTGATAGTACCCCTTTTCTTTGGGGTATCGTAGAATTATCCTAATTTATTATATGACAGTAAGTAAAAAAAAAAAAAGATTTTGGTAAAAACATTTATGCGCAATTGCCCTACTCTTCAGACTTTTTTTTTTTTTTTTAATTCAACCGTTTTATTTCTTATTTAATAAAATGTTACCCATAGATTCTTCAATTTCCCCTTCCTTTATCAAGGCGACGCCTTTTAGGAATTAATCCTCACTACCCACGTTACATCTAATATTCACCCACAATTATTTGGAGTTTAGAACCAATCATTGATATTATTTTCGTGAAAAAAAAATAACACCATTGATATTCTCCATAATGCTTTTCATTTTGATATAAATAGACCAAGCTCATGTAGAAATTTAAAAGAGGCATTCTTGCAATTGAATATACTTACCTTTTACCAAAAAAATACATACCTTCTTCAAATCCTCATTTCTTTGGCCAACAAATTCTATGTAAAGTTGTTATGGGAAAAAAAAAATAGTGACGGAGAGATGGTTTTTATTAGGGTTAAGGAGGAGAACAAGTTCACGGTGGTGTGTGACAATGAGTTTGAGGTTCCATGTCAGAATGAATCAGGGAGGGCGATTTCATACCGTACTGGCCGGTACATACCGTACCGGCCAGTGTACCGGTATAGGTACAACCTCCATACCGTACCGGGAAAAATACCGAGCGTACCGACCTCGTACCGACCGTACCGGCTGGTAAATGCATACCGGACCGAAACTGTATTCTGCCCCTTTTTTTTTTTTTTTTTTTTGGTAAATGTGGCTTTTTTAGAGGGTAGGATTGTAATTTACCTAAAACCCTAAAACACACCATTCGGCCATTCCATTTCCTATTTCCGCATCCCTCTTTCTTTTCTCCCTCACTCTCTCGTTCTCACTTCTCTCACTCTCTGCGTCTCTCACTCTCACTCTCTACGTCTCTCATTCTCACTTCTCTCAGACTCTCACTCTTTGCGTTTCTCATCCCTCTTTACCTGGTATGTATGTTGTTGTTGTTGTTTTATATATATATATATATATATATATATATATGATTTCGATTTTTCCCATATGCTCACCCATGGTCACAAATCTTCAATCTTTCTTTTGGGAATTGTATAAATCTTAAAAACTTACCTACATGGTCACAAATTTATGTATGTGTATGTGAAAAATTTATGGTCTGTGATTGAAAATGGGCATAAACGCTTTTGCCTCACCTGGGTTCTTGTTGTGATTGAATGTAATTTAATTCGGTATGAGAGATTGTTTCATAAAATTAGTTCATTTTTGTGGTTCAACCATTTTTTTTTTTAGTGCCTAATGCTAAATCCTGCTTGAATTTTTTTTCTCAGCTGCTCTGTGTCTCTCTGTCTCTCGGCTAGTCTGTTGCTCTGTGTCTCTCTATCTCTCAGCTGGTCTATTTTTCACTCTCAGGTAAAAGTTTGCCTTAATTTTTGCTGTGGAATTATATTTCATGTGGGATGGAGATTAAGATGATGTGATAAATACAAATTGATTACTCTGTTCATGAATTGAGTTACTGTGTCCATGAATTGTTGTTTCATAATTGATTTTGGTTAGCTTGTGTTCATGAATTGAGTTACTGTGTCCATGAATTTTTGCTGTGCATTTTTTTTTTTGGTAAGTCCAACTTTGCTTCACATAGGATAGTCCAATTTTGTTTCCCGCTCCATTCCTATGCACTAACGTCAAACTTAAATGATCTACGTACTAACCTCTAAATAAGACTTTCTAGCTGCTTAAAGGCATTCATATTTGTCCATTGCAAAAGTATTTTTTAATTGGAAACAACAATCATAAACTCATACTAATTATTATGAAAATACGAAATAAACCTGCCAAGATCAATTTGGTAACTATTATTTTAATTTTTCTTAAAATACATTAAATAATTTACTATCAGTTTTTTGCTACTCACACCCAAATTGTCATGCCCTTAAATATCCACAATTAGCTGCTTAAATTTCCCATGTAAGGTATTCTCTCTCCATCTCAAATTGCTATATCAAATATTGTTTGATCAAGATGCAATAATTTTCTTTCAAATCTAAAATTTTGGTAATGCGAGGTGCAGATTCAAAGATTGATTTGCATTTGAATTTGAGATCTTTCATCTAAATATTGTTTTTTATTTATTTTATTAATGTACAAGTTATGTGATTAGGATTTGAGCATGATGATTCCCGCCAAATGAAAACAATTTGTGAAAGAGCCAGCACACAAAAGATCAATTTGGTACAAATTAATGTCGCACCATTAAAAGAAGCAAGGGATGCTCCAAAAAAATTCAATCAAAACCCTTTAATTTCTTGTTTAATCTCTCTCTCATTCCGAAATTCATAATTTTTTTGCTTTGTAATTAAAGCTTTGAAGCAATTCTATCTCTATTTTTACTCTTGATTCCAATTTGTAAATATTTAATATTGTTTGATTAAGACAGTAATTTTCCTTTCTCATCTAAAATTTTAGTTCGTGTAAATTCATTTTGTTAGGTTTAGATTTAGCGGTTGATATATAACTGAATTTGAATTCTTTCATCTAAATATTTAAAGTAATGTGTAGGTTGTATAATTGAGAATGATGATTTCCACCAAAGGAAAACAATTAGTAAAAAGAACTTATTGACAAAAGGCCAATATTTAAATGAACGATCGAGATATTGAATTGATATGTAATTTCCAAATGTTCAATTATAAATATTATGCAAATGAAGAAAAAATATTATGTATATGTTGTGTGATTGAGCATAGCGATACTAATTAAAGGAAAATAATTGTTGAAAAGAACCTGCCAACTTTATTTGTATCAAGTTTTGCACTAAACAAAACAATTCTTATTATTAAAGTCCGAATTTGGTAAAGATGAGATGTAAAATTCATGTTTTTTATCATTCAATAAGTGATTTCCACTTTAGTTTTTACTAAAATTCAATACATCCTACCACACATAATAATATCTCAATAAACTCATAATTAAGTTGAATTTTTAAATAGGTATTAGAATTGATTGAGTGTGGTTATGCTTATTCTTTAATATGTAATATGATGATGTGGCATGTTAGCATTGAGAGGTAAAACTTAGGTTTTACACCACATTCTTATAGAATTCATTCTCTTATTATTATGGCATCAACATTAATCAAAACTAATATTTGTAGCAAAATAAAAAATAAAAGTAAATTTTATTATATAGCTATACTGACTACTATGCATGGTACGATTGAGTAGGAAGACCACTAAGTATCAGTGTATCACTAATCTAGTCTTTAAGTGCACTTAATAATATCTCGCATTCTAACATTTACAACTTATCTTTTCAAGGGCAATATTGACTACTATGCATTATATGATTGAGTGGAAAGGCCACTGAGCATCACTAATCTAGTCTTCAAGTGCACTTAATAATTTCTTGCATTCTAACATTTACAACTTACCTTTTCAAGGGCAATCAAGTTTAGCTTCTTCTCACAGGAAAAAAAAAATTTAGCTACAAATTAAAAAGAGGATTACACGAAATAATAATAATAATAATAATAATAATAATAATAATAATAATAATAATAATAATAATAATAATAATAATAATCCCATAACCTCCCCAAATGCAATCCCGGGATAAAGAAGTATTTTTACAATATTTAAAGAATATTTTTTGGTATAATTTCTTAGACAAGCATTTTAGGGAATCACTTAACATTAGATATAACTATTATTTCTCCTTCTACAATTAAAGTATCATTCACAAGAAGCTCGGATGCATCTAGGAGATCCTCAAGAGGCATAAAGTGTGAGAAACCCCATTCATTCGAAGAGGTAGTGAACCAATGTTTTTCTATAAGAAACAAAACCAGAAAAAAAAAAAAAATTCAGACAAAACTTACACAGGAACAAAACAAGGTGAATGGGAGGCACATGTGTGTGCACACACACATATAAGCATACATACCTATTTTTTCCACGTGATCTTCATTGTTAATTTGGTCTTTTATACGTATCTTGAATTCTGCAAAAACTTTGTGCTCAGGTAGAACACAATCACAACAAAAGAGGAAGAGAGATATCACTTTGTATTTTCCGTTATAAATTTTTTTGGGGTAAACTAGTAACTTCCTGCATGGATTCAATAAAATGAGTTAAAAACAATAGGTTCTAAGTTACAAAAAGGAAACTTTCCTTTTCTTACAACAATAAAAGTCCAAATTATAATAATACATATAAAAATAATAATAATAAAAATTAATACCATTTCACATCGCCAACTTGAAATATTTGAGAATAATATGACTCCTGATGTAGTGTTGAAAAGTTTTCAATCTTCCAAGTCATAGTACGGTTAAGGGGCTCTTTTATCATAGTAAGAAACTCCTGCTTGACATTGAGTTCATGAACAAAAAGCTCAACACCAAATACGCAATAATCATTGACAAGATATCCTTGAGAAATATCTTCGAAAGATTTAAGGGATAGGAATTTGTGAAAGCCCCATTCTGTCTTGATATCATGGAATCTTCTAGTTACGCCATCAGCATCTACACACACACACACAAAGATATATTAGATTAGTTTTTGAGAGAATTGAAAATTTAACATGGTATCAAGATAAAAAGTCATGAGTTTAAAGTTTCCCTATGACCCCTGATGAAGCGCGACTTCGTCAGTCAAGAAGCAGTGAGACTGGAAGGAAAAAGCCTGAACCTTGTCCTTGACGTGGGGATGACGGGCAAACTTGTGAACGTGGTCACCGGTGTGGTGCCTGCCAACACAGCTCCGATGCTTAAGTCAGTTTTTTTGGAAATTATACTTAGAACAAGAAAGAACGGATGTGCTGTTATATTTTTCGTACCTTTTTCTGGTGCCTCTTTGGAGGGTTTATATATTTCCCCTTGGCCTTCTAGCCGTTGTAGCATTTATGGTGGTTTTAATACTGCTTCAAGTAACGCCTTTCACTTAATAGTAAGGCTTTAATTCTCCTCCAACGGGAGGTACAGTTGTTTTATCCAGCCTGGGGTATTTATGGGTAACACTTAATGCTCCAGCTATTTCGCCTGCCTTCGTGTATGGTATCCTCGTCCTCATGAGCTTTGTCGTCTACTGAAGTTATTCGTCTGTGATGTTTTGTCGTCGGTACTAATATCGTCAGCCCCGTCAGTTGCCCCCGGATTACTTGGTCGTCATGACATGTCGTGACGACCATGGAAGATGAAAAGTCGGCAGGCGACTCTTGGATTCTCGTGCCGCATTGAATGCGGGGTGGTGGCGCCGTACTGATCGTGGCCACGTGGCGTGTCTCAATAGGCGAAGTTAATGCCCCATCATTTGTCTTTTCGTTTTTCCCGCTGCTTCTCTTCAGTTTCTGTGCTATTTGGGTTTATAACTTCTCTTTCTTTGTTTTCTGCTATTTTTTCAAAAGCTGCTCTCCTTGCTCTGGGTGTTTTTTTTTTTCTTTGCCATCATTCTTTTTCCGGTGGGTTTTCTTTTTCGAATCGGAGTACTGTGCGGCGGCATCTGTGTGGTGGAGCCTCTGTTTTCAAGGTATTTGCCTCGACTTTCGACTTCATTTCGTTTTCCTTCCTTTTGCTACTTTTCTGATTCCTTGCTTTCCCTTTTTTTTTTTTTTTTTTATATATATATGGGGGTTTTAGCTTGTGTTTGTTCTTCTTTCTTTTCTGCCTCTAAATTTTGATGGTTAGTAGTTCGGAGGTTAGGATAGTCTGTCCTTCAATTTCCTTTTTATTTGCGCGTTTGGGGGGTTTTTTAGACAGCCCTCCACGTCTAGGAAGTTTTGTGTGTGAAGGTAACTGTTTGGGGGTAGTGTTGGAGGATTTGTTACTTTTGCTTCGTCGGTCCGTAGATTGGTACAGGGGTAAAGATAGAGCGCCAGAAATTATGTCTGATGTCAGGTCGAGCGAATTAGATACTGGGCTATCGTCCAGCGACGACCCAGTGGGGGGAGACACAGCAATTTCGGGTCTCCGAGAAATTAGGGATTTCCACGCCCTTAGTGAAGAGTGTGGTCTTGACGCTGAAACCCTAGGGAGGTTTAGGGATAGGTTTCAGTTTCCAGAGCGGGTGAGGTTCCGTTTACCTGGAGTGGATGATCGAGCGTGTAGCTTTTTTCCGGGGGAGGTTTGTTTCTACGAAGCAGCTTTTTTGTGTGGTTTGAGATTTCCCGTCCATCCCTTTTTGATGGAGATGTTGGATTACTTTGGCATAGCTCCTGGACAGCTTATGCCTAATTCCTGGAGGATAGTGGTGAGCTGTATGGGTATCTGGATGGCAGCCGTGGATGGGGATATGCTTAGAATGGACGAGCTTGTCCATCTGTATCGTTTGAAGTCGTCTAGGGAGTATGGGTACTACGAACTAGTGCCCTGGGAGAGGAAAAATAGGATTGTCAAGGGATTACCATCATCTTTCAGGTACTAGAAGTCCCGGTTTTTCTTTGTGTTGGGGGACGATTTTGAGACCCCTTCGGGTGAGCCCTGGGGTGATGTCCCGAGATTGAGCCGTCGGTGGGGAACCCCGACTTTAGGTGCGTCAACCTCCATCTTCGTCCATTTTGTTTTGTTTCATACTGGTTGCATTTACTGACGAAGATTTCTTTGTCTGCTCTTTGCAGTTACGAAGCGACCGAAGCTAAAGAGCCGTTATAAGGAGAGAGTACGAAAAGCCATTGAATACGCGCAGACTGTTGAGGATTGGGACGATCTTGTGAGCCCCAGAACCCTTGCCTTCTACTGTTTAGGGCCAGAGCCTTCCTCTTTCGTCCTCCGTAACATCGAGATAGAAGAAAAGAAAAGTAAGTACTTAGCTCGTGAGTGAACTTTGTCCCTCTTCGCCTTCGTCTATGTAATCTCCAATTTTTTTTTTTTTTTTTTTTTTTTTTTTTTTTTTTTGCAGAGATGACTACGAGATTTAACAAGGACTTGTATGCCAAGATTAAATCGAAGAAAAATGAACCTCTGTCAAATCTGGGAAAGAAAGGAGTCCGGGTAAAAGACTCTACCGCCTCCCCCGCAGTTCAAGTTACTCCCGTCACCTCTGGAGGGGAGGTGGTGAGGACGGCCTCGCCTTCGACGTCAATCGAGGAGCTCCCTACTCTTGTTTCTAAGAGGCCACGATTGGCCATGGAGAAGGCTAAGGGTGTTATTCGATCGTCGACGATCTGGGACGACGAGGGCTTGGCGGTTGAAAGGGCACACGGCACCGTGGCTGCTGAAGATTTGAAGGCTATCTCCGGACTGCCTTTTACTAGCGTCGCGAGTCGTCATGTCCAGAAGATCGTGCAGGTAAGATTTCAACATGCAGTGATCCTGGGATTCTTTTTCCACATTCTCGTGTTGACGACCGTGGTCCTTGTTCCAGGTATTGGGGGAAAGTTTTCATATTACTTCAGAGTTTTTATCCCAGGAAGCTAAGACGGCTTCGATGGAGTCGAGAGTAGGAGTTTTGGAGGCAGAGAACTCTGGATTAAAGAAAGATCTGATCCAAGCTATGGGCAATGCCAATGATCTGAGGGAAAAGCTGAAGGGGGCAAATGACGATCTTAGGGCTGAGCGTCATTTGACCCTGGAGAAGGATGAGCAGCTTTCGTCTTATAAGGAGAAGTTGAAGACGATCGCGGCTAGGTCAGTCGAGGCATTCCAAACTACTGAAGAGTATAACACAGTCTTACTTAGTTGGTACTTCAAGGGGTTTGAACTCTTGAGGAGGTACTTGGCCAAGCATCCTTCAGGAGTAGATCTGGAGAACCTCGACTTCGAGGAGATTGACCAAGAGTTGGCTGCCGAGGAAGCTGCTCAGTCTTCCTCTGCTCAGCCTACTGCCTCCGAGACTGCTCTAGCTGATGATCCTGCCCCGGATGATGCCGCGCCCGCCGATAATTGAATTAAAACTCTTCTGGTTGTAATCGCTATGTGTTTTTTTTTTTTTTTTTTTTTTTTTTTTTTTTTGAAACTGCTTCCCTTTTGTGAACAATTGGCTGGAAAGTGGCTTGGCCCAATGTTTATGGGTCTTAAGACAATGGATTTTCCCCTCTGTTTTTTGGGCTTTAACTACACGCACTGGTTTTTTTTCTGCACCTTGGTAATATAGCTGCTCTTACCGTTTCCTTTCTTATCCCATCAGCGACGTTGTCTTTTTGCACTTTCGTTTTGAGCTAAGTGATCTTCTTACATAGAAAAATTTGAGATTCAATGTCTCTTTAGATCGTCAGTAACTTACATCCGTCACGGCAGAATCTTGTTACTTAGGAAAAATTTGAGATTCAATGTCTCTTTAGATCGTCAGTAACTTACATCCGTCACGGCGGAATCTTGTTACTTAGGAAAAATTTGAGATTCAATGTCTCTTTAGATCGTCAGTAACTTACATCCGTCACGGCGGAATCTTGTTACTTAGGAAAAATTTGAGATTCAATGTCTCTTTATATCGTCAGTAACTTACATCCGTCACGGCGGAACCTTGTTACTTAGAAAAAATTTGAGAATCAATGTCTCTTTAGATCGTCAGTAACTTACATCCGTCACGGCGGAATCTTGTTACTTAGAAAAAATTTGAGATTCAATGTCTCTTTAGATCGTCAGTAACTTACATCCATCACGGCGGAATCTTGTTACTTGGTCGAGATTGTTTAAACTTTTGAGTTGAGAGAACCTGTGGAAGAAAAAATATTCTCATTAATTTGTAATGCATTCATCAATTACATTCATTGGTGGTACTTCCTCAAATGCTCAATATTCCATGGCCTCGGGAGTTTTTGCCCATTCAAGGTTTCCAGGTGATAGCTTCCTTGCCTGGAGTAATGTGTGACTCGGTAGGGTCCTTCCCATGTAGGACCTAGCTTCCCCTGTGCTGAATCTTTTGTGGCTGTACTGACCTTGCGTAGGACGAGGTCACCTATTTCCAGTCGTCTGAGCTTCACCCTCTTATTGTAGTATTCTTCCATCTTCCGCTAGTACTTGGTCATTTTGCTGGATGCCTGATCTCTTACTTCGTCGAGACAGTCAAGATTGACTCTGAGTTGCTCGTCGTTATCTTCTTCGTGGAATGCTTCTCGTCTGAAACTGGTGATTCCCACCTCGACTGGAATGACAGCTTCGGTGCCATAAGTGAGTCTGAAAGGTGTTTCTCCCGTCGGGGTTCTTGCAGTGGTTCTGTAGGCCCACAACACATTTGATAGTTCGTCTGGCCATGCGCCATTTGCGTCATCCAACTTGGTCTTTATGATATTCAGCAACGTCCGGTTCGTGACCTCTGTTTGTCCATTGGCTTGTGGGTGCCAGGGGGACGAGAACTTGTTCTTGATGCCCAGTCCTGAGCAAAAGTCTTTAAATCCGTGGCTATCGAACTGTCGGCCGTTGTCTGAAATTATCGTCAGTGGTATCCCGAACCTGCACACTATGTTTCTCCACACGAAACTTCGAATTCGCGACTCCGTGATGGTTGCTATTGCTTCTGCCTCTCCCCACTTGGTGAAGTAATCGATCGCGACTAACAAGAATTTTACCTGTCCTTTGCCTTGCGGTAGGGGGCCGACGATGTCAATTCCCCATTGCGCAAATGGCCAAGGAGAGGATATGGTCGTCAGTCGCTCTGCTGGGAGTCGTTGGACGTTCCCGAACCTTTGGCACTTGTCACATTTCCTGACGAACTCCACTGCATCCACCTGCATGTTTGGCCAGAAATAACCTGTTCTGACGATTTTACTTACCAGGGATCTGGGTCCGGCGTGGTCACCACAAATTCCTTCATGGACTTTCCTTAGGATGTATTTGGCTTCTTCTTCGTCGACACACTTTAGGTAAGGCATCGAGAAGCCTCTTTTGTATAGGGTGCCGTTTAGGATTGTGAACCTTGCTGCTCTTTTCCTGACCTTCTTGGCCTCGTCAGCATCTTGGGGGAGGATTCCATCCTGCAAAAAAGACATAATAGGGGTCATCCAACTATTTGTACCTTGGATCTGGAATGTTGATATTTCTTCGATACTGGGATGTTTCTGGACTTCAATTGTTGGCCCGGTTCCCGGTGGGCTTTCCCCTGACGATGACATTTTTGATATCTCGTCTGCCACCGCGTTTTGGTTTCGAGGGATCTGTTCGAATCTGACTACGTCAAACTCCTGGATAAGGTGCCTCGTTAGTTTGAGATACTTTTGCATTCTATCTTCTTTTGCCTCGTATTCTCCTTTTATTTGCTCGGTCACCAGTTTTGAGCACTGTTTTCAGAACCGGACCGGACCAGGAGGTCGGACCGTGAAAACCGAGAACCGGGATGAAAACCGGTTTTTTAAGCATAAAGAACCGTATTTTTAGTTAATTTCGTGAACCCCTAAAACTGGGGTTGGACCGCTCGAACCGGTCAAGAACCGTGCGGTCCAACCCCTTAGCAATTTTTTTTTTTTTTTTTATAAAAACAACTTAACAAAATTTTATCCATCTCTTACAAGGAATAAAAAAAATTATAATTAAAATCCTTCAAAGATATTCAACTTTACTTCAAAAATTAATAATAAATTTAATGTTTTCATGGTTATTATTTTATTTTATTAACTTTCTTATTTAAATATTAAATATATATTTGAAAATCATTAAATTTCCCTCACATATATAGATATATTAGTCAATTTTGCTAGTTTTATAAATTTAATATCTATATTTAGGCTTTAATTAATTATTAAATTAATTATGACATCATCACGGTTCGATCCCGGTTCAACCTCGGTTCGACCTTAAAAACCTTGAACCTCTCCCTTTTACGGTTCAATGAACGGTCCGGGTTTCAAAACCTTGGTTTTGAGTCGCTCTGGATCAGCAGATTCTTGGCTCCAAGGGCTTTCCCGAGTCTTAGCCCGGTTAATATTCCCTCATATTCGGCCTCGTTGTTGGTAGCTGGGAACTGCAATTGAACTCCATACTTGAGCTTTTCTCCGTCAGGGGTGGTTATTACGACTCCCACTCCGCCCCTCTTCTGAGCTGACGATCCATCCGTCTGTATCGTCCACATCTCACCGTTGATCATCTGGCTATCATCATTCGCATAAGTGAACTCGGCAACGAAGTCAGCCAGAACTTGTGCCTTGACGGCTGTTCTGGGATGATACTCTATATCAAACTGGCTAAGCTCGATCGCCCACTGGATCATTCTTCCCGCAGCTTCAGGTTTGTTCATGGACTTTTTGATAGGTTGGTCAGTCATGACGATAATTGGATTCGCCTGGAAATACTGTCTCAGTTTGCGTGAAGCCATTATTAGTGCAAAGACGATCTTTTCGATCAACGGATATTTAAACTCAGCCCCTTGGAAAGCCTGGCTGATGTAATAAACTGGAAGCTGTTTCTTCCCTTCTTCACGAATTAGGGCCGCGCTCACGGCTGTGACTGATACCGCTAGGTATAACTGTAAAGCTTCTCCTTCTTTGGCTGGGCTTAGAAGGGGTGGATTGCTTAAATAGCGCTTAAGTTCCTAGAAAGCCTCCTCACATTCGTCGGTCTAGACAAACGCCTTTTTCAATGTTTGGAAGAAAGGATAACATTTATCCGTTGCCCTAGAGACGAACCTATTTAGTGCCGCGATTCTTCCTGTCAACTTCTGGACTTCTTTAGTTGTTCTTGGCGATTCCATGTTGATTATGGCTTGCACCTTCTCGGGGTTAGCCTCTATCCCTCTGTGGGACACCAGGAATCCTAAAAATTTCCCCGAGGTTACTCCAAAAATGCATTTGTTTGGATTCAACTTCATCTTGTATTGTCTGAGGGTGGCAAAAGTCTCCTTCAAATCTTCAAGATGAGAAAGTTCTTCTTTACTCTTGACGAGCATGTCGTCCACGTATACCTCCATATTCCTGCCGATCTGATTTCTGAACATCTTGTTTACCAACCTTTGGTAGGTGGCCCCAGCATTTTTCAACCCGAAGGGCATCACCTTGTAGCAGTAAAGCCCTTTGCTTGTGACGAAGGCAGTTTTTTCTTGGTCTTCCTCAGCCATTTTGATCTGGTTGTATCCTGAGAAGGCGTCCATGAACGTCAGTAACTTATTTCCAGCCGTTGAATCCACCAGCTGATCTATCCTTGGAAGAGGGAAACTATCCTTCGGGCATGCCTTGTTTAGATCCGTGAAGTCCACACACATTCTCCATGTCCCATTCGCTTTCTTCACCAAGACGACGTTGGCGAGCCATTCGGGATAGTGTACTTCCCTGATAAAACCTGCCGCCAGGAGTCTGGCGACCTCGTCCGTTACTGCCTGGTCTCGTTCTGGGGCGAAGATTCTTCGTCTCTGGTGGACTGGTTTCTTTTCTGGGTTCACCCTTAACTCATGCTGGATGACTTCTGAAGATATGCCAGGCATGTCGTCATGGTTCCACGCGAAGATGTCTAGGTTTTCTCTGAGCAACTTGATGAGTTTGGTTTTCATCTCAGGGCTTAACGTTTTCCCCACCTTCGTCGTCTTGGTTGCTTCTCCGGCAGCTAATTCCACCACCTCTAGCGCTTCTTCTTTCTCCGTCTCTTTCTCTTCTTTTTTCTCTTCTATCGTCCATGTGTGGTTTTCTCGTGCAGCTAGAACGGCCTGGTAGCATTCCCGAGCTAAAACTTGATCTCCTTTCACCTCACCGACTCCCTCGTCCGTTGGGAACTTCACTTTTAAACAATAAGTGGACGTTGCTGCCTTCCATTTGTTGAGTGTCGGTCTTCCAATAATGGCATTATACGAGGACGGACAATCTACTACCAAGAAGTCCAGCTGACGAGTTAACTGCCTTGGATGGTTCCCGATTGTTACCGTTTGCGTCACCATGCCCTTGGGGTACACTCGATCTCCACTAAAACTGACGAGTGGAGAGTCAAAAGGGCGCAGCCTTCTCGGGTCTAGCTTCAATTGCTGGAAAGCAGGAAGGTAGATGATGTCTGCCAAGCTGCCGTTATCCACGAGGATCCTCTTGGTGTTGAACCCTTCTAGAGTTAGCATTATAACTAGGGGATCATTGTGTGGTTGTTTTACTCCTCTAGCATCTGCTTCGTTGAAGGACATATCCTGGTTTGTCCGTCTCTGTTTGACTGGAGGCATCGTGTGGACGCTGTTCACTTGTCTCTGGCACGCCTTCTTGAGTGACTTAAAAGATCCTGATGCAAACGGTCCTCCAGCGATGGTCGCTATTTCCCCGATCACATTCTGCGTTGGCTGGGCTTGGCGATTCTCGTTTCTCGACGAGGATTCTTGCTGGTCTTTATCTTCGTTCCTTGGCCGGGTGTATTCCCCCTTTTTCACATACTTCTGTAATTTCCCCTTACGTATGAGCTCCTCAATTTGCTCCTTGAGGTCCCGGCAATCCTCCGTGTAATGGCCATGGTCTTTATGGAATCGGCAGTACTTGCTTTTATCACGAACATTAGGTGACGAGTGCAATGGCCGCGGCCATCTCAAGTGGTGTTCGTCTTTGATCTGTGACAAAATTTTATCGACGGGCATAATCAAGGGGGTAAACCTTACCGTTCGGGGACCTTTGTCATCTTTTCTATTGCCATCCCTGGATTGCCGATCATGGTGCTCTCTCTTCTGCCCCCTTCGCTCATTTTCCCTTGCTCCACCGCTTCCCGGCCTTGCGGTATCCCCTATGGCTGCAAGGGCGTCCTCAGCATTCATATATTTTTGCGCCTTCAAGAGCATTTCAGCCATTGTCCTTGGAGGATTCTTTGCAAGTGATGCTACGAGGTCTCGAGACCTTAGTCCCGCCTTGAAAGCTGTCAGCTGCACTTTGTCGTCAACTTCGTCCACTTCCAAGGTTTCTCGTGTAAAACGCTTTACATATGACCTTAAGGTTTCCTTCTCTCCTTGTCTGACAGTGAGTAAATAGTCTGCTGGTCTCTTCGGACGTTGTCCTCCAATAAAGTGCCTCAAGAAGGCACCGCTCAGCTGTTCAAAGTTGTTCATTGATGATGATGGCAACTTGGTAAACCACTCCTTGGCCGCTCCTTTGAGAGTGGTGGGGAAGGACCGACATAATATCTCGTCAGGGGGTTGTTGGAGGCCTAGGGTTGTTTTGAATGTGTTAAGGTGATCTTGAGGGTCCTTTAACCCGTCAAACTGCTCCTGCTGAGGTAAGGGAAATTTGGGAGGTACCGGGTGCCCGAGGACCGCTGGAGTGAAGGGCGAGTCCGTGGCCCTAATCATTCTATCCACACTCCGTTCTGTTTTCTCTTTGATGGCATTCCGTAGCTCGTCCATTTCTCTCCTCATTTCCTTTATGACGTCTGAGTTTTGCTCATCCGGGGTGGTTGGCCTGAGGGAACTAGCCCTTCTGTGACTATTCTCTTCATCTTCAGGGCCGCCCCTGGATTGACTTTCTTCCTGTTGAATTTACCGAAGTTGCATTTTCATTTCTTGATTCTGTCTGGTGAGTTCTTCGACGGTGGCTGCCAGGGCCTAAATTTGTTGTGTCAAGGAAGTAGGATCTTGGCTAGATTCCATCTGACTGCAAGGATAGGTGGGAACTGCCTTTCCAAAGATGGATACGGAAATGCTGATTTCCCACAGACGGCGCCAAACTGATGAAGCGCGACTTCGTCAGTCAAGAAGCAGTGAGACTGGAAGGAAAAAGCCTGAACCTTGTCCTTGACGTGGGGATGACGGGCAAACCTGTGAACGTGGTCACCGGTGTGGTGCCTGCCAACACAGCTCCGATACTTAAGTCAGTTTTTTTGGAAATTATACTTAGAACAAGAAAGAACGGATGTGTTGTTATATTTTTCGTACCTTTTTCTGGTGCCTCTTTGGAGGGTTTATATATTTCCCCTTGGCCTTCTAGCCGTTGTAGCATTTATGGTGGTTTTAATACTGCTTCAAGTAACGCCTTTCACTTAATAGTAAGGCTTTAATTCTCCTCCAACGGGAGGTACAGTTGTTTTATCCAGCCTGGGGTATTTATGGGTAACACTTAATGCTCCAGCTGTTTCACCTGCCTTCGTGTATGGTATCCTCGTCCTCATGAGCTTTGTCGTCTGCTAAAGTTATTCGTCTGTGATGTTTTGTCGTCGGTACTAATATCGTCAGTCCCGTCAACCCCCTCACATTCTATTTAATTTTTCTCGTGTTGAGTTCTTACTCAATAGCAGCTCAGCTGTCCAACACGTGAATAAATTTACTATCTCCTAATAGTTTAAATTTTTGAAAAAATTGGTAATTAATAATTTATACCAAAATATAATCATAAAAGATGAATATGCATATTATATATATAATCACAAAAACTTGAATTTAAAAAATTGATTAATGATATGACTATTAATCTTTGATCACCTTAAAATTTTGCAAACATGGAGAATATGCGAAGATAATGTAATCTAACAGTAGATTTATCAAAATTCACATCTAATAATAAGTTATTAAGCAGTATAGTATTGCTTAAAGTTATACTAGGTGTAACTTAAACCCAAAATATATATATATATATATATATATATATATATATATTGGAATGGGTAGAATTCCATTCTGGAGGAGAATAAGTGTTTATGACTAATGGCCAACCAACTTTGGAAGAAGATAATGTCCTCCCCTCTCTACAGTCCTTGATGATATCCTTAATATGATAGAAAATTTTCCCCAAGAGTCCCTTTCTTCCGTGAAAATCGTGAATGGTCAAGAACTTGTCTTGCATTTGATCGAACAGGAATAATTTGAAACTGACATAAATTTCCCAGCCAGGAATGTACTTTTCGGTGTCAACAATTGCCAAGTAAATTGAGATGTGACCACTTCCATTCATTTTCTCGTTTCCTCTTGGATAAATAGACAACCTCCTGCAAAATAAAACTGACTACATTAGAAGTAAACATTTACATTTGAACATAAAAAACAAGAATTAGAACAATATTAGAGCCCACCATTTGTGTCCACTAACTTCAAAAACACCAGAGTCATACTTTTCCACCCCAGTATCACATAGTAAGGAGTATGACTATATTTTAAGTAAGTAATGAGCGGGACGAAAATGAAATTTTGTTCTTTCGATTGCTGCAACACATTAGGAATATTTAAATACACTGTCTAAAAACAATTGGGCAATGAGATATGGGTCAAGTTTGTAACAGTTTCAATCCAACAGTGCTAAAGCTTAATCATCATAGGTCAAAGAAATATTTAACAAAATAAATTAAGGGCAATGAAACTTAAAAAATGAATAACAATATGTCATGATTGATGATACAACATATTTCCTTTGTATCACAAATCATGACATGCTATTGCTTTCATCCTAAAATGGAACTTGTGGCTTTTCAAATATCAGATTTTTCAAGATTTAATTGAATTTGTACAATTAAACAAACTAAGTTAAATATATTGATCTTCTCAAAAAAAGAAGAAGTTAAATATATTGATGAATTTGTTTTTTGAAAGGAATAAATTGATGAATTAAGCTTATTCAAAGGTTTTAGGTTCTAAGTACTTAGGAATTAATGTATTAGAACTCTAATTTGTATTATTGGAAAACCATGATCAAAACAGGTGTTTAGTCTTGTTCTAGACTTGCTCAAAAGTATGTCATTTATGTAAAGTTGGAATCGAGTTAAATGCAGAAGTTACAATGTAAATCTGCCTAGCTTGATCGATCGAGAATTAGACTCGACAGATCGAAAGTCGTACAGATTGTTTTTTTTTGCAAAATTGCCAACTAAGCCCTAAGCCCTAAGCCCATATGACGAGTAAGGTTTTATGTTTTGCTCTAGGTATAAAAGGCAAACCCTAGCCATGTTTTTGTGGTTGCTCATATTGCTGTTTGTGTAAATCTCTTGTGAGATCTAAACGATGCTTGCCTTCACACAAGATTAGGATTATCAAGAAGGAGATTTCTTCAAGAACTTGATGATCATTCAGTTGCTGCCATAAGAGCTTAAAGATACACAAGCGGGAGTGCTTATACTTGCTGGAGAATCCAAGGAAAAAGGAGTCCGTGGTCTCGGAGCTTACACGTGGTCGTGTCAGTGAGTTTTTTACTGGTGGATAGCAATAGGATGTTAGTGGTCTAAGTCGCTATTGTACAAATTTCGATTCTTTTATAGTGGATTTAGTTTTACCTTGAGGGTAGTTAGGTTAAATTCTCTCCAGGTTTTTTAGCAGTTTGGTTTTCCTAGGTCATCATATCTTTGTATTTTTTTTAATATATTCTGCAATTTACATTGATATGATTATATGATTGTGTTAACCTAGATCTGGAATTTGGACTTAGTAATAACTTGGCTTGTTAACTAGGTTAATCCAATTGTGTTTTAAGGGGTCTACAAACTTTACAAAAGGCACACTTTGTATTTTTATTATTGCACTTAATTCATATTCTCAGCGCCACCAAGACTTCTATCAAATTGTCCATACAATTAATCACATAGATAAGAAAGCGATTTTATTATTGATCATGAATTGAAAAAAAAAATGATAAAAGTTTCATAATCACAAAATCAATGACTGAAGACATTTTACATCCAAGGGTGGCACCAAGTGTTGTTCAGGGGGTCACGTGACCACCTTCACTTGAATATTTTTTTAATGTACCTTTAAAATTTTGAGTTTTCAATTAATATGGGTTGTTGACCACCCTAAAAAAAGCTTAAACACCTTAAATAACAATTTGAGCCCATTAAAAATTAAATTCTACCTCTCCAAAAAATTGCGAGAAATATTTATATTTATATGCAGTGCAATACATATATACAAAACATTTATTAAATCAAATTGAACCATTTTCATTAATAAGCCCATATTAACTCCACATATGAAAGAAAATTAGGCGGATGGAAATGTTGATTAATAATTGTATAAGCATAGACATACTCTACAAAGAAAATGCATCAAATGTAGATCCCATTTGTTTTAGCAAAAAAAAAAAAAAAAAAAGGAAAAATTTTCCTCATTTTTGGACATTTGTACTAGTTGAGATTATTTTTTATTTTTTTTTATTTATTTTATTTTTTTTGGAGACGGTTGAGAAACTTGATTAAACAAAAATATTTTTTGGTCATCAAGAAATACATTATCTTTAACGTTGATAATGTTGAAAATGTTTTACATGCCAAAAGGAGCTTAAAACATTTTCAACCATAGGAGAATAGAACTTCCTTTCTCATGTATCTAAAACCCCTCTTAATCGCAAGAGAACAAACCTCTTAAAACCTACATGGAGAAAACAATAACTCAGAATCTCTAAAGTCATGAAAACATTATTGAAATCTTCAAAATGACCAAAACACCATGAAAGCATCTTAATTGAGAAATACTTCAAAAATTTGTAAATAATCAATATACCCCTAAAAACTTGAAATTGACTGAAATATCTAATAAAACCTTTAAAATAATAAAAAAAAATACTCCATAATAACCTCCAAAATGATAGAAATGGCCTAAAAAGTTCAAAGATGACAAAAATATACTCAAAACCTTGCATGAAACATTTATAATGATTGAAATACACACAAAACCTTTATAATGACCAAAATACCTTGGAAAAACTTCTAAAGTCACAAAAATACTCTCAAAATGTTCCCAGTATTTTTAAGACGACTAAAATACCCTTAAACCCTCACCTAAAACCTTTATAATAATCAAAATGCTCTCATAAGTTCAAAAATGGCCAAAATGCCACAGAAATATCTAATGTTATAAAAATACCCTAAAAATTTTAAAGACCGAAATATCTTTGAAACTTCTATTATTATTGAAAACTTCTAATAGTAGAAGTAACAAAACTACTCTCAAAACGTTCCCAACGTTTTCAAGACGACTCAAACACCCTTAAACCCTCACCTAAAACCTTTATAATGATCAAAATGCTCTCATAAGTTCTAAAGTGGCCAAAATACCACGAAAATATCTAATGTGATAAAAATACCTCAAAATTTTAAAGACCAAAATATCTTAAAATTTTCTACTATTAATAAAATTTCCTTAAAACCACCAACTAAAAAAAAATTGAAATGATGAAAATAGTAGCTCTTCAAAACTTTCAAATAAACATGATGCCTCAAAATTATGGGAGAACACCTTCAAAAGTTTAAAATTTGCTCAAAAACAAATTTCATATAGTTTTTTTTTTTTTTTTTCTTTCTTTCTTTATTGGGGAAAAAACTTTCAAATAGATTTTTTCCCTTTCTTTCTCTATTGGGGAAAAAAAGGATCATAGTAGTTTCTTTTTTGTTGTTAGTTTTTCTTAATTATTTTAGTTAGTTTTTTTTTTTTTTTTTTCTGTAGCACTCTTATTGTACTTATTATTTTAATTTGTAATAATTTTATTTTGGTTGCGCTTATGCTTAGGTTGATTTTTGTTCTACATTAAACTGTGAGAGACCGCGCCCCCGGCCCATTTTATAATAAGTTGGGCCAAACCCACGTGAATGGGTGGAGTCATGTTATTGTCTCTCAAAATGGAGGTTCGACTAGTTATATTTTTCCCTTTAGATTAAGGATTTTACAATGGAGTCGCCATTTATTTAATTATTGGAAAAATAAGAAAACCAAAATTGAAAAATTCCTCATTTTATTAATTTTCAATTGAATTTACATTGGTAATAGGAAAATTACATGGCTTTGGTCCTAGATACAATCTAAGAAAAAGTACATGGCTTTGTTTCCTAGTTACAATCTAAAAATTGAAAATTACATGGACAAGCATTTGATCTACTAACCCTTGATCTAAGTTCGGAGGCTATGTTACAAGGTGGGAAGGTGTTAGGCGGGAAGGTGTTAGGCACCCACCTTGCCCGGTGAAACCGGTCTTCTAGACTATGGTGGCCAACATTCATATTATATCATCCAATGTGTCAATCAATTTGCATGTTAAGTTTAAGGTGTGTGCATGTGATGAACTCTAATTCAATTTATTAAGCATTACATTTGAATTGAAAAATGAATTCTAGTGAATGTGTGTGGATGGTGATATCCTAGATTCAAAGATTTGAAAGAATTATGAAAAAAACATGTTTTTCATATTTTTGATGTGAATTTAAGATCAAAACTAGTGCTTATGCATGAATATGTGATGAACAACAAGAACATATGAAGAACACATAAGAACATTCAAACATATTCAAGAGAATTTAAATAATTACTATCATGCTTTAATCCTAAATTCTTATCATGGCAACACAAAAAACAAGTTAGGAAAATAAATTATACCTTCATGCAAGATCTATATGGTGGATGAGGAAATTCTTGATAGAGGTCTTATGGGTGGAGGAAAAGAAGAGTTAAGAGAAGAAGAGTGAGTCTCACTCAATACCTTGAGTCTCAAGAAGACCAAGATATGATAAGACTACTCAACTTCCTAGAACTCAAGAGAGGAGAAGAGAGGGGGTTTTTTTTTGTGTCTTCGAATGAAGGAGAGGGGGGGTTTATATAGTAGCGGTGGAGGAAATATGAATGGAAGGCCATTAATGAGGTTTGACAAAGAATCATGAACCTAGACCTCATTTTGGCCTTAGGGGAAAATCTGGAGTATTAATTGTAAAGATTTGTGGGAGTGAGGAGCAAGCCAAAATTCGGATTTCCCGTAGCTGCTGTAACAGCTTGTAGAGCCAACTTCGAAAAATCATATCTAACTCAATTCTGATCAGAATTGTCTCGTTCTTGTGCTCAAATTGAAGCCCCAGATGTCTAGTTTCTGAGAAAATTAATCTCATACACAGATTCAAAATATTCTGAGAGATATCGATGAAAAAGCGAGCAGAGGTCATTTGTTAGAAAAATGGTTTCAGCACAATTAACATTAATAGATCCCAAATTAGTTTCCAATTAACATTAATAGGCTCCAATCACTCTCATTTCAGACTTAATTAGCTCCAAATTTACCCTAATTAAAAGATAATTGCACAAATTACTCATTGAATAATTAATGTTTAACTATCTAATTAATTAAGTGTATGCAATCTTACCATAAAATGTAGCCCTAACCAATCAAATAATGACACATCATTAATTTCAAATTGATTATAATTATAACCAATTAGAATCAATTGTTCATAATCACATAAGGTTGGACTCAATTTGTGATAGTGCATCTCGGCCATTAAAACTTGATTTGATGATAACTTTCAATCTAACGGTCCGATTAGGGCTTATAACTAATCGATTTGACCGTTACAACATCAAGATCGTTTTGGTGAAATGAGATTAAGGGTCTAATGACCAAAATCAAGATGCATATTTCCAACGTGAAATTACCTTTTTACCCTCCTAGTGAGGTTAAATGCGGGTTGCAAAATGAAGTGTCAATATAAACATTTTAAAGTGGTTGATCAAAATTTTTTAAAAATTAATTTGTAAAAATCTAGGAAAAGTTTTGCCAGGCCACAAATGCGTTGACCCCTTGTGATAACTTAGATTAATTAATTAGCCCAGTTTTTAATTAATCAAATTAACATGCAATATCACGTGGCAGCACAAACAAATCACCAAACTAAGTTAAGCTGCGGAAAAATAAATAACACGGTGATTTGTTCAAGAATGGGGAAAACCCTTACGGCAAAAACCCCACCGGGTGATTTAAGGTCACCACTCCCGAAACTCCACTATTATCACAACAAGCAGTTACAAGTAAGGAATCCCAGTACCTCACCAACCTACAGTTGAACTCTTACCCCAATACCCAATTGGACTTGTTCTGTAGTGACAGTTTCTCCTTTCAATGCTCGGCTCTCAAGTACGTGACTAACCAGATGCGCGGATCCCAGTACGCAACTTCAAATACCAACTAGAGAGAGAGAGTTGGCTGCAAAGTTCTTCAAATCATCAGAGATGAACTAGGGCACGAACTTTGTCTTTCTAATCACAAATTGCATGAACAACAAGTTCTCAAAAGAATGTGCAACTTGTATCTTCTGCTTCCTTACTTGACGGCCCTTAAAATAATCCTTTTATATGTCTAGGGTTAGGAGAAAAGAAGTCCCAAAGACACACTCACGGATTAGACTTGAAATAGACTTGGAAATCTGTTTTCTTTAATTCTCGACAGATAGAGGTGTCGAGAGGTGTCGAGAAGCTATCGAGGCTCGGGCAAAACAGCTTCTTTAAAGCTCAATAGATACATCTGTCGAGGTATGTGTCGAGCTTTAAAAACCTGCACTTCCTTGCTTGTTTCTTGGACAGACTTTGACGGCTTCAACACTTAACCTTGAACCACTGTTTCTTGAAGTGTTAAACTCATCCTAAATCTACCCAATTACAAGTAAAGTGCGTTTTGTCTAAGGATAAGCCAATTACATAAAATAGCGACATATGTTCACAGACTTGAACTACATATGTCCTAACAATCTCCCCCTTTGGCAATCCGTGACAAAACCACAACATACAAATGAAGATATGAGAGAAGTCATAAATCACTCAACTCATATTCGCTTGTTACATACAGTAAAATCATCCTAACACAAACTCTTGAAAAACTTTGCAAGAAGAGAGTTTATGGCAAGAAGACTTTGACAACCTGTATTTCTGAAACACTTATAAACAAAACACATCAAGGCATCTTTGTGTGAAACAGAAATAATAGATTGCGTACAAGTAAAGAAACATGTGTATAAAGATAGAAAAGAAACAACACATGAAAGGTAGGTGAAAAAAAAGCATACATCATCATATATAAGAAGAGAATAAATCAAATGTATGTCAATACATGATCAAAGTATCTCTAAACAGATGAGAAAAGAAAAAAAATACATATTATCACCTCACTACATCCCTCAAACCACACTCCCCCTAACAAAAATGTCCTATGCTAACACTCCCCCTAAGTATGACTACTCTCATACAAAACTACTCCCCCTTTTTGTCACGAGTGACAAAGGGTAGAGTGTCAAGTAGACATCTCATCCAAAGAGCTCGCATCTCCATCATCATCATCGTCGGAAGCATCATCATCATCGCCATCATCATCAGCCTCGGTCTCAGTCAACACATGAGGTGGCGGAGGAGAAGCCTCTGGAGCAAAGCCGCCCATGGTCGCCTGTCGCTTGGCGATGCGACCAACACGGATGTTCACCTGATACAACTCCGTGGAGAGTGTATCTAGGCGAGCATCCATGCACTGTAGCTGCGCCATGATGTCTCCTAACGTGACGTCGCTCGAGGAGGAAGAAGCAGACGCACGAGCTGATCTGGAGGTGGCTGGACGAGTGGAAGGAGTGGCACCATCTGTCTGTCGCGATTGGAACTGTGCCTCGTTACGTTTTACGATAGCGGCGTCTGTGGCAGACATGATGTGGTAAGGATCGGACGAGGGGAAAGGGATGGAAAAACGGCTCAGGATCCTCGTGATAGCAGAAGGGAAAATGAGCTTATCACGGGTGGCCGTATCTCTATAGACATCTATGATGGAAAAGATAAAGTGTGAAGGAAAGTCTATAGAAAGATCCTCTAAGAGGGACAGCAAAAATCGAGCGCGAGGCTCTGTGATAGAGTTATAGTGAGAAAATGGGTGCAAAACAAAAGTCATCACCATGTTAAGAAAGCGAGGACCTTTAGCAAAAGGTCGACATGGTGTGTACATATGATCTCCCCAAGAGGACGGACGCTCACAGAACGCCGAGATCATCTCGTCTTTGGACACAGTCCAGAGACGCTCACAGCTAGGGTAATCAGGATGATCCACCCTAGGGACATGAAGAACCTCAGAGACTAACTCTGGGTTGACACAAAAGCGCGTACCTCGGACGCAAGAGTAGAAAAGAGGTACTGAAGAATCTATCCCGTGGATGTTGGAGTAAAACTCCTGTATCAACACGAGAGGAGATGTGACCGGGACGTCACACAGTGACTCCCATCCCCGAGAGTGAATGACATCGGGAAGGTCGGTGTCGGCAAAGTCTGCTAGGACAATGTGGCGTTCCGAATGAACACCGCATTTAGAAAAGTTCTCCGAGAAGTCCTTATGGGCTTTCTCATCACGGAACCGGACAGAAAGAGGGGTAGAGTCAGAGGAAGACTGTCCCTTAGAACGCAGAGGGTTCTGGGACGGAATGGACTTACGTTTAGGTGCCATAGACACTACTAACGCAACCATAGAGAGGGGGAAAGAGAAAGAGACACACAGAAAAGTTCCAAACAGTTCAATATTGGCAGAATAATATTGAGAAGAAAGAATGTATGCATGGAGAATGCATGAACATGTGACATGCAACATAAAATCATCATGGGCTCAGCCCAATCCAATCCTAACAGCACACAGTCAATAGGCACACATCTAAATGCATGACAGTACAATTAGAATGCGAATGTGATGCAATGCATGTGATTTTGAAGATCAAAACTATCAAACCAACCCAAGAATTTCATGAAAACCCCAACAATTTTGAAAACTTCCAAAAATTTTCAATAACACAAAAACCTAGGGTTTTAAAACAATGAAATGCATGAATATGAGGGATAAGACGCTTACCAAGAGTTGAAAATCGCAAAGAACACTTAAAAATGCCTTGGGAAGAGGTTTGGAGGGAAAAGGAGAGATTTTGAGAGAGAGAACAGAGGTTTCGAGCGAGAGAGATCGAGCAAGTGAGAAGAAAAATCGCGAACGCTCAATATATAGCCTCTCAGTAATTCTCGACAGATGATGCTATCGAGAGGTGTCGAGACTGCTGTCGAGGTCATGTGTCGAGAAATACACATGGACAGATGAAGCTATCGAGATCAGGTATCGAGGAAGAAGAAACAAACAAGAAGTAACCTCGATCGATCCAGCAGCTATCGAGCAGACAGAAAGTTTCTCGATCGATCCAGCAAGTGTCAAGGTATCTGTCGAGACTGCGATAAGAAAGAGTCTAAGGATCTCGACAGATAGCCTATGTGTCGAGAGGTATCGAGGAGGTGTCAAGATGCCTTTAAAAGCAGTTTTTCAAAAGAGGAAAAACACAGACATGAATGCAATCATGCATGCAACTCAACCAAGGATCCAATCAACACATTAAGCTCTCAAAATCATCTCTCAATAAGAAAATTGATGCACATGTATCTCAAAACACGCACACACACACTAAACAAGTCTAACCAATTTTATATTTCAAAAATAAGTCCAGACAGTTTAGTGAGTATACATAAAAGCATGTAAACCTTGTGATGGCCAAATCACATTATACCTGCACATGTATCAAGAATAGCAAGAGTGTTGTGTGTCGTGTGTGAGAACATCGCAAGATTGCATAAGTGTCTCAATGTTATGATGATTTGAGATATGAGAAAATCACTTTAACTCACACACAATCATAACCGTTTGATGGGGACTATCACCTTCGAGGTACATCCTATAACTCCTACATCTCCTAGAAAACACGCTTGCAACCATATTTTAAAGCATTTTTGATCTTTTTGCTTTCTATATCTTTGCATATTTTCTTTTTAACAAGCATATCATGCATGGGCATACAAGAGAAAGAAAAGAAATACCCAATTATGTTAAGCTTTTGACACTGCACTTTTGCTATGCCGAAGCATACAGGTGTCATTGACATTGCACTTTTGCTATGCCGAAGCATACAGATGTCATATTATGATTGGCGAGTAACAGTGGTGAGATGGTTATTTATGCCTTTTTCTTAGGATTTTCTAGTTCAACCCGTCAAAAAGAGTGATATGAGTGTTAAGAAGAAGAGATCACTTAACCTTACTCATCACAAACAAAGAGCTACAACGCTCACTTGCTTAGTTGTGCAGAAGAATGCTCATCTAAGCTATAAGTGATACAAAGTTTAGAAAACTCTGTTTCAATGGCCATATTAAAAGTTCACATGAACTAATGCACACTAACTCACACTGTTTTTGTATTTTTCAATTTTTCAATTTTTTTTATTTTTTTTATTAGAGAAGCAAAAATAAAACACAAAACTGAAAACACACAAACAAAAACATGTAAAGCAAAACAATGCATAAAACTAGACTGACTCAAAACAATAAAGAAACACACAAGTAATGCAACACACAAAAAGTAGAGAGAAGAAGAAGTGACTGAAATCACTTAGATCCCTTTGCCTTCCACACCTTGGAAGAACCTTTCTTTTTGGTCGACTGTTGAACCGGTGATGAGGGAGAAGAGTTTAGCCCATTCAAGTTCGAAAGGAACATGAGGGCTTTAAGAATGTCTCCAATTGGAGCGAGAGAAGACTGAAGCTGATTTTGGCTCCCAGATGCTATTGTGCCATTGCTCTGTTGAGTGGCACGCCACTTGTAGCAATTAGGTCTTGTGTGACCGGCAATACCACAATGATAACAGAGATGCGGTTTCTTCTGTTTGGCCTTTTGAGTGTTAGTCTTCTTAATCCTAGGATTTCTAGATTCCCTTTTCTCAATTTTAGGGGGTGCTCCTAGGATGGACTTGCCCTTGTCTACGTTCTCACTAGCTAATTCAGTTTTAACATTCTTTTCTTCATTTTCAATGTTATTAGCAGGTGGAACAAACACAGTAGTACTAGAAGTAGGAGCATTAGAGAGAGAGAATTCATACCCCAATACAGTACGATCTAAAGAATATCTCTAAGCACTCAGCATCTCGTCCAGTTTAGCACTTGACGTCCTCTCCAGTTGTGCTCTGACTTGAAACAACTCCGCTTCAAGCTTCTTGGTCCTTTCAACCAAGAAATTGTTCTCGAACCTCAGTGCTCCAATGGTCTGATTTGCTTCATCAACCTTTGTGGACAACTCCTCACGGTTAAGTTCCACATCACTGAGCTTCTTGGTCGCTAGCCTATAGAGTTTCTCATGCTTCTCAGAAAGCTTGTATAGCTTCTCATAGGCGGTATGGATATCATCTTGATCATCCATAATTTCACACTTGGAATCCACCAATTCTTCTTCTTCATTCACTTTTTCAATAACCCCATCAGTAGGATTAACAGAGGCAGTGAAGGCATTCAAAATTTCATCGTCTTCATCTTCGGAATCGTCCTCGGGCTCTGTGTCGCTTAAGGTAACAGCAAGTGCCTTGCTCTTCCCTATGCTCTTGAGGTACGTAGGACACTCTTGTTTCATGTGTCCGAAGCCTTGACACCCGAAGCATTTTGGTCCAGGGGGAACAGTGTACTGACCACCATCCTTGACATCCTTCTTCCCTTTATCTGAATTCTTGAATTATGAAGAACTGGATTGTCTACGGTCTTTGTTGAAGCCCTTTCCGTTGGCATTCTTCATAAACTTCTTGAATTGCCTTGTGATGTAGGACTTCATCTTGGAATCTTCATCATCTGACGAGTCATCCGTATCACTGCTCTTGGCCTTTAGTGCCAAACTCTTGCCCTTGCTTGACTTGCCTAACCTAGTCAGCCCTAACTCATAGGTTTGCAAGTTTCCAACCAGCTCAGTCAAAGGAATTCTGTCAATATCCTTCGACTCTTCGATCGCCGTGATCTTAGCATGGAATCTCTCGGGCAGCGATCTGAGCACCTTCCTTACTATCTTGGGTTCAGGGATGGTTTCCCCAAGATTAAAGGCTGAGTTTACTATGTCCTTGAGCTTGGCATAGAACTCATCAAACGACTCATCCTCTTCCATCTTAATTTCTTCAAAACGTGTGGTGAGCCTTTGCAGCTTTGAATCTTTGATAGCCTTGGTGCCCTCATAGGTTGTCTGGAGGATGGTCCATGCTTCCTTAGCAGTTTCAGTTGAGGAAATTTTCTTGAACTCCTCATTGGTGACTGCATTGAATAGGGCATTCAATGCTCTGCTATTGAAGTTTGCCGCCTTGATCTTAGCATCATCCCAGTCGGCTGGCGCTTCTGTAGGCTTGATCCAGCCTATCTCCACAGCTTGCCACACTTTCTCATCTAAAGACTGCAAGAAAGCTCTCATGCGTACTTGCCAGTATGCATAGTTAGTGCCATCAAATAAAGGAGGTATAATAAGAGATTGTCCTCTATCCATGACAACAGGGGTCAAATGGATCACACACAAAAGATTAAACCCTAATCAGAGTGTGCTTGCTCTGATACCACTTACCAGTCCACAAATGCGTTGACCCCTTGTGATAACTTAGATTAATTAATTAGCCCAGTTTTTAATTAATCAAATTAACATGCAATATCACATGGCAGCACAAACAAATCACCAAACTAAGTTAAGCAGCGGAAAAATAAATAACACGGTGATTTGTTCATGAATGGGGAAAATCCTTACGGCAAAAACCCCACCGGGTGATTTAAGGTCACCACTCCCGAAACTCCACTATTATCACAACAAGCAGTTACAAGTAAGGAATCCCAGTACCTCACCAACCTACAGTTGAACTCTTACCCCAATACCCAATTGGACTTGTTCTATAGTGACAGTTTCTCCTTTCAATGCATGGCTCCCAAGTACGTGACTAACCAGATGCGCGGATCCCAGTACGCGACTTCAAATACCAACTAGAGAGAGAGAGTTGACTGCAAAGTTCTTCAAATCATCAGAGATGAACTAGGGCACGAACTTTGTCTTTCTAATCACAAATTGCATGAACAACAAGTTCTCAAAAGAATGTGCAACTTGTATCTTCTGCTTCCTTACTTGACGGCCCTTAAAATAATCCTTTTATATGTCTAGGGTTAGGAGAAAAGAAGTCCCAAAGACACACTCACGGATTAGACTTGAAATAGACTTGGAAATCTGTTTTCTTTAATTCTCGACAGATAGAGGTGTCGAGAGGTGTCGAGAAGCTATCGAGGCTCGGGCAAAACAGCTTCTTTAAAGCTCAATAGATACATCTGTCGAGGTATGTGTCGAGCTTTAAAAACCTGCACTTCCTTGCTTGTTTCTTGGACAGACTTTGACGGCTTCAACACTTAACCTTGAACCACTGTTTCTTGAAGTGTTAAACTCATCCTAAATCTACCCAATTACAAGTAAAGTGCGTTTTGTCTAAGGATATGCCAATTACATAAAATAGCGACATATGTTCACAGACTTGAACTACATATGTCCTAACAAGTTTGACGTCGAAACAAACAAAGAGCTAGCTGTAGTTTCATCTGGGGTCTTAGCCTTCCAAACAAAATCAAAACATTTGCATGGAAGGCTAGCCACAATATACTACCCACTAAAACAAACCTCTGCCATCATGGGGTCCTGGATGGAGCCTTATGTAAAGCCTGCGACTTGAGTGAGGAAACCAGCGGACATCTCTTCTGGGACTGCACAGCGGCTCGCGAGATTTGGGAAGCTTCAGGACTGCCACTAGATGCTAGAGGCATACGCTACAGGGAAAGAACTACTTGAATTCATTGTCACCATTGCATGGAGCATGTGGTACAATAGAAACAAAACAAGGCATGGAGCCTCACGCCAATCCAACAGAGAAATAATCCATAAAGCCCGACTCATACTTGAAGACTACAAGCTTGCCCACCTCCAAAAGCCTCATCATAAGGAACATGCAGACACACGGTGGACCTCGCCAGATTATCCATGGTATAAGATCAACATGGATGCGGCTGTCTTCTCAAACACAAAGGTCGTGGGAATTAGTGTCGTGGTGCGTGACCATGAAGGTTTGGTGCTAGCTGCTCTGAGCAAATGCATTCCACTATCGCTAGAACCTCTTGCAGCTAAAGCTATGGCCATGGAAGAAGCAGCTCACTTCGCTAGAGATATCAGACTATAGGATGTTATCTTCAAGACCGATTCATCAACCATCTCAGGCAGGGCTAGCCCAAGCGTTTTAGAGGCCTAAGTCAAAATCTTCAAATGGGACCTTTATGTAATTACTTCAATAATATTTAACTAGCAATTTGTATAATAATTTTATTAAAATTCATTCATTTTACTTTTTAAGGTTTTTTTTTTTTTTTTTTTGAGAAAATGCTGAAGTTATAACAAATTTTACTACAAACTGGTGTTGTAATGAATATGATCAATGACATGAGGCTTACAAAAATACTAGAAATATTATAAAATTTACAATATGAGAATTACAAAGATATATCATCAATTACAAATATTCATTCAAAAATACATTCAATAGTTTGTTGAAATTCACCTATCATATTCATTGTCACATCAAATTATAAAAATTATGGAGACCATCATGCACTTTTGGTGCAGTGATCACTCCATAAGTATAAATTCTTGTGACGTGTGGGGGGCAATGATCGAGATTTAAATATTTATAATAGAGTTTTGCACACATATATACTTATATTAGGCTAGAGTAGAATTTTTATCTTGTATAAAAATAATTAAATAAACAAAAGTTATGTAGTATAATTTATAGTATTTTTAACATTTTTCTATTTGAATTACTTGTGATTAGTAATACGTTTATTTGTAAAACCTATTTATTTAAATTTGTCTTATTTCTATCTCTAGCATTACTTAATTCTATTTTAATTTGTCTTATCTCTATTTTTAATATTACTTAATTCTTTGAACCTTCTTAATAGTAAAAAAATATGTATACTAAAATGTTTAAATATCTCTCAAAAATATTTATATATAAAAAATTTGCCCCCAAATTTGGGGCCTTCTCTAGTAAGGGGGCCCTAGGCAATGGCCTAATTGGCCTAAGCCCAGGGCCGGCCCTGATCTCAGGTGCTCTCCCCGGCTCATCCACAGCACCGACTACTGTTGAGGACATTATTAGAGGCACTCACCACACCTTGCGTGACTTCCGAAGAACTCAAATACTACATGTTAGGCAACATGGCAATGTACCAGCACACACTTTGGCACAGCACGCCAAAGGGATTGACACTTTTATTACTTGGTTAGAGGAAACCCATCATGTATTGAAAACTCCGTATTTCAGGATGCTATGTATTTTTTTTTCCTTCTTAACAAAATTCACGTGTTTCTCATCAAAAAAATAAATAAATAAATATATAATAAATCTATGGAAAAAATTATCTTTATTAGCAACGCTTTTATTGTTATTATTGATAATTTGATAGTAATATATTAGCAACGAAGCTTTTTTTTTTTTTTTTTTTTTTTTTTTTGAGGGAAAAAATATGGAAATTTTTCATTAATGAAAACGAACAATGTTAGCTTGAACAATAGAAAACAAGTGCGGGGAAAAATCCTCCATCCTAAACAATATATTGATGAATTTAATTTATGACATGTAATTATTTTCATCCTAAAATGTAACGTATGGCTTTTCAAATATCATATTTTTCAAGATTTAATTTAATTTTTTACAAATAAAAAAAACAAGTAAAATATATTGATCTTCTCAAAAAAAGAAGTTAAATATATTGATGAATTTGTTTTTTAAAAGGAATAAATTGATCAATTAAGCTCATCCAAAGGCACACTTTGTATTTTCATTATTGCACTTAATTCATATTCTCAACGCCACCAAGACTCCTATCAAATTGTCCAAAAAATTAATCACATAGATAAGAAAGCGATTTTACTATTGATCATAAATTGTAAACAAAAAAGAAAAAAAATTAAGAAAAAAAATGATAAATGTTTTAAAATCACAAAATCAATGACTGAAGACATTAAATCCAGGGGCGGCACCAAGTGTAGTTTAGAGTGGTCACATGACCACATTGACTTGAATGTTTTTTTAATGTACCTTCAAAAATTGAGTTTTCAGTTAATATAGGTTGTTGACCACTCTAAAAATGGGTAAGATTTAGGTTCAGTGCATGTAGTGCACTAGATCCGTTAAGATGGTGATATGTGTTCAAAAGTAGACACTTATTATAATCTCAACAAGTCGAGTGCAATTGGACACTAGACACAAACCTCACCCCTAAAAACAAAACTTGACCACCCTAAAAAAAGCTTAAACACCTTAAATAAAAATTTGAGCCCATTAAAAATTAAATTCTAACTCTCCAAAAAATTGCAAGAAATATTATGTTCTCAACATTTTCTCAACACTTTTGTAAAAAATCCTAAGTAGTAAATTATTACTGATGGATAAAAAAATAACTTCAATGGCATGTTTAAATTAGAACTAGTAAAAACTTACCACCTAGGTTTTGTTATGTAAATTTTGCAAAAATGTTGTGAACGTAATACTTTTTAAAAATTAACCAAACAAAAAAATTAGCCTAAAAGCCCAAATCAAACGTTTAATTGTGATTTTTTAAATTGTGTTTTCAAATGGCATAGTTTTAGATTGCAATTTTTTTATTTAAAAATGCACACTATTCTAATAGTTAGACTATTGATATTTTTTTTTTTTAGAAACACACACACACACACACAAGGAAGAGGGAAAGGTATTCTAATACTTGATTTAGTCTATTAATACTTGATTTAGTTTTTATTCGAATTTGTTGGATTTACGTGATATGTTTTTTCAAAAAGATAATAAATTTTGTTTATATTGTTACTTGTTTAGCCAATATGTTGGTAATTAAATGAGATTAGTAGTTTAATAATTACTTAATTGTGTACATTGAAATAGATATAACTAATAACATTGATAGTGAAGTTATCATATCATATAATAATTTCAAAATATGAAAACTTGTGAAGAAAATTTTAATACTTTAAGTATTTGGTCGAGTTTTTTATTTATTTATTTTTTATGTTAACATATTTAAGTTTTATTTTTCTTGTGGGTTCTAGTTAATTCAATTGGTAAGGTCTTTGATAGTTGTATAAGAGATATGGGATCCAATCTTCGCCTACACCAAAAACTGAGATGATAAAGAGCTATCATTAAGAGCGGACGTCATAGGTTTAAACTCTCTAAAAAAAAAGTTTTATTTTTCTTAAAATTTTTATTAATTTAAGTTTTTTAATGACTACTTTAAAAGAATTTCCTGGAACTGCCACTTATTACATCTCTAACATCTTAAATTATTTATTCTGTTGTGTTAGGACATATGCAGTTTAAGTGGTTGTTAACATATATCGTTATTTTATGTAATTGGCTTATCCTTAGACAAAACGCACTTTACTTGTAATTGGGTAGATTTAGGATGTGTTTAACACTTAAGAAACAGTGTTTCAAGATTCAGTGTTGAAGTCATCAAAGTCTGTCCAAGAAACAAGCAAGGAAGTGCAAATTACTAAAGCTCGACACCTGGCTCGACAGATGCATCTATCGAGCTTTAAGAAGCTGTTTTGCCCCGAGCCTCGATTGCTTCTCGACAGATCCTCGACACCTCTATCTATCGAGAATTAAAGAAAACAGATTTTCAGTTCTATTTCAAGTCCAATCCGTGAATGTTTCTTTGGGATTTCTTTTCTCATAACCCTAGACATATAAAAGGATTGTTTTAAGGGCCGTAAAAGATGATGCAAGTTGCACAAGCATTGAGAACTTCTTGTTCATGCAATTTGTGATCTAAAAGACAAAGTTCGTGCCCTAGTTCATCTCTGATGATTTGAAGAACTTTGCAGCCAACAACTCTCTCTCTAGTTAGCATTTGAAGTCGCGTACTAGGATCCGTGCATCTGGTTAGTCACGTACTTAGGAGCCGTGCATTGAAAGGAGAAACTGTCACTACAGAGCAAGTCCAATTGGGTATTGGGGTAAGGGTTCAACTGTAGGTTGGTAAGGTACTTGGGATTCCTTGCTTGTAATTGCTTGCTGTGATAATAGTGGAGTTTCGGGAGTGATGACCTTAAATCACCTGGTGGGGTTTTTGCCGTCAGGTTTTCCCCATTCGTAAACAAATCACCGTGTCATTTATTTTCTGCTGCATAACTTAGTTTTGGTGATTTGTTTGTGCTGCCACGTGATATTGCATGTTAATTTGATTAATTAATAACTAGGGTAATTAATAAATCTAATTTATCACAAGGGGTCAACGCATTTGTGGCCTGTCAAGTAGTATCAGAGCAAGCACACTCTGATTAGGGTTTAATCGTTGTGTGTGATCCATTGACCCCTGCTATCATGGATAGAGGTCAATCTCTTATTATACCTCCATTATTTGATGGCACTAACTATGCATATTGGAAAGTACGCATGAGAGCTTTCTTGCAGTCTTTAGATGAGAAAGTGTGGCAAGCTGTGGAGATAGGCTGGACCAAGCCTACAGAAGCGCCGGTCGATTGGGATGATGCCAAGATCAAGGCAGCAAACTTCAATAGCAGAGCATTGAATGCCCTATTCAGTGCAGTCACCAATGAGGAGTTCAAGAAAATTTCCTCAACTGAAACTGCTAAGGAAGCATGGACCATTCTCCAGACAACCTATGAGGGCACCAAGGCTGTCAAAGATTCAAAGCTACAGAGGCTCACCACATGCTTTGAAGAAATTAAGATGGAGAAGGATGAGTCGTTTGATGAGTTCTATGCAAATCTCAAAGACATAGTGAACTCAGCCTTCAATCTTGGGGAAACCATCCATGAACCCAAGATAGTAAGGAAAGTGCTCAGATCGCTGCCCGAGAGATTCCATGCTAAGATCATGGCAATCGAGGAATCAAAGGACATTGATATAATTTCTCTGACTGAGCTAGTTGGAAACTTGCAAACCTACGAGTTAGGGCTGACTAGGTTAGGCAAGTCAAGCAAGGGCAAGAGCATGGCTCTAAAGGCCAAGAGCAGTGATACGGATGATTCTTCAGACGATGAAGATTCCAAGATGAAGTCCTACATCACAAGGCAATTCAAGAAATTCATGAAGAATGCCAATGGAAAGGGCTTCAACAAAGACCGTAGACAATCCAGTTCTTCACAATTCAAGAATTCGGATAAAGGGAAGAAGGATGTCAAGGATGGCGGTCAGTACACTGTTCCTGCTGGGCCAAAATGCTTTGGGTGTCAAGGCTTCGGACACATGAAATAAGAGTGTCCTACGCACCTTAAGAGCATAAGGACGAGCAAGGCACTTGCTGTTACCCTAAGCAACACAGAGCTCGAGGACGATTCCGAAGATGAAGACGACGGAATCTTGAATGCCTTCACTGCCACTGTTAATCCTACTGATGGGGTTACTGAAGAAGTGGATGAAGAGAAGGAATTGGTGGATTCCAAGTGTGAGATTATGGATGATCAAGATGATATCCATACCGCCTATGAGAAACTATACAAGCTTTCTGAGAAGCATGAGAAACTCTATAGGCTGGCCACCAAGAAACTCAGTGATGTGGAACTTGACCGTGAGGAGCTTTCCACAAAGGTTGATGAAGCGAATCAGACCATTGGAGCACTGAGGTTCGAAAACAATTTCTTGGCTAAGAAGACCAAGAAGCTTGAAGCGGAGCTGTTTCAAGTCAGAGCACAATTGGAGAGGACGTCAAGTGCAAAGCTGGACAAGATGCTGAGTGCTCAGAAATCTTCTTCAGATCATACAAGATTGGGGCATGAATTCTCTCTCTCTAATACTGCTTCTGCTGGTACTACTGTTTTTATTCCACCTGCTAATAACATTAAAACTGAGAATAAGAATGTTAAAACTAAATTAGCTAGTGAGAACTTAGACAAGGGCAAGTCCATCCTAGGAGCACCCCCTAAAGTTGAGAAAAGGGAAACTAGAAACCCTAGGATCAAGAATACTATCTCTCAAAAGCCCAAACAGAAGAAGCCGCATCTTTGTTATCATTGTGGTATTGCTAGTCACACTCGACCAAATTGCTACAAGTGGCTAGCCACTCAACAAAGCAATGGCATGATAGCATCAGGGAGCCAGAATCAGCTTCAGCCTTCTCTCGCTCCTCTTGGAGACATTCTTAAAGCCCTCATGTTCTTTTCAAACTTAAACGGTTCATATTCTTCTCCCTCTTCACCGGTTCAAGGGTCGACTAAAAGGAAAGGTTCTTCCAAGGTGTGGAAGGCAAAGGGATCTAAGTGATAGCAGTCACTTCTTCTTCTCTCCCCCCTTTTTTTTGTGTGTTGCATTACTTGTGTGTTTCTTTACCATTTTGAGTCAGTCTAGTTTTATGCATTGTTTTACTTTCTTTAGCTTGTTTTTGTTTGTATGTTTTCAGTTTTGTGTTTTATTTTTGCTCTTCTGATAAAAATAAAAAAAAATTGAAAAATTTGAAAAATACAAAAATAGTGTGTGTTTGTGTCCATTGGTTCATGTGAACTTTTGAAATAGCCATTGAAACAGAGATTTCTAAACTTTGTATCACCTGTAACTTAGATGAGCATTCTTCTGCACAACTAAGCAAATGAGTTTTGTAGCTCTTTGTTTGTGATGAGTAAGCTTAAGTGATCTCTTCTTCTTAACACTCGTATCACTCTTTTTGACGGGTTAAACTAGAAAATCCTAAGAGAAAGGCATAAATAATCATCTCACCACTGTTACTCGCCAATCATAATATGACATCTGTATGCTTCGGCATAGTAAAAGTGCAATGTTAATGACATCTGTATGCTTCGGCATAGCAAAAGTGCAATGTCAAAAGCTTAACATAATTGGGTATTTTTTTTCTTTCTCTTGTATGCCCATGCATAATATACTTAATAAAAGAAAATATGCAAAGAAATAAAAAGCAAAAAGTTTAAAATGCTTTAAAATATGGTTGCAAGCATGTTTTCTAGGAAATGTGGGAGTTATAGGATGTACCTCAAAGGTGATAGTCCCCATCAAACAGTTGTGATTGTGTATGAGTTAAAGTGATTTTCTCATATCTCAAATCATCATAACATTGAGACACTTATGCAATCTTGCGATGTTTTCACACACAACACGGAATATTCTTTGCTATTCTTGATACATGTGCAGGCATAATGTGATTTGGCCATCATAAGGTTTACATGCGTTAATGTATGCTCACTAAACTATCTGAACTTATTTTTGAAATATAAAATTGGTTAGATTTATTTAGTGTGTGTGTGCGTGTTTTGGGATACATGTGCTTTAAAATTCTTGTTGAGAGATGATTTTGAGAGCTTAATGTGTTGCTTGGATCTTTGGTTGAGTTGCATGCATAATTGCATTCATGTCTGTGTTTTTCTTCTTTTGAAAAACTGTTTTTAAAGGCATCTCGACACCTCCTCGACACCTCTCGACACCTAGCTGTTTGTCGAGCTCCTTAGTCTTTTTCTAAATGCAGTCTTGACACATCCTCGATACCTAGGGGATCGATCGAGAAACTTTCTGTCTGCTCAATAGTTTCTCGACAGCTTCTGGATCGATCGAGGTTTCTTTATGCTTGATCCTTCTTTCTCGACACATGACCTCGATAGCTGCATCTGTCGAAGTGCATTTTCTCGACACCTATCTCGATAGCTGTCTCGATACCTCTCGATACCTGCAGCTATCGAGAATTACTGAAGGTCTATAAAACAGTTCTTCACATTTTTTCTGTCATTTTGCTCGATCTCTCTCCCTCGACAGAACTTGCTCTCTCTCTCAAAACATTTCTCTCTCTCTCCAAACCTCTTCCTAAGGCTATCTCAAGTGTTTTTCTCGATCTTCATCACTTGGTAAGCATCTTTTCTCTCATTATTCATGCATTTCATGTTTTAAAACCCTAGGTTTTGTGTTTTTAAAAATTTTTGGGATTTTTCAAAATTTTTGAGGTTTTCATGAAATTTTTGGGTTGGTTTTATAGATTTGATCTTTAAAACTACATGCATTGCATCACATTAGCATTCTAATTGTATTTTCATGCATTTAGATGTGTGCAAATCTGTTGTGTGCTGTTAGGTTTGGATTAGGCTGAGCCCATGATGTTTTTATTGTTGCATGTCACATGTTCATGCATTTTCCATGCATACGTTCTTTTTTTTCAATATTTATCTTCCAATATTGAACTGCTTAGGACTTTTCTGTTTGTCTCTTATTCTCCCCCCCTCTATGTTTGCGTTAGAAGTGTCTATGGCACCTAAACGTAAGTCCATTCCATCCTAGAACCCTTTGCATTCTAAGGGATTGTCTTCTTCGGATTCCACTCCTCTTTCTATCTGATTCCGTGTTGAGAAAGCCCATAAGGACTTCTCGGAGAACTTTTCTAAACGAGGTGTTCATTCGAAACGCCACTTTGTCCTGGCAGACTTTGCCGACACCGACCTTCCCGATGTCATTCACAGTCGGGCTTGGGAGTCACTGTATGACGTCCCGGTCACATGTCCACTCGTGTTGATACAGGAGTTTTACTCCAACATCCACGGGATCGATTCTTTAGTACCTCTCTTCTACTCTTGCGTTCGAGGTACGCGCTTTGCTGTCACTCCGGAGTTAGTCTCCGAGGTGCTTCATGTCCCTAGGGTGGATCATCCTGATTACCTTAGCTGTGAGTGTCTATGGACTATGTCCAAAGATGAGATGATCTCGGCTTTCTGTGAGCGTCCTTCCTCTTAGGGAGATCATCAGTATACACCATGTCGACCTTTTGCTAAAGGTCCTCGTTTCCTTAACATAGTGATGACTATTGTTTTGCACCCATTTTCTCACTACAACTCTATCACAGAGCCCCGTGCTCGGTTTTTGTTGTCCCTCCTAGAGGATCTCTCTATAGACTTTCCTTCACACTTTATTTTCTCCAGCATAGATGTCTATAGAGATACGGCCACCCGTGGTAAGCTCATTTTCCCTTCTGCTATCACGAGGATTCTTCGCCGTTTTTCCACCCCATTCCCTTCGTCCGATCCTTACCATGTCATGTCTGCCATAGACGCCGCTACCGTGAAACGTAGCGAGGCACAGTTTAGATCGAGACAGTCTGATGGTGCTACTCCTTCCTCCCGTCCGACTACCTCCAGATCAGCTCGAGCGTCTGCTCCTTCTTCTTCGAGCGACGTCACCTTTAGAGACATCATGGCGCAGCTTCAGCGCATGGATGCTCGCCTTGATACACTCTCCACGGAGTTGTATCAAGTAAACGTTCGTGTTGGTCGCATCGCTAGGCGACAGGCGACCATGGGCGGCTTTGCTCCAAAGGCTTCTCCTCCGCCACCTCATGTTTCGACTAAGATTGAGGCTGATGATGATGGTGATGACGATGATGCTTCTGCGGATGATGATGATGGAGATGCGAGCTCTTCTAATGAGATGTCTACATGAGAGTAGTTTTGGTATGAGAGTAGTCATGCTTAGGGGGAGTGTTAGCATAGGACATTTTTGATAGGGGGAGTGTGGATTGAGGGATGTAGTGAGGAGATCATATGTATTTTTTTCTTTTCTATCTTTTTAGATACATTGATCATGTATTGACATACATTGTACTTATTTCTTGATATATATGATGATGTATGTTTCTCTTTCACCTATCTTTCCATGTGTTGTTTCTTTTCTGTCTTTATACACATGTTTCTTTATTTGTATGCAATCTATTATTTCTGCTTCACACAAAGATGTCTTGATGTGTTTTGTTTATAAGTATTTCAGAAATACAGGTTGTCAAAGTCTACTTGCCATAAACTCTCTTCTTGCAAAGTTTTTCAAGAGTTTGTGTTAGGATAGATTTTACTGTGTGTAACATTTGAAATATGAGTTAAGTGTTTTATGACTTCTCTCATATCTTCATTTGTTTGTTGTGGTTTTGTCACGGATTGCCAGAGGGGGAGATTTTTAGGACATATGCAGTTCAAGTGGTTGTTAACATATGTCGCTATTTTATGTAATTGGCTTATCCTTAGACAAAACGCACTTTACTTGTAATTGGGTAGATTTAGGATATGTTTAACACTTCAAGAAACAGTGTTTCAAGATTCAGTGTTGAAGTCATCAAAGTCTGTCCAAGAAACAAGAAAGAAAGTGCAAATTACTAAAGCTTGACACCTAGCTCGACACATGCATCTATCGAGCTTTAAGAAGCTGTTTTGCCCTGAGCCTCGACAGCTTTTCGACAAATCCTTGACACCTCTATCTGTCGAGAATTAAAGAAAACAGATTTTTAGTTCTGTTTCAATTCCAATCCGTGAATGTATCGTTGGGATTTCTTTTCTCATAACCCTAGACATATAAAAGGATTGTTTTAAGGGCCGTAAAAGATGATGCAAGTTGCACAAGCATTGAGAACTTCTTGTTCATGCAATTTGTGATCTGAAAGATAAAGTTCGTGCCCTAGTTCATCTCTGATGATTTGAAGAACTTTGCAGCCAACAACTCTCTCTCTAGTTGGTGTTTGAAGTCGCGTACTGGGATCCGCGCATCTGGTTAGTCACGTACTTGGGAGCCGTGCATTGAAAGGAGAAACTGTCACTACAGAGCAAGTCCAATTGGGTATTGGGGTAAGGGCTCAACTGTAGGTTGGTAAGGTACTTGGGATTCCTTACTTGTAATCGCTTGCTGTGATAATAGTGGAGTTTCGGGAGTGGTGACCTTAAATCACCCGGTGGGGTTTTTGCCGTCAGGTTTTCCCCATTCGCAAACAAATCACCGTGTCATTTATTTTCCGCTGCATAACTTAGTTTTGGTGATTTGTTTGTGCTGCCACGTGATATTGCATGTTAATTTGATTAATTAATAACTAAGGTAATTAATCAATCTAATTTATCACAAGGGGTCAAAGCGTTTGTGGCATGTCATGTTGTCCTCTTAGTCTATCCATGTTTGTAAAATTTAGATGTAAAGTTTTTTGGACTATAAAATTATACATATAGTACGTTATTAAAAAGAAAATAACATTGATCAATCAAAATGAAATTTGACATGTTTTTTAATAATAAAGAAACCTTGTAATTTCTTTTTTTTAGAAACATGAAAAGTTGTAATATAATGGTGATAATTTAAAATATTAATATTAAATAATATAGCATTAAGGAAGAGTCATACCAAATATAAATATTTATATTTATATGCGTTGCAATACATATATAAAAAATATTTATTAAATCAAATTGAACCGTTTTCATTAAAAAGCCCATATTAACTACACATGTTAAAGAGAATTAGGGGAATGGAAATCTTGATTAATAATTGTACAAGCATAGGCATACTCTACAAAGAAAATGAATCTAATGTAGATCCCATTTGTTTTAGCAAAAACAAACAAAAAAAGGAAAAGGAAAATTTTTCCTCATTTTTGGACATTTGAGGTGGTTGAGAATTTCGGTTGAGAAACTTTATTAAAAAAAAATAATTTTTTGTTGATCAAGAAATACACTATCTCTAAGGTTGATAATGCTGAAAATGTTTTACATGCCAAAAGGAGCTTAAAACGATTTGAACCTTACGAGAATAGAACTTCCTTGCTCATGAATCTAAAACTCCTCTTATATATTAAGAGAACATCTTGAAATCTTAAAAATGACCAAAACACCATGAAAACATCCAAATTGAGAAATAATTCAAAAATTTGTAAATAATCAATATACCCCTACAAACTTGAAAATGACTGAAATATCTTATAAAACCTTTAAAATAATTTTAAAAAAAATACCCCATAATTACCTCCAAAATGATAAAAATGGCCTCAAAATTGTTAAGATGCCCAAAATATACTCAAAACCTTGCATAAACATTTATAATGATTGAAATGCAAACAAAACCTCTATAATGACCAAAATACATTAGAAAAACTTCTAAAGTAACAAAATACTCTCAAAATGTTCCCAATGTTTTCAAGACGTTTATAATGATCAAAATGCTCTCATAAGTTCTAAAATGACCAAAATTCCACAGAAATATCTAATGTGATAAAAATACCCTCAAAATTTTAAAGACCAAAATATCTTAAAAACTTCTACTATTATTGAAATGTCCTTAAAACCACCAACTAAATAATATTGAAATGATGAAAATAGTAGCCTTTCAAAACATTCAAATAACCATGGTATGCCTCAAAATTATGGGAAAACGCCTTCAAAAGTTTAAAATTTGCTCAAAAACAACTTTCTTATAGTTTTTTTCCCCCCTTTCTTTCTCTATTGGGGAAAAAAAAGGCTCATAGTTGTTTGTTTTCTGTTGTTAGTTTTTCTTGATTATTTTAGTTTTTTTTTTTTTTTTTCTGTAACACTCTTATTGCACTTATTATTTTAATTCGTAATAATTTTATTTTGATTGTGCTTATATTTAGGTTGATTTTTGTTCTACATTAAACATTTTAAAGTGGTGTATTAAATTTTTTTAAAATGTGTAAAAATCTAGGAAAAATTTGATGTCGAAACAAACGAAGAGCTAGCTGTAGTTGGGATATCATTCCTTTTTTTTTTTTTTCAAGAGCAAATTTGAAATATTATTCATTTGTTTGATGTGTTTTCACGGGGTTTAGGGAGTATGACAATCTTGATATTCTTTTATTAGAATATTTAAATGAAAAAAATAAGAAAAAAAAATAGAGTCAAATAATAATCTTGGAAAGGGAAAGAGAACATACTGAGCTCATCGGCAAGGTTGGCCTTGGGGTCCATGACTTCAGATTTTGGTGTTTACTGTCTAGAAATCACTTTCTTAAAAACTACAACCTAATTTGCATTATTTATAGGGTAATCAATAGGATTGTCCTCCACAACAATGCCATGGCACTTTACACATGAAACCGTATGTGCGAATGTGATTAGTTGGAACGAAAGAATAGAAAAGGGATCAAGAAGCAAGGAAAAAGAAGGATCGATGCCTATTTTGATTGGGAAGAAGAGGAGAATTGGAGAACTAGGTTTCCTTTTGTTAGTAAAAATTGTAAAAGCAAGAATATATATATATATACACACACACACACACACAACTTAGTCAAAATGTTTGACTTTTTGTTGACTACGCCTCATTGCGCCATGTGGCTACGTAAATTTAGCCACATTAACATTTTTTTTTTTTTATAGAAGATAGAATTCTACTCTAGCTTAATCTAAATGTATATGTGTGTAAAGTTCCCTCCTAAAGACTTGAACCTTGGCCCTTGCCACTCACACCCCACAAACACTTATACTTGTAGAATGACCATCACACCAAGAGTGTGAGGTGGTATGCCACATTAACATTTAAAAACACCAAACATTGTTACTTTTTAGGATTTAATGTTTTTAACTAATTGTTTAATTCAATTCGTTTTAAATAAATCTTTTAAGAATTAACTATAAATAACAAAAAAAAAAATCCCAATTACATTCTAATTTTAAAATTAAAAAAAATTAAAAAAAATAAAAGGAAGAAAAAAACAAGAGAACCCATAAACTATGCCGAGAAAGAGAGAAATTAATCTGAGGATCCTTCACCATAAGACAAAAAGAGAGAGAAAAATAGACTAAGAGAGGGATCATTGGAGTGTCATACTATCATCCACCAACAAGCCAGTTGGTCACCAACATCAGATCGCCAAAACCGCTACCTGTAAATTTTTTATTTTTTTTATTTTGAAGAAATTTGGTAATAAAAACTGAATTTGGGTTAGATTTTGTATGCTGCAATTGCACATAATGTCTAAGGGTCTCGTGTGTATTGCACATGACCCTTGCACACATGTTACTTTCTTTTTGCATTCCCAATAAATTGTTGTTGATGTTATTTAATGATACCCTAATTTTAGGTTAATTAATATAAGTATTGATTTATTTTGAATTGTATGTACTCAGCCGATTTTTCAAACCAAGCTTTGCCCTTGAAATTGGGTTGTTTGTGTTTCATATTTGACAAAATTTTTAGTTGAAATTTCAGTCACAATAAGTTTGGAATAGATTGGATTATACATTCCCAAATAAAGTTTCAACCCATAGATATCCGATTTCATTTAACAGGTCCTCTCTCTCTTTGTCCAATTTGTTTTTGTATTATTTTAATTCTTTAATTTGATTGTATTTCTTTTTGCTATTATTTATAATTTATTTTTGAATAGCTAACTTTGTCTTCATTTCTAATTATCTCTTTAGCTCACTTTATCAAGTATTGATTTGATTATCATTCGATTTTAACTAATTTGTAGCATTGAAAAAAGTATATATATATATATATATATATTTTTTAACATTAGCAACTATCTATCTATCTATCTATCTATCTATATATATATATATATATATATATATATATATTAGTTGCTAACCCGTGCGATGCACAAGAATATTTACTAGATGAGTTTAGAGGAGAAAAAAAAAAAGCATTATTTTTGAGTTGGAGTAATAAGAAAAAATGCATGAAATTAATAAATAAAAATTATATTGAAAGAAATAAGAAAGCAATGTTGCTTTATTTATTAGTTTTTTTTTTTTTTTTAGATAGAAATAAGAGACAGTGAATTGTTTTATTAAGGAAAAAGTTTGGCTCCAAATTGGCTTGGATCTATCTTGCTCCTGTCCATGATGTAATGAATAAAGAGACAATCCATATGTAATTTTAGTCACATGACCATATAATAGGTTGGAAAAAATAACTCCAAACTTAATTTTAAAGAAATAGTTAGCTATAATGGGTTGGAAAAAATAGCTTAATCTTAAAGAAATAGTTGCTGAGTATTCTATAGGATTGTTAGGTGTGCCTTCAATGTTGTTAGTGCAATGTGTATTATACAGATACTAGGACTGTTTCCTTGTGTCCAGGAAATCCTTGTCCATTGAAATATATGATATTTTATCAAATTAAATGCTACTAATTAGTTTTCATCATAAATAATTATCTTGAGAAAGTAGAAACCAAGTGAAGCAATTATTTCTACATTTATAAATGGTCACTTTGCTTTTGCAAGAGTGGCAACTTGTTTGAAGTTTACCTTCTTCTTTTTGTGGGCAAACAGTGGGATTCCTAAGGAGTGAGTAAAATCTGCTTCTTAATTCCCTTAAATTGTAAAATGATGTGTCTAAATTACTGTTGTGGTGGGTTGTTTTTTTGAAGCAAGTGGGTGGCTTGCATGGAGAGAAAAGGTGGTGTTTTTTATATTAGGAGTGTTGTTTGTTTTGTGAATATTGTCTTATTGTTCAATTGGTTGCCAATTTCTCATATTTTGTCTAAGTAAATACATATAGTATGCTGTGGTGGGTTGTTTTGGAGCAAGCGGGTGGCTTGCATGGAGAGAAAATGTGGTGTATTTTATATTGGGAGTGTTGTCTATTTTGTGAATGTTGACATATTGTTGTTCAATTTGTTGTCAATTTCTCATATTTTGTCTAAGTAAAAACATATAGTATGTTGTGGTGGGTTGTTGTTAGGGAGCAAGTGGGTGGCTTGCCTGGAGAGAAAAGTTGGAGTATTTTCTATTAGGAGTGTGTGTGTGTGTGTGTGTGTGTGTGTGTGTGTGAGAGAGAGAGAGAGAGAGAGAGAGATGTTTTCCATCTAAGTAGAGAACATTTTTATGCCTACAGTTTCACAGGATGTATTTGGAAAAGGAATTTTGAATAGTTGCTCATTATGCAAACAAATTGGTCTGTGGGAACTTGGAAGTAGAGTTCAGTGGGCTATATAAGCCATGCAAGAAAGCAGCTTTGGTCCTACTCTTCTAGTAGAAGTCTAGGCTGTTAATATCTCACACACACACACACACACACACACCCACGCACGCATAATAAAATTGAATAAGTCAATTTCAAAGCCATAAAGGATGATAGAAAATCCGGATTTGCCTTTGGCAAAAAGTTTTAAGGGGAGTTGCACATAAAGGAAAAATGAGAGTCCTAGGAATTATGCTAGTTATAGTTACTTGCTACTCTTAAGATACTATAGGCTACTCTGTTTGTTTTGATCCATTATTTGTTTAGTTTTTTTTGTATCATCAAAATTTTTTTTTTTTTATGTTGTTTATTAAATCCTCATTTTAACTTATTTTAGTTATTAATTGTATTGTGATTTTGTGACTGGGAGCTTGGAAAACATTTTCCTTTTCTTTGCATTGATGGTTAGTTCGTACTAATACCCAATTGATATGTTTACTGTGGCACTTGGTAGTAATAGTAGTGATATTGTGTCATTCAACCGCTAACTTTGTTGTTTAGTACACTAATCCATTGTATGTTTCTTAATTCGCTGGATGGTGATGGTGATGGTGATGGTACTGGTGATGGTGATTCTGTAGTGGATATCCAATCTCTCGGTACTCAGCACTTATCGTTTGATGATACGTAGTAGGCGATAATTTGGGCACCTATTTTGGAGTAGTTACTGTGACATTTTCATATTTATAATAAAGTTTCAAACTTTGATATATATACTCATCATAATTAGAAACTTTATTATAACATTCTATATAGCTAGAATGTATTTTTCTGTGTAAGACAGTTTACATAGTTGGAAACTTTATTATAACATTCTATATAGCTAGAATGTATTATTTTGTGTATAAAATTTTAGACATTTGGGATGTACTTATTGATATGGTTTAATTAAATATATGTAGTTTATTGGTCTAATGTGGTATTGTATTTGTATTTGCTATTGGAAAATATGTATTGTATGTACATTAAAAAAAATTACAGGTGCTAAAAATAATTTTTTTTTTTTTAATTTTAAAAAAGGACCTATTCTGACGTTTTGAAAACCGCTGGAATAGGGGTTGGCATCGAGGTATGGGCATATGCCCTATACTAGGGCTTTTAAGAACTCTGGAATAGGTACTGCCTATGCCAGCACTTTCAAAAGCGTTGGTATAGACCTTTTAAATTATACTCGTTTGGGACCTATTCCAGCGCTCTTAAAAGTGCTAGTATAGATACGGCCTATGCCAGCGCTTTCAAAAGCCCTAGTATATGCCTTTTAAATTATACTTATTCAAGACCTATACCAGTGCTTTTAAGAGTGCTGGTAATAGTTCACCTATGCCAGCACTTTCAAAAGCGTTGGTATAGGTCTTGAATGAACAAAAGGCATATACCAACACTTTTGAAAGCACTGGCATAGGTTACTACCTATCCCAGCGCTTGTGAAAAGCTTTGGTACAGGTCCAACGACTCTATACCAATTGTCACTGGGCAACAGTTTGAAGCACCGGGAAAAAAAACGCCGAGATAGGAATTTTGACCCTATTCCAGCGCTTTCTGGGGCTATTCCAGCGGTTTTGAAAACGCTCAGATAGCCCCTTTTTTATTGAATGTTGCATCTATAGTTTAGTTTGTGTTATATGTAGGCATATACAAGATAGATTAATATATATATATATATATACACACACACACACCAAAACGTGTCTGTTGAAAGGTTATAACCCTTTAAATTGGATATACCAAAAAGTGCCTATTGAAATGTTATAACCTATTGTATTAGATATTGTAAGGTTGAATTTATTCAACCATGTTGTTAGCTTTATTTCGTGCCAAATTTGCTTGTAACTCAGCATTTAGAAACCCTGTATTTAGATGGAAATCATGTAAGAGTAGTGTGTGAGAGAGTGTGAAGAAAAGCTCAAGAGTGTGAATCCAAGAAGAGCCTCGCGAATGGATCTCGCGATTAGCGACTGGCCAAAGGTGGCACACGTGTGAAGCATGCAAGGGGAGCTTTAGGGTCATGCCAGCTGTTACACTACAAGACAAAACTTCTAGCTGGCCAAGTAGTTAGCTCGTTACTTAAGCTCGCGACTCGTTCCAGTCGCATGCTCGAGTCGCTAGAATGCCCTATTTGGCTGTAACTAACTTTTCGCATTCTATACACACCTTACTATAAATACCTTTATACTCACGAAATGTAGAGAGCTTCCAAAGAGAATTTTAAGAGAGAAACCCTAGAGAAAAACAAGATTGACTCATCCACAATCTTCATCCTTTAATTCTCCAAATTCCTCTACTCTCATCCTCTCCATTATTACATCCTTGAGAGGAACATTAGTCAAATCCTTATCTCACCATACCCATATCTATGAGGAAGCATTTTGGTACTTAGAAAGCAGTTTTGAAGGGACCAATTCATTTTGGTTAATGTAATGGGCTTATTATGGGATTTGGTAAGTTAAAGAAGACAAGGTTCGGCGTAACCCTGTTAGAACAAGAAGCTTGGAGGGTTTAGGTGCACTGGGTAGATTAGGCTTGAAGGGTCTTCTGCTATTCATATATCCCAACTTTATTCTTTAGTGGATTATTGACCGCTTGGAGGGCGGCAAAGAGGTTTTTCACCAAGGACTTTGATTTCCTCTTCGATAAGACATCCTTGTGTTGTCTTTGTATTTGCATCTCTTTTCCTTTAATCTTTACCTTTTAATTACTGATGTGGTTGTGATTAATTTCGGTTTAGATTGTTTTACCAATTCTGTTATAGCTTATTTTCATATTCCACACATACATTGTTAGATAATAAGCTTGTGTTGGTAATTTGTAATTTGGGAGGTCTAAACGTTCATAGCTATTTTACACAGTAGGTGTTGTTTATAGTGTGCACACTAGGTGTTTGATAAAATGCCTCTTAGGGGTTTTTCATGTTTCCTCATTAGGAACATGTTTGGTTCATTGGTTATGTATTTAACACACCTTGCCCCACATGTTCATTTTTCATGCATAAGTCATGCATTGCACATAGCCACCTCTTGCACACACCTTTGCTACCCTTGTCATGCATTGGTCTATACCTTATTTCTTCATTCTAGCATGTCATGTTTATCTTATATTTTGTAGCATTTTGTTTTGTCTTCTGTTTGAGCTTCATTTCTCATTTATCTTGCACCCCTCATGCATCATTCTTCTTGTTCATACCTTCATCTCTTGCCATCTTTTCTCCTTGACCCCTTTGTCTATTCGTGTCAAAAAGGGGGAGAGTATACTCTAGAATAGTATACCAGAGAGTTTTGTCATTTCTATATGACTCTTGTGAACATTCTTAAGGGGGAGGAATTCTATTTCTTGTGCACATTTTTAGGGTTAAAAATATTCTATAGGGGAGATGCATATACCAAGGGGGAGAAGACATAGTGTCAATAAGAAAACTTTGTTTTGTTTGTGTTTCTTTATGTTTATTTTCTTGTTTGCATTAGGGTGCTTTAAGTTATGTTCAATATCTAAACTCTGTTGTTCTCATTGCATCATGTTTGTGTGTGGGACGTGCATACATCCTTTTGCTATAGTGCTTCATTGAATGCATGTTCAGATTATCATTTGCTTTACTATGTGATCATTTTAGTCATTTCTATATGACTATTTTGGTGTATAATCAAGTTGCTCACATGTTTCACATCATGTTTACTTAATCGCAATCTACTTGTTCCATTATACTTGTCTGTTTACTACTTGCTTTACCTTTAGGGTCTAATGTGTTTTGTGTAAGTGTTTCAAGTTACAGGTATATATGTTCCAAGTTCATCACAACTCCTATGATTCATGATAGGGGGAGTGATATGATAGGGGGAGAAAGAGAGAAAGAGCTTTGTGTTATATTAACTATGTTTTTGCTTTGCTCATAGTTCATGATAATGCTTAGCTATTTAAAACAGTACTTTATATTTGTACCTTAGCATTATAGCTCAGTACTTTTAATTAATGTTAATGCATTTCTTTTAGTACATCACTCTTATGCCCTTGTTGGATTTTATATCCTTGATGCAATTACCTTGTGTTGTTGTATCGGTTGAGTGTTGGACATGCAAATGATACTTTGCTTTGAGCTTATAAACTTGCATATCCGGATGTTCATTCCTTGAGTGAATGATCATTGTGGTCACTATTTATAGTGATTGCTCATTTTTGGTCAAGCCATGCTTTACTGCTTTTATTTTTTATTGGTTGATCGCTTTGTGCTTGCTCCATGTGCATTTCAAGTATTATGATTACAATGATCGTATTGTGTTGTTGTTTTCAGGAAATACTTGTCTGTATAGTTTAAGAGCTTCATAGATTCTAGAGTTAGATGTGAGTGAGTTTTGTTCAATTGTTCCTAACTCACATGTTAAGTCTAGAGTTTGTTTTAGGGTTTTGTCACGGAATAGCCAAAGGGGGAGATTGTAAGATTGAATTTATTCAATCATGTTGTTAGCTTTATTTTGTGCTAAATTTACTTGTAATTCAGCATTTAGAAACCCTGTATTTGGGCGGGAATCATGCAAGAGTTTGAAGAAAAGCTCAAGAGTGTGCATCCAAGAAGAGCCTCGCGACTGGATCTTGCGACTAGTAAGTCGCCAAAGATGGCACACATGTGAAGCATGCAAAGGGAGCTAAAGGGTCACACCAGTTGTTGCACTACAGGATCCAGCTGGTCAGGAAGTTAGCTCGCGACTTAAACTCGCGACTCGTTCCAATCGCCAGAATGCCCTATTTGGCTGTAATTGACTTTTCGCATTCCATATACACCTACTATAAATACCCTTATACGCATGAAATGTAGAGTGCCTCCAAAGAGAATTTTGAGAGAGAAACCCTAGAGAAAAATAAGATTGACTCATCCACAATCTTCATCATTTGATTCTCCAAATTCCTCTACTCTCACCCTCTCCATTGTTACATCCTTGAGAAGGACATTAACCAAATCCTTATCTCACCATATCCATATCTGTGAGGAGGCATTTTGGTACTTGGAAAGTAGTTCTAAAGGGACCAATTCATTTTGGTTGATGCAATGAGCTTATTGCAGGATTTTGTAAGCTAGAGAAAACAAGGTTTAGCGTAACCCTGTTAGAGCAAGAAGCTTGGAGGGCTTAGGTGCACTGGATAGATTAGACTTGGAGGATCTTCTACTATTCATGTATTCCAACTTTATTCTCTATTGGATTATTGACCGCTCGGAGGGCGGCGAAGTGATTTTTTGCCGAGGACTACGGTTTTCTCTTCGATAACACATTGTTGTGTTGTCTTTGTGTTTGCATCTCTTTTCTTTTAATCTTTACCTTTTAATTACTGCTGTGGTTGTAATTAATTTTGGTTTAGATTGTTTTACGAATTCTGTTTTAGCTTATTTTCATATTCCGCACATACATTGTTTGATAAAAAGCTTGTGTTGGTAATTTGTAATTTAGGGGGTCTAAATGTTCATAGGTGTTTTACACACTATTTGAACATTCAGATATATACTAAAGGTTCCTATTAAACCAAAAATTTGTCTATTGAAAAAAAATGTGCATACTGAATAAAATTGTGTCTATTGAAGGGTCATAATCTTTTAGGTATAAATAGTAGTTTATATTCATTTGGCAACTTATTATCAACTTCTTTTCTTTCATCTTTCTTAGAAACACAAGAAACTTGTAGGTTTTCTCCAAAATTGCTATTTATAGAATCGAATAAACTTGGTTGTATCCAAAGGATAAATTTATGAGGTAAATATTGTCTAAGGACAACATTTAATTGTGCATCCAAATCAATCAATTTTTCTATTTGTGTATTGGATCATTTTGTTATTTCTTTATGTTACTCCTCTAAATTCCCAATAGTATGGGCAGTTGATTTTTTCGTCGTAAGTCTTTTTTTTTTTTTTTTTTTTGTTCAAACAATGAAAAGTTCTAGGAATCAAGCCACACCAATTGTAGCAACAATAATACTAAACGATTTCCTTAAACACCTTACAGGCGTTTTTCTTCTCAAATTTACTGATACTTTTCTTCTCAATGGAAGTTTTTTTATTTTAATATATACATCTTATGTGAAACGGTGAGTAGATAATGAAACTTAATGGGTAAAAAAAAGTCTCATTAAAGCTAAGGCAACCACACCAATGATGTTTTTTTGTAAAATGAAAATTTTGAAATAATCAAAAAAATTACTTATCTTCCATATATGAGGAATTCACTATGTTGTTTTTAGCATATATTGATATAAATGTATTCTTAATAAATAAAAATAAATTCATTTTAGATGATGAATAATCATTCAATATCACCGATCTTCAAAATTTTACTTATTGCTACAATATCATCTATATTTAAATGATATTATACAACAACATATATATGATTTCTTTTAGCTCTCTCTCTCTCTCTCTCTCTCTCTCTCTCTCTCTCTCTCTCTCTCTCTCTCTCTCTCTCTCTCTCTCTCTCGTTGTAGTCGAATTGCAAGCATCATCATTGTAGGATCATTGTCATTGTCAATGCTAGTGTTGGGGGGTGGGTCATCATCATTCATTCTCAAACTCTCCCTTGTCCATCCTATTCCTCATTTTCTAGGCACCACCTCATAGATCTAAATTTTTGTGATGGTCTTCATGGTTGGGGTGGATCATCAACGCTAGTGTGTGTCAGTGTGGGTTGTTGCTGGGTCAAAGGTGGATTTGGTTTTGAATTTTTGGGGCAATGGTGGGTTTGGTCGTTAGATGATGGAGCTTTGAGTTTAAACACTGTTGTTGGTGTTAGTAGAAAATATATTATTCTAATTGGATGAACTGTAAAATTAAAAATGAGATATATGGTGTATTGTTAAAGTGGTTATATAGAAAAGATAAAATGATTGTATGATAATAAAAATGTTTATTTTAAGGGAAATTATATTTCATCGCCCTAAACTATACCCTAGTTTACATTTACCACCCTGAACTTTTAGAATACATAATTATCATCCTAAACTATAATATGTGTTTCACTCTGTACCCTTATGGACATAGCGGTTTCATCCTTAAAGGAAAGGGAAGTACATCTCAGCCAAGTGGACCAGAGCGGAGAAAAGATGGAGTCACCACCTAAATTAGGTCTCGGAACCATTTACATAACGCCCTTACATGGAAGGATTGATCTTACTACCAGAGTATCGTTTTAGAGTTTAGGAACAAACTTGGGAAGGTGTTAGGCACCCAAAACCGCCCGACCTATGGGTCGGTTTTCACTCATTGTGTCTTACGTCTTAATCTCATTAAAGGCACATTCAACATTGCATTCTATACTCACACACGCACTAGCATTCATCTAGCATTCACACGCTGTAAAACTTTTATTAACAAAGCATTTGCAACAACATTAACAAAAAAAAATGTACATACTAATAATTTATTATGATTTGGACAAACTATACAACATACAATAATTTGTACATATATATAAATTTCACTTATGATGTGTTTGTTATATGTAAATACATTTCTTAAAATACTTTAAATAATTTACTGTCATTTTTATCCTAGTTATGCCCAAAATGATATGCCCTTAAATATCCACAATGGGCTACTTAAATGACCATTCATTTCTTTTCCTTTTTTAACCTATTTCGTTATCCATTTTGTTGTCATATAAAAGCCAAAAAAACATATAAAAGCCAAACAAAACAAAACAAAATGAAACCAAACAATTCTTCCTCTTCCCCATCCTCTCTCCATCCTCCCTCTCTGGCATTCTCTTAAAAAACCCAGATTCCTTCTTCTCAAATAGGTTAAATCTTTTGATTTTCAAGGTAAGGATAGAATAAAACCCTAATTTCTTGGTTGGTTTTTAAAATTTTTTTGGAATTTCGCTCTTAAATTTCATTGTACCACAATGTTGGCAATACTTCTATTTAGAAGAGGTATTAATTTGGTTATTTCTTTTCAAGTGGCACAGAAAGTTCTTGTTGAAATGCTTCATAGGGATTCGGTTTTTCTAAAGTTGTTGTGGCTTTTTGTTCGATGACTAGGGGGTTTGGGTTTTTGTTAGTGTGGTACTGAAATTTGGTTTTTTTTTTTTTTTTTTTTTTTTTTTTTTTTTTTTTTTGGTTAGCAAAGGAGAAGGCCACACCTTTGTATTTAAGGTGGAAGGATTTTTGTAAAAAAAATAAATTTTTTTCTACTATGTCTTAACTACTAAGGAGGAGTTGCTATTGCTTTGTTTCTATTTCATATCTTTTCTTTGGTGTACATCATTTTAATTACTCAACACTATTATTTATAGATGTAAAGAGTCAGTCAGTTTGGTTGACTCCTTAAGTATGTTAAAAAATAAAATAGTTGGTTGTAATTCTGTTGCTATTGCACATCTCAAAGTCAAGGTTTGTATTTTGTTTTGAGTAGTTGTTTTCTAGCGTTAGAGTTTAAGAGCTTTTGTGTTGCATTTTGGCTTGCTATTTTCCTTGTTTTGGGAATAGCATCAAAGGTTGTCTCTGGTGTTTGAGCTAATAGAAATTTTAGATGATTTATCCCATAAAAAAAGATTAAAGAGATTGCATATCAAAATAACAAAATGTTTTGATACATCCTGTAATTTTCATATTGACAATGTTGAATCTATCAATGGCATTTCCAAATGGATAAATAAGGGAAAGCGAATTGCTTTTTGTGATGGTGGTGCTTAGCTTACTCAATGACATGGTTTTTTTGTGAATTTCACAAGGTAAATTGAATTTTTTCATATTCATTTCTTCATATCATTATATGCTTATTTTATTTCTTGGAAATTTGTTCATATGAAACAAAAAGAGCAAGACCCTTGGCAAATGCTATTGAGAACATTTGTAATGCAACTAGTTATGTCTAGTGCTTAATCCAGAGAATTGATACACACATAAATTACAGAAATTGAAAGATACAATTCTAAGGTCTAAGCATTCAGATGGATGATTTGTGTTTAAATTTTAATTTGGCAAGATAACTAAGAGTGAAAAAGAAAATTAACAGGAAAATTAAGAGCACTTCTTAACTAGTTAGTGCTTCTCTTTCACTTGCTTACAAAATTTACATTTGGCTTTGTGTTCTACTCAAAAACTGCTTGATTATTTCCTCGAGTCATTCATGTAACAATACTATTAATTTTGCTAACTTGCAAGTAGACATGCTAATTATTAGCTTCGCACATTCCTTTTATTTAAATTTGTATTATTGAGTTTTCAAACATTGCAATGTAAAAGCAAATTCACATGGTTTGTTAGTGAATTAGTATTCTTTACTTCTTCTTTTTTCTTTTTCTTTTTTTCTTAATGGTTAAGATATATATTATTAACAAAAAACAAAGTACAAAACCACATAGATCTTTAACAACCCTGCACTCTCTATACGATACTCTATAGAGACTAGATTTATAATAACCAAAGGAATAACATAAAGCTCCCTGGAAACACATAAATATCAGTGACAAGGTAAGACCCCACTTCTATTAACAGCAAATACACTTAACTCCTATAACATTAGAAAAGAGAAGTTCTTTAAAACAAACCATTGATCAACTCCCTGCCCAAGCTTTCCCTGTTTATTTTAGTTGGCAGCCACAATTACATGCTCTTTCCCTTTCTCTATCGGTTTAAAGTAAAAGTCTTAATTGGTCAGATAAAAGAATGACACTCCAATTCTTTCTATTATGACTATATTTTCATGGATTGTGATCTAATTTTACAAAAAATAGCCATCTTTCATCTTTGGTCACTCATAATCTTATGGAAAATATTGGAATTAATAATAAACTATAGACTTTGTATCTAGTATGATCTGCCCAAATTGAATGACTTCTCACGGATAACTCAACTATATGGTTGTGTGCTGACTACTTCCTGGTATTGCAGTTTTCAAGCTATAACAAGTTTTGTCCATCTGTCTAAAGATTGCCTTGAGAAAATTCTGCAAATACATAATGCCTTTCATTTCTACAAAATTTTATCACTAATAAAATCATCACATAGTGTCCTACTTTTTATTTTATTTTTTCCCCATTTCCTTTGTGTAATTGTCCAATTTATTTTATCTAAGTTAACTCATTGCTTCTTCTTCTTCTTCTTTTCTCCTCAGAAAAATACAAAAGATGTGCTTATAAAAACAAAGTTATTGACAATTGGAGGACATTGAGATCTTGTGTGAGATGGATAGAGCTATTGGAGTTGGTGCAAAATATATGGACGATGCAGTTGAAGTTATGACTGAGGAAGGAGAAAAGTGATGAATTCTCCTATTGCACAACAACGCATCAACATTTGGTATCAATAAGTTATGCAATTGAGCCTTGAAAAAGAAAAAAGAGTAGAAAATATCTACTTTGAAACAATTTTTTAGTTTGAGATTTTGAATGTTGTTAAAAAAAAACCCATGTATTTTGGGTACTCTCTCTCTCTCTCTCTCTCTCTCTCTCTCTCTCTCTCTCTCTCTCTCTCTCTCTCTCTCTCTCTCTCTCTAAAATATTTTAGTTGGCAAGACATTTTTTTTAGTTGGCTATGATGGAAGATATTTAGTTATTATCTTGTCGATTGATCTATCAATGGCTTCTTCATTTTGAATTTTGTGCAAAAACACATTTTGGATACTTTATCATCTCTCTTGAAATAGAACTTTCTAGTTGTTAAGAACTTTGAAACAATTTTTTAGTTTGAGATTTTAAATGTTGAGAAAAAACTTAGGCATTTAGGTTCTCTCTTTATGTTGATATAGAACATTTTAGTTGTCAATAGTTGGAAAAAGAAAATTAGTTAACTATGATGATAGATTTTTAGTCATCATCTTATCAATTGGATTATCAATGGCTTTTCCATTACCTCGTGTATTTATATAAAAATGTTACTAAAATTAAAATGTAGAAGGTTTAAGAAAAATAATAATTGGAAAAAATATTTTACTGATCTTAAATCCAAATCCAAATTCAAATTTAGGTATATAAACAATGAAATTTCAGATCCTTCATTGTATAAAAAGACCTAAACAAGGAATTTAAAAATCAATGGATTTCAAATCAAGGCTTTTTAAATCCATTAATTTCAAAGTCAATGGGTTTCAAATAAAGCAAATAGATTGGTTGTATAAAATTTTTATTTTCATTTTTGTCTTGCAAATAGATGTTTTAGGGGGTATTTTGGTCATATTTTAGGTTTCGTGGTTATTTTAGTCATTTTTTAGGTTATATGGTAATTTCAGTCATTTTTTAAGTTTCAAGGTCACGTGGTAATGTTTTTTGTCCTAAGGCTATTTTGGTTATTTTTTAAGTTCATGTTTATTTTAGTCATTTTTTGGATTTATAGTAATTTTGGTAAATTTTTATGTTTTAGGGTGATTTTTTCATTTTTTTAGATTCTAAGGGTATTGCGGTAATTTTTTTGGTTTCAAGGGTATTATGGTAATTTGTGAGAAAAAAAGAGACAGAAAAATTGTCAAATGTGATGTTGGAACTGCACAATATGATAATAGAACCATTAAATGTGAGAAAAAAAATAAGGAAACTACCGAATGTGACAAAAGAATTATCAAATGTGATGTTGAAATTACACAATGTAAGAACAGAACTGTCAAATGTAAAGAAAAAAAAGGTAAGGGAACTACCAAATGTGAGAAAATAACTGTCACATGTGATGTTTAGAACTACACAATGTGAGGATGAAACTATCAAATGTAAGAAAAAAAAAGTAAGGGAACCACCAAATGTGAGAAAAAACTGTCACAAGTCATATTGGAACTGTCACAATGTGAAGATAGAACCATCAAATGTGAGAAAAAAAAGTAAAGGAACCACTGAATGTGACAAAAGAATTATCACATGTGATATTGGAACTGCACAATGTGAGGATGAAACTGTCAAATGTGAGCAAAAAAAAAAAGAACCGCCGAATGTGAGAAGAGAACTGTCTCATGTGATGTTGAACTGCACAATGTGAGGATAGAACCGTCAGATGTGAGAAAAAAAGTAAGAGAATCACCAAATGTGAGAAAAAAACTGTCACATGTGATGTTGAAACTGCACAAAGTGAAGATGAAACCTTCAAATGTGAGGAAAAAAATTAAGGGAACTACTAAATGTGATAAAAGAATTGTCACATATGATGTTAGAACTGCACAATGTGACGATAAAGCCATCAAATATGAGGGAAAAAAAAAAAAGGAAACTACCGAATATGACAAAAGAATTGTTACATGTAAAGTTGGAACAGTATAATGTGAGAATGAAACCGTCAAATATGAGAAAAAAGTAAGGGAACTACCAAATATGACAAAAAAACTGTCACATGTGATATTGAAACTGCAAAATGTAAAGATGAAACCATTAAATGTGAAAAAAAAAAAGTAACCTGGCATAGCAGGTTATCTATTAATGAGTACTGTAACCCCTTTTTTTGGGAGGTATCGTAGAATTACCCTAATTTATTAGATGACAGTTTTTGGGCGTCCAAGTAAAAAAAAAAAATGTTTTTGGTAAAAACATTTATGGGCAATTGCTCTACTCTTCAGACTTTTTTTTTTTTTTTAATTCAACCGTTTTATTTCTTATTCATTGAAATGTTACCCATAGATTCTTCAATTTCCCCTTCCTTTATCAAGGCGATGCCTTTTAGGAATTAATCCTCACTACCCACATTACATCTAATATTAATTCACCCACAATTATTAGAAGTTTAGAACCAACCATTGATATTATTTTCGTGAAAAAAAAAAATAACACCATTGATATTCTCCATAATGCTTTTCATTTTGATATAAATAGCAAGGTTATGAAATCCAGACCAGACCGTACGGTCCGACCGGAAAAACCGCGAACCTCTCCTTATTACGGTTCTTTTACCCCTAAAAACCGTTCTAGGTAAAAAAAGCAAGAAACCGTTCAAACCACGGTTGAACCATCCAGGTTTGAGAACCATGGACGGTTTTCACAGTTCACGGTCAGAGCTATTTTTATTTGAAAAATAAAAACATTACAGATTCACAACACCAAATCACCATTGTTGAAGCTTCAACCATAACATTTTTTCAAATGTTGAACTCACATCAATGTTCTGGATAGTTTCAGGCAAAAATTTCGTTTCGGCAATACGTGCTTCTGTAAAAAATTTTTGAAAAAGAAGAAGAAGAAGAAGAAGAAGAAGAAGAAGAAGAAGAAGAAAGGGGCAGCCATGGCATGCAATGCTCTGCAAGAGTGTTTGACCCAAAAAAAAAACTATGATTGTTTCCATGAGTGAGGCTGAGAAGGAGCAGAGGAAGAGTTTTGTGAGGACTAAGGAGATTTGTGAAGAAAAAAAAGAGGAGTGTTCATCAAAAAAGAGAGAGTTCCCACTTTACTGAAGAAACGTCAGTAGGTAGTAGACATTGGGAAGGTAAAATTTTTAAATGAGTGGATGAGAAAATTTTAAAATACTAGTAAAAAAAAAAGAAAAAAGAAAGAGATAAGGATGTAGAATTATAAATGGTGGAGGAGGATAGGAGATAAATCAATCAATCAACGGTGGAGAAAGAAAGGAAAAAAAAAATAAAAGAAACTGTAAAAGGAAAAACGGGTTGTATTTAGGCCATTTGAAAAGTGTTAAGTCCACAATATTTTTATAATATATTTACAATAAATCACAGGTGGTTAGTTGTTATTGGTTCAAATTTAAATTTAGCACTAAGATTACTTTTTTAACCCAACAATAATAGTCAGTAACAACCTGCCCTTTAAGATTTATTATAAAAATATTGTGAACATATCATTTATTTTTGAAAAGTATAAGAAATTTAAAAGAAAAATAAGATGTCCACAGTATTTTCATAACATTTTTATAATAAATTTTAAGTGATAAGTTGTTACTAGTGATTATTATTGAAGCAAAAAAATAATCTTACTACGTGTACCACAAACGTCAGATCACATAAGTATTATTTATTCATTTCTTTTTGATGAGATTGATATAGCACTACTACCACAGTAGCTTAAGCTTATCAACTGTTCTCTTTAATATTTTAATAATATTTTATACTAGATTTATAATTGATATCAATGGTTTACTATTTGGTTTGGTTAGTATATGATAGGCCACAAACGCGTTGACCCCTTGTGATTAATTAAATTGATTAATTAGCCTAGTTATTAATTAATCAAGTTAACATGCAAATTCACGTGGCAGCACAATAAATGACACGGTGATTTGTTTACGAATGGGAAAAACCTGACGGCAAAAACCCCACCAGGTGATTTAAGGTCACCACTCCCGAAACTCCATTATTATCACAGCAAGCGATTACAAGCAAGAAATCCCAAGTACCTTACCAACCTACATTGAACCCTTACCCCAATACCCAATTGGACTTACTCTGTAGTAACAGTTTCTCCTTTCAATACACGGCTCCCAAGTACGTGACTAACCAATTGCGCGGATCCCAGTACGTGACTTCAATTCACCAACTAGAGAGAGAGTTGTTGACTGCAAAGTTCTTCAAATCATCTGCACGATGAAGACCAAGAAGATGCTCGGTCACAAAAACCTACGGTGCACATTACACAGCAATCTTCTTGACAAGAGATGAACTAGGGCACGAATTTTGTCTTTGATCACAAATTGCATGAACAAGGATTGCTCAATCCTTGTGCAACTTGCATCCTGTTTGACAGCCCTTAAAACAATCCTTTTATATCTCTAGGGTTAGGAGAAAAGAAGTCTCAAAGACACATTCACGGATTGGAATTAAAACAGAACTGAAAATCTGTTTTCTTTAAATCTCGACAGATAGAGGTGTCGAGGATCTGTCGAGAAGCTGTCGAGGCTCGGGCTAAAACAGCTTCTTAAAGCTCGATAGATGCATGTGTCGAGACAGGTGTCGAGCTTTAGTAACTTGCACTTTCCAGCTTGTTTCTTGGACAGACTTGATGACTTCAACACTTAATCTTGAAACACTGTTTCTTGAAGTGTTAAACACATCCTAACTCTACCCAATTACAAGTAAAGTGCGTTTTGTCTAAGGATAAGTCAATTACATAAAATAGCAACATATGTCAACAACTTGAACTACATATGTCCAAAAATTATATCAGTTACGTTTTTTTATAATCAGCAAATCAACCTTGACATTGTTATGCATTTAATTATATATTTGTTTATTTATTATGTTTGCTTTGAATTTAATTTTTTTTATTTATCTTATGAAAGTTATGATATAAAAAATACATTTGAAATATAGATTTTTATATTTATTTAGGGATTATTTTAGTCAAATTTTGTATTTATATTAATTTAATATATTTAAAATAATTATTAAATTAATTATGACGTCATCACGGTTCGACCTCGGTTCAACTTCAGTTCGACCTCAAAAATCTTGAACCTCTCTCTTTTACGGCTCAATGAATGGTTCGGATTTCAAAACCTTGATAAATAGACCAAGCTCAAGTAGAAATTTAAAAGAGGCATTCTTGCAATTGAATATACACACTACAAAAAAAATCGTCCTGTCCTAGCATTTTTTTCCCAGCACTTTAAAAAACGTCGTAATAGATAAGCCTGTACCAACTCTTTTTAAAAGCACTGGTATAAAAAACCCTATTACGGCAGCTCAAAACCGGCGCTTTATAAATCACTGCAATAGGAGACCTATAGCGGCGGTTTTTAAAATCGCTGGCATAGGATGCCCTATTGTAGCGTTTTATAACCGCCGTTATAGGTTAGGGTAATTTTTTTTTTAATTAATGTAATTTTTGAAATTATCCGGTCCCGGCGCTTTTTGAAGCACTGGAATAAGGTGATTCTATTCTAGTACTTCAAAATGCATTGGGATAGGGTCACTTTATAAGGGAATGGAGAGATGCCTATCACAGCACTTTTTGAAGCGCTGGAATAGGGTCCTTCCATAAGGGAATGGAGAGAGGCCTATCACAGAGGCCTATCACAGCGCTTCAAAAAGCGTTGGGATAGGGTCCCTCCATAAGGCAATGGAGAGAGGCCTATCACAGTGCTTTTTGAAGCGCTAGAATAGGGTCACTTTATTCCAGCGCTTCAAAAAGCGCTAAGATAGGGTCAAAAAGCGCTGAAATAGGTCCTTCGTATCATTGAAAAAATTTCAAACTTCCCTCTTATTTTTTTTAGCTTGGCACCACTTTGGCCTCTCATTTTTGGTCTCCCACTTCTTTCCTTCAGACATTTTCCTCTCACCCACCCTTTTCTTCTTCATTTTCATGTTGGTCTCTCTCTCTGTCTCTCTTTCTCTCTCTCTCTCTCTCTCTCTCTCTCTCGTTTTTCTTGTGCTGCAACCTCTCCCTTCCTCTCACCCAAATCTTACTCCCTCTTCATCTCTCATGAATAGCCACCGTTAGATCATCCCTCTAGCCACCATATACTCCTTCATTTGTGCCTTTTCCCAACAAGATTTAAAGGTAAAAATCTAAGCTTTTTGCTCAATTTCTTTTATGAAATCCTTTGGGTTTTGCTAATTAATGATTATTATAGTAAATACTTGATGGGTTTTGGTGAATAATGCTAGATTAGAGGGTTAAGATGATTTGGGTAGCAATGGCTTTGTTAAAATCTGAAAATTTCATATCATTTGAAGAGTTTTTGCTTTGATAAAAGGTTTTGGTTGATTAGTTTCCTAACAGGTATTGGAGGGTTGGTTTACTAGATCAACTATATAGGTCTTGTTGTTGCATATGTTGATATAAGTTGATTTTTGGAAGTTTTTTCTTTGCATTTTAAATAACTTTGGCAAATGTGGGTGCGAGTGAAGTGATAATTTTTTATGGGGTTTCCATCTTTGTCAATGGTTTCACGGTTCCTTCCAGTCAGGTTCAATCGCTTTTTATAATAATTTTCTGTTGAACTGTGCTTAGTTGTTGAGAAAATTAAACAAGAATAGTAAAAAAGAGATATGAAAGTTGGACACTTAGACCTTATATTAAATTTGTTCTAGTTCTTGGTCTGAACTCTGAACCTTTTGAATTATTTAAAAAACAGGACAATAACTTTAAAAATTCTTCTTTGGTTTGATTGGGGATTAGTTTGTCTATATTTTTTAGGGATTGGATAAGAATTTCATATGGTTGAATCAAGAGACATAGGTGTGAATGTGGGATAAGAATGTGTATGTTTATGCTCAAACTATATACCTTTTTATCTTGTTTAAGTCTAAGCTTTCGTAAAATTTATAGCCGCATTACACCTCCAACTAAAATGGAAGCCTCCCTTAAAGTATTATATGAGAATTCAAAGCCATAGTGGTTGTATTTTTATTTTTCTTTTTCTACTAGGAGGGTTTCTGAGAATTATGTGATTATGTGTAGTTGTAAGTTTTAATTGATTAGATGTGCCCAGTTGTAAATTTTATAATGCACATTGTGATATAGATGGTTGCTAATTTCCAATTGCTTGGTTTACAGCCTCAGTACTAAAGAAACTTTGTCGTGAAAATGGTCTGGATAGGTGGCCATATAGGAAGGTAGACTTTTAAGGTCCCATACTTTGTGCTCATGTTTCGAATTGCTTGGCTATACTAAAAATAGCTCTTTCATTCATTTTCTCTTTGTTTTATCATTTGTACATATTTGTATCTCCTTTTTGCAAGTGGTGAGTTTCGTTTGTGAATCACATAGCAGTAGTGTAGGTTGTGTATATTTTATCTCATCAATGATTGTTATTTGTACTTTTGTGTGTGTGTGTGCGCGCACGTGCGCGTATGTGAGGTGAATTACTAATGCATTAGCTTCACAAGCTCTCCGATTTACCAATTCTGATATTGTATGTCCCTAAATTATTACCCCAAGACCAACTGGTTGGCATGTCCATAATTTCTGAGTTTAGAGGTGAATGTTGGTTTGCTTAAAATAAAATAATTTTGTAGATGGTTAATGAGATGAAGAAACATGTGGAAACATTGACTGACACTTCTTTTGTTTTTATACTTAAAAGTAGTAAATGGCAGCAAGAAATATCAGTTCAAAACTTCAAATGCTTATCTATGAAATAGCTAAGTTTATCACATGTACTGTTATTGTCTAAGATGTTTACAATCATTATAAAATAAATCAATTCTTTTAACTTATCAAAAAAAAGAAAAGAAAGAAAGGAAATTACATCTTTTTCTATTACCCTTTCATTTTCATCCCCAATATGATTGTAAACCATGTGTTTGAAATCAAATTGGACTGGACGGTTAAATCTAATATGGTTCATCCTTAGTAGTAGTAATATACTAATATGCATCTCAGAACAATCTCAAACGTAACATGTTACACTATGAGTGGTATAATTGTTATGCATGTCTTGGACTGATATCTAGTTGGCATGTCCCCAGGGGCATCGGATTCTCTTTGTATGATAATCTTCCTTTTTCTACATTTTAATAAATCTTTTCCTTATATATATATAAAAAAAAAAAAACAAAAAAAAAAAACAAAAAACAAAACAAAACAAAAAATTGTTGTCCTTCAGAGTTGTGTTTGTTTAAAACCTCTAGCTAATCCTTTCCCATATGAAGTTAAGTTTAGTAAACTTATGTTCTGTATGCACACACAGGGACGAATGTACACCCAGGCAGTTGCTTAATTTACATTTTCTAGTATTGGATTGTTTCAAAGTACAAGCCAATATCAGTTCATGTAATTTTGACCACCATCAGAAAATAGATGATTAACTGTTTAAGAGAGAATGTAGAAGCTTTTATTTCTCAGCACCTTCCCTTTATCTCAAGGAAAAACAAATTCATAGATAGCATGACTTCACTTTTGTACACATATAAACCCTATCCCACATGGTACAAGTGTCAAGTGCAAAATATAATCATTTTGATAGTGGATGGTATCAATTTCTAAGAAGATTTCTTTTAACTAGGCAATATTTTATTTTCTCGGTGATTTTTCTCATGATCCCTAATAAAATTTCCTTATGACTAGTGAAGCATGAGACAACTTTGGGGAGCACAGATGAGAGAAAAATAGTGGAATAATGGCTTTTGAGGGGGGTAGATTAGAGGAAAATGTTTTTTTTTTTATGCTATGGGGTTATGGCAACACATATGATGTTGATTAAGTGGTTTGGGATTATACGTTGGCTGATTATTTTCTTTGTAAGTTATTTTATTCTGCTACAGGCTTTGTTCATGTACTAGTTTATCTGTATGTATGCATGTCAGCATGTGTGATTTCTTTTCTAAACCATGACAATTTTTTCATGATTTGCAAGAACAAATTTGTTCAAGTTGCTTCTTAAGTACAAGCTAGAGGACAAATCAGCAAAGAAGGAACGCCTCTTGAAGAGGGCTCAAGTTGAGGCCAAAGGAAAAACTGTTGAAGCTAAGAAGCCCATTATCGTAAAATATGGACTCAACCATGTTACCTACCTGATTGAACAGGTTGCTTAACTAGTTGGTTGTTACGATTGTATCATCTTTATTCCCAATGAACTTTGTTGTTTACTTGCATTAAGTTTTGCCGTAACTTATTACTTATGCCAATGGTTAATTTCTCCTTTGCAGAACAAGGCACAGTTGGTAATTGTTGCTCATGATGTGGACCCAATAGAATTAGTTGCATGGCTTCTAGCAAGAAGATAGAGATCCCTTATTGCATTGTGAAGGGGAAGTCACGTCTCGGATCGGTAATTTATGTTTCATTTATCTGGGTATTAAATTTTGAACAAACATTTCATGTCAAGTGAATGATTTATTTATGTTGATTTGCTTACAGATTGTCCATAAGAAAACAGCTTCCATCTTGTGTTTGACCAGTGTCAAGAATGAGGATAAGCTGGAGTTCAGCAAAATCCTGAAGGCAATCAAGGTAGATTAAAGTTACAAATTTCCTATTTTAAATAATCTAGTTCATTGATTTTGTAGCATTTTGCAATATCTTTTCATTTCTAGTTACAGAATCACTTTATTTAATATTGATTTTGGCAATTGTTGATGTCATGTCTTTGTTGGATTCCTTGAAAATTGACCTACCAATTGTGCTTATACTTTTCTTCTGCATTTTACGTGCAGTTGTGAAGGATCTTAAGTATCTTGACTCTCATGAGTGGATTAACGTGGAGGGGAATTCTGATATTGTTGGCATAACCAACCATGCTCAGGCTTATTTAGGTGATGTTGTATGTTGAAATCCTAAATGGGGGCTCCTTTTTTAATCAAGCAAGCAACTTTAACCATGAGATATGCATTAAGCTTTCCACTCAGTTTGGTTGATAATTTTATTTTGCTTTGCCATTTTGTTTTTTATTAAAATAAAAACAACTCAATTCTGATTGTTGGATTTGTTATTGCCAAATTAAACATTTAGTGACTGCTACAATAGTATTGAAGGGTCTTGGAGTTCTTCTTTTCATCTTTGGCATCTCCCTTGGAGCAAAGCAAGGTAGCAACAAGTAAGTTAACCTCTCATTCTCTGAATACGTATGATTAAATTATTAAATAGCTCATGTCTACTTATGGAACAAATGCAAACTAGCAAAAATTTTGGAGCTTATCTTTTGGTTTGTATATCTTTGCACACCTCTCCCTATTTTAGTTTATAGTTTGTTCTCTCGGTGTGCTTAGTTTAGTATTGTCTTCTCCTTTACATGATTTTGGACGTGAAGTCACCTAATTTACATCTTTTAAGTTATCTTAATAGTCTATAATTTAGACTTAGATTTTGTAGGATTAGCAGCTTGCTCTAAGTTTGACTTCCTTTTTCCGTGAACAAACCAGTGAATTGCTAAAGGGTAAGCAAAGTTTGCTTCATAATACCCTACTAGTCTATAATTATATGTTAAAAATTCTGTTATGGTGGATTGCTGATTTGGAACAAGCGGGTGGTTTGCATGGTGATATAAGGTGATCTACTTTTCATTATTGGGAGTATTGATTGTCTTGCAAATATTGTAATATTATTGTTCAACTATGTGTGAATTTATTTTATCAACTATTAGTAAATTCAAATATTCTACTATGGTTGGTTGTTAATTTGGAGCAAGCGGGTGGCTTGCATGGAGATATAAGGCGGTGTATTTTATATTGGGAGTGTTGATTGTGTTGTTCCTATTGTACTATAATTATTGGTGATGAACTTGGTCATTCTCACTGGAATTTCTTTAATAATTCCATCTTTCATGTGATCATCTAAGTTTACTTTTTATCTATTGCTGGTTGAGTAATACTCACGCATTGGTGTATTCAGTGATTAGCCCTAGGCAGACCAAGTATGGATCTAACTTGACTTAAACTTATATTTTTTATTTTCGTGAACACTAGGTTCCTAGGTGATTGGAGTGGTCTAGTATTTTTTAAGCTTTTTCAGCATCAACTATAGAGTCAAATTCAAGGCATTCTTGATTATTACCCACGATTAAGTTCAGATTCATTATCGATAAGTATTCATCAAAATTCTTGTTCTTTGTTTGTAAATCCGATTTCACTAAGAGACAGTAATGGTTAGTAATGGAGGGTTAAATCTTAACTAGTACGAATCATTACACTAAGATTGTTACTTATATATATATATATATATATATATATATATATATAAGCAAGGGAACTAGTGATCATAGATTAGATTAAACCTAAAAGCTAGGCTTTAATTGATATGCACAATTGACTACATATATGTATAAGAGAATGGCTAATTGTATTATGATTATATACTAAGTACAAAGCAATATATGTGGCTATTAGGTGGTTAAGTTATCAGATACATAATTATTGGTGTTTTAATTGAGTACGTAAGGTGTAATTTACCATTGGTGTATTAAGTGTGGATTTAAATCTAAGCCAATCAAGGAGATCAAGAAATTGATGTGTTTTAATAAAGGAAATTGTGAACGTGAAGTCTATATATATATATATATATAGTGTTTTAAGAAGCTTTGAAACTATGTTGGTGACTTTTTACGTTTAGGGGGTATGTTTTGGTCATTCTTTTTGCCACGATATTTTTTTTTTATAGAAAAATAACGTTTTCTGTGGTTGTAATTTGATTAAAAACATAAAATTTATTAAATATATAAAATAGTTCTTCTATTTGAATTCAAAATGAAATTTGTTATTTGACATTTATGACCCTATTTCTAAATGAAGTTACCTTTCATTAATGAAGGAGTTTTTGAACCACATAAAAGTTACATTTCATGACTCAACATTGTTCTTTTGGTTTTGTTTTTCACCCTTTCTTTTTAATGGAATTTAACTGTGAAGAGTTTTTTTATTTTATTTGCATTATTATCCATTGTAAAAAAAATGTTGGCTTCCTTAAGCATATTTCATTTAAAACTTGACACAGCTTGGGGTTCTAGTAATTAAGGTGCTTTAGGTGTGATTGTTAGGGTAATTTTGTGTCTAGGAGTCAAATTTATTAAGGATGCAATGTGGACCCCGTCTTTAGTAGATTGATCACAAGCCCTGCGAAAAGTGTCTTTTTTCATAGTCAGCTACATGTATGCTATATAACCATTAATTTTTGGCCCACTAGAATCCTATTATGAACTCATGGGTTGCTTGCATTTTCTTTTTCAAAGTGGGGGTTTGTGTCTGAATTAGATATAGTGCTAAAAAAGAAAATTTAGGAGTTGGGAATGTTCATGAATATGTGGAGCCTTAGAGTTGGATTCACCACAAACCCGTAAAAAACATTTCCTTCCGTCCTCGCGTTATGAAAGGTCAAAATTATATTTACCATTCAAAAATTGGATAGCTAAACCTATTACATGTTTACAAATATTTCAGTTAGGTGGTCCTTTACTATGAGTGTCAACTCAAAAATCAAGTGCCATGTTTACTTTTAAAAAGTCAATATTTTGTGGAGATAATAGGAACGCTTTAACACTTACTGTTCATGTTTGATTTTTCCATTGCTACCCATCCAGTTTAGCATTTAAACATAGAAAATAGTTTCTAAAGTCTTCAAAACATGATTGCAAGAGATTCAGGAGTTCTTATCCATGCATCATTTTTTCATAAATTGACAGACATTATGGGAATACTACAATGGAAGGTGAACAATCTCTATGGGATAAGGGTGTAAACTGTAAAATGCTTGGTTGTCTAGCTCCATGGCAAGGTGTTTTACTTGCCTCATTTAGATATCAGTATTAACTTATAGGCTTACAATATGCATGAGTGCCTTTTTTATGTTATTTTTTATTGTATTAATTTTTCTACTTATTGGGTGTGAGAAGTTTAGTTTTGTATTAGAACAGTAATTGTAAATTTTATTTATTTAAAAAGCTTTTAGGAGTATTGGTTGTTAATTTATTTCAGTTTCCAATACAAAATATTCTGTTTGTTTCTTTTCTACCTTTAGCATGACCAATAACTCAAATGACACATCTTCGGGGAGCTTGTGAGTTAAAGGCCCATTGAGGTGTAACTTACCTATAAAGAAATATAGCTTTAACATAAAATTCTTATTCCAAGCTATTTGGTGAAATTTCAGCACAAATTGCCAATTAATGCAACTTTATTTATTTATTTTAAAAACAAATTGAACTGACTTACATTCAATTTGAAGTTCATCACTTTTTGCTTTTAAACATATATGTGTGTCATCAACGGGATTTGAACTCTAAATCACTAATCCCATGTAATAGGGCCAAATGCTATTATATCACATTACCATTAACTCATCTACATTGTTTTAATGGGAGAGATAGGAGTAATATATTTTTATTGTATGCCTTACATGCAAATATTCAAAACTATCCTTTTCAAGTGAGTGCACTACTTCTTTTCTCTCTTATGTTAAATTATTATCCTTTTGTGTTGCAAATTTGACCTAACAGTAACCAATTTATGTGTTGTGAATATTGTAAAGTGGGTATGCCATCATTCTGCTTTGTCCTGATTTAATCTAGTAGCGATTTTCTTTAATAAATTATGCGACCTTAAGATTATCTTAGTTAGACATTTCACATTAAAATATAGATATAATGCTAGTCTAGTTGTAAACTTAGCCCCCAAACAAAAAGGCCTCCATGTTTCTTACTGTCTTTGCCTAATCAACTTAATCCCTTCTATTCTCTTTCAATGGGAGAATTAACTTTTAACACTTAGTTTTTAAGTACTTTATTTCCTTATTGCACATGCAAATGGCAATCACAAGTAGACTTAAAATAAATAGAAGAGGGGAAATTTGCAAACCAAATCTTGGAAGAGACTGTCAAATGATTTTAATGTCATTATTTTATTAAGACACATTTACTATTTGCAAGTGATTATAAAATGGGATACAGATGAATCTCCCATAGTTGATAGTTGATAGTTGATAGTTGATAGTTGATAGTTGATAGTTCCATTCTCAAATGTACTTAGAGAAAGGCATCAACTACTTACCTAGCCTGAGTTGTTCACATCTTTCTTTCCTTTTTCTTATTTGTCATTTGATTTTCTTCTTATTTTCTCTTTTGGGCTGTTCTAAATTCTGACTGAAAGTGGGATTTTTCTGCATGAAGATCCCTATAGATTCTCTTGGTAAGATTTATAAGGGAAGTCAGCAAAAAAAAAAAAAGAAAAAAAAAAGGATCTTATTCACTGCCCTTTCCTTCTTTCGAAAAGTTAGGCTTACTAGGGGACCATAATAAGTAAAATACTTATACATGAAGGCCCATCAACTTGGGAGATCTCTAAAAGACAAAAAGTTAGTCTGTCTTATTCTCTGCCTCTTAAGGCTTTGTATACTACTTGTGTGTTCCTATGGGTATTCTAGTTCTCCATAAAATCTAATATTATTGAAACCATTTCAAACATATTGAGGTAAGTCACTAAGAATTTTCATATAGAATAAACAACCAAGAAAAACAAAAATAGAGAGAACTAGGAATAATAAATACACCCACTTAAAACTGTTGTCCTTGAACTTACTTTCCTTTCTCATGTTGCAGGCATCCTTACAAAATCTGCGCTACTATCAAAAGATTAATGACATATTTTTTATCCTCCTCACCGTGCCATTGCTGACGAAGCCTAGGCCTCCTAACAATAAGTTTTTAAAATTTTTTGTTTTGATTTTTGGTTTAGGGTTTCGATTTTGGGTTTAATTGGATTTTTTTTTTTTTTTTTGAGGGTTTTGCTTCATGGGGTTTTTATATTTTGTTGTTTTCTTTCAGGAACAAAAGGGCCTCTCTCTCAATCTCACTCGAACCTCTCTTCATTACCATTTGATTCTGTTTTAGGTATCGATTCTTGACTTTTAGTTGCTTTTAGCTCAAGTTGTAACTTTTAGTTGCTTTTACCCTTTTTTTAAGGGTGATGTGTAATGGCAGTTAGAGGATTGAACCACATGTATCCAAGGTACTAGTTTTCATACCATAGATAAGTAATGTGTAATTGTCTCACATTACAAGTGGACAAAGTATAATTATCTCTAAAATGTTTATTACTTATGATCATCCCCGAGACTGATTCATCACTTTTGAACCTTTGATATATAATAAACTACACCTACCATTGTTGATGTTTAATCACCAAAGATTTCATTTTGATGTAATGGTCACCTATCATAGTAGTGAGTAATGGTCAGTTCGCTTTTGCAGGAGTGGCAGCTTGTTTGAAGTTTACCTTCTTCTTTTCGTGGTCAAACACTGGGATTGCTAAAGGGTGAGTAAAATTTGCTTCTTAATTCCCTTAAATTGTAAAATAATGTGTCTACATGACTGCCGTGGTGGGTTGTTGTTTTGGAGCAAGCGGGTGGCTTGCAAGAGAGAAAGGGTGGAGTATTTTCTATTAGGAGTGTTGTTTGTTTTGTGACTTACATTTTTAAAACTCAATGTGCAATGGTGAAATCGTAGTGTAGGTGCGCCTCATAACATTCTAGACACTTGGGATATATTATTTTATGTATAACATTCTAGACATTTGGGATGTAATTATTGATATGGTGTGACTAAATATATTTAGTTTCTTGGTTTAATGTATTATGGTATTTTCTATTGGAAAATATGAATTGTGGCTCATTACAGTTGCTATAAAATAGGTATTGGAAAATATGTATTTTAGGTACAGGTGCTAAAAAAATTTCTTTTTTTTTTTTTTAAAAAGGACCTATACCAGTACTTTTGAAAGCGCCGGCATAGGTCCTTTAAATTTTAGTCATTCAAGGCCTATCCCAGCACTTTCAAAAGCGTTGGTATAGGTCTTTTAAATTATATTCATTCATGACCTATACCAGCGCTTTTGAAAGCGCTGGCATAAGTAGTACCTATTCCAGCGCTCCCCAAAGCCCTGGTATAGGTCTTGAATGCATATAATTTAAAAGGCCTATACTAGCATTTTCAAAAGTGCTGGAATAGGGCGTATGCCTTTCTCAGGGCTTTTGAAAAACACTGGTATAGGTCCAACGACTCTATACCGACTGTTACTGCGCGGCGGTTTGAAGCACCGGGAAAAAAAATGCCGGGATAGGAATTTTGACCCTATCCCAGCGCTTTTTGGGGCTATCCCGGCGGTTTTGAAAACGCTGTGATAGCCCCATTTTTTTGTAGTGATGGTAATTTTCCTTTCTCATCTAAAATTTTGGCTCGTGTAAATTCATTTTGGTAGGTGTAGATTTAGCAGTTGATATTTAACTGAATTTGAATTCTTTCATCTAAATATTTAAAGTAATGTGTAGGTTATATAATTGAGAATGATGATTTTCACCAAAGGAAAAAAAATTAGTAAAAGGAACTTATTGTCAAAAGGCCAATATTTAAATGAACGATCGAGATATTGAATTGATATGTAATTTTCAAATGTTCAATTTTAAATATTATGCAAATGAAGAAAAAAAAATTATATATTTGTTGTGTGATTGAGCATAGCGATACTAATTACAAGAAAATAATTGTTGAAAAGAACCTGACAACTTTATTTGTATCAAGTTTTGCACTAAACAAAACAATTCTTATTATTAAAGTCCAAATTTGGTAAGAATGAAATGCAAATTTCATGTTTTACATCATTTAATAAGTGATTTTCACATCAGTTTTTACTTAAAACTCAATACATCTTACCACATATAATAATATCTCAATAAACTCATAGTTAAGTTGAATTTTTAAATAGGTATTAAAATTGATTGAGTGTGGTTATGCCTATTCTTTAATATGTAATATGATGATATGGCATGTTAGCATTGGGGGGTAAAACTTAGGTTTTACACCACATCCTTACAGAATTTAATCTCTTATTACTATGGTGTCAACATTGATCAAAACTAATATTTGTAGCACAAGAAAAAATAAAAGTAAATTTTATTATATAGCTATATTGACTACTATGCATTGTACGATTGAGTGGGAAGACCACTAAAGGGTGTTTGATAGAGTAGTTTGAGATGAGATTTTTGTAATTTTTTGAAATACGTGTGAGTGAAAAAGTGTGTAGAAATGTGTGTAATGTTATTTAAAATGTAAAAATGTGAGTTTGAAATTGTAGACCAAACAGGCCCTAAGTATCACTAATCTAGTCTTTAAGTGCACTTAATAATATCTCGCATTCTGACATTTACAACTTATCTTTTCAAGGGCAATATTGACTACTATGCATTATATGATTGAGTGGGAAGGCCACTAAGCATCACTAATCTAGTCTTCAAGTGCACTTAATAATTTCTTGCATTCTAAAATTTACAATTTTCCTTTTCAAGGGCAATCAAGTTTAGCTTCTTCTCACAGGAAAAAAAAAAAGTTTAGCTACAAATTAAAAAGAGGATTACACGAAATAATAATAATAATAATAATAATAATAATAATAATAATAATAATAATAATAATAATAATAATAATAATAATAATAATAATAATAATAATATATATAATAATAGATTATTTAAAATAATTAATTAAAAAAATTATGTCTATTTATAATATTTACAAATTTATTAATTATTAAAAAAAAAATTAGAACCGTGTGAAGCCCAGGTTAACAACTAGTATTGTCGATTTCGTAGCCATAATAAACCAATTGCGCATGACATTTGGCTTACCCTTTCACTGATGATACACTTCGATATATATCATAGAGTTCAATTATACACATTGTGGAGCCCTTCAATAACTAAGAAGATAAAAAATCATCTCATTTATATATAGTTTTGGTTTTATATTTTTTACGTTATAAAAATGTATTATTTCATAATTTTTTTATTGAATTATTATATAATTTATTGATTGAATAGTAACACACATTTTATTGATATCAAATTTGATGAGTATGATAAATATTGAAAGAAAATTTGATTTAAAAGTTTTCTATAAAGAAACTAAGAGTTTAATTTTAACAAAATTAATACCAGATATAACTTGAGTCAAAGCATATGCCAATTATGAGTATGATAAAATATTAAATCTATAAGAAATTATGAAATAGTATTACATTGAAATAAAGTTATATCATATAAAAGATGAACTCAACTTTTATAAATACACACTTATTAGCTATTATGTACTACTGAGAGGATTTAGAGCATACATTTATATATACATAATTACATAATATAAATAAATATATATATATATATATATATATGCATACACACATTTATATACATACATGTGTGTATTTATGTGTATAAAGCAAGTGCACGCATATGAGCGCGTGCACAAGCTTCAAAATAAAGAAGACAAATTTAAACCTTTTTAATATTGACATCTTTGCAATTACAATAATACTAATAATCCCATAACCTCCCCAAATGCAATTCCAAGATAAAGAAGTATTTTTACAATATTTAAAGTATAGTTTTTGCTATAATTTCTTAGACAACCATTTTAGGGAATCACTTAACATTAGACATAACTACTATTTCTCCTTCTACAATTAAACCATCATTCATAAGAAGTCCCTTGGATGCATCTTGGAGATCCTTAAGAGGCAGAAAGTGTGAGAAACCCCATTCATTTGAAAAGGCAGTGAACCAATGTTTTTCTGTGAGAAACAAAACAAAACAAAAACAAAAAAATTGAGACCAAACTTACACAGGAACAAAACAAGGTGAAAGAGAATGGGAGGCACGTGTGTATGCACACACACATATAAGCATACGTACCTGTTTTTTCCACGTGATATTCATTGTTAATTTGGTCCTTTATACGTATCTTGAATTCTGCGAAAAATTTGTGCTCAGGTAGAACACAATCACAACAAAGGAGGAAGAGAGATAACACTTTCATTTCTCCATTATAAATTCCTTTGGGGCAAACCAGTAACTTCCTGCATGGATTCAATAAAAAGAGTTAAAAACAATAGGTTCTAAGTTTCAGAAAGGAAACTTTCCTTTTTTTTTTACAACAATAAAAGTCCAACTTATAATAATACCTATCAAAAATAATAATAATAAAAACTAATACCATTTTACATCACCAACTTGATATATTTGAGAATAATATGTCACTTTATCTAGTGATGAAAAATTTTCAATCTTCCAAGTCATAATACAGTTAAGGGGCTCTTTTATCATAGAAAGAAGCTCCCGTTTGGCATTGCGTTCATGAACAAAAAGCTCAGCACCAAATACACAACAATCATTGACAAGATATCCTTGAGAAAGATCTTCGAAGGATTCAAGGGATAGAAATTTGTGAAAGCCCCATTCAGTCTTGATATCATGGAATCTTCTAATTACCCCATCAACATCTACACACAAAAAAAGATATGTTAGATTAGTTTTTGAGAGAATTGAAAATTTAATATGGTATTAGAATAAAAAGTCCTGAGTTAAAATTTTCCCTGTGATCTCCTCACATTCTATTTAAATTTCCACGTGTTGAGTCTCTACTCAATAGTAGCTCAGGTGTCCAACACGTGAATAAATTTATCATCTTCTAATAGTTTAAGTTTTTTGAGAAAATTGATAATTTAACAATTTATACCAAAATACAATCATAAAAGATGAATATGCATAGGGACAGAACTACTCAAGGGCTGAAGGCCATGCCCCCCCCCCCCCCCACCCCCAAACCTTTGAAAAAAAATACTAGTATATATATTAACAAAAAGAATTTTAATTCTGGCTTTTAAATTTATATACTTGGCCCCCCCTCTCCAAAAAATTTACAAACTGAACTAAGAAATCTAACAAATAGACAACAAGAAAAATCTATTAAAAAAAATGCACATATCCAGATAATATGAAAATCTTTGGACAAATCATAAATCTGGTCTAAGCAAAAACAATAACAACAAATCAATTACAAATCCTAGCAAAAAAAAATCACAAAAACTCAATAACCTTTCTCCAATATCTCCCTCTCACTTGAGAGCTCTATACCCCTCTCAAATGACTCCACCTTTATAGTCATAGAGACAACTCTTATGCTACATATTGATCATTTCATCCACACATTAATTAGATCTTAAAAATATTAAGATGTGTCAATTGACTTACAAAACTCTTGATTATAAAATCCTATTATTAAATTTTTTTTCAAAAGAAAAAATACAAATAATAATTAATAAATTAATACTAATAATGCAACTTTTTCAACCTCTAATATTGATATTCTAATTTTTTAAAATTTTTGAACAAAGAACTTCGGCCCCCCTAAATTCGAATCCTGGTTCCATCCCTGAATATATATATATATATATATATATATATATATATATATATATATATATATATATATATATATAAACACTATGAGAGAGCAAACCTTCGATGGTCAAGAACTTGTCTTGTATTTGATCGAACAGGAACAATTTGAAGCTGACATAAATTTCCCAGCCAAGAGTGTACTTTTCGGTGTCAGCAATTGCCAAGTAAATTGAGATGTGACCACTTCCATCCATTTTCTTGTTTCCCTTTGGATAAATAGACAACCTCCTGCAAAATAAAACTGACTACATTAGAAGTAAACATTTATATTTGAATAGAAAAACAAGAATTAGAATAATATTAGAGCCCACCATTTGTGTCCACTGGCTTCAAAAACACCAGAGTCATACTTTTCCACCCCAGTATCACATAGTAAAGAGTATGACTGTATTTTAAGTAAGTAATGCGCTGGACGAAAATGTCTTTTTGTTCTTTTGATTGCTGCAATACACTAAAAATATTTAAATACAGTCTAATAACAATTGGGCAATGAGATATGGGTCAAGTTTGGCAACAGTTTCAATCAAGCAATGCTAAAGCATAATCATCATAGGTCAAAGAAATATTTAACAAAATACATTAAGGGCAATGAAACTTGAAAAATGAATAAACAATATATCTCATCCTCCTTCTCCTATATATGTGTGTGTTTCTCAAATAAAAAAAGAACTCAGTGTTGTTAAGTCATTTTACATCGATAAGGTATGATATTTAGAAGGGGTTTATCACTTGCTCCACGACACTAACTGCCTTGGTGTTGGCGTGTGAGTGTATTCCCTTATCTCATCCCTCTTCCTCTATATGTGTGTGTGTGTTTCGTAAAAAAAAAAAAGAATTTAATTTATGACATGTAATTGTTTTCATCCTAAAATGGAACGTATGGCTTTTCAAATATCATATTTTTCAAGATTTAATTTAATTTTACAAATATACAAACTAAGTTAAATATATTGATCTTCTCAAAAAAGAAGTTAAATATATCGATGATTTTTTTTTTTTTTTTGGAAAGGAATAAATTGATGAATTAAGCTCATCCGAAGGCACACCTTGATATTTCATTATTGCACTTAATTCATATTCTCAGCGCTACCAAGACTCCTATCAAATTGTCCATAAAATTAATCACATAGATAAGAAAGCGATCTTACTATTGATCATGAATTGTAAACAAAAAAGAAAAAATTTAAGAAAAAAAATGATAAAAGTTTTATAATCACAAAATCAATAACTGAAGACATACTACATCCACAGGACACCAAGCGTAGTTCCGGGTGGTCACATGACCACCTTGACTTGAATATTTTTTGGGTAAATTACAAAGCTAGTCATTATTTTTTACACCATATTTTAATTAAGTCATTATCTTTTACACCATATTTTTTATTAATGAAAAATGCTAACGTGACTAACTGCTAAAATAAAAAAATGATTTTTTTGCCTTATAGACTTCCATTTGGATTGCCATATCAGCATCATACTTTAATTATTAATTATTATTCCTTCCTCAATTTTTAAAGAGAAAAAAAAAATTAAAAATAATTCTTAATCTGCATTTTTTTTCCTTTCAATTTCTTGGCATCGAAACACACTCTAAAATCAAATCCTACAAAAATCAACCCTTTCAAATTTCAATTGAGTTGATGTAAATGTAACCTTCACATGCTGAAGTGAAAGCATATTCAAAAATTCACATTCATAATCAAACCCACAACTCTTAAAAAAAAATAAATAAAATAAATAAATAAATAAAAGCCAAAGATCTTAGATTGATTTGAAATGAAAACACCAATTTAGGTGGTTGATTCCCAATCAAATCTATATAGCCAATTCAGTCTCCTCAAGCCAACTACAACCCATTTTAATGTACCAATGTACCAAAACAAACAAGTTACAACTCAATCATAGTCCAAGCTGAAATCGAGCATTCCATGTGTCGGTCTCCAACGAGTCTGCCATGGGAGATCTAAAAGCTTCTTGGAAGGTGGTAGGAACCAATCTGGGTTTGGGTTGAGAGGGAGAGAGAAAGAGTGAGATTTGGGCTTGGGTCGATTTGATCAGAGAGAGTAATTGTCGAAAGTGATTCTCAAAATAAAAAGTTTTAAGAAAAAATTATCGAAAGTGATTCTACAGCTTGCACAGAGGCTCTTCAGGGGCTGGGTTAGAGTTATCAATTGACGAGTTCAAGCCGGAGCTATATAGTTTGTAATCTAGCAAAGGCTTTCGGTGTATTTATTTTCAATTGGGTCTATATAAGAAGCTAATAAATCTCCTCATGTGTGGCTATTGGCTAAGTGATCTAGCAAAGGCTGACGTTTTCTTATAGGAGGTTTGCCATGGTTCTAACATGGGCTCCTCTTAAGTTCTCTGATTCATCAAAAGTTCTACATATTATCAAAGAAAAAGTAAAGTAGTTTTTCTTTTTGGATTTTTTTGAACGTAGATATGTTTGAAAGTGCCAGAAAGTATAAAGAATATGAAATTTTTTGGTTATTTGAATTTGTTCATTTAAATACTGACGTGACATATTAAAATGTTAAATAAAATTTTAATTATCATTTTATTTTGGATGTGAGGTTAGTCACAATTTTTTTTTTTTTTTTTTTTTAGTTATGCTGATATGGCAATCTAGATAGTAGTTGATATGGCATGAAATATAAATTTTTATTGTTATGTTTGATATATTGGCTTTTTTCATTCAAGAAATAACAACAAGAACTAAATTGACAAAACACTAAAAATGTTAAAGACCAAATTAACACAATTAAAAGGTTAGAGACTAAATTGAAATATGGTGCAAAGGATAGAGACAATTTTGTAATTTACCCTTATTTTTTTAATATACCTTTATAAATTGAGTTTTCAATTAATATGGGTTGTTGACTACCCTTAAAAAAAATAAAAAATAAAAAAATAAAAAGACCTCGACCATCCCGAAAAAAAGCTTAAACACCTTAAATAACAATTTGAGCCCATTAAAAATTAAATTCTACCTCTCCAAAAAATTGTGAGAAATTTTATGCTTATAATATTTTTGGAATACTTTCGTAACAAATCTTAAATAATAAGTTGTTACTATTGGACAAAAAAATAATTTCAGTGATTTGTTTAAATTAGAACTAGTAAAAACTTACTACCTAGACTTTGTTTTGTAAGTTTTGCAAAAATGTTGTAAACATAGTACTTCTCAAAAATTGCTCAAACAAACAAATTAGCCTAAAGGCCTAAATCAAACGTTTAACTGTGATTTTTAAATTGTGTTTTCAAATGGCATATTTTAAGATTGCTATTTTTTTATTTAAAAATGCATACTTTTCAAATAGTTAATCTACTAGTACTTGATTTAGTCTTTAGCCGAATTCGTTGGATTTATGTGATATATTTTTTTAAAATGATAATGCATTTTGTGTATATTGAAATAGATGTAGCTAATAACATTGATAGTGAAGCTATCAATCATATAATTTCAAAAAATGAAAACTTGTGAAGAAATTTTTAAAACTTTATGTATTTGGGCTTGGCTTTTTTTTTTTTTTTTTTTTGTGATGTTAATATATTCAAGTTTTATTTTTATTAAAATTTTAAGTTTTTGAATGACCACTCTGAAAAAAAAAAAAAAAAAAAATCTAAAGCCACCACTTATTACATCTCTAACGTTTTAAATTATTTATTCTATTATCCTCTTAGTCTATCCATGTTTGTAAAATATAGATGTTAAGTTTTTTGGACTTTAAAATTATACATATAATACGTTATCAAACAGTAAATGGCATTGATTAATCAAAATGAAATTTGACATGTTTGATAATAATAAAGAAAACTTGTAATTTTTTTTTTTTTTTTGAGAAACAAGAAAACTTGTAATCTAACAATGATAATTTAAAATATTAATATATAAAACATTGAGGATGAGTCATACCAAATATAAATATTTATATTTATATGCGGTGCAATACATATATACAAAATATTTATTAAATCAAATTGAACTGTTTTCATTAATAAGCCCATATTAACTCCACATCTAAAGAAAATTAGGGGATGGAAATCTTGATTAATAATTGTACAAGCATAGACATACTCTACAAAGAAAATGAATCGGATTTAGATCCCATTTGTTTTAGCAAAAACAAACAAACAAACAAACAAACAAAAAAGGAAAAGGAAAATTTTTCCTCATATTTGGACATTTTAGGTGGTTGAGAAATTTTTTTTTTTTTTGAGACAGTTGAGAAACTTAATTAAAAATAATAATTTTTTGGTGATCAAGAAATACACTATCTTTAAGGTTGATAATGCTGAAAATGTTTTACATGCCAAAAGGAGCTTAGAACGTTTTCAGCCTTAGGAAAATAGAACTTCCTTAATTTCTCATGAATCTAAAACCCCTCTTATATCTTAAGAGAACATCTTGAAATCTTCAAAATTACCAAAACACTATGAAAGCATCCAAATTGTAAAATACTTCAAAAAATTTTAAATAATCAATATACCCCTAAAAACTTGAAAACGACTGAAATATCTTATAAAACCTTTAAAATAATTTTAAAAAATACCCAATAATAACCTCTAAAATGATAGAAATGGCCTCAAAATTTCTAAGATGACTAAAATATACTCAAAACCTTGCATAAAACATTTATAATGATTGAAATGCACACAAAACCTCTATAATGACAAAAATACCTTAGAAAAACTTCTAATGTAACAAAATACTCTCAAAAGTTCCCAATATTTTGATTGTGCTTGTGTTTAGGTTGATTTTTGTTCTACATTAAACATTTTAAATTGGTGTATTAAAATTTTTAAAAATTAATGTATAAAAATCTAGGAAAAATTTGATGTCGAAACAAACGAAGAGCTGTAGTTGAGATATCATTCCCCCCCTTTTTTTTTTCTCAAGAGCAAGATTTGATATAATATCCATTTGTTTGATGTGTTTGCACGGGGTTTAGGGAGTATGAAAATCTTGATATTCTTTTATTATGAATATTTAAATAAAATAAATAAATAAATAAATAACACAAATAATAGAGTAAACTAATAATCTTGGAAAGGGAAAGAGAACATACTGAGGTCATCGCTAAGCGTGGTTTCCACCATTACTTCAGATTTTGGTGTTTACTGTCTAGAAATCACTTTCTTAAAAACTACAACCTAATTTGCATTATTTATAGGGTAATCAATAGCAATGGCCTCCACAACAATGCCATGGCACTTTACACACGAAACCGTACGTGCGAATGTGATTGGTTCGAAGGAAAGAATAGACAAGGAATCAAGATGCAAGGAAAAAGAATGATCGATGCCTATTTTGATTGGGTAGAAGAGGAGAATTGGAGAACTAGGTTTCCTTTTGGGATCAACGTACAAAGAATCAATCATAAAGACTTTAGTAAAAAGCAAAAAACAAGAAGAAAAAGTAAAGAAAAAAAATAACAAACAAACAAACAAATGAAGCCTTATTAAAGCTAAGGCAACCACACCCGTGTCGTTTTTGTGTAAAATGACAAATTTAATTTCATTTATACTTAATGATACTCAAAATTGTCAATAAGCCACACGGTCCTCACATGCTCCCGACGAAATGCCTGCACAACACAAAAGCTGAAAAGTTCACAACTCCAAAGTGTTAGAGCTGAGGTGAATTATGCGTACCTTGCCTTGTGAGGGTCTTGGGGTATTTATAGTAGTGTATGGCCGAAATTCATGTCTTGGTTAAGAAGTTCTCTCCTTCTAAGAGAGTAACTCCTGGATTTTGCGTATTTCTTTGAGTCTTTTTCCTTTGGATTAGGTGTGTAGCGCAAGAATCCTCCTTACATACATATACGTGGAGGTCAAGTAAGGTTGTGGACGGGAGTTAAACTGACTTCTTCAGCTTATTCTCGTCAGCTTGACGCCGCTTATTTCTAAGGTCATCGGCTTGTAGGTTGAGATCGTCTGCTACATAGTCGTCAACTTTAGGTTCGTCAGCTTTAGGGATGCAACCTCCCATTGTTGTTGGCAGTCCAATTGATACCACGGGATTCGTCATCTTAGTATTATCTACAAAATTACCCTTATCAATACTATTCAAAAAATTACTCATCTTCCATATATGAGTGGATCACAATGTGAAAATGGCATATTGAATGATTATTTTTATTAAAATAAATAAATAAATGTTTCAAGCATATATTGTTATAAGAGCATTCTCATTGGGTTATGCAAAATAAATATAAAATCATTTTAGATGATGCATAATCATTCATTATGCACAGCTCTTCTAATTTTTACATATTGCTACAATATAGATGATTTTATACAGCAACATATATATAATTTCTTCTATGTTTTTTACTCTCTCTCTCTTTCTCTCTCTCTCTTTGCCGTCAGATTACAACCATCACTATTTTAGAATCATTGTCGTCATCAATCCTACTGTTGGTAAGGTCGTTCATCATCATCCATTCTCGCACTCTCCCTCCTTCTTCCTCCGTCCTCTTCCTTATTTCATAAGCTCCACCTCTTAGATTTGGATTGTTGTGATTAGGGGTGTTCACCAAACCGCACCAAAACCACCAGCAAAATGGCATAACTACATCACACCGTAAGTAATAGTGCACCGCACCGCACCACACCGCATGGTGCAGTGCAGTTTGCAGTTCTACAATAAGAAAACCGCATTGTACCACACCTTCTCTATATATTAATATATTTAATTATTTTTAATATTAACTATATGATTAATAGTTTAATAATCCTAGTTTTCAAAAAAAACAAAAAATAGTTTGATAACCCTAGGAAGTATTGATTAGGAAAGCCAATCCAAAATAAATAAAAGCTAGCTTAATATTTTAAAACTTGGACCAAAACAAAGGGAAAAATTAGTTTCGGGCTAGGTAGAAAAAGCCCAAAATTTAAAAAATATACCAACTCAAATCATTCAAACCACATCTTATACACTGCACCGAATATGTAACTGCAAAAATGAGGTGTGGTGTAGTTATGGTTTTGGCTAAACTTTAAACTGCACCGCATCACACCACGCCGCACATGTGACAGTAAAAATAAGGTGCGGTGCAGTTATGATTTTAGCTAAACTGCACAGCAAATTGCGGTGCTAAAAATAGCCAAAAACCGCACAGCGAACACGCCTAGTTATGATGGTTGTCATGGTTAGGGTGGGTCATTGATACTGGTGTTGTTAGGTTTCCCTTTAGGTTTTGGTTCCAACAATTTTGGTGGTTGTTGTGGCTAGAGGGGATAGTTAGTGTCAGTGTGGGTTTTTGCAAGGTCAAAGGTGGATTTGATTTTGGATTTTTGGGCAATGGTGGGTTTGGCCATGAGATGATGATGTTTTTTGGGTTCAATTACAGTTTTTTGTGTGAGTAAAAAATATATTATTTTAATTGGATGAACTGTAAAATAAAGAATGCAAATGTCTGATGTTTTGTTATAGTGGTTATATAAAATAGATAAAATGGTTGTTTGGTAATGCAAAAATGTATATACTTTTTTTAGGGACAATTACATTTTATGTCTCTAAACTATACCCCCTTTTACATTTATCATCATAAACTTTCATAATCCACAATTACTGTCCTAAACTATAATTTGTATTTCACTTTGCACCCTACATCAATTGGGTTATTAACTTGGACGGAAAAAGTATGACACATGCAACTCACATGACCTTTGCATTGGCACCACATAAAAAGACCGAATTAGGCCACTTCAATCTTTTAAATTGTATGAACCCAATGTAGTCTTATTCAGTTAAATTACTTATAGAGAAAAGTTAACGGATGCTCTAAGAGAATTTATTTAGAAAGTATTTTTAGAAACTTTTTATAAGAAAAGAAAAAAAGTTACAAGAAATATATCAAGTTTTAATATTTCTCAAAAAAATTATATTCAAAACTTTTATACCAAATAGAATCCTGAATATGCATCTACAATTTAATAGAGTATAAAAAGAAGGTGTAATTAAATCATTTTTAAGAACAATTTCCTAAAATAGACTTATTTTACAAGTATTCAAACCAAGCTATACATAATTAACAATAAGGAAAATTTATTTTCTTTAGATTTTAAAGATATGACAATTAATGACTTTTTAGGAATTTTTTTTAAAAAGTTATTACCGAATCTAAGTGAAGGAAAATAAATAACACGGTATTTTTGAATAAGGAATAACTATTCCTCATTTTGAAGAATAGCTATTCATAAGGAATAACTATTCATTGTAATAAAAACATAACCAAACAACCAATAGTTATGCAATAGGAATATCTATTACATTACAACCTCATTACAACTCTTACCCCCAAAGTGCCCAATTGGACTTTATTTAGAAAGTATTTTTAGAAACTTTTTATAAGAAAAGAAAAAAAGTTACTTTTTTTTAACAACTTTTAATATTTCTCAAAAAAATTATATCAAAACTTTTATAAAATAATCCATTAACAAATGTACTAAAGACATCCGTTAATAAAACCCTTACATAGTTCTAGAACATATCTTAATAGATTAATTGCTAACAACCACACCAATCTATACAATGTATACACTGAGTTTCCCAAAAAAAGCACGAGAAAAAAAAGTGCTTTGCTCAAGGACTTTTGGTTAGGGGGAAAAATGGATAAAAGAAGATATAATTAGAAGTGTGAGATGACCATTTGTAAGCCAAAAAAATATGGATGCTCTGGTAATTAGGAAGACGGAACACCTGAATGTGGCTCCAACAGCCAAACCCCTTAGGTAAATTCTCAACTAGAGCAATTACAAGGAGTGGCTAAAATATGAAAGTTGAAAATATTGGAGAGATTGAAGTTGTTGATATGGAGAATAGAATGGCAAATCATCCCGACGAAGTCGACTGTGAGAAAAAGGTTTCATATTATAGAAGATAAATATTACTTCTTTGTGGAGCAAAAGAAAATTCTCTAGAACATCCGTTCATTGGTTGCTCAATATCTCAAATTATTTGGAAATATTCAGCCAAACCCATCCGTTTCTATGAAATGAACATCCATTCAGATTCAAATTGGATCAAAATTGTCATTCAACTAGGGGAACAACATGGTAAGACAACAACAAAGGCAAGTACTAGATCTTTTAGTAATCAAATTTAGGAGTCTATTTAGTTGGAGAAATGGAAAAGTGAGATGATAGAAATTGAGAAAGGGATAGAAAAGTATGAGGATAAAATGGATTTTAATTTTCCTCATTTATATTTAGTTGGGGTGGAAAAAAAAAGAGATACATCATCATAAAAAAAAAGTAAGTATAAATTTATGTATATACATGATAAAATGTATCCTATTAATAAGAAAAGAAAAAAATACATAGATCACCTCACTACATCCCAAAAAGACAATCCCCCTAAAAAAAAAAATCATGTCCCAGCTAAAAAAAACGTAAAAAAAAAAAAAAATACATCTATTTAAACCAAAAAAAAAAAAAAGAGCAAAACAAAATAAAACACCTACAAGTACATGTAGCACCCCCCCCCCCCCCCCCCAAAAAAAAAAACCAGCAATCCCAATAGGTAAGAAGTGGGGGTAGTTCAATCATTAATTGCAACTATTCCTTTTCTCTTTATTTTCTCTCCAGGTAGGGGAGATAGAATTTTGGTAGGTTAGAAGAGAAAATATTTGGGTCTCACCAATTTTTCATCTTCCCATTCTCTCCAACCAAATACCTATAAAATTAGTTTTCACTCCTATGTTCTGAAAATTTATAGTTCTACTCAAAGGAATATAAAGGTGAAATCAATCTAAAAAGTAGTAAATGGGAACCCCATGTCCCACCATATGTAAAATTCAATTATGATGCATCAGTGAGAGAAGAGAAATCTTGCATTTGCAGGAGTCACTAGAAACCTCAAGAGTTGAAGCAAGTGCAACACTCCTAGTAGTATCAAAATTTGCAGATTTGGGATACAAGTACATGATTTTCGAAGGTGAGATGCATTTAAAATATGATTTTTGCTTTACACAGCTCTTCTTTGCAGCCTCACTGGTCAATTGATTGCTGTTTTGTAACTCATACTTCTAAGATTAACTAACTTTGTTGCCCACAATGTCACAAATTGGGGTTGTTTTGTGTAATTTTTCCTTTACCCAACACTTCTTTAATAATATTAATTTGTTGACTTTATGAGTAAAAAGTTAGTGGTAACTTCTCTACTTTTTCCTTGTTTTTACCTTGCCCTTCTTCCTTTTTTTTTGTGCTCATTTTTTCAGGTGAAAAAAATTATTTTTTAAAAAAATTGTATACCAAATGGCTCAATGGTCCTAAACTGTGTGAGTTGTTTTTCTTTCCACGAAACCTCACAAAGTAAAAAATGTATGGATCCAAGATATTAGCCGCGTTAGAGGCTTAGAGCATGGACAGAAGAACGACGTCGTCGTCAGTTGATTTGATAAGCCAGCTGCCAGCATGACCGACCCACACGTCACCAGACGCGTTGGTTGAGCGACGTGTTCCTTTTTGACGCAAACATCAGCCGTCAGATCATCATCAGAAACGTACGTATTAGATCAGGCAGTAACCTCGAAGGAGACCCTGCAAATTACGGTAAACTTCTCATCAGCCAATTGCATTCACTCTATCTTGCAAATAAATCTTCTATTTATTTTATTACAGAGAATAGAGAATAAATGACATGTTATTACTGACACAATTACTAATAGATAAAAAAAATAATTTTAGATATGAGTTAAAATTAGAGTCAATAATAATTTATCGCCAATGATTTGTTAGAAAAGTATTTTAAAAATATCATCAATATATTTTATTACTTAAAGCATAAGAATTCAGGTCTATTTTAGGATAAAGAATAAGTGGCAATTTGTTACCGATAATTATTAGTGGGTAAAAAAATCATTTTTGTGGTGAGTTAAAATTAGAATAGGTAACTACTTACAAGTTACAAATTATAATTGGTTAGGAAAGTATTCTGTAAGAATTTTTTTTCTCTCTCTTTTAAATTACCACAACTACTAGTATTTGGACAAACACTGTAACAACATTTTGCGTAATAAATCCTTAAGCTAAAGTTTATTATTTTTGGGTTTATTAACAACTTTTTTTGGTAAAAAAAAAAAAAAGATAGAGGAGGCAATTAGTGTAATTTTTCTAGCGAGGTGTTATTATAATAACACCCTAATTATTAGCTAATACTTCACACCACAGTCGCTGATTAGTTAAATAAACAACTTATCGGTAGGGTATAAAGAATCACAACACGCTCCTAATGAAAAACTTAGGGCCCGTTTGTTACATGTGTTTAAACAATAGTTTTTAATTTTTTTTAAAATACATATAGATAAAAAAAGTATGTAAAAATATTTATAATATTATTTAAAAATTACAAACATATATTTAAATTGTATACTAAACGGCCCTTAAACCCCATTCTATGAACCGTATCCACAGTCCTTACTTACCACGGGGGGAACCAAATGTCAGACAAAATTTGGCCCATGTGCTCAATGCTCACTAGCCTCTCAAGAAGCTCACACCCGTGTGGCCCCCACTCGAACACACAACGACATTTCCACACTAAAGTACCTTACCCTTTACAAGGGGAAAAGCTATTTCCACAATTCCACACCAATAAAAAAGAGGCAGGCAAGAGCCTCACTTCTCTGGCAATAGCAATTCCCATTCCTTATAGAGCAAGAAGATCCCAACAATAAAAATTGAGTCTTTATTTTTTTTTCTTTCTCTACGACATCAAAATCTCAGAGAGACACAAAGGTTTCATAGAAATACAAAACTCTCTCTCTCTCTCTCTCTCTCTCTAAAGCATTTAAGGTACTTTCTCTCTCTAAACTTTTGATCTGTAAAGCTTAGATCTTTCGCATCTATATTCTTAGGTTCTTATGAAATTAGGGTTTTTATTTGTTTGTTTGTTTGTTTTTTTTTTTTTTTGGTGGCATTGAAAAAATTGGGTGTACCCTTTTGGTCAATATGAAGCTGATTGTAATTCAATTAACAAATTGGTTAAAAATTATGTAAATTTATAAAGAAAAGTTTGTTTTCACGTTGCATATTGAATTTTGTAGAAGCATTAGTTAAAGCTGCGGTTTTGATGTTCATTCTATATAGAAAAGAAGCTTCTAATATAAACATCAAATAGGGTTTTTTTTTTTTTTTTTTTTTTTAATGTTGTGGGAACTGGGTTTTTTTTACTTTTTACTGTTTCTCTCTATGGGGCTTGTTGTTTATGTCTGATGAAGATGTTATTTTGATAGATTTTTTTTCCCTTGTAGATTGTTACAATTGCTTAAGAATTTGTACTTGTAGGTTTTTTGTGGCTGTCAATATTAACAAAATTTGGAATTTGTTTATGAATAGGTACATAATCGTTGAGTTGTGAAATGTTTAGCAGACCGTGTTGTTGTTACACTTGAGTTTGTATGTAATAGCATGTTTAGATGAGTTTAAGACTTCTTTTTAAGGATTTTACTTGTCTCGAAAATTATTTTTCCTATGATTTACAAGAAAAGATATGATATACAAGGTAATGGAAGAGGCATTGCGAAATTTCTTCAAGTTTTGAAATACGATACACTTTGAGATCAGTAAATGCTAAGCGATCATTATTGAACTACTATGTTTAATTATGGTTGTGAAACGTCTCAAATTCAGAATTTTGAATATATTATGGGTTTTGTGTGTGGAAAGCCTATGCCTCGTAAAAAAAAAATAGTAATAGATGTAAAGGGTTTGATGGGTTTGGGCTAAGAGGGAAAATCTTATAAAAATATGGAACGTATTTCTTCAAAGAGTAGTTCAGTAGTTTTTGGGATTGAAAGGTACTCTCGTGTGAGATAATGTGAGTTAACAAATGTTCTATTGTTTGAGTAAGAGAACACTAGGTATATTGGTGTTATGGTCTTGTGATAGTGTAAGTTTGTAAGTATTGGTAATTGTTTTGGGATTCGTATTATTTTGTGTTTATAAGAGGATCTGAGTGTGTTTGTGTTTTTTTTTTTTTTTGGATAAGTTAATGAGTCTTATTTTAAGGTGTGGGCTTGGTTTGTGAGAACTAGTCATGTGACCATGGATGTAGGCATGGAGTAGGCCTAATCATGTTAAATATTATTGTTTTACTGCTGCTTCTTTAGGACACTGCCTTTGTGCTTTGGTTCCTTGTGTACTTTTGGACTTATTCAATGAGTTTTATTTACTTGTCAAAAAATATATATTATCTTAATTTCATGTTTTTATTTTTTATTTTTGTGTTAATACTCATCCATTAGGCTCAAATTTTAGCAAACAAGTACTAAAGCTTCTAATATCTCAATAAATTGGTATCAAAGCTTAAGGTTGATCCTTGTGGTTATTGAAAATATTTTTGTATGATTTTGCAATTTATTCCTTATAAGCATGTGTGTTTGGCTTTAGGAAGCTTGTTTAGGTTAGGTTAAGGTGATTTTTTAAAAGATTGCTTGATGAAATTTGAGTCAAAGTGGAGATTTGTTGGAAATCATCTTAATTTCCTACTTTTGTTTGGTTTTATTTTAATTGGTAATAAAGGAAAATCTATTCCTAGCTAAAAAAGTAATTTGATATTCCTTGTCCACAAAGAAATAGTTATTGAAGTTTTATATATCAACAATATTGTAAAGATATGGTGGCTTTGGACCAAAAGATCATTTCATATTGGAAAAGGAGAAGACTCTTAGTTTGTTAGTTTTTTGGGTTGAAAGATTGTTGGGTGTGTGAGTTGATAATTTGTCTATTGTTTGAATGAGAGAGCAAGATTGGATGTACTGTGGTTTTGGGCTGATAAGAGTGTCAAATTTGTGAGTTAGTATTGATGATGCAATGAGAAGAACTTAGATATGGCGTAGAAAAAGGGTTTAAGAAGGAATTTTTAACAGTAAAGCAAGATTAAAAAATAGGATTGAACTTGGAGCACTAACACATCAATATTGTGATTCAAAACTCAAATTTAAAATTGCACGGAGTAGATAGGAAAAGACTGCTACATTGACTCAAAAGAGGTTATTTTTAATAGCTTTTAGGAACCCTAGAATCCTGATCCATCTTAAACATAACAATTAAATTGTAATCATCCAACTTCAATGACTTTTTAAATTACTTAAAGACAATAATGAATAAAACATAGCATAAAGAAATAAAATACAATGGATTAATGGGCCTTATTTTTTACCTTAGGATTAAAACTCACCTACATGAGTTTTCCCTGGGTTGGATAAACTCACCTTCCAGTTTGGCTTTAATTTTCAATGATCTATTGGTGTTAAAAATTATATTTTCTTTCTTTTCTTTCTCTGTAGTGTTAAGTACAGCAAGAAATAGCTCATTAGCCTTAATATGCCAATAAGAACTTGTGCATAACGAGCTTGAGAACCTTTCTTCAGTTTGTAACATGAGCAAGCTATGTAAAACAAATTACCATTATCTGGAACTATACAACTTCATTCTAAAAATTGGATCAACCTCATCATTGCACTTCTTGAATCTTGTTAAGTCCCGTTCCATAATTTTTGTTCCAAACACAGTCAAATATTGTGTCTTTATCTTTGGAAAAAAAAGAAAGAAGAAATCTCATTGATTAAACATTATGCTGAGAGAAGTCTTATTAAAAATCACATCTTTCCAAGTGAAAGTATATGTCTGAAGTCTTAACTAAAATTTATTTCTAGAGTATTTTAAAAAGACATGTAGTGAAGTTGGATAGTTGGGATTTGATTGTTATATGTATGCCCTTTTGGAAAATAAATTTTTGCCTCTTGCTTTTTGTCTCACCTTTTACCAAATAAGCAAGAAAGCTAGATTTTTTTTTAATATAAACTTTTATCTTTGTCTCACCTTTAGCAAATGAGCTACCAAAAACAATGAGATGCCAAACTCACTCAATATTTGAATATTTCTTGAGCTCATTGATCCTGGAGATTAATGTTTTAGTGTTCTAACTTCAATCCACTTTTCTTCTCTTATTTGTATTCATGTTTTATTGTTCAAAATTTCTTTTTGAACCCCTCTTCTACACCTTAACTAAGTTCTCATTGCATCAATTGGTATCAAAACAAGAATATTAGATCTAAGCCACAAAATTCAGATTCAAGTCAAATGCTGCAACTTTCGGCTATGGTTGTTTGTGGAAGAGGTCATGGAGGTGGAGGAAATTATAGCTAGTAGACAAAGATGACTGAGATAAAGCATATAGTTAATGATCTTTAGCGAGTTGTACAAGCTTTTTAGTGATGGGAACTAGCTGAAATTCATATGGAGGTTTTGGAAGGAAACCGTGACCACTTGGACATATAGGAAGGTGGTTTCAAGGATGAGAATGATTATATAAAAGATGAAACGTCCTTTCATGATGTTGGATCCATAGAATATACAGCACAGGTGTGGCATGAGGTGGTCGCCTTCCTCCATAACACAAACACATAATGATTTTTAATTTTTTTTTTTCCCTTGAATTCTCCTACTCATTTGGGAGAGCTGATTTTCATTGATTTATTGGGCTTAAAAGATAAGTTGGGCAGAAGTACAGTTTTAATTAGTAAAGTATAGTTTTAAAAAGTTGTATATAAGTTAAATAAGCTAAGTTAGAAAGACAAGTTGATTATCAAAAAAAAAAAAAGAAAAAAAGAAAAAGAAAGTTGGAAACTAGTTCTTACAAATGAGCCCATTTAGTTTTAATTGTATGCTTGATTGTGCATGTTTTTCCCATTATGCATGTTTGCATTTGCTTAGTTATGCAATGTTACTATCAACTAGTGTCCTTGTGTTTCATTTATTTTACACTTGTTGATTATGCAAAAATATTTTGGAATTTTGTATTGTCCTTTATAGTTTTGTGATGTTCAATTTTTGGATTTACCCTCTTTTTTTTTGAGTAATCAGAGGTTTTAAAGTGCTTCAATCATGTTTGGGCGTGGTCCGAAGAAAAGTGACAGCACTAAGTACTATGAGATTCTTGGTGTTTCAAAAAGTGCGAGTCAAGATGAACTGAAGAAGGCATATAAAAAAGCTGCAATCAAGAATCATCCCGACAAAGGTGGAGATCCTGAGAAGGTGGTCCTCACAAACTATACTTAGATGCATACACACTCTATCTCTCATACACACTAGAAAGTCTGCGTTTTCATATGCAAATCATATAAATGATATTGTTTGACATGAGGATATAAGCATTAAACCTGTTGAAGCCATGAATTACTTTGTTCAAAGGTTTCTTTTACTTCTTTTTAACACTACTCTACTGGCATCCTGAATCAGTTCAAGGAACTAGCCCATGCCTATGACGTTCTCTGCGATCCAGAGAAGAGAGAAATCTATGACCAATATGGGGAAGATGCTCTCAAGGAGGGAATGGGAGGAGGTGGCCCTGCTCATAATCCATTTGATATATTTGAGTCATTTTTTGGTGGGGGAGCCTTTGGTGGTAAGACAATATTTTTTTTTGCATATCTGGCCTTTCACTTAAAATATAATGCTTAGTTATAAAGTTATAATCAACATTTTAACTGGTATTCTGATCCAGGAGGCAGCAGCTCACGAGGCAGAAGGAAGAAACACGGTGAGGATGTGGTGCATACACTGAAGGTTTCTTTGGAGGACCTATACAATGGCACAAGCAAGAAACTCTCTCTTTCTAGGAATGCTTTGTGCCAAAAATGTAAAGGGTATTTCACCTATCTCAACTTATTATATTTTCCCTTGAATTGTTATAAAGGAGTGTTCAATTAATGTTTGTATGGTTCTTTGCTCCTCTTTTTGTAAAATTATTGCTGGAGCATTCCTTCCCTCTCTCATTGTCTTGTTTCCTAAAAGTTTTTTTTTTAAAAAAAGAAAAACTTGCCATTGCTAATATAAAAAAATATGTGGGTATTGTTGTTTCTTCAATGTGTTGGATCTTCGCCCTCCTTCTCCATCTCTATTTCACTTAAATGTATATAGATATCTGAATACCTATAACTGGCAGAAGCTGGGACTCATTCCCTAATGTCCCCAATTAACATGAAAGCATGTTTAAGGTAGATATGTTGATGAAAGAAATGGCTCTCAATGGAGAAAACTATATGACTGTGAAGTCCTAACTCCATCCCTATATTTTCAGGAAAGGTTCAAAGAGTGGAGTATCTGGGAGATGTTATGGTTGCCAAGGTACAGGAATGAAAATCACAACCCGACAGATTGGATTGGGGATGATTCAACAGATGCAACATGTCTGTCCTGAATGCAGAGGCACAGGTACTTAACTGAGACACTTATGCTCCATAGTTCTGATGTTGGATTATACAGTTTTTAATTCTGGAAAGCACCTCTCTTTAATACAGGCGAGGTTATCAGTGAGAGAGATAAATGCCCACAATGCAAAGGGAATAAGGTTACACAGGAAAAGAAGGTGCTGGAGGTGCATGTTGAGAAAGGGATGCAACATGGCCAGAAGATTACATTTGAGGGACAAGCCGATGAAGCTGTAAGTGAAATTACATTTGGGATTGATTTAAGGGTTTTGGCCATTTTTTATTCTCCAGTCCTGGCTATAGATTACAAAGGGGCAGCTTTTATGGCATTGGCTGGTGTATTTCTTGTGAAACAACAGTAGTCCATTTTTAAGAGTTGACTTAACTTTGCTCTTATTTCTTGTTGTGTATAGCCTGATACTATCACGGGAGACATTGTTTTTGTATTGCAACTGAAGGAGCACCCCAAGTTCAAGCGGAAGTTTGATGATCTTTATGTAGAGCACACCCTCAATTTAACAGAGGCTCTTTGCGGGTTTCAATTTGCCCTTACCCATCTTGATGGCAGACAGCTTCTGATCAAATCAAACCCCGGGGAGATTGTTAAGCCTGGTATTACTCAGTGACTTCCATGATTCAATTTCTTGCCACTGTAACTTTCTTAGTTACTTTATATACATTTTTTTTTTAAACAGTTCCTTTATTCATCGATAATGCTTAAATATAGGTCAATCCAAAGCAATCAACGATGAGGGAATGCCACATCACCAGAGGCCCTTTATGAGGGGCCGGCTTTACATTCACTTTAATGTGGAATTCCCGGACTCTGGAATTATTTCCCCTGAACAATGCCAGACTTTAGAAACATTACTACCCCCAAGGGCAAGCAAGCACTTGACAGACATGGAGCTGGACGATTGTGAGGAGACAACTTTGCATGACGTTAACATCGAGGATGAGATGAGACGTAAGAAGCAGCCACAGCAATTCCAAGAGCTATATGATGATGAAGACGATGAGCCATCAATGCCGAGAGTGCAGTGTGCACAGCAGTAATGCAATTCCATCCCGTTTGGTCACTACTAGCCAAACACATACTAGGCCATTTTTTGTGTGTTTGCGTTATGAAATTATAAATACGTTCCTGATTCTCCTATAGTAGGCTTCCAGACTCATTTGTTGTGTTATTTATTTTAGCCAGTGTGGCAATATTTTTGTAGTTAAATATGTCATCTCAATCCAAGTTCAAATGGTTTATTTAATATATATATATATATATATATATATATATATATTTTGAGAATCAATTTATTTAATATATATGGATGCGCATTCAGTGCCTAAAATTGTTCGGCCCAATGAAGGAATGCTTTTTCATTGCAATTACTACTAAAAATAATTTGTTTTGGGGGGTGGGTATTCGTTCCTAATTTATAAACTATGGAATAAAATGTCCTAGATTTGAAACTATTTAGCAACATGTCATAGTTTTTAAACCTTAATTTTAACAAAATCGAGTTACGGGTTCTATATATATTTTGTCACTTAAATATTTTTGAAAATTTAAGTGAAACCTTGCTAACGTCGAATTTTACTTAAAAATATACATAAAACTTAATTTTAAGGATATTGAGTTTTACACTAAATTTGATTAAATAGAAGTATTTTGCTAAATAATTTTAAATAAAAGTTATTTTTCTATATAGTTTATAAATTATAAATTAGGGACAAATATCCATTGTCCCCCTATTTTGAAACTATTTATCAAAATCTCTATGTTTTTGAAATGCGATTTTAACAAAATCGAGTTACAAGTAGAACTCAACATTAGCAATGTCGAGTTCTAGGTATATTTTGTCACTTCAATTTTTTCTGAAAATTTAAGTGGAACTTGATATTAGCTGTGTTGAGTTCCACTTAAAATATACATACAACTCAATTTTGAGGATATCAAGTTTTGCACAGAACTCAATTTTGTTATAATCAACTTTAAAAAAACAAAGGCACCTTGTTAAATAATTTCAAAATAAAGGCATTTTACTGTATAGTTTATAAATTATGTACAAAGACCCATTTTCCTCATCAAAAATGATTCAACCCAATACCTTCGGATGAATTGTGGTATCTGAGGTCAGATGTGATTCTCCCAATGAATGTGGCAAAGTTTTTGTAATTTTAAAGCAACGGTGTTTTTGCCTTGCAGTGGTAATTCATAAAAATAATCTTTAATTTCCTTTTTCCAGTACAAAAATATATTACGCTACTTTTTAAATTAAGTTTTATTAAAGTTTGTTAGCAAAAACAAAATAAATAAATACATTAAAGATAAGGCAAATTACAACTTATCCACATGTTTGACCAAGATTTAAATTGTCTACTTATGGTTTCAAATTTAACGCTTTGTCCACTTAAGGTTAGCACAATTAGACTTTCGTAACCCATTTCTATAAAAAACAAAGTTAAATATGTAATTTTCCTCCACTTTTATGTCTATCTCCTCAAAAAACACAAAAAATTATGAAAATATTAGGGAAAAAAAAAACCTAACCGAACACTTGCATTATGGGATTTCAAACTATAAGTAGGCAACTTAAATTTTAGTCGAATCTCAGGTGAGTTGACACTTCAAATCACACATAGGAAACTTAAATTTTAATCAAACTATAAGTGGATAAATTATAATTTACCCTTACAGATATATCTAGGTAATCATTAAAGTGATGTTATATAATTCCACCATTAGTCACATTTAACTGTGAACTCACCTTTTTTTTTTTCTTGAAAAGTAATTTACTAATTAATAAGTAAAAAAAAATTAAAAGTAAGATTAATAAACTTTTATTAAGAAAGAAAATTCACCTGCACCAGACCAGATCGATTCTCAACACAAAAATTCCTTTTCCATCATAGAATCAATGATCCTTACCTCGAGCCAACACCCTCCACCTCCTCAAGGCCTTCACTTCTATTTTTTTTTGGATGAAAATAACTCCTACCATACTTAACCTTGAAATATATTTCTGTAGTAATTAAGGATGCGAAAGCAGGCCTTGAAAAGCAGTACCAATAGTCTTCTTTATGGTCCAATGGGATCTGCCTAGCCCAAAAACAAAAGGAGATCTTTAAATGATAGAATGAAATGATGGTATCCCTTACACTAGCCCAAAAAACAAATGGATTTTGAAAGCACTACCCATGGGCTAATTGTTGTGCTATCAAATGGAAAATGAGTTGGTGACCTCACATGCTTATAAACTATGGGGTGCTCGATTAAGTGAAAATATTGAAAGGAACTTTTTTTATAAAAAAGAAAAAAAAAACTTGGAAATATATACATTAATGTTTTGCTAATTCTACGGTTTGAACTCCTCCCCCCGAACCATTAAACACTTGTCAACTGAGCTTTAAAACTCTTGACATAGAGAAACGATTTAATAGTAGGGGAAAGCAAACATAATATATACAAATATATATATATATATATATTTTTTTGAAGTTACAAATGTTAATGGAATGAATTTATTAATATTAATAGTAGAGGGATCAAATTGATAGGAACCCAACGGCAAGAGGGTGTAACTAGTATTTTAACAATTCTATATTAAAAAATATATTTCTTTCTTAAACACGAACTCATGTCTTTAATAAATTTTGACTCAATTAAAATAGTGATTTTTTTCCTTTTCTTTTTAGTTACATTAATATGTGTATGTCTTTGTGCCTGTATGTATGTATATATTCTAATATGTATATGGAAATAAATGTATATGTATAAAGCTAATTACAATATACAGAGTCTACACGGCCTAAAAATAACCATAACGAATTTACAAAGCAAATCGGGTCAAACTTGACAAAATCCACACTGATGAGATACAAGGTGGTGGTCCGTTTGGTCTTGTTCAAAAATGATCTGGTAACAGCTTGGCAAAAACTATGCATATCCATCACCAACGCTTTCAAAATTGATTTGGACCCCATAAATATGAGCGTTCCACTTTATGCTCCATTAATATGTTCTGTTTTAAGTAATACGAGTAGATATGGTCTTCGCCTCAGCACGTTAGGTTTTATCTCTATTAGCCAAATTTTAGCAATGTCTTTTTCGGACTGCAGAATCCATTTTTGTCAAGTGAAATTCGTAGGCCAATTTAAGCTTCTGCTAGCTCTCTGTCAGTATAGCCATATTTTTTTTTTTTTTTTCTTCTTCTAACATGAGTTTTATTTGGTTAGATATCCTCTTGTGATGTGTGGTCACTAGTATATGTTCTGTATTTGATTCCTGGCATTCATGATTCATAGCCAAAAGCCAAAATGGCCCCCTCACAATAGTAATAAATATGTCATAGCCTTTGAAGCAGTAGTGTATAGAGACTTAAAGAACAACTGCACCATAAAACAACAACAATCACAAACATACAAGGGCAAGAAGACAAAGCAAATTTAAGCAGCCCACCTGCTACATCAGAAAGACAATAAAACCCCACAACCAAACAGAACCGTACTAATTTAGCCACATTTAAGATACATATATGTATATGCCGGAAATCGCACAATTATCTATTAAATCAATATTCTTGGTGATGTGAATTTGACATCACAATGATGTAGTGGTTGAGAGAAAGAACTTCCTTAATCTTTGGTTTGTTATCATGTCACTTTAAATTCTTATTTCTAAAACTTGTTAACATGTCACATATGAGAGCAACTTTCCCAAAAAAAAAAAAAATCATGGTGTAGGTCAAGCACCATGAAAGAATATTTCCCTTCCCAATCATTTATAGTACAAGAATCCAATAATTTTAATGAGGATCTATATTTTCAAAGAATGTTTGTTTTGGAGATGATATTTGAGATATTTTTACCTAAGTTTTGTATATTGTTGTATCACTAATAATAAAAATGTAATTTGGTTAAACATCATTTATTATATTATTGAAGTGATATACCAATCACAATCATTCCTATGTTGGTTTGTCAATAAAATTATTAGTAACTTTAATATATTTTCTTCAAAGGTGTTACAACTAAATATATATTGAGAATCATGTTACAACTATAATTAATTAATTAATTAGACTCTTTTTTTCTAATATTAATTAAATTTTATAATTACTGCATTGACCGAATGATTACATTTCTTTTTACTTTTCTTTTTTGATTGAAAAATGAATGATTACATTACTAATGCAAAAAGGTTACTGATAAAGATATTTTATAAGGCAACAAACTGAGTGTAGTAGAAATCCAAGTCTCTAATTAAATAATTTTTTTTAAATATATTTATTCTACGTCTACATGTCTTTGTCCTAATCAACAGGTACGTTTAGAACTATAAGAAGTTATTATAATTCAATTTGCTGAGGTACAATGCATTTTCTTTTGGGACCAACATAGTTATATGTAGAGAACCTTTCATATTCATGCTATTATCGTGCGAATTCCCATCTTAGTCTTATACAGAAATGTCCACTACAACATATATGCTATAATTGTAGGGCATTCCAGAACATGAACTCCCTTTAGACTCTTTGATTTTTTTTCATAACCAGCGCCAGTGGAGGCCAAGTGGCATGTGATGTGGAGTAAAAGAGATGCCAAAGAAACGAACCTCTTTTTTTATTTGGTATGTACCCATTGATTTCACATTAGGCGACATTACCTAATAGATAATATATGCTACTGAAGCTTTGATAGAACTATTATCATAAGTATAACACATTAATTGAAGTATTACTACTAAAAATGCTCACCTCCTATCAAGTCACACCTGTCCGAAATATCATAGAAATGAACTTATGTTGGGTTCTTTTGAAATTTACTTATTTTGTTAAAATTGAAATATTTTTACTAAAAGTATTATAGATAAAAGTAAAAATTAACTAAAATAATACAATAAAACTCATAAAAAATACTAAAAAATACAGTAAAACTTATAAATAATAGTAAAAATAAATTAAATAATAAAATAAGTTAACAAAAATAATCTTTTCAAAACGAATATATTAGAATTTGTTTTCTGCATTTATTTTGTGTTTTTTTTTTCTTGCCCCAGTATAAAAACTACAGTATGGAACAGAGTGCAGAGGCTGTGCCTCCTGTACGGACAGATCTATGAAAACTAAAACAAGATCTATGAAAAGTGAATACACTCTCGCTTTTGGACTACAGAAGAGGTGGATTGCCGTACGGACAGGCTAGAATAGATTTACCTTTGTGGCCAAAAATATGAAAGGAATAAATAAATAAAAAATAAACATTCAAAAACAAGAAATATAATAAAATTTAAAACAAAATTAATATATGAAATCTAAAAGTAGTATCTGTTCAATATTATAAAAAAATAAAAATCGTTTATTTTTTTTGCGTGGAGATTTTTTTTTTTTTTATATATAGTTATAAGGGATTTGTTTTTGTTTTATTAAGGATTTTGTTTGAAAGGGGCCACTGACCACAGGCGCGAGTTAGATAAACATTTTAATATTTGGGATTTTTGGGCCAACTTCAATTTTGAGAAGGGGTTGATTTTCAACATTGGGGGTCGAGTATGAATTTTTTATTTAAACCCAGACTTTAAAATTTTATTTATTAATATATATTATTAAAAAGAATTAAAATTTCAAGGTGGCATCGTCTCATGGTCCTTCTGTAGTTGCCTCCACTCAATTTTAGGAAAGACATTCCCAGACTTATACCCAAGCACATTCTTTGGAAGGAGAGCACTAAGAAAAGCAATTTCGGCTTTCTTTTAGTACTTTTTTAATTAATTTTTTTATTATTTTAATAAAAAATTGTCACATTATTTACTAATTAAACAAAATATAAAGATTAAAACTCACTATTATATCATTTTATCTCAAGGAGTTTTTCATTAAAATAAAATGAGATTCTAGTTGAAAAAGTATTTGAATATTAATCAAACCTGTGAAAAATAGTTTTTTTTTTTTTTTTTCAATCAAAGGACATGACATTTGTCGTCCATGATGCATTTGTGCTATGAATCCAAAAAGAGTAAGAAAATGAAAATTATAAATCTCAAATTCATTTTACACTTGAAATTTAGGGTCCCTTTCTTTTAGTATTTTTAATTAAAATTTTAATTATTTTAATAAAAAATTATCACATTATTTACTAATTAAACAAAATATAGAGATTGAAACCCACTATCATATCATTTTATCTCAAGGAGTTTTTCATTAAAACAAAATGAGATTCTAGTTGAAAAATTATTTGGATATTAATCAAACTCATGAAAAATAGTTTTTTTTTCCTTAAATCAAAGGACATATGATACATGTCGTCCATCATGCATTTGTGCTATGAATCCAAAAGGAGTAAGAAAATGAAAATTATAACGCTCAAATGCATGTTACACTTGAAATTTAGGGTTCCTTTCAACCCAATCACTCAACTTTGAAAACTTACTATTTACACGCTCAACAATTATAACACTATTAACATGTCCTTGTCATTATACGTTTTCACATTTTGGCGGTTAGCCTGCCGAAAAAGAGAGAATTTTTTTTTTTCCAAATCCAAAATGATGTTGTTTCTTGGTGGGTTAATAGCAAGATATTAAAGGATGTTGACAAAGGGGATATATTGACAATGTTGCAATACTCGATAGTGTAAAATTATAAATTTTCCTAATTAAGGCATTGATTTTAGAAGTAACCTTAAACTTTTTCGTGAGTATATAGTATTTTAGCAAAATTATAATGAGCATTCAAAGAGGTACGTGCTTTTCTTAAACTTAATAAAACTTTGAGATTTTTTTGTTTTTGCTAAATAAAAAGAAAAAGGAAGGAGATGGATCATGATAATCTTACTTATATATGATTATAGTAACCCAATTTGTTAAGGAGCCAATTCCTACTAGGTCTAAATGGCCTCACAAAATAGAGATAACTCAAGTGAGGGATCTATACGGCTTCGGTAAAATAAGTTATTAAGCAACAACTTTGACTTCACCCCTATCATTAATAGTCCTAATGATGGAGGGGTGTTCACCAAACTACAAAAACCGCATCAAAACCACCCGTAAAATGGCATAACCGCATCGCACTACAAGTAATAGTATATCACACCACACCACACCGCATAGTGCAATGCGGTTTGCGGTTTTATAATAAGAAAACTGCACAAACCGCACTGCACCCTCTCTATATATTAATATATTTAATTATTTTTAATATTTAGTAAGTGTTGATTACAAAGTCAGCCCAAAATAAAGAAAAACTAGCTCAATAGTTAAAAACTTGGACCAAAAAAAAGGGAAAAATTAGTTTTGGACTGGGTAGGAAAAGCCCAAAATTTGAAAAATATAACAACTTCAAACCATTCAAACCGCATCTTATATACCGCACCGCACTACACATGTGACCGCAAAAATGAGGTGTAGTGCGATTATGGTTTTGGCTAAACTTTAAACCGCACCGCACCGCATTGCACATGTGACGGCAAAAATAAGATGCGTTGCAGTTATGATTTTAGCTAAATCGTATCGCAAAGTGCAATGCTAAAAAAAACCTAAAACTACACCACACCGCGAACACCTCTAAATGGAGCCATGAGATAATAAATATGATTTTTCATTTTTATGTGTACTATGAGAAAGACAACTACAATTTTTGACTTATAATCACCGTAACTATGGTAAAAAAGGTGTTTCGCAATAAAATGATGATCATTTAAAAAAAAAACAATTATAGGAAAATTTATTACAAAATCAATTTAGAAATTTTTTTTTTGGAATTTAAAATAACGTTAAATTCCATTTTAATTGATGATTGAGTTCAAATGTATTAAGAAACAATTATATATATATATATATATATATATTTACTCAATCTTAGTATTTTTTTTTTTTTTCATGAAATGTAATTATTTGTGTTATTTCATGCTTTCGCCTTCAAAGATGAAATTCTAATTTCATTCCTTCATAGTCCAATAGTTTTAGGCAATGTAGCAATAATCCTGAGTAGAGATAGCAAAATTCCTCTCTCATATGGTCCATCCTACCCCATGCAGGTTATTTCTACCTAAGGACAAGGCACGAATGGTTTTCCTCACCCCGCCCCACCCGAAAAGTGTACATATATGTTTTTATTTAATATACATTTAAGTAATTTATATACAGAAGTTCATCTTTCTAATATCTATCCTATTTTATAATTTTTTTTACATATTCTATAATATGCCCTAAAACACACTTCCTTTCTCTCCCATTCTTACAATTGTTCTTCCTTTTCTTTTCTTTTCTTTTCTTTTTTTAATATTAACTCATTGATGTTGAATTCAATTTATTAGAGATAGAAAAATTCCTCTGATTCACGCCGACTTGGCCTGTTCCCATTTCGAAACAAGAATGAGACACCTCTGATTTGACATTGCCACACCCTATTGTCATCTCTATTAAAGGCGGACTACCTTGAATAATAGAAAATTAGCTTGATTCATAAACCCCGCATTCTTCACTTAAGTATGAACAGGGCCAGCCCTAGGCCTAGGTCAAGTAGGCCGTTGCCTAATGCCCCCTACTAGAGAAAAATTCCCAAATTTTGGGTCAAAAATTTATTTATTTATTTATTTTAAAATATTTTTTTTGGAGATTTAGGAAAAAAAAAAAAGTTTCCCCTCTACCTTTAAGAAGTTCCAAAGAATTGAGTAATACTAAAAATAAAACAACTTTAAATACACAGGTGTTACAAATATATGTGTCACTAATAATAAGAAGTAATTCAAATAGGAAAACAGTAGAAATATTATAAATTTTTACTTCATAGCCTTTACAAATTGATATTAAAATTATTATAATTTGTGGACTTCAACAACCTATTAAATGTACTTTTAAATTACTTTTTATGATTGGTGATATATCTTTGTAAGTTTCATGCTGTAAAATTTATAATATCACCATCATTCATTAAAATACTTGTTTATTATATCATCTTAAAGTGTCATTGATCACATTCGTTGCTATATTATTTGTAAGTTTTTTGTAGTAAAATTGTTATAACTTTAGCATTTTTCGGCTTCCAAATTTGTTGAACCGGCCTAAGTAGGAACCAACCATTTTTTTTTGGACTGACTCTGACGAGTACTAAACTACTTTGGAAAGAGATATGTCATGCCACGATTATTCTGATAATTTGGTATCACAATAATTGTGATATACAAGAACATGATATCCTCATTTCCTGTAAAAGGAGTCACTTTTTGACTATTGAATAATTGTACTAGGAGAATCCTATTCTTTCTTTTGTTTTTTTTATGGGATTTAACTTCTTTTAAAATACAGTATGGCTTTTAAAGTTGTTTTTTGAAATAAAAAAAAATATATATATATATATATATATATATATTTGTGATTCTATAAACAATACACGGAACCAATTAAAAACGTTGGACGCGCAAAACTCCAAACACTGGATGCTATCCAAACGGATGCTAAATATATCACTGCAAGATAAATATCACATTAACTTTGCATGGTCAATTTCAACCAAAAAAAAAAAAAGCCTTTGCAAGGTCTAGTACATCATGACTTTTGACATGTCTTTTATTTCTCGATCCCCTAGAAATAATTTATGTGGTTTTGTGTAGTTCCCTCAAAAATCTTCGACAATAATTGTCAAAATTACTTCTTCAAAATTCTAATCTACCAATCAGTATTCTATATACTTTGGCCCATTTGGTAGTAATATTGCACTTTATGATCCGTTTGATAAAAGATTTCTAGTAACATTGATTAAGTACTGTAGAAATACATGTTGTGATATTTAAATAATAAAAATTATTGTTTAAACAACAGTACCAAATGTGAAATTTGTGATTTAAAAAATGTCCTAAAAACTTGTGTTTTGTGTTCTTGTAAACGAAAAAAATATATATATGTTTCACACTATGTTTCTTTAACATTTTTAAAACTAAAAACACATAATATAGTGTTTGGTATATGTACATGTTTTCAACAAAAAATGTATAATTTGTTTTAGATAAAAAGTGGATTAATTAAGTACTATTTATTCAAAAAGAGAAGGAAAACTCTCATGCATAAGACCAACTAACGGTGCTCTCTCTGCTTCCTCTTTATACTATCTACAATCCACAACCAAATAAAAGCATGAATTTTGCTTAAGTACTTCAAAGTGGCATCCAAATTAATAACTATCCTAATGATTTTCATAAATGTATGCAAGTAAGTCATGTCACATATAGATTTCTTTGGCTTTATTATTTTTGAAAAACAAACGTACAAACAAGAAAGAGGGAATAAGGTTATAATACAAAAGAACACTAAAAAATCAACTAAAAAACCTTAGTAACTTTTAAAAGAGAGCAGGACAAGTTATACTGCATACAAAACACTCTTTAGGTAGGCTTTATTATTTTAATAGTGATTTTAATGATACCTTTTTTTTTGAAAGGTTTTTTTTTTAATGATACTACAAGTTTATTAAATACATGTTGTAATTAATGTGTCAACCTTTAAATACAACACAGAAAAAAAAATTGTATTTATTATATTATTTACGTGACACTAATTATCTACATTGTCACATCATTTTATAACCTTCTATAATTAAATTTGACAATAGTTTTTTTTTTTTTTTTTCCTTATTTTAAGTTTTATTTTTTTTTTTTTTTTGCTTAGTGATACTTCATGACAAAGAACATACAAGAGGGATGATGTATTGGAGCTCGCTATCACCTTTTGTATTTGTGTAGGGTTTCTTTTCTCACAACCCTAGGCATATATAAGGCATATTTTTGAGGCCGTCACATAAGAGAATACAAGGAGAACACATGCAAAAGTTACCGAAGCTAATTCTCTCTGAAAGAAGCAGCCTGCGTCTTTGCGATAGGGTTTTGTAACCAAGTGCATATCTTCATCGTGTGTATGAATAGTCAACTGGGAGAACATATTGATGTTTGTTTGTTTTAACAAGGCATAAGAGATCTGATTAACAACTTGGGGTTTAAAACTTGTTAATTCTATCAACCGGGGTCTACAATTTCCCACAAGTGGTATCAGCATAGAGGACAAATCTCTAATTATACCTCCTTTATTTGATGGCACTCTTGGAGCATCTGTTTTAATCATAATGCAACACAGCTCGGGAAGTCCAGCCAAAATGTTAGCATGATTATCCAGAAGGTGACTGATTTGCTTGATGAGTTCCAAGTGGCCAATTTTCAATTATCTCGGCCTATGGTGGAAAATAGTGGGCAGTGGATATGCGCATATTAGAAATGCTGAATAAATAGTATTCTATTTCACAAGTAATAGAGTATACATGAGTACTTTTACATAGGAGGCAAAGTGTGTAGTACAAGTATATGTGCTTTACAAGTAAACAAAGTGGGCCTAAAACCCACAACCCATTGAACATTAATAGCCCCCCTCAAACTCAAGGTGGGTGTAAGACCAACTTGAGGTTGTCAACCAAAACATGGAGGCATCCTATAGGATGTGACTTGGTGAAGATATCTGTAAGTTGATTTTTAGAGGAGACTGAGAATAGCTTGAGAGCATCATGGACAAGATGATAACGAATAAAATAACAATCGATCTCGATGTGTTTATTCTATTCATAGAAGACATCATTGTGAGCAATATGAATAACACTTTAGTTGTCACAATAAAAAAGAGTAGCAGAGGATGTAGACACACCTACGTCCTTAAAAAGCTATCATAGTCAAAGGAGCTCAGATGTGGTATCAGTAAGGGCACAATATTCTACTTCAGTACTAGAGTGGCCCACAAGGGTTTGTTTCTTGCTTTGTTAAGAAATCAGAGAAGAAAAAATGAGAAAGTAATAACTAATGGTAAACCTGCAATCAACGGGATCTCCAGCCCAATCAACATCAAAGAATACATGGAAAATAAGAGGAGATTGAGCAGAGTAGAAAAGACCATGGAAGAGAGTGTCCTTTAGGTATCGAAGAATGCGCGAAACAGCAGCATAGTGAGTCGATCATGGAGCAAACAAATACTAGCTCACCTGATGAACAGCATATGAAATGTTTGGACGAGTGACAGTGAGATAAACTAGGCTGCCAACCAATTGTCTATAAAGAGAGGGATTAGACAAAGGTTTCCACCCCGGGCGAGTCAGATGCTCATTAAGTTCAACTAGAATGTCAACAATCTTGCTATTAATGAGTCCAAATCGAGAAAAAAGTTCAGAAGCATACTTGGCTTGAGTAATATAAAGACCATTTATGGAATGAGTGATTTCAAGACCCAAGAAGTAGCTGAGATGTCCAAGATCTTTCGTCTCAAACTACTGACTAAAAAAATTCTTGAGTTCTTGAATACCACTGAGGTAATCACTAGTTATGATCATATCATCCACATATAGAAGAAGCAAAATGGTGCATTTGTCAGTGCAACAAAGGCAGAATCATAAGGACTGACAGTATAACCTAAGCGAAAGATGGTGGAGTTGAACTTGGGAAACTAAGCTCTTGGAACTTGTTTAAGGCCATAAAGTGCACGTCGAAGGCGAACAACCTTATTTGAATCAACAAAGAGATCAGGAGGAGGCTGCATATAAACTTCTTCACTTAAATCCCCATTAAGGAAGTCATTTTTGACATCCTTATGAAAAACGTCTCATTTACTGGTAGCAGCAACAGCTAAGAGGGCACAAACAGATGAGATACGAGGAGCCGGAGCAAAGGTCTTTTCATAATCAATCTCATACTCCTATGTAAAACCTTTTGCAATAGAACGAGTCTTATAGCGCTCAATTGACCAATCAGAGCGAGTCTTGATCTTGTAGATCCACCTACAACCAACCATAGACTGTCTCAGAGGGACAGTAACTAAATCCCAAGTATGGTTTTTAGATAATGCATCAAGTTCCTCTTTCATTGCAATTTGTCATAAAGGGTCAGTGGAAGCCTCATGATAGGTGTGTGGCTCGTGTAGTGTATAAGGGCATTGTAACAATGATAATCAAGTAAATTGTGCAGGAATGGATCTTACCCGAGTTGAGTGACGAGGTGGAATGTCTTGTGGAAGGTCTTCAGGTAAAGCAGGAGCAGGGGACCCAGGCTTAAAGTGGGGTAGCTCATCATCAACCGGTTCATCTTCCACATGTTCATTAGAGGATGATCTAGGAAAAGCATAAAAAATATCTGGTAGTTGAATAGAGAAGTCCAAAGGAGGATCAAGAGTATTTGTAGAAAGAACATGTGACTCGTCTGGAAAGATTTCTAAAACAGAGGAGGTAGTCAGGGAATAACAAAAATGAGAGAGATCAACAAATCAGCGGTGTTCCCAAAAGACAACATTAAGGGAAACACGAAGATGATGAGAGATAGGATTACAACACCGATACCCCTTTTAAGTTTCGCCATAGCCAAGGAAACAACAAAGTTTGGATCGAGACTCAAGTTTATTATGCTAATGAGGTTGAAAAAGAACGAAACAAGCAGAATCGAAGGAGCGTAGGTGATGATAGTCAGGGGGTGACCTCATATGGAGTTTGATTATGGATGACAGTGCTTGGAATGCGATTAATAGCATGAACAACATGAAGAACAGTTTCACCCTAAAATGGGGCAGAAACATGAGCAACTGGTGGAAGATGAAGGTTATCCACGGGAAACATACGCCCAACTCTAGGATCGGTCCCAAGCTCCTGCCCCATCCTTGGATCTTGCACAATACATCCATAATAGTAAAAGTTAAGGCGATATCCTAGTTCAACTAATTGTCCTATAGAGCATAAATTATAGGATAGGTCAGGTACATAAAAGACCTTAGGAACTGAAAGGTTAGAGGTCAAAACAAAACCTAGACTATTGCCATGCATGGTGGAACCATCAGCTATATGAATATTAAGAGGATGTGGTGTAGGTTTAAGTTTGAAGAATAAATAAGGATGAGTGAGGTGTCATGTGATTGCAAGAGGCAAAATCAAAATAAACTGAGAGAGCAGTGGAAAGAGATGCATTACCAGCCATACGAGTAGCCTGAGTTATGATGTCCTACAGTTTAGTGGAGGAGAGGTTAATAGTGGATCCAGAAAACTAGGACTCAACTGAGACGAAAGACATTGGCAAAGTAGACTCAGTATTAGCAACAACAGCAGTAGATTTGTTGCGACGGTAACAAGTCTCAATAATGTGGTCAGGACGCCTGCAATAATTGCAAAACTTTTTGTTGGTTTGCTTGCGACAATTGCTAGAGCCAGAGGTATCAAACCCTAATCGTGGAGGGTGCTCTATGGGTGGAGCAAAAGGAGCAATAGAACATTAAGCTTATTATGGGCTTGAAGGGTTACAAGACAATTTTTTTCTCCAATCAACTCATTTACAACAATATCAAGAGAGGGAGGAGGACTGCGATTAAGAAGTTGACCTCGAATGGGCTCATAGTTCTTGTGAAGTGACATCAAGAATTCATAGAGATGAAATTCATCTCAAACAGTAGCATATTGTTGAGCATCCTTCGAGCATGCCCAAGTTGGATCAAAAAGGTCAATTTGGTCCCAAATGAAGCGAGGCTGATCATAGTAGTCATTGATAGATTGCCCTAGTTCTTGCCTAAACTGATGCAACTCAACCACTAACTGATATTTCATGGATCCGTGCCAACATATCCCACACAGATTTTGCATTATTAAAGCTGCCCAACAGATTGGAGATCGAGAAAATGAAGGTGTTCCGGATCCAAGTGAGGATCACATGGTTGTGACTATCCCATTTAATCATGCGACTGACAAAGGCAATATCTTCTTCAGCTGCTCACTTGACAGGAATAGTGATTGTACCAGCACAATATTGCCAGAACATGCAACCCTTAAGAAAACTGCGCGTAACTTGAGACTAAGATAAGTAATTCTTATTCCTCTTCAATATAGTATTGATGGAGCAAGGAAGAAAAATATCATTTTTATTCATTTAGAGGCAAAATATGTAAAAATAAACTGTAAAAATAAAATTTATACAAAAAACTGAGTAAGGGGCACGTGGACAGCGGAAAAGTCCACCATCAAACTCACAGTCAAAGTTTACTAACGGTGCATGCAGCAGTGCTGTGTTTACTGTGTCTGTGTCTATGTGCAGGAATCTGTGAGACCTATCTGAGAGCTTCCATCAAACACCCTTCTTTATAATTTATCCCACGTACACCAACAATAATGACATACTGCAAATTTAATTATATTGCTTGAAAAAGTTCGTCATATGATATCTACAAACTTTAATGTCCCAATTTATCCGGCATATTGCTTGAATAAATTGTGCGACCAACTTTGAAACACTGTTAATAAATCTTAGCCGCTTCAACTGCTTGGCCGTATAATTGAGTCATATGCTCATATTGTCATAGATTTCGTAAATATATTAGGGCTTAGTTTTCTAATACTAATTCCTATGTGATTGTTTGTGGTTGATACATGATCACCTACAAAATCTTATGCGGTACCAATGTTCATTAAATATGTGACTAACGGGGTTGTGTACACATGATAGCTCAACAACGGCCAAATATGCAAACTTTGAGTGATTACATATTGCGAATACAATTTGGAGTCCAAATGCATTGTTTCCGCAAATAGTTTGAAGAAAGGCATAGATATGAATAAGCCCCACTAAGCAAAATCTCAATTCAACCTTAAAATATTATCAAAATAACTAGAATAGAAAGACTCAAATATACATCTGAAATTTGTTGTTGGTATTGGTAATTAGAAAGAGGAGATTAGCAACAAAATAATAATAATAATAATAATAATAATAATTAGAAAGAGGAGAAAATAAAGAAAAGTGAAAGAAAAAAGAAACAGGAAGCACAACGAAATCAAGATAAGCCCGTAGTAGTTGTAGCACTCCAAACCGTTGCAGCCTCCAGATATCACTAAACTCGCCATGTGACTCGCTCTATATAAACCTTACAAACTAAGGTGATGATTAATATGATTGGCGGGTTTCAACTACGTCATATCTAAATTCCGAATCGTCTCTTTTTAGTAGTTGTAGTGTTACTCTTTTTGGTATGACGTATCTTGAAAGATATTCGGCCTACCTTCGTTGAATTGTAAGACATCTCAACCTCCACCAGTAATCGTGGATTGAGACTGGCTTAAAGTTAGAGATGCATCCATGCATGCACAATAAAACAAATTAAAATATGGCTAGTCTGTTCAACGAATAATCGGGCCTCCCATGATTACTAGAGGTTGCTTTTTAGATTTCGTGCAAAATGAAGATGGCTTTAACTTTATTTATTCATAAATCATAATAGACACTAGACTTTATCTACATTTGGAAATTCCGTGCACGAGTGCTTTTTGTTCCTAAAATTTATTAGAACCCAAAAGGTTGATGACAATTTATACACGCCAGTTAACTATTTGATGATTTGCAAAGACAATGTTTTGTTTTTTTAGATAATGTAAGTGGCGATGATGGGATTCAATTTTTTTTAAATAGATAATTTAAGAGATGGCGGTGTGGTTTGAATCACATATATCAAACATCACAAAAGATGTCACTATTATTAAACTATCACTTAAACCCTTTAAAAAGATAACGTGAGAGCAATCTATTATATATTAAACCAAAAATGTTTGACATTTAGTTAATCTCACAATATTTTATCACATAAAATTTTGAGATCTCATAATTTTACATACCATTATTATAATATATATTAATTAAATTTAAATTTCATTTTATATTTAAACTCTCTATTAGAATCATAAGATGCCTTATTTTCTTTTAATGGTAAAATATGTAGCTACATATACAAACAAAATCATAATAAATTTCTAATGATAGAATATTAGTTTCATATATGTAAGGGCGTGATTTGCTTAGATAGCCCAAAGATGAAAAGGGCTAAGGCCCAAAGAACCCCAAACAATGAATTTGTAAAGAGTTGGCTAAAAACTAAACTTCCAAGTGTTTGACTATCATAACGGTGGACTAGATGATACTTGAAAGGATAAATAAACAGTTTAATATAAGGAAAGTCCTCCTCGGCAAAGTCCGAGGATGGTAATTCTTATATATTTCTTTCTGACTTAAGCACTATTACAACTCTTCAGTGTACAGTAATATTTTTTTTTTCCTCTAAATTCTCCGATCCCCTTTTGTAATGGGATTTCTTTCCTTTATATTCCCCTGTCTTACTTCATCTTAGCCCTCCACGTGTAAACCAAATTGCTGGTGTTGATTCCTCTTCCACCAACACCTTCCTGAAATCTTTGTGGGTAGCTGTAAGGCTACATGGCCCTGTTCAGGTATCACCTCCACATTAACGCGGTCAGAGAGTTAGCTACAGAGTATTCAATGTAGTGTTTGCATCTTTCTCTTAGATATTTCATAGCTTTCTTTTGTCCTATTCACTTTTGATGCTTATCCTTACTAGTATGATCGTCTGGTGTGTTCTTCTTAGTGAAAGGTCGACCCTTTGTCCCCTACTTGGCTTGGCCGAGGAGGTATTTCTCCTCGGACTACACTCCCAATCCTTTATGACCAGACTTTTTCCATAACTTACTAATTTGTACATCCTTGTTAATGTCCACTTGTCCTCGGATGACTTAATATTCTCGAACACGATCCACGACCCAATATCTTTTTGTGGGCCCTTTATCCCTACAATAGCCCCTCGAAATTTCACTCTTTTGCTCCTCGGGAAAAAAGGGTGATTTCGATATTTAAGTAATTGCCCTATTCTGTCCTTACAATGCCTCGTTATGTGCAGGTGTCTCTTTAACTACCCAAAAGCACACTCCTAACGCTTCAGCATTTAGGACGCCTCTACATTTATTTTCTATGGCTTCATGTTCCCTATGTTTTACGGTATGATGGAGATCTAACGATGGAAGATTTTATAGGGACTTGGGCAGGAGTTTTCCCATTGGCTTTTCCCTCTCATATATATATTGCCTAAAGACCTCGAATGTTTCACTTTTTGCACTTTCAAATCTCAAGAATTAGTTCGAAGAGCCTATCTTCCACTCCATAAGTCATTTTCAGTACTTTCTTCTTCTCATCTTCTCTTTAGTTTCTTTTATTTAGAGCCCTTTCTTCCTCGCCCCCCTAGCTTCACCTCGTCTCCCTACTACCTTTAGTTTTTCTTTCACATAAATAGATTTTCTTACCTAGTGGACACCCAAGAGGGTATAGAGAGCTTTAAAGCTCAATATCGAATCCCATTGGGGGTTTTTTTTAGGTATTGCAAACAGGGGGAATGACACATTATGAGGCAAGAGGGAGAAGTAGTAATCCCTATGATTGTCTTTATAGAAGGAGGGATGAGAATCCCTATGGATAGAGTAACTAGGGATTACTTAATTACTCACAGACTTTCCCCCACCCAATGCGCTCCTAATATGATTAGGATTCTAGGTAGTGTAAATGCCTTCAATGAAAAGATGGGTGTGAACCTCACCCATCATGACGTTAATTGGGTTTACAACCATCATAAACTAATAGGACAAGGGTATTACTTAAAAACTAGGGTTCCTAAGGTTAGGCTCATATCATGTCTCCTTGAGTCCAACAAAGGTATAAATAAGGACTATCTAATCATCTCAGGGGTGTGGCACGATGGGCTTCACTGTCCGACCAAAGAAGGGACACCAAGTGGGGTATTTAGGCCTAGGTTTATTATTCCAGAATACCCTTTTTTTTACTAACATTTTCATTTCTCACCCTTTCTATTCGTACTCGAAATTTAGTTTTTCTTTTTATACGCGCTGTTTTCTGACAATATCTTTGCTTCTGATGAACCTCTAGATAAGTACTCTGCTATCTCGAACCTCAGCCTTGTCAACAAGCCAGACTTGCCAAAAATACTCAAGGCCAAGATGTTTGTCCACACAGACTAGCAATTAAGAGTAGCCTATCTTATCTGCGGCTACAATCCCATCTTGTCTAACTTCCAAGCGCCCAAGTACATGATCAAAGCTAAAGACTGCCATGCTAGGCTTCCTTAGCCCAAGCCCTACTCCAGAAGGCGTACAACAAGTAGAATTACCCTTCCAACACACAACCGAAGAGGAAGCGACGCCTTCCCAGCCAGCTATTAAAGAAGAAGAAGAAGAAGAAGAAGAAGAAGAAGAAGAAGAAGAAGAAATGGTTGAAGTCTTTGACTCCGAGGATGACTCTGAAGTCTTCAACCAGCCCCAATCCCCAGAAGTACCAGCTGGTGATTTTAGCCAACTTCCCCCAGCCCAAGTAAGCCACCTCCAGGAAGCTTCAACTGTTCCTAACGCCATGGTGCTACAATGCAAAACTAGGTTAAGCCTCTTAGATCTGCTGGATTCCCATGCAGAAGGAAATGTGCCCAAAAAGGAAATCCAAACCAAGCCTCCCACCCCTCCATCTACTCAGGCCTCCCAACCTGATCCTACTAACAAGAAAAGGAAAAGGGACTAGAAGGGTAAGGAGGTGGTGGAGGAAGAGAGCCTTCCTTCCAAGGAAGCTAAGCCCCAAAAGGGGGCCAAGGCAGCTAAAACTGCTCATACAAGGTCCTCAAGTAAAGGATCTATAGTGGAGAGAGGGCATGACGGCCAAGTTAAGGTGCCATCTTGGAATCCCCCCTTGGAGTTGGATGGAGCTCCCCTTCCAGCAAATGCTTTTATAAGGGACTTCTAGCATAGGAAGGCTCGGTATGTGGCCAATGCCGTAGAGCAAGCCATTCTACTACCCGGGGACATGGCCGATCTCAAGTCCATGAAGAGACAAAAAGTGTTTCTTAGTCTGTAAAGGGACCTTGCACTAATAAGTCTTTTAATTGGCTTTCTTTCACTTAAGGTCATAACTGCTTTTCTCTAATCATTATATTTTTTCCTTGGAAGGCTATTCAAGCTACGCATAGGGCCAAGGAGTTGGTGAACAGCTCCCACAGCCTAAGTGTTTCGATTGTCAAGGATTCGAACATATGAAACAAGAGTGCCCCACTTATCTCAAGTCTATTGGGAAAAGTAAGGCACTTGCTGCAGCTACTTTGAGCGACACCGAACTTGTGGATGACTCCGACAATAAGGATGACAGAATTCTGAATGCCTTCACTGCTACTATCAATCCTACTGAGGGGATTGTTGAAGATATGGATGAAGAAGAGGAATTGGTGGAGTCCAAGTTTGAGAAGATAGATGAGCAAGATGACATCCACACTGCCTATGCAGAGTTATACAAGGTCTCAGAAAAGTATGAGAAATTGTATAGGTTTCCACCAAGAAGCTCAGTGATGTGGAGCTTGAACATGAAGAAGTCTCCAAAAAGTTTAATGAAGCCAATCAAACTCTAGGAGCACTGAGGTTTAAGAACAACTTCCTAGCTGAGAAGACTAAGAAGCTTGAAGCAGAACTGTTCCAAGTCAGAGCTCAGCTAGAAAGGACTTCAAGCACTAAGCTTGATGAGATGCTTAGTCTTCAGAAATCTGCTTCCGATCGAACTAGTTTAGGGTATGATCTCTCTTCTTCTAACATTGCTTTTACTAGTACTATTGTTTTTGTTCCTCCTAGTAATAATGTTGAGATTGAGAACACTAATGTCAAAACTGATTTTACTAGTGAGAACATAGACAAGGGTAAATTTATCTAAGGAGCACCCCCTAAATAGAATAAGAAAGAAGCTAAAAACCCTAAGGCTAAGAAGGCTAACTCTCAAAAGCCTAAACAGAAGAAGCAGCATCTCTGTCATCACTGTGGAGCAGTCAATCATACTCGACCTAATTGCTATAAGTGGTCAGCCATTCAATAGAGCAACGACATGATCGCATCGGGAAACCAGAATTAGTTTTCATCCTCTCTTGCGCCTCTTGGAGATTTTCTCAAAGCCATCATGTTCCTTTCAAACTTGAACGGTTTCAATTCTTTTCCCTCACCGCCGGCTCAAGGATTTACTCAAAGGAAAGGTTCTTCAAAGGTGTGGAAGGAAAAGGGCTCCAAGTGATTTTATCACTTCTTTTCTCTCTCTCTCTCTCTATATATATATATATATTTATTGCATTACTTGTATGTTTTTGCTTTCTTGTTTTGAGTCAGTCTAGTTTTTATACATTACTTTATTTGACATGTTTTTTCTTTTTGTTTTTTGTTTTTTTTTTTTTTGTTTTTTTTTTGTCTTTCATTCATAAAAAAAAATTGAAAAATCGGAAAAGTACAAAAACTGTGTGTGTGTGTATGTACATTGGTACTTGTGTACCTTGAATGGCCAAAGAAACAAAATTTTTTAAAACTTTGTATCCCTTATAGCTTAGATGAGCATCTTTATGCACAACTAAGCAAGTAAGCTTTGTGGCTCTTTGTTTGTGATGAGTAAGATTAAGTAATCTTTTGTACTTAACACTCGTATCACTCTTTTTGAAGGGAATGACTAAAACAATCCTAAGAGAAAGGCATAAACAACCATCTCATCACTGTTGCTTGCCAATCATGAAATGACATCTGTATACTTCGGCATAGCAAAAGTGCAATGTCAAAAAATTTAACATAATTGGGTATATCTTTTCTCTTTCTCTTATATGTCCATGCATGAGATGCTTAGTAAAACAAAAATAAGCAAAGCAAAATAAAAGCAAAAAGATCAAAATGCTTTATACATGATTGCAAGCGTGTATTCTAGGAGATGTGAGAGTTACAGGTGTAGAAGACTAAATTTCTTGGTTCGAAATAAATCAAACAAAGTAAAATAGTTTCTCAAATACGAATTTGTATTGATGAAAGTGTGTGGTACAATTCTCTGTAATTACAAGGATTGATCCTCTGATTCGATCTCCTTAAAAGATTTGTGATGTGGTTTTGATTTGAACACAAAGTATCCTTCAATTTGGCTGAAGGATGGATCAAAGATCTTTAAAACAGAATTACAATGAATTTCTGGCTATGAGCTTGTTAGAAATCCTTTGTTCTTCACGTTCTTCGTGTTCTTCGCGTGTTCTTCGTGTGTTCTTCGTGTTCTAAGGTTTATGGTGGAAGCTTTTCGGGGCTTTAGAGGCTTGAATCCGTAAAGCTTTGTGGATTTGTGATTTGTCGAGGTTTCTGAAGGCTTTCGAGCTTAATTTCAGTGACCTCTAAGATCTAGGAGAGTGATTTGGATGATTTTGCTTCGAATGTTCGCCGTATTCGAAGGTTGAAGTTCTTGGAGGCTTTAAGGCTTGATTCCAGCAGAGTTTCAATACTTCTGAATGCTTCTTTGACGCAGCTTGTGCTCTAGATAGCTTGGTGTCTCCAAATGCCTTAGGAAGGCTTCTATTTATAGGAGTTTGGAGGTAGGTGAGCGACACGTGGCGGAGTTTGATTGGTGACACATGTCACAACTTGATTTGTCTGCTTGTGTCATCGCTTACACAGCCGGATTGCTTGAGTCATCGCTTACACAGTCGGATTCGCTTGCATCATCGCTTACACGCGCCTCCATGTGATTAGCATTTTGCATGTTTTTTTCCTGTTCCTGAAATTTAGCAAATTTTTAGTAGCAGTATATGATACTTTGTAATTAGCCATACCTGGCGGACTTGGTGGCATGACGTGTCAGCTTATGATAGGCCGGGAATTTTCCCTCTCTACAACAGGATGTACCTCAAAGGTGATAGTCCCTATCAAACAGTCATGATCGTGTGTGAGTTAAATTGATTTACTCATATCTTAAATCGTCATAACATAGTGACACTTATGCAATCTTGCGATGTTTTCATATATAACACGCAATATTTTTTGTTACTTTTGATACATGTGCAGGAACAATGTGATTTGGCCACCACGAAGTTTACATGTGTTAATGAATGCTCACTAAACTGTCTTAACTTGTTTTTGAAATATAAAATTGGTTAGACTTGTTTAGTGCGTGTGTGTGTGTGTGTGTGTGTGTGTGTGTGTGTTTTGGAATCTATGTGCTTATCATTTTTTATGTTGAAAGATGATTTTAAGAGCTCAAAATGTTGTTTGGATCGTTGGTTGAGTTGCTTGTTTAATTTTATTCATGTCTGTGTTTTTCTCTTCTTTGAAAAATTGTTTTAAGCATTCTCAATAGCTCCTTGACACTTGGCTTATCTATCAAGCTCTTTAGTTGCTTTTTATCGCAATCTCGACACCTTTCGATAGCTAGGTGGATCGATCGAGTAACTTTCTGTCCCCTCGATAGCTTCTCGACAGCTACCTCGATCTATCGAGCTTCTTTTACCTTGGACACCTACTTGATAGCTTCTTCTATCGAATCCCTTAAAGCTTGACAAATCCTCGACAACTCTCAATCTATTGAGATTTACTGAGGTGCTATATTAGGAGCGCTCGCGATCTCAGTTTCATTCTGCTTGATATCTCTCGATCTCTCAAGCCTTTTCACCTCCCAAACCCTCTCTCCTTCACCTTAAACCTCTTCCTTAAGGTTCCTTCAACCTTAATTAAGTTTTCTTCACTTGGTAAGTGTCTAAATCCCTCATATTCATGCATTTCATGCTTTTTAACATAAGTTTTTGGGATTTTTTAAAAATTTTGGAGTTTTTCAAAATCAAAGAGGTTTTTACCAAATTTTTGGGATGGGTTTTGTAGTTTGATCTTAAAAACCTCATGCATTGCATCCTATGTGCATTACAACTATATTTTCGTGCATTTAGAGGTGTGTTATATATGTTATCTGATTGTTTGCTGGTAGGATTAGATTGGCCTGAGTCCATGATGCAATTACCTTTGCATGTCACATGTTTATGTATTCCCATGCATACATTCTTTCTATTCAATATATTTTGATATATTTGAACTGCTTGGGACTTTTCTAAGTGTTTCTTTCTCTCTCCCTCTTTCTTCTGTTATGTTAGTCTGCTTCTATGGCACTTAAACGTAAATCTATTCTGTCCCAGAAGCCTCTACATTCTGGGGCATTTTCTTCTTCTGACCCTACTCCTTTTCTCGTTTGGTTCGGTGATGAGAAGGCCAAATCGGACTTCTTTGAGAACTTTTCCCGACGAGGCATTCATTCAAAACGCCAAGTCATTTTGTCGAACTTCTCTGACACTAACCTACTCACTGTCATTCATAGTATGGGCTGGGAGTCACTATGTGATGTCCCGATCACATGTCCATCCGTGCTGATCCAGGAGTTCTACTCCAACATGCATGCATTCAATACTTCAGTACCTCAGTTTTCCACTTGCGTTCGAGGTACACACATCGTGGTCACTTCGGTTCTTGTAACTGATGTGCTCTATGTCCCTAGGGTAGTGCATCCTAACTACCCTAGCTGTGAGCATCTTAAGACTGTCTAAAGACGAGCTTTTGTCCGCTTTTTGTGAGCGCCCTTCTGCTTTTTGCTTTCCCTTCTTAAGCATCTTAGTATAGATTTTCCCTCTCATTTCATTCTTTCTATCATAGATGTGTATAGGGATTTGGCGACCCGTGATAAGCTCATCTTTCCTTTGGCTATCACGAGGATCTTACGCCACTTTTCTGTTCCCTTTCTCATGCCCGACCACTTCTCTTACGTGGGTGCTATAGATGCTGCTACCGTTAAAAGGAGCGAGGCACAATTTCGATCGAGGCAGTCCGGGTCAGTAGCTCCTCCCACTCCTTTAACTCCATCCACATTCGCTCCCTCTTCTTCTATGAGCAGTGTGACTCTCGAGGACATCATAGCACAGCTTCAGCGCATAGATGCTCGCCTCGACACTCTCAGTGATGAATTGTGTCAGGTGAACACCCATATTGGTCGTATTGCACGACGCCAGGCAGTTATAGGTGTCTTCGTTACTTCTCCTCCACCTTCTCCAGAGGCTTCTAGGACGATGATGGTGATGCTGATGCCTCTATTGATAATGAGGATGATGCTAGCTCCTCCAGTGCTGACGAGATATCTATTTAACACTCTTACCCTTTGTCACTCGTAACAAAAAGGGGGAGCAGTTTTGGTTATGAGAGTAGTCATAGTTAGGGGAAGATTTAGTATAGGAGATTTTTGTTAGGAGAAGTGTTGATATTGAGGGATGTAGTGAGGATACTTGTATCTCTTTCTTTTCTTTCTACTTTAGATACATTATCTTTTGTACATAGGTCTTGTGACCATTTTTGACATACATTGTACTTACATTCTTTATATGTTGATGTATGTTTTTCACCTATCCTTACATGTGTTGTTTCTTTTCTCTCTTTATGCACGTGCTTCTTATATCTTGTATGCAATTTATTATTTCTGTCTCGCACTAAGATGCCTTGATGAGTTTTGTTTAAAGTGTTTTAGAAATACAGGTTGTCAAAGTCTACTTACCATGAACTCTCTTTTTGCAAAATTTTTTAAGAGTTTGTGTTAGGATAGATTTTATTGTATTCAGCAAGTGAATATAAGTTGAGTACTTTATGACTTCTCTTATATATTCATTTGTTTTTTGTGGTTTTGACACAATTGCCAAAGGGGGAGATTGTTAGGACATATGTGTTTCACATGTTAGGAACATACGTCACTCTTTTATGTAATTGGTTAATCTTTTGACAAAACGCACTTTGCTTGTATTTGGACGAATCTAGGAGATGTTTAATACTTTAAGAAACCTTGTTTCAAGACCAAGTGTTAAAGTCATGCAAGTCTGTCTAAGATTCAAGTGTGAAAAGTGTTGTTCATTAATGCTCAACAGCTAACTCGACAGCTAGCATCTATCGAGCCTTGAAGAGCTGTTCTAGCCAGTGGCTCGACAGATAGGGTATCTGTCGAGGTTTATGAAACTCACTTTTTCTGGACTGTTTTTCATCCAATCCGTGAGTACGTGTTTGGGCTTTCTTTTCTCACAACTTAAACATATATAATTAAGGGTCGCAACAGGTTACACAGTAGAGAGCACAATTGCACAAGAGCATAATTCATTAAGTGTGACCGAAAACCAAGTTTGCCTTAATTCTTAAGAAGCTGGTGTGTTTGTACACCATAGGGTTTTGTAACCAAGCAACTTCATGATTTTTATGTGTTGAAGAATAGAAGAACTTTGCAGCCAACCTCTTTCTCTAGTTGGTGATTGAAGTCGCGTACTGGGATCCACGCAATTGGTTAGTCACGTACTAGGAGCTGTGCATTCAAAGGAGAGATTATCACTACAGAACAAGTCCAATTAAGTATTGGGGTAAGGGTTCAACTGTAGGTTGGTATAAGGTACTGAGATTTCTTTGGTTGTAATCGCTTGTTTTGATAATAATGGATTCTCGAGAGTGGTGACCTTAAACTCACCCGGTAGAGTTTTTTTGCCATGTTGATTTTCCCTATTCGTAAACAAATCACCATGTCAATTTATTTTCCACTGCACTTTAGTTTATTGGTGATTTATTTGTGCTACCACGCATTCTTGTATATTAATTTGATTAATTAATAAACTTGGTTAATTAATCAATTAATTTATCACAAGGGTCAATACATTTTTGGCCTATCACAGACATGACCATGGTTCTGTTTAATACTTAAACAAATAACGAGGACTACTAATTTACCCAAGGTATGTGATCTGAGGAACTAGGCATGACCGATGTTCTGTTCAATACTCAAACAAGTAATCATGAATATTAATTTACCCAAGGTATGTGGTCTGAGGAGCCAAGCATGACAGAGGTTCCGTTTAATATTCAAACAAGTAATCAAGAATATTAATTTACCCAAGGTATGTTCTCTGAAAAGCTAGGCATGACCGAGATTCTATTTAATATTCAAACAAGTAATCAAGAATATTAATTTACCTAAGGTACGTGGTCCGAGGAGCCAGGAATGACAGAAGTTCTGTTTAATATTCAAAAAAGTAATCAAGAATATTAATTTACCTAAGATGTGTGGTCCGAGGAGCCAAGTATGTCCGAGATTCTGTTTAATATTCAAACAAGTAATAAACATAACACATAATATCATAAATAAAAACATGGTAGAGCTGCCTTTCATTAATAATAGTACCTTCACATGTTATTTACATTCCAAGAACGTGGTATGACATTTTCATCTAAATCTTCTAGGAAATAAGCACCTATACCAACTACCGAGGTGATACGGAATGGCCCTTCCCAATTGGGCCATAACTTTTCCCATGCTGGGTTTTTTGCAGTACCCACAACCTTTCTCAACACAAAGTCTCCTGGGGTCAAGTACCTCTCCCTCACCCTCGTATCATATCCTCGCTTGAGCTTCTACTGATAAGACGCCAACTAAACCATGGCAGTTTCTCTTCGCTCCTCAATTGAATCCAGGCTCTTCTCTAATAGGTTATTGTTGTTGTCTAGAGTGAACAAGCTTGTCCTCAACATTGGAAACCCAGTCTCTAGAGGGATCACAGCCTTAGACCCATAAGTCATTGAAAAGGGTGTTTCCCCATTGACAAACAAGGGGTAGCCCAATATGTCCAAATGACATGTGGTAACACTTCTACCCATTTGCCCTTTGCATCATCCAACCTCTTCTTGAGCCCATTCACTATGACCTCATTGACAGCCTTGGCCAGTCCATTCCCCTGAGGATAAGCCGGAGTTAAATACCTATACTTAATACCCAATTCACAAAAATACCTCCTGAAAGCTTTGTTATCAAACTGAAGCCTATTTTCCGAGATGAGGGTATGAGGAATCCCAAATTGAGTGACAATATTTTTCCACACAAACCTCTTGGCATCCAAATCCCTAATATTTTCTAAGGGCTCAACTTCAACCCACTTGGTGAAGTAGTCAATGCCGACCAAAAGCCATCTCCTATTTCTTGCTGCCTTAGGGAAGGGCCCTACAATATCCAAGCCCCATTAAGCAAAAGGCCAAGGACTGGATAGAGGATTAAGGACATCCCCTGACTGATGAATGTTTGGAGCAAATCTCTGACGCACTTCTTCACAAATTCTTACGCCTCTTTTTGCATATTTGGCCACCAATATCTTTGAGTAAGGGCCTTGTGAGACAATGATCTGCCTCCTGTATGACTTCCACAAATTCCTTTATGTAATTCTTCTAAGAGTGACTCTACTGCCTTAGGATGGACACATAGCAAATACGACCCCAAAAAAGAGCACGTATATAACTTTTGATCCTTGAACAACAAAAAACGAAAGGCTTTTCTTTGCACCTTATCAGCCTCCCCCTTCCCTTCGGGCAAAATATCATCTTTAAGGAACAGAACTATGGGGTCCATCCAACTAGATCCCACTCTAATTTGATGAATCTGAGCCCTCTCTCTTCTTATCTTAATAGGCTTACATAAATCTTCAATCAGGATAACCTGAGGTAAACTTTGCGCCGAGGAGGTTGCGAGAGTGACAGGGGAGTCAACATGCGTATTTTTGCTTTTAGGAATTTGGTATAAAGTGAAAGACTCAAATCTTGATTGCAAGTGCATAACCTGGTTCAAATACTCCTACATTCTCAAATCCCTGGCCTCTAACTCTCCCTTCACTTGGCCTATAACCAATCTTGAATCTGAGAATAACTCCATTGCTCTTCCTCCCATTTTCTAGGCCATAATCATCCCTACTAACAAAGCTTCATACTCAACCTCATTAATTGTGGCCGAGAAGCCCAACCTTAAGGATTTCTCAATAGTGATCCCTTCAGGAGATATCACAACTAGCCCTACTTTAGATCCTTTTTGATTAGCTGCACCATCAACATATACCCTCCAAGATAAAGGTGCTTGTAAGGAAACCATCCTAACTGTTTTTCCATCCATGCTCTATTTTTCCCTGTCCTCTTCTAGTGGAGACTCAGTAAAATCAACTACCAAATCTGCAAGAACTTGGCCCTTAACAGAGGTGTGAGGCATATACTTAATATCAAAAGCCCTTAGAATCGTTCCCCATTTTGTATTTCTCCTAGTGTAATCAACTTTCTACAGTAGTGATTAAGGGGGAAGTTGGGTTAAAACCATAATCGTGTGAGCTTGGAAGTAATGAGGAAGCTCCCGTGTAGCATGCACCACTACTAAGATGGCCTTCTCCAATGGTAGATAATGAATTTCTGATTCATGCAACGATTTGCTTACATAATAAATTGGTCTCTACACTCCATTATCAACTCATATCAGTATTAAGCTTACCACATGAGAGGCTACAGCAATATAAGCAAATGGAACCTCCTCCTCCTTGGGCTTGAACATAATGAGTGGCCGAGAAAGATGCTTCTTCAGCTACTGGAAGGCCAGGGCACACTCTTCGGTCCATTCAAATTCTTTCCACTTATGCAACAACTAGAAGAAAGGCCTACACCTATCTATTGACCGAAAGATGAAACAGTTTAGAGCAGTAGTCATTCTTGTTAACCTTTGGACTTCTTTCGGATTCCGAGGATATTGCAAGTTGTTAATTGCCCTAATCTAGTCAGGGTTGACCTCAATTCCACGGTAGGTGACCATATAACCCAGAAATTTGCCTGAGCTAATGCCAAAAGAACACTTAGAAGCGTTAAGGCGTAGTTTGTGCTTTCCAGTATTTCAAAAATATTCCCGAGGTCATTCAAATGCTCGAACCCGACCTTGCTCTTCACCACTATATCATCTATGTAAACTTTAATTTTTTGCCAAGTTGAGGCTTAAACATCTTCATCATCATCCTCTGATAAGTTGATCCTGCGTTCTTTAGCCTAAAGGGCATCACTTTTTAGTGGTAATTTCCAGTGGGTGTAACAAAAGCAGTCTTCTCCTGGTCATTCAGAGCCAAAGGTATTTGATGGTATTCCTGAAAGGCATCCAAAAGCTTATCCGAGGACGTCCCACTGTTGCATCCATCAATTGGTCAATTCGAGGCATTGCGAAGGGGTCTTTTAGACAGGCTTTATTTAAATCAGTAAATTCCACACACACTCGCTACTTCCCTTTCTTCGTCTTTACTACCACAGTATTGGCTAGCCACTCAGGATAGAACACCTCTCTTACTACTCTCGCTTGTTTAAGCTTGGTCACCTCCTCTTTAACAACATCAAAATGCTCTTTAGAAGAGCGCCGAGATGGCTGCTTTTTCCTCATCATCATTAATGACAATTTTCTCTAGTGCTTCACACTTTTCCCCTTCTATGGTTGCTTCCAAGGACAAGACTAGAGGGGTCGAGGACTCTCCTCTAATCTGAAGCCTAATAGCGACTACTAAACGCTGCTTGGTCATAGACTAACTCTCGATCAGCTCCTCGACTTGGTCCCCTGATGGATACTTCACCTTCAAGTGCAAGGTAGAAGAAACAGCCCCCAGGGCACGAAGCCAGGGTCTTGCCATAATAGCAGTGTAAGGGGAATAGGCATCTACCACAATGAAATCCACCTCTACCACTTATGATCCTACCTGAATAGGTAACCTGATTTGGCCTTTTAGGATAACTATTTTCCCATCAAACCCTACTAAAGGGGAATCATACCAAGTCAAGTCCTCAGGTTTCAATTTCAATCCCTTATACAGATCAAGGTACATGATCTCTGCACTGTTACCTTGATCTACCAAAAGCCTCTTCACATCATACCCTCCAATCCTGAGGGTAAACACTAGGGCATCATCGTGTGGTTGCAAGGTTCCCACTTTATCCTCATCTAAGAAGCTCAAAGCTGACTGAGCTTCCAACCTACTCCTTTTGGGATCAGAAGTCTGATCTTCAGCAAACAACCGGACTACAGACATCACCCTAGATAGGAGGGAGCCAATCCTACCTGGTGCAGCAAGAATAACACTAACTGTCCTCAAAGACGATCTTGAAGAAGCGTCCCTTTGAGGTCCTGACCCTGCTTGGCCTCTTTACCCATTGGGTTGATACAAAAACTACTTTAACTTCCCAACTCTAACCAGCTGCTCTAAATGACTCCATAAAGTCTTACAATCTTCCGTTGTGTAGTTTCGCTGCTAGTGGTATTGGCAATAAAGGCTTTGGTTGCTCTTCGTGGGGTCTCCCCCCCCCCCCATCTTATTTGGTCATTTAAAATACGGCCCATTCTTAATTTTTTTCTAAAATTTGATGGACAGGCTCTCTGAACACAATGCTAACTATCTGAGCAGAAGTAGATCTAGAATGCCCGGCAAAATCTCTTTGAGGTCGGTTGTTATTATACCTCTCTGGCCTGAAATCCCTTTGATCCTAAGGGAGTACTTTAGCTTTCCCCTTCCTTTTTTGTTGGTCCTTCTCGACCCGCTTGTACTTATCAATATGATCCATAAGCTGACGTACACTCCTAACAGGTTTCCTTGTCAAAGATTTTCTCAAATCGTGCTTGGCAGGCAAACCGACTTTGAAAGTCCTTATACCCATATCATTAAAATTTCCATCTATCTCATTGCACATCTCCTAGGATCTGTTATTATATGTTTTCAAGGTTTCCCCTTATCGTATGGTCATGGACAGCAGGGAGTCCAAGGGCCGAAGAACCTTACTGCAAGTAACGAAATGAGCCCCGAATGCCCTAGTAAGCTCCTTAAAGGAGTTAATAGAACCTTCCTTTAGACCATCAAACCACCTTACCATCACAAGCCCCAAACTGAATGGGAACACCTTGCACATCAAGGTCTCATTCTTTGAGTGAACAACCATTCTCTGGTTGAAGTGGCTAACATGCTTCACAGGGTTTGTTCTGTCATTATACTTAGTGAATGTTGGCTAAGTAAACCACCGAGGAAGTTTTCCTCCCTCAATCCTTTGCGTAAAAGGTAATTTAGAAATCTGGTTCAGAGCCCTGCTCATAGCATCGTCACCCAGACCTTTGCGAGATGGACTCTTACTTCTCCGCTTGTAATGGTGATCCTTGTCGCATGAAAAAGACTCACTAGGAGGAGTCCTTGATCTGGGCCTATAGCTGTCATCCCTATCATCTTCAGAAGAAGGTTCTAAACTCGAAAAAGTCCCTCTCCGTTGTTTACGGCGTAGCTTCCTCCATAAATGGTCGATCTCCAACTACATGTTCTTGATACTCTCCCCTTGGGAAACATGACTTCCACTTCTAGAATGACTTCTACTTGTATGGGTGGTATGTACACTTACCTCACGGTCTCTCCTCTACTCAAGATTAAAGAAATGATCTGGACGTTGAGACCCCACAAACTCTTCACGGTTTGGCCCTGAACCTACCATGGTTACATGACAAACACAAAAATGTTCAAGTTCCCCACAAACGACGCCAATTATAAGGGCAGGATTTGCTTGGATAGCCCAAAGATGAAAGGACTAAGGCCCAAAGAGCCCAAAACAATGAATTTGAAGAGAGTGGGCTAGAAACTGAACTTCAAAGTATTTGACTGTAATAATAGTGTGCTAGATGATACTTGAAATGATAAATAAACAGTTTAATGCAAAGAAAGTCCTCCTTGGCAAAGTCTGAGAATGGTAGTTCTTATATATATATATATATATCTTTTATACTTAAGCATTATTACAACTCTTCAGTGTATAGTAATTTTTTCTCTCTAAATTCTCCAATACCCTTTTGTAATGGGGTTTCTTTCCTTTATATTCCCCTGGCTTACTTCATCTTAGCCCTCCACGGGTAAACCAAATTGCTGGTGTTGATTCCTCTTCTACCAGCACCTTCCTAAAGTTTTTATGGGTAGCTATAAGGCTGCATGGCCTTGTTCAGGTATCACTTTCACATTAATGCGGCCAGAGAGTTAGCTGCAAAGTATTCAATGTGGTGATAGCAGATTTCTCTTAGATATTTCCCAGCTTCCTTTTGTCCTATTCACTTATGATGCTTATCCTTACCGTATGATTGTCTGGTGTGTTGTCCTTAGTGAAAAGTCAGGCCTTTGTCCCTTACTCAGCTTGGCTGAGGAGGCATTTCTCCTCGAACTACACTACCAATCTTTTACGACCAGACTTCTTCCGTAGCTTACTAATTTGTACATCCTCGTTAATGTCCACCTATCCTCAGACGACTTAATATACTTGAACACAGCCCAATATCTTTTTTGGGCCTTTTATCCCTACAATATATAAACATAATCTTGATAAATGCATAGTAGCAACTATTATAATTATCAAACTTTATATTTAGACCTATATTGCATGAGTTACGGACTAGTTATATACTAATAGAAAATTATTGATACGACTAATTAATCAGTTTAGCTGAAATTTGGTGACGAAGTATTAGGTGTGATTATAATGACTTTAGATTAGCTTTTCACTGAAAGGCTTATTTGTATATTTGTTGAATGTTGGTAAAAAAAATATAATTGTAATTCAAAAAATTGGCAACCCAACTTGTTAGGGACATATTTATGTAATTCGCTAATCCTTTAATAAAACGCACTTTACTTGTAATTGGGTATATCTAGGATGAGTTTAGTACTTTAAGAAACAATTATTCAGGTTAAGTATTGAAGCCATGCAAGTCTGGCCAAGAAACAGGTGAAGGAAATGTTGTTCATTAAAGCTCGACGGAAGTCTCAACAAAATCCATTCTATCGAGATTTAGGGTCTGTTTGGATATCGTTTATTTAACTGAAACTGAAAATTTATAACTAAAAGTACTATAGATAAAGATAAAAGTTAGTTGAAATAGTACAAGGGGGTCCATAAATAGTACCAAAAAATGCAGTAGGGCCTATAAATAGTAGAAAAAATAACCTAAATAGTAAAATAATTTTAATTTTCCATTGGTATCCAAACACACACTTAATGTTGAAGCTCAACATAAGCTCGACACAAGCTGTATCTGTCGAGAATTACGAAATTAGATTTTCCATATCCGATTACACTTATATGCTTATGTATTTGTATAGGGTTTATTTTCTCACAACCCTAGACATATATAAGGATTATTTTAAAGGCCGTTGCACATGCATTGTGTGATCGAATGCAAAAAGTGACCTAGTTCATCATTCTCTCTATAAAAGCTACTGCATCTTTATGTTAAAGGTTTTCTGACCAATGAGCTTCTTGATCTTCATTGTTGATGAACTGATGAACTGAAGAACTTTGCAACCAACAATCTTCTTCAAGTTGGTGAGTTAGTCACGTACTGAGATCTGTGCATCATTGGTTAGTCACGTACTAGGATTCATGCATTAAACGGAGCGATTGCCGTTACAATACAAGTCCAATTGGGTATTGGGGTAACGGTTCAACTATAGGTTGGTATTTCGGGATAGACCAAAGGGTTTGGTAAGATTCTTTGTACTTGTAACCACTTGTGATTTATAATAGTGGATTCTCGGGAGTGGCGACCTTATTCACTTGGTGGGGTTTTGCCTTGGTGGTTTTCCCCATTCATAAACAAATCGACTGTGTCAAATTTATTTTCCGCTGTATTTAGTTATTTGGTGATTTGTTTTTGCTACCATGCTATTGCATGTAATTTGACTAATTAATTAACTTGGGTAATTAATTAATTTGCAAGGGGTCAATTTATTTTAAGCCAACATAACTCAATCCATCAACTCCTAAAAACCTACTCAACCCTCTACATTAGGGTTGTTTTGGTGGATCAGTGGGTTGACTACACACCCCTAATGAAGACATAAGCAACCACTAAGCCAACTCGTTGGAGTTACTTTTTTTTTTTTTTTTTATGAAATTAATCTAAAACTTTTGAAAATGATTTTCTTCATATTGTTCCTTATATGTATTTGACTTAATTTTCTAAGGCTAACCCTAATTCATCAATCAAAAGTCTATGGGCACAACAAGATCTCAATATTTTCACACCACCTTTATTTTAAGTTGTAATAGAGGTGCAATTTTATTTTGTTTAAATTTATAGTAAGCTGATACATCAATTTATTATGAAAACATTGTGAGATTTTGTTGTACCTATAAAAGAACTCTTTTGTCAACATTAATTGAACTTATATATACATGTCTACTTCTTAAGCTATCTTTAACTCTAGCTCATGCATGATTGCTCTCAATAAAGCACCTTGATTTCACATATAAGCTATGTTGAAAAGGAAAGGGCAAGGCAACTTGATATTGAAAATTTGTTGCCAAACTTTAGTATGTAATTGCATATGAAATCTTAATTAACTGGTTTGCTTTCCCCACCAAAATAAATAAATAAAAAAATAAAAACCTACTAGGTTGCATTATTGTTAGTAATATTCTCATTACTAGCTTCCAAGAAAGGATCTCCTAGAGTTGGGACACGAGAGCTCCTACCATTTAAGGTAATATGGACAAGAAGTAACCTCAATCATGCATTAATTCCTAGCATGGATTTCGAAGTAACGACAGAAGCCTATATGAAATGACTCAATGGAGGAAGGTTTTGGACTTCTACAACAAAAATAGAGCTTAGATTTCTGAATGTGGAGGATCAGTTGTCGGTTAAATGACACATTCACAAGTCATCCACGTACCTTAATCACCGCTTTCCGATTCTTACACTAAGACAGTAGTTACCTATGGTTTTTCATAATCATCTTTGAATCCAAAATTTTTAAAAATTGCACTTTTTTATCAAAATAATATACAAATTTACTGTCTTGTAAGATAAAATCGGGATAAACTTCTTAAAAGATGTAAATGAAGATCTAGCTACTGATCGAAATGGGAAAGGAATAAAGGAATATTTACTGGAATCATCGTTTGACTCATTTCATGAAAATTTCATGCATGCAATCACAAAGTCATGATATATCAGATCGACCTTCACAAGATCATGTCGGTACGAAAGCGGGCATGAAATTATGTATTTCCATGTCGTGAAATTATTAGGTTTGTATGAAACCATGCATGATTGTCCATTTAGTTTAATATTATTTTGGATTTGGTTTTCATTGATGTGTATGTCCACTAGTTTCTCAGTGCATGAATGAATGAGAGAATGGAAGGTTGTGCCCAACATCACAAGCCCTGGACGACGCTCTACATATATATATATATATATATATGTATTTATTGATGATGCAAGAAATTAGCAGCTGAGCTCCTCGTTTTACTGGATGGATGAAGCTATGATTGGGTCATCTTTGTTAGAGGTAAACCTGCAAACGAACTAGGTAGAAGAGTAATATGCCGGAGTGGCATCAGCCAAACCGCTTCCAATGCTTAAGTCAGTAAAGGAGAAAGATCTCAGAGAAAATTGACTGGAGAGTGATTTTTTTATAGTATTTATGTGTACCTTTAAGTTCCGTTACCTTCTCTTTTTATAGTTGCATGCCTCATTAATGGGCAATGAATTGTTGTATTTATGTTCAACGGCTAGTGCGTTACAAAATCTTTGCCTAAAGTTCACAACTACCTTTGTGGTCGTTGCTCCGTCCATTACGCTTTGTCATCAATAAGCGTAATAAATGTATAACATCTTCTCTTGGTTAATGACAATCTTCGCTTAATGACGATCATAAATTTTTGACTCATCAGTTGTCCCCTGTTTGAATTTTCGTCTATTATACGAGATGAAAACATAGCTGTCTGACGCTTCGTATTATGTGTAAGGCACATTTATAATGAGTTGATGTTTAGTTCGTTGATGGCCACATCTACGGTCAGGATTTGTCTAACGTGCAAACTTTTCTCAGCTTTCCTGCACACATCTTGACCACTTATTTCACATTAATCCCTCCTGTTTCCTTTTCTTTGTAATCTTTCCTTGTTCAGTTGGCATTTCAGGGTTTGTCTCTTCTTCAAGCTTTCTTTTTCAGTTCTGCGTTTCTTGGTAAGTGCTCTGTGCTTCTCTCTCTTTTTCTATTCTTCCATGGTAGATTACTCTTCAGTTAGAGTCGATTGTCCCTTAGTAGCTTTTCTTTTTGCTCACGTAGGTTGTTTGTTTGAGGTCGAGAGTGCCTCAAGTGGGTTAGTTTCTTCATGGGGGAGGACTTTCCGTATAGGTTTGTCATTTCCTCTAGTTTCTTCTTCTGCTAGAGTGGCTAGGTCTCTGAAAATGTTTAGGGTGGTTAGGTCTAGTAAGTTGGATACAAGTTTATCCTCATCTAATGATTGTGAGGTTCTCGAAGTTACTTCCCCCTCTAGTCCTTATAAAGTTTGGAACGTCCCATGTGCTCTCTCAAGAAAAGATGAGAAGCGAATCAGGGATAAGTTTCAATTTCCTGATTCAGTTAGAATTAGGATTCTGAGTGATGAGGATAGGGCCTGTCACTCTTATGCTGATGAAATTTGTTTCTACGAGACAGATTTCATTAGTGGTCATTAGGGAACTTTTTGCATATTTGCACCTTGCTCCGGCACAGTTATTGCCTAATTCTTGGTGGTGTGGATGTCTGCCAATGATGGAGATGTCATTAAGAAAGAAGAATTTCTTTACTTTTACCATCTGAGAAAGTTCAAAGACCCTTGCTAATACGAATTTAAGATGTGGGATAGGCCTACTAGGTTGATACTTAACTATCTGTCCTTCTTCCAAAATTGGAAACCAAACTTCTTCTTTATCTCGGGCAATGGTTGGGCATTCGTCCCTGGTGAGAACCTAGATGAAGCCCCCAAGTTTTTTCATAGTTGGGGAACCCCTATGTCTGGTGCGTCTTTCTCATCTTTTCATTCTGCTATTTATTTGCTCTTTGTGAGTGACGACGATATGTAATACACTTGCTTTTTGCAGTTCCTCAATGTCCTTGTCTGAAGAAAAGTAATCATGGTCGTGTTGAGGAGGTGAAAGAATAATTGGAGACCGTTAAAGATTTTGACGAACTTGTTTCTCCCCAATCGTTATTCCTTCATTTTTTGGGTCCAGAACCGTCTAGTAAGGTTCGGAAAAATCTTGAAGTTATGAAAAAGAGTGAGTGATCTTCACTCTTTTTTTTTTATAGTTTCTCTTTCCTTTCAGGAATGACAACCAGGTCCAATAAGAAAAAGTTGGCCGAAGCTCAGGAGAAGAAGGCAAAAGGCGGCCTCATCAGTGGCCTTCTATCGAGGAAACGTTCGAAGATGGGCGATGCCTCTAAAGATGATCCTGTTATGACTCCTCCTTTTGCCCATTCACCTGCTAAGTGTCCCACCTCCCCTACCCCATCTCTGGAGGTGATTGCTTCAGGGGAGGAAACCAAGAAGAAGAAAAAGGTTGCTGGCAAGTCTTTTCTCCCAACTTTCTAGGATGATGCTGTTGCTGCTGCCCTGAAAGCTCACGAGGCGCTCTCTGTGGACGACCTAAGTCCTTTGATGGCGAAGTCATCCAGTGAAGTGATTTCATCTCATATTTAGAAGCTCGTGCAGGTATATTTTGATAATGTAAGTTGCTTTTTCTTTTTTACTTTGCTTTTGCTAATAGAGATTTTTTGTAGGCTTTGGGGGAGTCCTTGTTCATCTCTGGGAAGCTTCTGGATTTGGAGAAGAGGGTGGACACATCTAAGCCCATGATCAAATCCCTCTCTGCTAAGAATGAGACGCTTAAGAACAAGGTTGCCATCCTTACCGTCGAAGCTGAGAATGACAAAGAACGTGTGGCAGCTTTAAAGAAGAGTCTTAAAGTGGAGAAGGACTTTGCAAGCGGAAGGACAAAAAGATGGGTGATCTGCAGTTGAAGCTGCAAAAAGCTGGGGCTACAGCAATGTAGGAGTTCAAGGACTCTAACTCTTACTCAGATGAGCTCTGTGAGTATTACGTGGAGGGCTTTAAGCTCTTTAGAAAATGGATGGCAAAGCATCACCTGGATTTGGACCACTCTAGCCTTGTTATGGGTGAGGTTAAGAAGGAACTACTGAATGATCGTCCTTCCGAGGCCACAACTAAAAATGTGATGGAAGAGGCCACAACCATAGCTCCTGTAGATCCGGTTTCGTCAGCTCCTCAGGAATAGTAACTTTTTTTTAATATTTTTTTTTTATTGTAAGATGAAAACAATTTCTTTCATGGGCTCGTTGTTTTGAGCACTTCTTTTGAACAATTTCTTTGGACCCATGTGTTTTGGGCGATAACTTTCTTTCTAACAATGACAACTCTTTTTATGAACTACTGACATACAACTTTTTATAACTAAATCTCTACTATGTTCGTATGACGACTGTGGTTATGTTTGAGATACCTTCATGATTTAGTTGTGTTTGAAACAACTTTTTCATGCTTTCATTGAGTCATGTTTGAATGACGATGGTAACAACTTTTTTATGTTCAGCTATGTTTGAACAGTTTTTTGTTGAGTCATATTTGAATGATATTTCAGTTGTATTTAGAAAACTTTTTTATGTTTGGCTGTGTTTGAATAGCTTTTTATTTTGTCACAGTTTGAATGACGATGTTAGTTGTGTTTAAATAACTCTTTTATGTTTAGCTGCGTTTGAACAGCTTTCTATTGAGTCATATTTGAATAACGATGTTAGTTGTGTTTGAACAACTTTTTATATTTATCTGTGTTTGAACTGCTTTTTATTAAATCATGTTTGAATGACGATGTTAGTTGTGCTTGAACAACTTTTTATGTTTATTTGTGTTTCAACAGCTTTTTATTGAGTCATGTTTGAATGACAATGTTAGTTTTGTTTGAACAACTTTTTATGTTTAGCTATGTTTAAACAGCCTTTATTGAGTCATGTTTGAATGATGATGTTAGTTGTATTTGAACAAATTTTTATGTTTAGTTGTGTTTGAACAGCTTTTTATTAAGTCATGTTTAAATGATGATGTTACGTTGTACGTATGACTTAGAGTCATGCTATTGGAGCATCTTTAGGTTAACCATTTTTTTATTCGTTCATGTTTGAATAACGATCATAATAGTTATGTTTAAACAACTTTTCATTTAGTCAACTTTGATAGTTGTGTATTAACAACTTTGATGGCTATGAAGATGTTGGCTATGTATAAACAACTCTTGATTTGGAGTGATAATGATGGAGATTCTTGGGACGTCTCCCAAGAACGACCCCCTAAATATTACATATGCTTTTGTTGGTAAATAACTCATGGATGATTATTGATAAATACGCATGGATAATTCTCTTGTGTATTATTGATCTATGAATGACGAAAGTAATAATTGACGTACATATTGAGATGAAGATTGGACATCTTGAAATGTAAAAGATTGCTTACTATTAGTACTTCTTCAAATGTTCTATAGTCCAAGGTCGAGGCAATTCTTAGCCGTCTAAAGACTTTAGGTAGTAGGAGTCTTCCCTGGAGTGACGAATTACTTCGTAGGGGCCTTCCTAAGCTGGTCCCAATTTTCCTTAGGATGGGTCCTTTGTTGCTTGTGATGTCTTCCTGAGGATGAGGTCTCCTGTGTTGAACCTTCTTACCTTGACTTTTCTATTGTAGTATCTGGTCATTGCTTCCTTGTGTTTGGCCATTCGCTTCCCAGCTTCCTTTCTGACTTCATCAATTAGATCCAAGTTGTTGTTAAGCTCCTATTGGTTCTTCTGACCTTCATAGGTTTTGACTCGAAGGCTCGTCAATCCCACTTCCACTGGTATGACGGCTTTAGTGCCAAATGTCAGTCTGAATGGCGTTTCTCCTGTTGGAACTCTTGTGGTCATCCTATATGCCTAAAGGACATTTGGTAGTTCCTCAGACCATAACCCTTTGCCCCACTTAGGCCGAGTTTTGATAATTTTGAGAAGGCTTCTATTCATCACTTCTGTCTAACCATTAGCTTGAGGATGTCTTGGAGAAGAGTGGTGGCTCTTGATTCCTAAGCCTTGGAAAAATTTTTGAAACTTAGGATTGTTGAACTGCTTTCCATTGTCTGATAGTATGACGCGTGGGACTCCAAACCTACAGATGATGTTTTTCCACACAAAGCTGGTGATTTAGCTTTTGTTATCATAGCTACTGGTTCTGCTTCTACCCATTTTGTGATGTAATCAACTGTGATGATCAGAAATCTGAGTTGCTTCTTCTCTTAAGGGAATAGGCCCATAATGTCAATCCCCCATTAAGCGAAGGGCCATGGTGAGGATATTGGTGTCATCATCTCTCCTGGTCTCATCTGGACATTTGCAAAGCGTTGTGACTTATTGCCTGTTCTAATGAAGTTGTGTGCGTCCTTTTGTAAAGTCGGCCAATAGTGTCCTGCTCTGAGTGTTTTTCCTGCTAAAGACCTTGCTCCAGCATGATTTCCACAAATTTCTTCATGTATCTCACGGAGCACATAATCCGCTTCTTCTGAGATAGCACATCTTAAGTATGAGAGTGAATAACCTCGTTTGTACAATACATCGTCAATAATGACGAAATAGGCTGCTCTAATCTGTATCTTCCTTGCTTCCGTTTTATCTTCTGGAAACCATCCTTCTTTCAAATAACGGATGATGGGAGTCATCCACTCTTCTTGTTCTTTTATCTTCAAAACCTGCTCACCTTTTGTACTTGGTTGCCCCCTTATCTCTATACATAGCTTAGAGGGCGCATTGCAGTCGTCTAATGAGGCCAATCTGGCTAGGAAGTCAGCTTCTGCATTTTTGGCCCGAGGATTTTGTACGAAGACTAGGCTGTCAAAGTGCTGCGAAAGTTGTTGGATGATCTTCAGGTACTTCTGCATCCTCTCTTCTTTGGCTTCATAATCTTCCTTTGCCTGTCCAATTGTGAGCTGAGAATCATCTTCGACAATAAGACTCTTTGCTCCAAGACCTTTTGCTAGACTTAATCCTGTTAGCAATGCTTTATACTCAGCCTCATTATTCGTTGTAGAGAATTGCAAACTAATTGCATACTTCAATATTTCTTTTTCTGGAGATATGAGCACTACTCCTGCCCCTCCTACTTTCTTCGTGGCAAATCCATCTATTTGAACCGTCCATGTTTCCATGGTGAGTTTTTCTTCCTTGTAGGGGTAGGTGAATTCTGCGATGAAGTTTGCCAGTACTTGGGCTTTGATTGCTGCTCGAGGCCGATATTTGATGTTGAATTGGCCCAGTTCGTTTGTCCATTGGATGAGTCATCCTGCTACATCTATCTTGTTCATCATCTTTTTTATTGGTTGGTCTATCACGACGACGATGGAGTGTGCTTGGAAGTAGGGACGAAGTTTCCTAGAAGCAATCACCAATGCGAAAGATATCTTTTCCATCCTTGGGTAATTTGCCTCTGCTCCTTGGAATGCCTGGCTGATATAGTAGACTAGCTTCTGGACATTTTCTTCTTCTTTGATCAGTGCCAAACTTACTGCGGTATTAGACACCGCTAAGTAGAGTTACAGTTCTTCTCCTATCACAGAGGAACTTAACAGTGGTGGCTTCGTCAAATAATCTTTTAATTTTGCAAAGGCTTCTTCACATTCGTTAGTCCACTGAAAGGCCTTTTTCAAGACCTAAAAGAATGGCATGCACTTGTCTGTTGCCCTAGAGACGAATCTGTTTACAGCTGCAACCTTTCTTGTCAAGCTCTAAACGTCCTTCGCTGTTTTTGGTGATTTGAGCTCGATTATTTACTTTACTTTGTCTGGATTTGCCACTGTGCCTCATTAGAACACCATGAATCCCAAGAATTTTCCTAAAGAAACAGTAAAAACACACTTTGTAGGGTTTAATTTCATCTTGTACTTACGTAGTGTGCTGAAGGTTCCTTCCAGATCGTCTAAGTGGTTGGCTTCATCCTTGCTTTTCACCAGCATATCGTCTATGTATACTTGTACATTCTTTCCAATTTGGTGAGAGAACATGTGGTTCACCAATATTTGGTATATGGCTCCTGCACTCTTCAATCCAAAGGGTATAACTTGTAGTAGTACAACCCTTGGCTAGTGACGAACGAGGTCTACTCTTGATCTTCTTTGTCCATGAGGATCTGGTTGTATCTAAAAAATACGTCCATGAAACTTAAGAGCTTGTGTCCAGCAGTTGAGTCTACCAGTTGATCAATTCTTAGCAAGGGGAAGATATCCTTTGGGCAAGCTTGGTTCAAGTCTATGAAATCAATGCACATCCTCCATTTGTCATTGTTAGGACATATGTGAAACTCGTTAAAACATATGTCATTTAAAATTGGCTAATTCTTTGACAAAACGCATTTTACTTGTAATTAGGTAGATTTAGGATAGGTTTAGTACTTCAAGAAACATGTTGTTCAAGCCAAGTATTAAAGTCATGAAGATTGGACCAAGAAACAAGAAAAGTTGTTCATTAAAGCTGGACAGAAGCTGGACAGATTCTCGGCAGAAGCTTGACAAATATATTTATCGAGGTTTCGACAGCTTCTTGATGGATACAGTATCTATCGAGAATTATGAAATTCAGATTTCTAGATTTGATTTTCAGCCTATGCTGACATGTATGTGTAGGGTTTCTTTTTTCACAACCCTAGACATATATAAGGCTTATTTCAAAGGCCGTCACATAAGAGAATGTACAAGAAAATATATGAAAAAATAACCAAATGCCTCATTCTCTCTCTCTATAGAAGCTACTGCGTCTTTTGCGCCTTAGAGTTTTGTAACCAAGTGCTTCTTAATCTTCATTATTGATGAAGTGAAGAACTTTGTAGCCAACAATCTTCTTCCAATTGGTGTGTTAGTCACGTACTAGGATCCATGTATCATTGATTAGTCACATACTGGGATTCGTGCAAAAGGATGGCATTCATATATTGAAAAGTTTAGAAATTCTAAAGCGGTAGAAGGTTTCTACTGTGAGTTCATCTACCTGAATTTTAAAGTCTAGAGACAAAGGTTTTGTACTAGATTTGAAACTTCTCTTTCCTATAGTGAATTTCTTTTCGAGAAGGTTTTCCCCAAGGTTTTTTACTGTGAAACTAGTTTGTTTCATTGGTTTTTCTAGGTCATCATATCTTGTCTTATTTACTTTTCCGTTGTGTATGATATTGATGTTAGTTTGTTTGAACAAGGTTTATTCATAATAAATCTAATTAACAACTTGATTTTAAAACTTGTTAATTCTATCAACCGGGGTCTAAATTCCCTAACAGCCATTGCTCTTTTTACCATTACCACATTTGCTAGCCAATCTGGGTAGAAGACTTCCTTGATGAACCAGCTTCCAGTAGCTTTTCTACTTCTTCAGTTACTACTCAGTTGCGCTCTGGTGCAAATATTCTCCACTTTTGCTGTACAAGTTTGAATTCTGGGTTGACGTTGAGACGATGTTGTATGATCTTCCTATCAATCCCAGGCATATCCTCGTGTTTCCAGGCGAAACATCTCGGTTTGCCCTTAAGAGGGAAACCATCTTCTCTTTTTCCAAAGTCGGGAGTGTTGATCCTATCTTCAATACTTTCGATGTATCTCCTGAGACGACCTCAACTTCTTGTAGTTTTTCTAACAGTTTAGAGATGGGCTCTGGTTCATTGATCACCCATGTATGGTTCTCCCCAGATGCTAAGGCAGTTTGTTAGCACTTTCTTGTCAGAACCTAATCTCCTCTGATTTTTCCTACCCCATGGGCTGTTGGAAATTTCACCTTCAAGTAATATGTTGACGTTGCTGCTCTTAGCCTATTGAGTGTGGGTCTTCCCAAGATGATGTTGTATGTTAAAGGGCAGTCAACTATGAGGAAATCAATTTCCTTGGTGATCTGTGCTAGGTAAGTACCTACAATCATGGTTAGAGTGACGATGCCCCTAAGGAAGATTCTATCCCCAGTAAAGCTCACCAGAGGAAAGGTGAAAGGCCTGATCCTTCTCTTGTTTAGTTTCGTCTACTGAAATGCAGGTAAGTAGATGATGTCTGTTGAGCTTTTGTTGTCAATAAGTATCAAGTGGATGTTGAATACTTCTACTCTGAGCATGATTACCAGTGGATTGTCATGGGGTTATTTAATGCCACGATCGTCTCTCTCTAAGAAGACGATATCAGGTTCATCACTCCTTGGAATCTTTACCAGAGGGAGCCGTGAATGGACACTATTTATTTCTTTCTCATGGCATTTTTTCAAGGATTTCAACATTCCTCCTACCGTCAATCCTCCTGAGATCTTCTTTATCTCTCTTGCAGGAGGTTTGCTATCTCTTACTTCTCGATTTCTATCTTTATCGTCATTCTGTTGGTATCTGTAAGGCTCCATTTTCCTAACATATTTCTGTAACTTCCCTTGCCAAATTAAAGTCTCCACCTGGTCTTTTAAATATCTACACTCGTCGGTATGATGCTTGTGGTCCTGGTGTAACCTACAGTACTTGTTCTTGTCTCTTCTTTCTGCCGAAGCACTAATTGGCTACTGCCTTTGCAGGGAGGGATTTTCCCTTACCTGCATCAATACTTGCTCAATTAGCATTATTAGAAAGGTAAAGTTAGTAAACTTTGGCCTCCTATCCAGAAGTTCCTTCTTTTTTCCTATGGGCTGCTCAACACTTCGTGTCTCCTTCTTATTGCAATTGCTCTTTGTTCCTTTGTCTTTCTTCCTTTTTCCTTTCATTTATGTTGCAAGCACTGCATCTTCTACATTCATGTACTTTTGAGCTTTTCGAAGCAATTTCATGACCATTTTTGGTGGGCTTTTGGTGATTGAGAAGAAAAAATCCCCAAGTAGTAACCCTACTTGGAAAGTTGTTAGGATGACTTAATCTTCAACTTTGTCTACCTACAGCAGCTCCTTATTGAATTGGGTCACATACTGTCTTAGTGATTCTCCTTTTGTCTATTGAATGTTAAGGAGATGACCAGTTGGCTTCTTGTGTCTTTGCCCCCCTAATGAAATGAAGAACAAAACCCTTGTTAAGTTGTTCAAAATTTACAATAGTTCCTAGGGGTATCTTGTTGAACCATACTTTGGCTACTCCTTTCAGGATCGTTGGGAAAGCCCTGCACATCATCTCGTCTGGGGTTATCTGCAATAGCATCAGTGTCTTGAGTGATTCAATGTGATCCAAAGAATCCTTGGAACTGCCATAGGATTCTAGCTGTGGAAGACAAAATTGCGGTGGGAGGGGACGGTTCAGTACTTTAGTGGTGAATGGTGAGTCTATCCTTTGAATTATCCCATCCAAATTTTCCCCGCCTTTGTCCTTCATTGCACTTCTTAATTCATCCATCTCCTTCCTAATGTTGCGAAGCTCATTCATCCATCTCCTCTTGAGGTCCTGTCTCGCCTATTGGCTTGAGAGTTTGATTCTTCTTCATTGTGGTTTTCAACTGTTCACTAACGTTCTGCATTTTGGGATTCCATTGTCTTTCGCAGCTCTTCACTTTGGCAAGTCAGCTCTTCCACATTAGCCAAGAGGGCCTGGATTTGTTGCTGTTGCACAGCTTCTGGTAGTTGTGCATCCTCTGGCTCCATATTGTATTTCGAGGAACACTTTTGTCATTGGGAAAGATGGCTTGAATGATTAGCGATTCCCACAAATGGCGCCAAATTGATGATGTAAGAAATCAACAATTGAGCTCCTTGTCTTACTAGATGGACGAAGCTATGATTAGGTCGTCTCTGTTAGAGGTAAACCTGCAAAACAAACTGGGTGGAAGAGTAATACACCGGTGTGGCGTCAGCCAAACCGCCTCCGATGCATAAGTCAGTAAAGGAGAAAGATCTTACAGAGAATTGACTAGAGAATGATTTTTGTATAACATTTGTGTGTACTTTAATTTCTGTTGCCTTCTCTTTCTATAGTTGCGTGCCTCATTAATGGGCAATGAATTGCTATATTTACATTCAACGACTAGTGCGTTATAAAATCTTTGCCTGAAGTTCACAACTCACTTTGTGGCCGTTGCTCCTTCTATTATGCTTTGTCATCAATGAGCGTAATAAATGTGTAACATCTTCTCTTGGTTAATGATGATCTTAACTTAATGACGGTCATAAATTTCTGACTCATCATATATATATATATATATATATATATATATATAGCACTTGAGAATTAGGACGAATTAACTATTTCTCAATCAGTAATTCGTCCAAAAAAGAAATTAGCAAACTTCTGTTAAAATAATATTCAAACATTAAGGATAATTAAAGAGAAGGTGAGACTATAAAATAACAGAAAGGACTTACATTCAAAATATAAAGTCCTAAATCATTACATTTCACCATATATTTCTATGTCTTAAATTGTACCTTTGATGTGTTTGTGTGTGCAATATAATATAGCAAAAATAACATAAACTAAAAATCATTGTAACACCATAACAAAATCGTAGTAACGCATAGTATTTAAAGATTTCCTTTTGTATTCTAGCATTCTCTCCTGAGGATGCAGCTTGTGTTTGTTAGGTTCTAAAAGTTTAGAACGATTGGCAAATCATGAACACAAACTTATCTAGGTAAAGATCTTAGAGTCTATATGTATTATTAGATAATGCTCAAGGTGATACAAGTCAAGATTCAAAAACAAGCAAGCTGCAGAAAGAAGAATTCAGAGACAAGCTCGATCAATTGAGAGTCGTACCTGCAAAATTTTAATTTAGGCCCAAACAGTAGTTGAAGCCCAAAAAGGATTAGGGTTTCAAATCTATTTCTTCTAGTATATAAAGGAAACTCTAAGCACTTTTTTAAATGGGCTTTTTAGAGAGAGAAGAGTGTGTCTCTTTTGTAGATCTAGAATTTTGTACCCAAAAGCTCTCTAGGGTTTTTGTTTGTGCTGTGTATTGAATCTCTTATGAGATCTAGAGGTGTTTACTTTCATACACACTTAGGGTTATCAAGATCAAGATTTATTTAAGAACTTGGTGATCATTTCAGTTGCTGCATAATGAACATTCAAGAAAACCAAGATTCACAAGTAGGAGAACTTGCGGTTGCTGCAGATCAAGGAAAGAAGTAGTCTGTGGACTCAGAGCTATCATGGGTCGTCGTAGTAAGTTTTCTATTCGAGGTAGCAATAGAATGTTAGTGATTTAAGTTTTATTGTACAAAATTCAATTCTTTCATAGTGGATCTGTTTTACCTTGAGGATAGCTAGGTTAAATCCTCTCCTGATTTTTTACCGGTTTGGTTTTCCTAGGTCATCAGATCTTTGTGTTCTTTATATTTTCCACTTCTTTACATGATATGATTGTTATTGTTTTAACCTAAATCTGAATAATAAACTTAAGTATTCATTTGGTTAATTAATTAGGTTAAACAATCTAGTTTACAGGGATCTAAAACTTTACAGTGTTCAATGCCTTTTTGCACTGAATACGACACAATTTGAACACATGTTTGCATTATAGCGTGTCCAATGTGAAAAGGCATGAAACACAAGCTTCAGCCTTCTCCTTAATCTAAAATGGAATCTTGAAAACAACTTGAGTTTGGAAGAAATTTGTCTCAACGGAAAAAACATGAATTGGATGCAGAATGGAACACAAAATATAAATGTGCAAGCAATATTAGGAGCCATCGAAGAAGTCAGTAGTAAAACATGTAGATAGAGCACTAGGGGTAGTGAGCTAGACCAATGCATGAGAAACGTGGGCAACATGCCAACATGGACCGGTTGCTGTTGTACAAATTGTCTATTTAGCAGACGAAATTATATGATTCATGACTTTAAAGAGCAGTAGATATAAGCGAATCTACAGAGGCTAGTATAATAGCCTAGGATGTGCAATGCAAATTAACTATACCTAACACATACTATTATTATTATTATTATTATTATTATTATTATCAATGCATAATGTTCTGTGACTCATAGTCATTGGTACTCAGGACGGTGCATACTCTTTTTAAATAATGTGGGATAATTACTATTTTTATAAGAAACAAACACACCCCTCAAAGAAGAAACGAAATTTTAACACAATGATATAACAAATTTAAGTCAAATTAGAAAAAGAAAAGAGAGTTTTTAAAAGCCAAAGGGCCATGGGCCCTATCCCTCCTTCCTCTCTAGTGCTAATAGGTGCACTGTTTGTGAGCGTGGATGCTGAGAATGAGGCCATGTTATGGCATGTGAGGATGAAATTGCTAGTAATGAAGAACATTACTGTAGATGACGCAATAAAAATGGAGTTGGCTGAGGGATGGTGAGAAGATTGACCTAATAGCTTGGAAAGATGATAGGCATGATAGCATCCCTTTGAAAATTATGAATGATGTTCTTTCAATGCCCATAAAATTAAAAATTCCGAAGAGAGTGTGTGTTAGTTTCTCAAAAAAAAAAAAAAAAAGAGGTAATTTGCCTATGTACATTACTTGAACTAGAGCTAGAATGTTTTATGTGTAGTATAACTTATCTCACTTATCTCACTTTCTCTTAAAAGTTATAATAACTTTTTTACTAGAGTTTGTTGTGTTCTTTTATGTTAGGGTCTCATTTTATTTTCTTAGTGTGTATATTTGTTTTTCAAAAATAAATAAATAAATAAAAACTACTTGGTTAGGAAGAAAAGTTAAAACTTAAATTAACCACATGCATTTAGTCAAGATCTATGCAAAAATTTCAGATTGAATCCAGTGCCCTAAAACATGTTTTTAGCAATTTGTATTTTACTTTTACACCAATTTCTATTTAAAAATAAAAAATAAAACCTTCATACATGGTGTTCTAACTTCTAACACTATTGAGATTTTTGCATTTTGTCACCGCAACATCTAAAAATAGATGTCCATTGTAGTAATATCTATATCTTAAATAGTAAACACTATTATTTTATTTTATTTTACCCCCAAATATTTTAATCTCACAAAAAGAATAGAGCATAATATGAAATGTAAGGTGCATTAATTGTTAAAGTAGTAATGTAAAATAGAAATAAAAAATATTTAATTAGAGTGGTAAGAAAATAGAGTATACAATGTATGGTGTATGGTGTATTGTTGAACTGGTATTACAAAATAGATAAAGTCATTTTTTGTCAAATTTTTTTGAATTTCCAAATGTAAAAGCTCTAATAAGTCATGCCAAATTAGAGGTGTATTACTATACTCTCCGCTCATCTCCTTTTTAGAGTGAAAAAAATAAATAAATAAATAAAAATAAAAATAAAAATTTCCATGCAAGATGGATTGGAGGTATATATTTTAGTCTCCACCTCAATATTGTAAAAAGGTAGGGACTAAAGAGAAGGGGGAGGGGTGCAAAAATGGACTCACATAATAAAAAAGCAAATATTCTGAGAATGGTAATAAAACATTACAAAAAAAAAATTTATAAATATGTTATGTTTAAAATGATACATAGAAATAATTTAAATATATTAAATAATATCTTGGGATGCAATAGAACGAGACAAGATAGGATGGGATGAACAAAACCGATTAATATAATATCTTGGAAAGACCCTAATTAAGGCCTAGATTTAAGGTATGGGACGTCATTTATTTGAAACCTTAATTTATCAACTTTTTTTTTTTTTACATTTTTTTCAAGTGAGACTTCTACGCTCGTGTGTACTCGATGTACACAACAATTTTCACATGCCTAACTCACCTAAATTTTTGAACTTCAAGCTTCACCTATTTGCCGTAGAATGCGTAATTGATGAGTACGTGAACCTGGTACTGAAAAAGACGCTAGACAAAACATGGTGCGCTTTCGGTCCTCCATTTCTTTTCTTTCATACATAGGACTATAGGCGTACAAAATATGCAGCTTTCCTGTAACAACTAACAAGTATTGTCAATTTCATTGCTATTTTTCTAGCTTACTTGAACCAGATTGTGTCCGGCCACTTAAGTGAGTGACATTTTCCTCAAAAAAAAAAAAAAAAAAGTGAGTGACATTAAATACTCTATAATTTCTGCAACAGTTACAATTAAGAATGAGAAAATGAAAACTTTGATTGTTCTAATATTTGCTATATGAAATAGCCGTTTGTTTAGAAAAACATGTTGAACTAAGCATAGGATTGTAATTAAACAAGTGAAGCTGTGCTGAGTTCTGGCTTTTTTGGAGTTTAATTAGCTAGCTTGATCATTGTTATTCAAAGTCAAGCTGGGGTTCAGTTCTTCAGAATTCAAGTTTGAGCTCGATGCAAGTTCTGAACAAACTCAAGCTCAAGTTTCATGTGGTATTATATTAATAAGCGACCTAAGTCCAGCTTCATTTTTTAGTTCAAGCTCATAATCGATTTTTACGATTAAGGTCACATACACACATGAGCAAACAAATACGATGTTCAAAAATATCTAAGCATGGTATTCATCATCGATATATACTTTGTTCGCCACTAATAGAGCTTGTTTATTAAATGAATCAAAAAATGGTATATATCTAACGTTGTTTATTAAACGAATTCAAAATTCTCATAAATACAATTAATTAGGAAAAAATCCGTACTACTAGAGCTTATACCATGCATGTAAGATGAAGATAAGGTAAGAGCCTATAGCTAACCTGTTTGGATGCATTATTACTATTTTTAGGGATGTACGATCAAAAAGACAATATAAAAGGACTAAATAACACAAATTAAGATCAAGTTAGCGGATGCATTATTACTATTTTTAGGGATGTACAATCAATACGACTACATAAAAGGACTAGATAATACAAAGATCGCTTTTCAAAAGCAGTGGGATGCAACTCTAACATCGTCAAAAAAAAGAAATGTTGGCAGAAGTGAATTATGTTAGCTCCATAGTTATAGGTAGGCAAACAGTAAACAAAATGTGTTTTTAAGTGTCTTTGAAGTCTACTTGATGTTCAATACTTGTGCCCTCAATTGCTCAAGAAGAATTGAAGGTTCTATAATCATGACATAGTCGATCAATCGATAATTCAACACATAAACTACTTAAGTCAATTGATCAAGAATCGTGTTCTCGAAACCCAAATTAAGCCTAATCAACCATCCAATATTTAGGGTTTCATGACCTCAATTCTAAAGTATAAAAGCACACTCAATGGATGACTAATCAACTTTTGGAGAGATGTGTTTTGTGGTAGGTTCTAAAAGTTTAGAATAATTGGCAAACTACAAACACAAACTTGTCTAGATATAGATCTTAGAGTCTATAGGATTTGTTAGGCAATGCTCAATGTGCAGCAAGTCAGAATACAAGAAAAAGGAAGCTGTAGGTTCAAAAAATTCGAAACATTCTAGGTTCGATCAATCGAGAAGGAGGCTCAACCGATTGAGATGCGTTTTTGTAAAATTTAATTAAAGCCCGTTAGCCCATTAAGTGATTAAAGTTTCAAATTTAATTCTCCTAATATTTAAAGGAAACTCTAGTACGTTTTAAAGAGACTTTGGAGGTGCTCTTATGAGATCTACAAAGTTTTGTGTCTTCTCCTTTCAAAGTCACTATCGGAATTCCATCTACACATTATTAGAACTGGTAAATTTGAAATTGCTATTACAAGATCATACATAACTGATATCTAAAGTTTTGAGTGGGGTCTCAAAGTCATAAATGTGGTGTTTATGTTCAACAAATTCAGATAGAAGAGTATGTAAATTCAGAATTACGTGTGGTTCCATAAGTAATTATTACAAGAGATAGCTTTAGATTAAGGGAAAAATTTTCATTCTATCATAATGAATTTGTTGCCTAAAGAATAGTTTAATTTAAATCATCCACAGGTTTTTTATCTTAAAACTGGCAGGTTTCATTGCTTAACCTAGGTCATAATATAATTGTTTGTGTTTAACCTAGATCTAAATAATATGCTTAGGTAACAATTTAGTTAATTAATTAAGTTAAACAACCTGAGTTTACAGAGGTCTAAACTAACATACATTTTGTACCCTAGGTTAATATAGTCAAGTTCTCTCAAAGTATCACCGAACATTAAATATTCATGTTTTTGTGATCAAGGTAAAGTTGTTGCACTCAAAACACAAATTTGATGCTATGAAGAATCTTCAAGAGGGTTCTTAAAGTTGCAAGTGGAGTGTTCTTGTTGAATAGAGAACATGGTAGAAGAGTACAAGGATTCAAATCTACATGTAGTTACCTCAATAATAACTACATGAGATAGTAGTAAAGCTAGAGTTAATTCTATGTATATAAATTTCAATTTTATGTATTTAGTAGATTAATTTTTTCCTTAAAGGTTGCCAATAAATCGTTGTAGAGTTTTCCCCTACTAGGGTTTTCTTTTTATAACCATATCGCGTCTCTTTTAATTCCTACATTGTTTATTTATTTACTCATGATTATTAATTACAAACTCCCAACATAATTGATTAATGTTGTCAAATTGGCTTGAAATTAGTTAATTTGCGACAAATGCGGTCTAAATTTTCCAGCGAACTATCTCAACCATCCAATATATATGCCAGTACTGTATAAGTTGCAATTTGAAGGCTTTTGGAAAAGTTTTTATTTTTTTAAAGGATTGCTTCATTTGTATTTCCATGGAGTCAAATCTGGCAAAGGGCCCACTGTCGTGTGCACCATGTGTGCTACGGCGACGTATATATACTCTATATTTTGCCATCTCATTCGATCCTCGTATTCCTTAAAAAATTGAACAACTGGTGATTAATTAGTAGATTTTATTATAAGAAAATTATTTATATTATCTATAAATTTATCACTTATATATACTGATTGTATACTGGTCGATTAGTAGGTTTCGTATAGGGAATATCAAATACTTGTTCATGTGTTTTGATGTTACATCCATTGTCTTTATCTCTGAATATTCAATCTTACCCTAAAATAAATAAATAAAAATGTTCATCCCTACAAACCAAAACCCAAGAAGTTTCTATAAAAAATATATGAAACTTCATCATGCTTCTAACGGATTCTATATCATCAGTCATATTTTAATTGGTTGTTTTACTTAATACATCTACTATTAAAACAAATTGGAAGGTCTAATATAATTTGTTCTATGTTCAGCGAACCAAAAAGAAAAAAGAAATAGAAGGGATTAAATTATGAAGAACTAAATGACAAGGTTCTAGCAGAATCCAGATCAGGTTGAAACTCAGGCTCAAGTTGAAGCTGACATATCAATAAGCTCTGGTATACCCAAGTTTGATTATATGGGAATTGATACTCTATGCTATGGTACCAGGGCACCAGAGACTCACATACAAATACAACAATACAATTCTAAAATCAAATAATATGGACCCGCAAATCAACGGTGTGAATGAATAATAGAGATGACCCTCCCCTAGGGCCCCTGCCAAAGACTTTCACGTGAAATCCATGGGGTTTAAATGAGGAAACATAATGGCCTATTGCACTAAAGTCTCACAATTCAAGGGATCACCAATTTGAGGCTAAATATAATGAAATATATATATATATATATATATATATATATATATATATATATAAACAATTCACATGAAAAATGAAACACGGTTTGTCATTAAATTAAGAATGGTACTTGCTGACAAGAAAAAAGACCAAAGGTAGGACCCAACTAAGAAATTGGGTGTAAAAATATAATCTCAAAGCATGAATTATTCGATTCTCACATGGGGAAACAAATTAGATGAACTGTAGTCTTCCTTGTGTGTCAATGGACCCCTAGACCTTCTTTATGTTCTTTTCCTTTCTTTTCTTTTCTTTATATAATATTCCCAATTTTTTTTAATTGAGGATTATTAAAGCCCCAACACAAACACCTCAATTTTTATATGTATCAATCGCTCACATAGTTTCTCTATCTCTACTACACACCTAGAAGAACCCTCTATCATCATGGAAGACCATATCAACCTAGAGAGTGAAGCTCATGACAACTTGCTCAGCTCATCATCTTCCTCTACCTCTACCTCTACCTCCTCTTCCTCCTCTTCTTCAACAACAAAAAACAATTCATGTACCAACAACCAAAACACAAAACACCCTCTAAGAGGCTCAAAAAGAGCACAAGAGTCCAATGAAAGTGAGCATAGAAAGCAGCCTAGAACTACTAAAGATGACAACGATGGCAAGCACCCCACATTCAGAGGGGTAAGAATGCGCAATTGGGGCAAATGGGTGTCTGAAATCAGGGAGCCAAGGAAGAAATCAAGAATATGGCTTGGTACATACCCTACAGCTGAAATGGCAGCTCGAGCTCATGATGTAGCTGCTCTTGCAATCAAAGGTAGCTCAGCTTATCTCAATTTCCCTGAATTGGCTCAAGAGCTTCCTAGGCCAGACAGCAAGTCTCCGAAGGATATACAAGCCGCGGCTGCCAAGGCGGCTGCAGCCACATTCTTGGAGCCTAAACAGTGTGAGCATGAAGCAGAAGCTGAAGCCGAGCTGAGCCAAGCCGAGCATCTTCAACCTGGCTTGGATTCATCAACAACTTTATCCATGGACAACACACAAGATACAACATTTTCACCTTCAACTGATGATGATGACACACTGTTTGACCTACCGGATCTTTTCGTCGATGGCAGGGATCGACGTGACAATGGATTTTGCTATTACTCATCAGCATGGCAGCTGTGTGCAGCTGATACTGGGTTTCGGCTTGAAGAACCAAATTTATGGGAGTACTTCTAGAGAATGTACTTTTTGTCAGCAACACCATTTATGTCACTGCATTCTCTAGACAACAAGAGAAACCCAGCTGGGAAATAGTTGCCATTTGAGCATTTTCCAGATGGATTGGTTTCAAGTCTAGCTATTTTGGCTCAAATTTTGATTTTGCAGAGATTGTAAAAAGAGTGTACATTTTACATCTCTTGTTTGCTTGCATTTGCCCATAAAAGAGAGGGCTAAAATCTTTCATTCCACTGTAATATATCAGCATAACTACAAATAATAAATGAGAATTTAATGTATGAGTGCAATTAGGATTACTATCCCATGCAATTCTTTACTTATGGAGGGTTTTTCTACACGTCTGGATGAAGTTATTTACTTATTTTTATTAGTTTATTTTGTTTTTATATAAAGTGTAAAAACACAACTATACTTAAATAAGTAATATTTTAAAAAGCTACACATATTTTTAGTAAAAATAAACTTATTTGGCTATTTTAAAAAAGAAAATAAACTAGTCATTCAAACCAAACTTTTAGAGTCCTACTATAGATTTTTGCCCACCCCACCTTTTTTTGGGGGGAGCTAGTTGGGATTTTACAAAGTAAACCAGCTTGTTAGATTTAGATCCTATCGTTTTGATGAAACTTTAGTGCAATTGACCTCTAAAGTGACCATTCTTGATAAATTTAGATACCCTCAGAATTGAACTTCCTTTTCTTTTCCTTTCTTTTCTTTTCTTTTTAGTTGGAAAGACACCTCGAGCATGAAATGCATCATAGGGTAATAATTTCTACACAAAATCTCTCCCTTTATTATGTTACAAAATAGAAAGATAACAGTGTGTCACATACATTTCGAACATGGTGGAATATCTTTTGCCTATATCACTTTTTTCCTCCATGATTAAGAGGAAGAAAAATAACTTAGATTCCAAAGCTGCAGAGGGACACTTATGTAGGTACCCAAACTTGGTGACAATATCATCTAACCATAGAACTTTTGGCAAAAAAGAAAGACAATGCATCTCTCGAGTGAGTTTAATTTTCCCAAAGAAAAGGTCAAATTTATGCTCCCAATAGACTTTTTTTTTAATAGACAAAGATAGTTGTAGCCCAATAGACTTATGTAAAGCCTCTATGTATTAGTGATAAGTGATGTCATCATCATAATCTTCCCCATATTCAATTTCTCCATCATTTTTGCCACATGTCGTTTTCCTATTTGCTAGAACAAAAGATAATTGATTCTTTTGAATTTAAAAAAAAAAAAAGACAATCTTTTGTCCCTCTTATAACTCTTGCATATATTAAGAAGCTATAGTTATTGACCCATAGATATCTAATTGTTAAGCTTAGTTTATGAATTGGAACCAAAATTAATGGGGGTGGCAGTTCTCACCAATTTGTGCAAAACGGTGAAGAATGTGACAGAAGTAAAGACAAAAAGAGAAGAACAATGTTTTGGAATCTGACAACTGTATGGGGTCAAAATCAAAATAAGCATTGAACAAGCTTTCGGAAATTTTCTTTTATGTGCTTGACAATTAACTAAAGGGTTGTTAAAATGTTAATCATATTGATAATGGTACTTGAGACAAACTTTGAGTGCTGTGACTAATTACTGGAGGTATGTTTCTATATATCTTTTTTTTTTTTTTTATGTTAGTCAATCAATTGAAGAGACGCACGTCAAGATAGGGAGGTTTCAGGTTGAGAGCTTTATAGTTTCTTGTACAAGACGTACTTAAAAGTTAGAACTATTTATGTGCTTGACAACTAAAAGGGTGTTAAACTTTAATCGTATTGATTATGACATTAGATAATAGAGATAAACTTTGAATGCCGTGACTAATTAGTTATTAGACATGTTTAAATCTTATGTTAGTCCATCAGTGACAAGACATCATGATAGAAGCTTCAGGTTGAGGCTTGAGGGCTTTAGTTTCTTGTACAAGACGTGTACTTTTTTTGTTGGCTGCGTTAACAGAACCTAAAGATCAACAAAACGGTTAGCACAATGCCTAACCATTCAAGTCAGAATCAAAAATACCTAACAAGTTCACGGGCGGACAATCAGTCAATATAAAATGGATCACTATTGGCACCCATTCTGGTTAATCCATTAGCACATCTATAATTAGCGAGTAAGATTAGCATCACAACAATTTTCACTACTTCTGCTACAACTTGCTTATATAACTAATCGTAAGTAATAAAAATAAAATAGTGAGTCCATGTAAGTCCATGATTCCACCACTCACAAGTCGTCATGTGAGAAAGTTGAAACAAAATTGTGAAATTAGTTTTGGTACCAGAATTACTCATAATTAGCTTCACGAAAATAATGGTTAATGCTAATTTGGGAAAGTTGAAAAACCAAAAATCTACAATCATCTACCAGAAGAAACAACATTATTTGAGTAATTAGGATTAGCAATCAAGTAAAAAATAGTTTTAGTATCTAACTCTATTTCCATAGCGGTTAAATGGAGGCTTTGGCGCTTGAGAAGACCATCACGCAACGCCCACAGTTCAACTAGTTAAGAAACTAGTAGCTGTACAAGAAGTACTTAATAGTCAGTGGTATTTACATGTGGGCATTACATTCATAGTTGATTTGTCAACTAAATCTCAGACAACGAACATGCATGTACAATTTTTACACACTTCTTCCTCTTGCCTTTCTTAGTTTTCATGTGTTTGATAGATTCAAGTGGTTATCTATATGCTCAAGCAAGAAAGTGTGTGGGGTATATGACGGCCCTATGAGAAGTTTATTAGCTTTAAGTTCTCTCAAATGCCATAATTGTAGTTAGTTAAAAATTAAAATAAAAACCCTCAAATGCTACCATATCAATATAGAAAATTATAGTAGTGTTGTCATATATATTCATCATGCGAGCTGTGTGGTTGGCTAATGTAGTATAATTCCACATTGAATACTAACAAGAAGAACAAATTGTTAATATAACATAATTGGGCTTATACGCATAAGATTAGGTAGTGTTTATATATATTATGTTAACTACTCAATTGGACCCCAAAAAAATCTATCAATATCTTAATTTAATAATAAAGAGCAATTCTTACACAATTATTGGAAGTCTTTCATTTTTCCTGTAGTTAATTGGATTATTTGGATTGAAACATTGTGTGAAAATAAGTATTTGTAAAATGGAGAAACTCTTTTAATGTCCTATTTTGTATTTTTAACATCTAAAAGCTTTATATCAATTTATTTATCAAACAGGTGTAGCAATTTCAAAGCATTTTAAAACCACAATTTGTAATAAAATAATAAATTTTTTTATTAAAATTCTATTGCTAACACTTTATAACTAAAGCTCCACTACAACAATCCCAAACTAGATCTTTCACTCTTTGGACGTGGTTTGACTCAATTTCAAAATCTTTTTTCAAGATAAAATACTCCAATCCTATTATTTGAATGTAATAAAGAGTGAACTTGAAATGATTTCCACCATATGGTATTGTTATGATATTCATGTGTAAGTGGTAAATTTTATGTTTTCTGGTATCAGAAAGGGTTTAGTTGATTTTAAATTGCTGAGTTGAAACCCATTAATCTTTTTTTTTTTTTTTTTTTTTTTTTTTTTGGAGAAAGTGAAACCGGCCCATTGATCTATATATATTATTTAGGTGATATTGCAATGTTCCAAATCAGGACCTCACATGGAAGACTACTTTTTCATGTCTACTTTGTGTGAGAAAACTAATATTTAAGGCTAAACAGAATATATGCCAATTAAGTAATCTTAATTATTAAAAAGCAATTTTTTCTTTTTCTTTTTTTCTTCACCAAAATAATAATTATATAACAAATATTTTAGGAATAACTACACTATAATTGTACGTGATTTTGATGGGAGAAATCTCTGAACTGATAATTGATTCTTTTTTTCTTTCTTTTTTTTGAAGAGCTGATAATTGATTCATGATCTCTATTATACCTTGAATGCTGATATATATATATATATATATATATATATGTATGTATATATATATATATATATATATGTGTGTGTGTGTATGTATATGTATATGTATGTATGTAACTATGTATATATCAAAGACACCATTATTTGCACACATGAACAAGACAATCTTTGTCGCTGGCTTTATATGATGATTATGATCTGTCAACTTTAACCCTAAATTATATAACACCGTGTCCGCTCCTAGCATGGCCGAATGAAAAACGTGGACACTAACTTTACACACACATGAATATCTAACTGTATGAGGTTGATATATCATATATGCGTAGTTTTACCAATCAACAACTAAATTATCAGTCTTCAGGTTGTAATATAACATGAAAATCAGAATAATTTTTTTTATTGAGGTTTAAGACGAATATCCAGTTAATTCCTAATGTTCAGTTTTCATTTTCAACTTTCTTTTACTTTTTCTTTACTTCTTTTTATAAATAGAAAATGGAGTCTTTGATAATAGACTCGTCAACCCAACGTCATGTAACAATAATAGGTAAGAACAAAGTTTAGCTACATAACCGGTTGTAGCCTAAGATTATAACTATACTCAATCAAATAAATATTATTATATATTTTGAAAATCTAACCGTTGAATTACATGTTCTATACATTCTTATTACATATATCAAATTTTGTGTCAATCGAATATACAATTTATAAATTTATATTTTATGCATAATTTTGAACTTTAAAAACTTGCAATTTAAATAATTTATTAATGATACAGCTATTGATCTTTAATTTTTTAGAAAGTTTGCAAGCATAGAGGATATAAGAAGAAGATGTGATCCAATAAAAATATATTAAGTAAAGTTGTAACCTTAAACTACAACTAATTTGATAACTAAACTTTGTCCAATAGAAAATAGTAATACAATGTTTATCACTAGGGTCTTGATGAGACTATCATCGTAAACACAATACATTCGTTGAAGCGTCATTACTCGAACTACTCAACTTCTAACAAGTATCATGTGAAATAATACGAGAACTCCTACCACTAAGCTACACTCGCGATAGTTCTTTTTTCTTTCTCTTGGCTGTATAAGAACCTTGTTAATTAAAAGGTCAGCGGGGAACTATTAGTGTGGAAAAGAGCAAAGAATCCAATGTCATATTTTTTTTCTTTGTTTACTTTGGAAGATCAAAGGAGTGCATGAATTGCTTTTGCTCTAATCATGAGATACTTTGTATGCTTTTGATGCATGTCTCCCCCTTTTTTAATTATTTGAGAGATCTAGAGAGACCCATATAATACATAAAGAATAATAATGCTTTCCAACATGACAATCTTTAAGCACTTATATATGAAATTCACCACGTGAAAAATCTGATCTAGTGATTCGAAGGTAAGATTTGATACAGTTGCCTGGGTTATCAACGAGTTCACTAGTTGATAGGGTGTTGATGGGTTGTTTGGGTTCAAAGTTTGAAGTTGAGAGTCAAAGCATCACTCGATCATGTCAGGTGCAATGTTTATGAGGTTTATTTGTTTAAAGAAAGAAAAGGTAGTGTACTACCGATATGAGTTGATCATGCAAAATCGACCCGAGCCTTACTCTTAAGTGGTTTGTCGGATCTTGATTGAGTCTCCAATTAATAGTACTTTGCCAATAAAAAGCAAAAGTCAAATTAAACGAATATATATATTTGCTTCAAATGTGGCTTTTTTTTTTTTTTTCTTTGCTAAGTAAATGATGGGAAATTAGGGAGAGAAACCACATGGAAGGTCAAGAAGAATTGAAGTAGGTTTAAAGGCATGGAATTAATAATCATTTTATTTAAAACGATATTTACCCCCATTCAGTTTATTTTATTAACGAATTGTTGGCAAATCATCTCTATGATACAACTAAACCAGGCAACCTTGAAGGTAATCTTGGAGAATACTGAGATTTTTTTTTAATGTTTATATGCATACAGGAGGGTGCCAAAATCTGTAAAATAATAACAATAATAACAATAATAATAATAATATTATTGTTGTTGTTGTTGTTATTATTTTTTATATGTTATGTGTGGTGATGGTCTATCATTATTTTGTGAGCTATATTAATTTAATATGGTATCTATGAATCCCACATTTATATAATATATATATATAGAGAGAGAGAGAGAGAGAAATGATCTACTTGTGAGTTTTATTTCCAGTAAATTGTATATTGTCAATATTGATTATCATCCAATTAATTTCTAACTCTAAAATTTTTCATATCACTATAAAACTGTGGCCTCCCTTAAAAAGTTTTCTACTGCATACACTTCCAATAAAAATGGAAAATAATTAACTATTAATTTTAAAAGAGCATCTTTTTTAAAAAAAAAAATTGTCTAAAAAAACCAACTTAAAATAGATAGAAGTATTAAAAATATATTTTAGTTATATAAGATTAATTTTTTAAAAAAATAGAGGATATTATTTGCTCATTCAAGGGTGGCCAAAAACAAAACTTATTAATTTTTTTTATTTAAAAAGATTACGAGGGAGGGAATCAAAGTCAGGGGACCATGTGTAGATCAAATATGAAACATGGTGGAGGACTGAGTAATTTTTAAAATAAGAGGGAGGTCTTTATATATTTCAATAAAATCTAGGGAAGGTTCAACTATTTTTCCCTAATAATAATAATAATACAAACAGAAGGCAATCAGGGAAAATAAAAAATTACAATCCTACTAAGGTGAGAAAATGTGAAGAGATATCTGAGTAACATTAAATGATTGAGGTCAACGACCAAAGTTCGTTTTCTATGCCTGAGAAGAAATTGTTCTTCTTCATTGAAGTGATCTGATCTATGATCCACAGGTAGCCAAATCTATTTAAAAAAATATTGATTATTGAGGAATAAAATCCTTTTGTATAATTGTGTGTGTTTGTATGTGTATATATATATATTTATATAAATATATATATATATGTATATATATTATATGGTTCATTTTCATTTTCTTAATCGTCAAGAACACAATAAGGTTGGTTGGTAATAAGAATTTGTTTTCTTCATTTCTTTTCTCAGTCCTTGGACAACATACAGTTGGGGTTAACGCTTCCCTTTCTTTTATAGTATTCTAGGCTCAAATTCAAGATTTGAGACTCTCCCTTACAGTTTTCAAAAGACCCAAACCAAGTAATCATTGGCCTTTTATTTCATTTATATAAATAAAACCATAGTTTTGGATGTTGGGCAGATCCTTTAGAATTTTCTTGCTTTGTTATTTTCATAAAGGATTTTTATGAAGTTTATTAATTCAATTTGTCAGGCCATTGACAAATTGAATTAATAAATTTGTGAGGTCCTAAAGAGTCCTTGACATTCATATCATTCATGTTAGCAAAAATTTTAATTCAACAATTAGTTGATAGATCTGAAATTGCAATAATAAATAATGATAAGATAATTGCTTTAAACCTCCATTATATGATATAATTGAGTCATCATTGAATAAAATTATGAATAGAGTTGTTATGAAAGACGTTGGTGTAACATTTTCTTCATTTTGTCTTTTTCTTTAAAAAAAAGTAATATTTCATAATCATTTTGTTATCAAAATAATGATGATTGAATCAGTTGGTCCAATGACCAGCTCCAACTTTTAGGAAACTGTTGATCATGAAGTTGCTAGTAAATAATGAAGTGATAGCCAATTTTATTTTAGTTGTTTAGCCCTTAAAGCAATTTGCAGTATCAGTCTTGGCATTTATAATATTAATTAAAGGTATTTCTTTATTACTTGGCATGACAATAGCTAGGGGAAAAAATACTAAAAATAGGCCAACAAGCTTTAAGAGCATATTAAAGATTGGGTCTGATTAATGTATGCCCTTAGAGCATACATTAACAAATTCAATTTTTGAAAAATTTTATTAGGAGTTGAAAAAGCTGTCAAAACTTTTTCAATTCTCGATAAAACTTTTTTCAATTCTCGATAAAACTTTTTTCAAAAATAGTATTTTAGTGTGTGCCTTTAGGACACACGTTAGTAAAATCCTTTAAGATTTTGCTAGAGCAGCAGGCATTCAAGAATATATGGTAAGCATGGGAATCTAGTTTTGAACCTAGACCTAGCTATATAGTAGAAGTTTCAAATCCTAGGGGAAGAAAGAGAACATTTCTAAGAATGTTTTTCTTATTTCTTTTTTTATTCTTTGAAAAGTACATTTCAAAGAATGTTTTTTAAAAGGTTTAGACTTGAATCAAATTTTTGAATAAAAATCACGCACCCTATTATGTACACTATTACACAGAAATTTTTCAAATTAAAATCATAAGTTGAAAACATGATTTCTCTTTGAGATTCTATCTTTAACTCATGATTTTAGTCTAAAAAACATGTGCATGTATAACAGTGTGTGTAACAAAATGTGTGTAACAAACATTATCCTAAGGGCCCATTTAGATTGAGAGGGAAATGAAGGAGAGTGGAGAAGAGTAGAGTAGAGTTGACTGAAAATAAGCTAATTTTAAATTAAATTTACTCTACTCTACTCTACCCTCCCTCTTTCCCTCTCAATCCAAACAGACTATAAATTTGTTAAGTCCTAAAAGAAACAAACCAAATGAGTTTTAAGCCTAGGAAATCCCTATAACAAGTTAACAACCCCTCCTTTCTTTTTCTTTTTCTTTTTCTTTTTCTTTGTTTTGTTAGAAATAGTTTACTACTTGCAGAATCGATTGGATTCTTGTATCACATCATTACTAATGAATTCATACTTTTGCTTGTGATTGTATTTTTTGATAGGCCACAAACGCGTTGACCCCTTGTGGTTAATTAAATTGATTAATTAGTCGAGTTATTAATTAATCAAGTTAACATGCAAATTCACGTGGCAGCACAAAAAAATCACCAAAACTAAGGTATGCAGCGGAAAATAAAAGACACGGTGATTTTTTTACGAATGGGGAAAACCTGACGGCAAAAACCCCACCGAGTGATTTAAGGTCACCACTCCCAAAACTCCACTATTATCACAACAAGCGGTTACAAGTAAGGAATCCGAGCACCTTACTAACTTACAGTTGAACCCTTACCCCAATACCCAATTGAACTTGTTCTGTAGTGACAGTTTCTCCTCTTGATGCACGGCTCCGAGTACGTGACTAACCAATTGCGCGAATCCTAGTACGCGACTTCAATTCACCAACTAGAGAGAAAGATGTTGGCTGCAAAGTTCTTCAATTCATCCACACGATGAAGATCAAGAAGCACTTGGTTGCAAAACCCTAAGGCGCAATAGACACAGTAACTTCTTCAGAGAGAATAAGGCTTCGGTCACCTTTTGCATGTGTTCTCCTTATATTCTTTTGTGTGACGGTCAGGGACGAAACTAGGATTCAAATCTAAGGGGGGCCAAAGTTTAAAACATTTTTTTTATGAAAATAAAAATTAATATTTATTTCATATTCAACAAAATACTACAGATAAAATAAATGTTTTTTAAACATTTGATATTATAAAAATGTCAACAAAATATAACATATAAAAAAAGTGTTTCTTAAACATTTCAACACAATTATCAAAATGGAATTCGATGATATTTTAGAGATCTAAAAATATATATATTTAAAGGCAAATCTTAATTTTTTAAAATTAAATATGTATACTAGTTTTTTTTTTTTTTAATTGGGGGCTATTAAGACCAAAATTTAAAATTTCCACACACACACACACACACACATATATATATACATATCCTAGTTTTTTTTTTTTTTTGGGGTGGGGTTGGGGAGGGGGGGGTCATTGCCCCCTCCCCTGCCCCACTATAGGTCCGTCACTGGTAACGGCCTCAAAAAGAAGCCTTATATATGCCTAGGGTTGTGAGAAAAAAAACCCAACACAAATACAAAAGCCTGGCCCAAAAATCAGATCTGAAAATTCTGATTTCCGTAACCTCGATAGCTGCTCGATCGATCCACCAACTGTTGAGCTTTATTCATTAAATCTCGATAGATAGCTATCTGTCGAGCAGCTGTCCGCAGGTGTCCAGCAAGTGTCCGCAAGTGTCCAGCTTTAGTGAACACTTTTTCTTCACTTGTTTCTTGGTCAAATCTTCATGACTTTAATACTAGACTTGAACAATATGTTCTTTGAAGTATTAAACATATCCTAGATCTTTCCAAATACAAGTAAAGTGCGTTTTGTCAAAAGATAAGCCAATTACATAAAATAATGACATATGTTTGAAACCACTTGAACTACATATGTCCTAACATTTTTTATTAAAGTAAGCACTAGAGTAAGATGCACGAATCCACTGTGTCTAAGATACATTGCATATAGAATCGATAAAATCACAAACGTTTATTATGTTGAGATATATATGTTCATGCATACCTAAATAAACTTCACATATGAGGAGAAAAAAACTATCATGACAAGGAAATGAGATGATTTCAATTATGACATGACTTCAATTTCATTCTTTTTCTTTCTGAATTTTTTATTTTTCATTTTTAAGTAAGAAAAGGAAATGAGAAGACAAAATTTATAAGTGTAAAACTTAACTTCACTTTTTTTTTTGTAAATTTTTTTTGAATTGGACAAAAACAAAACAAAAAGGATTAAAAATTATGACATGATTTCAATTTCATGTAAACGACAATTATTTTGGATGGTTCCTTCCATTCGTGGGACTGTGGTACGCCCTGACTTTTCGTTTTCAGAACTTTTGTGAAAATAGAAGATAAATCCCAACATACCCATGCATGAAATTCCACCGCTTGTCTCTCTTTTTAGGCTAAATTATTGGAGATCAAATCCCAGTTTTTGAAGTCACCACTAGAAATTTAGTACTGATAGACTGAAAGGCTATATTGCTCTTCATTGTCCCTGTCGGTTGTTGTTGAAAATGTGTGGCAATTCTATTACCAAGAACCAAGTACCAACTCCTCTGGTTAATTTCTCTCTCATTTGGGTGATTTTAGCTTGTACTGTTTCTTTTTTATTTGTGCTAGAGGCAAAATAAATTGTAGTAATATTTTCATGACAGGTTTTCCTGTGTTAGTTCTTCATAGATCAAAATAAAATGTTTAGGAGTGTGCATCAACCCAACCCAACGCTTCAGATTTATTTTTTTGAATTGGTGGGTTGGGTTACATTGAAATTTTATTTTGAGTCTTGGATTGAGTCGGGTACAGGTTGATAATTTTTTCAATTCATTTGACCAAACCCAACTCACCATGTATATATATTTATTTTTTTACTTTTTATTTTTTAGTTTGATTGATTTTTGTATTTTGAGAATTAATTTTGATAAATTTGAAAATTTAGAATAATTGATGAAAGCCTAATTTTATACGAGACATAAAACATGTATGTCTATCCCACCAACACAACCCGACCCATGTGGGCAAGGTTGGGCATTTATCAACCCAATAAGGTCAAGTTGAGTTGAAAAAATTGTTAGAGTCAACTTACACTTGATGTAATTATAAGTTATGTTACACCATTCAATATTTTTTTATTAAATGCTAATTTTAACAAATTCACTATTAAATTAGGTTTTCTTCTTAAACTTTAATTTTTATATTTAAAATTGTACATAAAAGATGAGCTTTTAGACCAAATAGTATAAAGCATTTCATTGGCATGAAACTTGGTATGCGTATTGTATTTTTTTTTTAACTCTCAAATACTTTTGATATAGACTATTTGCAAATTTGTTTTTTTCTTTTTAATCTAAAGTTCCACCACTTTAATGCCCCCTAAAGAGGTTATAAGTTTGCGTTACTGAACCCAGCAACTTGGTATGTGTTAAGAACTTAAAGAGTATGTAATTCAACTCCAACATTGAGATTTTCTGAATACTAATTTGATAAAAAGTTATTAGATGGTGTAACATAAATTAAAGTTACAATAAGCAGAACTTGAAAAATAATTATTCATTTTTTCAACAAAGAAAATCTTCACTTTATAACTTTGATATTATTTTGAACTTTTGGATGATATTCTTAAGTATTTGATGTTATTACTAACCTTCAAATTCTATGCTTAATAAGTGCATAATGTTATCAGTTTGTATTAAATTTTTGTTTATTTAAACAATATTAATAAAGTCAAACATGTTGAAATAGGTTGCTTTTTTGAAGCAGGTTAAATGAATGATATTTGTGTCAATCCAACCTTTTTAATATGGGTCTTGTTAATGGATGTGTTTAGAGCATTTGTTAATAGACAATTTTAGAAAAATTTTAATACCAATTTTTATAGAAAATATAAAAAATAAAATAAAATAACTGTCCAAAATGTTAATTACTTTTTTCTTTTAGCATAAAAAGTTTCTAAAAATAGTTCCTAAACTAATGTCCTTAAGGCATCCATTAATTTTCTCATTTTAATATTAAGCGTGTTGAAATTGATCATGTTACATTCATGTCAACCCAATACAACCCGTTTAGTAAATGTGTCAAGTGGATTGTGTCATGTCAAGTAGGTTGAGCTATGTAAACCCGCTTTATTAACATATTATGTTAAAGTTGAAAGAATAACATAATAATTAAAAGGGTCGTATTTGTGTTGAGCCATTTAACCAAATACCTTTGCCTCAAGTCCCCAACATGACATGAACGTGACATATCATCATGAATTGACAGCCCTATAATCATTCATCAAAGGGTGGTGGCATTATTTACAAGAATTCCATTGCATTTTGTGGAAAATAGATGACTCAAATAAAAAAATGCTGTGCATGGTCATTGAAGTACTAACGCTTTTAGCTTAAAAGAAACTTTTGTTGTAAAAGAATAATTATGCTATTTTCTAGATCATCTTTCACTAAATATATCTTTAATATATAATTAATAAGGGACATATAAAAGTACACCCTATAGAACCAAAGTATCGAGGGGGCAATTGCCCCTACACCCCCCCCCCCCCCCTTTTTTCTATTACGTACTCTCTTTTTCTTGGCTTGTATGGCTTTAATTTTTAATTTTTTCTTTAATTTATTCTTTGTGTGTCAAGCTTAATTAAAAATATTTATCAGTATTTTTAAATAATAAAAATGTATAAAAAATAAAAAATAATAGATTAAATATAAAAAAGAAAATAAAGATGCAAAAGTTTTTTAAATGAAAATAAAAATACAACCAAAAAATATATATTACCTTCAAAGGGGTTAAGAGCTCAAATTATGTGCATGATCATTTATTATATTTCATAAAATGAATTTATAAATTATAAAAATTAAAATAATTATATAATAAACTATATAATTGAATATTATTTTTAAGTTGATCTCTAAAGTTTTTGATGCACAAATGGTTACAATATGACTTAAGTTTCTTATAATTTGATCATTTTATAAATTTTAAAAAAAAAATTAACATAAGTTATACTTGAGATTTATCTAGTTACTAAAAATCATTTCATGAGAACTACAAGTAAAATTTTGAAAATTAAAAAAAAAAAAAATACAACACAGCTTATTAATATATAAAAATCCTAATAAATAAACATAACAAAATGAAAGTATTATATTTTTACAGATGTTATAACATTAAGATACCACTTAGTATTCGTATTAGTGTTTTTTTTTAATCTAAATTGGTCTTAACCCTTGAGTATTGTATACATAATGCATGTTAGTTGTGTGCGTGCATATATAATATGTATTTATGTATGTCCAAAACCGTATAGAAACATATATCATAGTTATAAATTTTTCCTTGTGAAATCGAACCTTGGCCTTATGTATATTGATTGAGCTAAATAAAGGAAAAAAGAAAAGGAGAAAATGGAGTAAGAGAAGTAAATGAAAGAAACAATGAGAGAGAGAGAGAGAGAGCATGCATGTGCATGTGTTTAAACAAATTCTTTATGTATGACTATAAGACAAACTGCGCATGATTTTCTTTGCAAACTGTTCACCGTCGTTGTTGCATGCAAAGATGCCAGACACAGTAACAGATACTTCTTGTACGGAGGTGACATTCATTTTGATCCCTTGTGGGCAATTTCATGGGAAAAGGAACAGAAAAATTGTAGAATCCAATGATGAAAAACCTATAATTTTAAGGGTACCTTGTATTTTATTACCAGAAAGATCGACAAATAAACCAAAAATGAGGGAAGGATATATATATATATATATATATATATATATATAGATATAGAAAAAAATCGGGAATGATTGATCCATGCCTCAAATCACAATTTGTTTCTTGTCCTATGACTGAGTTCAAACAATTGGTTTATGCATGATTGGTTTTGCTTGGAATCACTAGTGCTTACCAATTGGAGGCATAGGCTTTTTCATGGTAAAAAAACAAAATAAAATAAAATAAAAAAATCAAAATAAAGCATAGTTGTCTTTCATCTATATCAAAAACCGATTAGTATTTTAGTCTGATAATAAATAGCTATTATTATGAGCAGATGTTTTAAGTTGAAACTCTAAAAAAAAAACTATATATACATTAACAATATATATATACACACACAAATTAGGAGCTTACGATACGGTTATTTTTTACTTATCTTTTTATAAAGAAATTTTAAATTCGAATTCCCTCCACTTATTGTAAGGGGGGAAAATGCTTATTAAGTATTAACGATACAAAACACCATTTCTTTGTAAAAATTATATTAAGAAAACTACGTCATTTGGATATCAAACATTAGGAAAGAGGGTCCACAAATTGCCCAATGTCAAGTGTATTACCCATTGATTTTATGTGACTTTCTAACAAATATTAAGGAAAATAATATGAACCATATGAATTAAGTCAAATGTCCTAAAATAATAATCTAACATCAGGGGCGGTGCTACATGTTGGTAAAGGTAGTCACATGACCACCTTGAATTGGAAAAAAATAAATAAATAAATAAATAAATATATATATATATATATATATACCCTAAAAGAAAATAAAATTTAAATTTACATGGTTGTGGATCATCCCGAAAATGTTCTTGACCACCCTATAAATAATTTGAGTCCAATCCAAGTAAAATTTGATTCCTCCAAAATTTTGGCCCGTTGAAGGTTGAACAAAAAATTGCCCAAATAAATACATATCAACCCAAATGATAAATACAAAAGAGAGTGGTCTCTTCATTGTCAGGTGAAATAAGATAAATTGGTGAAGTATAATGTGTACCTTTATTTATTTATTTATTTAACAAATGCTATGTTTCTCACCTTTTTACAATAATTTTATAACAAATTTTATATGGTAAGTTATTTTTTTCAACTAGTTACAGTTTGTTATTTTTAATTTGTTATGAAAATATTGTAAACATATCATTTTTTCTCCTTTAAATTGGACACTTTAATTTTATGTTAGTTAGAATATTCATATCAGTTCATATAAAAATTTATGTATTTTTAAGTATATAAACCCTTTTTTTCTACATAACTAATTTTTCAAAACATTCTCATCACTCACACACTAATCGAAAAAGTAAAATCTAATAAATGAATAAAATAATCTTTTTACACATGAACAGTATCCGTGTAAATTTACACTGATATGGTACTTGGGGAAGGAAATGAAAAATTTTAGATGATTTGACTTTTGAGGGTGATTTTTTAGGTATGTTGGCCAAAATTTTGCATTTAACCCATTTTACATGGGTTGATGCAACTCATGCAAGTGGTCTTAGGATCATGCATTGATAAATACCAAATATATTGAGGTTACAATTAAGTTTGTAGTTAAAATTTGTCTTTATTCAAATGCACCCTTGTGATGTCAATAAAATTCAAGATTTTTTTTTTTATTTAATCTTGTTTAATTTAAGCTTCTTGACGACCACCCTAAGAAAAATTCTTTGAGCTGCCATTGTTCATGGATGGCGTTACTTTATGCTTAAAAGGTTCAATTGAACCCCCCTAACTTGAAATTTTTTTAAAAATAATTTTATATATAAAAATTTTTTATTAGTATAATTTACCTTAAAGATATGTTTGTACACTTTGACTTAAATCTTGCACATCCTAACCACATATCAACCCAGCCCAAAATCAAACAACAACATAGATCACAGGTCTCTCTAAGAGTAAAAAGAGAATGTTTATAAGTCATAGGTGTCTCTCTTTATTATAAACTAATATGTAACCCATGCTTACGCACGGGAATGGTAAATTATAATTATATGGTTGATATTAGCTTGAGTTATTAAACATATAGGACATAATTTGATCAAGACATTTGGAGGTACTAAAATAGTTTTTCCTTACAATTTTCATGATATTGGTTACACCAATTTTCTCATTACATTGCTATTACGTATATGATATTGAAAATCACTATCAGATATTGCATATACAATATCAATTCATAATTATTGACTGTGAAACTTTACTAAATACAATACAAAATAAAACAATAAAATGGTCAAATAGTATCTCCTAAACTGAAAGGAGATATGTGTATGGGATCATTCAGCACAATTACAGTTTGTTACATTCAATATATTCACATACAAAATATCTGAATAGCATCTATATAAAAAAAAATATGCTCATTAGTTCAGGAAAAAAAAAAGTAAAAATCTAAACAATTTGATTTGTATGGAAAACTAACAAAAGCGAAATTCAATTTTGATACTAATTGAATTTTCTCTAAACTTTGATTAATATATATATATATATATATATTGCATAGTTCATGGTATATTAAATAAATGACTTTTAAATTTGAATTGCTTTCAATTATATGATTAGGTTTATTTATATTAGACTTTTCATTTTCTATACTAAATTAACTCATTTAGCACAAAAAATTAAAAATTAAAAAAAAAAAAAAAAAACTTAGATTAGATGAGACACGTGGCATAGAATTAAACTCTAATTGAAATCTAATTTTTACACTGAACTAACTCACTTGGCACAAAAATCTAAAATTTAGATTAGATGAGACACGTGACACAAAATTAGACTCTAATTTGAATTCTAATTTAATTTTCTCTCAACTTTACCTATTATTATTATTATTATTATTATTATTATTATTATTATTATTATTATTATTATTATTATATGTGTGTGAGTGAGTATGTGTGTCTAATACTGATTGTGTATGTTATTTTTTATTTTTTATATTATGTTTTTTGTGTGAATTATGATGTATGTGAATGTGTGTTATGTATTACAAATATAATATAACTTTATATAATTTAATAATTAGAAAATACAGAGGGTTTGTTACATATGTGTATATTATTATCGTGTTATAATAACTTTTTGTTATAAAGTTAGTGATTCAAGAACCAAAAATAGTAAAATTAGTAATTGTTTAAGCATTTTATTAGTTAGATAGTTATTTATTAGTGTATTATTTATGTATAGATAAGTGTGATTGTGTGGGCCAATTTAATACAGTGACAATGGATTGAGTTTATCATTTACTTTAAAATATTTTTTATAAAAAAATTGACAAATAGATAGTGACAATTTCATAAAAATTAAAAATGTTATAAAAACTTAATAAAATAAAATGGTTACACTTACTAACATTGGTAATAAATAATAATAATTAATAATAAACTATTTTGTAATAATTTTAAAATATGAAAACTTAGAAGAAAATTATAAAATTTCATATATTTACGTTTTTTTTTTTCCATACCTCAATATATTCAAATCCTTTTTTTATTAAAGTTTGTTTGGTTTAAGTTTCTTAATTACCCCCTAAACAAAATTCTCAGAGCTACCACTTTGGCTGATTTTTCCAACCTCGCTCAACTACACTTGTACAATAATTATTTTATTATTTACCTATAAGGCTATAGCCTATTCAATTTCCAAAAATCAAACTCTTTATGTGACTCTATGCATGTCCGCACATGACTTGGGTCTGACTCTGAATTCCAGACTGAATTTCTAACACCATTGAAGTCATATCAACGTGTGAATGACGTGAAAATGAAAATCTTCACCTTATATATGCACATATATATATATATATATGATAATAATATGTTCATAATATGGTAGCAAAAAAACATGGCGATAATGAATTTGATAAGTAACATCATTTTCAAATGTACAGAAAGACCTTGTACATCTTTTAACATTAGCACGTACGACACTATACACAGACTTCAAATAATCAAACCCCATATCTAATAATGCACCTAGGACCACTCATTGAAGTTTGCATAACACTCACATAAAACTGAGAGATGAGAAGAAAAAAAGAAGGCAAAGCTGCTGTCATTTGTAGTATTGTATTATTATTTTTATGAAGCTTCTGCTGCATTGAGTTAAAAGACAGACAGTTGTCCGTAGGGGATGGTGGGGCTGTGTCGTGACATTAATTTGTTCTCTGAAATCTGATCTTTCAAACTTTTAAGTACCATAAAATTTTTGGAAAAATAAACGGACAGTATGATGGCATTGATATAAGGAATTTTTTAGAATATTTTTTTTAGAAAGGAAAAATAATTGATCTTTTTTAATAACTTTTTATGGGTTTTATTAACGTGAATCTTTAGGGTATAAATTAATAAATCATTTTAAGAAGTTGGATATGAAAAAATGAAAAAGTGATTAACTTTTGTAGTAGTTTTATCGATTTTTCATTAAAAAATTTTCAAAATAAATGATTAATTAATATATGCCCTAAAGGCATTTATTAACCGATTCCTCCCAACTAATGAGATGATATAATTTATGTAAATGTATGAGTGAACTTCCTAATCAACACAAGGAATGAAAAAAAAATAATAGTATTTTATTGGTTAAAAAGTCAGGGAAGACCACGTTAGCAGTCTTCCTAGTGGACATAATAATTTCTCATTAACCAAACTATTTTCATAAAATAGTATCAAAACTTTTCCAAAATTATCTATTTAAAAATACTCTAAGGAGACCCGTTAACTGGAGGACAAATTTTTTTAGCTATGTTATTGGTAGTTTTTCACGTCTATTCATAGGGAGGTGAGGCTAAACGTGGATTTACTTGGCTTGAGCTCATATGTGTCTCTTCATACTTCAATGGCATATGATTATGATGTGCACATGATGTGAAAGTCTCTAAAGCCCTGTTGTTGGAAGCATGGGATTGGATTGGGATTGGGATTTGTTGTTTGGTACTTATGAGTAATCCAATTTTCAAATTTGGGATGAATTTTTCTTTTTAAGGATAGTTTAAACTAGGAGTGTGCATGGGTCGGATTGGATCAAGTTAAGGGGATTTTTTGACCCAACCCATCTCAGGTTGAACCTATGGGTTGGACAATTTTTTATTATTATTATTAAATTGAGTAGTGAATGTGGTGGGCCTTTTATGATTTTTGAGCTGGACTGCCTCCTGTTGTACTGGGCCCAAGTATTCTGGATAAGAGAGTTGGGACTGATCTAACTGCAACTCACTTTGGTCCAATTTGTTCACAAACTATACCTTCGTTTGCCGAAACTTTTGTCACATACCCATGGCAGACGAAGTTGCCGCAGAAGAAAGTTGCAGTGGAATGGTACAATAAAAAAATAATAAGCGAGATACATTATTGTTAGGCAAACTAAGTAACAATCTTTTGTTAAAATAAAAGAGAAGAACAATTTGTAAGTATAATAATAAAGCCTAGAGGAGAAACGATAGTAGCAATCAGTGAAGTTAAAGAAGAATATAACTAGCTTGCCATATTCAGTTTAGTCACGGGGCTATGGTCAAGGAGGGAACCATTTCCTCAATGTGGGTAGCCTCGCAGGAGGATCCTGCCGCAGAAATTACACACTTTGAGGGAGCAAACCTGAATAACTTGTGCCCAAAAGGATTCTTTAGCAAAAGGTAGGCTTTAAGAGAGAGAAAATGAGAAAATCTATTGGTGCATGCCTGTCATTCTACTATCTCTTACTCTCTTTTTTAACTCTCCATTTCTTTCCTCTGTTTTACTATTTTCCTTTTGTTTTCTTTCTTTTCTTTAGTGTTTTCTTATGCGATGTGATGGTGATCACTCTTGTGGTGATTTCTACCGCTGCCTCTCCTCACTATGCACGACAAAGGCCCTTTATATACTGCCTACCACGACTGTTTTTTTACCATTTTACCCCTTAATAACTTTTGTCTGGTTTGAGTGTCCTTATCGACCACCACTAGTTTGTCAATGCCCCAACCACCACCCATAAAGGTTGTTTTATTTGTTTACTCATCGTGGCCTTCTCATCTGCCACGGTGTGGGTGTTCTCTCTTCCTATCCCTCATGACATGCACCTAATAGTTCCAACTCATTCTCCCTCTTTTAGGTGGTATGTCATCCCAACAGGACATTTCCCCTAAAAGAGCTCGAACGAGAACCCCGAAATAGGCTTCCCCTTCTCCCCACCACCAGACCATACCCTCTCTTACCTCTGACCCATGACTCACCACTCCTGTATTAGCTGGGTACAGGTTGGTACTGTTTAGGTCTTGCGCGTGCTCCACTTCCTATGTACGTCCAAAACTTGTTTGCTGCTCATGCGTTTGTAGTGATCTGGGGCTCGTCATTGCGTTCAGCCATCCACCCTTGACCTCTTATGGCATGAACTATCTTCTGCTTTTTCATTCTTTTTTAGTCTGTTTCTTTCCAAGGGCTGGGCCTTGCTTGGGTTTTTCTCCTTTTAGTCTATTCTTTACTCCACTCACAGTCTCATTGTCATTCCTGCCACACCATTCTACTATTCTTGCCACAGTGTTATTGGACCGTGTTTGCTTGGCCACTTTGGGCCTGCTACCCAGCCTTCTTTCAATGACTCTGTATGGTCATTCATGCTACTTTGGGCTCTCCCAATTTGTTATATTACTTGTGAGCTCTTTTGTCCCATTTCTTTTTCCTTAGGCATCCTTGGGCCATTTGCTTTCCTTAGGGATCCTCGGCCCATTAACTAATTCTGTATTCCCATGGGCACTTTGCTAACTCTTTTGGGCTTCCTTCGCCTAATTGATTTATCCTTCATCCTTGGGGTTCATGGGCTTTCCATCAACCACTTTTTTTCCTATTTCATTACTTCAGGCCTACTGTGACCCATTCTTGTTTTTTTTCATTACATAATACTCATAGGTTTACTACTTCCTCCTTTAGGCTCCTCTAGGTCCTTTTGCTTTTCTCAAGAGCCATTTATTTATTTTATTAGCCTATGATCAATTTTCCTTCCTATCAATCCACTAACTCTTTTCTTGCCTATATTGTTAGGCTTCTTCCTGCTGTTGGGCTTTTCAAAAATGAGCCTCAACATTTAGCCCCCTGAGCATATGAAATGCTCCTGCGGTTCATATGCGAATAAAGACTTTCCTACCCTTCCTGTTTTTTCTTCTTCTTTTCCTTCGCAGGCTTTTTCAAATAGTGGACCCAACTCATATATACATATATTTTTTTCTTTTCCTGCCATGAACAGTGTTGTCTCTTCAAATTTTCCAGTTTAGTAGTTATTCTGAAACAGGGCCTCCACTTCATTAATTCCATCCCTTCTCCGATGACTGATCCATCACATCCCTTCGTGTCAGTCTTGACAACGTTGGTACTTAAGAAAGAGTCCTTTCACATTTCAAGCACAAACATTCTCTCCTTTCCCCTTTTTTCACCATGTCTTCTTTTTCAAACACCATCAACCATCTACTCCGATCAACCAATACTGCATGACGCCAGTGAAAAGCCAAGGTTCTTCCCACCGTAAGGGAAAAGAGGTTGTCTTTGATAATCCTATCGTGCCAGCGATAGGCGAAGACGTCGACCTATTCGGAATCGGACCATTTCGACGAGGAAGAGAAATGGCGCGATCCCGATAGTGAGTGCGCTCCTCTTATAGACCCTTGGTACAATACCCATGCCCATTTTCCAAAAGTTCCTAGCAAATACATACCACCGCCATTGGGCCGTGTGTGGCTTGCCATTTGTCGTCATAACACAGACATCTCCTAGGCTCCACTAGCTTCCTTGATTCCTGATCTTGCCATCTGCCAAGGTACCTCACTTCCGATGCCCATTCTCTTCGTGTTTGGATCGGGTACGGCTTTAGGTTGGAAGGAATGGGTGGACAAGGAGTTGTCCAACACGGGTGTTATGGAGTCGCTACAGTGGGCCGGTGTATTGAAGGCTATTGTCTCGTCCCGTTACTTGTTTAACTTTAGAGATTTGTTCAATCTCCGCCATTTGGTCCGTCGGTGATGCACCACTACTCACACCTTTTTTCTTTCCTGCAGTGAGATCACCATGACTTTGGAAGATGTGGCGAACTAGTTGCTTTTGCCTATTCTTGGTGACACTAACCCCGGTGCTTTGGAGCTTTCTTCGGAAGAAGAGGCCATGGAGGCCGAGTTGAGGAAGAAGATGAGTGGCAACGAGAAATTGTCGTATTGGGTTAGTTCCTCTTCTAAGATCTCTGTTGCTACCTACCGTGCGGCCTTCGTCACATTCTGGCTCTGTAAGTTTATCTTTGGCTCTCATCCCCACTATGCTGTAAAGCCTTTGTATTTTCGATTAGCCATTAAGATTTTTGCTAGGGTGAGTTTGCCACTAGCACCCATGTTCTTGGGACATCTGTATGTTTAGTTGGATATCCTGCGGAGTGATGAGAATCAAGCAAGTTCCTACCACATAGTCACTACTTATATTCATAGGACTATTTTGCAGCATTTGCTATATGAGTGTTGTGCCAAGCATTTGACAAAGTGTAGGCCTGTTCGCTTTGCTAAGGAAAAGTACCATTCGTGTCTAAAGGTCATCACTGATTTTTGTGGTAGGTTTAAGTCTGACATTCCATTGGCTTTTCATTGGGTGGTTTGAAACTAATTGATCATCCTGCTGTTGAGTTCTTCGATAAAGGAGTTGGGTTTTCATGGAGAGCATATAGGAACTTAGGCATGGGTCGTTTGTTGATACTTTTGGGACCACTACCCCGTTGACTAGTTTTGAGGAGAGGGGTATCACTTACTTAGCAGCCACCAATGCCGGGTGGTTGCCTTACCTAGCCGATGAGAGTGTTTGTGCACTACTTTGCTAACAAAGTGAGAAGGCATTTTGGGCTGGATCAGGATATTCCTGATGACCTTTCTTCTCTTATGGAGTCCCCTACTTCTGTTCGGCAATTCCTGCAGCATACAGCCTTTAAGTTTTGGAGTAAGCGCTTTACTACAGTTACTATTTCAGGTTCACATAGGGAGGGTGTTTGTACTGATGCCATGCACGGATATCAGTAGGTGGTGATGACTTCATTTGAGAAGGAGTTGTTAGGCAACCATGGGTTTTCTCTTATTCCTCCTGATGGGCTTGGTGCAATTGTTTCCACCAATCCTTGATTACTCCAGCCTTATAAGTCTGTAATGGAGTATACTAGGAAGCAGAGTCGATCTATCATATTTGAGTGGGTTGAGGAAGAGAAATGGTGATTTTGGCATGCCGGTGATTATGCTGCGGGTTAGGAGAAGAGAGAAAAGGTGACCAACATTTCTGTGCCCGTGAAGAAAAGTTCTACCAAGTCTAAGTCTGCGAAGAAGAAGAAGGGTGATGATTCTTCTGAAACCTGTTCGAACATCGTACCTTTTGAGAGTAACATTCCTCCCATGGGTAACATAGTTTTAAAGAGCTCTACTCCTCTCTCTGCTTGTACTCATTCCAACAAGCGCCCTACTGCAGGCAAGTCTAGGCCTGCTGTTACACGGCCATCTACTGATACTCCTCCTTCTAACAGGACCTAAGGCAGCAAAAAGAAGACATGTCCTCCTCTTGCACCCACCACTACTGAGTGGAGAGTATATCATCTCTAACCTTTTTTTACCTTTATTATTTTTGTATAAGGCTTTTCTTGCGGCTAACTTCATATACTTGTCGGCTCATTTCCTTCTTCTTGTCCTCCCTTTTTTCTTTTTTTTTCACAGTCTAAGCATAAGGAGGATTCATCCACCACCCATTCTGTTTCACTTGATGAGCCCAAGTTCGAGGTATGTCTCGTTCCTTTATTTCTTCTTCTTCTTCTTCTTCTTCTTCTTCTTCTTTTTTTTTTTTTTTTTGCATCATTAACCTTTCTCCTTATTTCCCAGGCCGAGCCCGAGCCTATCTCTGTTTATCACCCCACAGCTAAGGAGATTTCTGCCTCTATGGGCACACCTATGGAAGGTTTCTTTGATGGGGCTGATGTGGTATTTCCTAACACGGCTTCTGCCGCTCTTGCTGCCGCACAGGGAGTTCCTGCTAAGGCTCCTACTCCTCCTACCATATCTGTATCCATAGATGAAGGTACCCACACTGAAGGGGTTAGTGAGACTGTTCCTATTCCTGCCAAAATACTTACTCCCCAAGAGAAGGTCGTTCCTCTTGCTGTTGCCCAGACTGAGGTTGCTTCTCCTTTTACACCTCTCGTTATCTCTACCAGTGATCCTTTCACGGCCCTATCTTAGGCCTTGAAAGATGGCTCTTCCTTGGTGGTTACCCTTCTTCCATCCTTAGCTCTACTACATACAGGCCTGACGTATACTTGTCCTTTGAGGGATCTGAAGATGTTCTTGAGGATCCAGATGACAAGCTTGTCATGAAGAAAAGGATTCCTGAATCTAAAGAAGAGGAGAGTGTTGACCACAAGGCTGAGTTCATGGGTATATTTCTCCCTTATTTCGTTAAATTCCCCTTTTTCCTCTCTTTTTTTATCCTTGCCCTCCTTTTTCTCCTTATATGTAAATATTTGTATATCCCTCTGATGTGGTCTCCCTTTACTTTGCATGTTAGTTCCTCTAATTGCAGAGACCTTTGAGGAGCTAGGGTTTGTAGCAGACACAACGATGCCTACTGCCACTTCTCCTACTGCACCTACAATGCCTGCTTCTACCATTACTACAGCACCAGTTTCTGTCACTCTCACAGCCCCCATTCACACAGGTACTAGTGAGTTTTCTTTCCTTCCCTTTTCTCCCTCATTCTTTCGTCATAAATTCAATCTACTTACTTCATGATTTCTTATACCACTCCTCATATCTTCTACCAGGTCTGCTTCCCACCGCTCCTTCTTAGTTTGAGGTGGGCAGCAATTCTGCCATAATTCTGGATCCAGTGAGTAAGGTTGCAACCTTTTTTTCTCGTTTCAACCTACCTGAGGTCAATGACCTCGATCCTGCAAACTTCTAGGGTTATAGGCCTCCCTATATTGACTTCCATGGCTTCAAGGTACCTGAGAATTATGCTTCTCATTTGGAGGCAGTTTATAGCAACTGCGGTGACTTCATGCAGGGATTCTGCCTTAGCCGTTTTACTAGGGAACACTTTTTGAAGCTGCTGGGGAGTGTGATGAACGACATTGAGCATAACTTTGTTGACACTGTTTCTACCGAAAGGATCCTGTAGTGAAAGGCTGCAGTATAGAAGCTTGTTAGCATGGGCTTTTCTGTGGAGTTCATTCTGGACCACCTTCATGAGATTGTCCGAGCCTTCTTCATGAGGAAGGTTCAGCCTATTGTCGATGTCATTGATACTCGTATTGAGGATTTGAGAAAGGAAGTGGCAGACTTGGAGGGTCGCCGTGAACACATTCTTTCTAACATTAGACGGTTCAGCCGCTTTAGAGATCAAACCCTTATTTCTGGGCTTCATTGATGATGTAGCTTCCCTTTTATTTTACTTATTATCTCTTCTCTTCTTCTTTTTTTTAGCACACTTTGTGTTTCCTTTAGCACTTATTTGACAAGTCTGACATAACTGCCATAACTTGAGTTTGTAACTATAATGTTATACTTTGTTACTCTTTTACTATTACTATGACATGGTATGCATTTATAACACTTCATACTTTTTCATTACATACTACTAAAAAAGCATGTTACAATCTCGTTTTGTGACATAGTCACTTGAAGGAAAAGGAAACAAACTTAAGCAAAAGGGATAACTACATAACTTTTTCTTTTAGACATAATAAAGCTTCAGCCACTTGCCATTGATGGGATCCATCAGATCCTTGTCATTCATCTGGGTCAAACAGTAATACCCACTTACATGTGCTTCTCTTACCACAAAAGGTCCCTTCCATTTTGGTGAAAACTTGGAAGCTCCTGCCATACTTCGCCTGACATGGTCCGTTGTCTTTAACACGAATTGTCTTTTTGCAAACACCTTTTCTTTAGTCATTCTACCATAGGCTTCAATCATCCTTTGTCTATATCTGTGACTGTGCTCTTGGGCCTCTTCCTTTTTTTCATTGAGTCCTTCTAGGTATTCGCATCTCTTTACCGTAAAGACTCCTTTTTCTTTTTCTTTTTCTTTCTCCCGCATCTGCATGACTTTTAAAGATAGATTCATCACTTCTGCCAGGCTCATTACCTCTGTCCCATAGACCAAGGAAAAGGGTGAAAACCCTGTGGCTGACTTTGATGAATTTCTATAAACCCAAAGAGCGTCTGGCAGGTGCATGGCCCATCCTCCTGTATATTCTTGGCTCACTTTTCCAATGATCTTTATGAAGGTCTTGTTTATCTTCCCCGCCTGCCCATTTCCTTGCGAATAGTAGGGCGGTGAACGATGGTGTTTGACTTGGTAGAATTCCAGCATCTTCCTCACATCACTATTGACAAACGGCGTGCCATTGTCACTGATAATCCTATGAGGTACCCCAAACCTCACAATTATGTTTTCTTTGATGAAGTTTGCTGTTGCTCCTCTCGTGGCTTTACGAAGTGGCATTGCCTCTGCCTATTTGGTGAAGTACTCTGTAGCCACCAAGATCCATATGTATCCATGCAATGGTGGGTTAACTAGACCCATCAAATCAAGCCCCCAAGTATGGAAGGGCAATGGGGTAACCATACTGTGTAATTTCTGCGGATGAGTGTGAATCAAGTTAGCTTGTACTTGGCAGTTGTGGCATCTTTTCACGAATTCTGTCGTATCCTTTTTCATGGTGGGTAAGTAGTAACCCATTTATAGCAGGCATCTGCACAACTTTTTCCTTCCTTAGTATTCCCCACATTCTCCTATGTGCACTTCCTTTATCATATCTCTTGCTTCCTTGGGACCCAAACATTGTAATGGGTCTCCATCATACCTTTTCTTGAAGAGGACTCCGTTGTGTAGAAAGTAACGTGTTGCCAACCTTTTAAGCTTGTATCTTTCACTGTGTTTTTGTGGCGGAATACCTTCTGTCAAGTACTGTGTGAATGAGTTTCTCCAATCTTTGCTGATGAATACAACGTAACTTTCCTCTGTCTACTGCAAGCTAGCAGGTCTTGCATTGGGTTTGGACCTAACTTGCGTCCTTACCCATACTTGGCCAATAGAAATTTGCCCTTTGAAGTCTACGGTAAAAATTGACTTCTCCACAGGATCTGCAGGTCTTGTCATGCACTTCCTTCAACTATCTTTGGGCCTCAACTCGTCCTACACATCTAGACAAGACCCCACCTAGCATTCTACGGTACAACTCCCCCTTTACCTAGGCGTAGTCTTTTAACACCTTCAATTCTGCTGCGTCTTCCTCATTCATCAAAGCCTCCTTTATAGGGATTCTCCAGTCTTCTTCACATTGTTCCTCTCGGAACCTTTCCTTCAGCATCTCGATGATAGACTCTTTTCTCTTGCTGACTTCTATCCTGGTGCTATTTCCTTCAAAAATTATTTATGAGTCCAATGCATCCACATACCGGTTCTCATTTCTTGGAGCGTGCTTTATTTCAAAATTTGAAAACTTTTCCTCCATCTTTTGGGCCATTGTTTTGTACGAGGCTAAGCTGGGTTCCTTTAGGAAGAAGCTTCCATTGGACTGGTAGACTACCAGGTTCAAATCACCCATTACTTTTGAATACTTGATCCCCATTTCAAGGGTCGTGGCTAACCTAATTAGGTAGGCCTCATATTTTGCCGTGTTGTTTGATCAAGGGAATTCCAATTTGAGTGAGAGTACCACAGCTTTGTCTTCTTTATGATACAAGACTACTCCCACTCCTCTTGATTGGGTGGTAGAGAACCCATCAAACTTCATCACCCATTACTCTTTGACTTCTTCTGCCATAGCTACTTCTCTTGGAGCCTCATTGTCTAATGGGAATTCTTCTTCTCTTGGGAATTACACCAACAAATTGGCTATAGCTTAGCTCTTCACTACTTTGGGCGTTCCCGCTTTCAAGTCACATTGCGACAGTTGTAGAAATCACTAAGATATTCTACCAGAGAAAATTTGCCGCTGCAACAAAGCTTTGATTGCATGAGACTTAGTCATTAGTCATACCTCGTAAGCCAAGAAGTAGTGGTGCAGCCTTTACAAAGTGTACACTATGGCCAAGCATGCTCTTTCTGCCCTTGGATAACTAGTTTCTGCATCCTTCAAAGCACGGCTGATGTAGTAAAGTGGTTACTCAATACCACCTCCATCTTCTTGGGCAATTAATGCACCTATAGCATACAAGTTAAGGGTTAAGTAGAGGAACAATGGCTTCTTGCGAATTGGGGCTTGCATAGTGGGAAGGTTCATCATAATCTGCTGTAACCTTTTGAAAGCCACTTGTTGTGCCTTTCCCCACTCAAAACTCTGTCTCTTCTTGAGCAATTTGGTGAAAGCAAAAGTAATTGCTACCAACCCAGGGATGAATCTCCAGATGTATAAGACTTTTCCCAAGAAGCTTTTCAACTCCTTCACTATGGCTGGAGGTTTTATGGTAGCTATGGCCGTAGTTTTGGCTGGGTCTACGTCTATTCATTTACAATGGACTAAGAAACCCAAGATTTTCCCAGAGAATACCCCAAATGCAAACTTGAAAGGGTTCATTCTCAGTTTGAAAGCTCTACACCTCTCAAATACCTTTCTCAAAACTTGGGCATGCTCTTCTCGCTTCTTTGACTTCACCACTATGTTATCCACATAGTCCTCTAGCTCCTGATGCATCATGTCATGGAATATACTTGTCATTGTACGTTGATACGTTGCACCTACATTTTTTAACCCAAAAGGCATTGCGGTGTAGTAGAAGTTGCCTATGGGTGTTCTAAAAGCAATTTTCTCCACATCTTTTGGTGCCATTCTGATCTGATTGTACCCACTAATCAGTAGATCCATGTTTGGTAATGGGAATTCGTCTTTCGAGCAAACTCTGTTAAGGTTTCTAAAATCTACACAACACCTTATCTGCCCATTCTTCTTTTTTACAGGTACTATGTTGGACAACCAGCGCGGGTATTGAATAGGCTTAATGAATCCTGTGGTCAGCAATTTCTGCACCTCCTTGAATATTTGCCCTTTCATCTTGGTGTGGAATATCCTAGCAGGCTAGGTCACTGGCCTGGCCTCGGGATCCACATTCAATGTATGCACCAACAGCCTGGGGTCCAATCCTAGCATTTCACTGTATTCCCATGCGAAGACATCTTTAAATTCCTTCAGTAATAGTATTAATTCTAATTTCTCCTTCTCTGACAATCGTGAACTAATTGAGATGAGCCTTGATTTCTGCAAGTCAGATCCTAAGTCAATTTCCTGCAACCTTTCTTCTACTGCAAGTTCCCCATCTTTCTCTTTACTAACTTCTTCCCCTAAACCTTCTTGAGCCACGCAACATACCAAGCTTTTGCGTTGCCCTTCTTGTCTGGGGCCCGCGCACCTTCATAACTTATATACAATCCTGCCATCAAGGCCTCGAACCCTAGTGCATTGTGGTGTGTCGTCTGGCTCCGTAGCGGGTGCTTCTTTCCTCTTTTTCCTCTGAGATAGTAACTCCCTCAAATGAGGTTCTGGGTTACTCCGAATGTCTTCCCACTTAGGAATGAAGGTGCCTCACGGTTTTGACATTGAGTTTTCTCCGGATGGCGCCCATTAGTCGTAGAACATGGTTTCTACTAGATAGGCTTCTACTTGCTCAAATGGTGATGGATTTGTTGCTATGGGTATCATCCTGCCATTTAATCTCCCCTTCACGCACTAGTGGTAGGTGGACAAGACTAATCGGTGCTTATACAACCATAGCCTCCCCAAAAGCATGTGATACAAGACCTCCGTTTTTACGACGTGGAACTGTGCTATGAAAGCTATGGGACCCACCTTTAGCCATAGTTGGATGTGACTTGCGGTGTATTCGTCCCTTCCTCCAAATCCTGTTACTTCCATTGGGCACCCCTGAATCTTCCTCTATGAAATTCCCACTGCTTGTAAGGTGCTTAGTGGAATGAGATTTACGGAAGCGTCTGTATCCGCCAAGGCTCTCTTGATGGGGATTTGGTTTATAGATGCCACCAAGTAAAGGGGCCTCTTGTGATCTGAGTATTCCGCCTCCATATCTTTGTCACTAAAAGTGATCTCACTTAATTCTTGCAGGAGAGCCCTGTCACCTGCGGCTTCTGCTGCTAGGCATTCTATTCCTGCCCTAGAGGCAATGCTTACTAGGGCTTCTATGGCTATCGTTCGCTATTTCACTTTGAGTCCCAATTGGTCAAATAAATTCCTGAACTTGGAACTCTTCTATAAGGTGGTGATCGCTATGGCAATCAGGGCGGGATTCTCTTCTTCATCCTCCCCTAGATCCGCACAAATCACAACCGCTGCTACACCCTTCTCTTTGTGGTTTGGGAGTAGGTTTCTTTGAACTTCCGGCTGGGACAAGTCTAGAGTCCCTTCCTTGATCTTGTGGTGCACTAATCTGCGCAGCACCCAACATTCTGCGGTAGGGTGTTGCATGTAGTTGTGCAAGCGGCAGAAGCATGGGTCCCTCTACTCTTCTTCTGTGGGCTCTCTGGAAACTTGATTGGGCTTGAAGATCTCGACCGCTATCCATTTGTCTAGGAGCACATCCAACTCCTTTGGGGTGCATGGTAGTGGTGGAGAGTTATCGTACTCCCTTCCATCAGCTTTTCTTTTCTTTCAACAGTGGACATTGCCATGGCTTGTGGGGCATTTCTTTTGTCAGAATTTGGCCTTACTGACTGAGCAGTCTTTTTGACCTTTTGTAACAACCGTACAAACTGGGAGATTTTCAAGTTTTCCAAGACGGCTCTCTACTCCCTGATCATGTTCGCCATACACATTTTTACCAATGTCTTTTCCTCACAAAGATTATAGCAGTCAAGTACTATGTCTCTGAACCTTTTGATATACTCTATTAAATCTTCACCACTTCTTTGCTTGGTTGCTAGCAAGGTCACAAGCGCTACTGTATCTTCTACATGGAAGTATTTAGTGCAAAATACGTCAATCATGTCATCCCAGGTCGAGATTAATCTTGGCTTTACACCGATGTATCAGGTATAGGCAAGGTCACATAGTGATTTAGAAAATTCTCGTAGACATTAGTCCTCATCTGCCACGTAAGGGCCAAGAGTGTCAATAAACTTGCTTACGTGCTTGACAACACTTCCTTTCCTACCATCATACTGTGTGAAAACTTGTGGCTCATACCTCCCAAGGTATGGTTTGCTAAGCACCCTCAATGAGTAAGGAGATCTTCATGCATAGAATCTCTCCTTTGGCGCTCTAGCCCTCTCCTGCTCTAGGACAACCGCCACTTCAACCATAGTGATGAAGCGTTGTTCCGTATTCTACAGAGCACCTCCAACTGTTGGGAAAAATTTGCTCAACAATACATTTTTTGGAAAAAATTTAGTGGCTAGCACGAGTTTGAAGTTATTTAGTAAGTTGGACTATTTTTTGAAAATCGAGTTTGTGAAACTCGAGTTCCAACCTAAAATCGAGTTTCTCAAACTTGATTTACGCCGACCTTGATTTAATAAAAAAAAAAAAAAAAAGTGGAACTCGAGTATAACAAACTCGAGTTCCATGCTTTTAAAAAAAATAACCCAAATGGAACTCACATGTAGAAAACACGAGTTCTGTTATTTTTTTAAATGGAACTCAAGTTTAATAAACTCGAATTCCACTTTCTTTCTTTTTTTAAATCAAGGTTTGGCGTAAATCGAGTTTGAAGTAGTCGATTTTGGGTTGGAACTCGAGTTTCAAAAAATAGTCCAACTTACTAAATAACTTCAAACGCATGCTGTCTATCTATTATTTTTCTGAACATATGCTGTTGAGCAAATTTTGCCCCAACCGGTGTCTCCTCTTTGTCTGTCATATGCTCCGGGACATACTGACTCTCTTTCTCTTTTGTCTTATACGTTTTCGATTGGCTAATTTCCTTCATCATTTGCTGTTGTGAATGTTGTAGCGCTTGCAAAACCTCAACAAAAACATTGGCATTGTTAGTGAGTATCCTTAGCTATAGTTAGGGTTCAACCCCCATTCCGTTGATGCCTTGAGCCTGGTTGGGCTATTGTTGGCCTAGACTCTGCCTGTGAGGGTACGACACTCATGTTTCACGTCGTCCTGAATTTTTAAGGCATTTGTTTGCGAGCACTTCTGTCTTTTGTCCCAATCTATCTCCCAACTCCCCCAATGAAATATGGTAGGTCTTCTTATGATTTTTGGACTGGACTGTCTCCTGCTATACTGGGCCCAAGTATTTTGGATAAGAGAATAGGAACCAGTCCAACTGCAACTCACTTAGGTCCGGTTTGTGCACAAACTATGCCTCAGTTTACCAAAACTTTTGTCACATACCCATGGCAAGCGAAGTTGCCGTAGAAGAAAGTTGCAGCAGAATAGGTACAACAAAACAATAATAAGCGAGATATATTTTTGTTAAGCAAACTAAGTAAGCAATCTTTCGTTAAAATAATAGAGAAGAACAAGTTGTAAGTATAATAATAAAGCCTAAAGGAGAAACGATAGTAGTAATCAGTGAAGTTAAAAAAGAGTATAACTAGCTTGCCACATTTAGTTTAGTCATGGGGCTATGGCCAAAGAGGGAACCATTTCCTCAATGTGAGTAATCTCGCAGGAGGATCCCGCCGCAAAAATTACACACTTTAATAGAGCGGACCTGAATGGCTTGTGCCCAAAATGATTCTTTAGCAGAAGATAGGCTTTAAAATGGAGAAAAGGAGAAAACCTATTGGTGCATTCCTGCCATTCTACTCTCTCTCGCTCTTTTTTTTTAACTCTCCATTACTTTCCTCTGTTTTACTATTTTCCTTTTGTTTTCTTTCTTTTCTTTAGTGCTTTCTGGTGCAATATGATAGTGATCACTCTTGTAGTGATTGTTACTATTGCCTCTCCCCACTATGCACAACAAAAGCCCTTTATATACTGCCTGCCGCGACTATTTTTTTACCATTTTACCCTCTAACAACCTTTGTTTGGTCTGGGTGTCCTTGCCAACCACCACTGGTTTGTCAGTGCTTTAGCCACCACCCATTACCAGACAAAGAAGATTGTTTTTTTTTGTTTGCTCACCGTAGCCTTCTCATCTACCACGGTGTGGGTGTTCTCTCTTCCTATCCCTTATGGTATGCACCTAGTGGTTCCAACTCATCCTCCCTCTTTTGGGTGGTATGTCATCCCAACAGGACATTTCCCCCAAAAGAGCTCGAGCGGGAACCCCAGAATAGGTTTTTCTTTCTCCCCATCTCCAGACCATACCCTCTCTTACCTCTGACCCATGACCCATTACCCCTGTTTTGGCTAGGTATAGGCCAGTAGTGCTTGGTTCTTGCACGTACTCCACTTCCTATGTACATCTAAAGCCTGTCTGCTGCTCATGCGTTTGCCGTGGTCTAGGGCTCGTCTGTGCGTTCTACCGCCCACCCTTGACCTCTTATGGCGTAAATCATCATCTGGTCTTTCATTCTTTATTGGTCTGTTTCTTTCCAAGGGCTGGGCCTTGCTTGGGTTTTTCTCCTTTTAGTCTATTCCTAGCTCCACTCATAGTCTCGTTGCCATTCCTGCCACACCATTCTACAATTCTTGCCACGGTGTTATTGGACCCATGTTTGCTGGGCCTCTTTGGGCCTACTGCCCAGCCTTCTTTCAATGACTCTGTATGGTCATTCATGCTACTTTGAGCTTTCCCAATCCGCTACATTGTTTATGGACTCTTTTGTCCCATTTCTTTCTCATTGGGCATCCTTGGCCCATTTCCTAATTCTATATTCTTATGGGTACTTTGCTAACTCTTTTGGGCTTCTTTACCTAATTGCTTTATCCTTCATCCTTGGGGCTCATGGGTTTTCCATCAACCCCTTTCTTTCCTATTTCATTACGTCGAGCTTGTTGTGGCTCATTCTTGCTTTTCTTCATTACATAATGTCCATGGGTTTACTACTTCCTCTTTTGGGCTCCTCTAGGCCATTTTTCTTTTCTCAAGACCTATTTATTTATTTTAAGGGCCTATGATCCATTATTCCTGCCGTTAATGGTTCATTTCTATCAATCCACTAACTCTCTTCTTGCCCATATTGTTGAACTTCTTCCTGCTGCTAGGTTTTTCAAAAATGAACCTCAACAAGCAGAAAAAAATATAAATATAAATATATTTTAAAAAACCCAAAGATTAGTATCAATGTAACTCCTTAAAGGAAAACAACACTAAAGACTAAATAACAGTAGTAATTTACTAAGATTTATATGAACTAATTGGCTTTCATATAGGATAGGAAGAGCTAGTTACTTTTTAAAAATTTATTAATTATATAATATATTTTAAATATATATATGTATATTAAATATATGAGTGGGTCGGGTCGGGTTTAACAGGTTTGGAATTTTATGACCCAGACCCTACCCGACCCGCTATCAAAAAAAAATTTTTAACTCAACCCAACCCACCAAGCTTTTAAAAACCGACCCAAACCAGCAGGTTAGGATGGGTTAGGTCAGTTTTGGCAGGTTGACTGCACACACCTAGTTTAAACTAAATGAGCAAAATACCCTCTAATCATAGGATTATCAAATCTTATGTTAAAGGTATAGGTAATGCTACAATTACAAACTATTTTACAATACTTTTATAAATTGTTGATACGACTAACTTTTACTGTTTCTCATCTGAACTTACTAGTAACATCACTTTTTCACTTATCAAAAACCACTCACTTCATTAACAAATTGTAAAAAATATTGTGAAATAATTTGTATAAAAGCATAGCAATTCTTGATATATCTATATGATCCAAATTACCAAAGAGAGGGAGTTAGAGAAAAGGCCTAATATCAATTTAATTGGCCATATCAGATTGGGCCTCGCTTTATCAAATACGGCTCAGTCCAAAATTCGATCAGGTCCAAGTTATTTATTTAAAAAAAAAAAAAAAAACCCAGCCTACGTTTTGCAGGCTAGGCTTGACAGGCCCACAAGAGCATGACCAACCTCCTGCTTGTAAATTTGAAAAACTAGTTCCTACAACATTGAAGATTGAACCATAGGGAAATGGAATGAAACATTGGCAAATAAGATTAAGAGCATTTGCATCCACTGTTGGAAATATTTTTATCTATTATAATATAAAAACTTACTTTTTTCTATTTTACATACTTATTTCTTAAAACACTATATATCATATTATCTATTTTATAATATATTTCATTAAAATATTATTTTTTTTCTTCATTTTTTTAATTGTTTCTTTTTCTTCTCACACAACAACCATTATCTAATCTCTTCATTCATTCTCGGGATACATAAATAAAGGATAAAAAATTAAATGAAAAATGAATAGTATCAATAAAAATTTACACTATTTTTCATGGCCTGATGTGGGTGACTTTTAGATTTAGTTGGCTAAAATGTGGTACTTTTTTAATTACACAAGCATTTGTGCAAGCTCTAATTCCTAAAATACTCCAAAAAGTTTCACATACACAAGGCTGTAAGAGCATTCACATCAGCTCGTTTAAAACTTCTATCTATTTTACACGAAAAATCCTACTTTTTTTATTTTACACACTCACTTTTACAATACACCCACATCAGTTTATTTATTTTACACATTTAATCAATAAAATATTCATTTTTTACAATTTTTTATCATCCCTCTAGCCACCATCATCACCACCCAGCCACCATCACCACCACCTAGCCACCATCACCACCCAGCCAGGATCATCACCCACCCAATCGGCGCAAGATCATCACCGACCCACACCCACAAAAAACCAGGAAAAAAAAAAAAACCACCGGATCGGAGTGAGATCGAGGCGATTCCTCCGATCCTCTGATCATCACCGATCCTCCGCATCCTTCATCGATACAAGACGATTCCTCTAAACCAACGGATCGGAGTGAGATCGAGGCCTCCGGCCTGAGCAACAGATCACCAACGGATCAGCGGCGATGGCGATGGCCGAAGCTTGAGGAAGATCAGCGGCGATGGCGATGGCCGAAGCTTAAGGAAGATCAGTGGCGATGGGGATGGACCAAAAATGGATCGCGCGGCCTCAATCTCATCGGCGGAGATGGCGATGGCCGAAACTTGAGGAAGATCAGCGAAAGCTAGAGGAAGAAGAAAAAATTATGAGATGAGAGAGACTGCGCCTGAGAGAGAGAGAGAGAGAGGCAGGTGAGAGTCAGGGAGGAAAGAGAAAGAACTAATAATTTTTTATCATTTTACACATTTATACACCTTTATACATTCACTGATGTGAATGCTCTAAACCATTCTAAAATACTACCAATGGAGGGATATAGTGATAAAGGTTCCTAACTTCCTAGATTAAAAGCATAACTCAAACTCATTGACCATTGTTGTTGTTAGTTATTACTTCTAGCATCAAAAGCATAAATTATTACTTCTGTGCAAATATAATAAAAATGAAAATAATGGGTGAAGTTAAACTCGGATGGCTCTGTGTGGGGAAACTCAAAGAAGACTGGAGGAGGAGCTATTCTCAGATGCAATAATGGGGATTGGATTGCTGGTTGTGTAAGAAAGCTTGGAAACACGTCAAGCAACTTAGCTAAACTGTGGGCTCTTAGGAATGGACTGCACCTGGCTAAACAGCATAATCTAGAAAATATCTATGTTGAAATGGATGCTGAATTCTTGTTTACTTACTATCTAATTTATCTGTCGATAATATTATCCTAGAACCTTTGTAATCTGATTGCAGGAACCTGATGAAGACATTTCCTTACTACACTATAGCGCATGTGTATAGGAAAGTTAATAGATGTGCTGACAAGCTAGCTAAGATGGGGGCTGATCTTCAATCAAACCACCTTGTTTTTTATAATCCATCGCCTGTGGTGGAAGACCTGCTGGCTAGTGATAAAGCTAGCCATGTTTGTAACAGACTTGCGGTTCCTTAGTTTTTTGAATATATGCTTGGTTAACCAAAAATAAATAAATAAATAACATAAGGAGAAACTGAATAATACTTTTACATATTATTGGACTAAGGCATGACACTTACTCTCTTTAACGAGACTCAAGCCCCTCACCAAGAATATCTCTAGTTTTTTATTATGTAGAATGCTTGTGAATACCTCCTCCTTTCACTTCCCCATTGCGCACGTATCTAACTCAATATTTGATTTAATACATATCAATCCATTAATCACCACAATTAAAAAAAATAAAAGAATATCTCTCCTTTTCAATATGATATTAAACATTTCACTAATTCATTATCTTCCATATTAACTAACATATCCACATTTTTTTTTAAGAGAGTTTCAACCTATGGCGTCTGCTCCTGATAATAACTTTTTAAGTTGTCATATTAATCCATTTTAATTATATAATATTAAAATCCTACAACATGGACATACTAATAAAAGAGTACAATTTAAAATTTTAAAAAAAAAAAAAAAGGCAAAATAATTGGCATTTAGTAAGTCATGCACATATTTGCTTGCAAAGTTATATGAATTTAACAACTTAGTTTTTCAATGACATAGGCTTTAGCCCAAGTACACTCCTTAACCTTGTATTCCCTCATCATTTATATTTCATTAAATCTAGATGAGACTTGCTTATTACGTAAACAGAAAAAATTTCCCCAAGGTTACAAACTTGATCGGAGGTAAGACTACAACTCTCATTAAAAATTAATATGGCTACATATTTTAAAAATCTAACCATTAAATTGTACGTTCTTTTTATTTTTAACCATAGTTTTAAAAAATTGGTACGGTCAAAGAACCAAAAAATGAACTGGTTACCGGTTTTCCAATCCAAACAAGGTCAATCAGTGATGTCATAATTTATTTAATTAATAATTTTTTAATTATATAAATAAATGATAATTTCAAACTCCATTTTACTCAACAATTTCAAACCAGTAATGACTATTCATCAACAAATATTTCAATTAACACAACAATCACAAAATCATAGATAAATATCAACTCAACAGTTGCTCTTTCACAAATAAATATCAACTCAACTCAACAATTTCAAATTGGCACAAACATTTCAAAGTATAAATTATAATGCTCTGTAAATTATAATGTTCTATAAACACTAAACATCTCAATGTGTAATGATCTGTAATTAAATACTTATTAGTGAAAAACTAATTGAAGATAATGCGAAGTTACCACTTACCAGTGGTGAGTGGACTGAAGAATTGAAAGCAAACCAGCAACACCGCAACAGTGAATGGCGACATAAGAGACCAAGAACCTTCAACAAAGACAGAGTAAACCATGAGAGAGAGAATCATTTTTCATAAAATAATAACCGTGAGAGAGAGAGAGAGAGAGAGAGAGAGAGAGTTTAATTAGTAGCTTACCTTTACCAAAAGGAGAAGAGAGTTAAGGGACCTAGAGGCAAATAGGTGAAAGTATAGGAAAGAAACAGAGAGGCTGAGAGACTAAGAATTTTCAATCTAGTGATAGAAAAACCAAAAGGCTAAGTGAGACTAAGAGACTTCGATCCAAGGACACATACACCAAGAGGCTGAGAATAGAGAAATGGAGAGAGGCCTAATGACTAAAGAGAAAGAGAGAAAGAAAGAGAAGCCAACAAACTGAGGAGAAAGAGAGGAGAAGAGAGAGGCTAAGAATGAGAGGCTAAGAGGGGAGAAGAGTTCTGAGGTGAGGTGAAAGAAAGAAAGAGTAGAGAAGAAAAAACACCGATTTGGTGTTTTTCAAGTGAGAAACAGACATCTTTTTAGCCAAAAGGTTGTAGTTTTGGCACATTAGCTTAATTGAGGAATAACCGATTCAATCGGCCCAATTTTCGATTTTCGTGGTTAAACCAGTTGGTTCCGATTAAACCTGCCTTTTGACTTATTTTCAAATTTTAGCCATATCGAACTGGTGCTATGCCTAGTTTCCAATTGAACCAGTGCAGTTCGGTTTTTAAACTCATGTTTTTAACAGTTAACACACGTCAAATTTCGTGTCAATTAAATGTTATTTACTATTCATTTAATCAACTTATGTTTTACGCATAATTTTAAACTACATAAGATTGATACTTAAACATTTAATTGATGACATAGTTATTGATCTTTGATCTTCTGAAAATTTTGCAGGCATAGAGGATATAAGAAGAAATTGTAATATAAAGGTGGATTTGTTAAAATTCATATCCAATAAAAAATATATTAAGTGGAGTTGTAGCCTTAACTTTGCCCAAAAAAATGACATACTTCTCATGCTTATAATTAAAAAAGGAGAGAGAGATGAATATATATAGATATATATATATATATAGAAATGGGTTCAAGTTACACTTGGTGTAACTTCAAAAAAGTTACACCTATTTCAAACCATTGATTTCTCACCTATCTAACGGTAGAAAAAAGGCTAGTATTTATTGTTTTCCAACTCATCTCATCTAATTAATACTAGCATTTTGGTCTCTCTCTTATTTATTAAATATAACCATTTATAAGCATCTTATAATAATAAGGTGAAAGTCAGCTAACTTCTCCAATCTCTATCTCTCTCGTTTGCACCAATAAAGAAAAAATATTTATCAGTTAACTCTCAAACCTAAATGCAGGAATTTATCAATGATACTCAACACTTTCAGTGAAATCGAGAGTCAATATTTGCGACTACCTCACTGACTACATGCCCATGGCCCAAATATTTAATAATTAAGCACCATGGGAAAGGGAAAAACAAGTCAAAGTCATTGATGCCTTGCCCAAAGGTGGCTAGGAAGACCATGCTCAAGTCGCCTTGGTAGGAGAAAAATCAAATAAGGTTTGTTTAGATTAGACATAAACTAAAAAAGGAATTCTTTGGTACCCAATAAAAAATCCATTTCCTGAGGCTCTAGCAAAGTTCGTGTTGAAAAGTCATCATCTTTGTTTTCTCCCCCCACCTGATACACTTAACTAAACTTACAGAGCTTCACAATTTCTTGTTTCATTGTTTCTTTAGTTTTGGATGTAATCCAGGTTCCTAGTTTTCGGCGATTTTGCAATTCTTTTTTATTTCCCTAAAGGTAAGATGCTTATAAATGTAATAATAATTTTTTAATCTCCCTAAATGTTAAGATACTTATAAATGTAATAAATAAGAGAGAGACAAAAATGCTAGTATTAATTGGATGGGATGAGTTGGAAAGCAATAAATACTAGCCTTTTTATTACCATTGGATATGTGAGAAATCAATGGTTTAAAATAGGCGTAACTCTTTTGAAATTACACCAGGTGTAACTTGAACCTATCTCATATATATATGGTCAGTTTATGGGAAGGAAAAAAACATAAATGGTCAATGTTTTTGTTTTAGAAATTAAAGTTTATATGCTACTAAGTACTAACTAAAAAAATAGAGAGAGAAATATATAGAGATAAGGTTTAAGGACAGTAAAAAAAAAAGATGGCCATTTTTTTAGAAGATTTACTTTGGCAATTAATGTTATGTTCTAATTAAGAAGGAGAGTGAAATTTAACGAAAGGAAAAAACATAAATGGTCAATTTAAAAAATAAATATTTAATAATTGTAATCATGGTATTAAGAAAAACATATGTGTCATCATTTTATGCTTGGATAATGTGACATATGGCACCATTGTGTGCATCCTCCAATAGAGATCCAACTATTATTATTAGGACAAAAATTAGCTACAACATTAGTTGTAACTTAACATATTTCAAAAATCTAACCGCTGAAATGCATGTTCTTTACGCTCTTAATAAATGTGTCTAATTTTGTATCAGTTAGATATTATTTACTATATGATCTATGAGATTATATTTTATATATAATTTTAATTTATAAAAATTTGCAATTTAAACAAGTTATTGATCACATAATTATTGATTTTTAATTTTCTAAAAATTTTGCAAACATGGGGGACATAAAAAGAAAATGTAATCCAATGATGGATTTGTAAAAATTCACCTTTAATAAACAATATTGAATAAGATTGTAGCAACCAATTTTGTAGCTAAACTTTGTCTTTATTATTACTATTATTATTATTATTATAGATTGGCACAAAGATAAGTATTTTCAAACACTTTATTGGAAAGATAGCTAAGATTTTGTTCTCTAATACCATGGTTACCATAAGTACATTATAATACCTTATTTACATTTTTTTTCAAAGTTATGTTCCTGTAACATGTCTCTATACAATTGATTCTTCGCTAATAAAGGCAAGGATTCAAAATATATATATATATATATATATATATCAACACCATCTACTTACAAAAATGACTAAAATGAGCCTCTTTGCCATCTCCCGCGTCTTTGCATTGTGTTTTTGCTTGATTAGTATTGCAGCAGTTGCTGCACAAGACAGCAAGCTGCCCGAGATTCAGATTTCCAGTGCCTTGCCTAAAGACTCTGAACCGACCGAGGTTCATGTTATTGGTGAAACCGTGATTGTGCTCAAAACCAATCAAGATTACAAGTGGAATATCACCAAAAATGAAATAACTTAAAGCTTTGCGGTATGGGGCAATTTGATTGCAGACTGGTATGCCTTTGAGCCCAGCAGTGATAATGCAGGCCATGAAACAATATTTTGGTCGATTAGAAAGGAAGGTATCTTTCACAGCTTTGACAACTCTAAGTGGGAGTTAAAGGCTGAATGGTTTAGAGAATGAATGATCAGGCCAATCGACATTTATGGATTAGTGTTGGCTGATGATGCTCGAAAATTGTCAGTTAGTCACACGGTCCTCACGTGCTCCCGATGACGTACCTGCACAACAAAGAGAGTGAAGACCTTTGAAAGGGCACCGGCGTGGTACCGGCCAAATACCCTCCGAAGGTTAAGTTAGAAATCTTTACTTTACAACACTAGAGTGCTAGAGTTGAGTTATTTGTGCGTACCTTGTTTCGAGAGGGTCTTGGGGTATTTATAGTAGCGTTGGGCCGAAATCCATGCCTTGACCGAGGAGTTCTTTTCCTTTTAGGATAGTGATACTTGGATCCCACGTATCTCCTAGAATCCTTGTCCTTGTAGGGGTCTCCTTACTTAGACGTATTGTTCAAGAATTGTTTATGTATGCGTGTCAGTCAAGTAAGATTGCAAATGGAGCTGAAACTGACCTCGTCAGCCTTCTCCCGTCAGCCACGCTATTCAATAGGATTATTGGTGGAGGCCGTCAGTCTTAGGTCTCCATACGTCAAAGGTCGTCAGCTTCAGGTAGCTCAAGAGTTGAGGTCGTCAGCCATGGGGTCGTCAGCCCCAGGCTCGTCAGCTTTATGTCATTTAGGATAACCCTTATCATTGGCAAATGTTGTTTCAATAATAATGGAATAAAAAAAACTATCATCAAGACTCAAGAGCCTTGTAGCTAAAGGAGGCACCTCTTCTAATATATATTAATTCTCTTTTTATCATTTTACTTTGTGTTTAATATCTTAGTTTATAAGAGTTATTTATTTTAGTTATTTGATTTTAAATTGATATGGTATAAATTTATAAACAATATATGAAATAATGTAAGTTAAATCAGAATATACCAGTTATAAAATATAATGAAAAAACAAAGGGCATTATACGTACCTTTTTAGATTGTTTGGAGTGGTTTCAAATTAAATCCCTATATCCCATAAAACAATCCTTTATTTTAAAAACAAGGTAATTGTAGTAAACTCACCTACAATTTAACCCGAAATTAGTTTTCATACTCGTGGTTTAAAAATGTCACTTTACCTACTTGAAATTCATTCTGTTTGTCTTTCGTAATCTACCTCTGTTAAAAATGAAGGCAAATATGTATTTTTGATATACTGTTATGTCTCTATCCTTCTTAAAAAAAAAAAAAAAAAAAAAAAACAAGATAAAAAATGCTAATTGGTAAAAATGGTAGAAACTTGCTAAAGAACTTCAAGACAAAAAAATTACAAATATAACCTTTATTTATAATAAAAAAAAATTTCTCTGCTCTTTCTTAAACCCAGATCTCTGCCTCTCTCTTTCTTCACTCAAACTCCCAGTTGGTCCTGGTTGTGGATTTCTTCAAGTTAGTAGAACAAAAAAGAGTGATTTAACCCAAAGCAAAACCCACTATCAAAACCCCAAATCTTTGCTTTAACAATTTGAACACTTATTTAGCAAAAACCCATTATCAAAATCACTGCCCTTTATACCCAAAACCCAAATTTCTTCGAGACTTAATATAAATAACACCACAAAAGAACTACTGGGAAATAAATCGATGAAGTCTCCTTGTCCCTAGAAAGCCAAAATCTAGATGATTTTTGAATGGGAAAAAGTTTCAACAAAGAAATGAATAACCTTGAAAACTTCTCCAAAAAGAAAAAATTACCAAAACCCATTTGTTTACAAAGAAGCTCAGTCTCCCCAAAACAATGCAATCTCTTAATTTTTCTTATAGCCCACTTCTTCTTCTATTTTAGAGAGTTTCAACTTGATGATAGTTCTTCATCGTTAGACTAAAACATTAATCAGTTTTTGGTGTAAGCAAAGATTGAACCTCAGATCTTTTATACAATCATCAGAAATTTTACTAGTTAAACTAACTGGAACCCACGTTATTACCCACTTCAAAATTCAGTTAACCCATCAAACATATATAACAATCAAAGAAAATTCACAAAGCCCAATCTTTCCAATATAATATAAATATCCTCGTCAAATTTCCTTAAATAGAAACGCACTTTATTCCTCAGTTTTCACTGTACTTTTTCTCTAGTGTTGACCTTTTCCTTTGTTGAGTTTTGTGGGATTGCTAGTTGTTTCTTAGCCAACTGAGTAAGGACTTGTAATTTTTCTCCTATATTAATGTACTTATATCATCTTCAGTCATATATATATATATATATATATATATATATGTGTGTGTGTGTGTGAGGGGGAAAGCGCCCAGACTCCATGTGGGCCTAGGGACTGGCCCGAGGACGGGGCCCCACCAAAAGGGTCGTGGATAGGGCCTCCTAAATTCCATGTGGGCCTAGGGCCAATCAGATTTATGCTGGTCCGAGGAGAAGGTCTCCTCGGACTAGGAGACCCTTGTCCGAGGAGCGTAGCACATTGTCCAGGGAAGGACTCCTGAAGCTCAACGAGACGTCCTTCGCCCCAACGGGACGCCGAGGAGGGGGACAAGAAGTACGTGCACCATGCAAAACTACTGCCACCGCATTAAATGCCATCCACCTACCCGCCTGGCCGCATTAATGAGGAAATGACTTCTGAGGGGACGGTAGGCAGCCCTAAGGGCATTGGGGAGCGTTTTCAGGGAAAGGACAGGTGAGAACCAGGGGTGGGGAGTATAAATAGAGAAGGGGGAACCACTGAAAGGGGATCGGGATTTTCTCCAAAGGAAGAAAAAGAAGACTCTCTCTCTACCTTGAAGGCAGCGGAGGAAAGGCCTAGACAGAGGCTCTCGACCCACATCCGAGGAGAGGCGGAGGCGTTTCCTCAACCCCCTGCACGTCAGTGATGAGTTTCACCCTCACTCCATAGCTTTTCAGAACCCCAAGAAGTCAAGACTTTAAGCTCATTCTCTACAAATTCTATTGTAAAGGCCACTTGGGCCGGCCCAGTCACGTATTAGGGCCCAAGGCCAATTTTGTGCCCTTACAATAAATATATATATATATATATATATATATATATTTATATAAAAAGAAAGAGAAATGAGTTCAAGTTACACTTAATTTAACTTCACAAAAATTACATATTTTTTGAACTCTTGATTTGTATTAGATCTAAGGGTGCAAAAAACTCATGATCATGTATTTATTGTTCCCTAGAAATGTGTAGCACATTATCAGCAAGTGGTCAACAACATCAAAAAATTAGATTGACAAGAAATGTGCAATGAACTCAACTTCTTGTTTATAAAATAGTTCTCCTTCCCATCCAGTTGTATGCATTCCCATTTTCCAATATATTTTAAGATGGTTTTGCTTTCTGTTAATGGACTCCTATCCTTCCAAAATGAACCATGGTACATAAAGTAACGAGAAGAAAGACGATAGGGCTGATTCAGAAACCCATATCAAAATACAAAGAGATCATTGCAACCCTCCCAAGAAGTAATAGACGAAATTGGATAGTTGATCTCTACCAGTATGAAAGTTTTTGGTTCCCTTTATGACCTTTGGAAGGACTCTTGTTAGCTCAAGACTATTTCAAGCTTCAGCCCAACGATGTGATTCTGAGTAGCCAGCCTTCCAATATCTGGCACAACTTGACTTAAGGCTCTGAGTTTTTCCATTGTTGAGGGTGAAAGTACATAGAAGATAGAACACAAGACCGTGTGAGAGAGGGAGAGAAGATGAAGATGATGATGGAGAGCAAAGACTTAATGTTGTTTTTTATTTTTCTATTTTTAGTAAGAAGAATTAATGACTTAGTTACTGATTTCTAGGGAACAATAAATACATAACTATAAGTATTTTTTTCACTCTTAGATCAAATACAAATCAATAGTCTAAAAAGGAGTAACTCTTGTGAAGTTATATATATATATATATATATACATATATATATATATATATTACTACTAATATTTAAGAGGCTTCCCCGTTTAGACCGGATTTTTTTTTGTTCCAAAATACCCTTACACTCTTTTAAATAAAGACAAAACTAAAAGATAATTTGTTAAAAATACATGTCTAACTTACATTAAAACATTACCTACAAAATGAGAACACTCTTGCACTAAGATACTTCTTCCAATGGCGGTGCCACGTTATACTCAGGGTGTTTCCAGGAACACCCTGGCCTAAAAAAAAATTTATATGTAATAATTAAAAAAAATTTATTTGTTTACCCCTTAACAAAAATTAGGAACATCCCCAATCAAAATTAGGAACACCCTCAAATTAAAAAAAAAAAAATTCTTTGTTCTACTTTCAAGCAAAAAAAAAAAAAAAAAGCCCAAAAAATATTTTGAACTAAAATCTAGTGAAAAAAATGTAACAGAGCATGCGGCAAGCCCACGAATTCTCAAAAAAAAAAAACAACAGACAAAAAGCTCAACATGAAGCCCACGGCAAGCCCAACAAATTATAGAGATAGGCAAACCCACGAGTTCTCAAAATAAAAAAAATAAAACCAAACAAACCAAAACCCAATATACTGAAATCAAAAACCAACAGATGGCCAAACACTAATAGATGTTGAAAGAAAGAAAGAAACCTAACCCAACGGACGGAGAAGGAGATCGCCGCCACTGAACAGATGACAACAACCAATAGACGGAGAAGGAGATTGGCAGATCGGGCCTCAAACTCGACTCGACGGAGAAGGAGATGTCCAGATCGAGTTACTAGAGCTCCAAAACGACAGACTACGCTGCTCCTCAGCCTCGACGTGCTGCCCTCTCTCAACCTTAAGTATTTCATTTTTATCTCTGTTTCAGTCTCTCTACTATTTATCTGAGGAGAGAAGAATGAAAGTGAAAAATGAAATGAGACTCAGACTCTCTCTCTCTCTCTCTCTCATTAAGACTTTGAACTATGATTGTCTATTGCTTTTGCCTTTTGCTTTGCTTAGCTTTATAAATTTTTATTAATATTTGCCCTGTTTTTGGAGTTATCTGTTGGTGTTGGTGAGATAAATTAATTGTCTTTTAGTGTTGGTATTGGTGTCTTTTGGTGAGATACAATTAATTGGCTTTATCTTACTGGCTCTAGTCTTGTGATTGGGGGCAATGAGGCATTGGGGCTTGTCTATCAAATTGAGGGTGGATGGGGGCATGGGGCCGGGGTAAATGCATACGTGGATGGGGTGTGTGGCTCAGTGGCTGTGTTAGTGCAATAGTGCAACACTAAAAGACAATCATTTAATTAATAAACAATCATTTGTTAAATAATGTTACTATGTTAGGCTAAACAACAATTAATAATTTTAATTAGGGAAGCAACTAATAAAAAATAATTAATAATTTAATTAACAAATATATTATAAAAGACAAACAAATTAAATTATGTTAGGCTAAACAACAATTAATAATTTTATAATTAATGAAATAACAATATAACAAATTATAGTTTATAAAAGACAAACAAATTAATGAAATAACTAAACAACAATAATTGATAATTTTATTAATATTTCAAATGAACTTATGGTTTGTTGTTCATTCTTTTGCTAGAATTATGGACAAATATTTGATAAGAAAACCATGCAAATATTTGATAGAATTATGGACAAATGAACTTAAGAATTATGCTTCTTAAGGAACATCTTGAGAAAAATTCCTAGAGCCGCCACTGACTTCTTCAAAGTAACTATATGTTTATTGTTTTTTTTTTTAAATAGAAAAATAAATTAAATAACCACGTTTGCTACTGTTTTTTTCCTTTAAAAAAATCCATGTTTATCCAAAAACAAAACAAAATATCAAAAAAAAAAAAAAAAAAACTACTAATAGTCATTAAAAAAAAAAAAAACTAAACTAAACTAGTATAAATATATACACTTTTTTAAAAAAGTAGATACATCTTTAACTGCTATTAAAATGTTACTTACAAAATAGGACCACTCTCCTAATGGTTTTCAAATTGCACTTCTATTTTTTTTGTAAAAGTTAATAATTTTCATCCATTATAATTTGAAATTACTACATTTTTCAATCACAGAAATACCTAGGGGTGTGATGAATGTTTTGTGTTTTTAGTGAAATAATTTACTCATCACATCCTTAAATTTTTTCGTGATTGAAAAATGTAATAATCTTATATTATAATGAATTTAAATTATTAACTTTTACAAAAAAAATAATTAATGAAATCTTAATTAGAATATTACCATTAATAAGTGTTTTTTTTCACTGTTAGATCTACTTAAATCTAATGATTTAGAAAATGTGTAACTCTACCAGGTGTAAGTTGAACTCATTTCATATATATATCCCAACACAAAATGGCAGCACATTAATTGGGAAAAAAAAAAACCGTTTGTTCGCAGTTAAGCTCAATATAGCATTAATATTCTTTATCATCCTTTTCCTTTATGTAATTCTAATTTTATGGAATTTAATTTTTTCATAATTTCTTTTTTAACATTTTTTGTTCAATCTTTTATCTAGAAAATGCGGTGTTTCTATGTGAGAGAGGTGCGTGAAGTTTTTTCTTTTTTCTTTTTCTTTTTTTGGTTGAGAATATCAAGATTCAGCCTCCAATCACCAAAAAAAAAAAACATTTATCAGGTAACTTTGACCGATGGGCTCGCCAAAAACTGTGAAAGACCATGTAGATCTGCTAATAAAAAAAAATTAAATTAAGAAGAGAGAGAGAGGTCTTGGCATGAATAAGACCAAATACCAAATTAAAGAATATAAATCAACCACAAAGAAAGATGTAGAAGAAGAAGAAGAAGAAGAAATCTGAAATTAAGAGGGGGTGAGAGAAAGGGGAACGGGTTTTATTGTACCTAGAGGCGCAACATAGAATAGAGAAATATATAGCTGGATTTGTGAGGAATTTTTTTTTTTTTTTTTAAAGTCATGAAAAAGAGAAAAATATTGTAGATAAATATCAGAATATACTTAGTTTCATGGTTCGAACCAAAGCATTGATTCATTAGAGTGATAAAAGGACACCATTTTCTCCATGTTTTCATAAGCGTAAAAAAACACACAACTTTTTGCTGTTTTTATTTTTCTTTATAAATTAAAAGCGAAAACCATAATCTATTTTTTGTTGTTTTCGACTTACCAAACAAGCTTTTTGTTATTGAAAAAAAAAAAAATGGTCATTAGAATCAGAAAAATAAGAAGAACAAAAACATTTACCAAACATATTTTCCTATAGTTTTAAAAGAGCATTTGGTAACTATAGTAACTTTGACATAGCCCTACCAATTGGTGATAACCATGAAATAGCCCTCCAGATTGCACCCCTTGTTTCGTACCTCTCCCTGTGGTATCCTACATTATTCTTAATTTGGATGGAAGCAGAATCAGAGGATTTGAGACCTAAAAGAGAACCCAAATTGAGATGTGGCTGAAAACTTGGCCAAGAAATTAAAGAACATTATGTTTACTGTTTAAGGTTTACTTTTCCTGTCCTACTAGGGATCAAAAATCCAAATAGAATTTTTAAGGTAGTCTACAATTTAAAGTTCTTTACACTTTTCTTTTATAATAGAAGTTCTAAATTGTACTAACAACCAAGCAATCAATACACCACCAAACTCACCTAAGATAATCGTTTTATATTTTCCCTCTCCAAAAATTGAGTTGTTATTGTGTACTGTGAGAGTATGCCATTTTCCTGTAAGAGAGGGAGGTGAGTCGCACCCACCCTCACCTTTATATGAGAGTGAAGAACTATGTTATCAGAGTACACAGTAATTTAGGGGGTGTTTGGATTGCCAATTTCCATAACTCATAACTCTATTTTCATAACTCATAACTCAAAAATGGTGGGACCCATAGCAAAAACTCTGTTTGGTTAAAAAATTCTCTATTTCCATAACTCTATTTCCATAACTCAATTCTCTGATTTTTGAGTTATGAGTTATGGAAATTGAAAACACATTTTAGTTGTTTTCAGTTTCCATTACTCAGTTTCTATGGCATTTCCGTAAATAACAATACATACCTGGTCCCACAGTCAGAACGTTGTCTCCTTTTCGCTGCTTTTGATGCTCTCATCAACGGTTCTCTTTCCCTTTCCTCTTAGTAGAGCTCTCTCATCTCTCAGACATTTCTTCTCATCGCAGAGCTTAGTGAAGCCACAAGCTCAACGGAACCCTCCCTGCCTTCACCTCCTCACGCTTTTTGCACCGATCCGAGCTACGGCAACCCGCGTCGCCGTGTCACGGTCAGGCAGTGCGTCACGCGCCAACCAGTACCGATCTCCCCGACCTCTGTCTCAGCATTTTTCACAGAAATCCGAAGGTATTAGCTGAGTTGTTGGTCGTAGCCCATCCTTTTTCGCATCTGATTTAACAGTTTGGTTCTCTGCTTTTTTTTTTTTCTGTTGTTTCCCGTTGTTTGATGTTTGGGTTTTCCCATCTGATTTAACTGTATCAATCTCCGTGGTGATGGGTTTTCAACCCTTTGGTGATGAAAGTTTTGCTTCTCCGTTTTATTTTCTTTGTTTGATTTTTTTTTTTCGTTGTTTGATGTAAGGCTTATATGTGAACTGAATATAAACTTTTTTTTTGGCAGTATTCTATTTATCAATCTAATCAAAATCCATGATTGCAAATTTAATAATGTTTGGTTCCATTCTAGTTTGTGCTTTTTTGGAAATTACCCACTTGCATTAAAACCCAGATTCATTTATTCATTGTTGTTGTTGATTTTCTGCGCGATTGGTGGGCTAAGATTTTTGTGCACATTTCAGATTTTTGTGCACATTTCAGTTATTGTTGTTGTTCATTTATTCAGTTATTCATTTGTTCAGTTATTCCAGTTATCATTTATTCATTTATTCAGTTATTTATTTATTCATTTATTCATTGTTGTTGTTGATTTTATGCGCTATTGGATTTGTTTGTTTTTCATCAATCTAATCAAAACCCATGATTGCTTATTTAATGATGCTCGGTTTCATTCTACTTTATGCTATTTAGGAAATTACCCACTTGCATTAAAACCCAGATCATCATTTATTTTTCTCATTTGTTTATTATTATTGATTTTCTGTTTGATTTGTGGACTACGATTTTTATACAGACTTCAATTTACCAGCTAATATTCTTTTTTGCAAAAAAAGATCACATTGTTATGCAAATTTCAGTTACTAGAACTCTAGAAGCTGATATTTATATATGCACTATTGAACTAGTATTTTGTTAATCAATCTAATCAAAACCCAGTATGACTTATTTAATGATGCTCGGTTTCATTCTACTTTATCCAAACTAGGAAATCACCCTCTTGCACTAAAACCCAGACTATCTTTTATTTATTTATTCATTAGTATTATTATTGATTTTCTGCGTGATTTTTGGACTAAGATTTTTATACAAATTTGAGTTAGTAGAAGCTGATATTGCAAAGCCTATTTAACTAGCCCATCACTCTACATGCCTCCTGAATGAATGTTTGTACATGCCTTCAACAATTATCACTCATTAGCCTTTGATTCAGCAATTGAATAGAGCAAGTGTCGTGTGTTTTTTTTGTTGTGAGTCTTATGCATCATATAATGTTAATTTCTTTATAGCAGTCATTTCTTTATTTCTTTTAACTCTATCTATCTCACATATACATAGACATAAATATATCAGTTATGACTACTGTCCAAGCATGACTAATAACATGTTTTTTTCATCGCTCATAATCAACTACACTGAATAATTATAAAAATAGTGTAAAATTGGTTTTCGTCCTAGATGTTTCAAATGGACAAGACCCTCTCCACTTCAAAGTGATACCAAGTAATTGAAAAGTGATAAGGATTACATAATGAAATATCATTTGTATATATAGTTCTTTGTTTTTATCACATAATGAAAGATGTTAAGGATTTTCAAAGTTTCAATTTTAAATCGTGTGTTGTGCTGTACTGTAAATGGAGGATGAATTTTTCACTAATGATTATTTGTCATGAGCTTACCACGTGAGTTATTTCAAATAGATGGCACATGAATCACAAGAGATCCAAGATGAGAAAATGTGGCCTCCCCATGTAGAACATATTTTTATTGAGATTATGTTAAAGGAACAACTTAAGGGTAACATGCCAATGGTGTGTTCAAGGGTCCTACATGGGCATCAATTACAACTGAACTTAACCAAAGGACCAAGAAAGACTTTCTCTCTAAGCAAGTTCAACAGAAGCACAATAGGCTCCGACTCAAACAACGCAAGTGGAGCCAGTTGCTAAGACACACAGGGTTGGGGTGGGACGAGCAGACCCAAACAGTGACTTGTACTGACGAGGTCTGGGAGAATGTGATTGGGGTATGTTTACTGTTGTTATATCTTATATAACTTATTGCAATTATTTATTTATGCAATTTGCCTCGAAGTTGGTAATATATGAATTGTTGCTTTAATAGATTTGTTCCATGCGAAAGTTTTTTTAAGATTATAATTATTATGGCACGAACTTTTGGTATAACTTTGATGTAATGGATTATGAGTGATTGTCTATGACTTTTACATAAACTCTTATTACCGACATATGAGATAGTTTTTTTGGTTAGTAATCATTGTTGGGCCTAATATGAGTAGCCGAGATACCCCATAGAATTGGTTTTGTAGTTTTGTTTGTCAGTGGTAATATAAAAATATGATATTTGCCTTGAGAATCCATCGTAGTGAACCCTGTTAGCCCCATGAACCCTCTAAAACCCTTGACAGACTTAGGTGATGGCCAAGATTGCATAGCCATAGTTTTTTTAGGATTAGCCTTAACACTTGCCTCTTTTAGCATATAACTGGTGCTTAATTAAAACCTCTAACACAGTCCTCAAATGATCCAAATGGAGAGTGATACTCTTACTAAAAATAGTAAGAGGACATAAAAACTTGTTGATGCATGGGAGTATTGTAGTATGGGAGTATTGTAGTATGTGAAATGGAACACATCACAGCTGTACAGTGGCTAGATAATCATGTTCCTAATTCAGATACTGCCTTAGAGCTCAACTCCAATATGTCTCTCCCTTACCATTGGGAACAATGTGTTGATTTGAAGGTTCGTTTATTAATTTCTTGTTTCTTTCAATATAAATGAAACCCTTCTAGTCGTTTTCCTCTTACAGATTCAATAAATGCGAAAGACCATGACAGATCTTGCACATTCAGCTTGTTTTTTTTTTCTCTTTTCTTCAACCATATTAGGATAGGTTTTAATTTCACTCTGGCATCAAAGTTGGTTGTATTCATTATCTTCTTTAGCATTTAATACCCTTCCTGCTTCTTTTCTTCCACACATGCTTGGATTGGAAAGATAATGTGAAACACACACAACTAACCCTAAAAAGGAATAAACTTTTTCAATTACTGCGATTCTTTTCTCTTAGTTTAAATATAAGAAATGGCAAATTTTTTATAGGGTCTGACCATCTAATAGTTGCTTCTGTTGAAGAATAAAGAAAGAAACTTTTGGGGTTTGATTACAACATAGATTTATCTTAAATCAAAGAGAGGAAAAAAATACCCTTCTGAGCTTTATCAAATACTTTCTTCCGAGATGCGTACAGTTTGTCTTAGAAGAAAAAAAGGAAGATTTCCTGTGTTAGATCATATAGTTTTTTAGACCAATATTTTCAATAAACACAATATATTTCTTTCAGTGCAAAACGGAAAATAGGTACATTTTTGTTCTGTGTATATTGTTACTTTTTAATTGTCTTGGTTGTTTGTAGTTCTTTTGGGCACTAATATATATTTTACTGTGAATGATACTTTGATGAACGTTTTCTTTCATTCTTTTCATTTTATTGTTATTTATTTTTTACTGTGCTAATGTTTCCAAGGACATTGCAGCAAAACAAAGGTGTAGCTAACTTAAGGAAACAAGGATGTCCAAACTACCCATCACTGCAGCAGTTGTTCGCCCCTAGTACTGCGACCGGGAATCTGCAAATCTCCTCAAACACTCCTCTCCTGAATAGTGACGAGGAGCGTGCCCTAGAGGAAGAGCTTGCCAATGCCAATGCCAATGCCAATTCAAGTGCACCCACCCATTTGGACGATGATTGCTACACCCCTAACTTTGAGAGTTTCCTGCAAACTGTGGAGGATGTTGAGGTTTAGGAGGTAACCCAACGGGCGGGAAAACGTCCTGTGCAAGATGCAAGTGGCAAGGGGAAGAAGGTCTCGAAGAAGTCGAATAGGGTAAGTGAAATGACTGTGGCCCTAAGGGAATACACCGCATTGACGAAGAATAGGTACAGTGGTAAACTCGGTAGGAGTAGCGGTTCATCCGACCAATTCGCTCAATCCGGCATAGGGGGTGATCCTTGTTCACTTGGCAAGGCAATGGAGGTGCTGAATTCGTATCCAGATCTTAGTAACAAGGCCTATATCAAGATGTCAAAGGTTTTGCAGCAAAAGGATAATAGGGTAGTGTTTATGTGTATGCCGGAGCATAGGAGGAAGTCTTGGATTGATGACATTCTAAACCCGGAGGAGGATTGAGGCACTCGTGTATTGCATTAAGTCTAACCTATTTGGTTTTTATGTACTATGGACCGATTCGTTCCGTTCTATTTACTTGTTTTTGTGTTGTATGGATAATTATAAGGTTTATGTTATGTATGGATAATTATAAGGATTTGGATTTTGGCTTTGTTGATTTGTATACGCTTATTATGGTGAATGTTGAATTAGGTGTTTATATTATACACCTATATTATTTATGTACTTGCAATTATTTTTTGTTATTGTCTTATTATAATCTATGGTGAATGTTATTAGCAGGACTATTTGATAGGTTTCCATTTCCTATGTTGATGGTCTCATCACTTTGTTGGATTACATTTGTACTTTTATATCTCTTTATGCCAAACAGTGTTGAATATGTAGGTTACTTATGGCATCCGGAAATGAGTGGTGGCGAGAGATCCAAGAGTATGACTTCGATGATGCATACTTCAACAACGTTGGTTCCAGCAATGTAAATGAAGATAATGATGATGACTGGACCGATTCGGAGTCCGAACGTGAAGAAGAAGCTGAGTTTAACTTAGTGAATCCAATAGTTGGGGAGATGTATGCGTACATGCAGCGGCATTATGATAAACAACCAATGCGAACAAGTGCATTGACCGGCAAGGCGTATATGGACGAGGTCACTGAAGGTAATCCAGCTAAGTGTTACAAGATGTTCCGCATGACACCTGAATTGCTGTTACATTTAGTGGACGAATTGACTGAACATGGTTACTTGAGGGACGGACGTAGTAGGGTGAATGCCACTGAGTCCGTGGCCATGTTATTGTACATACTTGGACACAACACCCGCTTTAGATGTGTTGCAGACAGGTTTCAGCACTCAACAGAAACCGTGTGCCGGCATTTTCGTCAAGCGTTGCGGGCTGTACACTTCTACGTGAAGCATTTAATTAAACCTAATCAGAATGTCACCGGCCTCCCTGAACATCTTCAAGTGAACAAGTATTGGCCATGGTTTGAGGTACAAAACGAATCTTACTTAACTCACTTTGTATAACAGTAACTTTAATATCATAACTTTCATTTGTGCTTGCTAAGATAAACCCTAACTTTCATGTGTAGAGATGCGTAGGAGCAATTGATGGAACGCACGTGAGTGCCCGACCTCCTGCCAATGCGACTCAAGCATACAGAGACCGCAAGAGCCTTATAACAACTAATGTGCTGTGTGTGTGTAACATGGACATGCAGTTCACATTTGTCCATTCTGGGTGGGAGGGCAGTGCGAATGACTCGAGGGTTTTCGAGGAAGCGATCCAAGGCAGGACGCATGGATTCCCATGGCCACCAACAGGTACTATACATTACTATGACTTTAATTAAAATTATTTTATCCTCAACGTCTAAGTAGGATGTTTATGAAAAACTTAATTACGTGCGGCCTGGTTGTGTGTGTGTGTAGGGTCGTACTACTTGGTGGATTTAGGTCTACCAATTAGCACTAGTTTTCTCCCCCCTCACAAGTCAACTCGGTACCATGCACAGGAATTCCGCTCACACGGTAGACGGATAACATCAAAGAAAGAGTTGTACAACTACAGGCACTCATCCTTGCGAATGGTTATTAAGCGTTCTTTTGGAGTGCTGAAGGCCCGTTTCCCCATTCTGGATTTAATGCCAAACTTGAAGCCAAGTAGGCAGCGTTACGTGGTTATTGTGTGCTGTGCTCTGCACAATTTCATACGCATCAACAATCGGACTGATCAATTGTTCAGAACAATAGGGGAGAGTGTTGGCAAAGGTAGTGCGACCAATAGCGATGGCAGTGGTGATGTTGGAGCATCAACAAGCGAAGCGACCCAAAGGAATGTAGAAGAAATGTCAAGTGCATCGAAGAGAGCGATGGGCCAATTTAGGGACAATATCACTGACACAATGTGGGATGATTATGTTGCCCGGGGCAATGTGAGATGATTATCAGCTGTGGATTGGAAGAAAAGACTGAATGGGGAAAAGAGGTAAGTATATCAACACATGTCCAAGCATTAGGTATTAATAATTTATTATTTTCTTTTTAATAAGCTAGATTTGCTCACAAATTCTTTATTTGACAACCAAAAAACTTTATCAATTGAGATGATTTACTGCCTTCTAAATTCAAATATGTAAATGACACTCATCCTTAAATCTTCATAACAATTACTGACATATAATGGTGGACATCCTTATAACAAACAATGAATTGATGACCTCTTGAAGGTTGAGAAATCAAAAAACCCAATGAGGATAGTTCATTGCTTTGGTGTTTGTTATATCCATCCTGGTGCTTTTATTTTGTCTTTTATAAGAAATACAAATCCACATCATGAATATGTAGTGCTGTACCACAAGGGATATATATTTCGGAAACATACATTTCATAACATCGACTGGCTTGTGGCATATTTCCAGAAATACATTAATGATTTGCCTCCACAGTCTACTAAACTATTATGCCCACCAAAGTAATTTTGGTGGTCAGGTTCAGTCTTCTGACAGGGATTGTGACATGCTTTGGACTCAGTTAGAGCAGGCTCAAGCTCGTATTGTCACTTTGGAGACCCAGTTGAGAGAGGAGACGGTGACTGGGAATGCTGCTGTTGAGTGACTGAAGGCATAGTATGAGGTCAGGCCCTGTTGATGGCTCGAGGATCTCATTATGAAAGCACTTCAGCTTGAGGTAGATAGGGAACAACTTGGTCCTCCACCGGATCAATTCCATCAGTGACAACCTGAGCAGTTATCAGGACCTTCTACGCAGTCTCTGCCTTCAGCACACAGTGGATTGTCGCCTGTTTTTGTGGTGATCTGGGATTCTTCACACTATGAGCTTCTGCATCAATAAATAACCGAGTACAATTGGAGATACATCATCATAGATCTTATCCCTCAGTAAATGTTATTCTGAAGTTTTCTTTTGCATTGAAGATCCTTGACAGTATTGCCAACAAAGTCTAGCCTGAATGACACCTCATCTCTGTTTAAGAGCAAGGTGGGATCATGGATTCATGGCCTATTGGATGCTTGTATAATTACCCAAAAAAAAAAAAAAAAAGATTCTTGGCAGTAGTGTCGTTTGTGTTGTGATTGTAAAATCTTTTATTATCAGAAAATCAATTACAGATTTCTCAGCTTAGTAACTCATTAACATCCAATCAGTGTGCTTTATGATTGAGGATCTATTTGGTCTGTGCCAACAATTATGTGTCTTCAATCTCCATGTGTTTGCAATTATTCATTGGTTGTGATTGTGTCGGTGGCTGGATGATTGCAACATATATATGTATTATCTTTATTATTGATTGCTTTTAAATAATATAATATAATATCATTGGATTTCTTGGTATATCTTGTTTCCCAACAGGTTACACGAGTATTCTGTTGAGACAGCCATAGCCATAGTTGTTGATGGAAATGCCAAGCTGAAGATCAACACTCAACATTTGAGGGACCTCAGCTTTCGAGTCGGTTCTATCTACCAATTCATTGGTGAACTCCTTATCCAACCTGATGATGAGGTAGGATGCTTGCATCATTGGTTGTAGGCTTGTGACATCTCTCTCTCTTCACATGCACACAGTCAAATATTTAGATACTAAGCTCTAAGCTCTAACTAGCTGTTTCTTTTCAGTCAATATTGCAGGCACGTGCGGGTAGGAATGTTGATGGCATCGCTTTAAATCTCTATCATCAATCTCTAATATATGGTCTATTTTCATTGAGTTATTGCAGTACTTGAGAGTTTATATTTTATTTTTTTGTATAAAGAAGTTGAAAGATGATGGCATCAATAAAGCTTACTATATTCTTTTTTTTGGTGTCTATGGGTGCAGTGTGCTGTAAGTGGTTGTCAAGGGATATCTGCTTATAGCAAGTCTTGGATGAGTTGATTTTGAAAGAAGTTAGCTTTGTAGTATTGAATTCTTTTGCGGTGGGGGCATCTTGTAAAGCTGTGTTGATGCTACCAATAATACCCAGATAGTTAAAAAAAAAAAAAAAGGAAAAGACATAAAAAGCTGAGATGGTCCAAATGTTTGACGCATCGGTGAAAGGGTATTTCGCTCGAGGTGTCGCCAGTGTTTTGGTAAAAATCTCTCTACATAACAACCATACTTCAAGGAAGGAAAAATTCTTTGATCAAGTTATATAAATGTGTATTAAGGCTTTCTTTTTTTCCTTTTGTATTGTAATTTACTGGCTAATTTTGTGTTAGTGCTTAACTGTTTAGTGTGTGTGTATGTAAGCACAATATTGATATTGTTGGAAGGAATTGAACTCCGTCGAATTTCTACTACATCACAGCAAAAGCAATTCTTTATACAGATTTTTTCCCAGTTCTTGTCTAAACTTTATAGTCAATTTTATTAGAAGTCATTGAACCATCTACGCAATTTGTACTAGGAAGAAAAGGAAATTCTTGGATGAAATTGTTATGCTTCTTTTGCCTTTTTGCTTAGGCTTTAAATTATTTAATTTGCTTTCTTTTCTTAATCAAATTTTGTGAGTTTATTAGTTCCCTTCAGCTGTTGGGGGCCAAAATCCCAAACTCAAATCCAACCCATCCTGCCGAAAGACCAATCTCAAATGTTGTATTCCATTAGTTTATTGGCCAATGCACCTTCCATGTGTATAGCTTTCCACAATCAAACTAAAAATACTAGAGACAAATTAAAAGTGCTTGGAAAAATACTATACATATTTGAAGAAATATGTATAGTATTTTTTTTGGTACGTTACCCAAATAAAACTAAAATTGTTAAAATTGGGTAATATACACGTACTCGAAATGACAAATGTATTAGAAGTACAAAATATGTTATATCTAGCTCCTCAAACTACCGGGAATAAAAAAAAAAAAAAAAAAGCTAGCCTACATTACACACATGTCCGTCAATGGGTCATGGCAGACGCAGTTGCGTATGACCATGGCCCCCAAAAACAGTAGAGTATACAAAATAAACCCCGAGTATAGTCCAAGACAAAAATAAAGCTAGCCTATACTTGTAGACTTTCTCTTCAGACATCCGGAGTGCGAGCCTAGTTTTTTCAGCCTTGCGCTTTGCTATCCTTAGGAGCTCTAGTGCCTCTGCTTCCCTTGCATGAGCCTCATCCCTCTCATTTCTTGCAGCTACAACCTCGGCCTTATATCTTGAAAACCTTTCATGGACAAGTGGTGCTGTTGCACGGCCACGTGGACATGTGTTGTTGTCCAACCATTTAAAGAACGTACACGCCTGATCGGAGTCCTGCAGACAACATTGAAGGCATATATAAGATGGTCAGCAAAGAAAGTGAGAAAATGACAAGTCAAATATGTAATGACAATAAAATCATGTAATACTAACCGGCGACCACTGCTGACATCCATAGAACCTCCTACCGAAATTACGGATAGATAGGGAGGTCCTTTCCACACACCGATCCATATCACACATATGGCTGCTAGAAGCGGACTCAAAAGTTGTGGTAGATGACATCCCACTGCTGAGTAAATAAAACTCATGCAATAAGTCCAATATGAAAGATATTTTAATGTTATACGCATGGCTACTTATGGATAAAATAACTCTAACATTAGGGAAATGGACCTCTTTTGTTCCCAAATGGATCTCTTTTGTCCCTTTTATACCCTGAACAAGGTTTCTTGAAAGCCAAAAGGGTTTTAGAAACCTTGGATAAATAGCACACACTAACATAGCCCTATGACATCTTGGGACATCAAGAACATGCAAAATAATCAAATTAGAAAATGGAAGTTCTTTTTAATGCATCATTTGATTCTTGTTGATAACAAATTCATTCCTCTATTTGCATCAAATATTGTAGCATCAGTAAAGAGACATGAAAACTGCACAACACAGCAGAAGAAAGAGAGACACAAACTACAATAGAAATGAAAATTTTGAGTTTTGTTTTTTTTTTTTGGTTAAGGAAAACAGTAGTAAGGAATATAATCTTAAGAATATTATTGTAGCATCAGTCAAGGGACATGGTAACTGCACAACACAGCATAAGGAAGAGAAGCGCAAACTATACTAGAAAAATAAATTTTGAGTTTTCTTTTTTGCTGAGGAAAACAGTAGCAAGGAACATAATCTTAAGAATATTATTGTAGCATCAGTAAAGGGACATGGAAACTGCACAACACAGCATAAGGAAGAGAGGCTTAAACTACACTAAAAAGGAAATTTTCGAGTTTTTATTTTTATTTTTTTTATTGAGGAAAACAGTAGTAAGGAACATAATCTAAAGAATATTCTGCCACTTAATTGTTATGCTCCTCAGTCACCTTGATATTTTACTGATTTCTGCTCCAAAAAAACAAAAGGCCACTAGCATTTTGAAAAGCATTAAACCAATTCTTGTAAATGAAAAGGGTCTTCATCACTTCTAAAATAAATCAAACTGATTTCACATCATCAGTAGAGATTAACATCTACCTCCAGGGTCCTAACACAATGAAATGCCTTCAAATGCTAACATAAAAAGAAAAATAAAACTTACGGGACATCTAAATACACAATAAAAGTTCATTTAGATTTATTAGAATGTTACAAATATGCATGTTTTGTAAAGCACGGAAAACACATTTTTGTAGCAAATAATTAGAGCTATAAATACAGGGATATAATTTGCCTGAGAACATTTTCTGAAAAAAAACAAAAAAACAAATCAGTTTATTTAAGGTTTAGGACATGGGCTTTTCACCAAATGTCATACCTATAGAAAAAATATACACCTCTCCAACTAACAAAGAAAAAATCTAAATTCGACCATAGTGCCACTGAAAATTAGGATCTCTATGGCCTCCAATCTCCATCTAGTCCTATATTAATCAATTTGAGAGCACAATAATATCATATAAACAAGATATACACCTTCACAAAAGTGATCCTTTATTATTTTCTGACCGACCAAACAACAGGGAGAAACAAAGGCAAACAGAGTTCAACAAGCTAAAACCTAACATTTTTCTCAAAACCCTAATGCGAAACACACAAATCAGATAAATAAATAAAGTGAGAGAGTACAGAAAGCTAAGAGGTAGCACCGTCTTGGGTCGGCGGAGATCGTCCGTGATTTCAGATGGGGAAATGGGCCACGTTGCTCGTCGGCACCGCTGGGTCACGACGGAGGAGATCGCGCCGCTGTACACGTCGGACTCGATGGGTGTTGTTCACCGGTGACGGTCCTCACGAGGCGGGGGAGCTTGAGAAATTTTTCTGGGTTTGGGTTTGTGCTTTGGGAGAGTGACAGGGCTAAAGGGGGAAGGGGAAATGAGAAAAAAGAAGGCTAAAATGGGGCTGAAGCAGGCTGGCGGGTAAAAAAACATCTTCCTCTGAGCAAGTGACAGACGTGGGGTCCATAAATAGTGTGAAAATATAAGTGATGAAAATTGAGTGATGTTGTTAAATGAGTATAATATTTTTAAGTGATGAGTGATGAGTGATAAGTGATGAGTGATAAGTGATGGGTGATGAGTGATGAGTGATAAGTGATGAGTGATGGAAATTGAGCGAGGAAAATTTTTTAACCAAACAGGGCCTTATATTGCGACATTAATTCGTTTTCTGAAAAATCCGACTCTTAAAACTTTAGGTACCATAAATTTTTACTTGTGCTATTGGTAGTTTTTCACGTCTCTGTCATAGGGCGGTGAGGCTCAAAGTGGATTTACTTGACTTGAACTAATATCAATATGTCTGTTCAAACTTCGATGGGATATGATTATGTTGCGCACATGATGTGCAAGCGGCTTTGTTAGAAGCATTGGATTGGGATTAGTACTTACCACAAAATAGTCCAATTTCACATTAACTGAAAGAGAGAAAATACCCTCTGATCATGGGAATCTTAAATCTTATGTTAAAGCTATGGGCCTATAGCAATGCTCGATATGATATATCTGTACTACTATTTAAGGGGTTTTTTCTATTTAGATTCTTCATTTTTTTTAGTTCAAAAATGCCCTCACACCTCTATGTTTAAGTAGAGATAAAATTAAAGTACAATTTTGATAAAAATGCAAATCTAACTCCCACTAAAACATTGCCCAAAATATAAGAACACTCCTGATAATTTTCAAATTACTTTATTTACTTATAAATTAGATTCTCAAAATAAAAATTATATATATAATAAAAATACAGTTTTTTTTTTTTTTTTTTGCTAAAAGAGAAAGCCTCATCTAAAGATTCTGAACTACCAAAGAGAGAGAGAGAGAGTTGGAGGTAAACTAAAAAATCAATTTAATTGGCAATACCTGACTGGGGCCTAGCTTTGTCAAATATGGCTCAGTCCAAAATTCGATCAGGCCCTCGTAAAAAAAACCCTAACTTTTTGGGAGATTCTAGCCTTTTACCCCTATTTTTTAAAATATTTGGCAATATATCCATGTTGCCAAACTATTTAGGTTCATGCCCCTGTTTTGAAACTCGATTTCCTCAAAATCGAATTTCAATGAAGAACTTAATTGATTTAAAATCGAATTATGCCCGATCAAACTTAATAAAAAAAAAAAAAAAAATTGCATGGAATTGGAGTTCTATTGGGTTGCTATAGGTGTTACTGAACGCCGCTATAAGTTTTGGGCTGATCAAACTAAAAAAGAATTTACATGAAAATGCCGCTATAAGTTTTGGGCTAATCAAACTTAAAAAAAATTGTATAGAACTCGAGTTCCATTGAAAATGCCGCTATAGGTATTATCGAATGCCGCTATAGATTTTGGGCTGATTAAACTTACAAAAAAAATTGCATGGAAACGCTGCTATAGGTGTTATTGAACAGCGCTATAGGTATGGAACTCGAGTTCCATGCAACTTTTTTTTTTTTTTTTAAGTTTGATTGCCCCATACTCGATTTCCTATCAATCGAGTTTCGAAACAGTGGCATAGACCTATATAGTTTAGAAATAGGGGCATATTGCCAAATATTTTGAAAAATAAGAGTAAGAGGCTAGAATCTCCTAACTTTTTGAGAGATTCTAGTTTGTTTGTTATCCCACACCCCTTACTAGCTAAATTGGGCTGATCTAGGCTGGGCATTTGAACTGAAATGCCTCACCAAAGCCAAACTTTTTCCTAAATTAAATAAACTATCTTCTCCAAAAACCAAAAACAAAAACAAAAAAAAATGAACCCTCAAACTTATCCCTAAAGGACAAGGCTTCTTCTCCAACCACCCTTCAAACTCTTCTTAAAACTTTTTATTAAATGTGAATTTTAAAAATTTAAGAATTGAATTATATATTTTAAATTTCTTTTCCATCGAATGCTATTTACTATTCGATCAATAAATTTACTTTTGAACAAAATTCAGCTACAGTACTTAAGTGTCAATCCTTAAATTTTCCATCTTAAAATACTGTCACGTGACTTTTTTCTCATAAGAGTGCATTTTTTAGTTAAATCTCCACGTGGCAAAATTTTAAGAACCAATAGATCACGAAAGCTTAAAATTTAAACACACTTATTAATTTTAAAATTTTGGAAAAAATTGGAAGACATGCAGTGATTAAATAAAACAAAAGGAGAAGTTAGAAAGTTTCTGTCAAACAAAGCATTTTCCCATCCTTAAATTCCATTAGGATTCTTATTCCTAGCACCATTACCATTAGGCTTGTAGCAAGCAAAAGGTGATAAGGTAAACTAGAAATCTCTACTACTATTAAATAGAAGAGCTCACAGAGAGTCGCAAAAGAATCAACCCCATTAGATTAGATCCCTATCCCTCTCGCACGTAAACGAAGAACGAAACGAATTTCCCACAAGCTCCGAAAAGCTCAGAAATCAACAAAGACTCCACCTCCACCTCCACCTAGGGTTTTCCACAATCGTCGAAGAGAGAGAGAGAAGATGGTTCTGACGCAGAAGCTTCACGAAGCGTTCAAAGGAACGGTGGAGAGAATCACAGGTCCTCGCACCGTCTCCGCCTTCAAAGAGAAAGGCGTTCTCAGCGTCTCCGAGTTCGTCATCGCCGGCGATAACCTCGTCTCCAAATGCCCTACCTGGTCCTGGTACTCCATTCCATTCCATTCCTTTCTTCGCCTTTCAAATACCTAATCACAACCTTCAAACTTTTTTGCTAAATTTATAGCTCAATTTTACCTTTGATAGAATTTTCGCTCGCATTTAGGTCTCACAATATAGAATTTAGCTTCAAATTTTTTGAAATTTTCTTGTTAAAATTTGCTTTTTAGGGTTTTTTTTTTTTTTTTCTAAAGTTTTAGTTAGATTGAATTTATTTCAATGGATTTTTTTGTAATGTGATTATGGCAGGGAATCAGGCGAGCCAAACAAGAGGAAGCCATACTTGCCACCAGAGAAGCAGTTCTTAATTACTAGAAATGGTAAAAACTAAAACTTTACTTTGATTTTTCTGTGTTTTAATGAATATGATAATGTGTGATGTTTTTTGGTAACAGCTACTATAATGGTTTGTTTTGGTTTGAACTCATTTTACCATAATGATGACAGGAAAAAAGTAATGTTACATATACAAATTATTTTACAAATTGTTGACTTGGCAAATTCTTACTGGTAGAACCATCTGGGTCCACTGCATCAACAATTTGTAAAATAGTTTGAGGTTTTAGGCTTTTAGAATTTCCCAAAAAGTAATAAAATTGACTGATGTTTTATAAGTTTCCTTCTTTATTGTTGATGATAATAATGGGTTTTATCAGTTCACATTTTGGCCGCTAGGAAGTGTGAAAATGTGTGTGGGGAAGGTGGGGGAACCAAAGGGGTTTTTGGATCTTATTATGTTTGCTGTTTCGCTATCCCAAAAGTCAAATAAAAAAGTTAATTGGCCCCAGTTGGTGCCCAAAAATTATATCTGAATTTGTTTAGTTTGATCACCCTGTACTTTTTCTGCAATCAAAAGGGCAGTAATGGTTTGTAGATTGACGATTGAAGCAAATAGAAGTAAAAATAGAAAAAGAAAAGGATGAAATTACGCATATCGGCAGTGTTTTGTGCAAAAAGTTGGATGTCTTTAGGAAATGTTCTGTTATTTTTTTCATTTACTTTGGTGACTAGAGTTCGCCTTCTGTTTGTATTCATGCATTTTGAACGTGGTTACAACATTATATTCGGTAAATTCCTAATTAACTCCACAGCTTCCACCAATGAGTTAGTACTCAACATGCAAATCCTTCTCCCATAATTATAGGATGGAGGGTGATGACATGGGTTCAAGACCCACTAGGTGTATGTGCGTGTAATTGAATATATTAGTTACAATAGTTTTTTTTTTTAACGCTTTGGATTTTTTTATTGGTAGATTATTACAAAGGATAACTACATTTTGGAATTATGCAAATTACTGGGAAGCAAAACTTCTTCTCTTTTCTCTCTGATTATAATTTTTTAATGTGTAAAACGTACTCTTATATTCTTTGAATGAATAGAAAAAGTAATGAT